>CM056093.1:11063141-13463141 GCA_002259235.3 Caenorhabditis latens | reverse complement strand
AGTCGCACGAATGGTTTGTGCACGAAAACTGTACTATACGATTTCTAAAAATTTATTATTTCAGACCGTGTCTACTACTTCAACACCGCCACCGGCGTCAGTCAATGGGATCGTCCTGAAGCGTCGGCTTTCGGAAAAGGAAGTGACTTGAAGTCCGTTCAATGTCTTCATCTTCTCGTAAAGCATGAAGGAAGCCGTAACCCGTCGTCGTGGCGCTCCGACAACATCACTCGGTCAAAGGAAGATGCTATCAATATCCTGAAGAGTGAGTATCGTTTTTAGTTTTACTGAATTTAAAAGTTTTTTTCAGACTATGAAAGAGAGCTCCGAGATGCGTCGAACATCGAAGGAAAGTTCCGTGATTTGGCCAAGCAGTTCAGTGATTGCAGTTCGGCGAAACGAGGAGGAGATCTTGGGCCATTCGAACGCCGTCAAATGCAAAAGCCTTTCGAGGATGCATCGTTCGCTCTCGAGGTCGGAGAGATGTCGCCAATCGTCGACACCTCATCTGGAGTTCACCTCATCTATCGCATCAAATAAATTATTACTACCGCTAACGTTCTCATTCGCTTCTTCTTAATGTACTCTTGTCTTTTATCTATCTCTTCGTTCTCAACCATAAATTATTTGACTAGAGTATTTTCTTTTTTCTTTGAGATTCAAACGGGTCTCAGCCCTGAAGTTTCTAAGTTTCTCGATCAGAAAATCTTTTTGAAAAAAGCATTGGAGTTCAAATTTTCAGACCAAATGAGCGGAGACGATGAGCACAGCAGATTCGTGAGCACAATGACTGGATGTGCTCAAAGAGAGCTATTCCTGACATTTATTATCACAATGTTGGGTCTTTTTATACGAAATCTGACATTACCATGGATCTTTTTAGGCACACGTTATGATACAAGCAAGTAAGAATATCATTAAAGCGTTTTGTAAAATTGGAATTTTGAATTTCAGAGTGACATACTGGCTGAAATTCTTCGCTGATGTGATTTTCCTGTGCCTTCCGTCATTGTTGGCCATGACGTTGCTCAGTGAACACCTATATATCCTCACTATAATCATGTCAATAGTGGCCGGAGTGCTTCTTCTATTCGTCTTGTTCGAGGCCTCCGAGCATAATTTGTCGGGAAGTCTCAGAAAAGCATGGACACGAATAGTCGAAGAGCAACACAGGCCAACCAAATTCGTCACTTACTTCCGATCGTTGACGATGGTTTTGGTGACTGTCGCGATTTTGGCAGTAGATTTTCCGATTTTTCCAAGAAGATTCGCGAAAACTGAAAAATTCGGACACTCTACGATGGACGTTGGTGTAGCTGCATTCATTTTTCAGTCAGCACTGGGAAGCCGAATGGCGAAATCACCGAGTTCTGGGAGAACACTTTCAAAGTGAGCAAATTAAAACATGTATTTTTGCATGTTTGCTCCTATTTTTCTAGCATTTTTCCTCTTTTTCTATACGTTTTCACCGTTTCTTTTTACAGTTTTCGACATCATTTTGGCAGTGAACTCCAAAAAGCTTAAAGGCGCATAGAATTATTGAATTGGGATATATCGACGCGAGCGGCATCTCTTTGATGTTCACTGCCGAATTGATGACAGAAAACTGTAGAAAAACGGTGAAAAAAGTGTAGAAAAAGGGAAAATGGATGAAAAAGAAAAACATTTTTAAAAAATACATTTTTCCATTACAAATCCAAAATTCAAAGAAAAATCATTTCAGTCACAGTCGCCCGTGGTATTTCACCTCAACATTCCTTCTCTTCGTTCTCGGAACTGGAAGAGCACTCGTTCTTGAAATCATCGGTTACCCACAACATGTAACCGAATACGGTGTTCACTGGAATTTCTTTTTCACATTAGCAGCAGTTCGAGTCTTTTACTCAATTCTTCCCCGTTGTTATCCCTTCGTTCTCTCTGTTATTTTTGGAATCTGTCATCAAACAATGCTGAAATCGACGGGTCTTCAAGAGTGGATTCTCGATGAGACGGCGAATCGACGAGAGAACTTGGTGACGGCGAATGCAGAGGGTTTGACTTCATTGTCCGGATATTTGACAATATTCTATGCGAGTTTGGCAATTGGAGAGTTGATGGCGAAAACAAGGTAATGAGTTTTGATATTAAAGTTCGGAATTTTACAACAAAAAAAGGAAAATATCTTGATTTTTGAGTGGGAATCGTTTAAAAAGTCCAAAAATTGACAAAAATAGGGCGAACTTGCGATTTTCGCTGCCCGAAATAAGTTTTAAAAGAAACTGACGAAAAACGCGTCAAAGGTGCGCCTGACAGACACTTGAGGTCTAAATGTTTGTCAGTCTGGCGTAACTTTGGCGGTTCTGAAGAACTGTAGCTTAAACAGACGTCAAAGGCGCGCCAGACCGTATTTTTCAAAAATATAATTTGACTCACCTTTAGCGCTTCCTAGTCAAAATTCTCTATGAAACGCGCCAAAGGTACTCCAGAATAACGATTGAATTCTCTCCTAGTTTTCAGCCGTGAAATTTCTAGATTAGGATTTTTTTAAATCTCTAAAAAATAAGTGCCAAGTTTTGAATCCTGACCGTAACAAATTTAACTTGAATAGACGTCAAAGGCGCGCCAGCCCGTGTTTTTGTATCATCAGATGTCAAGAATAGTATCTGGCGCACCTTTAGCGCTTCCGAGTCGAAGTTCTATATGAAACGCGTCAAAGGTAAGCCAGATCTTGACCGGAATTTGACAAGTTCGATAAAATCCAGAACATCCAGAACCGCATCAACGAACTTTTACGAGTATTTCCAGTATTCGTGTGAAATCCTGGATCCGTCGTTGCTTCCAACTCTTCATCATATCTCTTCTCCTCTTCCTCATTCAACTTGCCACCGAGAAACTTGTCGATCCACCATGCAGAAGAGTTGTCAATATCACATATATCTTTTCACAGGTAATCATTATAGGATTCCATCTCGATCGGGTCAATTTCATTCTAATTTTTCAGCTAACCCTGATGACATTCGCCACCGCTGTCTGCCTATCGATTCAAATGTTCAATGTCGTCGTGTGGTGTGCCAGTTTTCCACAGTTTTCGAAAGGTTCGCCGTCTTCTTCATTTCTTTCAAATCTCGATATTTTCCAGGCGACGACCCGTTCTCTCCAGTCTCCCCGTGCCTTTCCGACTCGATCAATCGGAATTCTCTCGCATTTTTCCTCATTTCCAACGTGCTCACTGGTCTCATCAACCTCTCTGTCTCTGCTCACACCCTTCCTGCTCAATACTCTTTTCCAATTCTTCTAGGTTATCTAACAACTTGTGCCGGAATTGTTCATTTTTGGGAGTACCGAAAAGTCAATTTCGTTCGACTGCATGCTGAGTAGTTATAGTTTTTTCCAGTACATTATCTAACATTTTTCACTTTTTCTATACAGAATCCTTTAATTTATTTCTTCTCGTTCATCATCTAATAATCAATTTTCTTCCTCTTTTTTTCTCTACCTCATCTTTCTAAAATGCCGCATATTTGTGATCCTTCCAGTCTAGTTTCCTGCACTTTTTCTCTATTTTCTCTCTTGTATTTGTATTTGTCTCTTTTTGTTAGATCTCCTTACTTGGGTGTATCAATTGTACTTTCAAAGTTACTTCTAGTTTTCCATAGATTTATATTCAACTTTCTTCAAGAACATGTATTTCAAAATCAGACAAATTGAGCGGACAACATGGAAAGATTCAAAAATTAATTTAACTTTTTAACTGGATTTCTATCAGCCAAATCCCGATAGACTTCTCCAGCACTATCATATTCCTTTTCATCAAAAGCGAACACGGAGTCAAACAAAACTTTCCGTATCATTTTCACTCGATGCGGTTGTTCTCTGGCGATTCGAGTGGCGTGGTACGTGATTTGAGCCATTTCTCTTTCGAAATCAACCACAGGAAAGCTCTGAAATCAAACAAGAATACAAATCTGACTTTTTTCGTACAATAACTTACAGGTCCGGGGATTTCTTCACAAGCAGAACTATTTGAAGTGGGAAGACTCGGAACTTCATTCATTCTTGGTGGATACATTTGAGACTGGATTCCTTGTTGCACTGCATTTGGAGGAGAGTACTGATGATGAGGATGTGGTTGTTGCTGCAGCAATTGCTGAAGTTTTTCGGAATGTTGCGTAGAATACATTTGTGGTTGGGCGTAATATTGCGGAGGTGAGTATCTGGAAAGAAGAAGATTAAAAGAAAGTATATCGAACTTGTCAAACTCCGGTCAAGATCTGGCGTACCTTTTACGCGTTTTCTATAGAACTTGACTCGGAAGCGCTAAAGGTGCTCCAAAAACACGATTTGGCGCTCCTTTGACGTCTGTTTAAGCTAAATTTGTTCAGAAAGCGCCAAAGTTACGCCAGACTGACAAACATTTAGACCTCAAGTGCCTGTCAGGCGCACCTTTGACGCGTTTTTTAACCGAAATTCTGCATAACGCACTAAAGATGCGCCAGACTGTGCTAAAATCCCGAAACAAAACAACCAATTAAGATAAAACTTACTGTTCCATGTATCCATTTGCCGGTTCCTCCAGTTTGACTTCATCCATACCGCCCATTGGTTTCTCATCATAATCGTCTTCTTCTGCGAACTCTTCTTCTACTCCCAATATTTCACAATCTTCCATTGCACTATCCTCAACATCATGATACACTTTTTGACTTGCATCCAACGCATTCGCTTGTTTTCTCACAAATTGCTCCCATGGCTTCAGAGGTGTCCGATAGTATCGAACGTATCCATAGAAGTTCCATCTCCACATGTGCTCTTCCACTTCGACCGGAGAGAGACGTTTGTGAAGAATTGCGTTTCGGAGGCGGTTTCTTATCGCATCTTTTCCGAATTTGAAGATTGTCGCTAGGGATTTTGCTGGAATTTCAATCAAAAATAGATCTTCTTTTTTACATTTCTGACTTACGAGTCAATATTTTCCCCGTTCTTTTATACACTCCGATGCCAACACACTGATAGAATTTCGGTTGATTCGTCGTAGCTTTTGTGCTCCACATCTCCGGAATCTTCTCGATTTCATTGAAAATCACTTTCTTAAGTATATGATCTGTATGCTTTGGTTGATGTAGTCCTCTCTGTTTTCTAACTGCATCCATGTACTCCATGAGACTCATTTGACGAGAACCATCGTCTTGTGGAAGATCTTCGAGTGGGTACAGGGGTGGTCCCTCCCAGAGTTCAAGAGTTTTGTATGGCAATGGTTTGACTTCTTGAGCATGGGTCATTCTGAAAAGTGTTGCTTATGGAATAATTCTGAAAGCCAAGTTAAGTAGGAACGGAGAAAAACACGCAATCAACGAAGAGACGCAGCGTGCAAGGCCTACTGCAAGCGCAACGCGGCGGCGAGGACGCAGTGAGCGTTTTCTCTGCCGTCTCTCATTTTTTCGTTGTGTTTCCCAGCGTGGGAGACAGCGCACACATTCAGTGAGAAAACGAGGACAATCGATGTAGATAGAGTGCGCCAATGAGATAAATAGAGAGAAAAGAAAAGATGGGTGTGTTGGTTTCTCGCTGCGAGGTCATTACGCAGCTGTCAAATAGAAGAAGACGCAATGTGGCCGATGTGTCTGCGTGCGTCCTTGTATTGGCCAGGCACAGTTCTAGCAACTGCGCTCCACCGAAATGCCCTTGAAAAATGTCTCATTTTTCTCTGAGTCTCAATTTCGCACACAATTATACAATTCTTCGGTTTCGTTAGAGCGCGGTTGTAAGAAGTGTGCCGTTCTAATGAGAAGACGCATTCTCATTTGTTCACTGGAGTGCGCTTGCAACGATAAATACACTTTATTCTACAATATTTAACACATGAATATTTGAAGATGAGTCGGGCAGTAGATTTTCTCGAAACCGATGTTCTTTGGAGCCCAGTGTGTGTAGACCAGATTACAGATATGGACACGAGTCGGTTTGCATTTCAAGAATGGAGCAATCCAGCTGGAAGTCATTGTATTCACTCATTTCATTTTAAATATCGACGTATTAGCAGTCTACCCTTCTTACAACTGCGCTCCACCGCAAATGAGAGAGTATCGGCGAGAGCCGCAGAGTTTTTTTTCTGGCGCCGACACAGATTTTCACAGTATTTAGCCTATTCTCGCATTTTTTCATAACAATTTACAAAAATTACTTTAAAAAAACGCTCGCGCAAGAAAAAACTCTGCGTCTCTCGCCGACACTCTCTCATTTGCGGTGGAGCGCAGTTGTAAGAGTGATGGGCGACTCATATTTAGACTCACTGGAAACTATTGGCACTTTTCTGTGTTGTCCGAACTTCGAATTGAGACACAAACTTTCCAGAATCCTTGATATCTTTCAACATTTCATAAAACATTGCCTGCGCGACACGTGGCTCATCCGCATAAATCGGTCCGAGATTAACGTCTTTCTTGTTGTCATAAATGATTGCTTGACCAATTCCAATCACTTTTCCATCTTCATCATACGCAACTTTTCCATATCCATCACGATCATACATATGGGAAATTATGTATTTCTCACGGTGATATGGATGAACTGTCTGATCGTATTCAATGATATGTTTCTTCGGAACTTCTCTCGCATTCTTGACTGAAATTCCAGTCGTGTCCAAGTTTTCCGGAATGATGACGTCTTTTGCATCATAAAAACTCTTGTATCCAACATCTACAACTTCATGTCCTTTTTCCGGATGATCCGTTTTCCCACTCAACATATGCCACCATTTTCTAGCAGCCTCGTCTGAAATTTTCAATTGAATATGGCCATTGAAAACTCTGTAACCTACTGTATTGTGCTATGACATTAGTACTTTTGTCTGGAATCATTCGATGGGACATGTCATTTTGAAACTTGATGTAGGGAGCAGATCTGTATTCCGGATCAGCCCATCCGAATCCCATGAATACAATCGGCTCATTTCCAGAATTCGGAACGGGCCACATTTTACAGAAGTGTAAAGTTGCAATGACTCGTTTCGTCTCTTTCAGACATGTCACTTTCAGCTGATAGTCTTTCAAACTGTTTTGCCAAAGTTCAATATCCTCTCTTTTGAAAACAGTTCTGTCGTTTCCAGCCTGAAATAAAAATTTTGGAATGAGAAGATACGAAAATATTTTACTTACAGCTTTCATGAATTCGTCCAAATCTTTTCCAGATGGATTCGTCACAATTTCCAGCTCTTCAATTCCTGGCAGAGACTGAGAACTTGAAGACGAAGAGAGGAAGCGATTCGATAGTTTTAAGATGTTGATACGACGAGAAACCAACATTCTTTAAATTTTCAAACGTGGGAATAACGGAAATCTGGCATAGTGATAAAATCTGATATTTGTTATCATACACGTGGATTGACGTGGAGAGAAAACGTGAAGCCGATTTTTTCACGTTTTAATTCAATTCTTTTATTTTTTGAACTAAAAATGCAGTATTTTCAGGTTTTCAGACGTCGCAATGGGTAAATAAAAATCCCATCCATCAGAATTGTAGAAAATTAAATTCTTTATCAAATGGACGAGAAAACGAGAATTTTGGTCTGAAATTGACTTTTTTGATACAGAAAAGCTGATTTTCAGAACTATGAGTATATCTCATTTGGCAAAATCATTTTCGAATAGAAATTGCACAACATGTATTTGACGATGCTCTGAAACTGTTACAATTTTCAGAAAATTAAATATTAGCTGAAATGGCTGAAAATATCATATTTCTGAAAATCCGGTTTTTCTGTATCAAAAAAAGTCAAATTCAGACCGAAATTCTCGTTTTCTGGCTCAAAAGATAGAGAAGTTAATGTTCCTCAATTCTGATGGATGGGGCTTTTTTTCGCCCATTGCGACATCTGAAAACCTGAAAATACTACATTTTCAGTGCAAAAAACACAATAATTTAATTAAAACGTAAAAAATTCTGCTTCACGTTTCTTGGAGTTCTTTTCCCAGTGTGGGAGACCGTGCTTTTCATTATTTTTTTATTGAGAAGATGGCGTTAGAAGCCCATATTTGAAACACAGTAAACCTACAGTGCACCTACAATTTTCTCTTTTGATCATCATAATGTTTGGAACGTGAATAGGCCTACAACCTCTTCCCGGGAAAAACTAGAAACAAGGAAAACCACGCAAATAATGACAATACTACATACTACATCTACCATTCAAAGCATTCCCACATTTTCCTCGGTTCGGAAATCCTCAATTCGAAAATGCTAAAGTCCCGTGGTCTCTGGAAACTCCCCGTTCGTTTCTCCAACTTTTCCAATGTATCAATGAGTCCGAAGCAGTTGGCAAGGGATGAAGTGGTTTTTCTGACGAATCCGAGTGAGAAGTATGTGGATGAGTTTATGAAGGCGGTGAGTTTTAGAGCAGTTACAGATGACTCTCACCTCATTTTTTCAGCATGGAAACGACCGTACCGTTTTCAAAAAAGGGGACCTCGCCCAATGGCAGAACTCATTCGACAGATACAAATTCAAAGTTGCGGTTCTGAGAGGAACTTCGAAAGTGATTGCAATGGGGCATACTTGTCCATTTGATCCAATCAAAGGAACTGGAAACAAGCCAATTGTATTCATGGGATTCGGATGGATTGATCCGGAATATAGATCTCCATCGATGGCAACATTTCAGAATGAAAGTTGTATGGAAGAGGTTCGAGATGATAGTGTGAATATCGTCTCGCATATCAGTGAGTTTTTTTTTTCAATTATCTTCAGAGCAAGGGGAAGAATAATTTTGAGATGAACCTGGTCGTCGTTTCTGGTGGAAAATGTGTGGAATCCGAGAGCAGGAAGATATTGGACACAGGACTGGAGACGCTGGATACAAGAGTTTTTATGATGCAAAAGATGTCATTATCCCGGAAAACTTGGACACAACTGGAATTTCAGTCAAGAATGCGAGAGAAGTTCCGAAGAAAGATATCATTGAATACGATCAGACAGTTCATCCATATCACCGTGAGAAATACATAATTTCACATATGTATGATCGTGATGGATATGGAAAAGTTGCGTATGATGAAGATGGGAAAGTGATTGGAATCGGCCAAGCAATAATTTATGACAACAAGAAAGACTGTAATCTCGGACCGATTTATGCGGATGAGCCACGTGTCGCGCAGGCTATGTTTTATGAAATGTTGAAAGATATCAAGGATTCTGGAAAGTTTGTGTCTCAATTCGAAGTCAGATCTAGTCAAATGGCACCGAACAGTTTTCAGTGAGTCGAGTGATCTTGTAGAATATGCAGATAACATTTAACAAATCTTTCAGCTGGATCTCTCCATTCCTGAAATGCGAACCATCTCGTGTTCACATTTGCAATCTAGTCTACAAACACTGGGCACCTAAGAACGTCGACCGTACCAAAGTCTACTGTCCGACTCACGCTCAGTTGTTCGTAGTCTAATTTGTGTCTTCATATCAATCGATTAGAAATAAACTTTTTAATTTTTCGATGTATCTACGGTGCTGGCCATATAAAATCGGTTGTTCCATCAATTTTGAGAGTGTGTTATCTTTTTGAACGAGCCCTGTCTGAATAGTTTCAGTCAATGTTAGTGAATCATTCAAAAATTCTCATACAACGTCTTTCGTGTCTAACGAAAAAGTGCGTGTGCCTTTTTTGAAGACTTATGCGAAGTCTGGTGTTCATATATGTCAATGATCAGCTGTCTACGACTCAGTTCTTTTTGAAAGGGATTGAATCAGATTTGTGAAATCGTGTTGCACTTCTATATTCACAGAGATGACGTTCGTCGTATGTTCAGCAGTTCATAATATATACGAACTTTCGAAACAGAATTTCACAATACCGCCCAAGTAGTAATCAGATCTTTTCAAGGTGCCCATAACAACGTAGTGTACGGGGCTTAAAGGTTTAGATAGATTTTAGGTTAGTTCTAGCCTAATCCACCAAAAAAAAACAACCACCTGAAAATGTAAAAGAATTGAATGATATTCTCTTCTCGCTTTTCTTTACTTTTTCTCTTTATTTTCTTTATTCTTCTCGCCTCATCTTGGTGAACAATAGAATGGTGAATAGTGCAGACTCGTTCATTATTCAGTCACCATGGACTAACAAACTTCGAATACAACTTTTACCATGTTTTATTTATTTCAACACCTGTTATTTCACAACGGACCGCCGTTGTCAAAGTTATAACGCAGGGGGCGTAGTCTAACATTCTGTACCACGTAGGGGGCGGAGCTCAGGGTTTGGAGTGTTCTGGTGGATTAGGCTAGACCTAGCCTAAAATCCATCCAAGCATCTGAGCCCCGCCCTCTACGTTGTTAAGGGCGCTTTAAAACGATCCGATTACGTTTCGCCCAACATAACGAAGCATCCAAAAACTCTCATGCCTTCTGCCTTCCGTTCAATGAACTCTCTCTCCTAATTCCTGATGCATTGCACGTCTTCCGCTACTAAAAAAATAGTACATTTGCTCTTTCTGAGATGTTCAAATGATCAGTTGCATATACTTCAGCGTTACGAAAGTATTTGAGAATGAGGGAACTTGCTATCTTTTTTTTTTGAGGGAACTTTTCTATCTTCTTTCCCTTTTCTATCTTTTTTTCCTTGCCATCCCACGCCTTCTGCCATTTTCAGCTAATAGTACATGTGCCCTTTTCTAGGAACTTAGACGAAGTCTGATGTTCATTTGTTCAATGATCAGATTGAGGTGTTTTTTTTTCAAGAAGTCACATCAGATTTATTGAATCGGTGATGCACTTTTAGCAGTCCGTTCCATAGAACATCAAAGGAAACTCGTTTTTTTTCTATGGGATCACATTAGGTCTATTAACAAAGAACGCTCAAAAAATATTTCTTACAGAGAAGAAGACTACAGTCTGACTCATTTTTTCTCGGTAACTCTTGAGACATTTTTAGTCGAAAACTAGACTTTTTTCAAGGCAAAAAACAGATAAATTCAAATTTTGGTTCAAAACGGGCCTAGCCAGGCCGGACTTGGCCTAAAATAATTCTGAAGACAGCCCGACCCCTAAGAATTCGGTTTCTGACGACCCCGAAACAAAATCCGAGAAAATGTTTTCTTCTGCAGAATCGCACGTCTTCTAGCTAAAAGTACATCTGCCCTTTCTGAGAACTTCCGATGTTCACTTTTTCCAATGTTCAAACTACATGAGATTTGTCAAAGCTGTTCTCCCTTTTTTCTGGTTGGGAGCATGTATTCATTTTTATAACATTGCACCACACCGAAAGATTCCGAACATTTCTTTCACGAACAGAAAAAAACGTATACATAAAAAATTTCTTCTGTTCCGTCATCTGATTCCATATCCATGCGGAAAAGTGCATTGCGCTAGAGCAGAATAAAAAGAGGATGTGATTCTCAAGAAAAAAACGAGATAATGAGACTCTCGACGTCATTCGTCTTCTTCAAACAAACCAAGATTCGATGGGAGAGACATTCTTTTTTGGGAACCTTGATTTTTTGTTGATTCTAGGGTTCATTCAACTCACTATGGGAGGATCCCGGGTCGAGTTGAAGTTACAGGTAGAGACATATGTATATCATTGGAACGGAAATTTTGTGCTGATTTCATATCGGTATATAGATTTGAAATCAACGAAAATTTCCGTTCCTTGTAACTCCAACTCGAACCAAGTTAGAGGAAAACAGTGTTCAGTATAAGATCGTGAATAACATTCAAAGACTTTAAAACTCCTTTGGGATTCAAAAAAGTTCGAAGGAACTTCATCCCTCCAGTTTATACATCGGTTTGCTGCGTTCTCTTAGAAAGGTCCCCTTTTTTTCTTTTTTCTTTTTTTTCACTTCCGAGTGTTACACACACACACATTCAAGTTCTTCCTCCCCAGTTCTCTCTAAAGAAATAAGGTTTCTTTTTTGCGTGCTACGCGTGCCAGCCTAATCCATCAAGAAGGCTCAAAGACAGATTAGTCATGTCCGTTTGTTTCTTCAGTCATGAACTTGAATTTTAAAAATGCTGTCAGTCCGCCACCGAGCAGTGCAAAAAGTCGAAAGAAATGCTCCTTTCCGTCTTCTTTTTTGTGAACACTGGCATGAGACAAGCTTCTTTCTCTCTCCCTTTTCCCAAAAGCATCTCTCGTTTTCAATTCACTATTTCTTTTTTTGCTGTGAGAGATAGAGTGCGGAGTGAGTTGAACTTGTGCTCCGTCCAGTTCTCCAGTTTCTTGGTTCCGAAAGTCTGGCAACCCTTTAATATTTTTTCTTCGACATGTCAAATCGAACAAATTTCTGTGCGGTTTTGTACCATGTCAGCTGTTTGAAACGTTGTGGTTGGCATAAATCAAAAGTTATATCAGATGCCATGAAACAAATAAATGGTACTACATACTATTCTATCGTGTACATGAGAATTTAGTGAGTGGGCGCAGTTGTTCGAAGAGTTGAATAACAAAATTTGTTAAAACTCAGCTTTATTCTACTTGACCTTGTATTAGAAATGAGGCACCATAAAGACTTTTTTTTTGGACAGTAGCCAGCACATAAAAATGCGACATTTGCAGTTTTCAGTTGAAACTGTCCAACGTTGAGAGTCTGTCATAGTAATTCTGATTGTCCCACCCATTAGGTTTTTAATTAACCATACAGATCAGAAGTACAGCTTAATTTTTGTTGTTGACAATTTTTTTGTACGGGCACATCCTAAAGAGTTATGATCTTTTTCAGAAAACATCTCAAAAAGTGAACTATTTCGCACTGAAATTGGTCGATTTGAGGGAGACATTATTTCGTCTATACATAACTTGCTAGGAACTGTTCGTACAAAAACGTTGTCAACTAGAAAAATGAAGCTCTGCTTGTGATCTATACACTCCATAAACAATCAATTTTGTGATACCATCAGGGAGGCCGTCCCACACTCACAAAGTTGACAATTTTCAAAAAACTGCAAGTGTCGCATTCTTTATGGCCAGTACTGTACATCATTGTGAACGGATTTTTATTTTCTGTATTCAAGTATAGAATGCTCCTAGGTGGAATATTCTAGAACTTTCCATCAATTTTTGCTTGTCAACCAAGCTGAAATTGATTTTGATAGTTGCTGAGCGAACACTTTCTCAATTCATCTAGTATGGGAACTTCAAATTTCTGAATCTCAACTGAAACAAGTCTTTCCGTTCCTTGTATCAACAATGAAAGTTTCGTCCGATTCTGCTCGCAGGAGTGTAATTCTTTATTCGATGACGCAATCCAGCAGCACTAAAACTTCTTATTGCTCCAATACTCACTTTACTGCAGCCGTCGGTTATTTTTGTCGGTTTACACTTCCGCAAAAGCAAGTATCGCCAAACGTTTTTTACGTTGTAATCCTACCGAACACTCTGCAGTTCTCTCCATTCCTCCAGCCATTGTCATCTACCTATGACTAGTTTCTCCTTTTTTTCTCATTTCCCACTTACACTCCTGTTTTAACCAATTAAGACTTGTTATCAGCAGGAGAGTTGATTCAATCAATAAATACGAAACAAAAGAACACAAATGTCTCTATCATCTGATCTACTCTTTTCAATTCTTATCAGTCTACTCCAGAACGCATTTTTCTCTTTTTTCGCACTTTATCAAGTATATAATCTTTTGTCATTCAATGCAAGTATGCACTTACTGAATTGAATTATTTAGGTGTTAGACCACATAAGTTTTTGTGGCAAAGAAGAGAACAACAACAAAAGTTTGACACTCACATTTTTAATGAGGTGCGAAAATAGCCAGAAGAAAAAAAGAAGAAGAAGACGGAAAAGACATTGATGCCTGCCACATCATAGCAGAAAAAACGGGAAGAGAGAGTGTCAGAGAGTGAAAAAATAGGCAGAGGTCAGCTGTCTCGTACACAGTAATATCTCTGCACACACACTCTGTTCGTTTGCCAAGAAATGTTGGTACGTGGGTTCTGGGAATTCTTCGAGAACATTCTTCGAGAAGGTTGTTTTCTTCTAAAAATCGAATCTTTTTTAATATCAATATTGCCTTTTTTCTCATGAATCATCTTCGCAGACAATATTTTTTCTATGTTTTCTATACCATTTTCCCCACATCGATTTCCTTTTTTCATTTTTTTTGTTTTCGATTATTTTTTGGTCTGAATACTCCACCTTGATAAGTTTCCTTAAAAATGTTATTTGTTGCTTGTGCCCTCACTTTCGTCATTATTTTTCAGTATAGAATCATCCTAATCTTGTTTTTTTTCTTCTGATTCATTCAGTCTTGTTTTCTACTTGCCATTTATTCATACTCTTATTTTTATACTCCTTGAAAGCTATACTCTTGCTTGTTAACAATTTCGTCCTAACTGAAACTAACAATTTGAGTATGTTCACCATGTCCAAGCACTCCCCTGTTCACGTACGAAACTGTCATTGTCGTCACTGTGTTCTGTCTTTTCAATCACCAATACACTAATTACCACTCCAATGAGATTGACAGCAGTCTTGTTCTCTAGGAAGATACATCTATTTCATATTAGTACCTGAAACTCACAGGAACGAGAGACGCAAGGAAATAGTGGCGTTTCTCAAGGACATTTCGGTGGGGCGCACTTGTATAAACTTGGCTGCGCTCATAGATATACGGAATGCATTTTTGATTTCCGGAATTCGGAAAACAATTTCAGAAACCGGAATCCGGAATTCCGTACAACTAGATCAATTTATCTTATTTGATCTGTACAGGATGCACATTCAGATGACTCTTTATCCATCATTCATCTGGCATGCCGTATCGATCATCATCGCCTAATGTTGACTATCCGATGAACTAATTCACTGATGCAATCACTGCTTCATGACAGCGTAATCTTTTCAAATAGCCGCCATATCAACTTTATATTTATTAGGAAGATCAAATTTATTATTACGATTATAGTCAGAATTAATTTATTAAACTCATCCTCAAAACCGGTATGTAATCACATTTCGGTAAACTACCGAAGTATTTTTCACGAAACCGGGCATTTCGAAACCGGAAATTTCGAGACAGGACATTCCGCAACCGGACGCTTTGAAACGGTTTCAAAACGTCCGGTTTCGAAATGGGCGGTTTCGAAATGGGCGGTTTCACAATGTCCGGTTTCAAAATATCTAAATTTACCGGTAAAAAGTCTTGCTCGAGAATCCGGACGTTTTGCAACCGGACGTTCCGCAACTGGACATTTCAAAACCGGTCAATTCGAGACCGGACATTTCGCAACCGGACGCTTTGAAACGGTTTCAAAACGTCCGGATTCGAAATGGGCGGTTTCGAAATGTCCGGTTTCAAAATATCTCAATTTACCGGTAAAAAGTCTTGCTCGAGAATCCGGACATTTTGCAGCCGGACATTCCGCAACCGTTTCAAAACGTCGGTTTCATTATGTCCGCTTGCAAAACGTCCGGCTTCGTGAGCAAGAAAAAACGTTATGTATCGGTAAATTACCGGTAAAATTTTCGTTCTGGATATTCACCCCACTCAAAACTAAAGATGATACATTTTGTTTGAGACACAATGGGAATTAATCTTGTTCCTCAAGGACAACGTCTGTCAAGTCTAGGAATCTGATTCTAATCCGTCCGCACCGACCATCTGCTAAAACCTGCTGTTTCATGATCCTATATTTCTTATTTGCGATTTTCAATTCTTATACTTTGGCAAAATGAAAAGTGTCAACTTTGCACTTATTGCTTCAAGAAAAGTAATTTTTTTCTTAACTGCACCTTCCCACTAATTTCACTTCCTTCTTGATGGAGTGCACAAACATGTTACGAATTCTAAGGTGTGTAAGAAGGTGTCACCCTCCATTAATCCCGGTTGTTTTTCACATTTGTCCACCAAGATTTCCTCCTTCATCTTGTTTTTCCAACTGACTCTTTTTTTTCCTTTTTTCCGCAGTGATAACCTTTTTCTAGAAAACAAATGTTTGTTGACATCCGGACTCAGTACCTTGCAGTACTAGGCAACATTTCACGCCAACTGCGCCCGCCCCCAGAAAAAGTTTCTAGAGACTAAACAATTCAATTATCGATTCAAAGAACGAAAAAACGTCACATGTTTCAGAAGGAAGCGAGTGTCAACATGCAATTCTGACGGCCTCTGCTTCCTACTTTCTCTCTCCAGCCTCTCTCAATTGGCGCTGATTTTTTTCTGCAGCAGAGGTTGCAACAGTTGTTTGCATTGGGCTTTTTGAGAGTGAGAGAGAAAGTTTTGAGAACATTTTTAGAATTGAGTTAAGTTTTTGATGGGAACTGTTTCGGAGTTCATTTTTATCAGTGAAACCTTTATCATTCTCATACCGACAGAGCGTTCCTGTACTTACCTTCCCATATTTGGAAAGTACTCACTTTCACCTACCGTCTCTCTTTTTTTGTTCAGAAAACACTGTTCGTTGCCATCCGTAATAGGAAAAACCGGTTTTTTAAATAGTCTCCGTTCTTATATTATCGGTTTACGAACTCGTGCCGGAGGGTGTTAAAGGCGCCTCTAATTTATTGAAAATTTCGCGGAATGGTCTTGTAATTGAAAAATATCGAATTCAAGTTTTTTTTAGCTTTGCAGGTCTGAAAAGAACTGCAAATTAGGTTTTCCGCCTTTAACACATTAACTGGCAAGTGTTCGTGAACTGACAATAGTACAAATTTCACTACTGTTCCATTACAGTAAACCTTCGACTACAGTACTCCTCTCCAGCTGAACTATTTCATTATATAGCATCTCCCCATGTTCTATTCCTCCCTTGTCCTACTGTCTCTTTCTATGAATCCATGTCAAATATCTAATGCGACACTTTCAGTGATCCTCGAGGTCCAATCAACATACCGCGTATCTATTTGAAGCTGTCATAAAACTCAGTTAGCAGCTCCGAACTGATTTACTTTACCTAAAACGACCGACACTTGGAACTATTTTTGAACTGATTAAGGTGAGACAACTTTCGAATTTCGGTTGGAAGTGATTGCCCGGAGACGTGTGTGACGTCATCGGTCATGATCTTGCCGTTGTATCGATGCTTTTGCATGTTTGTGTGTATGTGTGTTGAGAACTGAATGTTTCTCGAATTCATGTTTTCTGAAAATTCCGAAATGGGAAATTTCACTTGAGAAGGGTGAAAGTATCAGATAACTATAATATTCTAAAAATCTTCCTCTTCCAGTTAGTTTTCCGATTTCTGAATTATTCAGTTTACTTTCCTTCCAGAAATGTTCAGACCTTCCTATGTTACGTTTCCTATGTTACGTTTCGGACGTTCCGCAACCATGACATTTAAAAACCGGACATTTCGAAACCGTGACATTTCGAAACTATGACATTTCGGAACCATGACACTTCGAAACCGTGACACTTCGAAACCGGACACTTCGAAACCGGACACTTCGAAACCAGACCTTCCGCAACCGGACACTTCGAAACCGTGACATTTAAAAACCGGACATTTCGAAACCGGACATTTCGAAACCGTGACATTTCGTAACCGTGACACTTCGAAACCGTGACACTTCGAAACCGGACACTTCGAAACCGGACATTTCGGAACCGGACAGTTCGAAACCGGACAGTTCGCAACCGGACACTTTGAAACTATTTTTAAGGGTCCGGTTCTGAAACGTCCGGGTGCAAATTTTTCGGTTTCGAAACGTCCGGTTTCGAAACTTCTGGTTGCGGAATGTCCGGTTACAAAATGTCAGGTTTTGAAGTGTCCGGTTTCTAAACGTGCGATTTCAAAATGTCAGGTTGCGGAGCGTCCGGTTGCGAAACGACCGGTTGCGAAATGTCCGGTTCCAAAACGTCCGGTTATGAAAAGCCCGGATGCGAAGTGTCCGGTTGCGAAACGCATGGTTCCAAAACGTCCAGTTGTGAAACGGCCGGTTTCAAAACGTCCGGTTATGAAATGTCCGGATGCGAAATATCCGGTTTCGAAGTGCCCGGTTCTGGAACGTCCGGATTCGAAGTGTCCGGCTACGAAATGTCCAAATTTTTATCTTCCCTCTTGAAATTTTGATAAAATTCACTCGAACGTTCCGAAAATTCACACTGTTCACGATGACGCATGTTGCATTTTTCTCTCGAAGCATGTTGTCGACATTGCATGACCCATCGGAAACAATAATTCATAGAACTCCCCAGTGGTATCTATGTTTCTGTTTCTTTGTTTCAAAATTTGAAATGCTTCTAGATCTCGATTTTTTTTCGATTTCTATGATTCTATATTCTATATCTTGCAATCTGCTTTTTATTAATTTTACAAGTGTTTTCTTCTTTTCATTTCTATTCCTGCAACTCTCCTCCAATGATTTTTGATCTACCATACTCCGCTTGATTCCTATGACTTTGCCCAAGTGTATCTACTGACCTACGCTCTCAAATATCTACAGTACACTTTCTGACCTATCCGAGATCATATTCAACTCTCATTAGTCCTACCTTCTCTACCAAAATCACACTTTTTCTCTTGTTGACATTGCATGACCCCATTGGACGTAGAAACTCTCGCAACATTTTTGTTACACAGTCTTCGCTCCGATCTCTCTGTTTCTTGAAATCTTTATGGGTTTTTGTTTTTATTTCTATTTCCTCTGCTTTCCTCTGTTCCTATCCTTGAATGCTCTCTCGTTTCTGTTCACCATCTTTCAATCGATGAACCTTTTTGATCTACCAAACGCCTCGCGACTCTCCCGGTCCTGTCTGGCAGTCTCCTCTGTTCGGACATCATTTGGTACTGACCATTTTGACTCTTTACACCCCAAATTCTGGTCATGACTCAATGTCAATACTCTCGGTCTTCCGTCCCAACTTCCATGCTAAAGAGGCAACTTTTTTGAATTCT
Organism: Caenorhabditis latens; assembly: GCA_002259235.3. Lineage (NCBI taxonomy): Eukaryota > Metazoa > Nematoda > Chromadorea > Rhabditida > Rhabditidae > Caenorhabditis > Caenorhabditis latens. Next base: position 13,444,334 of record CM056093.1, on the reverse strand, counting down.
GCTGGCATTGTACTTCTTATTTTCGTGAAGATTGACCAACTCTATCAGATTTTTTTCCTTTCTGGTAGATCAAAAACATTATTGAGAAGGCGATAACACAATTGCACGATGAGGCAAGGACTACCAATGCAGCGGCGCTCTATTGACAAGAATGGAAAAAAATTGTCTTTCCGGTTTTTCAATTTCATTTTTCCATTAGAGCGCACTTGACAGATCCCTTAATTTCTGTTTCACATCTGTTGTAGTTTCTCTTTTCTTCCACCAGTTATGACAAAGTTCATTCTTTACAACATCCATTTCTAATTTGTCTATTTACTCTAACAAAGGGCAATTAAACATGAACTTTTTGACGATATCATCAAACATAACCTGAACCATTCTCATGCCAATTAGTTTGTGTAAGATATTATAATACTGCATTTCTCTTCCTTTTATCAGTTACTTTCTCTACCAACTGTCAATCAAACGTTCTCCTATTTCCGTTTCCCTTTTTTCGGTCACATGTCACCAACTTTTTGTTCGGATTTCTTTCGTTCCTGCAAGTCGGCGAGTGCTTTGATCTTTCCTGCAACTATTCATTTTTCACTTTGTTTTTCTTTTCTTTTGCCTGTTACCGGGGGTTGATTGACTTGATTGGTTTTTTCCTCCTCTCTTACAGTACCCTGCAAAAAGATAGGAACTTTTGGCCGTTTTCAATTGAAATTGTCCAATTTGACTGTGTGTAATGGGATTTCTGATTGTCACACCTAGTAGGTTTTAAATGAATCATGCAGTTCAAAAATAGAGCTCCATTTTTATAATTTACAACTTTTTTGTACGGACCCCCCTTAGAGAGTTATGATCATTTCAAGACGACAGCTCAAAAATCACTGTGGGATGATTTGAGGGAGAAATTATTTTGTCGAGATGTAACTTGCTAAGGAGTGTCTGTACAAAAAAGTTGTTAATTACAAAAATGAAGCTCAAAAGTAGTGCTTCATTTTTACAGTTGATAACTTTTTTGTCAAAGCTTTCCCTAGCAAGTTAAATATCGGAGAAGTAATTTCTCCAGCAAATTGTTTCATTTCAGTACAAAATAGAGCTGCCTTCTTAAAATAACCATAACTCTCTAAGGAGTGTCCGTACAAAAAAGCTGTCAACTACGAAAATGAAGCTCTATCTTTGTTCTGTATGGTTTATACAAAATTTACATTGTGGGACAATTATTAATACCGTAACACCCTATCAAAGTTGGTGATTTTCAACTGAAAATAAGACAAATTGTTTATCTTACTTCACATTCTCGTTTTTTGTTTATCTTCCTCTTGTCTTTTTTGCGTCTTGATTCCAGCTCTAAAATATTTTTTTCTTTCAGAATGTCTTCAAACTCTTCTCCCTCCTCCACCCCGCCACCAAACCCACCCCGTTTCTTCGCCGATGCCGCCAGGGCCGCCGCAGCTAAAGGCGTATACATGGAAGGATTCGCCCTAGGTGAAATCAAGATCAAGACCGAGAATGGAGAATCGAAAGATGCTCCGATTCCACTCTACAAACTCGGAAGATATAAGCCTCCTCTCCCCGATCGGATTCGTGGACTCTCGATGACTCTCCAACAATATCGAGACACTCCACCAGATAAATTTCATGATTTGTCTACCGTATCTAAAGAGGAATTTGAAGCAATCCGTAACATGCTGTACGATCTCATCTTTCAAAACGTGGAATTGTGGACCAGGCGTGGTGTGAGGGTCCTCAAAATGCATTGGGAAGAGATTGCAGTGGAAATATACTGTAGGAAAAAAGTACTTCTCAAAGGTAAACGAACGAAAATGTTAAAATTCTTAGTTTGAAAAGAATATTTTCAGTGGAAAAGCTTCGAAGTATGTGGAAAACCACGAAGGATTCTCTCCGAAATATGTTGAAAGAGTGCATCAAGGATAAGAAAATGCACGAAACGAGCACTGAAGCCCACTTGGAAGCGGAGTTCCCTGGCTACTTACACGCTCGATTCTACCGTATCACTCTTCAGCCGTATGAGGATCAACTTCGTGCCAAGTTATCTGGAATGGAAGCCGATGAAGAGGAGATTCGGGCTTTCGAGAATGACGAGGATGTCATTATCGAATACGAAGATATAGGACATCGAGTGGAAAGTCTTGCGGAGGTCAAAACCGAACCAGATGAATCGACGGAGAATCAAGAAAGGTGAGTTTAAGAACACGTTTCAAAATGAATCATCTCATTCTGATAATTTCAGTTCCGACTTCGCCTCGCCTCCTCCATCACTCCATCCACCTCCAACAGAACAATCTGGACCCTTGTTCTCATCAGGACCAACATTCCCAGTCCCATTCGCACAACACCTCTACTTTCCGAATCCCTTACCAACTCAACCGACTCACTTCATGCCATCGACGTCCGATTCCTGGGATAGGCCAGAACAAGACATGAAGGTTCACCACCTATCTCAACTTCAACATCTTGAATACGGACCGAGATCTTCTCTAGATCCTGTGGACACCACTTCTCCACGAAAATCAGCTGCCAACCCGATTCGTTTGGAAGATGCGTCCTCAGCTACTCATCAACTCACCCAACCTGTCGACGGGCCACATGAAACTGCTGAGAACACGGATAATAGTACCACAAAGGTCAGTTGGGGTTTTCTCTGAAAATATTAGAGGGGATGACTGTTTAGGATGATATTCGGCACACAGTTTTGAGAATCATAATACAGTAGTTTAGTTACAACACCGTGATGTAAGATTTACATTTTGGCAATTTTCAGTTGAAAATGACCAACTTTGATAGGGTGTTACGGTATCACTTATTGTCCCACAAAGTAAATTATGTATATATAAACCATACAGAACAAAGGTGGTGCTTTATTTTTATAGTTGACAACTTTTTTGTACGAGCACTCCCTAGAGAGTTATGGTCCTTTTAAGGGGACAGCTTGAAAATCACTCTATTTTTCATTGAAATGTGACGATTTGAGAAAGAAATCAGTTGTCGATATATAACTAACTGGGGAGGGTCCGTACAAAACAGTTTTCAGCTACAAAAATGAAGCTCTACCTATGTTCTGTATGGTTCATTTATAATTTACTCTTTCGAACAATCAGTGATACCGTAACACCCTCTCAGTTGGTATTTTTTCACTGAAAAAGGCCAAATTGTATATACATATTACTGCGCAGTACTGTATTAGCGGGTCACTATCTTTGCTCTATCGAATACTTTCCTATTTAATGATTTGTCACATTAAAATGCATTCAGGATACACAACATATGATTGAAGTCGCCCAAGAGATTGCGGATCGCTTGAATTGGCGACTACATAATAACCCTCATTCAAGACGAGTATATCGTCAATCCTTCCACGAATACACATCTTTGGCAGACGAATTTCGCTACAAAAACCCCAAAGACTTGTTTGAAGATTCCGAACGAGCATTGAGAGCGAAACGAAGAATCACTGACAATCGCGTGAAGAATGAAGAATCCAGTGATACGAAAAGACCCCGACAGGCCTAAATATCACTTCGATTTTGAATCGATATTTTATGTTTTATATTTCTTAATAACGTTTTTCATTTTATAAACTGAAGAGATCTCCGCGAGTACACTTTCACATGCATTGGGTTTTCAACCCATGATTTTATCTTTATCTTTTTTTGTTTTGTTCATAATTCACTCCGATAACGTTCTCACTAATACAATATTTTCAGACATCAAATAACGTCGGAATGAATTCCTTCAGAATTGCGAAGATCGAGATCCCAACCAAACGGAATCGTCTTCAAATCCCAGCAAGACAATTCCCCATCACTAAGGCGACATACACGGAGAAATCAAAAAAGAAGCCGACGTGCGATGTCGGGAAAGACATCCATTTGAAGCGAGTGGTGCTTGTCGTGTTGGAAGGAAAACCGGAGATTTGGAAGAACGCCTCCCGTGCGGAATACAGCGCTTGGGAGAGCGTTGGGATCGAAGTGTATGAGAGAACCGAACAAATTGTCTCAGGTTAGTTTTTCCTCAAATTCAGACTCATTTTACAAGTTTTATATCTTTTCAGTTCTCAGCCTCCGCCGGGTGTTCACCCTCTGCAAGTCCAGTGTGAAACGAAAGCTCCGCATCTCCATTCTCAATCAAAAACTCGATACCGTGGCAACTGAGACTGCCATGTGGTCTCTCCCCTACTATGGGGAGTTCAAGTACTACCGGGATTCTCTGAAAAGTTTCGAGAACAAACTTCGAGATAGAGTGTTCAACGAGAAGTTCCCTCCAGCCACCGAAGATGAAATTCAATTTATTGGATTCGGCTCACTTGAAGAGATCGAAGGGTTAGTTTGGAATGGTTTCTTTCTATCTCAATCTCAATTTCTTTTCAGCGCGGATGACGAAAACTACGAGGGTGTTCCCAGACCAGCGGAGGAAGAAACGGAGATGGATGAGAGCAATGGTTTTGAAGTTGGGGAACAGCGTCATGAAACTCAGTATCAGGGTGATGGAGTGGTGAATTACTATGCTCAGAGTTATCGAGGATATGGAATGGGGGAAGAGGTGGTCAACGATCAACCAGTGGTTGGAAGATATGAGGAGATTGGAGGTTCGCTGAGCACTGAACGGGATCAACATCAAGGCTTCGAAGAGGTGAGTTTTCATAAAGGGGGTAAATCAGAATATACGAACTTTGGTCGTTTTCAGTTGAAATTATCCAACTTTGAGAGTGTGTCATAGTAACTTTCATTGTCGCATCTAGTAGGTTTTTAATGGATCATACAGATCAGAAGTAGGGGTTCATTTTTGTATTTGATAACTTTTTAGAACGATCACTGTCTAGCAAGTGATATATCGGCAAGTAATTTCTGCCTCAAATCGTCTCATTTCACATTTGTCAGTGCAAAATAGTGCGATTTTTGAGCTGCCGTCTTAAAATAACCATAACTCTCTAAGGAGTGTTTTTACAAAAAAGTTGCCAACTACAAAAATGAAGTTCTACTTTTGATTTGTATGATTAATTAAAAACCTACTAGGTGTGACAATAAGAATTATCATGCCACACTCTCAAAGTTGTACTCAACTGAAAACTGCCAAAGTTCGTTTATTTTTGCACGACACTGTAAGAGCTGAGCATCAATACATCTGAATTCTGATTTCAGTATGGCACCGCTGAAGCTGTCTACCACCAAAATCAACCTGGACCCTCTTCCCCAGCCATGCCTGTCGACCGCGACGTCCTCATCATTCGTGACAGTATCATCCAACTCTTCCTCAATCATCCAGATCGATTCGAATTTCACAAAGAAGGACTCGAGAAGATGTTGGAATATTTGGAGAAGGAAGAGTTTCCGGATGCGGTGAAAATGATGGGAGACTTGAAGTACATGGAGGAGATCATGGAGAACGAGAAGAGGGAACAGGAAGAAAAGGAGATCGAAGAGAAGGCCAAGGCTGTCAAGACAGAGGAGAAGCACAAGGAAGAAGCTAAGGAATCGAAAGAGGCGATCACAAAACTTTAATTATTTATTGTTTTCATTTGATTTCCTTTTTTTCTTCATTTTTTCTGCGTAGATTTTTTTCTGCGTCTCCAATTTTCATTCTTCGTGATTCCCTCCCCAAGGTCTCTTCCCACCCCTGGCTGCTCAGTTTCCTATTTGTTTTTTTTGTTGTAATTTGTTCATTTCACCCGCTCCAACTTTCTCTCAAGATTATTGTATTTCGTATTAAGTATTTCCTCTTTTATATACCAGACGTACCCGTTTTATAAATATAAACACCTGCAAAATTTTCATCACATTTTGGTTCAAAGGGGTATCACAGATCCTCAATAATCTTTTGTGGTTGTTGTGATGTGTTCTTGAGAGTTGAGAGTTTCATTTGTCTTTTCAGACAAGCTTCTGAAAGTCGGAATGTTAATTTCGATTGGTTACAGCACTGTATCGAAGCCATAATCTTATCGAACCGGTTAGTTTTTAAAGAGCAAAGGGAAAAAACATAACTTAGAAAATTTTATTAGAAGAACTTTTCCTCTGTTAAATATTTTCCATGTTAACTGTTTTCCTCGTTGAATTTTCCTTTTTGTGTTTTAAAAATAATGTCAAACGGTTAAACCTGTCTAAGAATCTCATGCTCAACATTTCTAATTACTAGTCTCTCCTCTCTCTTAAATTGCTATATTTTTGTAAATTCGCTTTGATTGTATCAGTGGTTATCTGTTCTTCATATCGAATCAAACAGTTTTCAGTTGAAGTTGTCCAACTTTGAGAGCGTATCATAGTAAAACTAACTGTAACACAAAATAACTTTTTATGGGATCAAACAGAACGAGAGTACAGCTTCATTTTTGTAGTTGGTAACTTTTTTGTACGGACACTCCCTAGAGAGTTATGGTTATTTTAAGACGACACTTCAAAGATCGCACTATTTTGCACTGAAATAGGTCGATTCGATGCAGAAATTACTTTGTCGATATGTAAGTTGATAGGGAGTGCTCTTACAAATAAGTTGTCAACTACAAAAATGAAGCTCTACTCTTGGTCTGTTTGATTCATTAAAAACCTACTGGGTGTGACAATAAGAATTGCCATGACACACTTTCAAAGTCGGACATTTTCAACTGAGAACGGCCAAAGTTCATAACCTATTGACCGGTACTGTATTATGTCTAATTGCCTAATGAAAACCGTAATTGTGCTTCTGCTCTTTCTTCTGAATTTGTTTTTCCACACCGACACTTTCTATTCTGTTACACGAGTCTCATTGAAAATTATTATTACACTGTTCAAGGTTCCCTTTTGCGCGTCCACGAGACGTGAGATACAATCGCCAGATGTTGCGTGACACGTGTTTTGACTGGAGTTCATTTTTCAAAATAACAACCATGAAAACTATTCAAATACCGGTGAATCCACTATAACTCATCTCTCACTTACTTCCCCACCAGTAGATTCCTATCTCGACAGATGCCAACCCACGCTGAGATCGGTATCTATTTCAAATCGAGTCGACTGCGTGTTCTCGTGTTACAACTTTTTTGTTTATACCAACTTTTTTCTCAACTCTGTGTAAAAGATATGTTTAGAGAATTGTGAACGCTAATTTCAAATTTTTCCTTCCTAACTACTCATTAAGTCTTTCCAACTATCCAATTCCCTATCTCCTCCAAATAATCTGAGGTTTTTTCTCTCTCTTCACCCTAGAAAAAAAAAGAAAAAACCGCCCGTCGAGTGATAGAAAAAAGAAGAAGAAGAAGAAACAAGGTACTCTGTTCTCTTCTTCTATCCGATGAAACACAAATGATAAATGTTTTTTTTTCACTATCAAGGTGGGGGGACGGCAGTTGTCAGTATGACCTCGTTCGAAGAGATAGAACTTATTGAAGGATATCTGATAGGTGGTTATCAATCTTTTTGTGATGACAAAGAAGCGAAGGGAAAGAAGAAAAAGAAAAAAGAAGTGCATTCCTTTCATAAAACGGAGAGTGCGAAGTATCACTTTTTTGCGAATAAGTGAAGATTTTGTTTAAAGTGGTACGGAGACTGGTACACACGAATAGTGGTTATTTCTTGTTTTGATTAGAAACTGACCTTTTCTGAATTCAAGAATTTTTGATCATAAAACCAAGTACAGATGTTCCAAGTCATGTGATAATACATTGGTTAATCTAGTGACGAAAACAGGAAAAAACGTTCTGAACTTTTCCCTAAAAAAAGATTATGGTTTCTTATAATCCGGCGATATAGCAACATCCTAGTATCCGGCTCAGTTGGAACACATGACGCATTAATCGCCTTTCGCACTCAAGGTGGGGGAGCAATGAGCACGTCACGTCTCACTGAAATGCTAGGTAGAGTCCATGATTCCATACCTAAAGCCAAACTGGCCGGGTCGGGTCGGGTCGGGCCGAAACCAAAAAAATCTCAGTCCGGCCCGTTTGTCCCGTTTTGAAACATGTTTTCAAAAATATTGAATTTTTGAACTTTTATTTTGAAATTTTTTTGGAAAAAAGTAAAGTTTTCGATTAAAACTTTAAAATTGAATCAAAATGTGAATATGTATGATAATTTAAGCATTTTCGCTCTATTTTCTCGAAACATTGCAAAAAATGCGTACCCACTTTTGAATACCTGCCGACCGAACCGGGAGAAACATCGGCCCGGGCCTGCTCGACGGCCCGAGCGGCCCGATTTTTTGACAAGTCTGCCTATAGCCAATCGGCCCGAATATTGTAATTCTTTCCCAAAATGTTCCAAACAATTCCAAATTTTCACACCAAAACTTACTACCTATAATTTTCGAGAAACTGCAAAATCTGATTCAAGAATCGAAATCAGTAACTTTCTCGTTTTCCATTGATATCATTTTCTATACCTCCAATGTCATTCATTAGTCAGAACGTTCGGGAAGGGATTATTTAAATATATCTAAAAATAAAACATTCGAGGTCACGTGCCCTTCTTCTCCTCCTCGTTTTCCTCTTATATTCCTAAATCCCTCCCTGATATTTAAACTCTATTCACTCCTCGTTTTCTCACACATGTCAGAGAAAGTGAATAACAATTCGTTATTTTCCACATAAGCTCTCTTCATATGACTCACTCCAAGAGAACCTATGGATACCAATTATTTCATTCCCTCTATAATCTTCTTACCGCGCGAGAAGGGGTGCCATGGGTGCTCATTATGTTGTATCTCGAGGTGGACAAATGCTTTTTTCCCTTCTAGAAGCTTCTAGAGCTCTCTCATGAGCAACGCCCTTTTTGTATATTTGAATCCTTCTGGTTTATTCCATCTGCTTCCATACCGAACGTCACACATATAAATTTCGAGAGTTTGTAGGATTAGTAAGGATTTGCTGAGCACTGAACACACCTCCGATTATTCGTTTCTTTTGACTCGTTGACATGGAAATTTATGATCATTTCGCCACTATCTGTTCGTCGATTCGCTTTCCGCCGCCACCGCCGCCGCTTCTTTCTCATTTTTTTTTCCTTTTCACCTATCCCTTTTGACCACGCCACCCCTTTATTGTAACAGTTCTTGTCTTCGACAAAAGTCGAACGAGGAATTTGAAGGTGACTGTGTAGATCACTCATTTTTTCATGGGACGAAAGAGATAGAAAAATGATTTGAGTGGAGAAGAAACTTCATCGAACGGAAAGAAAATGATGAGATGGTGTGTGATGTATCACCGGGCGGCCCTTGATCAAAAAATCATCAAAGTAAATGAAAGGTTGAGTCCATAATGGGTTAGGGGTGCACATCGTGGAGCCACAGGGGTGCGAGAACTTGAACTTGGCACTCAGCCAAATCTGTTTTTGGCACCGTGCCAACCACTGTGAGATGACGCTTCGCATCCCTGTGTGAGGCATCTTCACGATAGCATACCAATCGTGTAGTTCAATAGTTCAATAGTTTAGTACATGTAACAACAAGAATATCATTTGAAAAATTGAGTTCTCGGAGCTTTAAAGCAGCCGCAATGATCCCATGATTATCAGGACTTGGGAGCCTGTGATAGCAGCTAAATTCAGTCCATCTTTGTGTTCCTGAACTATCATGATTTACCTGAAGTCACATGACTCAAGACGTAAAGGGCATTTTTCGACCTCCCACGAAGTTTTAATTGAAACGGCGTTGACGTCACTTCTGACATTGCGTAATCGGTAATGCGACAGAGCGGAACATCAGAACGTCGTTTTGTGGCATTCTGAGTGAACTGTTTTTATCGAAATTTGGAGATTTTTCGAACCGAATAATGAAAAGTTCTGGAATTACTGAGTACGATTCGAAGTATCCAAGTTCAAGCTTCTATAAATATGTTAAATTTTAAGAGCCTTTGCTGGGCCTTAATAGCCTTAAGGACCGTAAATTCCAGGAAACCCTAAACCATAATCATTAATCTAGAACTTACGAACGTTTTTCAAACCGATACCAACTGGTGTCCATTTGGCATTCTGCCAAGTCTTTTTTGGCACCGTGCCAACCGTTGTGCGACGGCGCGCGTTTCCGCGACCTAACGCCTCGTAATGCTGTGTGCAGAGCTAAATATGCATTGTACTGAAACTGAGCTGACCCTTTTTGCATCGACTTCCGTCAGTTTAGATGCTACTCGTATTCTATACCGTTCGACTTACTTCGTTCCCCGTCCTGATAACGTTTTTCGACACTTTTAATCCTTTTTTCCAGAACAGTTTACTCTATCATCTATCAGAAAAAGGAGAGAAAGAACCCGAGGCCCCAAACCATTCTTTCTCTTCTCATATTTCTATCTCTCAGTGAAAGAACCGCAAAAAAGAGAACATTCGGCCGTTTTCTCCGCCATCGTCGAAAAAATACAATTCCTCTATCAAAACCACACTATTTCCCGTTTGTACCCCTTGGCTTGTTCTGTTTCCTTTCCCCTCCTGCCATTCGGCCACGCCCCCTTCCCCCTTCATCAATTTCATATTTCATCTTTTTATTTCTTCATTCACCTATTCTATTCCTTCTCCGATTCTGCACTTCTGTTCTTCTTTAGTAAAAAGTCTTCTTGTCACAAGACGAGACGGAATTCATCAAAACGGTATCTCTCCTTTTTCTTCTCAACGAAAAATGCAGCTCTCATTTCTGATTCGCCAATAAATTATCAATTTTGGCCTTGAAATTCGTGATAACGACGCGAGGGTTCTTTTCTCTCTCAAAAAAATAGTCTCTTATCGAATGTGACCTCATTACACCCCAGTCTCTTTTCAGTCTCCTCCTCCTCCGCCAGTTCGTATCAATAGGTTCTCATGTTTTATAATCGCTTATGCATTTTATAGTTTTGAAAAAAAAACCACATTTATTTTCAGGTCGTCTCTATTAGTTTCATTGGTTCATCACAGTTGATGTTCGTGCTTCAGGAATCCCGAATATTTTAGAAGGTTAGTTGAAAACAGAAAATTCTAATTTAGTTAGTCCGGGTGATTCTGAATCTGCATATACTTGTCAAGCCCCGGGTAAATTGGCGCAAAGGGTCATTTTTTGAAGCCGGGCCTTGAAAATGTTCAACCGACCCGGGCCCTTGACAAGTATGTAAATCTGGGCTCCTCTCCAAAGTAAATATTATTCATTACACGCTCAAGACGCCACAGTACTATAGCCAATAACTCAATCGTTTATTGTATTCGGAATTCCTTTCCCTGAACTGATAAAATGATCACAACTTTTCTCTTTTTACTTTCCCGTCCGTTATCATTTTTCTGCCAGCCAACAGCCACTTTTTTCCGATTTCATCTCTCACTTGTCATTTGAACTTTTTCCTTCTCATTACTACTATATTACCACTCAATCATTTTTCAAGGTTAGTTCTAACATGTCAGTGTAAGTTTTTCCATTCTCCGAAAGCCTAAAGATTGTTATCAAAGTTCCTATCTGAACACTTTTTAACCTTGAAAGCATAAACTTCTCAGACATTATTCGATTCTTTCTGACTTTCCTCAATACAATAATTCCTTTGATTTTCGAAAAAAAAAAATTATAGTAACTCTATATCAAATTTCTGTTACAAATTTCTTATAGTACAAGTGTACTTTTTCAACAAATTTTTTGTAATTTATAGTCCAGTTCTCTGGTGTTGGTCTGTCTGAAATACAGAGGCCAAAACTAATTCTCCTCCGGCCCTCCTCGATTAGTTCTCCGGTAGAGTTTCATTTTTCCTCTCATTTTTTTCTGAACGAGAATTCGCCATCCTGCCAGTGTCGACCACCGCCTGACAGACGCCACTCGTCGCTCCCGGGGCATTCACAAAACGATAGATAGATAGTATGTGTGTGCATCTCTCGTCTCGTCAGTAGAGAAAATAGGAGGTAATAAAGTGCAAAATACGGCAATGTTTCTGCGGAGAAAAATGATATGAGTGGAGAGAGATAGTTTTAAATGAGGGGAGAGAGAACATGTTTTTCCTTTTTTCGTTTTGTTGAACTTTTCTGCAGGACGTTCAGTCTTAAGTTCAAAGTAGGTGTATCTCCTAGGGATTTTTGGCGGTTGGGACCTAGGGTACGTATCTGACCTCTGGTACTATCTGGGACTGGGCCACGTGAAAAAATAGCCACGTCAAACGGGAGTTATCCGTGTGAAACGGGAGTTAGCCGCTCGATTCGGGGTGGGCCCTCACTGCTTTTGGGACCCGTCCCGAATCGGGCGGCTAACTCCCCGGAAATCACCTGAGTCTGCTTCGAGCGGCTACGGAGAGACTTCGTTGATAGAATTGATGAGAATCAACTAATAGGAGTGTTCTTTAGACATTTTGGCTCACAATTATCACACCTGTATTCCAGATCAAAATGGCATCCGGACCACCACAACCTGCTACTTCTGGTATCCCGATCCAGCACAATCCACCCGTAGTTTCCCATTTGGGATTCACTGAATTTCGCAATTTATATGCGACCGAGATAAATCGGCAAGACGACAACCCATTCGAACAATGTAGGCTCATTGAACAATTCAAGTCCCAGCAGCCTTACTTCATGCAAATGGAAATACAAAAACAGTTCTCAAATCCGTTTTTTAATAATTTTCCCATGTTTCAACCTCAACTTTCACCGCAACTGTCTCCAACTGGGATCTCTCCAATTGGTCAAACTTCACCACAACTGTCACTACCACTGAATTATGGATTACCGTTTTCCCCACAGTTTTCACCAGAATTGATGCAAATGATGCTTCAATCACAACTACCATTTCTCCCACAACAGCCTTCGCAACTTCCAAATGGTCAACCATTGGAGCCAAATCAAAACAAGATCCCACAAACTCGACGTGAAAGAAAGCCACGTAAACAAGAACCGAAGAATAAAGAACATCAACGACTGCCAGCTCAGCCACCGCCACAACAACAGCAACAACGACAACAACAGCCAGTACAGCAACCACAAAAAGCTCCAGTTCAACAACAGGCTCCAGTTCCACAAAAAGTGCAACAACAGCAACAAACGCCAGCTGAAAATCAAATCACACCACTCATCTTCCAACAACTTCAACAACAATTACAAAAACAACAGCAACAACTACTTCAGCAACAACAACAACAACAGGAAATGTTGAAAAGTCCGGAGCAGCCTCAAGTATCTCCAACTGTCAGAGGACCACGTCTTCCTAAACTTAGCACTATGACGCCAGAAATGAGACAACTCATTGAGAAACTATACAATCAAACCATGGAAATGAAACAACTCATGGAAGCAAGAGACAAGAAGTTGGCGAATCAACCCGTCTCGGAATATCCAAGACCACAAATTTCGTATGTTGAATACAAAGAGATGTTGAGGATTTTTTCTGCTAAGACCTTCCTTATGGATCATACGGGTATTGAGAACGTTGCTGATCACCAGAGGAAGCTGGAGGCTGAGATGCAGCAAATCAAAGTGGAATTGTATGGTGCTGGACATCCATTGGTGTTACAAAGTTCTCAACTTCAACCAGAAACTTCACAACCATCAACATCCGCTCAGTCTTCGTCACAATCATCTCCAAACCAATGTCCGCCAGTTCTTAAACCACAAATCGTAAAGTCAGTGAAGAAACCGAGAGAGGAAAGACGTCGATCCAAATCTAAGTCACGCCAGTCATCTCCAAAAGAATCAATCAAGAAAGCAAGTCCCTCAGTCATTATTCCAGTCAGTTCAGAAATACTAAAGCAAGAGGTCTACAAGACGATTCAAGAGGGACTGAAAAACATTCCAAGTACTTCTCAACAAGTAGATATAGATATAGACGTAGAGAAACCAAGCCAAGGACAAGAACTTTATGATCTTTTGGATGAGCTCCTGTTAAAAACAAACGATCCACTACGAAATACTATACTTCAAACTCAATCACTCACTCCAGAAATGGCAGCACAAATTTTGGATCGACTGAAAGAACGTTTTGGCAATGAAAGTGTGACTCAAGTTCAACAGCCGCCGGTATCATTGGCCGACTTCAGATTAATACTACCTGATAAATCTGAAATGAAAATAACTCAACTCTACACGTGGCTTCTGATTTGCGCATCACAAGTTCCAAAAACAGTGGTTAGTGTGGCTTCTTTTAACGAGAATCAAATTTACTCATTTTCAGGATAAAACTATTCAACCAAGTACTTCACCTAAAACCAATGAGCAGCAACGTCAATTTGGAGGATCCCTCGCCAAGGTTCTTGAAAACCTGAGCAAGAAGCAGCATGAAGAAGAGAGGAGACAACGAATAGAGCAAAACCAAGCTCGTGACAAGTGAGTAACTATCCGGACCTTCTATTATAACATTGTGTATAACACGTGTCCCAATTCACTCTGAAATTTTTACCTAGTTGACAAACAAGATTAACAAATTTTCAGAGACCGACAGAGTCATGAAGTCTGGGAATCTTATTTTGACTTCGTGAATGTTACACGTCGAAAGAGTGTAACTACTCAAAAGTATGAGTTTTTGATGTTTGTAAAATTTGGCTTTTTCCAAAAGAAAATCTTAGTTTTATGCATGTTCATTATGTTCAAACACTAATGGCATTTCGATACAATAGGCGGCTATTTAATTCAAATGATTAAATTTCAGTGAACCGAGTACCAGTGCCTCGTGGATATCCGTCGAAGACACCGATGATCAAACTTCTCAAAAACCAATATCGTTAGTCGGATCGAAAAGAAGGAAATCGGATCATCGGGTTGAGGAGCCGGGTCCTGCAGTGGAAGCCGTGAATCCTGAACCTGTTAAACAATCTTCGATGGAGAACGTAGAAACTTGTGAGATTCCAAAGAAGAAAGCTCGGATTGAAAGGTAAGTTGATTGGTTGGGAAACATGGGTACTGTACTTTGAACTGACTAGGGTTCTGACAAGTCTGAGCGACTAATGCATACATATCATAAATTTTCAGCTCTGAAAATGTTGTCCAACCTATTTCCCTGTCTTCTTCGTTGTGCGTCCCCTTTCAAGCTCATGTCGATAATCAAATGGACACCACACCAACAGAACAAGTCTCTCCAGTCGGAATTGAGAAGGATGATGACGGGACTCATATGAAAGAGAACCAAAGAAACAGGTAACTAATCAATCTCACATTTTAATTGTTAATTTACGATTTATGTTTCAGAAGTAACTTGAATGCCAAGCAACCACCGAACGATTCAGTGCAAAATGAGTATGATACAGATGTAACTGATGGGTCTTGTCTCGAAGTCGAGAATGAAATTGAGGTTCCGATGGAAGAAGAAGATTCACAGAACAACAATGTCGTCGAGAGAACTCAGCCGGCGCCGGTGTTTATTGAAAAGATCCCAGTGGAGCAAATGACTAAAATCCATTTCGGGAACTTAGGAGACTTTGACTTTGTGGTGACCTCGGGAAACGAGAGTACCAACAATAATGACAAAATGAAAGTTGAAAAAGAGTGAGTTCCCATTCCAGGAGTCAATGAATTATTGTACCGGGTTATTGTACTTGTAGACCGGGCCGAAACAGGTCTGTGCGTAACTCTTTTACTGCGATATTATGAGCTGAAACATGTACCAAAATCTAGATATCGGAGAGTTCTACAACAGGTCGGGATAGAATTGCCGAGACCTACATTTTCGTATATTTTCCGGCTCATAAAATAACATTTGAAGCGAGTTACACGTCAGCCCGTGTTGGACCGTGTCGGCCCGTTTCGGCCCGCTTTGAAAGTATGGTATTTCCATCTTCGGCATTTTTCCATCATCATTTCTCAGCATTTCCGTCGAGTCTGCCCCCATTCCATCGTCTTCAAATTTTCAAGTTGCCGCTGAAAAAGTGGCGGCCATTGATCAAAATGAGGCTCCACTCGATCTAACTTCCCAACCACCTCGTGGAGAATCATTTGAAACTGTTGATTTATCAGAGGATGAGGAAGACGATGATTGTGTCGTTTTGGAAGTTGTGAACCAACCATCAACATCAAGTCAGACTTCAGTAAGGTATTGGTTAAAAACCCACGAAAAACCGGAATGTATATTTTCAGCGCGCTGCAGATGTTGGCTCAGAAAATTGGGATATTGCTGCAGAACGGGCGGCCATCCACAACCGACTGATAGCCACTCTTTTGAATGAAAACGTCGATGAGAATGTAGTAATAGAAGGACTTAATATGATGATAGAAGAGATGGATAGAATTGGTGATGATGCTGACGAGGCTCAAAATTTATTTACCAATTTATTGGCCCGGATTTGAAATAAAGAAGAAAATAATATAGTAAAAGGCGAATAGTATTTTTTAGTTTTTTTTGTACGGATCTCATTCCATTATATTTTGTTGTTGCCATATTTCCAAATTTCTAAAAACTTGTTGTTGTTTCATATTTTTTCTTTTTAGAAGTTCAATGTTTTTCATTTCTTTCTCCCTCCTAAGCCTCCTTTGATCTCATTTATGTATTCCCTTTCTTTGATTAATTCAATACCTTGCCGAAGGACAATCAAATAACCTCCAGAAGATTCTCATGTCCTCCATTCCTCCCACCATTCTGATGTCTTGTTACGGGTTTTATGGTCAATTCCTTTTTTTCTTTCCTATGTCATTTTCCTCTTTTTTATAGCCTTGGTGTGAACGTATTTTGTTTGTAGTTTTTATTGGGTAGACTAATATTCAATTAATAAATGTACATATCACTCTTACTCCAAAAACTCTCCTACAATAATCTCACAAGAAATACCGAAGTTGAATAAAATAGCATAACAAAGAGAAGTGAAAAGTTAATCCTTTCGAACTTTTGATCGGGAAACGCATCTTTAAAGACGGATTAGAAATGGTGAGTAACCAGAGATCACAGTTGAAGACATTGTTGAAATGTTGCTTGTTTTCCAGTATTCAACTTTCGAAATTGAATAAACTCTCGAGACAAGACAATCGAGACCGTATTGAGGTTTCCATGTGTTATTTTTCCCTGTCGGGGATTTTCTTCGAAGTTTTAATTGGATTATTTTTTGTCGTACAATCCCTTTGCCCTAATATGTAGGTATGTCAAAGTTATGCGATTTCTTACTTAGTTTTTTTCAAGAGTCAGGGAAACATGTGGCTGGTTTGGTGTACTGATGTTTCATATGTTTTCTAAACAATTTCCGATCTACACGCAATTTCATTCTATTTTCGAGTTCAAGCATCTCAGAAGTTCTATCGATCATCGGATTAACAAGAGAACACTTTTTAGAAAAGTGTTGAGAATTTTCTGAAAATTGGTTCATGGGTACTATCGACCATTCTGAATACGATGGTCCAAATACCTTTATGTTTATTGCTTCCCGTTTTTATAATTTGGTGTTTTTTCATACAATTCGTACAATCTCATGTCAACAGCAAAAATGAACTAATAACTCGGGATCCTTCAAACATAGAAACCGTGTGGCTTCTCTTGCAGGCGTACTTGATGAAACGCTTTCTCCATATATTGCTCAGATGACTCCCGATTAAAATTCCCATAATTTTTGATAAATAGAAGGGCCTGGATGAAGACAATCATTGAGGCACAATTTCCCTATTTTATGCGATGATGCGTCTAATACTATTCTCGCCTTTGTGTTGTTGGAGTCCTCCCGGTCGATGCATTATGTTGAGAAGCTTTATAGGATTGGTGAACCCAAATGGTTCATTATTGCACTCCCAAAGATCGAGCACCTTGATTGGAGAGTTCTAGGATCCGGTGCCATTGTTGTAGTTGCTGGGAACCATGTAGTCTTGGTGGTGTAGGACGTCCGGACGATACCAGTTGTGGAAATATTGATGGAGTATTTTTTCCACGACACATGTTCAAAAGCGAACCACAAAAGCTTGATGTCCTGTCTATAACTCCAAGTTTTCTTTTACAGACACTCCGCTCCCCCAATCTATTCTTTTTTTTATCCTTCCATCAACTTTCATCACTTCTTCTCCTATCCAATTTTTTTATTTCATTACGGAACTTTTATGATGGTTCTCAAGTGTTTTTCAATTCGGTCACAGTACATTGTCCTATTTCTTCTACACTTTTATGACTATTTCTTCGAAAAGAAAAACCAACTGTCAGTTCATCGAATCAGTTTATATCTTTTGTTGAGTGATTTATGAAGGTTTCAAGAGTGATAAATTATAGAGAAGAAGATTGGTGTGTCAGAATTTGTGGAATACCGTATCAAGTGGAGACGGAGAGAAGTCGAAAAAATAATTGTTGTGGGTTGAAATTTGACAAATAAAATCGGTATGAAATTGGTGACAGAGAAGGTTTTTATTTCATTTCTCACTAGTTCGCATCAATTTTTGTTGAAAGAACCTCGATCTATGAATATAATAAAGTTGTCTGGGACTTCCGACCAATTTGTATCTTTCTATCTTTGATTTTGTGTGTTTTGAAGTTATTATCTTTTTTCTTTTTTGATGAATGAGTGACGTGATTGTTTAGAAAATGGTGATGTGGTGAGTGAGAAGAACTAGGATTCAGATACCAGTTACTAAAAGTCGATGACGTGGCAAGATTATTCTAGACTTGCTATGAGTACAGCGGGTTCGAAGTTTCATTTGAAAAAAGATGTTACTGAAATTGAATTTTCTGGTTGATACATTGTGCTGTAAACATTGACCGATATTTCAGGGCTCATATTCCCTCTTGAATTCATATCTTCTCTAAAATATGTATCACGTTCTATGTATAACACACCTCCAATTATTATCCCCATACTCCACTCCAAAATACTATTTTTCACAAAACCCCAACCAGTTTGCCTCTTTCACTTTTGACTTTCCGACCTCAACCGAAAAAACTGTAAACAAATGTTGCGAACTAACACAATAATCTGCATAAACCGTTTCGACCAAAGTCAGATGATCTTACAAAAAATTTGCATTTCCGTTCAAATACGTGTTGTTTTCAAAAGTGGGGTTGCATTGTTCTCAAACTACAGTACCGCTCAAAAGGTTATCCATTTTTGTTGTTTTCAGTAGAAAATGAGCAACTTTGACAGTGTATTTCGGTGTCACCTGATTAGCCGACAACTTTTTTTTGTTATGGACTGAGCAGAGCTGACATAGCACATCATTTTTGTAGTTGACAATATTTTTGTAGGGAAACTATCTTGAAAGTTACAGGTAGTCAAAGCGAAAAGCTTCAAAATCTCGCTATTCAGGGAGAAACGGCTTTGACCGACTGCAACTTTCATGGTTGTGTCCCTACAAAAAAACGGTCAACTACAAAAATTATGTACTTCTTTTGCTCTATTCTGTTTATACAAAATTCAATTTATCAGACAATCAGATGACACCAAAATACACGTCAAAGTTGATCATTTTCCACTGAAAACATCAAAAAATGATAACCTGTTGAGTGGTACTGTATGCAGCATTGGCTCACTTTCAGGACCATTTTGGCTTGAAATGATGCTCTGAATTACTTACAACCAAATCCTAGCAGATGGGTTCTCTATTGAGAAGCTTAATTCATCTCTCTTTTAGTTTTATACCTGTACAAAAATTCTACTCTGCATTCACACCTCTCCCCCCCCTTATTACATATTTTAAGCCCCTCCTCCCCAGTTCAAATTGATACACTTCATTTCCTTCATCCATCGGCTATATATCTCTCTTTATACAATTACAAATTACAACCTTTCCTCTCCTTCTCATTCTTCTTCCCCTCTTCTATCCGACACAAAAGCCATGTATTTCCTTTTCCGATCCGATCATAGTGGCCACAAACGGATCGTAAAGACCAGTCAAAAATGAGTGAGATAATAGTAGAAGGAGAGAGATTTAGAGATTGAGAAAATGAATGAAAAGAAAGAAGAAGAAAAAAGAAGAAGAAAGTGGTGTCTTTGTGATGGCATGGTCAGTCTTCAAACACTGTCTCTCTCTCACTTTTCTTCCCAGGTGGACGTTCGTTTTTTTCTGTTGTTTCTGGTTACTTTTTGTATGGATTAGCTTTCGTAAGCCGTCAAAATCTTTTAAGATTCAGATTTTAGGAGGGCTAGATCTCCGAAGAGGAAAAGTATAAATCGTACTGAAATTTCATATGAAGATTAGGACTTTAGAAACGTGTCACGCTCACACTGATAGTTCTTTAATTTCAAGTTCAGATTTGAACAAAATGAACTGATTTCTGAGTTTGTGTATACTACATATTATAGATACCGTAAATACTGTATTATAAGGGCATGCCGTTATATTTTTCAACAGCCTTCCATGGAAATTTTGTGGTTTCAGAAACTCATTACAATTGAAAGGAAAAACTTTTTTTGGACTTTCTGTTTGCTGATTAAGAACTTACTAATCACGCTGTTTTTATTCAGAATCAACAAAAAACACCAGCATGATCATATTCATGAATTCTGAGTATTGATGGGGTGCCGTTATAATACAGTATTTACGGTATGTATAAGTACAGTATCGCCCAAAGGCTGTTTTCAGTGGAAAATGACCAAATTTGACATTGTGTTTCGGTGTTATCTGATTGTCCGACAAATTTTATTTTGTATTGGCTGAGCAGAACAAAAATAGCACATGATTTTTGTAGTTGACTGTTTTTTGGTAGGAGCACTATCTTGAAAGTTACAGGTTGTCAGATTGAAAGCTTCAAAATTTAGCTTTTCTGGGATAAATTATTTTGATGACCTGATGGTAGTGTCCCTACAAAGAAATGATCAACTACAAAAATTTTGTGCTATGTTTGCTCTGTCCAACATATACAAAATTGAATTTATGGGGCAATCAGGTGACACCGAAATACACTGTCAAAGTTGATAACCTTTCAAGCGGTACTGTACGTATTTACCAGACAACCAATTTTATAAACCAAAACACTTATCCCTCCTCATTATCAAATTAACTCTCCCTTCTTCCAATTAAACAACTTTCTAAACTTTTTGCCCTTTTTTCTCCCCTTTCCACCCAACTTGACCATGTGATTCTTTCCCTTTTGAGTCATGTCTGGTCAATCTAAAAACCATTGTAATACCTTTGATCATTTCACGAAGAAGGTAAAGTTCTATTCGATGCGTGAAAATGAAATGACCA
The DNA here is from genome assembly GCA_002259235.3 of Caenorhabditis latens. Classification (NCBI taxonomy): domain Eukaryota; kingdom Metazoa; phylum Nematoda; class Chromadorea; order Rhabditida; family Rhabditidae; genus Caenorhabditis; species Caenorhabditis latens. The sequence continues at coordinate 13,423,362 of CM056093.1, read as the reverse complement.
ATGGAATGTGAGTCAGCATTGTTAGTTTTAGAACGATTTGCTAAGTGTTCACCAAATTTGATGGAATACTGTGGAGACTAATGACATAGGAACTCTTGTCTGAAAGGGCCGTGGACCAATTTTTTCATTTTTATGCCACTTCCGCTTCAATTTGATAATAAAGAAACCAATAAAAAACTTATGTCCCGCGTATCATCATCTAGTTTCTCAACTTCCTCATTTTTCAATTTCTCGTACTGTAAAGATGATGATTACGTCGTCAAACATATCAAATCTATCACCACGTCCGAATCACCAGAAATTTGATGAAGGGGAAGAGTGTAAACAAGTATTTCCACTTTTTTCTTCATAATATTTCTGGTGTTGAACCCCCTTTTCGAAACATTTTTCTCTTTCTCTTCTTCACACTTTTCCCCCTATCCATTGTCATGTCCTGAAAAGGAAGAGAGACGGACAATGAGAAGCGGTGTGTCAAATCTTTTTTTGTCGGTTAGATTCATAGATTCATACAAAAAATGGGGGAATTCCGTTCTGTGAAGATATGACGGTGTCGTCGAGAAGAATAGTGAAAGTGTCGACTTTTTTTATTTGTCTATGTCTCGTCTCTCTTTTCCGCAACTTTCTTTGTTTTGTTCATAAGGAATTTCGTTTCGAACGGGAAGTAATTATGATTAGTTATTAACTTTTCCGATGTCTTCTTCTTTCAACATGCTTCCTTCCAATAAAAAGTTGTCCCGATATTCCAGACTCTGTACACACTCTTCTATATTTCATCTTTCTGATACGTTTCCTTTTCTCTTCAGTCCCATTTCACTTATCCTTTTTATTTAGTCTTCTCAGATCTCACAATGGCATCCAGAATCTGGAAAGCCATCACTCGTAAGAAAAAGTTCGAAGGCGACTCTCACCTCGACACTAACCTCCGTCGATGCCTTGGCCTCATGGATATCACTTTCTTGGCACTGGGCCAAATGATGGGAGCAGGAATCTACGTACTCACTGGTACAGTAGTCAGGAATCAAGCTGGACCATCCATAGTTTTCTCGTTCATTTTGGCTGGAATTGCAGCGTTGTTATCTGCTTTCAGTTATGCAGAATTCGGAGCAAGGTAAGTGGGAAAAAAGTTGACGCATTTACTTTAAAGAAAATAATTTCAGATTTCCAAGAGCTGGTAGTGCCTACACATATACCTATATTGGATTTGGAGAGTTATGGGCATTCATTGTCGGCTGGACTATTCCATTGGAGTATATGATTGGAAATGCTGGTAAGTGTTGTCTGACTAGGAATCAGTCTGGAAATAAGGGACGTGACATATATCATTGGAAAGCTGAGAAAATGCTGATTTCAAATATATATTCAATTTTCGCCCTCGAGACCTGGTGTTCGAGAAAAACAAGGTCAACGTTTTTCTCGAAAACTAGGCCTTAGGGGCAAAAACTGAATATATATTTGGAATCAGCGTTTTCTCAGCTTTCCAATGATATAGGTCACTTCCCATATCTCCAGACTGAATTCATGATCTTCCTTTGTGAGATATCAAAAAAAAATTAACAAAAAATTTCAGCCGTTGCGCGTTCCTGGTCCGCCTACTTTGACAATCTTCTGGACAACTATGTCAAGAATACAACAATCGGCATTGTGGGAGAATTGAGTCAGGTATACATAGAAAAAATTATTGATGATCACTTTTCATTTCAGCCCGGAGGATTCTTTTCCACATACCCAGATGTCCTGTCATTCGTATTAATTTGTCTCTGTGCGTGTATCATCGCAATCGGATCGAGAGTGTCAGCAAATGTGAACACAAGTTTTGTGGTCTTGAATATTTTGGTTATCATTATCGTCATTATCTCTGGAATGTGTTATGCTGACTTCAACAATTGGACTGGAACAACTTCTGATGGGCGGTCTAATTTCTTTCCATACGGAGTAACTGGAACTCTCACTGGAGCTGCCACGTGTTTCTTCTCATATATTGGTTTTGAAGTGTTAGCTACAGCTGGAGAGGAAGTGAAATGTAAGCTGAAAATTTAGAAATTAAAAAAAATTTAAGAAAGCAATTTCAGCGCCACACCGTACAATTCCTGTTGCCACTTTTCTGAGTATCGGAGTCATCATGACTTTGTATATCTTGGTTTCATCTACACTGACTTTGATGGTTCCCTATGATCAAGTCCACACCACTGCTCCATTCGCAGAAGCATTCGATGCTCGTGGGTGTACTGTAGTCAAATACATCATTTCAATCGGTGCACTGATCGGGTTGACGAACAACTTGGTCACCGGGGTGTTTGCTTTGCCAAGAAGTGTTTATGCTATGGCAGATGATGGTCTTCTATTTGGATGGTTGGCACACGTCAATTCTTATACGAAAGTTCCATTGAATGCAATTGTTATTTTCACATTGATCAATGCAGTTATTGCATTGATTTTTGATATTGAGGCGTTGGTGAGTTGTTGAGTTTTACCTTTACTATGGAACGTCATGGAGTTAATTTGGAGTAATGGGAGGTGATTGATATCATTGGAAAGCTGAGAAAACTCTTATTCCAAATACATTCCTAGTTTTTGGGCTCGAGGTTTGGTATTCAAGAAATAAAGTCGACATTCTGAAAAAGTTATCACCTTTTTGTCACACGTAAATTAAAAAAAAAACTTTTTTGCATGCAATTTTCGCATGTCAGAAAGATAATAATTATCAAATGTTCCGAACTTTGACCTCGTTTTTCTCGAATACCAGGCCTCGAAGGCAAAAACTGAATATGTATTTGGAATCAGTGTTTTCTCAGCTTTCCAATAATATAGGTCTCGTCCCATATCTTCTGACGGACTTCATGAACTTCCCTGGTTAGTGGAAAACGGAAAAACGGCTATTCTGACCATGGAAAAAACCCAAATGATATGTGTTCCAGGTCGAATTCCTCTCAATCGGAACCCTCTTTGCCTACTCCTTTGTCTCTGCATCCGTTCTTGTCCTCCGTTATCAATCAGCTCCAATCGATGGAGATGAGAAACGAATGGACGGTGGAGGAGAGCTGAGCTCGTGGATCCCAGCTAGAAACTTCTGGGAATCTCTTCCATCGGGAACCTCTATTTCTCTGGCTGTTGGAGCTTTGATCGCATCATTCTTCTGGTTGTCTTTCACGTTCAGAACCGGGTTTTATGAGAGCTGGTATGGTCAAATGTCGATTGGATTCAATGGGCTGTGTATTGTTTTGATTATGGCTTTTATATTGGGTCATACTCAAAACTCGTTAAAGACAAATTTCAAGGTTAGTTTTTGAAAAGAAAACAGCAAAATTAATTTTCATTTTCAGGTTCCATGTGTTCCATTTCTTCCATGTCTATCCCTTCTTGTCAACGTGTTCATGATGTCTTATCTGACAACTGCCACCTGGATTCGGCTATTCGTTTGGATGGGAATTGGTTAGTTTTTGCTGAAAGTTCACATCGAAATGGATAAATTTCAGGTCTTTTGATTTACTTCGCTTATGGAATCCGACATTCGAAAGAGGCTAAACGATTAACAACGATCGCGGATATCCGAATGAGTTCTACGTTTCCCAATAAAAATAATCGAATTCCGAAGACTTAGTTTCGGAATAATTAGTAGAGAAAGAGTCAAAAACGGGTTAATTTTCTGTTTTTGCCAAAGTGATTAGCGACTTAATTGTAATGCTTAATTAAGAGTTTCTCCCCCGGTTCTTGTCGATTTTCGATCTCTTTTGTTTCTTTATTTTTAAAATTTTTATGTTTTAACTTGATTCAAATAAAAGATTATTTCGGAAAGTTATTTGCATGACCACAGCGCAAATGTTGGCACGGTGCCAAAAAACACTTGGCTGAGTGCCAAATTCAAACTTTAAGTTTATTTGACGTATATTTTAATTTAAACCGCGACGCGCACGCAACGCGAATCGAAAAAGAAGCAAATCATTTTGTTGCGGATCTTACGACCCCAATGGCACACATAACATTATTATTATTATTACGGTAGAGCGAAATTGCCAAAGCGATTCCACGTTTGCACGTTTCTTATTTGCCACGTCATCATTTGGAACTTTTGAATTTTTAAAAATGTTTTCCTTTTTGTATTATTTCTACAGATTTCCAAAACATTATCATCTGAACAATAGCCAAAATGCTCAAGTTTACCACTGGTGAGTGAGGTGATACCCTAATAGTAATACTAATTTCCAATATTTTCAGCTATATTCCTGTATTTTATCAGTCTCGTCACCTGCCAGTATCAACGGGATTTCATGGTTTTCACCGCCCATCTCACTTGCAAACTTCCTGGAATCTTTCGTTATCAGATTCAATACATGGAGGATGATACGTGAGTTTTCTTTATTCTCCATGTTTTTATTAGCACGGCATACTTCTTACAACCGCGCTCTACCGAAATTTCCTTTAAAAATGTCTCTTTTTTCTGCGTCTCTCAATTACGCCCACAATTTTCTTCGGTTCCGGTAGAGCGCAGTTGCAACAATCGTTCAGTGTAAATATGTACTTTAGAATCTTCCCACATGACCGAGTGACTCGTTTCGATAGTGTTGGAAATGGAATTGGAGAAGTGATTTCGAATAATTTTGGAGTTATGTATGGAGACGGGTTTCTGGATGTGAGTTTTCCGAGGCGTTCTTTTATTGAAACGCAAGAAAAAATGTTCAGCGCAACTATGAAATCTACGTGATAATCCTGCACAACTGTACGAAAAATTCAAAGATGATGAGGCAGTATCAATTCTATATTGATCCACCATGTGAGACTACCGGGTGAGTTTTTTCGGTGTGAGAAATTTCAAACAAAACTTAGAATTTTTAGAGGCTGCAAGAGACAATTCAATCTTGATATCACTGATCTTGGAGAGGAAGTGACTCCGAGAGTTATTCATAATCCCAGCTATAGTGTTTAATAAAATTATTTTGATATGCGAAGTTATTTATTATTATTACTCATCTCAACATACAACAAAACAGCCCCATAAGCAACCAGAACGCAGAGAAAATCAGATAAAATGCAGCAATATGGAAGGTCCACCAATCACAATAAGCACGAGCCGCCCATGATCCGAATACCCAGTAACAGCCGAAGAAGAACCTGAAATTTGAAAGTAAGACAGCTTTAAGCCGATGTATCTCAAAAAGAGGCAAAGCTATCAAAAAGTTTTCAACTACCAAAATGAGCAGTTTAAGAATTGAAACATTTTGTTAGTTGACAACTTTTTTCTAGCTTCGCCCCTTTTTGAGATACAGCGGTTTGAAGATTGGTGAGAGACGCAGACAACGAAACACTCTCGTTTCTCTGCGTTTCTCCTCTCCCGCCTTCTCCCTCTCCCGCCGGGTTTTGCTTTTTGACTGATAGTAACTGAATCTCGCTAAACTCATTTTTCACATTTATAACTTCTAATGATTCTAGTTTTCTGGGAAAAAGACTGCAAAAAATGTTATAGAAAACTGGTAAAAACTAACCAAACAAAAATTAAAGCATTCAACAGGAAATGAATGTAACCACATGGTAATGGAAAGCCAGATTCACCCAATTTATCTCTCAACTCTCCGTCTTCACTTGGCAATGGAGACTCACGTTTTCTTTGCTGAAATATAAATTGTACTGTAAATTCCTTCTTCGACTTTCAAAACTAACATATCTCCTTCTCAATCTCTCAATAATATCTCTTGTCAACCATAAGAATCCCAAAACGATAATGAAGACTGGAATCATTGGTTGTCCATCACATTCTTCACGTCTTGCAACACCGAAAATTATGAGACAAACAGTGAGAACTGTGAAAATTATATTGCATCCGGAAGAGATCTCCTCGTCCATTTCCTCGTCAAATGAAGCTGAAATTTTTGGAATTTCTTGAATTTATATATATATATATGTATATTTTTTTTGCTATCAGTTTTTCCTGGTCCTATATCTAGAATATGAAATTGCTCACAACCTTTTTGACAGTCTTGAAGGTAGGTACAGTACAGTGCAGTAAGATATACAATTTGGCCTTTTTCAGTTAAAAATGACCAACTTTGAGAGGGGTATTACTGATTGTCCCACCAAGTAAATTATGCATAAATCATACAGAACAAAAGTAGAGCTTCATTTTTGTTGTTGACCACTTTTTTGTACGAGCACTCCCTAGAACCCTCTAGGGAAAGTCCGTACAAAAAAGTTGTCAACTACAAAAATATAGTTCTACCCTTGTTCTGTATGGTTTTAACAAAAGTTACTTTGTGGGACAATCAGGCGACACCGAAAAACACTGTCAAAATGGGTCATTTTCTATTGAAAACATCTAATGTTGGTAAACTTTTCAGCGGTACTGTAGGTACCCCTCGCTTTTGCAAATTATGAATATATTTCGATAAACCTTCCCAAAACCTTATAACTTTTAGACCTTTTTATACCAATCACAAGCCACAAACCACACCCATCTTGTACTATAGTCAGTAAACGAAACTTCGGTATTCATTGAAGGTGCACCCAAATACTTGCAAATAAAAAGTAACCGTTCGAGTTGCAAGTAGTAGAACTTTAAATTTGTTCGATATAATATATCTTCCAAAAACTTGATATTGTGTTTGGAGCGTTTCCAAATCGAGAATCAAATTTCGCCTTTGACCACTAACCTCTTGTCAAAGCTCTATCCAGAAACCGATTGACTCCTCCGATTCCTTTTTTCTTGTTCATTGGCTCAATATTCCCACCATCTTCTATAGTTGCATCTAGTTTCGAGGAAGACATCCTGCAAGTCAAAATATTTTTGAAACAAGATTTCCGTCAACAAAGAAAGTAATTCTGTGAACTTCAAACTGCAGTCAGACAAAACTTCCACAAAACAAGAAAAAAGGAAAAGAGGTGGTGATAACGACGCCGTCTTCTTATTGACGCTTTCGAATGATAATAATCAACAATTTGGGGACAGCGAACAAACATGAAAAAAAGAGATTTCACATCGTTGTCTTCTTTTATGATGACCTTGACCGATGGGTGTAGAAGAGGATAGAACGGGAAGAAAACAGAGAAGCCAATGATCAGGGCAGGTCATTTTTTGGACCAGAACTACATGAGATGTCTAGGTTGAATTTTATATGCAGAAAAGTAGGCAGTGATTCAGAAGCGGTCTGAATCGGAAAGTCTGAAAGTCAAGTAAATTATACAACAGGGGAAATGATTCGTTTGGTTATCAAAAATGTTTGATTCTTTGTCCCACAAGGTAACTTATGTATGTACAGTACCGGTCAAAAGGTTGTAAACTTTGGCAGTTTTCAGTTGAAATTGTTAAACTTTGAGAGTGTCTCATGGTAATACTGATTGTCCCACCGAGTAGATATTTAGTGAAATATACAGATCAAAAGTAGAGCTTCATTTTTGTAGCTGACAGTTTTTTTGTACGAACACTCCCTAGAGAGTTATGATCATTTTAAGAAGACAGCTCAAAAATCACCCTATTTTGCACTGGACGATTTGAAGGAGAAATTATTTTATCGATATGTAACTTGCTAGTGAGTGTCCGTACAAAAAAATTGTCAACTTCAAGAATAAAGTTCTACCTTTTTTCTGTATGGTTTATACATAGTTTATTTTATGGGACAATCAGTAATACCGTAATACCTTCTCAAAGTTGATCATTTTCAACTGGAAAAAGTCAAAATCTTGCTGAACCTATTCAGAATTCCGAAAATGTTACTATTCTGAAAAAAATTATTTAATGAAGTATGAATTAACTGAGTTTCAAAACTCCGCGAGTATTTTTTTCAGATATTCAATAAAAGTTACACCTACAAAGCCTACGAGAACATAGATTGCTGAGAGCATTTTTCCTGGCTCTGTTATTAATCTTTAATAAAAATTGTAGTCTAGTTGCTTCGCAAAGGTGTGACTTACATAGCTAAAAGTGTATGATTACCTACCTTTTCTTGGAATTACATTATATCACATGTTATTGGAAAGTGGTTCGGTTCTTGATATTTGTTCTCTCATTTTTTGGTGGCAAACGTTGAATGAACATCGACTTCGAAGTACCAATTCATCTTATTTATCACTATTATATTTCCGGATCAATATCGTTCTCTCTCAATTTACTGGTTGTCTATTTAATATTATGGCACAGCTCCAGACTAGACTCTTTCAAGTTTTATCTTTTGGCCTTTCAGGTAGCATTATCTCAATATTTTCATTTATAATTTATTTCCAGATATCATGTATTTCCTCCGACTTGAACATGACTCTATTCATGCAACCTGTTCCATTATTTCCAATGCGTTCTGGATACTGTTATGGTATCTCTTCACGAGTTTTCTCGTGGTCGACTCACGCAATGTTCACACTTCTCACATTCCTTTTGAGCGGTCAAATCGAGGTGCTCACGATTTGTTTTATAAGGAAATACAAAGCAATAATGAATCTGAAAAACATGTCGAAGTCATCAAGCTGGAAATATCTGCTTACATATCTATTCTGTATCTCATTCACTTGTTCTCTAGCGCTTTCAGTACTTTTGAGTTATGACAGTCACGACGTACAAATAAGAGAATTGGAACTTCTCTATCCGGAGATCGCTCCGAAGTTCCGTGCTCTAAGAGAATTCCAGTATTACACTATGAATTGGAGACTGATAACATTCTTCGCATTGGTAGGCCTTGGAACTGTGAAGGCTACAGTGCTCGTTACAATTCTGGTTGCTCGGATGTATCGGACACTGAAAGAATATTCTAGTCGTATGTCGAGAAGAGCTCTGGAAAGGCACAAGATTGCTCTTAGAAGTTTGATTATGCAGGTGAGTGGGATGAGTGGTTACACTTCAACACTATTAATTTCAGTTCATGATTACCCCCATGACATTCTTCCCTGCTTGCATTTGTCTACTCACCATCTTGATCCCAACCTATTACTCGCAACGTAAGTCAGCTCTTCCCATCATTTTTTTCAGCGAAAGTTTTCAGAAATCTCTTGGTACGCGTGTGTAGTTGTCACAACTCACTCGATATTCAACTCTATTGTTGTCGTTCTCACATATCCAGAGTTTCGGAAAACATTGTTCTTCTGCAAAAGTAAAAGTAGAAGGTATGCACATATTTGTAGTTGACACTGACAATTATAACCGTAGCTTTCAGAGTGTCAATTATCGGCGCGCCCCACAGGAGGCCTTCTGCCGTTTACACACCTGGAGAGGTGGTTTCTAATCATTGAGATGTAGACGCATTTCCTGATATGTTGAAAGTTAATGTCATTGTCGGATATCGCCCAACAACTGAATGCAATTATCTTTCTCAGCAATAGAGGAAACTTGTCTGGAATCCAAATGGGATGTAGGTAAAACATTGAAAATCAGAAGTACAGTACCGCTCATGAAGGTACCAACTTTGGTTGTTTTCAATGGAAAATGACCAACTTTGACAGTGTATTTCGGTGTCACCTGATTGTTCGATAAGCTCAATTTTGTACAGTAAAATTTAATTGTTTAAGAAGGTTATATTTATGTATTTTATCACAAACTCTATATTATCAAAAATCTGTATGCCAGGTGGTTATGCACCCGAAGGTCTCACAGATGAAACTAGAATTGACACTCTGAAAAATTGATCTCACAAGTCTTGAGTTTTAGGAATTACTAACTTCCTGATATCATTCTTCCAGAAGAAAATACAAGAAATTACTCACGTTGAGAATAACGGGTAGGAAATATGACAGTGAGCATGATGGTAACACCAGGGAAGATTGAAATTGGTGTGGTCAAGAACTTCAATGAGAATAGAAGGAAATGTATACTCAGTCACAAAACATGATTTCAAGAAAACTCACCTGCATTATCAAACACAAATGAGCTTGCCTCTGTAGCAGGTGAAAGTATCACAAAAATGATGAAATTTTTGATTGCCTAATTTTTATCCTCTCTGAAAATTGGTTTGCATTAAATCAATTCATATTTATTGAGAAATGACTGAAAACTTGAACATAGATTTCGAAGTACCATTCCATCTTATTTATCACTACTACGCTTCTGGAGCAATTTCATTTTCTCTCAATCTACTAGTTGTCTATTTAATATTGTTTCATAGTGGAAAACTAGATTCTTTCAGATTTTATTTGTTGTCTTTTCAGGTAACTGGTATCTTTTTCAATAAACCAGCAATGTTCCTATTTCAGATAATATGCATTATTTCTGATTTGAACATTACTATTTTCATGCAACCCATAGGATTATTCCCAATTTGTGCTGGATATTGCTACGGCATTCTTTCTAGACTTTTCTCATGGTCTTCACATGTTCTTATGGTATTCATTGCCATTGTCTACCCCTCGATTGATTTCTTTTCCAGACTTTGTTCGTATTCCTTCTAAGTGCCCAAATTGAAGCCCTCACAATATGTTTTCTCCGGAAACATAAAGCAATTATGAATTTGGGAAAAATGTCTAGGACATCAGACTGGAAATATCCACTGACTTATGTTTTAGTCATTTCATATAACTGCGTATATACTTTATCAATATATCTGAGTGGAGATAGTCATGAAGAACAAATGAAAGTTCTGGAAGATCTATACCCAGAAACAGCACCAAAGTTCAGAGCATTGAGAGAGTTTCACTATTATATTCTGAATGAACGACTGATTTCATTCTTCGTTTTAACCACCTTTGGAGCTGCGAAGACTTCCATTCTCGTGTCTGTTTCAGTGATCCGAATGTATCAAACACTTCAAAAGCATTCAAGTCGAATGTCGAATAAAACACTCGCAAGGCATAAACTGGCATTGAGAAGTTTGATAATGCAAGTGAGTTTCTGAAAATATTTGTTTTCTGACTAACACGGTAAGTCTTTGAAAACGCGGCTATCAAACAATCTATAAAATTGGCTGTAGGTACTTTCGACTACGGGGATTCCATTTCTGCTATCAAAACCTGCTAAATGTCTCTGAGAGCTCTCAAACTCTCAAACTTTTTGTATAGATAAGCTTTTTTCACTTGGAATTCCACATCGAAGATGGTCTTATGTTTCAACGTACGAGCACAGATGAATCGCATAAATGAACTCCTAGTAGTCAAAAGTACTTATGGCCAAATTTATAGATTGTTTGAAAGCCGAGTCTCAAAAGACCTCCCGTGTAAGTATTTATTCTTTTACCTTCCCATTCCAGTTTTTGACGACACCAGTTTCAATCTTCCCTGGTGTTACCATCATGCTCACTGTCATATTTCCTACCCGTTATTCTCAAAGTGAGTGATTTCTCGTCCCCTTCATTCCAAGTATCTCAAATGAATTCAGAAATTTCCTGGTACTCTCTCATGATTGGAACAACTCATTCTATATTCAACTGTTTCGTCGTCATATTCACTTATCCCGAATTCCGAAAAGCTATTTTCTTCTGGAAGAAGGATATCAGGAAGTTAGTAATTCCTGCTACTCAAGATTAAGATCAATTTTTCAGAGTGTCAATTCTGGTTTCATCTGTGAAACGTTCGGGTTCATAACCACCTGGAGTATAGATTTTTGATGTACCAGAATAATTCGATTTGTCATTAAATTCACATAATTTTATTTTCCAGTGATAACAGTAAAAATTGCCAAGCTGATATCAACAAATAATGCAAATAATAAATAAAACGAATTGAAAATCATCTCGGGTTCTTCTCCGCCAGCTCTCTGTACAACTCGCCAGCACTTTTGTATTTCTTATCGTCGAAAGCAAGTACAACATCAAAAAGAGTTCGACGAAGAATCTTGATGGATTCCGGTTGCTCTCTGGCTATTCGATTCGCTTGATACGCAATTTGTTTCAATTCTTCCGAGAAGTCGTTGAAGGCTGACGGGGGAATGGCTGTCTGCAAGAGGAAAAATAAAATTTTGAACTGAGTGAGGGACAACATACCGAAGAACTATCACAATCAGTTCCACCCATCCCATTGTTTGTTTCTTTTTGACTTGTACTCGCAGTTGAATTAATCTTATTCAAGAAGTCACTCGTGTTTGCGGATTGCAATCCGGATTGGAAGTAGGACATCAGATCAGCATGGTTTTGAGGGTAGGAGCTTTGTTCAACGAGAGGTCTGGAAAAAAGAGAATTTGATCGGGTCGGAATTTTAGTACTCACTTTTCATCATACATCAAATCGAAATCTTCGTATGGCTCCTCCTCTACAGTAATCCCAAAATCGATTTCCTCTGGATCGAACTTCTGTTGCTTTCTCTTCGGCTCATCCAAAGAGTATTCATTATTACCCCCAGCCATTTCCTTATACAATTCAGCTTCCCAGTGTTGTGTATGTTCCCGATAGAATCGAATGAATCCATAGAAATCCCATCTCCACATGTATTTTTCGACGGCTTCTGGTGAGAGTTTATGGCGAGTGATGGCGATTCGGAGACGATTTCGAAGGTTGTCTTTTGCACATTTGTAGATTGATTTGATTGATGGAACTGACAATAAGACACCTGTTCTCTTAAACGTGGCCACTGCTATCATCGGAAACGTCTTCTGAACCGAACTCCCTTTCCGTGAACTCCAAACTTCTGGACGTTTCTCAATCTCACTGAGTACCACTTTCTTCATAACTTCATTTGACTGATCCACCTCATCAAACTGATATCCTGGAACTTTCAGAAGTTCCCAGTAATCTTTGAAATCGAGTTTTCGAGATGGATCGGGTCCTGGAAGGGTAGGAAGAGGGAGGAGTGGAGGAAGCTTGTAGTAGGCAATTGGAGGAGTGGAAGAGCTTGACATTGTTCTGAAAAATTATTCGTTTAGAAAGAATATTCGAGTAGAAAAGAAGAGAAAATGAAAAGAAAATGAAGATGTATCAAGTAGGTTGGAGAACCTCGAGTAGTACAACTGTAAAATGCATTTTACAACAACTGGAACTTTTTAAAAGACACAAAAAATGACTTTAAAGTGGGCGTGGCTTGTTGAAAAGTTTGAGTTGCAACGACACTCCGCAATTCCGGCGAAGCTACAATTAATTTTTCGAGCTTTTTTCTCATTTTTCATCTGTACGAATTGGAAATTAAATTAAAATGAGCAATTTTGAACAGGTAAATAGTTGATCTTTGTTTCATTCGAAATAACAAAAATTTCTTTAGCGATTTTCAGCGAAACGAACACATGACGACTATTCCAATGAGCCAGCCGAGTGTGAGATTTTAATAAAGATTAAGCTAGATGAAATTTAATGCTTTCAGCTCCAAAACGCTGGAAAAAATATTCTCCGCCGAGATACAATCCTCAGGGAATAGAACAACAGGACGCCGTCATCAGAATTGAGCACCCAATTCCAGAAAATTGCGCAGGATTAGGTAAAAACTCGGTCTTCAAGTATTTAAATACGAAATAAATAAAAATTCCAGTAATTGGCCGAAATGGAGCCGAAATTATGTACATCTCTCAAATCTCGCAATGCCAATTACAAGTTACACTCGACTTGCCAGTTAATGGCTACAGAATGGTGGAAATTGTGGGAACTCCCGAAAATGTGGAATGCGCAAAGAAATGTATCGATGAAACGATTTCTCGTGCCGCAGTTAATCGTTATTCAACTGATTCGTCGACCATCTCACAGCCAGTCCCCAATGTTCCACATCCAGAAATATCTAAAATTACAATTCCAATTCCAGCAGATAAATGTGGACTTGTGATTGGTAAAGGAGGAGAAACAATGCGAAAACTTCGGACTTTGTCTAATTGTTTCATTTTGCTAATGCAAGAGAACAAATTGGCGGACAAAACAAAGTCACTGATGATCACTGGTGACCAAAAAGCTGTAGAATATGCAAAAAAATTGGTAGCCGATGTTATTGCAAATGAATATGATTCACCTGCGACGATGGTTGGAAATAGTTCTGTGGCTACTATGTCTCTGCTGGTGAAAGTTCCACGTAGTAGTGTTGGAAAGATTATTGGAGTTAAGGGACAGTCTATTAAGAAAATAATGGATGAGACTAAAACTAAGATTCAATTCATGCCTGATGATGATCCAACTCTTATGGAACGATCGCTAATGCTCATGGGAAAGACAAATTCTGTAAAAGTGGCTGCTCATCTTTTGAAACAAATTGTTGATTCTACTACTAACCCACAAGCGAACACATCGGTTGCTGTAAGATTTTATAAACTATTGAGAGATGTAAACCAACAACTTCCAGGTATTCTACATGTCTATTCCTGCCTCAAAATGTGGATTAGTAATCGGACGAGGCGGAGAAGTCATTAAACAGATCAACGCAGAGAGTGGTGCTCATTGTGAGCTCTCACGAGAAGCGGGAACAGATCCAATGGAGAAAACTTTTGTTATTCGAGGATCAGATGTTCAGGTGGAACATGCGAAACACTTGATTTGTATGAAAGTAGGAGATATTCCTCCGAATACACCGTTTGTGCCACGTATCGCTCAGCAACCACAGGTTCAGACGCAGCAACCGTATCCATTACTACATCAGTATCCCGGAGAAGCGCCGCAGAATATTTCCACACATTATCAGTATCCCATTCAATACCAACAACCGATGTCAATTCCAGGTAAGATATGGAAACTTTGGTCACACAAAACAGACGAAACTTTACAGATCAGTCTCAATATTTGCAACCACAGTTTCCACCCTTATGCACCCAACAGAACTATTCATTGAATTCAACACTCTATAGGCAATCGAGCACTTTATGGCATTCTCAATTCTAGCTTCATTAATATCAATTGTTTTTGTTTCATTTAACTGTTATATTAATATAAGATGTACGGTAATATTGTAACTATCTCGTTTTCTAGATACGTTTGATGTAAGAATTTGCGAAAGTGGAGGAAAAGGAATGACAGACGACTGCATGCAAGGAAACGAAAACAAATGAGAGAGAACGTTGTGCGTACGAGCGAGGACAGCTCCGTAAGAAACGGAGAGACACAGATCGCCAGCGCCTTTATACATACGCCACATAGCGCGTGCGATCATTTCCAAGCGGTCTTTCTCTATTTCTTTTCGTCTCCCGCAGTGCTTTCACTGGTGACATACGGGCAAAAACACGTTGAGAGAGGCAGCGACAACAGCGTAACCCTCCGCTGCAGCACGCTAGAGGGCCTTAGTACTGAGAGATACGAGGTTAGAGAAAATAGAACGATGAGAAAAAGAAAAAGTGAAGAAGCAGATGGGAAGAAGGAATACATTCTTCAAAAAAGAATTGCATCGACCGGGAATCGAACCCGGGCCGCCCGCGTGGCAGGCGAGCATTCTACCACTGAACCACCGATGCTTCACAGGTAAACCGCTAAGTCCCAAAAACGGGCCGTCGGCGGCTCGCAAGTTGCCGAGCGGCGAACATACGGAGGTTGAAGTTGCGAGCCTCCGACGGACCAACTTTTAGCCGCCACCGGGCCAACGTTTAGCCGGCGCCGGACCAACTTTCACCCGGCGCACTTTTCCCAATAGGCCCCTTTCCCCGGTAGTTTCGGAACACATGGAAGAATAATTATTGTTTATTATAAGAAAAAACAAGAATACAATAAAAGAAAAAAAAGAAAGAAGAAAATTAGAAATTAAAATATTCTTGGCTTTCGACTCCATTTGACTCGTTTTCATCTCTTCTCAACGTTTCGTTCCAAGTGTAGAATTGTCCAATCGGTGTTTTGATTTTCACTCAAGAGAATCCTTTTTTGGTGAAGATTGTTTGTTGAATCTGAAATTAAATAAGTAAAATTTGCTCGAAGGCCGGTAGTTACTCACATAGATTTCTCCTTTAGATTGTTGAATTCCGCTGAGTAGTGTAACAACTCCTTTGTGACAGACGTTCGATCCCGATTATGAGCGGTGGTTTTGACGATGTTTTGTCCTATATAACTACGCTTATTTTCTTTGATAAAGAAATAAAAATACCTTTATTTTATGAGAAAAACGTCGTCGCTGTCTCTCAATTTCCCATCGGAAACGTTTCGTAGTCATGACTGTTGCTTTTTTCGGGCACAAGACGTCAGCTTCTGTAAAAGAATAGTTAAATTTCATAGAACTATAATCGGATTTATGCGATAACAAACCTTTTCTGTCCTCCGACGGCGGAAACATCCTCCATATTGTGTTAAGAAGCGTGGCGCCATCAGTCTTTGTCTCGATTAGCCTAGAAAACGAATAATGGAGTAATTATGCAACGGGTAGTGAGCGCATAGTAATCAAGATTGATCAATTACCTTAACGAAATGTAACAAATTAACAAATAATTAAGAAAAACATAAAATTCGAAGAAAAATAAACGTTTTTATTGAAAAATAATTCGAGCGGCGGCGGTGAAGATTTACTGAGAACACCGGAATAGCGGAGTGTCGTTGCGGCTTTTCGCTGAAAGCGGCGGCTTGGATTGAAACTTGAAGGTTGAAAAAATGTCGAAAAAGAGCAGATAGTTAAGAAAAGCAGTTAAAGTTCGGATGTTTAAATATACTGAAACCGAAAACTGTGAAAGAGACACATTTCAATAACTCCGAACATGGATTTGAATTACCGTATAACCAGTGATAGAGACACATCCAGAAGTCTAAGTTCAAAGCAGTATAACCTGGTTCCAAGAAGAGATAACAAAAGTTTCCAACTGACAAACTATAGTTTCATACAAATGCAATATTTCATCAGTTGAAGAAAAGTTTGTAACTGAGATGGCATTAGAGATACAGTACTGGCCATAAGGAATGCGACACATGCAGTTTAGGTTGAAAGCAGTTAACTTTGTAAGTGTGAAACGACCTTCTTGATAGCCTCACAATATTGATTGTTAATGTAATGCATAGATCACAAGTAGAGCTTCATTTTTGTAGTTGACAACTTTTTTGTACGAGCACATCCTAAGAAGTTATCAATCTTCAAAGATATTTATTCAATTGCTGTCTTTTATGGTGATGTTTACATATACTGCCTGTAACTTCTTAGGATATGCTCGTACAAAAAAGTTGTCAACTACAAAAATGAAGCTCTACTTGTGATCTATGCATTACATTAACAATCAATATTGTGAGGCTATCAAGAAGGTCGTTTCACACTTACAAAGTTAACTGCTTTCAACCTAAACTGCATGTGTCGCATTCCTTATGGCCAGTACTGTATCTCTAATGCCATCTCAGTTACAAACTTTTCTTCAACTGATGAAATATTGCATTTGTATGAAACTATAGTTTGTCAGTTGGAAACTTTTTGATATCTCTTCTTGGAACCAGGTTATACTGCTTCGAACTTGTACTTCTGGATGATGTCTCTATCACTGGTAATACTGTAATTCACTGTTTTATGGTCAGTATGTGCTCCTGTATTACAGGTTTCATGGTTATATCCGCTTATTTGTATAATGAATTAGTCACTGGGGAACAATCTAGAAAGAAAAAGTAAAGAATTTAGAAACAAAATGTATTCATCAGTGTGATAGTTTCTTGAAATTCCAGCTCAAACTCTGTCTCAGAACAGTGTCGTTCACCGGTTATTAAGCCGCCGTTTAGCCGCCAGCGCTTCACTCACCGGTTATTAACCCGTTCCTGGCCAGTGATTCAGCCGCCAGCGGCTGTTCAGCTGCCATTAAGCCGTTTTTAAGCCGCCAAAAATAAAATCCATTTTCATGAAAAAACGAAATAAAGAATGAATCTTCTATCTAATAGGACCCATCTCCCAAAATATTTTCTCAAGATTTCAACTCTAACACAACTTCTGTAATGTTCGGCAACATTGTCACTCATCGGTTATTAAGCCGCCATTGGGACTTTAGCGGTCGCTCACCGGTTATTGGCCCGTTATTAAGCCGCTAGCGCTTTTTCAGCCGCCAACAAGCCGTTTTTGGGACTTAGCGGTTTACCTGTGTTCGAAAATATCGGTTCCTCTTTGCCTTCATAACAAGTTTATTTCTTCTTCGGAGAATAGAATCTTACTACCAGTTTATATATATTCGATGTGGTTTTGTTTGCTTTCGGCCACTATCAGTTCCGTATTATCAGAGACGATATCTAACTGGTAATGTAATCACTTCCAAGCATCGGTGGTTCAGTGGTAGAATGCTCGCCTGCCACGCGGGCGGCCCGGGTTCGATTCCCGGTCGATGCAATTCTTTTTTGAAAAAATTGAAATTTCTGAAATTGTTTTCTTAGTAACGATTCATTAGGATTCATATGGCATGGAACGATTCAATACAAATAATAAATTCAAGGTCAACAATTAATCAAAAGTGAATAGACAGTTATACTGTTAAAATTGAATGAGAAATAATAATCTAGTACAGCATGATTGTGTGATGGAACGATACTTAATTACAACAATTATATTAATTATATTTTCGGAGTTTTGTCGAATTGAGGACAGAAAGCTGGATTTGGTACCAGGTGAGCTTTCAATGACGGCTTCGACCAGTCATCTAAAAGTTGTTGATTGGTAAGGATATTAACGGGATTTACGGGATTTACCTTCATTTGTCAGCCAAGACGCTTCGAAAGATTCTTCAAGTAAAGACGACAACAGTGAGTATGAGTTCTTTGTGTTGTCTGAAGTTTTCGCTTCCGTATCGATTGACTTCACATGTTCAGTGCCAATTAGCTTTGCAAAGACAACATCGACTGAGTTCTCAGGCTGAGAATTTGTCGAACTTTCAGTTGCATTGCAGCTTTGACCGCCTGAACTCCCTGGCTTTGTGTCTGGATTCTCGAATTCGTTGCTGACTGAATTCTTCGGTTTCGTATCAATTGGAGTTTCGAGTTCAGTGACGCTTAGCTTTTCAATCAGCTGTACAGGTTCAGTTAGCTTCGTGAGAGGTTCATTGTCGGTATTTGTATCAATATTCTCAATTTTCTTCTCCTCTTCATGTTCAAAGTTATAATTTTTCGCATCAAACTGATGAAGATATGACAATTCGTGCTCATAGAATCTCGTAACCCGTGCCATAGTTCGCTGTTCTCGAGGAGATCTTTGTACGATTCGTAATCCATGAAAGCGAATCATCAAATCCATCATATTTCGAGAATACGCGTCGAATTCTTTTCGTTGAGGACTATTCCGTCTGGGAAGTGTTGGGAAATATACGAAGTAGTACTTTGGACCATAAAAGTGTTCGAAATTGAATTGTTCCATATTGATCGAGTATGTGTCAGTCTGAATAAGAGACGATTCTTAATTAAAAATTGTTCGGTGTTCGCGCATTGACAGCAACGAAAACCTAAAAACTGGCTACAAGATTTTGATTTCAAACAAATAAATTATTAAATTAGAAAAACAAAATTCTGCCGTAACAATCACAATTATTCATTCTCAATGACTGCTGCGAAATGTATCACATGATATCACAAAACGGGGAATAACTTTCACGAACATACAATTTACAGGGAGAAAGCGGGGAAGTTGTTTTCAATCCACACATGAGGATTATGCTAATTTGGTTATAAAGAAGGGTAAAGCATGGCAAAACGTGTCAGCAATTCAAAAATTAGTATTAAATACAAAATGCTCGAAAGATTTATTTGGGTGTTTCAGTAGAATTCGTTGTCTCAGAGACTGTAGTCCCTTCTGATTTCACAACAGTTGCTGATATCGTCGTCGTCTTCTCGGTCGCCTTCTCCGTAGGCTTCACAGTTGTGTTCGCCGGTTTTAAATCAACTTTCTCATCTTTGGTTCCAACAGTGGGGCTTGGTTCTGTCGACGTTTCATTCCGCGCTGTCTCCTTGTCTTCTTTCGTCACCACTTCAGCAGAATCTCTCTTTTTGTCATTTTTTACTGTTTTTCTTGTCGATTCAAGAGTGGTCACCTAAAATATGAGTTCATTCAAATAATTCCACTTTATTCCCACCTCGTTCGCAATCATGTTCGGTGCTTCTGGTGCTTCCTTTGTTTGATTTGATGATACCGTTGCATTCTGAATCATCGCAGCTGTAGTGACATCAAGTGGAGCTTCAGTGGGGGAGATTGGAACAACCGACTTGGCCGGATGCATTGCATCGAAGTAGAACTCCTGAAATTTAGACGTTTGTCAAAGATCAATAATTTTGAAAATTTCAAAGATGCAATATTTATTTGTTTTGGAAACCAAAAACGCCCAGTTTTGAAGCAAAAGAAAAATAAATTATTGTATTAGAGAATTTACAGAGACACATGGTCAGAAGAGGTTGGAATGAACATAAAGTGAAATTAGGTGTGCATCGAGTCAAAGAAATAAACCTTGAAAGTGAAGGCGAGGAGGAAGTGAAGCACGACAACAGTGATTATTGTTCCGAATGCAACCTGCAATTGATAACTTATTATTGCAAACTAAAAACAGTTTCTAACCATTTTATTAACGTCATTTTGAACGGCTGGCCAGATGGCACGAGCCAAAACTGTCCCAGAGAGTCCAACAGACATGAAGATGAGAGCCCAACGGAACCATCCAATGTCAATAATCCACAAGAACTGAAATACAAAAACATTTTTTTTAAAGTTGTGATACAGAAAATCTGACCGTGACTGGAATGAAGATGGCCAACGAATACCCATAGAGACAGACGAGATCCACGTATGGGTGGAGAAGCTCGCTACGGCGATTCCAGAGAAGGCCGTAGAGGAGAAGTGGGACAATGACAACATACAAGAAAATGAGAGTGGAAGCAGAAGTAACCATTCGGAAATCCGAACCATATGTTCCTTTGGCTCCATCATTTTCAATGAACTGGGCCAAATTTCCAAAGATTCCGATGGCAAAAACCAACGTCACTGACACCCAGAATGGTCCCCACAAATCAGGAATGGGCTGGAGGAAATCTTGGATATAGTTTCGGTGGGTGGGAACGACACTGTTCAAAAGGCGTTTAATAACTTGATCTGTCTCCACATCGAAGAATTGCTGATAGTATTCGAAGGAGAATAAATTTCCTTTTCTTGTTGATGTGGAAGATTGGGAGTCGTCGAACACTCCTCCTGACGGAGCGGACGAAGAAGCACCGGATCCGACGAGCTGAACATTGGAGTTTACAGTTCGCAGATCCTTCTCTTATAACTTACGTTGTTTCGATCTCCAATATTTCCACCAAAAGCTCCAGATTGTTCGTTGGTGGAGTTCACATTTTCAAAATCTAAAAATTATCTAGATAAGTTGAAGAGAAGAGAAACATTCAAAACACCAAGATCAATATCTGCCCATCGCTGATGATCCATTGTTTTGGTGAGAATAAAATGAGAAAATAATATATTGAGAGCTTACTTTGAAAATTTAAATCCATTGTGACACGTGTCGTATAGATTTCACGTCTGTAAAATGAGAATTACGAGGATATTCGATCAAAACGGGTTTAAAAATATTCACATCGGTGGAGATACCGTTGATTCACAGTATTAAAAACATGGACGCTTTACGAAGATCTTTTTTCGAAAAATTGATATTGATAAGTAGTGAAACCGTAACATTGACGAAATTTTGAGATTTTAAGAAAGAAAAAAGGGAGGAATCGGGAAATTCAAATAGTAAAACTAAATAAAACAAAGAAAGTGATTGAACAGATGGAATAAGTTATATAAAAATTAAGTCAATAACACAAACTATGACAAAATAATAAAAGTCGTTTGCTGCTTATCTTCGGGATCTTTCTCTTGATCTGCTTCGTCTTCTATCCTTTTCTCTGCGTCTCTCATCGTCACGCCGTCTTTCACCACGAGGAGAACGACTCCTACGACGATCCCTTGAACGCGATCGTGATCTTAAAAATTTTTGGAATCGATTAATAGAAAACGAATGTATTGTTGTGTTATTAACATTTGAGTTAAATTCAATTACTGATTCGAAACTTACCGCTTCCTGTCTCGACGATCATCTCGATGACGATCTCTGCTTCTACTCCTGCTTCTTTTCCCTCTCTTCCTATCACGATCTCTCGATGAGCTTCTCTTTCGGTAGCTTTCACGATCGCGTTCTCTCGACGACTTGTGGATTTTTCGACGCTCTCTTTCCTTCTCTTTCTCATCTTCACTATCAGGGCATGAGCATTCCCCGCCAGAGCACGAACAGGAACAACTGAAAAAAGCGAAACCGAATATACTTGTAAAGTGATAATGACTCACTCGCTCTCATCACATTGTGAAGGTCCATTTGCAATGCTGGAAACAACGGTCTTCAATTCTTCAACTTTCTGAACGAGCTCAGGGTCTGAATCGAAATTGAAATCGTACTTTGCAAGATCTTCTCCGTCTTCCTCTTCCTCATCCTCCTCGTCTTCAATGTCTTCTTTCCTCTGTTCAGCGGATACCTTCTCTTCCAACTCATCGCTCGATTCTTCGCCATCTTCTCGTTCTAGAGATGTTTCCGCCTATAAACTTACATTTAAAAAACTTTCACAAAGAGTATCTCAATTTGTTTCATAGCGATGATAAATACGTAATTGTTTTTTCAGAAAATCACACAAAATTGTATGAGTCAAAACATCGCTACGAACCTCACCCTTCTTCTTTTTCTTCCTTCCAAACTCGTCGAATTCCTCATCATAATCTCTCTTGATATATTCAACATCCTCACGATCCATGTATCCACCACCATATCCAGTTCTCCGTTCTAAATCCGCTAGTTTTGGTGCATTACAAACGTTGCACGTTTTTCTGCGCGCCCAATTAACGTTTCCGCATCTGAAAATGTTAAATGTGAAAATTTGATTCTCTTCACAAAATAAAACTCACTTGGAGCAAACCCAATCTTCAGCAGCAAACAATCCTTTCGATTTTTCTGCCATTTCTTTTCCCAACTCTTTGCCAATTTTACTTTTGGCACGGGGTTTGGCTGTAAAGAAAATTTTCATTGTTATATTTTCTGAAAGCACATACCTTTGCCACAATCATCACAAAACTGTCGTGTTTCTTCATTGATTTTCGCACATTTCGCATCAACACATGCCCATTCACCATCCTTCACTGTTCGGCGCTTTTGTTCTCGATCATCGTCATATTTCGACGACATCTGCAATCAATATATTGATTTTCGTTAAGTAAAAAGTGAAAAAGCAAAAATTAGTGAAATTCATAAAAAGAGCAATCATTTTGATGAGAGATGAAGCTTTCGCGATGATTTTAACTGAAAATGCCAGATTTCAAAGTGTGGCCGGGTCTCGCCACGATTTGCCCGCACAAGTGTCCTCAGGTACGGTGTTTGCGAGAACCACGTCACTGCGATTCCAATCTTTTGCCAAGTTTTCTCGATTTTCTTCTGTTTAATGGTATAAAAATTTAAAAACTCGAATTGTAAAATAAACTTGAGTGTATCGTGGCTATTATGTTAAAACAAGAATGTTGCGAAATAGAGCCGGCGCCTCCAATAATCATGAAACGCATTGGCGAATCTTGTGCGTTTATTGTGATAGATATTTCGACGTGTACTTCTCGGATATTTACCTGATTTATATATACATCTCAATCTGCAAAAACAAACTTGATGAATGGCTTGTTGCTTCTGATTGTAGAACGTTTTCACAAAATTTTAATGCTACATCCAGAAACAGAACTGAACAGTTCTTTTTTGAAAAAAACGTGGACTATTGTTGATAATATTCACTCCGATTCAGCGGAGTCATGTTTCACTCGTTCATCGTATTTTCTTCCCTGAACACTCCTTAAATTTAAATATTTTCAGCTGCCTCAACATGAGCTCCGGAGAATTGCCATGTTATACACTGATCCACGTTCCAAGTGATGCGGAGCTCCCTTCAGAAACACAGCTCAGAGAGAAGTTCGAAAAGGGAGGAGACAAGGAGCGAACAGAGGCACTGAAGAAGCTCATCTACATGGTTTTGAATGGCGAAAAGACGTCGCAAACCATGCTGATGTACGTCATCCGTTTCTGTCTTCCATCAAACGATCACACGCTCAAGAAGACTCTTCTCATCTTCTGGGAATGTGTCCCGAAAACAGACTCGAACGGAAAATTGCTCCACGAGATGATTCTAGTGTGTGATGCATACAGAAAAGATCTCCAACATCCAAATGAGTTCGTTCGCGGATCAACTCTTAGATTCTTGTGCAAACTTCGTGAACCAGAGCTGTTGGAGCCACTGATGCCAGCCATAAGAACCTGTTTGGAACACAGACACTCTTATGTTCGCCGTAACGCAGTCTGTGCTATCTTCACCATCTACAGTAAGGCAAATTTTGTTTAAGTCACAAATATATTTTTCATTTTTCAGAGAACTTCGAATTCTTGATTCCGGATGCACCTGAGCTCGTTACCGAATATCTTGAGACAGAACAGGATGCTTCCTGCAAGCGTAACGCTTTCATGATGCTTCTTCATGTTGATCAAGCTCGTGCTCTCGACTACTTGTCCGGATGCATCGATCAAGTTGGATCGTTCGGAGACATATTGCAATTGGTTATCGTTGAGCTGATTTACAAAGTATGCCACAATAATCCGAATGAGTGCGCTCGCTTCATCAGATGCGTTTACAACCTCCTTCAATCGCAATCTCCAGCTGTCAGGTAGAGCAAAACATTTCTGTTTTATTTACCAATTATTTAATTCTAGATACGAAGCTGCTGGAACTCTTGTCACTCTCACCAATGCTCCAGCTGCTGTCAAGGCCGCTGCATCGGCTTATATCGATCTTATTGTGAAAGAGAGCGACAACAATGTGAAGTTGATTGTTCTGGATCGATTGGTTCAACTTCGCAACACCTCCAGCAACGAGAAAGTTCTTCAAGGACTCGTGATGGATATTCTTCGTGTTCTCACTTCTCCAGGACTTGAAGTTCGTAAGAAGACGCTCAATCTTGCTCTCGATCTGGTTTCAAGCCGAAATGTCGAAGATATGGTCATGTTCCTGAAAAAGGAAATCAACAAGACTGCCACCGAGTCGAACGATGAAAACGGAAAGTATCGTCAAGCACTTGTCAAGACTCTTCACACTGCAACTATCAAGTTCCCAGACGTTGCTTCCAGCATTATTCCAGTTCTTATGGAATTCTTGTCTGATTCCAACGAAACCGCTGCCGCGTACGTCAATGAATTCGTCCGTGAAGCTGTTCACAAATTGCCAAATTTGAAAACCGCTATTTTGGCTTCTCTTCGTGAAGGAATCCCATCTATTCAATCGCCAAACATCTTCATGTCGGCTCTTTGGATTCTCGCTACTTACTGTGATGCTGAAGGATCCTTGGAGGTTCTCAGACTCATCAAGCAATCTTTGGGAGATTTGCCACTTGTTGATACCGAGCTCGCCGAGCAAGATCAGCCAAAACAAGAAGAAGTTGAACAGAAGAAGGTTCCTTCTGGACCAAAAGTGACTGCTGATGGAACATACGCCACTCAAACTGCTCTTTCGTCAACAGTTGTCTCGAAGAAGAATGAGAAGCCTCCATTGAGGTATGACCATTAAAACATTAACTTATGTGAATAACTTGAAATTTTTAAGACGTTTCCTTTTGAATGGAGAGTTCTTCCTTGGAGCTTCATTGGCCACTATTCTCGCTAAACTTGCTCAACAGTTCACTGAGCTCAACGGAGTAGGATCGGAGCGCTCAAATCGTTTCCGTGCTGAATGCATGCTCATCCTCGCCTCAATCATTCATCTCGCAAAGAGCGGTCTGATTTCTCATCAAGTGAATGAAGACGATTTAGACAGGTATGGTTTTGAAACTGATTTGGACTCATTGTAAAAAGTTAAATTTTTAGAATGGGAGCTGTTATCAAGATCATCGCTCAAGGAATTCCAGGACTTGATGAACAATATGGAGATGCTTGCAAGAAAAGTCTTGAGCTCATGCTCGGCGCTAAATCTATCAGCCGCCTCGATGCCGCTGACAAGTTGACCACATCGGGATCGGCCCGCTCCAAAGATTTTGTCGAGATTGACAAGACCATCAACTTCACTCAGCTCCTTGCCAAGAACAACCAACAAGGAGAGAACTTGTACGACTCGTCGCTCTCTCAAGCACTCGGAACTGCTCCAAAAGACACAAAGTTTGATTTCTCGAGCTCCAAACTAGGAAAGGTCATTCAACTTGCTGGATTCTCTGATCCAATTTATGCAGAGGCTTATGTTAATGTCAATCAATACGATATCGTTCTCGACGTGCTAATTGTCAACCAAACTTCCGATACTCTTCAAAATGTTTCTCTTGAATTGGCAACTGTTGGAGATTTGAAACTCGTTGACAAGCCAACCCCAGTCACCCTTGCTCCAAATGATTTCTCGAATATTAAGGTACAGTTCGTCTCGGAAAGTATAGAGGACCAACTATAATTTCAGGCCACCGTTAAAGTCGCATCCACAGAAAATGGTGTGATATTCTCCACGATTTCCTACGATGTCCGTGGATCTACTTCTGACCGAAACTGTGTTTATTTGCAAGATATAAAGATTGATATTATGGTATGTCGTGTGAGTAATTGAACTTATTATCAACATTTTATTTTCAGGACTACATTGTACCGGGCAACATTACCGACACAGAGTTCCGACAGATGTGGAGTGATTTTGAATGGGAGAATAAGGTGAATGTGATGACGCCCATCAGAGATCTTCGAGAGTTCCTTAACCATTTGTCAACGTCCACGAATATGAAGGTGCTAACTGGAGATGCGGCCATCGGTGAGTTCTAAGAAATCTGAAGCTTTGGAATTGGGATTTATAATGATTGTATTTCAGAAGGAGAATGTGGGTTCCTTGCTGCCAACTTGTGTGCTCATTCAATTTTCGGAGAGGATGCTCTTGCAAATGTTTCTGTCGAAAAGGCCCTCCCAATGGACGACTCCTCCCCAATCGTCGGTCACATCAGAATTCGGGCGAAGAGCCAAGGAATGTGTCTGACACTTGGAGACAAATTGAGTTCAGCAATGCGATCTCGACGAGATGGGCAACCAATCGCGGCTCCATCAGCATAGTTTTTTGTAAATCGTTCGGCTTCAACAAGCTCTATACATATTGAATTTAATTGATTATTTCTTGATTTGTGATTGACCTTTTAAATTAATTATTTAAATTATTTATTGCTCCCCCCATCCCTTCCGAGCAAATAATGTCCTCTTTGGTGTAGTGTGTATACGTAACTTATTGATGTTTCCTTTTTCTCGATTCTCTGTATCGCAATTCGGATTATGAGACAAAGTTATTGACTCATTCATCCTGACTTGAATCGTCCTCCTTCTCCTGAATATGATTATTTTCTTTTGTTTTCTCATTCGTGTGAAATGAACAACATGGGTTTAAAAATCTATAAGTTTATTAGAGATTAATGTTTAAAATGGTAGAATTAGAGATAGATTAATTACCAAAAAATTTGGCCACATCAATTAGAGAAGGCGTTTCCCATTTTTCGAGTCCCCGAGCCTTGTACGTCTTCTGGAGTTGGAAGTACTTCTCGGTGTTATCCAGAAACTGCTTAGCATCTCGATAATAGCGAATAGGAGCTCCATACGACTCCCACTTCTTTTGTTCTCTCGTCGATCTTCCATCGTATCGGAGAAATTGAGTCTCGACGAATGTCGGCTCATTTCCAGAATGCTCGGTGTCCTTGAATTCGCGGAACAGAAGTTTTTGGGTCCACGGATTCAAATCGATAGAAACGAGATGGTAGAAGAGAGCAGAGTTCTCCGGACCTGCGAGATTCGGGAACTTTCGACCGATCACCGAGTAGAAGATTTGACGAGGCAAACCAACTTCTCCGAGGAAAATTCTGTCGTAGAATTCTGAAAAAGTCGATTTTTCTCTTTTTTTAAGTGAATTTTTCATCAAAATCTCACCTTTCCCTCTCGTGTCAACGTGCTCCATATAGTATCTGTCTCTTGCCGTGAGCCACGACTTCGGGTCGGATCCTGGTTTCAGAGTGTACACATTCATATTTCCGAATTGTGATCCTGCATTCTCGACGCGGACGAATTTATCATCTTTCAAATTTTTGTGGATTGTACTGCGGAAGCTTTCAACACTTCGGAAGAATTTGAAGTGGTGGCTGAAAATAATTTGAGTTGCTAAATACTTGAGTTACAGAAAATAACGTACAGAACAAAGTTCAAGACGTCATTTGATGTGATAACGTCTCTCGGGCAGTTCAGAAAAGCCATCCCACAATAAGTCGAGACGCGAAATGGCGGACGGTTTTCAGATCTTCTGTTGCTACTCGAAGCAGTGGATGCAATCGAGTTGGAGCGTTCCACTTCGGACACGTTCGGTGGATAGTGAAAATTCAGAGGATTCTGGAATCTCTTGATATCATAGGCACGAGGTCCTTGTCGAATTGCTGCATTTTCCATTTGTTCAGAAGTTACCGGGGAAACGAATGAGGAGATCCAATCAGGTTCAGTTTTAGTAGTGATGCTGGTGGAAAAGGGTTGGAATGAATGGGACGGTGAGAAGTAGGAGTCGAGTTGGGAAACTGAAAACAGCAGGGTTACTGTAGTCAGGTTCTAGAAGAAATAGTAGAAGTACAGCACCACTCAAACGGCTACCAACTTTGGCTGTTTTCAGTGGAAAATGACCAACTTAGACAGTGTATTTCGGTGTCACCTGATTGTCCAACAAACCTAATTTTGTTTGGGTTGAACAGAGCAAAAGTAGCACATCATTTTTGTAGTTGACCATTTTTTTTATAGGGACATTATCTTGGAAGTTACAGGTAATCAAAGCCACCAACTAATTTCAGTGCATTTTAGCGAAATTTTGAAGCTTTTCACTTTGACAATCTGTAACTTTCAAGATAGTCCAACTTATGCAAAAGTGAGTCCATCAAACAATCAGATGACACCGAAATACCGTGTCAAAGTTGGTCATTTTTTACTTAAAACATCCTAACCTTTTGAGGGATACGGTAGTTTACCATCTTACCTTCACTCATGATTTCACTTTGATTCTGTTCGAATTTTCAGAAATTTGCAGAAATGGACCAGTACTCTCCACGAATGATGCAAAATAGTAAGAACAGTATATTCAAAACTCTTAGAAAATGTATCGATATGACTCCTCCCCATTTCTATGTCTCCATCCTTCGCATGCTTTCTCTCCGGTCGGAGTTGTTGACTCATCAAGTTGTCCTCTGTATGATAGGCAGAAAATCATGAATATAGAGGAGGGGATGAGTAAGACAATCACAAGATTTGGGAAGTTTAGGGGTTAGAGTTTTTGGATTGATAGGGTTACTGTAGCTACGTGGTCTCTGAAATGTGAAGAAGAAGAAGGATTCATATTAGCAATTAATTTATTAGGAGTAATTAATTAGGACGAGTTCAATTATTAGTAGAAGAGGAATCTTTAGGCAATTCTTCAAGACGACTCAAGTTGATATAGTAGTCGATTCGTTGAACGCTGAAATCAATTTTCAAAGTTTTTGCAAAATTCGGTTGGACCGCGGATGTTTCCCTATTAGCAGTCCACCCCTCTTACAACTGCGCCCCACCGCAAGCGAGAGAGTATCGGCAGAGCTTTTTTCACGAGCCAACACAGATTTTCAGTTTTTGACCTATTCTGGCATTTTTTCAAACTAATTTACCAAAAATATTATGAAATCTGGGTCTCTCGCCAACACTCTCTCGTTTGCAGTGGGGCGCAGTTGTAAGAAGGGTGGACTGCTAATACAAATAAAGAAAAAACTGACACGTTGTCTTTTCGAACTCCCTCTAGCGGAAACTCAAAAGAATCCATCTCTCCAGATTTTGTACAGTTATGGTAGATTTCAGCGTACACGTAAGAGTAGTTGAATTCTTGTGAAGCTCCTTCTTGATAGAAGAAGAGCTTCTTGAAGGCTGTGACAGTACGATTCTTCGAGAGCTGATTGTTGTCTCCATCCCAATAAGAAACGGTGTATTGGAAAACGTTGTCGTCTTCACATTCAACATCGGCGGCGAATAGGAAACGATACGCCATAATTTGAGAGAATAAGCAGAAGATGATGAGGAGGATTCTCATTTTCAGACGAATGAGGAATACAGAAGTGTTCAGAGTTCTTGAATATGAAAGTAGAATTCTGGAAGGGTCAAGTTGATGTTACTATACCATGGTGCCTTCATATTTATTTTACAGAAAAATACATTAGAAATCGTTGATACACGAATATTTATCACTAGTACTAGTCTAGACATCCTCATAAGTTGCCTTCTGCTTATTCATTGCCGCCAATGCACTATTCATCAAATCCGTCGACAACAATTGACTCATATTCCATGTTTTAATGAAGTTGAGCGAGTCTTCGGTGGAGTGATCTCGAGCGTAATTCAGTGTTTCCTTCGTTCCCTGGACAGCAATCGGACTCTTCTCAGCTATACGGGCCGCCAGTTCGATGGAGTTCTCGAGAAGAGACTGTCGGTCATCACAGATTCTGGAGATTAGACCGTAACGATGAGCTTCATCAGCACCGAAGTCACGAGCGGTGAGAGCGATTTCGCGGGTCCAACTGTCATTTCCAACGACTTTTTGGATTCTGTTGAGGGTTCCGATGTCGGCGGCGAGACCAATGTCGACTTCCTTGAAAATAAAACCTTAATTTTACTTGATTTTTATATGAGTACTCACTCTAATCGAGAAATTGGCGTCTTGAGAAGCGATTCGAATATCGCAGGCAGTGATCAAGTCGATTCCAGCACCCAAGCAATGTGAATGAACAGCTGCGATGATTGGTTTCGGGCATTTCTGAAAATATACATTGAGAATTCCCACTGATATTTAAATATAAAAACCTCCAACGCCGTGAAACAGTCTTGAATCTCTCCGATGAATCTTCGAACCGCCCGTCCTTTCCGTCCGATTTCCACGGAATCGTCTTGAATGACTTGAATGATGTTCGATAAGCCGGCGGCGAGATCGATTCCTGCGCAGAACGCTTTTCCTTCACCAGAGATAATGATGGAGCGACATTTCGGATCTTCCGCGAGTCCGTCGATTGCTTTTTTGAATTCTCTAAAAATTAATATTTCTTATTGAAGTTTAGAGTAAAAATTGAGATTGCAGCACAAAAAAACACATAATTGTGAAGTTTCCGGAAAGTTTTGAAGAAATCGAATCAGGTTTTTTTTTACATAAATGAAGACAAACCTCCACATATCCATCGTAAACGTGTTCAATTTCGCCGGTCGATTGAGCTTCACATTGTAGACGTACGGACGTTCTTCTTTCACAGAAATATCCGTTGACTTCAGAATAGAAGTCGTCGATAATGAGCGATGCGTGAAGTTGGTGATTGAAGGGAGAAGACGACGAGTGGAGAGCATGACTGGAAAGAAAATGAGTTATGAGAAATTTCGAAAAAAAAGTAACTTTGGAGAGTAAAATGAGCGAAAACAGAAAACGGCTTCAGAGCGATTCAAAAGTTTGGAAGACAAGCAGAAAAGAAAATTTGAACGCCCGTAAATCCACACAATTATTAAAGGCGCAAGCCTTTTCAGGAAGATGTCTCGCCACGATTATGCATTTTTTAAAATTAAATTTTGATTGAATTAAAGTGTTTTTATGCTCATTAAAGTGTGTTCGTAAATTGAATTAAAATGTGAAATGTGATATTTTAATTTGCAATTTTTCTGACTAAAAAATTCGGTAGCAAAGAATGCTGTCTGCATACAAAAATTACATTTTCGTGGTTAATTTCAAGTTTTTAACTCAAAATAGTAAAATGAAAGTCAATCAGACGAAAATCAGTGGCAAACGGAAAAAAATTGTTGATGGAACACATCGAAGAAATACTTGCCAGCACGAGAGACGCAGCAATCGAAAACTTCTCGTGCTACACAGAAAACTACACGTAAGAATGAAGAAAAAGAAGAAGAAACCGGTGGTTTTTATAGTGGATTGTGATCAGTTACATCGCTACAACCTATAGTCAAAGAGTACGTGTATCGTGATAAGCTACAGATAAGAACACAGTAGAGCTGGACCGCAAATGGGAGCGGCTTGTTAGGAACTTTATTCATTAAAAGCATTTCATTGCTATCAATATTTCGGAACATCCATTTGTTGTTGTAGATACGCATCCACACACAAAGCCATCTATATCTGCCAGATCATGTTTCTAGACAAAACCTACGGGACTGGCTGGAAGAGAACAGGCTGTATCCAGAAGTTGATTTGACTAGATATGCACATTTTCTGGAAAATATTCAATAAAGTAAAAATATAGAAGTGGAAGAGAATATGTACTTATCAGGTAGCGGATGTTCAGATTCCCAAGTAGATGGGACAACCGTAACCACCCTCGACCGACTTGGTTTCCTCGTTACCTGGAGCACGGTGATGAGAGATTACGGTACCATCCATCTACACTCTCCAACGGAATCTTCCCAATTCGCGGCCAAACATAAACCGTTTTTATAACAGCATTGCATGCATTCATTCCAATTGGCTGGTCACTTATGTTTTTGAATGATTGGATAGAGGACCAGGTTCAGCATAGACTTGAACTATTGTTAACAGACACTCTGGGTCACATTCATCGGAATATTAGCGGATATATGCCAAGTTTCCACATACGTCATTTCTAGTTCGAGCTTGGATTCTCTCTCCGACAACCAGAATACACTCAAAGTCTTCTTCACACTATTCGATACATTCCTCAACTTCTACAGTAATATGAGCAATTGTACGTAGTGGGTTCCCCTTCTATCACACCGAATTTGTATGAGGGGACCTGTGACTTCCCCCCTATAAGAAGAAACTGACGTGGCTGTTTAGGATTTCTCTCTTTTCCTGAATCTCTGACGTCACATCTGTTCCTTCTGCACACATTCCCAGAACATGTTTGAGTCCCGGTGTTTCGGATTCTGTGTCTGTGCCTGCGTCTATTGTAACTTGCACACTCTCTCGTACATCTTCCCAATATCCACGTCACGGATCGATATACAGATGTCTAGGGTCCCTCCCCTCCTCATTGTGTCATTTACTCACAGTTGCGCCATACCTTCTCATCTCATTTCCTTCTTCTTTCCCCTCTTTCTCTTTTCCACAATCCCTTCCTTCAAAATCCATTCTTGTTTCCAGTAAACCACCATGTCTACAATCACAAACTCGAACAATCAACTTCAGAAGATTGTGGATGAAAACGAAGACTGCATCAAGGAGAAAAGCGACAAAAAGAACGAGATGCCGCCAAGAATCCAGGAAGTCGATTCATCAGATGAAGATGATTTTGACGAGCGAGTCGAGAAGTTGTTCAACGAACTCGACGATTTCGAGCGAAAGATTCTTGAAGCGAAAGAGTCGTACAGTCATTGGGAGGAAGATCGCAAAAGAGAGGGTGAGTGGGGCGAAGAGGATATAGGACATGCGGTAGAAGGGTGTCTATAAAACAACATTTTTTCATCTTCAAACTAGCTCTAACTATAGTTCTTTTCCAGAGGAGGAATTCACCTCTTTCAACTACACTGACGACGAGGACGACGAGGAGAAGAAGTGATCTGCTCCGACTTGACAACCATCACAACACCAGATCTCTCAATTGATCTCTAATTGCCTTTTATCTCTGTTCTCCATCCAAAATCTCAATGCCTCACCCTCATGTGTTTTTTATTGTAAATGAGACACTTTTCCTGTAAACTGATACATTCCAAGTTTGAAAATAAACATATTTTATATTTAAAAAAATGACAGTAATGACTTCACAAATGGTTGAGGAGTATCAGTAGGGGGACTAATTCATGTCGCCCTAGCACAGTTGAGAAAGACTGGACCAATGAGTCATTAATTTTGAGAAATTTAAGATTTGTATTTGATAATTTAAGATTTGTATTTGATTGCATCGTACAGACGAAGAGAGACCAACACCTCGTCCACGGGCCGTTGAGTTGGTGATGCGCATCCCCTCGGCCACTCGGCCAGTCGAAAACGTGGCAAAGAGAGGGAAGGGACTATTTGGGAACTGTTGAGAAGTAAGGAAATAAGGTCTACTGTGTTAAATCTGAGCTAAACTTTGAGAGCCCATTACTCAGGGCAGAGTGTCGGGCGGATTCCAATATTTTGTGGGAGCTCTATTGGAGTGGTCTTTGGCCACCCACCAAAGTTTCATCTAATTCCAAAACTGCAAGTGCTTGGGGTTCCCTTGTTAGGAGGACTCATACAGAAAAGTTGTCAACTACAAAAAGAAAGTACCTGGTTCGTAATACATGTCCCTTATAAATTTGAAACAGTAAAACTGTTTTCGCTTTTTTTACTCTCTCTCTCTCAAATATGGAATTGTTCTCCTAAGCTCCTGTTTTTTTGGATTTTTTCTCGCAAAACACTTCTGGAACGATGTTTTTCAGAATACCAGGTTCTTCAAAGTTGCCTTCAGAACCCACCCCTCCGATCACCACATTTTGATCCTTGTCTACAAGACGTCAAACATTAATAATACCTTTTGATTTCTTGTTCTCTTTTTCCAAAAAAAAGTTTTCAAAGCTCACAAAATAAATATCTGATAGCAACAACACTCTGTTCTAGCTGTATGTTCTATTCCACCTGTAAGTCCATTATTTTCCCCTTCGCTTTGCTTTTTTCCCTTTTTTTTCATCTAATATTCCCTCCCCCAACAACATTTAGAGAATAAACAGCTGCTCTTCCTCGTTGTTCACTTTTTTTATAACTGCTCTCATAATATCAGTTATGACAGAAACCACCCTTCTACTGCAGTATTATTATCAGAATTACAGTCAATTATGTCTGAAATCCAACTCCGAGAGGTCATACATTGAGACTCCAGAATTCTTAGCATTGGGTGCCAAGATAATCGGAATAATTGGAATTCCTTCAAACTTCTTTGCCTATTACATTCTAATTTTTCACACCCCCAAGTCAATGATTCATCTGAAATTATGTTTATTAAATCTGAAATTTTGGACACTCATGATTGATTTGATCTACGCTGTATTCTTGATTCCCTATGTTTTCTATCCAATATTTGCAATGGGATATATTGGGATTTTCAGTCAATATTTTAGAATTCCATCCGAGATTCAGTTTTATTTGGCGATGTGTTGTTATGGGGGTGAGTAGGTTTAACTGGGGTGGATGAAATTCCGTTTGTAGCTGCGCTGGCTGTTAGGTAGGTGCAACAAAATGAGATGTATCAACAAAATGGGAGGAGCTAGAAAAAAGTTATCAATTGCAAAAATGATAAGTCAAAAATGATAAACATTTTTGTAGTTGACAACTTTTTGCTAGCTCCACTCACTGTCGCTTTCAAAGTTGACTCCTTTGTGCGCTCTCTATTATAAGTTTATTTTTAAAGGCGAATATCGAAAAAGTGGGCGGAGCTAGCAAAAAGTTGTCAACTACAAAAATGTTTATTATTTCACGCTTATCATGTTTGCCAACTAGAATTAGGAGTTCGGAGACAACTTGAGTCCTCATCTGAAAACGACAATAACCCCTATTTTAGGCATCGCATCTGCTGGAATACTAATATTCGAAAACCGTCAACACCACATGATACCAAAAGGCTACAAGTTTCGAATTCAGAATCCTGTGTTCCGAATTATGCTAGTGTTTTCTAATTACTTATTGGGAATGTTTGTGATGCTGGTGGCAATTTGGTTGAGATCAGATAGCGATAACTTGAAGTACAAGTTTTTGAAGGTGAAGCAGTTTCATTTGATTTCAGGTTCAGTCAGTGAGTCATACCCTTTTTAGCTCAACCCGTGCCCAGATCCTCTTTACTTCACTACGTACACGTTTGCTGTCGACTCGAATAGAAATGAATTCAGTATCTGCATTGCTATTGTCTTATCATTAGTGTTCCTACAGTACTCCTTTTTCATTACTCATTGCATCTGGTACATCTATTCAGAGGAAGCCGCTCGTTATTCCAGAAGCACTCGAAAAATGCAGAAGATGTTTCTGTTTGCTTCCTTCTCCCAACTTGCCATTTTCATGACAGTTTTTGTGATTCCATTGGGAATATTTGCATTTATTTTGACCACTGGATACAGGAATCAAGGTATACTTAACATATTGCAGCTTATCTGTTCTTCAACACAGGTTGTTTTTTCAGGTCTTTTAAATATTTGTAATCTGATAATTCCTACAATTGGTATGAACACAACAATTGGATTGGTTGTCATGTATAAACCTTATCGAGACTTTTTGATCAGAAAACTGAAGGATCGACGGACGAATTGTGGCATGGTTAACTCCCCAAGTGCATTCACAAAATCAGTAGTGTTTTGAAGAACTAAAAAGATAATTATTCTAATTTGTAAAACTTGTATAAAAGTTGAAGCTTCTGATATAAATTCTATTTAAGGGGGTGTAAGAATCTGACGAAGAAATGGATTGAACCTTTTATCTCTATTGTTCTGGACAGTTCTTTGAATATTGAAGTTAGGATTACTAATAAATATTGTTTTCCTTTTTACTTGCAATATCCACAAGTCTTTGGACACTTGAGTTTCATAGCTTCTTTGGCGGTTTTGTCGTTGCATTGAGCTTTGTTAGCATGGCACCCAGAACGTCCAGTGTTTGGATTCTTCAAGTCAGCACAAGTCAAGGAGGGAGTGCCTGGAAAACGGTGTGACCTCAATCATTCATGAGAAAGAGCTTACAAAGTCCACAAGTCTTTCTACATTGTTCATGCATCTCCTTCTTGTATCCATCAGTGTTACAGTTGTTCTTATTCTTTTCGCAGTTATTGTGTCCAGTCTCATCAATTTGATCAAAGCAGTTAGCTGCGGAAGTGATATAGTCACGGTCACAACAATCACCATTCGAGACGACATCGTAGCCTGGTGGACATGCGTTCAAGATAGATGCTGAAATGGGAGTGGAAGAAATAACTTAATGTTTGAAAACCTACGGCCTATTGCCATCTTAATGCAAGTAGTGTTGTACGCGGCCCAAGCCGGTACGGAGAAGATAACAAGGATGGGCAAAACCTTGTGCATTTTCACAATTGCAGTGATGAAAAGTTATGCATGCTGCATTTTATAAAGAACCCTTCCTTGCATAAAATATTCCGATAATGAGTTTACCGGCAGTTTAGAAAGGCGGAATGCAGTTGTTCAAACAAAACGGTACAGGTTTAGCACCATTTTTAGTTTTTCAATATCTCTCTACTAAGTTGGGATGAAAAAAAGAAAAATTTGCACAAATTTCCATGCGGATGGAATGGCAAACTAAAAATTTGAATACAACAATTTTTAATTTTGGAATATGTATGTGGTTATTCGAAGGACCAGTTTATTTACCATCTAATCATCTGAGAATATGAATTATGTGAGAAACCAGTTCAGACTTCCAATTAGACACTATATCAAGCTGCTCATTGAGCAAGAATGGAAGACTAACAACTACAAGTTGATGTCATGGTCAATTGTTAAAAATAAAGATACATATTGTTTGAACAGTTGTTGAACAAAAAGCGATCAACTTGATAGACATGTTGTTTAAAAACAACAGTACCCCGACAGAGACATTATTGGAGATAGAAGTGCTCATCTGATGAAGTTTGAACAACACTTTTGCAACAAGGTTGAAAACAAGAGCATTTGGTTTTAACTGAGTTTTGATGATCTGACTCGTATTTATGGTTATTAAGATCTGATGATCCAATATGTTGTTTTTGTGGAACATCTGTATAAAAGCAAACCAGATTGTGTGAAAGGCATGTTCTTCATCCCTTGTGTTGAATAATGTACACTCTCCTGGCTCTCTTGGCTGTCGTCCCAGCGTTGGCTCAGATGCCAGGGACTCCCGATCATCTTGGCTCTCAAACTCAGCAGACTTCCTGCAGAGTGAGAACTATTAGAAGTAAGTTTTAAAATTTGAAGTTATTTTCATATCGATTTATTTTGATTTTAGGATCTTTTAACAACGTGTGTCCACCCGGTCATACTGTAATCTCGAATGGCGACTGTTGCCCCAGTCAAGAAGTCAATTCAACTGGAACTACTTGTGTTGATAAGCGAAATGCCAACGGAGCCAACGAGTGTCTTGGATGGAGAACGTATTGCGATAATATCTTTTACAAGAACTTTATGACTGAAAACTGTCCACAAACCTGCGGATTCTGTAAGTCATTCTACTGTTTTTGTTTCTTCACAATCCCGTTTCTATAGGCAACACCGCACCAGGAGTTTCTTCCACTATCCGTCCTGGAATGACAACTACCCGTCCATGGACTAACAACTGTACTGATAAACTGGCCACCGGTGGATTTAACGAGTGTCTTGGATGGAGAAGATTCTGCAGAAACATGTTATACAAGGAGTTCATGACTGAAAACTGCGCTCAAACCTGTGGATTCTGTGAGTTATTTCGCAGACATCTGATTTCTAACTCTTCGGATTCCAGGTTCTTCTTCCACAATGCGTCCAGGTCTTACTTCTACTACTCGCCGAGGAACAATGACTTCTACTAGCCGTTCAGTAACTCCTTCTAACACTTGTACCGATAAATTGAATGCAAGTGGAAGCAACGCTTGTGCTGTATGGAGATCCTACTGTAACGATGTCTTCTATAAGGATTTCATGACCGAGAACTGTCCACAAACTTGCGGATTCTGTTAGTTTTAACATTTATTTCAAGAACAAACGTTTTCATCATTTTTAGGCACTCCATTTGCTGGAGCTTCCTCTACTCTTCGCCCAGGAATGTCATCAACAATTCGCCCTGGAATGACATCTCGCCCAGGATCCTGTATCGATAGCCGTTTTGATTGCTCGTCCAACAGAAATCTCTGTAACAACAATTCATTCAGAGAGCAAATGAGAATTCAATGCCCAAGAACTTGTGGAGTCTGCCAATAATTACCTCTCATTCTTTAATTTGGCGTAGATCGCTAGAATCTGTATATTGACAAATGTCTCAAAAAATAAATAATCATCCCTGCAATAATCTACATCTTGACATCACATTGCAAAAATAGTATTTACAAGAACAAATCCCTAATCCACGATTGTGTAGAAAGTTAAGTAGCCAATCTCGCATACATACTTACACAGTTGACAGTAACAGAGTGTCCACAAACTGTCAGTCTTTCAGAAATGTATTCAAAAAGGATGTCTATTTGTCGAGAACTAGAACAGTCGCCTCGTTTTTCGAGGTTGATTTGTACATATATCGTCGAATCAAAACTTATGTACGAAGTTTGAAAGCTGGAGAGCTCAAATTAGCAATACAGACCATAGAACTTTAATGTTGTCTGAACAAATGCAGTGCGCAGGAATTAATACTGTGACTGTACCGAGTATTTATTGCTAAACCCATAGATTGAAGATTAGCTCAAAAGTTCCAAACATTATTCTTCAATATTTCATCTTCAATTTCATCAGTTCTTGAACCACGTCGATCAACTAAATTGAAAAAGTGACTGAGTAATTGTGAGGAAAAGATTATCATAACCTATCGAAAATTTAGCTCACTCTAGCTATTCCCCGTTGATGTCATAGAAAATGTTCGACAATTGAGGATAAATGTAATATTTGAATAGCTGCTGAACCAAGAAGAACTATCTAAACAAGTTTGTCTAATTATATATTTAGAAAGAACAACATCCACAGCAAGATCATATTTGATGTTTATCCAACAGAGCTGGCTTGATGAAAACATCTTTTCGAAGCACTAACAACATTTTTGCAACAATGCTGAAAACAAAAACGTGTAGTTTTCGTAAAGTTTCAATGATCCGATCGATGTTTTAAGTTGATCTGCTCAGCTAAATTTGTTCTTTTTAAATGTTACTATAAAAGGCAACCAGATTGTGTGGAAAAGCATGTTCTTCATCCCTTGTGTTGAATAATGTACACTCTCCTGGCTCTCTTGGCTGTCGTGTCGGTCCCAGCGTTGGCTCAGATGCCAGGGTCTCCCGATCATTTTGGCTTTCCATCTCAGCAGACTACCTGCAGAGTGAGAACTATAAGAAGTGAGTTTGAATAAGTAATATTCATATTGATTTTTCATCTTTCAGGATCTTTTAACAACATGTGCCCAACTGGCTATACCGTCATCTCTAATGGTGAATGTTGCCCCAGCCAACAAGTCAATTCAACTGGAACTACGTGTGTTGATAAGAGAAATGCCAACGGAGTCAACGAGTGTCTTGGATGGAGAACTTATTGCGACAACATCTTTTACAAGAACTTTATGACTGAAAACTGCCCACAAACTTGTGGATTCTGTAAGTTATTCAACTATTTTTGTTTCTTCATAATCCCACGTCTATAGGCAACACCGCAACCATGAGACCAGGAGTTTCTTCCACTATCCGTCCTGGAATGACAACTACCCGTCCATGGATTAACAACTGTACTGATAAACTTGAAACCGGTGGATTCAATGAGTGTCTTGGATGGAGAAGATTCTGCAGAAACATGTTATACAAAGAGTTCATGACTGAAAACTGCGCTCAAACCTGTGGATTCTGTGAGTTCTTTCGCATTCATCTGATTTCTAACTATTCGGTTTCCAGGTTCTTCTTCCACAATGCGTCCAGGTCTTACTTCTACTACTCGCCGAGGAACACTGACTTCTACTAGCCGTTCAGTAACTCCTTCCAACACTTGTACCGATAAATTGAATGCAAGTGGAAGCAACGCTTGTGCTGTATGGAGAACATACTGTAACGATGTCTTCTATAAGGATTTCATGACCGAGAACTGTCCACAAACTTGCGGATTCTGTTAGTTTTAACATTTATGAGAGCAATAGAGCAATGTACTCATTTTCCAGGCACTCCATTCGCTGGAGCTTCCTCTACTCTCCGCCCAGGAATGTCATCAACAATCCGCCCTGGATCCTGTATTGATAGCCGTTTCGATTGCCAATCAAACAGATACCTCTGTAACAACAATTCATTCAGAGAGCAAATGAGAATCCAATGCCCTAGAACTTGTGGATTCTGCTAATAATTTTCTCTTATTTTTTCATTCAGCGTAGATCGCTAGAATCTGTATATTGACAAATATCTTTAAAAATAAATAATCAATCCTGCAATAATCTACATATATGTTGACACCACATTAGAAAAAATAGACAGCTAACCAAAGAATGTGAATATCTTTAGAACAAATAATTTTCAGACTTTACTACAGTAAACGAGTTCATAATTAATAAAATATTCTAAAACATATTAACTTGTGAAGAATTAAAATGGCACTACAATCGTACAATCGGAAAAAAATCTCAATAAAAATTATGAAATAATAAGATAATTTAACAAAGAAAAGTAAAGACGAGGCTTGCTGAAACCATCTAATCTACAATAGCTATTCTAAACAAATACTATACCTAGTTGTTTTGTCTGGTGAACAAGGATTACTGTAACTAACTATGTATTAATCTATATCTAAAACTAATCAACAGGATAAATATGACACTGTTTTTGTAATTAGCTGGGGTCTTTTATCTGGGGTCGGACGGAAAACAATGAGATACTGAAGAGCGGATGTTGATAATGTTTGAGAACCGGGTATTGTTGTTGATCGGGCGACTGGTAGATGAATCCTGAAAAATGTTCGGTTTTTGTACATAAGGAATTTTCTAAACAACTTCAACAGAACATCAAACAGAAAACGACTTGTTTTCCATTTAAACTTTGAAAATATCTGTTATTCTTACGTTTGTTATATTTCATTAATCTTTTTCCCAGCATTTTTGATTTCTTGGCAACATTGTTCATTCTCTTTTTTTCTCCTTGTCGTTCTCTTTATCTTCAATCTCAATGCTCTCCCTTTCCTGGAAATATTTCTCCAGTTCCTCTTCAATATCCCCATTGTTGAAAATTTGACCAGTGACCGCAGCCACTGGCCATTCATAGTGTTCGCGAGTCTGTGTTCCAGTTTGACGTTGTTTATTCAGAATGTCTGGCAGAATTTCTTTTTTGTGCTGCTGCTTGTTGCCTCTTTTACGTCTTCGCATGTTTCGCTTTTTGTTC
This sequence comes from Caenorhabditis latens, assembly GCA_002259235.3. Taxonomy (NCBI): domain Eukaryota; kingdom Metazoa; phylum Nematoda; class Chromadorea; order Rhabditida; family Rhabditidae; genus Caenorhabditis; species Caenorhabditis latens. The sequence goes on along the minus strand of CM056093.1, from coordinate 13,381,599 downwards.
ACTTGACGAGTCGTATTAACCGATGCTTTCATGGCTGAAAACTCATGAACTGACAAAAATGAAGTGGGGAATAAGAACAAAGACTTGAAGCATCAAAAAAAGAAAATCAGTGCCGTTACAATTATGGCTAAACAGAAGAAAAAGGGGCTCACAGAACAACTAGACCAAGAAAATGTCTAAATACGACCTCTGACAAAAAATAAAGGAGAAGAATGGACCGTGTTCCTTCCTCATTCTTAGACACGCCCACCGATGTACGCGCACGCTGCGTACCGACCTAATAAGTTATGGATAGTGAAGGAAGGGAGACGTTAGAGAAACGAGAGGGATATTCTATCGACCCGTGAGATGTCTGGCAGTCAAAAAGGGATTAGACTATGAGGGGTAAGAAACAGACGAAAAGGGCAACGTGGAGTCTTCAGATGGAATCGGAGACTAGAATTTTTTGAAATTTGACAATGTTTATCACTAGAAATAACAAAAATAAAAAACAGTTTTAAAACGGTTACTGTAGCAGAGAATCCACGTTGTAGTTGGCACGATCTCAATCTATTTGAACAGAGCACCATTGAATGGATCCTCAATGTGAACTGTCATTTCTTTAATCTTCAATATCTGAAATTGAACAAATAGAAACTATATTCTTGAACGTATCCCAACCTTGAGACAAAACCAGAAGACTCAGTATGAATGCTGCAAAACTCAGCATGACAATAATCACGTTATGGAATGCCATTCGACGAATTTGGCTGAAAGTCGAAGCATCGAAACTAAGCCTCAGTGAATTGAAACCTACGTTTCATTGATATATTCCGGTAGGTACAAAATGAATATCGCTTTCTCTTCCACCCAAAACCATATCTTTTCAAACCAGTCAAGCGCTCTCTCTACTTTCTGGACTATTATTGGTTCCTCTTCTGGTATTTCTGCCTTCTCATTTCGCTGAGTTTCTATCATTTTGATGGAGAAAATGATTGACGCAGTGTTGGAATTTACAGTTATAAAATTATTCAAGGGTCACGTTAAAAATTCAGAATATAAACAATTGATTGCATGATTGATTATTTATTTTTAAAGGCATTTTTCAATATACAGATTCTAGCGATCTACGCCAAATAAAAGAATTAGAGGAAATTATTGGCAGAATCCACAAGTTCTTGGGCACTGGATTCTCATTTGCTCTCTGAATGAATTGTTGTTACAGAGATTTCTGTTGGATGGGCAATCAGAACGGCTATCGATACAGGATCCTGGGCGAGAGGTCATTCCCGGGCGGAATGTTGATGTCATTCCTGGACGGAAAGTCGAATAAGATCCAGTGGATGGAATACCTGAAAGAAGAAAAATACTGAAATCAGAGCAATAGAGAAAAAACTAACAGAATCCGCAAGTTTGTGGGCAGTTGTCAGTCATGAAATCCTTATAGAACAAGTTGTTACAGTAAGCGCTCCATCCTGGACAAGCATTGATTCCATTGGCATTTGGTCTATCAGTACAGTTGTTTGGTGAGGTCCATGGACGGGTAGTTGTCATTCCGGGGCGGAGAGTGGATGTAACTCCTGGTCGCATGGTAGATGAGCCTGCAAATAGAGAATGAGTCATAGTGCTCTTGGCAATCAAAGCTTACACAATCCACAGGTTTGAGCACAGTTATGAGTCATGAATTCTTTGTAGAACATGTTGTTACAATAGCTTCTCCATCCAAGACACTCATTGAATCCACCGTTGTCAAGTTTATCAGTACAGTTGTTAGTCCATGGACGGGTAGTTGTCATTCCAGGACGGATAGTGGAAGAAACTCCTGGTCTCATGGTTGCGGTGTTGCCTATAGAAACGGGATTGTGAAGAAACAAAACACAGTTGAATAACTTACAGAATCCACAAGTTTGTGGGCAGTTTTCAGTCATAAAGTTCTTGTAAAAGATGTTGTCGCAATAAGTTCTCCATCCTAGACACTCATTGACTCCGTTGGCATTTCTCTTATCAACACACGTAGTTCCAGTTGAATTGACTTGTTGACTGGGACAGCATTCACCATTTGAGATGACGGTATGACCGGGTGGACACACGTTGTTAATAGATCCTGAAATTGAAAGAGATGGGGGTTAAAAAATGCACTTCAAATTTCAAAACTAACTTCCAATTGTTCTTCCACGACAAGTTGTTTGGGATGTCTGGGGGCCAAATTGGTCCGGGAACCCCGGCATCTGAGCCAAGGCAGACACAGATAGGAAAGCCAAGAGAGCCAGGAGAGTGTACATTATTCAACACAAGGGATGAAGAACATGCCTTTTCAGTCGATTTCTGTTTCTTTTATAGAAAGTTTCGTCGAAAACAAAACATGGGATCATCAGATCTTTATATCTAAAAATATCTTTCAGATCATTGAAACTCTTGCTCCTGTTTTCAACATTGTTGCAAAAAAAGTGTTTTCGATTTTCAACATATGAGATTTGTCGCTTTAATTGCTTTGAGACTTCGGAGAGGCTCCCCCTCTCATAAAATCAAACCTCCCAAGTTCGCCCTATTTGGTTTACCGCCTGTCCAAACAAATCCATTTCATCAAACATCGGTGATGACATCAATTAAAGATCGAAAAACTGAAAAATGGTGAGAAACCCGTGTGCATTGTCTTGTTTAATTAGCTGTTTTGTGCCGCTCGGTACTGCCAACGAACTCCTAAATTGGTTACAGTATCCGACCTATAAAAGGGAAACAGTTCAATTGAGAGACATATTCTTCACCTTCCCTGATTGAATATGTACAAGTTCTTGACCCTCTTCGCTGCTCTTTCCACCGCTATCGTGGCTCAACAAACAACTTGTAGAGGTGAACCTATTGGACGTAAGTTGTTCCGTCTTTTCAGTTTTTTTTTATTCCCCTTCAACTATTTCAGCAGCCATCGGAGGACTCTGTCCAACTGGTTACACCGCTGTCTCCAACGGTTACTGCTGTCCAACTTCTCAAGTATCAACACCAGCAACTACCTGTGCTGACAAGACAAATGCCAACGGAGTCAACGAGTGTCCAGGGTTGAAGAGCTACTGTAACAACAGCGCATACAGAAGTTTGATGACTGTTCAATGCCCAAAGACTTGCGGATTCTGTTAGTTATTACCGTATCGCATTGAAACATTATCTTTCCTTTTCCAGGCACTCCATCCTCTTCATGCGTTGACTTGACCAACCCAAATACCGGACGCTCCGAGTGCGCAGCCAACCAAAACCTCTGTAACAACAGTCTCTACAAGGAAACAATGAAGACTCAATGCCCAAAGACTTGCGGATATTGCAAATAATTTCTTCTTCTGTGTAGATTCTTAGTATTGTTTAAAGAATAAAGATTCAGTCGGAATATCCAGTCATATACAGTACAGCTCAAAAGTATACTAAGTTTTGCCTTTTTTAGTTGAAAACGCCCAACTTTGAGAGTGTGTCTCAGTAAAACTAATTGTCTTACAAGATAAATTTTCATGGATCGAACAGACCAAATTTAGAACTTCATTTTTGTAGTTGGCAGCTTTTAAGTACGGACGCTTCCTAGCAAGTTACCATCGACAAAATAATTTATCCCTCAAATCGATGCTTCAAGTTCAAAACAGTGATTTTTGAGCTGTTGTCTAAGAATGAACATAACTCTATAGGGAGTGTCAGTACCAAAAAGTTGTCAACTACAAAAATGAAGTTCTACTTTTGATCTATATGATCCATTAAAAATCTATTTGATGGGTCAATCAGTATTATCATGACACAACCTCAAAGTTGGTCATTTTCAATTGAAAAATACCAAATTGTCATCTCACTGCACGGTACTGTACTTGTTTTCCATTGTGTCAATTTCCCTCCAAAATAGACCCCTCTAAAACCCAATTTTCAATACAAAAATCTTCATTCCTTTCAAAAATCACAAAGAAAATACACAAAATTCCTGTAAAGCAGGAATCGACACTTCTCAAAAAAATTAGTCTCGATTGTTGAAGCGAGGAGTTACTCGTCCTTCTTCTCCTCCTTCTTTTCTCCTTCTCCTTCCTTCTTCTCGTCTTTTTTCTCATCCTTCTTGTCCGGCTCTTCTTCTTTGGTTCCCTTTGTCTTCTTCTGAAAATATAAGATTTCTAGAATTCCCTGATTCCTAGATAACAAACCTTCTTAATGGAATCCCAATCGCTTTCGACATCATTCATTGTCTGATAAGCCTTCTTATCGACCTTCAGACCTGCAGCAATTGCTGCTTCTTTCTTCGTCAGCGGAATTGTTTTTGGGACGTTCGCTCCCTTCTCCTCCTCCACCTTTTCCGGCTTTTTCTCCTTCTTTGATTCCTCCTTCTTCTCTTTTTCTTCTTCTTTCTTCTCCGCACTCTCATCCTTCTTCTCCTCCTTCTTCACTGACTTCCCCGACTTCTCAACCTTCTTCTTACTCTCTTCCTTCTTCTTCTCATCCTCCTTCTTCCCCTCTTCCTCTTTCTTATCCTTCTCATCTGAATCCTTCTTCTTCTTCTTTCCTCCATCCCCATCTTCATCCTTCTTTCCATCTTCCTTCTCATTTGAATCCTTCTTCTTCTCATCTTCCTTCTTCTCATCCTCCTTCTTTTCACCCTCCTTCGCCTCGTCTTCTTTCGACTTCCCGGGCTCCGGCTTCACTTCATCTGGTTTCTTCATCAGAGAACTGGGAACAGCACCGCCATCAGCAGCGTGTGCATCTGTCGTTGTAGTCGTTCCGAAACCAGACAATGGAACGTCTCCACGCACTTTCGCCGTTTCCTTAATCTTCTTCTTCTTGGAACAAACTTGGACCATGACTGAAAAGAAACAGACATTGACTCTCTTGGTTCATTTTCAAACTAACAAATGGTCATCGCCATGTAGAGAAGCACCAACACACCAACCGCCATGGTATTTTTTAGTAAAAATGGGCTGAACTGAAAGTTGATTTCTTTTGAAGAAGATCGAGGAGACCTTCCAGAAAACTCACAAATATCAAATTTAGGCCAGTTGTGTGGGAAGCAGGTTAGAAGCTGTTTATACTAAAAAGCTTCGATTCGACGAGAGTTGTTCGGAATAACTAATTTTCGTTGATTGATTTGGACTGATAAGAAGAAAGGGGCGGAGCTTAGTAAACTAGAATAACTTGGGGCTACCAGAACAGTGCTCACGTGTTTTATTTTTCGATTGATTCTTGTGGAAAAAATTTTAAAAATTTTGGAAAAGGTTTTACCGTAGCCCTGCTCCACTATTTCACGTTATTGCCTTTACAAGTAGATATGTTTATTAAACTGTTTCTTTTTAATTTGACTCAAATTTGGGGCTCCGCGACATTTAGCAACTACGACGATTCGCAACCATAAAACTAGCAATAGTTTAACCCGGGTTTGTCAAAAAATGGTTCAGATAACTTTCTCTTATATTTAATTACGTTCAATTATGTTCCCAGTTCCTTCGGTACACTCAAAGTTTTCAACTGACCCAAATATGCAAATGCGGTGTGGTTGCGAAACGTCGTAGTTGCTAAATGACTTGTTGCGAAGTATCGTAGTTGCGTGCCGCGGAGCCAAATTTGGTTATCACCTGTTGCTTTTTCATACTGTAAAAATGCGGTTTGATCCTTTCAAAACCCAACTAAACCCAAGCCATCTCTCCTTTAATCTTTGACTTTCACACATCTGTCTAAACAGAAAAAAAACAAATAGCGAACTTCAACCCACATATTTCAAAAATGAAAACACATCTACATACATATAAAAGAGAAAACGAGCTTTCACTAGATCATATTTTGAGAATGATCGGATACCTGTTTCTAATTCTTTCAATCATCGTCTCTACTGACGCCCAATTCTCTTATTGTCAAGCATCTGCAACTATAGGAGGTTAGTTAAGTGAAACACCAAAAATCAGAATTAAGTTCAGAAGCCACTGCCCTTGATGAATGCCCACCTGGCTACGTCGCAACCTCAATCGGTTGGTGTTGTGATCCAAGATACATACAATATACGATATGTGCGGACAAAGTGAACAGCGAAGGAGTAAATGAGTGCACTGGACTAAAGGATTACTGTAACCACAGCTTGTTCAAAAACACTATGATTGCGAACTGTGCTAAGACTTGTGGATTCTGTTCGTGAAGTTTTGAAAGTTAATTGAGTTGAAAATAAAGAAGTTTCATTAATGAGTGAAAGAATTGTTTGTTGATACTCGAAACACCCGATCATTGTCCCCACTTGATTGAAATATAGACTCCCGTAGAGGCTTATTGTTCAACACCAATATCACAGCTGACCTGAAACTAACAATTATTATTCTCAACGTAAAAAACAAGAGCTGATTACCCAACAGTAAAAGTATCAAACGCCAAGAATTGAGCAGTGAAAAGGTAGTCGGATGTCCTACAAGGGATGCATACAAGATACCAAAGCTAAAAATAAGTATTGTTTGAGTAATCAAGAATTTTGTTTACCTGTGTCGCCGCTACCAGAAGAAAAGTGAACGAGATGAACATGTTAGAAAAACAAAGAGACCTTTCAGCAGACTTCACACGGGCTCGGAGGAGAATTAGTTTGTATAAAGTGATGGAAGTGCAGATAACAGTGAATACAAGAGCAGTGAGGATGTAGATGGATTGGAATAGGGAGGCAGTCGCCTGGAAGATAAGAACTAAGGTTTCGTAGGATGATCGTTTTCCAAATCAACAATTATTGTTATATTGCCACGATGTAAACCGAGACTCACTAGCGAAGGTCATGGAGTCAGTGTGACGATATGGGACGTGACCTATATCATTTGAAAGCTGACAAAACGCTGATTTCAAATACAAATTTAGTTTTTGCCCTCGAGGTCGGGTATTCAAGAAAAATGAGATCAAAGTTTAGACCGTTTCCAAGCATTTTCCCTCAAGAAGTGTGAAAAATATAGCGTGGTGTGGGTGTGGGTGGCCGTTCAATAAACAGATTGTTTGAATATTTTGAAAAAATCCAATTACAGACCCAAAAAAAAACGAAATTTTAAAAACCGGGGGGGGCCGAAATTGAACAAACAAATTGTTGTGGCTTGAACGCCTCTGTTAACTTTTTCGCACGTCAAGAGGGTAATGACTTTTTCGGGGTCGCAACTTAGACCCCATTTTTCTCAAATACCAGGAATCAAGGGCAAAAACTGAATATATATTTGGAATCAGCGTTTTCTCAATTTTCCATTGGTACAGATCACGTTCCATAACTCCAAACTGACTCCAAGACCTTCCCCAGTCAATATAAATTACTCACCCAAGGAACTGCTCTAACATAAACCACAGCGAACCCTCCATAAGATGGAACAAGATAATATCTCGGAGACAACAATAGGTTCCATGTACCTCCAAGAGGCAATATAAATATCAAAACTACTGAAATAGGTGTCAGTCTTGCCCAAATCTGAAATCTCATCGAAATTCTTCGCTCAAGTTCAAAAACCAACTCACTCCAGTATAGGAAGTCGGCATCAAAACACAAGTCATTCGATTCAAAACCATGATTATTTGAGCTACTGATTTTGCGAATCTTGCATGAATCAGCCCGTAGTAATAGATTTTTGGAATCATTGAAGGCATCCAAAAGTATGGGCCAACTATGGGACATAATGGGGAGACGTAGAGGAAGAGACGACCGAAACATACATCGAACACTATCAAAATGATACTCTGGAACAAAAAAAACTGAAATTTTCAGACAATGCTTCAAAAAACCAACTCACCGCAACAGAATCTAATCCGAAAATAGTGAAAAACGAGCTATTCTTGAAATATTCTCTTCTAGTAACCAAAATTGATCGAAGTATAAAAAGATGTAATACACATCCGGGTACTAGATATGCAATTGTTCCAAGATATTTCAAAATTTCCAGAGTAGAATTATAAGAATAATCACAATCAAATGGCATTGGACCAGAATATTGAGACGAGTTGAATGTCATTTTTGGAATGAAAAAATAAAAGTAAATCAGAATAAATATCTTAATGTGACACCAAGAAACCACTATGGCAGGTGGTTTTAAAAAACGAAGGAAGTGTTGTTCATGGAAATATCCAGATGACGAAATTGAGAGGGAGAAAATGAAATTCAATTCAAGAAGATAATTGTCTTGATATAATGAATATGACTAGGGAGTTAGATTATGTACGTGTCGATTGATACAATTATAGGCTTTATTCAAATTATTATGGGTTTGTTTCAGATTGTTGTCTGGATAAGATCAAATAACCAAAATGTTTCTCTCGAATATTCGCGGACTATAATCAGTGGATATTAGATTCCTTTTTGTTTTCAACGAGTTTTCTCCCTTGAAATGACAAATATAACTGATTCATTCCAATTTGTTTATACTTTTTCTAGAAAAAAATGTGACAGACTTGTGATAAGAAAATCGGGTCCTTAACAAAACATGTATAGAAATTTGTTGGAAGACGATCAAGCTAGAGAAAAAAATGACATGGTTATGAGTTAAGCGAAGTTCCTCGTATGTAAAAAAAAACCCAGATTTGCAACGGGGTCGGACCGGGTCAGTTTGAAATTTTTGGGGGACCGATATTTTGCAAATCTGTAAAAAACTTGTTTTACCTCGGGCAATTGACTCCAGTTCAGACCGGTCGACTCACGTGGCACAAAAGCAACGTCTTCATCTATATTTCAGATATTTGATCTTTCTTTTCTTGTCTGCGTCGATTTCAGAATTTCACAAGAGTTCTGATGATGTTAGTCCCGCAATTGCTCCGCCAGATCTGGAAAAATGCTGGTGTAAATTATTTTCAATCAAGATGCATCTGTATATCCCGTCCATGACATCAAGGAATTTTTTTTTTTTCGTCTGAAACGAAAGTATGAACACTTTTTGTGTTCCTTTCTTTAGCCATGTTCGACACTCGGAATTCAATTAAACATACACTTTCCGTCCAATACTTCACACTAGATCTATAATAGTAATTGTGTTTGAGTTGATTGAATTTGTAGCACTTCAAGTTCAAAAAATGAGTTTTCCTAACGTCAACTTTTTCGGATTTATGCAAGTCTAGTCGTACTTTTAAAAATTGTTGATTTCCAGATTTTCAATATTCTAGTCATTTGATCTATTCGGAATATCGTGGTTACAGGTGAAAAACAATTGCTCCACATAAACTGCTCATTGCTCAAGAACAGACACCCCATTCTCAGAATCTTAGCACTATAATTTTGCTGCCTGTAAAATTGTGCAATTCTGAAAATCATTCTTCAAAAATTCTCAGAACTCTAATTCTCAGTTTAAACCTGAGATTACCCCTCAAAATGATCATCTCATTCTCCTCTATTTCACAACTATTTTCAACACCAACCATGACTTTGCTGCATATTCCAGTCTCCATAATCAAATTTGCATGCGGCAACGTGTTATTGGTGTTTGATTACAATTGGCTCTTTCTAAGTATCTACTTTCTCACATACACCATCTACATTCACTTGCTTGAAATAATCTTTTTGCTAAATGACTCCCTACAACTCCTCTGAAATTTCTTTTGTCTGTAAATCGGAATATGATTCCTTCTGGGAAATTTCGAAATATGTAGGAACAGTGGTGTACCTAGGAATAGGTTTGATATTGCATCTTTCTATCATTCGAACAATTTTGATAACTGAGAGAAAATATTACGCGAAGAGTTCATTTTTTCAAGTGTTTGTCACTGATTCTATTGAGGTTTGTATTTTTTTTTGTTGCTTCATATTGTTCTTACAACTGCGCTCTACTGAATCAGAAAGAAAATTCGAAATACTTCTAAAAGAATTCGGTAGAGCATGGTATATACATATATTTGAAATGATTTTTTTTTAACATTTCAGAGCTCAATTTTGATATTTTTGGCTCTGTTCGTCAGATTGTTCATCTATGTCCCACCACTTTGCCCAATCGTTAGCCCATATTTCTACAATCCTTCGTTTATTCTCCAGTTTCTGTATGCCATTACAAATCTTGCAAGATTTGCAAAGTCTATCACTCAAATCGCAATGGTACTGAATCGAATGACTTGCGTTATGATTCCTACTGGATATGACAGTGTAAGTCACAGCTGTTTGTGATAATAAATGCAGGGTTTTTTTCTCAGTTGTGGAAGAAATTAACACCAACGGTTTGGATTGCGATAGTAATTCTCCCATTCGGAGGAACATGGAACTGTATTATTTCTCGAGTTTACATTGAAAATTTTCGTGGGGGCTTCACAATGAACTATATCAAAGCAGTGGAATGGGTGAGTTCGAGAACACATATATTTTAGAGAAATTCGAAAAATTTCAGGCAGCCCTCTCAAAATTCCAATCCATCTACATCCTGACTGCTCTATTCTTCACAGTCTTCTGTACTATTGTCACAATTTATAAATTGATACTTATACCAGGAAGAGTCAAATCTGTCGAGAAATCCTTGTGTTTATCCAGTATTTTCATATCTTCCACGTTTCTTCTTGTAGCTGGAACACAGGTTAACTTAGAAAGTCTAATATCTTATTTCATTGATTCTGCTTCCAGCTAGCCGTCGCATTCTGCTCTGTTTGTCAAGGTTCAATGTTATTCATTTTTCAGTTGTTGGCATTTGACACGTTTACAGTTGGGTGAGTTATACATACAGTACCCCTCAAAAGGTTATCAACTTTGACAGTGTATTTCGGTGTCACCTGATTGTCCGATGAATTCAATTTTGTATGGGCTGACCAAAACGAAAATTGCAAATAATTTTTGTATTTGACCATTTTTTTGTATGGACACTACCATGGACGTTACAGATCGTCAAAGTAATGTATCCCTGAGATCGACTAATTTCTCAGAGCTTTTAACTTTGACAACATGTAACCTTCAAGGTAGTGTCCCTACAAGAAAGTGGACAGCTACAAAAATGACGTTCTATTTTTGTTCTTTCCAACCCATACAAAATATCATTTGTCGGACAATCAGGTGACACCAAAATACACTATCAAAGCTAGTCAATTTTCACTGAAAAGAGCCAAATTGTATACCGTGAAAACCTGTAAAGCGTATCCGTTAGCCATAGTTCTTAGCGTCCTATCTCGGTTGTCTTTGAAGATAATATCTATCATATTATGAAAATTGTTTCAACAGAAGAAATATTTTATGAATATCAAACTAAATTTTGTCAGTTAGCACCGTTCTGATATTTCCTTTGGGAACCGTGATATAACTCGGCAAACAGGCACCGCTAAGTGCGCTGCTTTCACAGGTTTTACGGTATCTTACTGCCCGGTACTGTACATATGAGAACACTTTGAAAAACTTCCAACAGAGTTTTGTCAATTACAGGTCAGCAATCATCATGATAATCACCGACAGTAAATTACGCGCATGTATATTCCCATATACCTGGAAACCTATGAAAACTCGAACAGCTTCTCCATCAAAAGTTCGAGCTGCGAGTATATCGATGTACTAATTTTCCAAATGATCAATGATGAAAAATGTTTAAATAAACTATAATTATACACTTTGCACCGTATAAGCCTTGGTTGTACCACTCGTAACTTTGTTTTCCTCCTAAAATTGTCAGAACTTTAATTCCTTAACCTCCTAAAATTACCCCTCAAAATGATCTCTTGAGATCTGATCATCTTCTCTTTCTCTTCTACTTCAGAGCTATCTCAGGGACCAATCACGCTTGTTTTCTGTATATTCACTACGATCAGAAGAGCAGCAAACTACAACATGCCATTAATCTTCGATCACCATTTTAAAATTTTGTTTTTTTTCTCAAAATGCACTCTTAACTTTTAATTTTCACCCGAAATCCTACACATGAGCACTTACAACTCTTCTGAAATTTCGTTTGTCTGTAAATCAGCAGAATATGATTTAGTTTGGGAGGTATCAAAATTCATTGTAACTGCAATGTATCAAGGAATTGGATTGATTTTGCACCTTTCTATCATCAAAACCATTCTAATAACCGAGAGAAAATATTACAAGAGATGCTCTTTTTACCAAATTTTTGTCACCGATTCTATTGAGGTTTTTTAAAATTACTTTTTTTCATTAGTTCAGATAGCATTTCTCTCATTTCAGAGCTCAATCTTAATAATTTTCTCATTGTTTTTCAACCAACTCTTCATGTACATCCCACCATTGTGCCCTATCATTGGCCCATATTTCTACAACCCTTCAGTCTTTCTTCAGTTTCTATATGTGATCATAAACCATGCAAGATTTGCAAAATCTATAACTCAAATTGCAATGGTGTTAAACAGAATGACTTGCGTAATGATGCCTGCTGGATACGATCATGTTAGTGATAGTGGATATTAATGAAAACGGAAAAGTTGTTGTTCAGATGTGGAAGAAACTAACCCCGATGGTTTGGGTCTCCCTGGTGGTTTTTCCGTTCGGTGGGACATGGAATTGTATAATTTCCCGGGTGTACATCGGACCCTTTCGTGGTGGATTCACTATGAATTATATAAGAACTGTTGAATGGGTGAGAAGACAAGTACCACAATAACTAACCGCATATTCTAATTGGTTTCAGGCAGCCGTCTCATTCTTCCAGTCAGTCTTTATCCTTACTGCATTACTATTCACTGTCATCTGCACCACTGTCACGGTTTACAAGCTATTTATGTTATCCAGACGAATAAAGTCCGTGGAAAAAACGTTGTTTCTTTCGAGTATTCTAATTTCAATCATTTTTCTTCTAGTTGGAGCAACACAGGTTCGTAAACCCCTCAGATGCTCCCTAATTTTCCATTCTCATTTCAGCTAGCTTTCGCATTCTGCTCTGTTTGTCAAGGTTCACTTCTATACGTTCTCCAGTTGTTGGCATTCGACACGTTCACAGTTGGGTGAGTTATTTGATGACACTATTTGCAACTAAAAATTCACATTTCCAGCTCAGCAGTCATCATGATTATAACTGATAAGAGACTGCGTTATTCAGTACTTCCGTGTCTCTGGGGACCGAAGAAAATTTGAAATAATAGTTTATTGGTTCAATAAATAGTTATTAAATCGAGTTCATTTTCCCTGTCACTGAAACAATAGAAACCCTCTTGACAACTTGGAACATTGATCCCCGAAGCTTCTTATTGGACATCAGCATTATCACAGCAGTGCTAAAAAAAATCTATTCGAAACATCAGAACATTTCAGCTGAAACTCACCCAACTGTGAACGTATCAAAGGCAATGGATTGGAAAATGTAGAGTGTATCAAGGTTACAAGTAGAGCAGTAAGCTATTAGGGACTGAAAATTGGAAGATGTAGATGTAGAGAGCAGTGAGATATGAAATACCTGTGTAGATGATGCAATCACGAAAGTTATTGAAATAGAGATGCTCGTAAAGCACAGTGATTTTTCGGCTGACTTGATACGTCCTGGTAGGAGAATCAGTTTGTAGAGGGTGATGGAGGTGCAGATGATTGTGACAGATAAGGCGATAAGGAGCACGCTGGATTGAAACAGAGATATTGAGGCCTGAAAACGGACAAAATGCAGGAAAAACTTCTCGAGATCTCAGATTCCTCACCCATTTTATTGTTTTCCCATAGCCAAGTGCAAATCCTCCACGCATTGAAACTATCAAGACTCTTGATATAAAGATATTGAATGTCCCCGCAAATGGCAGGACAGCCATCACAATACAAGATGGTAAGACGTATTTTTTCCACAGCTGAACACTTCATTAGCATATTTTTTTTGGTTTGATCTACTCACCATCTCATATTTCCCCGGACCAGTCAGAATAACACATGACAATCTGTTGAGAACCATGAATATTTGAGCCAATGACTTCATGAATCTCCCATGATTAATTGAAATATATACGTATTTTGGGATAAAAGTTGGTCGGAAAAACCAAGGAGAGACGGTTTGACAAAGTGGTGGAACGAACAAAAAGAGGTGAATGAAGAAAAGTTCATCCGTTATGATAACGACGCTCTGAAACATAGAAAGTCCTACTGACATAACTGAGGACTCACCGCAATTGAATCCATCGCGAATATTTGAAAAAATGAAGAACCCTTGAATATTTTTCTTTTTGTGAATAGAATACTTATGAGAATGTACAAATGAGCTGCCAATCCGACTCCCAGAAATACAAAAAATCCAAAGTAGATCAACATTTCTGAGTATGAATCCCAACTTTTGTCACATTCAATCGGATAATCTTCCGGAATCCCATCCGACAAGTTCAAGTAAGCAAGGGCTTGGCTCATTTCAGTTGGCACTGAAAATATAGAAATGAAAAAAAGTTGTGGGTGGACGGCTGAGGAGAAGAGGATGAAGATGAAGATAAGGAAACCCATTGAGATGGAAAACATGAAAATTGAGTCTGTGAACAGATCAATAACATGTCTTTCAAGGGTGAGTTATGACCGAGCACCTGTTAAGTTACTTATTTAACTTTTTTAAACAATTAAAAAAAGTGACCGCATCTTCATTTGAAACCTGAAGGCATACAACAACTAACTATCAAAAGCAATAACAAGGTTTTCGGTGGAACAAATTTGCATTCAACTGAAACCACACGTAATATGCACCCTCGTAGGGTGGAACTCTCAGCAATCTTTGATTTCGGACAACAAGTCACATCATCATTCCAAGAAAACCCCATCAATAGAGATCGTTTATTCAATATTAATTTCAGTTTGTCTGGAATCAGGTCTATTTCGAGTAATAGTTTCTATTTCCGCGAAAAATGTAGACCAATAAAAGTAACGATGTATTGATGAAAGAGCGTTTGAGTAGAGTGGCAAATATCGAAATACTCTAGGACGTTAACGAAAAAAATATGTAACATAGTTGGGATAGAAAATCAATATGACGTTACACGAGCTTGGTAGATAGTTCTCTTCTGCGAGATTTAACTCGAATCCTTTTTGCTGAAACTCTACTTTTGCTCTCTTGAGTTCGTTGGTTCTACAGTGTTACCAAGCCATAACTTTGATCATTTATACAGAAATTGATAATTTGAATGAAAGAAACTTTAAAATGTTGTTATAGTGAGTTCAGTTGACCCGACATGGTGCGCACTCGTTCTTCTCTTTGCATTCTAACTCCAAAAATAGACTGACGAATATGGCGATTTGCTAGAATAAGGATGACTGCTGTTCTGCAAAAGTCGTCATTTTACGATAAATAGTATGAGAAAGCCCACCCAACAGTGAAACTATCAAATGGGAAAGCCTGTAGTAGCAACAGTAAGTCAACATCACAAGATGAGCAAAGGAAGAATGGGAGCTGGAATTTATGTGTGACGCTAGTAAATTGGCTGATATCTTACTTGCGAAGCGGCTACTAATAAGAAAGCAGCCGAAATGAAGATACTTGTGAAGCAAAGTGATTTTTCAGCGGCTTTTATACGATTTGGGAGAACAATTAGTTTGTAAAGAGTGATGGAAGTGCAGATGACAGTGAAGAACAAGGCAGTAAGAATGTAAATAGATTGAAACATTGATAAGGCAGCCTGTAGGTTGATTTTATGAAAAGGTACTCATTATCTTCCATCTTACCCATTTCACAGCTTTGATATAATTGATTGTGAATCCACCTCGAGTTGGATCTGCGTACACCTTGGATATTGCTATATTCCAAATACCACCAATTGGAAGGATTGTTAAAACTGTGTAGCAAATTGGGATCAGAGATTTCCAGGTCTGAATTATGATTTACATCGAGATATACTTATGACAACTCACATTTTTATAACTTGTGGGTTGTAAGACACAAGACATTCTGTTCAAAACCATCACAATCTGTGCCACAGATTTACCAAATCTACTATAATTTCCAACCACGAAAACTGTCTTTAAAATAATAGTAGAATCGAAAAAGAAGGGACTGACAAGAGGACAAAGGGGTGTAACATAAATGAAGAGTCGGTTGAAAAATAAATCTGTCATTATAATCAAAATACTCTGAAAATGTAAATTACGTATCAGTCACAGCTTTGTTCAAACCCTTACAAAAACTGAATCAAACACAAATATCTGAAAGAATGAGCTTTCCTTAAATGCCATTTTTTCAGTGACCAGCACTACTTGAAGTATAGAAAAATGAAGGAACAAGCCGAGTGTGAGATATAAACACATGATGACGAACAGGAAGATTTCCCATGTTGAATTGTAACTGGTATTACAGTCAAAAGGAATGAAATTGAGGTTTGAAGAGGAGATGTTCATTTGTGCAATGATTTCAGAAGAAAATGCTCTGAGAAGAAGTAAACATGGAGGATGGCTCGAGTAACTTTTGGTGTGGAACGAAAGTGCAGAGAAGCAGAATGATGTGATCGAGGTCATCAGATTCCCTCAAATTTGTTCGATCTTTGAGCATAAATGTTTATCCGTCAGAGAAGCCTAAAAAGAATAGTTTCTAATTAGATTGGAGAGCTGAAATTATTGTTTTCTATCCGTTTGTCCAGATGTCCCATCCCTCCTCTCTTGATGCAGACTTGTCACGAACCGGGCCGAACCGTGCCAAACCGAAAAAAAATTATTTTTGGCTAGGCGGGCCTGCTGAGTCGGTCCGATTTTTGACAGGTTGGTATCGATCTTTACTCGGGAACACAATGATGCATAATTGGTCTATACAAAGTGTGCGAACTTCCAAAACTCTCCCACAATTTGCACTCAGTTCACTTCCCACTCACTTTTTCAAAAACTTCTTTTTACACTTCCCTTCATTTCATCATGAGCAACACCACTACCCTTGAATTCTATTCAGATTTGATTCCTAATGAGTGTAGCCTTGATTATGATCCCTTTTGGGAGGCAGTGATCTATTTGGGAACTGTTTTCTATCTCGGGGTAGCTTGCTTTCTTCACTTTGTTATTGTTCGAACAGTGATAATAACGCACGGCGGGGCTAAAGCGACGCGCGGACTCCGCAGCCAAATTCCTCGGCCCCGGAGCGGCGGCGCGCGAAATTCAAACACCAATTATTACCACTCAGCGCCGACAGGGATTGCACTTTTATGGGGACAGTCATATAACACATTATTGGTGATATTAACTGAGATGAACCATGTTTCATTATTGGCAATTGTGGAAAACTCAAAATCTCGATTATTATTACGTTTTTATCACAGAAAACGACTATTTTGAAAAAGAAAAGACGTTTTCTAAAAAACTGAACTGGATTTTTTGCCGAAACTGTTCCCTAAAGTAAAATCAGGCAGTGAAATTCAATAAAAACAACAGTTTCAGTCCATTGAAATGTTTTGAAGGCCGTTTTTCCTTGAAAATGTCGAAAAATTAGTGAAAAAATCATAAATTTTTTATTTTCTCAAAAACTGGACTGGATTTTTTTCTGAAACAGTTTTTTAAAGTAACATGACGGTCGAGAGTTCGATAAAAACATGAGTTTCTGTCTATTGAAACATTTTGAAGGCCGTTTTTTCTTGAAAATGGCGAAAAAATAGAAAAAAACAATTTATTTATCCATTTTTTTGAAAAACTGGACTGGATTTTTCGGTGAAACAGTTTCCTACAGTAAAACTAGGCTATAAAATTGAATAAAACCAATAGTTTCAGTCTATTGAAACATTTTGAAGGCCTTTTCAGTTTATTTCTCACAGCAACACAAATTTCTAAGCCCTCACACTTAATTTTCCACATATTTTCACTGAATTTGTTCTTTTATATTTTTCAAAGCAATTTTTTGCCAATATAGTGTTTTTCTCACAAAAAAAAACCCACATTTTCTCATTTTTAATGTGGTTTTCTGCAATTTAAAACATTTTTATATGATTTTCGGGTTACTGTACACACTAGTCTGCAATCACCGTGTGAAGTGTACACAACTTTTTCGACTGAGTATTTAATGCGGATTTTTCTAGGCCACGCGTCGCTTTAGCCCCGCCGTGAACGGAGAATAAGCATTTCCAGAACAATTCATTCTTCAAGATTATAGTGATGGATTCCATAGCGGTCAGATTAATTTTAAATGTATTTTTGTTTATTGACTTTTTCAGAGCATAATACTGATTCTCAATGAGTTATTGTTCAACAAGCTCTTCACATACATTACTCCACTATGCCCAATCGTCGGCCCACACGTTGAGTCCCAGGCTACCTATGCAAACGCGCTCTGAAAAAGACATGGTCCGCAATACGTGGCGGTGAACATTAGAATCTATTTTCCTACAGAAAATTTTAGGATACGTGAAAATATTTCATTTTCCACGTAGTTTCTCGTTAGAGCGTGTTCGCATAGGTAGCCTGGGACTCAACGTGGGCCCATTCTTCTGGAGACCATCTATTATTCTCAACATAGTTTATATCTCTCTGAATCACGCTAGATTTTCTAAATCTGTTACTCAAATATTTATGGTTCTGAACAGAATGACATGTGTTTTAATTCCAACCGAATATGATCGGGTAATGAGATACTCGAAGTCTCAGAAATCTGAAGAAAACAACTTCTAGATTTGGAGAAGTCTGACCCCAATCTCATGTGTTCTTGTCGTGATTTTACCCTGTGGTGGGATGTGGAATGTATGGATATCTCGAGTATTTCTTCAACCATACCGTGGTGGTTTCAATATTGGATACCTCAAGACTGTTCGATGGGTAAGTAGGATTTGTACAACTGGATGACCTAAAAAAACTTAAAAGACCCGGGGTGTTAGAAAATTTTCAACTTAAAGGGCCTGCCCTACTTGAAGGCATTTTTAAAGGCCCGGCCCTGCCTGAACGCCTGGCTTTTTTACCAAAGTTTTTGAATTTTTCGGAAATTTTACATTAAAACATTCAATTTTTGATGCACAACTAGCTTCTGATTTAATTCTGAAGTATAGTTTTTCCATAAAAATTCCCCGGGCCGCCCGGGCAGTAAACATTTTCGTCATGGCGCGGCCCGGCCCGTTTCAAGTATGGTCTCAAACACTGCGAATCTTTTTAATAACACCGCTTCTCTGCTTTTCCAGCTGTCAGACACTTTTTTTTAACCCAAAATTAAATCTCAGGCTGCCCTCTCCTTATTCCAATCCATCTACATTCTTACTGCCTTATTCGCCACTGTTGTCTGCTCTTCCATCACATTTTTCAAGCTAATCTTCCTACCGGATCGTATAAAATCCGCTGAAAAGTCTCTCTGCTTCACTTCAATTTTCATTTCTTCTACTTTTCTAATGGTTGCAGCAACACAGGTGAGACACAGATGAACTTCATATTCAGTGACCACGAAATTTCAGCTCTCTTTCGCGTTTTGTCTATCATGTGATAGGGAAATGATGTACTTATTACAAGCTCTCGCATTCGATTTGTTCACTGTTGGGTGGGTATCATAGAAAATGTTATTGAGATGAATATTGAGATTTCAGACCAGCAGTTATAATTGTTATGACGAGTAAGAAGATTCGAGAATCCTTGTTCTGCTGGAAGGAACAATCCAAGAAGAAAATCTCAGTTATTAGTGTTTCAGGTCTTTTGTAAAAATAAAGTTTCATTGACACCAATTAAATAAATGAAAAACAAATATTTCATGTCCTTTGTTCCCAAATATTATCAGCTTTATTCTCATTTTGTGGAGCAGCAGATACTGAAGCAGTCCCATTTGTATCCTTCTCTTTGAAATGAAAAATGGAATCCCGTAATTGTTTATTCGTGAGAATCATAACAACAGCAGTTCTGAAAATATAATTATGATCGGTTTCTGTAAATGTCGGCTGCAATGTTTTTGAAATTCTTGATAGAAAACTAACCCAACATTAAAAACATCAAATGTCCAATAACTCAACATGTACATGAAATATAGCCATTCAAAAGTTCGACAGACTGTGCAAGTCACAAAAGCGACCTGTGTTGCACCCACTATTAGAAAGCAGCAAGAAATGAAAATACTTGTGAAACATAGTGATTTCTCAGCCGATTTTATGCGATCTGGTAGAACAATTAGTTTGAAGAGAGTAATCGAAGTGCAGACAATTGTGAAACCAAGAGCAGTGAGGACAAATATAGATTGGAAGAGGGAAAGGGCGGCCTGGAATTTCACAATTTCAAAAAAATACATAACAACCTAAATATAATCATATTTATTTACCCAAGACACATTCTTTATATAATCCATTGCGAACCCTCCACTAGGAGTTCTGAATGCGTAGATTCTCGAAATCCAGATATTCCAAGTCCCACTGAATGGCAGCAATGCAATAACGAATCGACTTATTGGTGTCAGTTTCTTCCACATTATCTCATAATCAGTAGGTACCAACACACAAGACATTCGATTGAGAACCATGAATATTTGAGCTAAAGATTTTGCGAATCGACAGTGATTCATTGTAGCGTAGATAAATTTTGAAATGAGAGAAGGATCCCAAAAGAATGGACTGACTATGGGACAGAGCGGAGGGATATACATGAACAGGCGAACGTAGAAAATGTCGGCCGAGATAAGATACACGCTCTAAAAAAGGAATATACTAAAGGTGATGTACGGTACCGTGCAAAAAGAAACAAACTTTGGCCGGTTTCAGTGGAAATTGGGGAAATCGCCTAACTTTGAGAGTGTGTCATGGTAATTCTGATTGTCCCACCAAGTCAATTTTTAATGGATCCTACAGATTAAAAGTAGAACTTTATTTTTGTAGTTGACAACTTTTTTGTACAAGCACTCCCTAGTAAGTCACATATAGACAAAGAAATTTCTCCCTCAAATCGTCCAATTTCAGTGCAAATAGTGCGAATTTTGAGCTGTCCCCTTAAAATTACCATAACTCTCAAGGGAGTGCCCGTTCCAAAAAGTTGCCAATTACAAAAATGGAGCTCTACTTTTAATCTGCATGATACATCAAAAACCTACTGGGTGTAACAATCAGAATTACTATGACACCCTCTCAAAATTGGACAGTTTTAACTGAAAACGACCAAATTTCGTATCTCTTTGCAGAGTACTGTAGTTGTAGAAAAACTATACCGCAATAGAATCCATTATATAAATTTGAAAGAATGAACTTTTACTGAAGTTTTTTCTCTCCACAAATAAAATTATTCTCAATATTGAAACATGAAGAAATAATCCAATTCCAAGATAACCAGCATTCCCGAAATACTTCAAAAGTTCCAAAATTAAATTATAATCGTCTTTACATTTAAATGGAATAGTAGACGAGTTGTACATTTTCAGAGAAGAAAGACTAGCGAAAGAAACAAAGCATTATTTTAGAAATGGAATTTTTGATTAGAGGGGAATAGAAACATGCGCGTGTTTCGGATCGAAAAGATTGAAATATTTAATAACAGCTGCAAACAACATTTACTCGGAAGAAGTTCAAGGAAGCAGAAATGATCAAACACATTTTGTGGCTGAAATTAACTTTCAGAAATTCATACATTTATGTAGGAGCCACCGAGATCATGATGGTCTTCACTCTTGATGATTTCCATGAAAAGATACTGTTACGGAGTTGTTTATTGACTACGATTACAATGACAGCTGATCTGAAATTCCACGTTTTTAATAAGAATATACGAGTAGACATACCCAACAGTAAAAGTGTCAAATGCCATAAACTGAACTGCATACATAAAATCATTTCCACAACAAGTTATCCAAAGAATTTGAGTAGCTGCTACTAATAGGAAAGTGATTGAAATGAATATTGAAGTGAAGCAAAGTGACTTTTCAGCCACTTTGATACGTTCTTGGAGTACAGCCATACGGTAGAGAGTGACAGCTGTACAGATGACTGTGAATCCAAGAGCAGTGAGAATAAATATTGATTGAAAGAGGGAGAGGGCAGCCTGGAAATATGAAATAAAGAATTTACTAGGGGAATTCATGGAGTCAGTGTGGAGGTATGGTACGTGACCTAAATCATTGGAACGCTGAGAAAACGCTGATTCCAAATATATATTCAGTTTTTCCCCTCGAGGTCTGGTATTCGAGAAAAACAAGGTCAAACCCTTCACCACGCCACTTCGCCTCACTACCACCCACACCACGCTGCCGACACTTTTCACACGTAAGTAAGGTAATGACTAGTCAGCGGTTCAAACTTTGACCTCACTTTTCTCGATTACCGGACGTCGAGAGCAAAAATTGAATATATGTTTGCACTCAGTGTTTTTTAAGCTTTTCAATAATATAAGTCACGTCCTATAACTCCACTTGGGAGCCTTCCCTTCCTAGTTAAGCTTTATCTCCAGTCTTCTAGAAGTCTTACCCATTTCACATTCCTCGTATAGTTTAAAGCAAAACCTCCATACTCTGAAATGATAAAAGTCCTTGAAATCCACAAATTCCATGTACCCGCAAATGGGACAATCACAATAAGCACTCTTGCTACTGGCAGAAGATTTTTCCAGAGCTGAAATTAATGGTATCAGTCATCTGAAAAGACCAATCAGCTCACTGTATTATATCCAACTGGACTGAGAACACACGACATTCTGTTCAATACCATGAATATTTGGGCAACTGATTTGGAGAATCTTGCATGATTTCCAAGGATATACACGAACTTAGCTAAGTATGAAGGGGAGAAGAACCACGGACCAGCTATGGGACAGAGAGGGGTGACAAACATAAAGAGACGATTGAAGAGGATGTCAGCAAGGATTATAAGAGAACTCTGAAAATACACCAATGGTTTTATGTAGGGTTTGTGAATCTTACCGCAATAGAATCCATCGCGTAAATATGAATGAACGAGTTATCCTTATAGAATGATTTTTCCGAATAAAAAATAGTTTTGAGTAAAGAAAAATGAAGAATAAGACCGATGACAAGATAGGAAACTGTTCCCAAGTACTTCAGAATCTCAATGAATGGATTAAAAGAAGTGTCACAGTCGATAGGAAAAGAATCG
Organism: Caenorhabditis latens; assembly: GCA_002259235.3. NCBI lineage: Eukaryota > Metazoa > Nematoda > Chromadorea > Rhabditida > Rhabditidae > Caenorhabditis > Caenorhabditis latens. Next base: position 13,358,799 of record CM056093.1, on the reverse strand, counting down.
GTGAAAATAGAAGACATTTGTATTCTAGTCTTTCACGAAGAGTAAGAAGAATTGGAAGTGAACTTCTAGTAAACTGATATAAACTTTCAGATAATAATAGAGCATTAAACCTTAGAAAACATAATTTTCAAGGAAAAACAAGTAGTAATTAGAGGTGAGGAAAGTGGTTAGTTGAACTCGGAACAGAAAAATTAGAGATGGAGATGATGTCATGATTTCCAGCTCACCGGGCTCTTGTGGATTTTCAGAATGATATTTTTCAGACTTGTCACAAGCCGGGCTGGACCAAAATCAATAATATTCTCGGCCCGGCCCGAAAAGTTCTTGAAATTTTGAACTTTTTTGAAATTTTTTGAAATTTTGTTGAAAAAAGTCAAGTTTTGACTAAAAATTTAAAATTAACCCAAAAAATGTATAATAATTTAACCACTTTTACTCTAAATTTTCAAAATTTAAAAAAATAAAATTTATTAAGAAACCCGATTTCTGACCATTCTGATATTTTTCGTTACGGCCACTACAGTCTTATAGAGAAGTCAGAAATTGAAGATTCTTCACGCTTCATTTTGATATAGGGGTTACTGTAACTATTCTCTTGCCACCGTCATCTTTCTTGGAAAACAATGAAGTTCGAAGATTCTTGTTGCTGGCAATCAATATCACTGCAGATCTGAAAACATCTCTACTTTGTATTAGACCCTTTTTTGGAGAACTCACCCCACCGTATATGTGTCAAACGCAAATGATTGGAAAATAAACAGAAAATCTCTGTTACATGTGGTACAGTAGAGAAATGTCAACTGAAACATAGAATTTCATGAATTTCTCAAAACAATCTTCTCACCTGAGTTCCTGCGACAAACAAAAATGTAAGAGAGGTGAAGAAACTAGTGATACAAAGAGCTCTTTCAGCAGTTTTGATACGATCTGGAAGTATGTATAACTTGTAAACAGTGATAGAAGTGCAGATGATAGTGAAGAATAGGGCAGTTGAGATGTAGATGGATTGGAACATTGAGAGAGCCGCCTGCAAAGTTAGTTCCATAAGAAGGAAGACCATCAGGGTCACTCACCCATTGCACAGCCCGTTTATAGTTTATAGAAAATCCACCTCGTATCGATTGTCCAAAAACTCTACTAATAATAAGATTCCATGTCCCACCGAATGGAAGAATCACTACCAGAAGTCTAGAAACTGGAGTGAATGTTTTCCACAGGCGGTCATAATTTGATGGAGCTAACACACAAGACATTCGGTTAAGAACCATGATGATTTGAGCGACAGATTTAGAGAATCTTGAGTGGTGAAGAATGATATAAACTAGTTTCATAATGATAGAAGTATCCCAAAAGAATGGGCCAACTATGGGACAGAAGGGACTGATGAATAAGAAAAGTCGATTGAAAAATAGCTCGACTGAGATGAGGAAAATGCTCTGAAAAGAAGAACTACGTTGAGCTGATGTTTGTCCAGATGTCTCACCATAATAGAATCCATCGCATAAATTTGAAAAAAAGAGTTATCTTTCAATATTGTTCTATCTGTGAAGAAGATCATTCGAAGAATTGATCCATGAAGAAATAGACCAATTGAATAATATGAAAAAGAGAGAAGATATAAAATAATGTCAAGAACAGGATCTGTTGGATCTACACATTGAAATGGAATCGAATCATTCGAGGAAGAAGAATTCATTTCAGGTCTGAAACTCTGAAACAGATTGAAATGACCTTAAGTTTCAAAAAAAAAAATTAGCTGAACCTTTAGGTTGTCTCGAAGATCAGAATGAGAGTTATAATTAAACATGAATGAAATCATACTGAAACAGAACAAGTACTGAGACATTATGATATTCTGAATCTGATTGGAGGTTTAGGATTATTTTACACCTGCAATTAGAAAGAAGACTAGACTGATTTTGGAAATTCTGTTTGTTTGAAATGTTTAGGGTGGTGTCTTATTGAGATGAGAAAGCGAATTCAAATTATGGGAAAAATGAGGAGCACGTTATTAGTACGACACGCTTCTTACAGCCGCGCTCTACCGAAACCTAAGGAAATTGTGTGCGAAATTGAGAGACTTAGAGAAAAAGAGCGTTTTTCAAGGACATTTCAGCGGACCGCAGTTGTAAGAACTGTGCTGATCTGATAGCTTTCCGACAGTTTCAGTTTCAAAAAGTTCTCCAAATATCTCAAAATGGAACAGAAACGTTTATTTCGTGCGCATTCACTGAAAATATTATTCGAATCTTCAACTAGTATTAGAGAATCTTCCAGATGGCATCGCAGTTACTGTCACATTGATAATCTTTCGTTTTCTCGACGAAGAGAATATTGAAGTTCGGATATGTTTGTTTGTCAGAACCATGATTACAGCGGATCTGAAAACACTCTGTTATTATTACAAGTTGGATGCAATCGAATTATTTCTTACCCTACTGTAAATGTATCAAATGCCATAAACTGGATGATATACAGAGCATCAGTTCGACAACTTAGACACGTGGCAAATGTTACCTGCAACTCCAGAGTTGGAATATTACTTTCAAATTTTAACGAAAGACCTGGGTCACTGCTACTAAAAGGAAAGTGACTGAAATTGATATACTCGTAAAACAAAGTGATTTTTCAGCGGACTTGATACGACCAGGAAGTAAAATTAACTTGTAAAGAGTGATGGATGTGCAGATGAATGTGAAAATAAGTGCAGTTATTATATAGATGGATTGGAACATTGAGAGGGAAGCCTGAGAAAACAAAATTCAGTAACTTTTCTCGAGATCTTTCCCTAAACTCACCCACGACACCGCTCTAATATAACTAGTTCCGAAACCACCACGGACTGAAAGTACGTAGATTCTTGAGATCAGAATGTTCCAGAGACCTCCGAAGGGTAGGATTAGAACAAGAATACAGGCAATTGGAGTCAACGTAGACCAGATCTGTTGTCTGGGAAGTAAGTCATGATCAATATCAAAATCACTTACTTTGTTATAAATTGCTGGGATTATCACACAAGACATTCTATTGAGTACCATAAAGATTTGTGCCACAGATTTGGCGAATCTTGCATGATTATTCAAAAAATAAATTGTTTTTAGAATGATAGAGGGCGTCCAAAAGAAGGGACTAACGATGGGACAAAGTTGAGGGATGTACATGAAGACACGAGTGAACAAAAGGTCGTTGAGGATGAGGGAAACGCTCTGGAATTGAATACGGATACAGTACTTGCTATAAATAATGCGACACTTGCACATTTAGTTGAGAATGGTCAACTTTGTGAGTGTGACACGGCCTCGCTGATAGTCGCACAATATTGATTATTTATGGAGTGTATTGATCAAAAGAAGATCTTCATTTTTGTAGTAGACAACATTTTTTGTACGGGTCCATCCTAAGAAGTTACAGGCAGTCAAAGAAATTACTCGCTATTTTTTGCCTTTTCAGAGCTAAAAGGAGAGCTTTCTGAGCTGTTTACATAGACTGACTGTAACTTCTTAGAACGTGCCCGTACAAAAAAGTTGTCCATTACAAAAATGAAGCTCTATTTGTGATCTATACACTCCATAGACAATCAATATTGTGGGACTTTCAAGGAGTCCATGCCACACTCACCAAGTTGACCATTTTCAACTAAACATTGCAAGTGTAGCATTCTTTATGGCCAGTACTGCACAATAAAATTTTTCATTTTTCATTTTTCTTACCGCTATAGAATCCGTAGCAAATAAAATGAAAAACGAGTTATCCTTGAAATAACTTCTCTCTTTTATCAAAATAGTCCACAGAATGCGAATATGTAGAAACAGGCCGAGAATCAGATAGGAAGCTGTTCCAAGATAAAGAAAGTTCTCGAACAATGGGTCGTATTCTGTATCACATTCAGAATCAATAATAATATCAGAGTTATTCATTCTCTAACTGAAAACTGATAACAACGGCACATTGTTGTCCGAGAGAAAGATGGAAATTGCGACAAATAAAGGTTTCGAAGGTGTAATTTCAAACGAAATGTTACCGAGTAGTCATCAAGAATGTCTGGGTTTGTGACACGATGATCTATGAAGTGCAAGTTTTAAATCATCAGTATCAAAGTATCAAATCAGTAGAAAGACACAAAGTTCCAACAGAGCAATATCTGAAAATACTCTGATTAAATGCCATTCTTTGTCCATTCAGTTCTTTGCCTTTTTCAGATTGCTGTTATTTCCCAAAACTTCCGTTTCAGGAAAACAAAGAAAAAGTGGCTTAATTGACGTTCTCGTGGTCGAATTTCTTCAGGGAATTACAAGCTTTTGATAATCTGAAATTCAGCTGACAATTCGATTCAATATGTAATCTACCAATTGCCATATTGCTTTTGAGATTAACATCGATACAAATGTTCTCGCTTCTTTTCAACTTGAACATAGCACAGAATCTTTACGGGAGATCGAAAAATATCTAATGTAAGCAATATGAAATACAATGTAAAACAACTATGACACTTATAATAAAGATAATGGATACAATTATATACATAAACGAAATTGGCAATTGTCAGTTATTGATTAAAGATATGAGATTAGTTTTGAATTTTATGTGCATAGGGTTCGAATTGCTGCCAGAGTTTGCTCAACTGAAATCGAAAAGATTAATTGAAACTTTGCTTATTTAACGAACCTCAGTATGAGATTTGATCATATCTTCCAGATATTCGATCAACATATTCTTCATATCGACCTTTCTTCCAGCTTCAAAACGTTCCACTTCTTCTTGAATCGACTTGCTCACCTCGTCGAATTTTTTCTCGAATGCAATTATTTTCTGTTTATTCTCCAGAATATCCAAGCTCAATTTATTCAATTCGTCTTGCTTCCCATTTCCTGTCAACTCTACTTCTGTTTTCTTGGCTCGTTTCTCCTCGAATGCTCTTTGAAACTTCTTCCACTGATGCCATACATGAACACGGTCAGAGAATACATCTCTCAAGGAGCTCAACAGTGAAATGTACTCGTCAATCGATTCGGTGAAACGTGCATCATTGATTTCTGACTGTTTATTCCAAATCGAAGAAGCTTTCTCATAGGTTTCAGTGAGAGCGGCTAAAGCAAGAGAGAGCGTCATGGATTCTTCAGATGCGGCAAGTAATGACAAATTCTGCGCGAACTTCTCTCCACTAGCAGCCATATCTTTTCGATGAGCCATCAGAGCCTGTGACTCACTATACAACTTTCGGATATTCGAATCGAAATCTTCGAACATCGCATTAGTTATTTCAAACCATTGATCTACTTCTTCTCCAATCGGAGCCATCAATTTCTCAAAAGTCTCTTGGCACACTCTGATAGCTTTCATCATTTTAATACCAGCGAGTGCAGGCGTTGGATTTGTTGCAGGAAGTTCTGTATCGAGAGTAAGAAAGTCACGAATATCACAATCGGGACGGATACGTGGATGTTGAATTAGACGGTTCATGAATCGCTCCAGTTGACGAGCGCGTTGGAGCAGTTGGGGATCGGTGAAGTTGTTTGAGCTTGCCTAGAAAACACTTATTTTATTAACTGTTTTGCGAAAGAAAACATGTAAAAACACTATTTTCCACTTACCATTGCTTTCGCCATAACGGATATTTTTTTCTCTGGCGGTTGCAGAATGATAATCCCTTTCTGTTGATATTTGTCAACAATTTTCTCATGGAGAACCAGAAAATCATTGAAGCGGCGCCATGTGTCGTAGCGCTTTCTCGTGAACCCAACAACGCCTTCGACCTGCAAAGAGAAATATACGTTTCTATGCACATAATTTCCGGCGAAATACCTGAGTCTCGACTCGAAAAACAAAATGCACATCGAAAAATCCGCCGCGTTTCTCGAATTCGCAAACTTTCACTTCAAAAATAGTGTCGTCATGCTTTTCGACTTGTTTATGCTCGATTGGCGGCGAGATATTCTCAGTATCATTTGCGGTTTGATAACGAATTTCAGCTGTTGCATCTTCATTCAAGTCAATATCATCGTAAATCGAGTCATTCGTCACAGTGACCGTTTGAACGGATAACGGATTTTTTTCTTCAGGCATCTTCAGGCGCTCTGAAAAACAAAAGTAAGAAAAGCGTGCCTGCCAAACAAGAATTGAGTGAAACCAAGCGAAATTTTAAATTTTCGTTGTAATAGTGATAATTTTCAAGAACTAGTAATCACATTTTACACTTTTAACGAAAAAAAAACTAACAAAATTAAGCTGAAAAACCAAAAATCAGAAGGTTGTGAGTTGCAAAATGTCAAACTTTGTTGCGCTAAACAACACGCACCAGCGGGCAAAATGGAGTGTCGTTGTCATATTCTTAAATTATTTAATTATTATAAATTCACAACACTGCGCCGCATGGCTTTAAAGGCGCATCTAATTTGTTCGAAATGGTCTCGAAGCGAAAAACATTATTTGCATTGGTTTTTAGACCTGCAAAGCTCGAAAATGCGGTATTTGATCTTTTTCAACTACGAGACCACTCCGCGAAATTTCTGATAAATTAGATGCGCCTTTAAAGCCATGCGGCGCAGTGTTGTGAATTTATAATAAAGTAATTAAATTATTTTCAGATATAGAATACTGTATCCTTAAGAATAAGTACTCTGAAAAAATCTGGAAAACGAAATGACAAAAAATATTACATTTCAGAAAGCAATTTCCTTTTCCAATTGGCACCCCTTGCTAGATCATTATGTTTTTCTTTCTCCCGGACTTTGAAAACTCCACCATTTATAGATATAAGTATTTTATTTTGGTGCTGGTGTCTACTCGAGTCCAGATGTTTTTTAATCAAATACACGCGATGTCTAAATGTAACCTGACATTATTTCCTTCTCCGATTCAAATTGTTGCTGAGAATTTTATAAAATCTTGAGTTTGACACGTTTTTCCCTGGTACACTATCATTATCTCCGGTTTTTGATATCATTCTGCAAACAGAAATCTCACTTTTCTAACTCACCAAGTTGTTTTCAAAGTAATCATGAATATGGCCACCGACCCAATTTATATCAATTGCAGTACTAAATATGACGATTTTGTGGAAATATCCAAGTATGTTGGCACTTGTTTATATATGATTCCTGGTGTTTTATTGCATATTTTCATATTGAAAACGGTGTTGTATTCTCAGAGAAAAGTATTCAGAAATAACTCATTCTTCCGAATCTTTGCGACAGATTCTGTTGTGGTTAGTTGCAGAATCTGAATTAAATGCTTTAAAGTTTTCAAATTTTCCAGAGTCTCATCCTCCTTGTCTGGGATATTTCTTTTAGTAGACTGACCGCATTCATCCCTCCACTTTGTAATGTGTTGTCACCATTGTTCGTCATGCCAAGTTTATTTTTAAAAGTGTTTTATTGCACTTATAATCATGCCAGAATGGCGAAATCCGTTGGTCAGATTCTGATGGTTCTGAATAGAATGTGTTGTGTTATGTGGCCGATGAGTTATGAGAGGGTTAGAATTTCTGTTCGGGGGATCTTCAACTACCAATTTCTAGATTTGGAACAAACTCTCTTCACCTACAGTACTCCTTGTTATCCTCGTTCCATTAGCTGGTACCTGGAACCTCTACCTATCACCTCGTATGTACATTCTCCCGTCGTACGGAGGGTTCTTTGTCACGTATGTGAAATACGTAGAATGGGTTAGAGATACTGTAGGTCTTTGAATGGAGAAGAAATTCTTTGAATCTTCAGGCATCTCTTTCAAAGTTTACATCTATCTACATCATGACTGCACTGGCTTTTACACTCGTCTGCACTTCCATTTCATTATACAAACTTTTCATTCTTCCGGATCGAGTGAAGGCAGCTGAGAAATCTCTTTGCCTTGTTTCAGCATTTTATTCATTGGCATTTATAGTTGTTACTGCGTCACAGGTGAGATCTCTTCCTGGTTTTTTCTGATTCTTTCTAAAAAAAAACTCTAAAATTTTCAGCTATTGTTCGTACTTTGTGTGGGTTGCATTATCAAGTTTGCTGTAATTTTTCAGTTTTTAGCGTTCGATTTGCTTACAGTTGGGTTAGTTTAGTAATGAGGTTTGGGAAAATGAGTTTTTTTCAAATTGCAGATCAGCAGTGATAATGATTCTAACAAGTTCCCAACTGTCCAATCATCTATGGATTCTTCGAAAGTTTAGGGAAAAGAAGCCATCTGGAGACGTTATCAAAGTGTTTACATCAGTGAATAGATCTATTACTAACTGAATGCTAAAGAATAGAGAGAATAAAAACATTTTTATTACTAATTGGAAAATTGAAACCTTCAGTAACTGAAAATTAGCATGCCAGATTTGTGGTCTGTTTACGATTATTGGTCTCCTAATGTCTGAAATCTAACAAGAGAAGTATTTGACGGACCGAGTTGAACTTTTTCTGTAAACTTGACCGTAGATAATTTGGGCCTTGAGGGTACGAAAACTCCAATAAAAATTTGCTAAGTGCTCAGCTGAATAGATATGGCCCGTCAAACTTTTATATTTTTTTAAATGGTTAAGCTTTTCATAAAATTTTCAATTCACCGAATAGTCTACCGAAACGTTTGACGGGATAACTCAGTGCAGGTGAGTGAGCATTTAGAAAATTTTCATTGCAGTTTTCGAATTCTCAAGGTCCGAATTACCTGGGATTACCTGGGGTCAAATTTATAGAAAAAGTTCAACTCGGTCCGTCAAATACTTCTCTTGTATTATAAATAACAAAGTATCAAAATTGTCCAATGATGTTTTCATTTCTGAAAATGAGGAGTCTCGATTTGCCTGTTTCTGTTCATACAACCACATGAAAACCCATATTAACAGTTCAAAAAAGTATTTATTCGATGGAAAAACCCATCGTATGAAACTCAATTCTCTTTTGTTTAATTGCATTCTTGTCCATTATTCACAATAAATTTAAATTCAACACAGACACAAAAATATGAATGATTTCAAAGAAAGCCAAGAGAAAAGAGTTTCTCCTCGAGTCACGCTGACTCGTTCTGCTCCTGATTCTCGAGAAGAAGAGCCTTGTCATTCGAGTTGTCGACTTCTCTTTCCTTCCACTCGTTGTGTCTCTCGATCAGAGAGTTCTCCATTTCCTTTGCTTTATCTGCTGCGTTGTTGACAACAACGACGACGTCGCGACGGAAAATCCAGTTGATGATTGTTCTGGAATTCGTAGTTGTTCTGTCAGAATTGAGGATTGTCCTTACAGAATCATGGAGATGGAGGCCACGATGATGAAGAACTTGATTAAGTTTTCAGTGAGGTTACGGTAGTAGTCATCCGCTGGAAAAGAGGAATCTGAGTTTTGGATTCTTTTATTCCTATACTTCAAAGTCCTCAGGCTTCCAGGCGTTTCAGTCTACAGTACCCTCAATAGGTTATGGCTGTTTTCAGTGGAAAATGGCCAACTTTGACAATGACCTGATTGTCTGATATACTCAATTTTGTATGGATTGAACAGAGCAAAAATAGCACATCATTTTTGTAGTAGATCTTTTTTTTGTAGGGACACAACCATGAAAGATACAGGTTGTCAAAGTCATTTCTTCCTGAAAAGCGAAATTTTGGAGCTATTCACTTTGACAACTTTTAACTTTCATGGTAGTGTCCCTACAAAAAATCGTCAACTACAAAAATGATGTGCTACTTTTGCTCTATTTATCAAATATTAAACTGAATTTATCGGACTATCAGGTGACACCGAAATACACTGTCAAAGTTGGTCATTATCCACTGAAAACTGCCAGAGTGGATAACCATTTGAGCGGTACTTATGTGTCTAGCTGTCTAGAATTTCAACTTTCTGGATATCAGCTCTCGTCTTCATGTTTGTCTGTCAGTACATCTGTATCTCCGGATGTCTTTTTATCTCTTTTCCCTATCCCTATGCCCAAACAACTATATCTTCACTCCTTATCCCCTTGCTATTATTTGTTCTTAGCAAATCAATCACTACAAAACTGCAGCTGAAATCTCTGCTTGTCTGTTTCTTCGTATACAAAACAGGTGAAACATTCAGTTTTCAATCAAATTTGCTTATTACATTTCTCAGTATCCAGAAATACATTTTGAGTCACAAATGTAAGATTAAGTCTGCAAACCTAGGAGATCAAGAACCATAACTTACAATCTTCCTCGAAAAGATGGCACTTTGTGTTGACAATCATCTGGGTTCCCTTCAACGGGGACTCTGTCTGATTCTGCTCGTAAATCAGATGACGTGCCGGATCCTCCAAACACCATTGTTGAAGAGAGACAACACCGGCGTCATAGACGTGGAAAACACACTGAAATCTTGTGATAATGAGAAGATGTTACATTGAAGAATATTTACGTTGTCTCCCCAGTGGGCGTAGTTTTCGAAGATGGTCTCATTCTGACGTGGTCCCTTGACAATATTCACTTTCATCAACATGAAATCCTTTCCGAGACAAGTCTTCTTCATCTCATCATGGAGGAATGTGGATCTGAATTCTTTTTAGTTTTTTCAGAGCTTTTCACTTTGGCAACCTGTAACTTTCATGGCAGTGTCCCTACAAAAAAATGATCAATTACAAAAATGAAGTGCTCTTTTTGCTCTGTTTAACCCATACAAAGTATCATTCTTCGGGCAATTAGATGAGACCGAAATACACTGTCAAAGTTGGCCATTTTCCACCGAAAACAGCTAAAGCTGATAACCTTTTGAACGGTACCGTACCTATGATTAACGAGACAGCGAATCGCCTCCTGGACCTCCAGAATAACCTCTTCCCATCCTACTGCATGTGCTCTATGAGCAGGAGTCGCAATGCCACTTGGCACCATGGCCATCAGGCACAAAAGGCTTAAGTATCCGAGCATTCTGAAAATGAAAACATTTTTCAAGCTGAAAATTTTTCAAGCAAAATGAGATGTCGAATATGTATTCAAAGGGGGGAAACTGGGTGAGAGCTAACTAACCAAAAAGGGGCTTGGCTTCTTTTCTGAGACAGCTGAAACTTTTTAATTAATTTTCTTCGTTTTCAGATACCACAGAAATTCTCATTAATAAATCATGTGACGAAAAGGGAAACGCGTTTGCAGCTCCGATTAAAAAAACTGGTTTATTTCTCAATTAATGTTCCAAAGGGAAAAGTCATACCCTCCTCTAAATGGCAATAAAACTCTTTTTTGGAAAAGTAATAAAAATGGAAAAGGTTATCTAAAAAAGGAATAGGTTGGAAGAGCTGAAATCAAAAACAAAAAGAGATGAAGAACCACAGACAACATAAAAATAAACTGAATAGGAAGTGAGCAATTATTTTGGATTCATGAATTCCAATTTGTCGGAACTTCTCTGGGTATGAGGATATAGTAAGAAAAGAAAAAGAGTCTGGATGACATCTGGATTCACAGATTTACAGACAGACAGATCCTGAATCAAAACCACTGACTACTAGCTCTGCTCTCTGACTAAATACTCCATTTTTTGTGAACTCTGATTGTTCTGATGGTACTCAATTTTTGTGGCTTGTTAAGAACAATTCTAGATTACAATTTTTATAGTTTTAAGAAGATTTGCACGTTGTTATTGGTGCACTTTGTTCTTCCTGGTACAAAAAGTGTTCAACTATGAACAAAAAGAAGCTTTGATCGAAATGATCCTCAAAGATTTTGAAACGGCCTAAGACCAAACTTGCCACGTGGGGTCGGTCCGAGGTCTGAAATTCAAATTTTTAAAAACCAAATTTTGAACGAAATGGTTAGAGTTTTTTCCGAGAATAACTAATTTTTTACATTTTTTGGTGTAAAATACAAAAATATTCAAAAAATTTGGTAAAAAAATAGGTACCATTTCTTGAAACTGATGGGACAACGGGCTGACCCAAAATTTGACAAGTGTCTAGGATCACTTTCTCAAAAATCACTATTTCTCAGAATGAGAAATGTGACATGAAATCAGTCAACTGAACAAATAACCCGAGTCATTGTAGCATGTGAAATTCGTCTTTCAACGTCTTTTGGTACAATCTGACAAGAAGAAAATGATGACTCCATGAGCTGATTGATCTTACAAAAACCGGAGAAAAGATGCATCTGAGATCCGTATTCAGCCTAGCTTTGTCAAGTAGGAACTGGAACAAAAATATATCTTGAAGACTCACTGAACAAGTACAACTTTTTGAAAATATGATGAATGCTCTAAAATGTAAAAAAAAAGTTCCAAAGTTCTCATTAGCCAGTTTCCAAGAAAAAAAACTAATTAGCTGTCCAGTTGACTCTTTAGTCGGGAGAACAAAGCTTCAAATTTTGAACTGAGCTAGCTCATTATAACTTGTAAACACGCTTCTTACAACCGCGCTCTACCGGAACCGCAAAAAATGGTGTGCGAAATTAGGAGACTGAGAGTAAAAGAGACATTTTCAATTTCGGTGGAGCGCAGTTATAAACAAATGATCCTCAACAAAACGTCCCAAAATCTTTGATTTTGAAGAAAATAATGACTAGAGTCTTCTGGATAAATGTTATTCAAATGACTCACAAAAACTCGTTCAGTCATTTTCTCAAAAAAAGAGAAATAACCCGACCTATAAAATTCGGCCGAATAGAAATTGAGTTTATGATTATAATCACATTTGACTCAATATCCATATAAATGTCTGTGTTCTCTCATTTCCTCCATATTGCATATTCATATTCTTTAATTTCAAAGAAATGGAAATGTATCTTTATGAAGGTACATTTCGGAGAAATTGAGGAAAAATGGAGAATTGTAACACCAAAAAATCAAATGGTGACCAAAGACTTTATTCAGTATCCGAAGAGACGTTTAAACGAAGTATACATCTTGTATCCAGAAGGAACTTTCTGATTCTTCGTGATTTTCACTTCACTATTCCCGTGATCTCTTTTGAATTCTTCATCTTTCATTGGAATTTCAGACGCTTCGAATCCATAGAGTTCACGTTGATTCTTCAGATTGTCACCAACTTTTTCAGCCTTCATTTTCCGAACCAAACTGATTTTGCTGCATGGAGATCCATTATTCTGAAATTAGAGATGTCTGTCCTTATGTATGTCTACCCAAATGTCCCCACATACCTCTCTCGTCTTCACAACCTTCAATTCCACATCCATTCTTCCACTCGAAACCAACAATTTCTCAATATCCGTCACAAGTTCTTCCAGAAACTTCTGTTCCACCTCGAACCGTTTCGAAGATTCCACTTTCTTCGATTGAGTCGAATTTGGTTGCGGGCGGTGCATTGCCTCACAAAGATCGAAATCCGAAACAAAAACCGCTTGAGCCGGAGTCTCAACATCAGTGGCAACGAATTTCATCGGGTTTATTTGAGGCCCAATGTGTCTGGATTCCTAAATAAATAAAAAATTGTTGAGGGGGGTCTCTCAAGCCGTCCCACGTGGTTCCAGTACCAAATTTTTCGCGTTTCAGGATGTGAATATGAATAGTGAGTTTTAGAGGTACTGTAACATTTTCAGGTGGAGTCTCAGTGGTTTGAAAATGGCATATCTAGACTCAGCTGGTCGAGAGCTTTCAGAAAAGTATAAACAAGCCTATAATTGGTATCAGTTGGGTGGTCCCACCACGAAACCTACAGTTTCCCAGATTACGGTAGTTTTCGTGGGGGAACCCAACTGCCACCGATTATAGGCTTGTTTAGACTTTTATGAAAGCTCTCGACGAGCTGAATATGAACAAAAACGTATCTCTCTTGGATTCTAGTTACTGAAAAATGTTTCACCGTGTTCAGCTCGTCAAGAGCTTTTAGAAAAGTATAAACATGCCCATATTCAGTGACAGTTGGGTCTCATCAGAAAAGCTACATTACCCCAACTACGATAGTTTTCGGGTTGAGACCCGATTTGCTCAGAACCCAAGCTTCTTTATACCAGACTTGTCACGGGCCGGGCCGGGCCGGGCCGGGCCGGGCCAAAATCAGGAAAAATCTCGGCCCGGCCCGGCCCGGCCCGGCCCGGCCCGTAGCCCGGCCCGGCCCGCTCGGCCCGGTTTGAAACATTTTTTGAAAAATTTTGAATTTTTGAATTTTTTTGGAATTTTTTTGAAATTTTTCGAAAAAAGTATAGCTTTCGAATAAAAATTCAAAATTGAATAAAAATGTGAATTTGTACAATAATTTAAGCATTTTTACTCTATTTTTTCGAAAAATTTCAAAAAAAAATCGGTAAAAAATGGGTACCCATTTTTGAATCCGGGCCGCCGGGCCGGGCCGGGCCGAGCAAAATTACGGCCCGGCCCGGCCCGGGCCGGGCCGACTTGGCCCGGCGGGCCGGCCCGGGTTTTGACAAGTCTGCTTTATACTGTTCTGAATGCTCTCGACTAGCTGAGTTTGACTGTCCAAGTTCCAGTACCGACTGTGCCACGAGGGCAAAACCCTCTCAAGACTATCTCGGTTCAACTAACCTCACACTTCTTATCGAATTCATCAATGTCTTCTGGTTCAGTTACAGTATCCAACGAGTGCGTGTTTTCAGATTTTTGGTAAGCAGCTGCCAATTTCGCTTCATATCTTATGATCTTCTCTCTCTGAACTCGAATCGTTCGAGCCGCTTTAACTTTCTTCTTTTGGCGAAGTGATTCGACTGACGTCGTTTCTTTCGAAGTCTAAATAGAAAATTAAAAAATCTGTCAGTCCAGATGTCCAAAACTCACCGCAGTGCTCATCTCTTCAAAAGTCTCCGATTGACGTTCTTTTCTCATCGAATCAGTCAAGTTAGCAGTTCTTTTAATGACCAATTTCTGTCTCTTGCGTGTCATCTTTTTATTCGAAATTGGGAATTCGAATGGAATCGATAAGTAGTAATGACAGGGCAAAGTGGGCACGTCAAGTTCGATTTATTTTTTTTAATCGAAAAATTGATTGCATCAGAAGATATATAAAGTTGACGTGGAAATGGAGAAAAGATGTACAAGAATTAACGTTTGGAAAGGGTGTTACATGGAAATGATTTGTTAAAACTTTGAGCTGAGTGGATTTACAGACTTAGAAATTGAATGGTGGGGAAAGATGTTGTGCAAATAAAATAATGGAAAGTACTAATAAAATTTGAAATCGAGACAAGAAAGGGAAAAAGGTAATTTTACAGTGTAGAAGATCTAGTAATGGGAATCCTGATAACAACTGAAAAACGAGTGAAATTTATTTGATTCGTTGAAAAACTCGAGTGCAGGTGATTCCTCCAATTTCATTAGTAATGATCAGTTGTCCTTTCTTAATGTATCGAGACGAGTACTCGCTTGCTTTCGGATCAACAATTCCATTTGAATCGAACGATTTGATAACATCGTTCTCGACGTGCCAATAGTTCTTCTTGCTATTTCCTTTTTTCATAGCTTTGCTCTTCAACTTTACATACGATTCTCCGTTGAAAGCGTAGGAAACCAGCTTGCCATCGTCAATCGTGAATTTCACATTTTCCAAGTGAACCTCGTGTCTGTACTTTTTATTCTTCTCACAGAAATTGTGGACTTTATCGTGTGAAACAAGTTTCCACTCTCCAATGATTGCCTCTTGAATCTTGAAGGGAACATCTTTTGGAGGTGTCTTTGGTTTCGGTTTCACAGCTGGAGGTGTTGACTCGGACTTTTGAACAATAATTTTGGGCTGAAAATTCATTAATTTACATGAGTTAGAGCTTCTCGGAGTACAACCTTGACATCTTGAGATTCAGATTTCTTCTCCGAAAGAATCTCATTTCGCAACGTCTCCAGTTCCTTCCGGAATGTTTGCTCTATCGAAACGAACTTCTCAGCCTGCTCACGTCTCATCGCCTCGAACTATAAAACTTATTGATTCGACAGATCAATATTACGAATACTCACTTCCAGCTTGAAATTATCAAGCGTAATTCGAATTTCAGTGCATTCTTCATGAAGAGAGACGACACTTTTCTCAAGTCTCCTCACTGAAGTTCGATATTCTCGAATAAATTCTTCGTCATCGTACGATTTTGTCATTTCCATCATCTAAATAAGAACGTTAATAGAAACATGTAAGATATCGTATGGCCACCTACCATTCGATTAAAATCTGATGCTCCATTCCCCGAATCTGTGTCGGACGTAGCGACACGCGACTCGTTATTGGACACTGACTGATCATACTTAATGGTTTTCTCCGAGTGCTCCTAAAAGTACATTCTTCAAAAATAGAATAAATTACGATTTTAAAAACCTTCTCTCTTGAAATGAATGACTTTCTGAGTTCCTTTATATCACTCCGAAGAACACTAATTTCATTAAATACTCGAGTCCCAAATGCATTACACTCAGGCAACTCAATATTAATCTAATTAGACGCGGCATCAGTTAGATTAGCTTGAATGTTGGCATGATTAGATTAGTGCCGCGTCTAATTAGATTGATGAGCAATCTTGTAAGATTAATGCGCCGTCTCATTAGATTGATGTGAAATCTTGTGTAAATAGTCAAAATATTTGAAAATTTTTTAGGTAAAAAGAAATAGTAAATTTATTCAAATAAAAAATAGAGTTTTTACAATAGAAATGTACAGAAAATATAACAGAAAATTAAAATTAAAAATTAGTCGAAAATCCATTGCACGAGGAAAATGACCAAGTTGTTCTCTGTCCGGCTGCTGTCCATTGTCGTCCACTCAGCGAATTTTGCTGTAAAATTAACGAAATTATCAAAAACTGTTTAATTTCTGAACTCACAAAAGAATCTTCGTTCGAAGCTTATATGGAGAGCGCTGACGTTGAAGAAGTAGATGATTACACCTGAGCAAAGAACTACTATTCACTGTTAATTGTATAAGAAACAATTCGCTTACCAAAGAATTTATTCACTATTTCATCGCAATGTTGCTTTTTTTCCAAACCAGATCGAAGTTGTGGAAGACTGAAGAGTGCAGTTGAAGACTTGAGGAGCCATAGAAACCGAAAAATACAATTTTCAATAGTGGAAAATAATGAAAAAGTCGGTAAAACCGCAAACGAAATTAGTTAGAAACGGTTTCACACTTCCGATCCGTAAATAGGTAATTAAAACTTAGAAAATAAACATTAAAATAAAAATAGAAAAAAATTTTGCGCGTTTTGTACTGACTTATTCGTGGATCCTGGCGCGAACGAAGTTTGCGCAAGCAAAATCCACTAATCTAATGAGATTGAGATTAGATTGATGCGGTTGTAGGATTAGATTAATATTGAGTTGCCTGAGCAGTCCTCTCGACAATCCTTCATTTCCATGAAAAGCGCTCGCATAAACGATCTTTGGGCACTCTTTTCGCATTGGATCTGTGAATAAACATACAATTTGGAGACATTTCTTTCTAGAAATGACTGTTACAACAAACCTCTTTATCTGTTCTTTTAATTTCTTCTAGTAGAAATTCATCGTTTGATTCTTGCTTTAATATCCATTTTTTCAGATTTTCTTGCTCTTCTGCTTCAATACGACGCGTTTGTTCAGCGGAGATTTCGTTTTTCTCTTTCTCTTTTCTTATTTCTTCCAAGCCTTCACTCAATTTGTTCAGTTTTTCGTTCACTTCGCCGTTGACTCCATCGGAGAAAAAACGAAGCATATTTGCTGAAGCAAGTTAATTCAGTATCAGTACAAAATAGTGAAGTTTAAAGAAATATGAATGTTCCCGTATTCAACGCAGACAAAAATGAAAGTAAAAGAGAAATAGAGATCTCATTTAATAGAAAAGCGGTTATTTACATAGAATTGTTACCAAATTAAAAAGCAGTCAGTGTGATAAAACAAATTCAACATGTCAAATGGGATGCGCATGCATTAGAAAAAAGTATAATTAGATATAATAAACATGAACGTGTGGTAAAACTTGAACAAACATTAATTAAGGCGAGTGGTATATGAGATGGGGGCACTGAAAAAGGGAGCGGGTGGAACAGAATTATAAAACAGTACACATTTCATAGCGATAAACTTTCAAAACCAAGAAATCAGTTGATTCTGTCATAGACGCGTTTACAGACGACTCCTCCCATTCTGTTGACGACGACAAGTTGATCATCCACCATGTACCTCGAACATCTCTCCGCATTTTCAGTGACTTTATCTTTGAGTCCATGAAATTCGACCGATTTGATATGATTATTCTCAATGAAACAGAAGTTTCTATTGCTTTCCAGAATGCCGAGTCTCTTCCGTTTCATTCGAACGGCCTCTTTGCCATTGTAGAAATATGATTTGAACCAGTCTCCATCAACAGCGAATTTCGCGTTCTCTTTATATACTTCATGTGGGAATTGCTTGTTTCTCTCGAGGAATTCATCCACATTTTTCGATTCGGAAAGTCTCCATTCTCCTATAATTTCTTCTTGGATTGGCCGCATATTCGAGAATTCAAGCATTTCTTCTTCATGAAAATTTTCGAAAGAATGGTGTTGAATCCTCTCTAATATATCGTTGATGACAACCGCCAGTCCGTTGAATTTTCCCTTTTGATAATTTTGAATCGATTCGACCTGTAAAATAGTATTGCTGAATGTTTCAAAGGAAATAATTATAGAACCTCTTGATTAATAGTTTGCAACTTTTCAGAAATCTCTTCGATTTCATTGCGAAGCTCATCAATCGTGTTCTCTATTTTTGATGACGTGTTTTTCAGAGTGATCTGTAAAGTTAACACTATGTTTCTATAGAAAAAAGAGCAAATTTCTACCATTTGAGGATCAACATTTTCTTTCGACAAATTCGAGTTTTCATCGACGAAGGTGCTCTCTTTGTGCCTCGGATCACATGTACTGCTAAGTTGTTTGAAATCGCATCGAAGATAATGAAACTCGTCACGAACATTTTCGTCGAACTGCGAATAGTCTTCATTTAGAACTTTGACTTCCGAACAAAGCGAATCGATGAGATTTTGTTGTTGAAGATTTTCGGATTCCAGCTGAAATCGAAATAAAATGCTTGCTATTTCGTTATCTCAGATTCCCTACTTTTTCTCTTTCTTTCTCGTGTTTCTGTTTCAATTCGTCCATTTCCAACCGAATCGCAAAAAGTTCTGCAACGGCATGGTTTCCGATTCTCCGACTTTCTTCGACTTCTTTTCGAAGGGATCTCACTTCCAGCGGTACCGATTGATTGAACAGCTCTTGTTTTATCTTCACTGCTTCGGTCTGAAAGAAGGAAATAATAAAAGAAAGAAAGAAAATGTCTGAAACCAGCTCTTTTTGACTTCTCATTTCATTTCGAAGCTCGTCGATCGCTCGATTCATTTCTTGGTTATCAGCCAGTTGCCTCATCAAACATTCTCTCATTTCCTCAATTTGTGAACACCCAGAACATCCGTTCAAGTTCACAGAATTCTCGAACTCCTGTTGTTTCTTATTCATCTGCTTAATGAAATCACCGATTTTATTGAGATCGCTTTTGACATCTTCATTGAATTTCTCTTGAACAGTCATATCGCTTTCATTCTGATTATGTATATCTGCTACTGTATCACAGATAGCTTCAATTTCAGAATTAAGATTCCGCGATTCTGATCGCTGTTCGTATTTAATTGATATCATATCTTCTTTCTGATTCTCGATTTCCAATCTTAACTCTTCGAGCTCTTCTCGAACTTCTTCACCTCTCAACTCTTGGTTCGTAATCCATTCAGATATAGCTTTCATCTCGTTATCAAAATAGTAGTAGTCGACGGAATTATTGGAATTCTCTACCGAAACATTGCTGTAATCGTTCCGACTTTTGATTCGGAGTTCCTCAACACTGGACTCCAGACATCGAAATTTCTCATAAACGTTTTCATCGATTTTTTCGAGATTCATCATATAACTTTCATAAAACAAGTTTTTAAAACTAGAGAAATCTTCACGAATTGTTCGAAGTTCAGCATGAACCGAGTTCATCATTGTTTGCTGCTCGCTTTTCTCCGATTCTATCTGAATTTAGAAAAAAATGTATCGATAGATCATCATAGTTACTCACTTTATCCGTCTCGTTCTTCAACCGGTTCTCCAATTTCTTTAAACCCATTCGAAACGTGTCATCTCTCCATTCCTGATCCATTATGCATTTCTTCATTTGTTCGACGTCTCTTTCTTCTGTGATTCGGTTCTCCTCTACTTTTCTTTCGTACATATTGCAACGATAGTCCATTTCAGCAATATTGTTCTCTATTTTTGCAAACTTTTCTCGGATGTAGTCTATGTACTTGTGGCGACTCATGGTGTTACTGAAAAATGTTAAATTTAACTTTCTTTTGGTACGAAAACGACAAATATTTTTCCATGCAGCGAAAGAAAAGCAAAAATCAATGCCGACAAAACGACCAGTTTGAACCATTTTTTAGTTACCAGAGATCAAACCTGTGGCGATAAAAAGTAGACCTAAAAACGTATAAAATACGGAAAACAGGGAACAAAAAACCCTTATTTCGTAATGCGAAGAAGATAACGGGGCAGTAAATTTATTGTTCACGGGGGTAGTCAAGATTTCAAAAAGGAGGTTATTTTACAGTTATTGTTAGTTATCGATAACACTAGAAAAATACAAATCAGGAGAAAAGTAACAAGTAAGAAACCTATCGAGATAGAGGTCGGTAGACGTTTCCGCTTGCATACTGAAACGAAAATCAGAAAGGAATACTTGAAAACTAGTTGGAAGTAAACGGAGATGGTAAGAAAACAGAAACAACGAAGAAATTCATTATCGTGGTGGAAATAAATGATAGTAATGTATTATGAAACGTTTAGTGAATTTTCTATCAAAAATTGAAACAAAATTGAATAAAAATAGTTATTACATAGAATGTTAGAAGAAAATAAGCGGAAAATTTAAAAAAAAAAAGAAAAAAAGAAGAACACAGAGAGAAAAAAAATTAATCGTTGCAATAACACAATCGTTGCAGGATATTTTTGAACGATGGGGCGTTGCGCCTTTAAGGATTACGGTAGTCAAGTAAAACTTTTTTTCTTTTGTTGTTGAAAACTTTTCATTTGCAAATGAAAACGTTATAATAACATGGAAATGATAAGTTTATTAGATCGATGTATAGTTATTTATCACCAGTTGTTTGAATATTGGGTCCAATAAGTGTTCGTCTCCTCAACAACCGTCCGTCTTGCCCTGTAATCCATCGGTCGAACTGTCTGGGTGCAGGAGTATTTCCTTCTTATAAATTCTGGCATAGTCTCAATCAGTTTGTTCTTCCAAGGGGGAACTCTATCTGCTATCGACGGAACAATAAATAATGGGTTTCTGAAAACAGACAATATTAAGTTTTACGTCGAATTAAAACATACAAGTTCAATACGATTTCCGATATTTGCAGACTAATTCTGTGAAAATAATTAGGTAATAACTGTGAAAAAACAAGGGAAATGAAAAGAGCAGCAACGAGAAATCCGCATACACCAACTATTGTGATACGTCGAACCATCTGAAATGTCCAGATATACAGGGTGCGCCATAAATAGTGATATGTATGTTTGGGTCAACCCTGGTTCAGCCACATAACTCCAAGCGCATCCAAATATATGTTTTGTTATCAGTTTAGATCTGTTTTTCAAGTTTTCAAAGTAACAGATTGTAATTTTCATTTTTACGATGGTGGCAGCATTTTTTCTACAGCCAGCTCTACCATTGACTGTATCAGTGTGTGTGAAAAGTTTTTTGTGAGTTTCAAGAAGGTGAGAGTGCCACAAATGCGCGTCTTTAGAAAAATAATACGTAGGGAATGTATTGTCATATTCAAGACCGTCTTGGAAAATATATTCACAGTATTTGTTCCGGCTCCTTCCTGGACATATTCCAGCAAATAGAGAATCAGGTCTAATTTGGACCGAAGCGTGAAAAAAGTAGTCTACGGCTTTGAAATTTCAATAAAAACGGTTAAATGAGATATGAAATTAAAGCTGAATATTTTTTCATTGTATTCTCAAAAAATCACGGTTCTAGTTTGAGAACTCAGGATTTTATGAACGTTGATAGCTCATGAGCTCCTCCTTGGCACGCACGAAATCACTGATTTTATACCAGTGTTTACTCACGAGAGTAACTGACCATAAAAACCTACCAGAACATTAAAAACAAAACTAATGTAGCAAACCACTTATGGACATTCTGTTAGAACAGCAAAATTCTCGATAAGACTTGAGATCCGCGTTCAGTCCCAATTTTAGTAGGTAGCTACCCGTTCAGCTATACTTTTTACATTTTGGTCCATCCAGGAACCGAAATTAATCCGAAACCCTATTTCACGGTTGGAATTTATTGCTGGTCCTGTTTTCATCTAGAAAATCATATCTGGACATTCCAGAAAGTCGAAGCGCCGGTCCAGCGCTCCAAGACTTCCTAACAGTCATTCAGAGACGATTTTCCTGAGTTCACCTGGCTGTCGAAATGAGTGCATATCTCGCCAAAACGCGATTTTATCAAATTTTCGAAGTAGGAATATTAGACCCAGAGAGTTTCTTAACAAAAAAAATTTAATTCGAATTCTCTGAACTGTTTTCTGTAGAAGTACTGGGACGCTGAAGTCGTTAACTACCTCCGTGCCTAGGTCGTAGCAACTTGGAGAGATGGAGAGCTGTAACTCAGGAGAAAGGAGGACGGATCCAAAATCATCATCGAATATTATTTCTGTAGTGAATGATTAAGTTTTTGTTAAAAGGGGAAGATGTTTGGATGTTTTTGAAAAAAGTTATAACGTTTTTTGCGCATATCACTATTTATGGCGCACCCTGTATTTCACGAATTTTAAAAGGAATTTACCTTCAAAGATCTCAAGTTCTCTTTCGCTTGAAATCTCTTCCCCAAATGGTATCCATATCTTCTATGTTGAAGTTCCAGCCGTCTAGTGACCGATGAGTTATAGATATAAAGACACGCGAATATCTGAATTCTAGTAATAATTCACATCACGCATTATATTCCCTACCGTAATCGTAATAGTCAATACTAGACTGAAAGTCACGATAATTTGAAAATAAGAGTACATCCATTGCATAGTCTGATAAGATAGAAAAATCGAAAAAAGATGAGAAATCAAAAGTAAAGATGTAGAGACATAGACACGTGGGTGTTTTTCGTATGTTCTGAAAAAGTTTGATGTCAAAAACCGGGTGTTCAAATCGAGTTACCTTATGAAAATACTAGCGATAATCCGTTCAATGACAACGCATGGAATGAAAAAAGACAGTGACAATATATAATGAGAACGAATGAATCCACCGACAAGAAGAGGTATGAATAGAAGAGAGACTTGGACATGACCAGTAGTTGCATCTAGAATCCAGAAGTAATTAAGAGATTGATTGTTCTTCTCTCACCTTCAACTACTGTATCCTTTATAGCAATCCATCCTTCTTGGTACGGTATAATCAGGAGTCTCGCTAGAAAACATTCGAACCATTGCCCGAGAAGAGAAACAAAAACGATAGTGAGATTGAAATGAAAACATCTAGTTTGACACATTATCCTACAGAATTGATATGTTATGAAGCAGGAAGGGAACAGAGAAATCAATTCTAATATTCTGAAAAACAAGTTAGGAAAAAAATTTCAGGAAAAAAACTCATTCTACCAACCTGATAAACCAATAAAGTAAATCCGAAAAATTGTCGAAACCTGACATTGTAAAAATTGGGAAATATACAACAGTGACATTGTGTAAATTAAGTCTCATTCAGGAACTTGAATTTCTGAAAATCTGAAAAAAGTGGACTCGCCTCTGAACTGAAAAATCTAAACCAATTGGAGGCAGGAAACAGGTGAAACCCACTTGTTTTCCGAGAATATGGAGGGTGGTGGTAGAGAGAATGAGACATGATTAATGAGGTTTTATTTGTGTAAGTTCTTTAATATCATTCAGAGAATTTACATGAATTCTGCTAAGTTACAAAAACTAGAGCAATTTAGAACGAAATAAAACAAAATACTTTATTGTTCAAAAAGTTTTTCAAAACTACCATAACTTTTTCAGCTGTTCAAAATGAGCGTCAGCCAGTGAGCAACGATGTGTTGAGTGTTCGACTACATATTCCGATGCGTGTGTTCTGTGTTTCAGGCGGAAAGGTATCAGACGGAGTAATCTTCTGAACCAGTGCGGTTTGATGCAGAATACAGCAGTGCAGATGAATAATGGGTTTCTGGAAATGAGAAGAGGTGAATGATTAATTTTGTAAACTTGTATTTCCTCGGCACAGTTCTTACAACTGCGCTTCATCGAAATCCCTTTGAAAAATGTCACTTTTTCTTCGGCTTCGGTGGAGCGCAGTTGTAAGGACTGTGCCGAGCGAATACTGTAGTGTAGGCTAAAAATTGAAACTCACACATGAATCAACTTCTCCAGGAAGAAAAATACATAGACTGTATGCCTGGACTCTACCAAATTTAGTCCTGCTAATGCAATCGTAATCGATGCAGTTAGAATCATCAGGGCAACTTCAACAACAAGAATATGAATTACCTGCAAATGTATCCAATTTATTTCTGAAAACATTTACAGAACCGCTCAAAAGTGAATTAAGTTTTGGCCTTTTTAGTTGAAAATACTCAACTTTGAGAGTGTGTCATAGTAAAACTAACTGTCCCACAAAATAATTTTTTATAGGATCAAAGAGACCAAGCATAGAACTACTTTTTTGTAGTTGACAACTTTTTTAAACAAATACTTCCTAGAGAGTTATCATCATTTCAAGACAATAGCTCAAAATTTCCCTACTTTTCACTGAAATGGGACGTTTTGAAGGAAACACTACTTTATCGATATGTAACTTTCTAGGGAGTGGTTGTACAAAAAATGTGCAAAGAACACAAATGAAGTTCTACTTTTGATCTGTTTGATCTCATAAAAAGTTATTTTGTGGGATAGTTAGTTTTACTATGACACACTCTCAAAGTTTGGGCATTTTCAACTGAAAAAGGAAAAACCTAATAAACTTTTGAGCGGTACTTTAACTACACACTTACCCTAAATGATTTCACATTCTCAGTTATCTGAAATTTCACTGATAAACTATAGAATTGATGACTTCTCTCGCATTTCTTCTTGACATATTTTGTCCGTTGCTGCGCTATTCTCACTATCTGAAACCCAGAATCTCAGAAGTTTCATTTCATTTCAAACACCTACCCCGTATGAAACCGTTTGCAAGACTCCAGCAGTCACAGCCATATAGAATACTTCAACTCTTTTGAAAGTTACAGTATACGCTCCAACCGTGGCAAGAATTTCAGATATGAGGATAAGTGTCACCGAGATAAATGCCCTCGATTTCTGTTCATAGTCTCTGTAATTATCAGGTTACTCATTCTGATTTCAATCTAGTCGGCAAACTATCAACAACGTCTAGACAACCATAAAAATTAAAGGTTTACCTGACCAACCAAGTGGCAAGACACCGCTCGATTGCTACACATGGAAGTGCAAAACACACGAAAAGCATGTATCTCGTTCGGATTACACCGCCAATGAGAAGTGGAAAACTAAACTTGGGAATAGGCACTATCGAATCATCGAAAGTGTATTGAAGTATTGAATCCGTTTTCTCGAAAGAAGGGGGCGTCAGAAGGAGTATCGCTTCTTGATAAGGGTAAACAAGGATTCGTGATATCGTGAGTTCGAACCAGTGGAGCATAAAAATGCCGTAGAGAACGCAGATATTGAAGTGGAAGGAGTTGGAAAAGAAGCACATGTATACGGTGTAAGCCTGGAAGACAACTGGGATATTTGGAAATTTAAATTCAAGTTTCTGGATAATCGGATACCGTAAAACCTCTAACAGAGGTTCCCTCAGCAAAGCCAATTTAACGCGAACTTTTTTTCTCTAAAGAGATATCAAAAAGTCGCCAACTGACAAAATATAGCTGGATACTTTTAAAATATTTCTTCAGTTGGAAACAATTTGATAGCTCTCAAGGCTGCTGAGATATTGTGCGCCAGACTTTTGACGGGGCACCTCTATTTGACGTTTTACGGTAGATGAACTTTTCCGGATATTCAGAAGTTCAGATAGCTTAGCATAGGCCGACAAACGAAATACGTGTACACGTGTACAAAAAACTTACATTCAATAAACCTGATAGGAAAATCAAAATGATTTCAACAAATTGAAAAACCAAATAAACCCATCCGAATGGTGAATCACTACCGTATGCTTTCATGTAGAAGATCGCCAGAAATCGAATCTCAGTACCATTTTCACTGATATACATATTCTTTATAGCTGAAATTATCTAATTTTTTTTCTCGACAAAACAAGGAAAAAACGGGAGAAGGGAGAAGGCGAAGCGAATGAAAAATGGCGTGTTGTTTGGGAGAAGGAGGAATCGGCAATCATGTGTAATTAGACTGGAAACATGGAATTATGAATTCTGAGAATTGAGATAACATTTCAAAATTTGAGATTTCGGCATGGTTAAGGTGTGTTGTTGTGGCTTATCTTATGATAATCGTTAAAAAATATCAGAGATCGTACTTACAACTGTCATTGTTGTTTTCCGTTCATGCTGCCCGTATTATTGTACTTTAGAGTTCTTGAATCATGAGAAAACGAGATTTTATATGAACTAATAACATTAATGCACAGGTGAATTCATAGCAGGAAATTGTCTGGATTTGCAAAATGATTCTTTTTGTAAGATCAGAAGTTCTCATTTCAGAATATTTGTCTGAAACAAACAATAACTTTTCAGAAACTACAAACTTGAGAGGATTATCATACAATCCACAGTCTGGAATTCTGGAATTCTATTCTCATCAAAACGTCAGAAATCAGAAATTGATCGGTCTTTTAAAACATGACAGGTGGAATACATCACAAGTAATTCTGAAGAGATCAAGTTAAAATGAATCGAGCTTTTGAATTTTATTTTTGGAACTAGGAAGTAATGAATTGAGCGATTCAGAGAATATAAAAATTGGAGGAAAATCTGGCTTGAATTGCTAATTATAGCTTCTATACCGAAAAGGTTATCATGCTTTTAATGGTGTCAGCTTTTGTCAATTTCTCTAACGTTAAAGCTGAAAATAATATCCAAATATCTGTCTTCTCACCCATTCACCTTCTCTGCCGGTTCAGAAGATCTAATTTTGAAAAACATCATTTTGCAGATTCTGTTTTTCGGACTTTTCTAGAACGCACTACTAGAGTTCTTGCCCACGCAAAAAGACATATGACCTGTATTTTATGCTCCGTGAGAAACACCGTGAGAGAATAATCTTTAAAAGAATTTACTGAAAATGAAGATTCAAGGAAAACGGAAGTCTTTTCCAGAGCACTCTGATCAATTCCATTAGCAGAGAAGTTCTACCAAATCTATTTTCAGGCATAGAAAAAAATTCAGACATACGCGTCAAAGAAACCTAACGAGGTGCATACGTGAACTCTAATCCGATTGGATTCAATTCGAACTGAAATTCATGGAAATTGGTAAGTGAAAATGAGGATTTGGTTTTTTGAATTGATGTAAAATACAATGTTGTATGTTTCTGAAAAGGAGTGAAGTGCATCATTAGGTATTAACTTTCTGTGAACTTCGTGTTTTCAAAAATCTCACGAGCAGGATCAAAAATCATTTCTCATATATTGAACACAAAATAAATCATTCTTTGTGAAATAATAAGATTTTCTGTTCTGGTCTTGTTTGCGTAACAAAATAATGGGACAGCAAATGTGAAAAAAAAGAAAAATTAAATCAGAAAACGCAATTGACATCAGGGTGGTGATATTTTGGAACAGTATATTTCAGCTGGAAAAGGATCAGAAACAAGAAAAATATGTCGGAACTGGGGTCCCTAGCTTCATCACAACTCCGAACTATGAAAATTCTGATTCGAGGTTCTGGCTGATTACTTTTCCTTTTGAGTATTATTGTCAAATTGAATATTGGTCGGAATATTTGGTACGCGTGATCAACAGCTTAGCTCGTCGTCAACCCTCTTACCTTTGATTTGGTTTCTCTCTAACTATTGGGATACGGATTATATCGTTTTGAGATAGGTGCATTTTGGCGTCGTACTGACTGCAAAAATCAATAGTTATTTATGACGAATCGGACTGTAAATTTAGAAACAAAAAAGTTTATGAATCCGTCTCCGGTCTGGCGTCTTCTCGACATCCGCCGCGCTGCTTCCGTAACTCCATCAGATAAAGTGAATGGAAAGTTTTATCTAGATAGGCTGAAGAATAATTATAGTTTGTTGTCTCAAATCAGTTGCTTGCAGATCACTTTCAGATTCATCAAACCAAACTATGAACAATGACCATTGAGAAAATATTAATCACACATCTCATTTTCATGCTCTTCTGTTCCACCTGCCACTAATCATTCTCTATGGGAATCTGGACAGATGGACGCTCAGAAACACGCGCAATAAGCCCCGCCGCTACAGTCCTATAGGTCTCTGGTGATGGGTTACTGCTATATGTCCAACATTACTACGTGGTAGACAGTCGTTCTTTTCTTTTCCTCTTTTTCTTTAGTGTACCCTACGGTATCAGTTCAACCACTACTAATCATACGTACTCTCTAAATGCAGTTTAAGACAAACCCTTCTAAAAATTTGATTCATAAATCAATTAGAGTGAACCTGATCTCGTTTTCATAAGTTTTCTTCTGTGCGGAGGTCAAATAAAATTCAGAACTTTTATTTGAGATTCTCGAGTTTTCGTTTTTTAGTGACTTCTCCTAGCAAGACAATCTACAGTATCTGGTTACAGTATCCTGATGAAGCCAACGTTTTCCATGCCAGGGAAATCAGATATAAATTGCCCTTTTTGACAGCCTTGGTTTTTTTTGACAGCCTTGGTATCACAACTATCTTCATCACTTTTCGGGAAGTACTAAATTTCATTATGGAGAGCTGCATTCAAAAAGGTTTCAGAATATTTGCAGAAGTGTTTTCAACTTTACAAATTTCAGCTTGCTGCATACGACAAATGTTTCCCAACATATTCTCCATTGGATTACTCGACAAATTCGTAATACAAAATTTTTTTTGCGAATATTTGAATCAAGAGCCGGAAAAACTAATAATCATTAAAATTAGATGATCAATGATCATTTCAAACAAAAAACTTTGTCAGTTTTAAAGAATATTTCATCTGCCTTTCAAAAAACGTTTATGACAAACGGACGTGTTTCAGCTGAGATAGACATGAACGTGAAGGTTTCACGATTGTTGTTGAAAATTCATTTGGATAAAATGTTGAATGATTTTACGGCTGTAAGCAATGATCAAGTTTGACAGGGTGCCTGTAGAAGAACTGGATACTCATCCACTTAAGACACGACACGATCCAAAATAGTAATTCCATTTTTGTTGAGCTTCTGAAACAAAAATCTTTGATGGACTTTTTAAACAAAAATCAGATGTTACTTTGTTCATACGTAGATTTTCTAGTCATTGCACATGAACACGCGAATATCAAGTCTTTGTCTACCATTGCATCTTGTCATCCAGAAGGATAGTATTTTCCGCTATTACACAACACAGATCTTCAGATAAAAATGATTACAGTTGACGTTGTTTTGAATAATCTAGATTTACCTTGCCGACAATAGCATAAGTACCATCATCTGTGCAACAGAAGGTTGAAAGTTCTAACGTTGAAAGTTCTTCCCGCATGTCATTGATTGGATCACCTTAATTTGCTCGACCTGCTTGCTTCGGCCTTTTGACCTAGGCTTGCTGCCAATAACATCGACCTGCTTGCTTCGGCCTTTTGACCTAGGCTTGCTGCCAATGGGCTGACCTGCTTGCTTCGGCCTTTCGACCTAGGCTTGCTGCCAATAACATCGACCTGCTTGCTTCGGCCTTTTGACCTAGGCTTGCTGCCAATGGGCTAACCTGCTTGCTTCGGCCTTTCGACCTAGGCTTGCTGCCAATAACATCGACCTGCTTGCTTCGGCCTTTTGACCTAGGCTTGCTGCCAATGGGCTGACCTGCTTGCTTCGGCCTTTCGACCTAGGCTTGCTGCCAATAACATCGAGCTGCTTGCTTCGGCCTTTCGACCTAGGCTTGCTGCCAATGGGCTGACCTGCTTGCTTCGGCCTTTCGACCTAGGCTTGCTGCCAATGGGCTGACCTGCTTGCTTCGGCCTTTCGACCTAGGCTTGCTGCCAATAACATCGACCTGCTTGCTTTGGCCTTTCGACCTAGGCTTGCTGCCAATGGGCTGACCTGCTTGCTTCGGCCTTTCGACCTAGGCTTGCTGCCAATGGGCTGACCTGCTTGCTTCGGCCTTTCGACCTAGGCTTGCTGCCAATAACATCGACCTGCTTGCTTCGGCCTTTTGACCTAGGCTTGCTGCCAATGGGCTGACCTGCTTGCTTCGGCCTTTCGACCCAGGCTTGCTGCCAATAACATCGACCTGCTTGCTTCGGCCTTTCGACCTAGGCTTGCTGCCAATGGGCTGACCTGCTTGCTTCGGCCTTTTGACCTAGGCTTGCTGCCAATGGGCTAACCTGCTTGCTTCGGCCTTTCGACCTAGGCTTGCTGCCAATAACATCGACCTGCTTGCTTCGGCCTTTCGACCTAGGCTTGCTGCCAATGGGCTGACCTGCTTGCTTCGGCCTCTCGACCTAGGCTTGCTGCCAATAACATCGACCAGCTTGCTTCGGCCTTTCGACCTAGGCTTGCTGCCAATGGGCTGACCTGCTTGCTGCCAATAACATCGACCTGCTTGCTTCGGCCTTTCGACCTAGGCTTGCTGCCAATAACATCGACCTGCTTGCTTCGGCCTTTCGACCTAGGCTTGCTGCCAATGGGCTGACCTGCTTGCTTCGGCCTCTCGACCTAGGCTTGCTGCCAATAACATCGACCTGCTTGCTTCGGCCTTTCGACCTAGGCTTGCTGCCAATGAAATTCACCTGATAGTTCGTCCTGACGCAGTTCGTTCCTATTAATCCTACGTTCATGTTGCAAGTTTGATTCTTCACCCGTCATATTTCTGGCACATCAACTACTCGATGGTCACTCTTGATCTAAATTATCATTAGTTTTGCAATTGTTTCGAAGTTAGAAAAACTCACTTGACATTGTGATGTTGAAATCGAGGAGTGAAGAATAGAGACTGAATAACACAAACGTCCTCCACGGTGAGTTGTAAGACTGAAATGAATAAGATTTATTTTCGATAAAGTCAATTTTCTTCGGGCAGGTGAAGATCAATTTTGCTGTTTTTGTTTTTTTTTCAAACATTGGTAGTTTCAAAAAACTCAACGGAAAGAAAGTACAAAAGATGCTTTTCGAGAAAAAAACGTTTACTTAATAATTCTTCTCGCTCCATTCTGACTGACCTGGTTCTTTAGAAGTAGTTGCTCGGAAAACGAAGAATTCCAACGAGTTGGTGATCCTCTACGTTGTGGTTGACAAACTTTCGAAATGAAAAAAATACAAAATGGAAATGGTTCTTATATATTCTTAAAGTAGAGCAATCAGAGGTCACTGTGAATATCGAAATACTTCTAGTTCTTCCACATTCTGCCACTAACACTTTATCTACTATGAAAATCAAGATTTCAAAAGCTTTCAATTGCTTTTTCTAAATAAGTTGCAGCCATTATTGGTCGAAAGATTCTCACACAATTTTGTTTCTCTTGTATTTGAAAGTAGCTAAATGAGTTGATACACACTCCTATGTGCTTTGCGATCAATACGTGGCTTTCCGTCACCCCAGATAGGATCCGTTTCTTTCGAAACTTACACTTGTTGACTGGTTCAGGCTCATGTCCCACTCCCAACTAAAATGTAAGTCGGATCACTAAATTATTATATTTCAGTTTTTAGTTATTACGTATTTTTGTTTCTGTTAATTAACTCCTTTCTTCCCTGTCTCATTAACCCCCATTTCAGGCGGAAGTAATTGAGCAATTCCATTCAATTCTATTGTCCCTCGAGAGTATCCCTTACGTGTATCGGATATTTTCAGAGTGGATAACTCTTTTCATCATTTTCTCTATTATATTGTGAATGCGGAACCGAATAGGGATATGCTTTTTACCCTATTTAAACGGTTCTTGTAACACTTGAGTTGTCATCACATCGGGCGCTTCCATTACCCTGAACTACCTAAAAGAGACTAACGACCCCGAGAACTGATCGAAGTATTGTGGCTACTCCTCGACGAGAAGTGCTCGAGTCATAATTGATACGAGTCAGAATTCTGTCCGATTGCAAGCCGCTCTGATCAGAACTGTCCCAATTTCTTCTCAATGGAGCCAGTTCTCATTCTGTCTGTGTTTTGATTTGGGAAATTTCCCATACATTGTTTTGACGAAGAAGTTCTTCATGACTTCATGAATCGAACACCTCACAAAATTCTAGATGAAATACACACAAGGAAATGTTGCTGCCTCCATTTCATTTCTTAGAAATCTCGAATAAGCATTCATTTATATATGATTACCTTTCAATTACGAGTCTAAACCACGAAAAACCTCTAGATGAAGTTTAAAGATCCGATTTCCAGACATTCTGATAAAAATTGCACTTACTTCCCGTAATTATGCAAAGTAGACTATTTTCAAACATTAAACATTGTTGAAACACAATCGTAACATTTCATTTAATCTCTTGATTTCGCTTGCATTACTTGCTCTAACAACAACACATAATTGTTATCACATAGTTCCGTGTTTACGTGCTCAGTCCACGAACCCTTTGTCAAAGCCTTCAAAAACATGAAGTGTAGTTAAACTTGAGTAAAATTAAGTGCAGAGGTTTTCAAAATTTAGGTCAACACTCCGAAGCAAGCTCCAAAAAGTTGGAAAGGTTTGCGAGTTTCCGTTTTCCATGAACTGGAAAGACTAGCTTTTAAGTAACAGAAGGCTATTCACTGATAAACAGAATATAGTCAAAATAAGCTCAAGAATTCGAGCTCTGAATCAGAAACTTTCATGATTTCTCTTATCGTACTTCCGGTTTCTTCAGATCATGCTCACTGATCTAGCCTATGACCTCGAACACTTCTTATTTTTTTGACCACCTTATTAATATGCGAACACATTTCATCTGTCGTCTATGTTTTCTTCTTCTTTTTCTAGTTGTTACTTCTTTATTTTTCTAGTTGTTTGACTCTTTACTTTTCTAATCTGATCTTGTTTGTTTGGTGAGCACACACGCCAATTCCAGCCTAAAACCTTGTTTTTTAATTTAAAGTTTTTTCAATATAGTTCGTCCAGCATCTGGAAGGTTGGAGAGAATGAGCTACGATACAAGTTATTTGAAAGATGAGGTAAGATTGATCAAGCTATGTATCCGACATTTTCTCTCAAAAATCCCAAAAAATCTGAAATTTCTAACTAAAAAAAGTTTTCAGTGTGCTGCCACTCTACAGTATCTCCCATTCCAACTTGCACTTGTTCTCCACTCTTCTCTCGCTGTTGCCTCATTCTATTCCACATTCTATTTCCTGGAAAAACATATCAAAACCTCTGCAATCCATAAAAATTTCAAGTTTCTCCTCCATCTGTATTTCTTTAATTGTTACGTAAGAGGAGTTTTCTCCATTGCCAACGCGGTAAGTTCCAAAGAATCCGTTTTCGGTAACTAATATCATTTTTCAGTCCTCTTTCTTTTATCGAGTATTCATTTTCAACGGGACCGAACAAAATCTCTTTATGAACCCAATTATTTTCCAAAGTTTTCACCTGACATTTGCCTTGTCTCAAGTCATGGATGCCACCATAAAAGTGGAATAAAAATCAAGTTCCTGAGCATTGATAAATTCTTTTCTTCAGGGTCTACTAGTATTTGAAAGGACTGTTGCAACAGGGAGAGTTGAGCAGTATGAAGCTCAAAAATCTGCGTGTTGGATCTATTTAATGATTGTGATACTCTTTCCGTTATCTGTTGTATACGTAACATATCGAACAGCTGATTTCAACACACCTTCTTGTTTTGCATTTTTTGCTCCAAGAAATACAGAACAATCGGTAATTATTATGATAACTGAAAATGAATGACTGAAAACAGACCTTTTCAGATAAATATATTACTTATCGCATCATTTTTATTCGCTGTTTTATCATTCATCATGTTGAGATTACTCATTCTTTTGAATAATAAGAAACTCCGAATGTAAGTTTCAAGCTCATTTTGTATTGCAGCTCATTTTTCAGTCAAAACTTCCGGCTCACAACGAGATATCAAATCCGCGAGAATCTCACATGCACTCGATTGGTGTCATCGGTTCTTCTTACTGGATTAGTTGTCACAATATTTTATGGATTGACCATGACAATCTTGAGGTCTGGAAAAATTCAATTATTCAATGAGAATAGACCGTTGTTCAGCACAGTGAAGATTGCGATTTTTGTGAGTTTCGTTCCGTTTTTATTTCTAAGAATAAAGAAACATTTCAGCCCTTTACATTCGCCGATTTGATCATTCCAATCTACACCGGATGCGTAATGAATCAAACGAAAAACGCGAAACTTGCGACATTAAACCATTCTCTACAAACTTTTCAATCTCGGCAACAAACAACTGATGCTTATGAAAATATGTTGAGAAAACAGTGGGAATGAATGATTTTATTTGATTTTTTGAAGAAAAGTTGGACTATGAAAGTATCACTTGTAGAAGATACATAACAGCCGCTGAGATGAGACCTGAAAAATATTTGATTCAAAGCTGAGGGGTTAGGCTGACTAGGGAAGGTAACGGAGTCAGTCTGGAGAAATGGGACGTGACCTATATCATGAAAACGTTGTTTCCAAATATATATTCAGTTTTCGCCCTCGATGCCTGGTGTTCGAGAAAACCGAGGTCAAAGTTTGAACCCCCAGCACCTTTCTGACGTGTGAAAAAAAATCAGCAGCGTGGCTTGGGATCCAAACTTTGAACTCGTTTTTCTCGAATACCAGGTTTCGAGGGAAAAAAATCAGCGTTTTCTCAGCTATCCAATAATATAGGTCAAGTCACACATCTTCCGATTGACTCCGCGATCTTCCCTAGTGAGGTGTTTTTAAGTAGAAGTTTTATAATAAATCATCTGACGTACCTGAAACCGGTATTGTCAATATCCAGGAAAGAAAAACATATTTGACAGTGTGCCATTTCAATATCGGCCCAGATCTGACTAATCCCAATCCGAAAATTGAACCGACTAGACAATGCGTCATACTTTGAGGTATGTCGTACATATTAGTGGCCAAAGCACACACGGCAGCACCGAACTCCACCGAGAAGCCTCTGTAATGAGTAAAGAGTTGGGGGTCCTTTTTCACGGCGGTCCTTTGATGCTCGAAAATAAAATCAGAACTTATGACAACGTGTAGAATTTGATACCCGGAACTCCGAGTTGCAAAATTATGTTTAATAAACTCAGTTACGAAAGTATTAGACTTCCAGTTTGTCACCTAAATCAAGTTGATTGGCATATCCTTTTTAGTGAAATCATGTAGGTCAAAAGTCTGCACAATTTTTGATACCTAGTCATAAGTGCAAAATATCAGAGGTTCAACTTGTTGGTTACTGTGCGGTTAACTCACGTTGCTGGATTCATTTTTGCGAAGTTCTCTCCGACAGTCCTAATAACTCGAATTCCGAGTGTCCAAATTCCCATCAGAACGGCAAGAGTGGTAAGTAATCCAACATAAACCGATATCTGAAAGATCACAATGTAACTTCCTGTTTTTAATATTCGACTGTCTCTTAGAACTCAACGAGCTTGAAATCAGAAGAAGGAAATTAGTCAGAGAAAGGGTTGATTTGATTAACCACCAAGAAAAAATCAAGGAGTAGAGTATTTTTTGTGACTTCTGTCTAGAAGGAAACAGAAAACTTGTGCGATTTCAGAGCTTCTGATTCGATTGTTTTGAGATTCAACTAATTCGTTGTCTCATGCTAACATTTTATTTTATTGCTCATAAATAATTATACTCTGTAGACTATTGGCTAGTGGCGCAATACTCCATTTCATTTGACTTTCGACCGCTGACCAGTGCTGACTAGACTGTAATCTTCTATGACTGCGGTAAGTTGTAGCTTACGGTACTAAAATAATCCACTGTCTAAAAAACATACTCAGAATGTTCTTGGACCGATTCAAGGACCCAATTTTGTCAGAAGACATGTATCATGAAAAGTTTGATAATTAAGATTAGTATCACCTTTGTCACCTTCCAGATTTAGATTTCTAGTATCGACAACATCACAGATGCCGTCAAATCTGTTATAGATGAGCACCCACTACCAAGAGTTTGGAGCCTCCTATCTCGGCTGTCTTTGAAGATATGAAAATTGTTTCAATTGAAGAAATATTTTATGATAATTAACTATAAGCTATAATTTGTCAGTTACCAGTTTTTTGATATTTTCTTTGGGAACCGAGATATACCGCTACGAACAGGCACCGCTATGTGCGCCACTGTTACAGGTTTTACGGTAACTTTATTCTAGTTCCCGTTCTTCTTAAATTCCATCGATCAGTATGTTTTCCACTATACCAACCTTCGTTCTGACTAAAAATCAACCCGTCTTTCTCAGAACTACCTCATTCCCATAACCTATTTGGCCTCTGATTACTCACATTCAATTGTGTGTTATCATCTCGATATCCTTGATTGTACATGTGTATTAAATCACGAATAGGTGCCACACAATTCCTGAAAAACAACATTGGTTTTCCTCTGTATCTGGAAAAAACTTGTTTCCGATAATAAAGTTGATTAAAAATCCGAATTATTGTCCAAAAAACAGACTTCCAAATTAAAACTCCTCGGATAGTTTTGGAAATTTCTTTTTTTTCCAGAGATTGGTTTTTCTTTTTTTTTTTGTTTGTGTAAGTTAATTATAATATGTGTCAGAATAGGAAGAAATAGAGTTAGAAACCAAGCTCAATGCAGTTGTCAACGCGTTGTCCGTAGGTTACAATCAGAACTCATTGATTTGTTAACTCGCCTTATATCATCGGCTCCATGTGCGAATCCAGCAAAGCAGGCTGTCAAAATTTGAAGAAACGAAAACAATCGAACAGCTTTTTGATCGTCATTTCTCATCGGTGGAAACGCCCAATAGACAGCTTTTCGTAACCATCCTCTAGGTCGTATTGGGAATGTGTAGGACAACGAGCTAGCGATTCGAGGAAGTTCTTCCGTCTTTTCTGAACAAAATGAAAGATGATTTCTGTCAAACTCTTCACTTGTAATCAAACTCCTCAATAAAAACTGAATATTTATTCAGTTTTCGTCCACGATTCCTGGTGTTCGAGCAAAACGAGACGTGTGCTGTCACTCGTTTTTCTCGAACACTTGACCTCGTGGGCTAAAACTGAATATATATATATATTTGAAATTAGCGTTTTTCAGCTTTTCAATGATAACGTTCTATAACTCCACGATCACTCGGGGGCTATCCCTAGTCAGTCAGACCCCTATGGCGTCACGCTTCTAGCGACACCATTATGCATACTTTTGCCAGACTTTTTCTTCTTCACAAAACCAAAACACAAAGGTCATACTTTCATAGTGACATATGTCATACATCCATTCTATCATTAGTCAAAACCCCAAGATGTTTTCATTGTCAAAGTACTAGGCCTTAGTCAACCGGAACTTGTGATGTCTTTCGGGTGACATATATATCTGACTAATACCTCAAAGATACAAACATTTTTTGGTGGTCTGATCTTACCGATGACTTCTCCAACTCACTTTTCAACCTCCTTTTCATTATTGGTCCTATCACGAATAGCGCTAGAAATCCGGCCAGAGCTCCGATAGCTAGTGATACTGCAACTGTGTACATGAACGGAATTTGGTCAAATCGGAGTACTGTAATTATGCATGTTAAGGTATTTTGTTCGTTAATTTTTTTTGTTTTAATTGTGAAAAACTCACCTCTACTTCCATCTTGTAAAAATAAAAAAACGTTAGCGAAAACCACTATCACATAGATCCCTGGTAGAAGAAACAGTCCAGTTTTTACTGGATTTTTCTGAAATTCCTTATTATTACTTGACTTTTATAGTTACCCACCGCTCTCAAAACAGTCACATCCAATAAGAAAAACGTGATCAGCGTAAAAATCGCTGATGCAATAGGTGAGAGTATCCAGACCGCCATTATCAGGAATACACGTTTCCAAATAATTCCGTTCACTCCACGCAGCACAAATGAGAATCCCATTGTTGCTCCAAGTAGAGAATGAATAGATGATACTGGCATACTGTAGAATGTAGCGACAATGAGCCACGTGGCACACCCTACAAGCATCGCAATTTGACCGATAACCAGCTCATCCGGGTTGTCAGCGTAGCTGCTTGTGTCCACAATACTCAGTGATTTTCCATCGACCGCAAAACCAGATGCCACTGATCCCATCATTTCTACTACTGTAGCCAGAATGAATGCTTGGGTTACTGTAACTGTTCCAGTTCCGACAGATGTTCCAAAAGCGTCCGCCACATCGTTGGCCCCCATTCCAACGCCAAGCATAAAACATACTCCAAATAGAAGAGCCCATTGCACTGCTTCCTGAAAGAGTAGTGTATTTCTAGAAATGAAATTTCGAAATTCTTACCAAATTATAATGTGGAAATGGTTTATAGGCTTCAGGAATTAGTGGTAGTTGAGGTGGAGTTGTCAAGGTTATGTAGTACTGTGGGTAGAGAACCAAATGGTTGTTCATTCTTTCATGCCTGAAACTTGAATGAAGTAGGGATACTGTAGATTTGTTTTAAATCACACATCGAACTCGTTTGCCAAGTTGAACGACACAATCAAGTGGAGTGAATTAAAAATATTATATGGCAAGTTACAAAATTTTTCTTCTTCTGTTTTCAAAATTTTATTGTAACAGATTTTTCACCTGAACTTGTCAAATTTCGACCCGGCCCGGCTTCAAGAAAGGGTACCTATTTTTTGACCAGATTTTTTGAATTTTTAAAATATTTTACACCAAAAATCCAATTTCTTGATGCATAAACAGCTTTTGATTAAATCCTAAAGTATAGTCAAAATTTTTCAAAATTTTTGAGTTTCAAATTCCGCCCGTGACAAGTTTGCTTTCACCGTTTTTTAAAATGTTTGATTTTTTTCTGACTTTTCTTAAATCACGTTATGTGTCATCTTTCTTTTTTGAGGGTCTCTAATTTCATTATGACATGAATTTTTTCATGTTAATCAGCTCATATTGAAAACACAGTGTTGCCTCTGTTTTTTAACAAAAAAATTTTGGTCAGATCAGATTTATCCCACATATATCATATTCTATTACTCTATAACTACATAAATTTGAAGCGCACACTTTAGTGATTAGCTCTGTCTGCTATGGTATGGTTCCACTTGAATGCAAAAGTTAGTTTCAAAGAACGTTCAGTTGGAGCGGAAAAAAAAAATGCATAGTAGTGTCTCATATTAAAACTTTTTGGTATTAAGCTGTGGTTATTTATCAAAATGGCTAGCCAAAATTCACAAAAAAGATAACTTTTGAAACGAGAAAACATCGAAATCTTGCATGAAACGAAGTAAAAAGTGCCCGATCATAGTGCACTATTCCACTCTCCAAACATGCTCATATAGCAAGAATATCAACTTGAACTCCCGAACAACTCCTTCCGTATTTGTGCAAACTTTTCTGTCGAGATACTGCCTACCACGTGAGAAACGCAGACAAGCTTCCCCCTCCGTACCGTCCGTTTCTACCGTTTAATTGTGTTCCGAACCGCGCGAACCGAGATGTAACATGAGTCAGCAAATGGTGGTGAGACTTATGTAATCTATGCACCTGAAGACTTGAGTCAGTGGGAAATTGGAATTGAGAAAAACAAGTAGAACATATCTGAAGGGGGTATATAATAGAATCGGGTGAAGTTCTCACAGGGTGGCAGTGACACTAATCATTACACAATAGTCTAGGAAACCTTCATGTCAAGAGTGAGTGTTCTTTATCTGAAAAAAATTTCAAACTAATACTGTAGACTTTACAGTTTTGTTTTCAGTGAAAAACTTCCCAAATTGGAAAAATCACTACATCAACTAATTTCAAAAAATAACTCATAGTCAGATTCAAGCAAAAAAATACATGTTCTCTTTCTCATTTTGCTTTCATTATTTATTCATTATCTTCAGTAATGAATGATGACTTTCAGGGTCCAATTCTTCGTGACGCAATGGGTCTGAAGTTATATCTCATCACTGATTGCTACTGTATTTTTATGGGTCTTTTGGCGATTATTGGCAATTCGGTGATACTTTACTTGTTTTTCACGTAAGTTTATTTGTCTGAATCTCCAGATTTCAAATCAATAAAAATTACAGAAAACGACTAGACTCTCGACGTAACCTCCGTATCATTTTGTATATGACAGTCACCGACATTGTTTTCGCTTTAGCCAGTGAGTGTCTCTTATCTTTATTACAATATTATAATTCTAATTCCAGTCATGCCTGAAATTTGCTACTTTATATACTTTTGGGATACCACATTTGTCGACTATAATCCACAAGTTATCGCAGCCATTGGCTGGCCATTACCAATGTTTCTCAAAATCTCCTCAGGCTTAAATGCAGGAGCAGCAGCAGAAAGGATTCTGGTGAGTTATTGAGGGTATTGACTCTATGTGCAATTCTACTAATTTTTTCAGGCTCTTTACTTCCCTTTGATATACCGTAAAGTAGATCATGTTCGTTGTTCAAACATCTTGATGGTTGTCTGTGTCTTCATTGGGCTCATCGATACTGTTTTCTGTATCTACTCATTTCGTTTTGAGCAACGTATCAACTGTTCATCACTCGGTTGTTTTGTCCATGATGTATTCCGAACTTACTGGGGATCTTCGAACATGGTAAGCCTTATAGTTACTTTCACTATCCAAAGCATCCCAATGTTCAGGCCTGCGGAATCATCATAATTATCATGAGCTTATTCGTTTTCTTCAAAGTACAAAAATTGTCTCGTGAGAGTGGATGGATGGGTGCAACACCTGCTGAACGGAAGAAAAATATGGTAATCGCCAATCATAAGTTGAGTAGATTTACAAGGAACGTCTTTGGAGACGCGATTTTCAAACTATCTATAAATTTGATTCTAGGTATTTTCGATTACGGGGAGTCCATTTCTGCAGTCAAAACCGGCTAAATGTCTTTGCGAGCCGAGTTATGAGCTTTCAAACTTTTCAAATAGTTAAGCTTTTCCACATGGAATTCCATATACATCACCGCGCGGTTCCATATGTGTTCTCCAGCGGTTCGTATACTATTTACCGATTTGGAATTGCATTTGAAATAGCTTAACCATATGAAAAGTTTAAGTGCTCATAACTCGGCTCGCAAAGACATTTAGCCGTTTTGGATGGCAGAACTGGTTTCCCCGTAGTCAAAGGTTCCTATGACCAAATTTATAGACCGTTTGAAAGCCGCGTCTCCAAAGAATTACGTTGTTAGCCCTTCTGTTCTTTCACCTTCAAACAACTCTTCCATTATCTTCATTTTTTAAGGCTGCCTCCCAAAAGTTCCGTCAAGCCAATCGAACGACGTGTGGTATCCTTCTAAGTTCTCTGTTCTGTCTCACAATTCCATCCCTGCTGGTATCTCTCGTTGAAACTATCACAGGGTTCTCAATATTCGAGAAATTCGGCGCTTTCTACGTAGCCTCCCTGCTTTCGAGTGGTAAGATATTTTTTCAATCTTTTGACATGTTTTCTGACTCAAAATTTGAAATCAAACAAGCAAAATATGGAGAGAGAAAAAGAGAAGGAAATTACAAATGAGAAGGAAGAAAATAATAATTTGGACTATAATTAGATTTTGTTAGTTTTTCAAACAGGGAAGTCTAATTAGGAAAGATCAAAAAATTATTGAATTGGACTCTTACTTCCGCTAAGAGGAGTGTTAAGCACAAAGTACGCTGATCAAATTGTCTGAATCTAGAACGATTTATAGAATAGGATCAGTCTGAAGTATAAATATAAAACAAAAGTTTTCCAGGTTCCATGAACTGTCTGATATTCCTAATCCTCAATGGGTCTGTCAAAAGTAAAATCGACACGAAGACACTATCAGATGCAGCCGTCACAACTATCGTCTCTTCGAGAAACAAAACGACTCTTGCTGATTTATCGTAATATTCACATGTTTTATTTTTATGTTTTAAACTTCTGGTTTGAGCTAGATCATTGATAAAAATTTGATACTTTGTTTGCATCAAGTTGCAGACGGAAAGATGAAAATATCAAGATTAGAACTTACAGATATGAAAAATGTAGCGAACTGGAAACCATACGATCACTTGTTCATTTTTATAGCCCGAGGTTAGACGAGCCAAGTCTGAACCATGGATCTCTGGAGCCCAAATCTCCGACATCTTCAAATGTTGTAGGTCATACCGTAATAGTGACGACCGCACATCAACCGGGGCTGGGAAACTCCGGACCGGGCAAAAATTTTCCCAGCTGCCAGCCCGCCGGCTCGGCCCGGTTCCTGTAAAAATTTTACCATGACATTAATTACCTTCCGTACCTACATACGTTGAATGTTTTCGATTTTAATAGAACCCCGATTTCACTATTCATCAACTTCCCACACTCATTGAAAACTGATTGATAACTCTAATGATTTCTCATTTGAGTGCGTGACTATGACTAATAATTTACCCAGTTTCTCTCTTGTACTCCCACGATTTCTTTCATCTTGCAGGCGAGACCCCAGATTAAATTAAATCGGCGGCGGCCAAGAATATTAGAAAACGGAGAAGGAATACGTGAGGATGTCGAGACCTTTCAGGTAAGCAATTTCTTATTTAAATTATGGGATCAGTAAGATCTAGACTTTTAAAGAACTTCCATCATAACGTCATTCTGTCCCTTCTGTTTTGTTATAGTCCCAGATAGTATATCTAAAATCTGTGGAGCTTCTAATTAGCATAGAAGGAAGTAGAAAAAAGTCCAGGAAGAGCAAAGCGTGGATGTGACACTTTAGTTTTATTAGATCATGTCCGAGCACGTAGGACAACGTTGTTTTTCATTTCGATGTTTAGGGTATCATTTTGAGAAATCCTAAATTACAAATTTCATCTTACTTTATTTCAAATGTAGCGTGTCTGTGACATGCTCCTTTGTTTCAATAAATAAATAAATTCATCGAGTGTAGCTGAAGACGTTTTGGCAATTGAGCTAATTGTGCGAAACTCTCTGTACGATGATTACTAGAATTTCAGATTTCTAGGAATCGGGGGGATGAATAACCAATGAAAATTACGTGTCAGTGTGATTGTTAGACTATAAATGGAAAAATATAAAAATGTTCACATTTTCGTTGAAAAAAATGAGAAAATTTCTGTTAATTTTAAGTTGGTACTTTTTTTGAAGCCG
The DNA here is from genome assembly GCA_002259235.3 of Caenorhabditis latens. Lineage (NCBI taxonomy): Eukaryota > Metazoa > Nematoda > Chromadorea > Rhabditida > Rhabditidae > Caenorhabditis > Caenorhabditis latens. The sequence continues at coordinate 13,315,533 of CM056093.1, read as the reverse complement.
AGCCTCCGGGCTTTCCCGGGCATTGTCTTACAGTTTTTGTCAGAAAACTGATCGTTGTAAATTCAAGTAATGAGCGATGGACTGCTGGAAGAGCTAGCCTAAAATTCTATGGTCCGCAACCTGAGGTATCATATGTCTCCAAAAAACACTTTTTTTCATGAAGAAATCCAGATAGACCCAAATTCAGGTTATCCTTCACTTGACACAAAATCTGAAACATTTCGCTTCATTTCACAGCTCTCTCGCAATTAAAAAACCTGAATTTTCCTTTCTCAATGCAAAAAACGAATTCCGAAAGCATGGAATTTTTCATCAGTTAAACGAGACATCTCCTCTCAATTACCCACCGCTTCTCACCCATCTATTTAGTTAAAAACAGACATTTCTCTCCACTAAATGACCATGGAATACATCGTAAAACATCTTGAAAAACTAAAAAAAAACTTCCGGTTACTTTTGAAAGTCTTCTTCTTAATAGAACTGACCTTAACGCGGTTCTCTGTTCTCTTGTCTTCAATTAAATTCTCTGAAAATAGAAATAGATATTAATTTTATTCAATTTCCCTCTGTTTTCTGCTCGGATACCCGGAACCATCTCATCAATTCTTGTTTTTGTTGTTTTTTTATGCGTTCCATTAGAATCTGAAAAGATGTGAACCCAAATGAATAATTCAAAAATTTTATCTTGTAAATTCTAGACTTTTGACTCATTCTTCATCCTATAATCCATTTGGAATGAAACTAAACTCAATTACCCCACTCCCAACCCTAGTTCATGCACATTTCACGTTTAGATCCTTCTTCAGTGTGTTAAAATAGAGATCATGAAATTCCATCTGACCTCTAGTCTTCATACATTATGCTCATCCTCCACATCATCATTTTTCGTTCATCTTCTTTTCGCTCTCATAATTAGTCATAAATATTCAATTCTATCCAATTGCGTAGAGTTTCTTCTTTAAAAATTGAAATTCTAGAGCTAAGCTCATTGAACAGTTTGTTTCTCTTGTTTCTCCGTCATGTATATACAAATTGCTTTTTGGGGCAGGTGGACTGATTGACTTTTCTTTATAGAGCTCTAGGAAATGTCTTATGATCCGAGAGTCTTTTCTTTTTGATTGCCTAAATAAGTGGGAAATTGATTTAGGTGTCAAAGAACTTCGCACTTCAGAAAATGTCATGTTTGATGTGCTATTTCGTTCAGTAGAGAGGATCAGACCCTGCGGTGAAGGCCTTTTCTGGACAGTTTGGTAGAAATACATATAGATCTTATCTCTCAAACAAAAATGTCAGTTATTTGATAACTTAGCCCTAACGTTTCCTTTTGTACCGCCCCTCCTTTTACACGAAGCCGTTTTCAAACGACCTATAAAATTGGTCATAGGTACTTTCGACTACCGGGAGTCCATATCTGCAGTCAAAAGCTGTTAAGCCGAGTTATGAGCTCTCAAACTTTTTATATGGTTAAGCTTTTTCACATAGAATTTCAAATCGGCCGCATGTACGCCACCGCACGGTCCCATTTGTATTTCCAAGCGGTTTACCTGTGCTAGTCATTGAAAAAATGGGCTTCGCGAGAATTCGCGACTGCGACGTTGCCAACTACAACTTTTCGCAACCATAAAACTAGAAATAGTTTAACCTAGTTTTGTCAAAAAATGGGTCAGATAACTTTTTCTTCTATTTAATTGTTTTCAACTATGTTCGCAGTCGCTTTGGTAGACTTAACATTTTCCACTGACCCAAATATGTAAATGCGGTGTGGTTGCAAAACGTCGTGGTTGCGGAACGTCGTAGTTGCGAGACGTCGCAGTTGCGAAATGGCTAGTTGCGAAGTGTCGCAGTTGCGAAACCTACGTTAGTTGCGGAATGTCGCGGAATGAAAGTTTGAAAGCTCATAACTCAGCTCGCCAAGACATTTAGCCGGTTTTGACGGCAGAAATGGACTCCCCGTAATCGAAAGTACTTATGGCCAAATTTATAGATCGTTTGAAAGCCCCGTCTCCAAAGACTTCAACCCTCACACTAAATTTTGTACCGCCCGTGCTCTTAACCTGACAGAGATCTGGAATGTCTCATATAATACTATAGATCCAAAACAGAATTTCATGGAAAAGACCTATTCAGACATGTCTATATCCCAATCATTCCGGGATCCCCGTCTTTCCCTGGTATTCGCCGACAGATCACTGTGTCCAGACATTGTTGACTCTCCAACCCAATAACTTCAGTCGTTTCATTACAATTTCAGAGTATAGGCTATAACTAGAACTATACGTTTTTGCACATAAAAAATAGGCAATATCTTTAATCTAAAAAAGGAACTACGTGATTTGTGTTGCATTTCTTTCCCCTTCCCTTCTCCACCCTGTCAATTTTTGTCATATAACTTTATTAGTGCCACAAATTGATTAGGTTACACATTCTTATTGGTTGTGGGTGATATGAGTATCCAGACTACATTGATTGATGTCATTGGAGCCTTTGTAGCTTTTTCTCTAGAATTTTCGGGGATTTCTAGAATAAAGGACCTAGAACATTTTCTTCACAGAAGTAATTAATTTTTTGATCTTCTGTTCGATTCCTGCTCGTAATTTCACATCCTTGTTTGTTTTTTTGAAGAAAATGATTGTTTTCCTCATTTATTTTTTGGTCAATTCTGATCAAGAATTTAGTTCCACTTTCTGATTTTTAACCTAAAAAAGATCAAAAAGTTTCAATTAGTCAGTTGATTGAATTGACCGTTCAAGTACCCTCTTCACAAGAATTTCATAGTTTTGAAGGTCTACCACCGGGCGAAAAAACGTCGCCATTATTGTTTCTGATTCCTCGAAAAAATTTCTATTTTATACACCTTTTATGGTTTCTGCTCACAAAAATCAGTCAACCAGAAAGTTATGTTTTCTGTTTTCTTGACATTGGTCCATGTTGTTATAAAGGATATTTTGGATTATGACATCTTCCTTAAGATCTTTAAGTTTAGGTCTTCGGAACTTATTTGAAACTTTTATTTTTCCATTACTAGTTTACGTCAAGCAGTACTTGCTCACTTTACAACCAAAATATACAACAAAACCACTACAAAACTGAGCTTCTGACTGTGTACCACCGTGAGAAACTGTCAAAATACGTGTGAATCTTTCAAAAACAAAAAGTTCTGAGTATTCGGGAAGTGAAAACAAAAACTAATGAAAATACGAACTAATGAGAGCAGCTACAGTTTAGTCGCTTGACGAGTATAAAACCACGGGAATCGAGTAGAAGATATACATTCCCTCTACTTCTAACTTTACTTTTTCTCATTTGAAGCAGATGGACCCGGTCTTGATGGTGTGCCCCGACTCTCGGTGAGTAGCAAGGTTCAAGTCTGGATATGTCGAGATTCTCGAAAAATAATTCTGATGAATGTGTTATAAGGCATTGTCCTAGATAGTTTTGAACCAAACGAGAACCAAAAACTCTCACTCGGCTCCAAAATTCTATCTGGATTGGTTCCGCTAGCTTCACATTACGTTGTTTTTCACTGGAGTGAACTCTTGTTGAGCTCAGAACAGTAATCAGAAAATCTTTTTGCGCTATTTTCCAAATGAAGGTTCTAGAAATACTCAGAGTTCCATTTATGTATCTTCATATCTTTTTATACTACTCTCTGCCAAAAAAGTTAACTCCTTGTCCACTTTTTGAATCACTCGAAATTTTGTACTTCTGTTTTCAATCCTGTTTTAGACACCCCATATCATTAACTTCTTGTTTTCCTTAGAATATTGTCTAGGGGCGTGAAAATGGGCGTGACTAACATACCAAAAATTGTTGTTCTTCGTTCTAGAATTTCTTCTGATGCTTTGATCTTCTATTCTCACTTCCCCATCAATTATCCAACCCACGTATACAAGTACTCATAATTACATACTAAATATTTCAATTCTTTCTTCTCGTTTCTCAATCAACGAAAACACAATTCTCTTTTCTCGAGCTAATTGACAAAATAGAGAAAAAAACGGAACAAATTCTGAATCATTCTTCTTCCAACTTACTCATTTGGGAAAAGAAACGAACGGGAAGTGAAAATATTCAACATTTCCAATTTTCTCTCTATTCACTATATCTATTTCCTTACGTTATTCTCTCCGACTACCTTTCGGGAAAAGAAAACAACAATAACATATTCAAATTCTGATCTCAGAATTAAAAAAAAATGCTAATCGACACATTGAGTTCCAGTGAAATGGCTGTCATCTATCTCGTCACTGAACTCTGTTGTTTGACTGCTGCCACGTTGAGTTTCGTTTTCAATGCATATATCATTTATTGCTTTTGGAGGTGAGTTCTCAAGTTATTTTCAAGGAGTTTAAAAAAATTTTATAGCCTGAATTTTCACTTTTTTGACTTTTGTATAACTTAAATTTCTCAAGAAGGAAAGTTATATGAAAATATTTTACGGTAGAATTAAGATGACTACTGTACTCCAAAGATCCTTTCAGCTTAGCCTTTCAGCTTACTTGTTTTGTTGTTTCCTTCTTCAGTTACTTCCCTTCTTGGTTTCTAGAACACGGAAGTTTTTCAGGTTTAGCAGTAATAAGAAATCAGAAAGTTAGTACCGAGAAAAAAGTACTGAAACTAATGAAAGTAGTTTCGATGAACCCGTTCATAGCCCAATAAAACGATATTTCAGAAAAAAGATCCCCGCCGCTGAAAATCTCCGTCTCGCTCTCTATCTAGCAATTGGAGACTTTGGATATGCCGCCGCTTCTCTTATTCATATCGGTTATCTGGCATTCAACTGGTCGAACGTCTATCTGGACTACAATCCATATGTGATAATATTCACCAATTCGTTTCTGCCAGCCCATTTGAAAATAGTCGTGGTTATTAGCTGTTCAATGGCATTGGATAGATGTCTGGTAGGTCATTGGTCATTGAGTTTTTGGAGTAGACAAGGGTTATCATGTCGTGAGAGGCTTCTGATTCATGTGTGGTCATTTTCGAGCATGTAAAAAATTCACACTATCAATTTTTTGTGTGAATTTTCCCCGTTAGTCACATTTTTCATGAGTCAGAATACGGGTTTCACTTCTTTTTTCACGATATAAACTGAAAAAAACGTAGTTAGGTATGTGGAAAAAATCGAGGAAATGAGGAATCGAGAAGTCATTTTGTCCGAGAGGACTACACGGTGGAAGGAATTCGCGTGGAAAAAATCTTCCACGAAGGCTCATCTTAATCCGGGAAAACGTGAATTTAGGGCGTTTAGAGCGATTCTTGATGAAAGTTGCTCAAAATTTTCTGAAGTATCAGAATCTGAAATAAAAACATATGACTTCAGTCCTCTTTCAAATTTGGGGAATATCTTTTTTGAAATTTTCATTTTTTCCAGGCAATATTCTTCCCAGTTGTCTACCGTCAACTCAGCAAAACATACTTTGCGAACTGTGCGATGGCTTGTGGATACTGTTGGTTTTTCTTCGATTACTTATTTCAAATGCTCACAGCTCCCTATAAAAGAATGCCTAACTGCGCAACAATGGCGTGTTTTGTGAATCGCACTTTTCTGATGTACGTCAGCTATTCGAATACGGTAGGTACCAATGAGAGAATAAAAGTTCAAGCTGTAATTTCAGATTGCTGGTCTTCTAATTGTCTTAATGAGTGTGTTCGTTTTTGCTGGTATTCGAAAAATATCCGCCAGAAAGATTGGTGCTTCGGTAATTATATAAATTCATAAATTTCTGAATATAATTTCTGAAAAATGAGAGGTTGTTCCAGACTGGTACAAAAACTACAAATGTGTTCCGACAAGCCAATCGGATTACTGTAGGAATACTGTTCTGCTCCTTGTTCTTTGTCACTATCCCCTCATTGCTGGTTACGGGATATGAAGAAATTACGGGTGTTTCGCTGTTCGCTGAGCTTGGCCCGTTTTATATTTGTGCAATTTTAGTGAATGGTAATAATATATTTTCAGTGCTAAGACATCCTATATAAGACATTCAGGTTTTGCCGATGGTCTAGTATTCGTTATCGTCAATCGGAAACAAATCGGATCTCGTAACAGAACGCTCTCATCAACGGTGAGCACAGTGCATACACGGAATCGGACATCTCTTATAAATGGTCCACCATCTCGTGTAGCTGAATTCTAAATGTAGTCAATAACCACATGTCTTGCCCGTACGTTTTTATGTTTGGTTCGAAATGTTGTTCTAATCGTTAGTCTAAATGATAAGAATTGATTTTTAGTTTGTTGCAACGCAGTTTTTGTAAAAGCATGTAAAAGAATCATCGAGAACAAAAAATTATTACTGAACAGTCTCATCTAAAATGTGATTTCAGGGAGCAAAGAATACAGTGGCCCCATTACATCGACCAAGTAGAGATTACTCTGTGGCACCTCCCCACATCACTTCATCAGCACAACAACCTGATCAGTTTTGATTTGATTTGATTTCTATTTGTATTTTTATTTTGTTAGAATTTGGTTGTATGATGTGATACAGGTTAATTGATATATGTTTTTTCGAGGTAATTTGTATTTATGCATTTATAAGTTTTGGAAAATAAATCAATCTCAATTTTCAGTCATTTTTTATAGAGCGTACATACACTGGGACCGTCAATCAACACTTAGAAAATATTTCATTGAGATAGATGTATAGAAATTTATCAAAATCAATTAACTCAGGTAATTTTCGGCTTGTTAGCCATCGAAAACGGCAGTTAGCCGAGCAAAAAAATCCGGCTGCCATATGTATATGGCATCCGGTTTTTTTTGCTCGGCAAACTCCCGTTTTCGTCGGCTAACTGCCGCTTTGGTCGGCTAACTGCCGTTTTGGTCGGCTAACTCCCGAAACTCGTGGCTAACTCCTATATACCTGCCGACTTCGTGCCAGACATTACCTGAGAAGAAGAGTAAAAATCAGTAAGAATAATTCCGCTAATTTTTTGAAAACCGGGCCGATACGAACCGACACGGACCGGCTCCTAACTCTCTTCAAACGCAATATTATGAGGGAAAAAATATACCAAAATGTAGATCTCAGCGAGTTCTATATCTGTGACTTACAACGGGCCGAATGGCAATTTGTTACGTGCCGCGGGCCGGGCCGAAAAAACCCTATTTCGCCACTTTCCGCGTTTTTTGCACTTTTTCCCTGCCCGGGCCATATTAACGACTAGCCATCCGTAGTTGGTCACGAATATAGAACTCGTCGAGATTTACATTTTTGCGCCGGGCTATGTCGGCTGCAAAAAGAATGCAAAAATGTAACCAACCAAACTGATCATTTCCATCTCCAGCTCTAATGATCAATACAAGAAACAGCCATGTGTATCAAATCACGATTTCATGTTTTTTGCTGACTTCTTTTACACAATAAAACAAGTAAAAAGTGTAGTCTTCTCTATTCTTCTCATCGTTTCTCCCATCTTCTCACTGTCTCCTCCCTTCGTTAAAACGACTACATGGAACGTAAGCCACAGTGTACTCTTATCAATGAGACCACATCGAAGTGTATGTCTTCTTCTTTTTTCTCTCTCCACTTTTTATTATCATTCAGTTTTGATTCTCGTCCACATATAGTCTTTCGATTCTTAAAGAGGTTCTCATTATTTTGGTTTTGTCATCTTTTTGGTGTTAACTTTCGAGTTGCTTTAAAAGAATAGTTAGCACTTTTTGTTTATAAAAGATGTTGAAACTCTGAATTCTCAGAACAACACTTTTTAATATTTAATATTTCATTAACCTGTTCATCTTTCTCTTTCACACGTCAGGAAGGCGTGTGACTTGCCAGGGATCTAAACTATGACCTCGTTTTTTTTTCGAATGCCAGACTTCGAGGGCAAAAACAGATTTTATCTTTGGAATCAGCGTTTTCTCAGCTTTCCAACGCTATAAGTCACGTCCCATATCTCCAGACTGACTCCGTGACCTTCCCTAGTTAGGTTGACTCTCGACTAGAAATATTTTCTTTTTTACTCACATGTCTACTATTTTTCCAAACATTTTTAATGTTGCTCTCATGCGTTCACTAGCTTCATCAATTTATATTCCAGAGAACTCTCCTCAAATTCAAAAATGACTCCAACCAAGCCAAAGGTGTACATCGTCGGAGTCGGCATGACCAAGTTCTGCAAACCAGGATCAGTTGATTGGGACTATCCAGATATGGTGAAAGAGGCTGTCACAACTGCTTTGGATGATTGTGGAATGAAATATTCCGATATCCAACAAGCCACAGTTGGATACCTTTTTGGAGGTAAAAAATCTAAAAATACATTTTCTCTGCACAAAGGATTATAATTCGGATTAGACTCTAGTTTCAAAGATTGAAGCTTATCAAAAATTAGCAGAACTACGCAACATTTATTATCAGTACCGGAAAAAAGTTCCTTTGCTATCTTTTCTTTACGTCAGTAGACTGAAATTTGCAGGAACGTGTTGTGGACAACGTGCTCTCTACGAAGTCGGGCTCACCGGAATCCCAATTTTCAACGTGAATAATGCATGTGCTTCTGGATCTTCTGGATTGTTCCTGGGAAAACAGATTATTGAGAGTGGTAAGTGGATTTTTTGAAGGGTTAAAAACCTACATATTTGTTTTCAGGAAACGCTGATGTTATTCTGTGTGCTGGATTCGAGAAAATGGCAGCTGGATCTTTGGAAAAGTTGGCGTCCCCAATTGATGATCGTGCTCTTTCTGTTGACAAACATATCGAGGTCATGTCAGAGACATATGGTCTGGAACCAGCACCAATGACTGCACAGATGTTCGGTAATGCTGCAAAGGAACACATGGAGAAATATGGTGAGTCGATCAAAAATACGCAATGATCTCTTCGAACACTGAGTTTTCTTTGATGCTAATTTTCCTCCCACTCATCGATCACATGTTGCTTCTTGCTCGTTTTTGGTACTCTTTGAATTTTCATCATCCAATTTTCAGGATCCAAGCGCGAACACTACGCCAAGATCGCTTACAAAAACCACCTTCACTCCGTCCACAACCCAAAATCCCAATTCACCAAAGAATTCTCTCTTGACCAAGTCATCAACGCCCGTAAGATTTATGACTTCATGGGACTTCTCGAGTGCAGTCCAACTTCCGATGGAGCTGCCGCCGCAGTCATTGTTTCTGAGCGTTTCTTGGAGAAGAATCCACGTCTGAAGTCTCAAGCAGTGGAGATTATTGGACTGAAATTGGGAACAGATATGCCATCAGTATTCCAAGAGAAATCAAATATCAAAATGATTGGATTCGACATGATTGACAAGATCTCAAAGGAACTTTACGCAGAGACAAAGATCACTCCAAATGATGTTCAAGTTATCGAACTTCACGATTGTTTTGCTCCAAACGAACTGATCACTTACGAGGCAATCGGGCTGTGTCCAGTTGGAAAAGGACACACAATTGTGGACAAAAATGACAATACTTATGGGGGAAAGTGGGTGATCAACCCATCAGGAGGACTCATTTCAAAGGGACATCCAATCGGAGCCACCGGAGTTGCTCAAGCCGTTGAATTGTCCAATCAATTACGTGGAAGATGTGGGAAGAGACAAGTGCCAAATTGTAAGATTGCAATGCAACACAATATTGGAATCGGAGGAGCTGGAGTCGTTGGTTTGTATCGTTTGGGATTCCCACAACACACACAATCAAAGCTTTGAGAGGGAAGACGGAAAAAATGAAGAACGATTGCAATTACTAATTGATTTGTATAATGTAGAAACTCTAAATAAATTATAAAATATTTGTTTTGAAAGTAGAAGTTCGTTGGAACCGTTCATTCAAGACAACGTCTACTCAAGTAATTTTGGCCCAAGTTGCCCACAAAATGGGCCATGTGGCCCTCAGAATCGGCACGTTGACCAGCATGGGGCGGTGTGCTACATAGCTCAATCGAAAGTTTCGTTGCCCCACACTTGCCCAAGAATACCTGAGTATACAGTGTTCCTATAGAAAGCCATAAAATTTAGTCTCTGACCCTAACACAATCATAAAAACAGATCACACCTTGTAATGACCTGTGACGATTTCCGATCAAGGTTTTGACCTCTTCCCCCGATTCTATAATCTTCTTCACTAACCGTTTCATTTTGTTTCTGGCGGCACCATGTTTTGCATTCTTCTGTCTCTTCTTCTTCTGATCGTCCTTCCAAATGATGTCACTTCATGTGATATTACTGCAACGCTTACTTCACAATCCTATTATCCAGTCTATGCAATGTTCACTTTTCACGACGGAAGGACGAGTGTGTGAGTTCGGTTCAAATAGGCTTGCATTTTCTCCAAACTATGTTAAGTTATTTGGAAAAAATATTGGAACCTAATTATCGAAATTGGAAACATTAGAGAGCTATTTGCAGTCTCTATCTCCCCTCGTACGGTAGCTCTCAGTCAACCCGTATCACAGGATCCTTCTGTAGCTCAAGACCTACTCGACTTGATGTGAGTGTATCCACCCTCAGTTTTAACAAACTTTTGTCTCTCCAGGCCTACCGATCTTATCCTGGATACGGCGCATACCCATATGCCTCTAGTCAAGCTTTCTTAGAAGGAGTCGGATTTGTGAACTACTCGGTAATGGAATTGTCTCACTACTGAAACTAGTCAGAAACATTCTTCAGGTTCTGAGTGATGGAGTGTTCATGGGTGCAAAAGCAGGAGTGATGTGTGCCGCAGGAGATTGTGGGAGAGGATGATCTCCGATAGAAATGACGTCTGAAACTATTTATTTACCACTTCTCGGTCTACCTATTCCAGTCTTACTCATCCTCAAAGTTTGATCTTTCATTTTGTGTTTTGCTTGAACATCATCCCAACAACTAACAACTAAATGTAAATTGTTATGTTATGGATGAGTAATTGTTGTTGGCTTTTCAATTTCAAGATGAAGTTTAGCCAAACATTTCGTTTCCTCCTTAATGTTGATATGGTGAGAGAAAACACAGCAATCTTTGCAAAAAAACAAACTTGAAAAGCTCAAAAGTGTGACCTCATTTGTAAATGAGATATCTTTTCGGAGGTCAGATAGAGTTGGGTAGTGGACGGTGGTCTGAATGTACTTGGAGATGTTTTGAGAGAAGAAAGTCCAAACTTGTCACGCGCCGAGACGAAATTGGAAGTTCAAAAAAAATTTGTAGAGAAATAAGACCATTTTCTTGAAACCGGGACAAAATTTGACAAGTTTGATTAGAAAATTGTTTATATAATCTCCTGTAATCAGTACAGTTATCCGAGTTTCATTAATAGTCTAAAATAATTCAAATTCACAACTTTCAACCTCTTTAGTCCTTGTTCACCTGGAAGAAGAAAAACAAAATGCAGCGAGCCGGGTCGCCGAGAGGAGCTCATTAACTTAAAATAGAATTCAAGCTTTTCCAGCTCATGGAATATCGGCTCTCCACAACAATCAACAATCTTCTTTCTGGCAGAACTTATGACTTTTAAAACTACCAGTCGGTTCACGTCGCCTAACGGCGACTAAACCTCCTTTTCTACACCACCCTTCCGGTTTTTACAGCGCCTCCGGCGCTTCCCGAACGGTTGAGACTGTCGAGGTCTCACAATTCTCTCCAACTTCTGGATCGTAATACTTTTCTTAGCTTGTTAGTAGTCTTTTAGCTGTGAGCAGTCCGTTCCGGCAAAGCACAATTGTTACATCTCTACTTTTCTGATACGATTTCGTTCCCTTACTCCTCTATTTTCTCTAAATCAGGCGATAAGAAAACATCTTCCACGTCTCCACATTGGACAAATCCAAAGGACTACAGTCAACGCTGCCTAACTTGCCAGATCGGATTCCTAAACGCATTCAACTTCACCATTTGAACGTCGAATTTAGCCTTGAAATATAGCGCCTCGCAGTATGGATAAACTTGATCCATCATTCTCATGTAGTGAGGATCTGATTGTGCATCAGTAGCACCTACTCGAAAAACATTTCGTTGACGTGGCGACATCCGAACTCGATGTGGTCTAACCGTCTCTTTCACTTGAGTTACAGATGTTCTAGTAGCATTGGCTCTCGTTCTCGTTCTCAATTTCGTCCGGAACTGGTTCTGTTACCGTTTGACTGTCGACTGATCAGTGTCAGATTGTAGAAATCGTCGGACTGATGTATCATCTGACATAATTTTCAAACTCAAAGATAGTAAGGATCCTGACAATCATGCGTGCCTGAAAGCAGTGCCCCACGTCTCCTTTTTTTCGATATTTTTTCACCGGCTCTTGTGTCATCAGCTGAGTCCCCTCGATCCCGTCAATTCTGTTAAGTTCTACGCTCACATCTGAATCAGAGCTATATATCCGTTTCCGTACCTATATTCATCTCGTCTCTTTCTCGCGACAGACCAACAACATTTGCAATGGAATTCTGACAATATCGATTCCGGATAGCTTCACCGGACGTCTTTTTCTTGTCGATCTCTGTGTCGTGTTCTCCACTCTCCCATCTGATTTTGATCGGTGGAACGCACCTTTATTTATTTCTTATTCTGTACTCATCAGATTTAGACCATTCGATCCAAAAGTGGGGCGATCACGAAGCCGTGGAACAGCGTGCAAGGTGGAGCTGGTATCACCGGGAACAGGAGAAGCAGCACCATGAGTATCTAGCGAATTGTCGGCGGGAATAGTAGCAGTTAGAGAAAGTGACGCCATTAAGGGAAAAGGAAAATGATAGTAATCAGCGTTCGGAAAGAACGGGTTTTACGTGGCCCATGTTAGGATTTTCCGCTCATTATATTTAAAAAATGGGCGGGGCGAAAACAGTGATGAGAAGAAGGGAAATGCTGGCCAAAATAGCTACCGTAAAAACTGTATTTGAGTTGCCCCTCTATTTGAATTGCCCCTCTAATAGAGTTGCACTCCGACGGACCCTTTGAACAATAGAGTTGCATGCAACTCAAATACAGTTTTTACGGTAACAGTAATTTTCCGGAACCTCTACTTTTCCTAACTATCAACAAAAAAAAGAACAAAGAACTGTTCGTCTCCACGGGATCGAACTAAAAACTAACTGTAGTCAACGACGCATAACTTGCCAGATCAAACGCGGCGACACGCCGGCCATCACCATGGTGCACGCGGCCCACGGAAAATGCACACCGTAGAATTCAAAGAAATGACGACGTTTTGGCCGACAGTCTCACGTCACTTTTTCCGTTTTCATTCCCCTGTGCTTTATCAGTGTTTTTGGCTCAGAAGGCGTCATTTTGAGAATTTTGAAAAAAGAAAAAGACGGGCATCATTAAGAGAAAATTTCTGATATTTTGGTCCAAATTTGAAGAAAATCGGTTCAGTAGGGAGGGCGGTAGGATCGGCGACATACGGACAAACATACAGAATCTGGTGTTTGTTAATAGTAAAGATTTGTAGTTTGACGTCAACCCTAAACTTGCTTCTTTTTTCACCTGCAGATAGTTTGAACTTCAGAAACTCAACAAAAATCTACGTTTTTCTTGAACTTTGAAATTTCGCTCACCTCTTCAGACCTTTGATCTCATATCTCTTTTACTTATAAGAAGAAATAAAACACTTTTGCACCCCAATTATCTCCGTTAATAGCCTAGAACACTCTTTCCATCCCCAATTGATCTCATGACTTCCTGGAAAAGAACACCACAGCTGTTTTATCTGGTCAATCGAGTTAGCATTTTCAGTGGCTATTCTCGAAACAACACCGTCAATTTGTAGTTAGAGAAGAAAAGAAGGAGAAAACAAAATCCAAAGATACTGACAATTTTCTTCTTTTGTTTTTTCATTCATTCTTCGTGGTGTTTGTCGTCTTGATTCATCTTCTGTCTGCTCATCCATCCGAACTCATTCCATCGCAAAAAAAGAGGTGGTGGGTTTCTGAAATCACCTGATGATGTTATAACCTTCAGACAAGTCTCTGTAACAGAACCCACATAAGTTATCATGATTTTCCTGGTCAACTCTACATATCACTTGTGGGTTCCTATTTATATATTCAATGGCGGAGAATACAGGTCACCATTTATGGTTACTCTTATAATTTTCGAGTTTCTGATATCCGTGTTTTGTGTTTTGTACACTCTGAAACTGTGTGAATTGATTTGGAAAATCCGAGTTTTCCATGTGAATATGAGCATTTTGGCTATAGCATATCTGATTCAGTACATTGAATGTTTTATCGGAAAATGGTTGATGATGGGTCATCAAACGGGTTTGATCGGAGTTGAAGGTGAGAATAATGTGTTGTCTAAATCGGTCCAAGTTCATAGGGGCTCAGGTAATTTTGGGCCAAGTTTCTCACAAAATGGGTCATGTGGCCCTCAGATTCGGCATGATGGCCCACACGGAGCACTTCGTGTCCACGTTGTGCCCGTTCATCCTCACCCAACCTGTGTTCAACTAGTACCCACTGGACCATGTGACCCTTTTTGCGGGCACTGTGCTCAATTCATGGGCCACATGGCCCAATTGAAAGTTTCGTTGCTTCACCCTTTCCCAAAGGTACCTGAGGGACTATGTCTAGGAATTGTTTGTTTGGAAAACCTAAATCCTATATTTGAAAAAAACATAGCACTTCTCATAATAAAAAAGACTGTTGACAAAAAGACGATTTAAAGAAAACCATTATAAGCTTTCTAGGTGTCCCATCTAACAGAACTTATATGAATTGGTGGACCAGTGATCAATTTTCCATTCCAAGAGTTCAAAACCCATCTGAACTGTTTCCACTTCTCATCGGCGGGTGTCTCATCTGGCACTATCTATTTTCAATGATCGGCTTCATTTTCTCATTTTGTGCCGAACGAGCGATTGCCACTCTGCTATCAGGGTAACGGTTTTTTTCTGGAAAGATTGAACTGAGTTTTGGGATTTCAGAGATTATGAAAAGCATCAACGAAGGTACATTTCGTCAATTATTCTGATAATTTCCCATGTAGTAACTATCTATTTGAGCTGTCAAACTTTCACAGAGAAAGTTGAATTTGTGCCAACAGTGATGGGTTGTATGATATGTGTATCTACGTCTTGTGTGGTGAGAAAATCAGAAAGATTGCATTCAAAACGTAGAGTTTTCAGACGTTTGTTATAATAATGTTCGTTAATCTCAAGATTAATAAACTGCAGTCCAGTCCAGGAGGTTTGATATTCTATACTCTGGCGTTTCGGTTTCAAGTCAAAGAAAATATAAGGGCGTTGAAGGTGAATTCAGTTATGACTTCATGAAATGAAACTAGAACTTAAAGTTTTCAGCTAGCATACCGGGTTTTGGTATGTATTGGGGTGTATATATTTGTATTATGTATAATTCTATTCACACTGTTCTTCGATGTATTCCCGTCGCTCAACCAGTTTCTCATATTTCTTCTCGAAAATTGCATTTACTTGTAAGTTTTTCAATCGGACAATCTTGGGATGAGTTGTGAACTATCTTCAATTTCATTAAGTATGAGTATTGTTCTCGTTGGTTACAGTCTGAAAATCGTGAAAACTCACAATCAGTTTGCTCAAGATCGCTCAAGATCGTTTTTACATTGCAGAAAGTGATTCAGAGGCATCTGGACATCCGGACTTTCAGACAAACAGACAGACAGACGGAATCCGAAAACTTAAGCTATAAACCGGCAAAACATTTCAAAAACCTAGTTTTTCGCGATTTCTGAAGAATTCTAGTATTTTGAGACTGTAGGGCATCCGGACATTCAAGACACACAGACAGACATCCAGACACACCGACAGAAAGACAGACGAATGTTTCAATTTTGCCGATTTGAGACATCCCGAACCCTAAAAACTACATTTTTGAATATTTGGGACATCTGGAAAGACTGACACACAGACTGAGATTTGGACAGTCAATCATATAAAATCTGGAAAATTTGGACATCTGGACAAACGGGCGCATAGACAGACGGGATGACCAAAATTCGTCATTTCATTGTTTCCAAATCATGATAACTCACAATCTGCTTTCTCAAGATCTAATTTTTTTTTCATTTCAGAAACCCTCTTGTCATCTGTTCCGTCGTCTTCTATTCTATCGAACCATGGCAAAAAGCCCTTATCCGCGAGTGCCCTATTTTCAAGTCACGTGTCTTCGTATGCATCTTTTCCAGCTCAAAAAATGGAGCAGTCAGTTCAAAATCTTCGTTTGGTTATCAAAAAGCGACTGATCTATACTTCACACAACTTCAAACATCTTGGCTCAAAAAATGAATCAATTCGAGTGGAAACTTTTCATGAATTTCCTTCTTTTTCATCTTGTTTTTTTCTCAAACTTTGTCATATTAGTATTTGTGTTTTTACCTCTTGAACTCTGTGTGTTTGATGATATTTCAAATAAATGGGTCCTTACTCATATATCTTCCGTTTTTCTCATTTAATGGCCATGAGTATCAATCGTTTGCATTTCTTCTTGTTCTAGAGATATTTTTGTCAATTTTATGTGTGATTATCACTCTGCGAATGTGCTGGGTTTTATGGTATACAAGAGTTTTTCATATTAATATTTCAATTATTTCGATCGCATATTTTGCCCAATATTTTGAATTGCTCATTGGAAAATCTCTTCTCATTTTATATCAATACGGGTTTTTTCCTATTCCAGGTAATAACATGGAACTGCTGACAAGGGAAGTCATAAGAGACGCGGCATTGAAACTATCTATAAATTTGGTTATAGGTACTTTCGACTACAGGGAGTGTATTTCTACAGTGAAAACCGGCTAAATGTCTCTGCGAGCCAAGTTATGAGCTCTCAAACTGTTCACACAGTTGAGCTTTTTCACACTTTCACATTTCCAAATCGGCAAATAATGCACGCAAAGATGTTCTGATTTTTTAACGTACAAGCACATATGGAACCGCGCGGTAGCGTAAATACGACCGATTGTAGATTCCAAACCTTGACCATGTTAAAAGTTTGAGAGCTCATAACTCGGCTCGCAGAGACATTTAGCCGGTTTTGATGGCAGAAATGGACTCCCCATAGTAGAAAGTACCTATAACCAAATTTATAGATAGTTTGAAAGTCGTCTCTCCAAAGACTTCCCTTGTGAGATATTGAATAGGAATCAAGTACATTCAGGTATCCCAAAAAACCGTTCATTTCTCGGATGGGCGAACCAAGAACCTTCGGAGATGCCTAAGATTCGAAGATTTCAAGACGCTTTGCCTATGTTCGTCGGATCTTTTTTAGTGTGGCATTACATGATGTCAATGGTCTTTTTCATATTTTTCTACAACCTGGAAAGAGTGATAGCCACGTTTCTTTTGGGGTAAAGGTGTCCAATGAAAAATCTATTGGATTATTTTCAGAAGTTACGAAAAACACAGCAGATCCTACATCTCTATCTCTATTTTGATAGTTGCCAATCTATTAACTTTGTACATTTCCTACATGCTGTTTTATTTTCAAATTGATTTCGTGCCAAGCACGATACTTGCCTTTGGTGCAGTTATACTAGCAATGATAGTAAGTCACTGGGGTGTAGTTGAAAATTAATAATACATATAATTCCAGATTTACCTGACTGTAATGCTCTATAACCTGCGATTAAGCAATGAATTAAAGAATGACACTCTCTGGAAAAGATTGAAGAAATTTGATAAGTATTCGTTGGCTTATAGGTTTCAGTTGGAAGAGAATTTGAAGGTTTTTCAGGTGAGATTTTCGATTTTTCAAAGTGAAACGCTTTTCCAGTTCTACTTATTACAGCTCATCAAAAAAGTAATCCTTGCCATTGGAACCTACATATTCCTGAACATTCTCTGTATCTCTTTCGTCAATTCAAACATTTTCTCCGCTTCGTTCAACCTCACCCTCATCTTTTTAGTGGAAAACTGTATTTTATTGTGAGTATTTTAGTAGATGAAACTCTAAAGGAAAACAATTCTCAGAAATCCCCTACTAATTTGCACCGTCACCATGTGCTCCGTTGAACCGTGGCGCCTCATTTTACTCCGTGATGTTGATTTCGTGCTCGGTGGTCTGAGACTGAAGAAATTGGGTGGTGGAGGAAAAGTTCATGACTTCAAGAAGCCTACGGAAATTCTGAGAAACGGCAAGACGATAGCTCTAGAAGAAACTAACATTTATTTTAGAGATTTGAAATCCATGTGGGCTTAGAATAAACTTTTGATCTCATTTAAACTTGAGTAGTGTGCTGAAAAACTTCCAGACGTGCTTAAAAACGGAAATGTCTATGTATTACGAGTGACGAAACGAAATAAACCAGGTGAATATAGATACAACTGCTGCTATAACGAGAACAAGACATTTGACACTTTTTGACTCAACCATCTCAGATTTTAGTTCCTATTCAGTCTTCATTAATATGATTATCAAAATTGTGAACCCATCTGATGACTCTTATTACATTTGTCTTCCTGTTTATTTTTACAAAGATCCAGACGAGACCAGCAAGTTGGTCATCTTTATAGAACTCATTCTATACACGTTTTGTTTTTATATTGTCACTATGAAGTTGAGAATTTATCTGAAAACTCAAAGGTTCCACCGAAATTTCTTGATTTTGAGTACTCCAATCTTTGGGTTATGGTATGAAGCGATTATAGCAAAGCTCATTACAATGGCCTATCAGCTGAGACTATTTTCCACTGGATACGATATAGGAGAACACGTGGCAATGTGGACAAGAAATCCAAAGAAAATGTTGACATTGGAGTCGTTGGATGGGTTGGAGATGCTTTTGGTTGCCGGATTCATGGAATGGCATTATCTGTTTTCTGTAATTTTTGGAGGACTTTCGGTGTGTATCGAGAGAGTGATAGCGTCTATGTTAATCAAGTGAGTGTACGGAGAATAACATGGATCTAATCTCAAATTTTCAGAAATTACGAAAAGAATACCAAACTGTGTATTCCTATATTTCTAACAGTAATCACTCAACTTGTTACAATTTTTGTTACGCTTCAAGTGTTTTATGATCGATTGAATATCATTGCTGCTAACTCTATATGGATAGTTTGTTGTATTTTGGCTTGTACGGTTAGTTAGAAAGTTTTCTTCAAAAATATCGGATAATTCGCTTTACAGATGCACTTCATGATCAAGAAAACTAACAAAGATTGGCAGAGAAAAATGAAGAATCCGATGCGGAAAGATATATTCACAGTGTCTCAACAATTTCAAGTCAAGGAGAACTTGAGAGCCGTTGCGGTGAGATCTTAATCTGAAGTTAAAATTATCATTTAGATCTTTCAGCTCTCCCAAAAACTGCTCTACTCTTTATTCGGAGTGATTGCTGTTGGAGGACTTGGAATAGTCGTTTTAATACTTGAACTTGTTCCTCCGTTTTTCTGTCACGTCTTGGAGAATATCGTGTTTTTGTGAGTTCAAGTTATCAGGAATTTTTTTCATACATGCAAACCGGGCCGGCGCGTAACTCGCTCAAAACTAAATATTATGAACTGAAAATGTACCAAAAGGTAGATCTGGTCGAGTTCTATGTCCATGACTTACTACGGGCCGGATGGTTTTTCATTGATGTGGCACGGGCCGGATAAAAGGGCCGAAACTCGCGAATATGGTCAAGAAAGCCATTATAGGTTGACCCGTGGCCCATTAACGAATGCCATCCGGCCCGTAGTAGGTCTCAAACATAGAGCTCGCTGAGACCTACATTTTGGTATATTTTTCAGTTCATGAAACTAAGTTTCAAGCAAGTTACACGCCGGCCCGGTGACCTTCCTCCTCATGCCAATTTGATTTCCAGAAATCCATATCTCATAAGTTTCGTCATAATGTACAGTCATCCGTCCTGGAAGGAACAGTTCAAGAATGCACTTCCGTCTTTCAAAGTGAGCAGAAGACCGTCAAGAATTGACGTAGCAAGTGTGGAAACCTTCGATGATTTCAAGAAAAAGTCAATACAAGAGACGGATATGTATTTCAAACAATTGAATGACTCATGGATTTAGAATAAAAATATTGACCCCTTTTGTTTGATTGCTTGTGATATTTTCAGGTCTTACATGATCTGATTTCTACAAATTACACACTGATATCAATTTTCAATGTTACAATTACTTAGCAGGTGGTATTAACTCACTTCTGTCTTTGAAGAAGCGTGGTTTGTGTTTGACATAAAGTTTCAAACTAGACGTCATATTTAACAAACTTTTTATTCAACAAAATCCCAAAAAAGCCTTTCACAAGGTGCCTAGTATTCTTCGGACCTCATCTAAGCAAAAGTGGATGTCTTTGGGGTTAGCATCGAGCACATTGACGACACGAGTCTTTGAGATCAGTTTACATGAGAACCACTTGATAGCTTCTTCTGAAAAAAACTTTTTTGTTTGATATTTTGATATTTCAGACTAACCTTTATGAAAATAGATATCGTATTTGTGCTTGTACTCGTGTATGAACTCCTCGAGAACTTGAATTGGAACCGACTCTCTCGAGAGTTCGATCGTGTAGTAGAAAATAATGATTGTCTGGAAAAAAAAACTCTGCAATTGTCATCTCCATATTTTCAGTTATCCTCACCTTGTCACTGTTTCCAACTGTCTCCAAAATCTCAGCTGAGCCATTCAAATGACGGAACTTGTTCTTTAATTTCATGTTCTCCACCTTTTGCTGACACTTGAAGATCAAATAATGCAAGTTGAAATGTCTTGCTTCCTCGCAAATTTCATTGATTTCGACTTCTGATTCCGGCAGAAGAATCTCTTTGTCGCGGACAAAATCCAGAATTTTATGAAAGTATTTTGGATCTCGATCCACGAAGAGAGGTTCGAGGTGGGGCTGAAAAAAAGAGAGTTTTAACTTTAAAAAGTGGAAGACAACCAGTACTTATACTTACGTTTTGGTTGCTTACTGCCAAAAGATAAGAGAATCCATCATGATGGATCAAACTGCTTTTCTGAACATGGATGACGGTACCCCGAAAGTTGAGTTTCAGAATTTCTGACATTACTGAAAAAAGAGAGTTTGGTAGTTATGAGCTGTTAAACGAGCGAAGAATAATTATTTTGTAATTAGTTGTTTTCCACACTACAATTTCGAATGGAAAATATAAAAGCTCTTAGTCCAGAGTGTTTGAAAATATAAGAGTGAAACATAACAAAGGATCTGAACAGTTTTTTTCTAATGGGGTTATTCAGGTCATGTAAAATGTATTTTAATACATATTTTACCTTAGTCACGAACGGTGAAAAAGGTATTTTTACACGTGTTTCTCCCATTAAAAAAACATTTCTCCCCCTTTTTTGACAGTTTTTCTGCATAAGCATATCGGAAAATGAAAAAAAAAGGAAACACTCTGTTAGACCAACGCCAAACTGAGATTCATAAAAAGTAGTTTCTAGACGCTAGAGACGCTATAAGGAATACATGTATTAAAACACATTTTAACGTGACCTGAATAACCCCATAACAATTCAAAAAATATGAAAAGAAGAAAGCGGTGAACCAAGAAAGGTTGAAACTAAGACAAAAAGAAGGTGGAGACTTGGGAGGAAGAATTCAAATATTCCGACACAAGTGAGGACAAACAAAAGAAGCCTTTTTCTTCTGTTGACCGTCCGTAAAAGCCGGTGAAACTTCAAAAGAAATACCAAAAAGGAACAATGGTTGCTGTGACATGAGAACGGACGGTCTTCCGACAATTGTCAGAAAATGACGTGATTTGACTTTGATTTTCAAATCAGTTACACTTGTTTTGTGCTCCAAAGAAGCGATTAGTCTTGCATAAAACTTTTGGGGAGAAAGGAGAAAAGTAATTAGCAATAAGATCTTTCAGAGAATTTCTTCTGAAAAAGCAACGCATTTGTCTGATCTTTAAACACCTTTTCTAATCAAATTAGGGGTGGATTGAGCAGCTGAAAATATCTCTTAAATTCACATTGATTCAATTCCAGTCTTTCTCAAAAAGAATGTTGATAAGAGTGATACGTTCACAAAATATAACATCTTATTTCTGGTTGCCATTGTTCTTTTACGATGAGCCATATTGGGCACAAGTTGTCCACTCATTCATTGAGATATTTCTTTACATTTTCGTTGGTTACGTTCTTTTAGTTTCTATAAGAATAATGCTAAAAGTTCGTTTATTCCATGACAATTTAGTGTATATCGGCACTCCAATATTTGCATTGTGGATTAGTCTAATTTCGGCAAAACTTATTGTTGTAGCTTATCGATTGAAATTTCTAAAAGTTGATTATGAAATAGGAGAGCATATTACTCTATGGACTGATAATCCAGATAAAATGTTGACAGTCAATTCTACGGAAGGCTTGGAGCCTTTGATGTTAGGAGGCTTTTTTGTGTGGCATTTTGGGTTTTCAGTCATGTTTGGATCATTTGCAGTTGTTGTGGAAAGGGTTATTGCATCGATGTTGATTGAGTGAGTTACTGACCTTAAAATTAATTTTATGAATGTTTTTCAGCAACTATGAACTCAGTACTGACTTATACATCCCGGTTATTCTAAACACAGTTTATCAGGTCTCGACTATTTCCATTTCCATCGCATTAGTTTTCAACAAACTTGGAGAACTTGTGCTAAATGCATCTTGGATCACTTGTTTTACTATTTCATTATCGGTGGGTTTTTCGGTTTTTGTACCGAATAATATATCATCTGAAGTGTTTTCAGATGTATTTTTATATCAAAAAAATAAATAAAAGATGGCTCCAAGAGATGGAAGATGCGAGTTTTTACAGTTTCTCAGAGATTCCAAGTAAGAGAAAATCTGAGAGCACTCGCATTCGGAAAACGAATAGTTTTCACTGTAATGGGCTCTCTGATATTCTGTGGAATTGGAATGGTGGCTCTTTCTTATGAGATTGTACCCACATTTCTACTTCACATCGGGGAGAATCTCTTGTTTTGGTAATCAACTTCAATAGCCATGTATTATACAATTTGTTTTATTTCAGTCATCCAATATTCGTTTGTGTTGTGACAATGTATGGTCATCCTTCATGGAAGTCTCGATTCAAAAGATCATTTCCGAGAATTCATTTCTTGAGGAAACCGCCGAATCGAGTTGTCAGTGTAGAGATAATGGAGGATAATGTGAAGAAGTTGTCATTAGAAACGGATATTTATTTTAAGCAATTGAAGGATTCTTGGATTTGAATTTGGAAATGAAGCTTTTATCTATATGTTTTGGTATCGCAGGTCGACAATAATTTTGCTTTTCGTAAACATACAAAATGCAGTACTGTGCAGTAAGATATACGATTTGGCATTTTTCAGTTAAAAATGACCAACTTTGAGAGGGTCTTACGGTATCACTGATTGTCCAACAAAGTAAAATATGTATAAACCATACAGAACAAAGGTAAAGCTTTAGTTTTGTAGTTGACAACTTTTTTGTGCGGGCACTCCCTAGAGAGTTGTAGTCATTGAAAGGGGACACCTCAAAAATCGTTGTATTTTGCACTGGGACGATTTGATGGAAAAATTACTTTGTCGATATGTAACTTGGCAGGGAATGTCCGTACAAAAAAGTTGTCAACTACAAAAGTCAAGATTTACCTTTGTTCTGTATGGTTTATACATAACTTACTCTGTGGGACAATCATTGGTACCGTAAGACTCTCTCAAAGTTGGTCATTTTCAACGGTAAACTACCAAATCGTGTATCTTACTGTACGGTACTGTATGTGAATGTTTTGTTACCACAGATCAAAAATAATCTATTTTTCGTAAACATACAAAGTAAGAAATCAAAACTTGATGTTTGAAAACTCAATTATTGTTCTGGGTAACAAATTATCAGATTAATAAAGTTAACAACTTTCATGAGAATCCTACTACCTAACAAATTCTCATTTCCAGGTGAAATTTGATTCTAGTCTGAAAACAATCTGCGCACCCTCATAAAACGAGAGTTACCCAACAACAAGTGTGACTTAATAGCATCTATCGGCTAAATAAATTCAAGTGACAGCGTACTTTTTCACCACCGACTTTTGCTTTTTTCTCATTGATTTATTCGATTACGTCACTGAAACATCCGATTCCGAGAAACTAGATTAAAAATCTAAAAGAGAAAGAAAGCGAGAAGGAGTTGTTATGTACTTCTACTTCACATAATGGGCAGGTGTATCTCATAAGTATCATTCATTTCTCTATCTTGAGTTGCAGTTTCAATATTTGATTCTCTGTAAAAGAATGATTATCAAAAATCTGGATCCATCCAGCAGTTTTCCCTATCTTTGGCTACCGATATTCTTATATCCAGAGCCGACTATTATGAGCCAAACGATTGTTTTCATCGAGCTTATTCTCTATGTGATCTGTTTCTACATTGTTGTTGTTAGTCTGAAAATCTTCGTTCAAGTCCGGATGTTCCATCTCAATTTTATCATTCTGGCAGCTCCTATTTTTGGGATTTGGTGTGAACTGATTATCGGGAAACTGATAACAATGGCGTATCAATTAAAAATAATTTCTGTTCGATTTGAAATCAATCAATTTTACGTGTTATGGACAGATAATCCTAATAAAATGTTGATCGTTGACTCGTTCAAAGGCCTCGAGTTGCTGATAATTGCTGGTTTTATGGAGTATCATTACATGTTTTCAGTGGTTTTTGGTGCAGTTGCAGTTGCAATCGAACGAATTTGTGCGTCAGTTTTGATTGAGTAAGTGGAATTTGAAAGATTTGGTTAACAAAGTTGCAAAGTGTTGGGGTATATATTGTTTGACCTCAAGGGGTGTCGAAATAACAAAGAACGAGGTACAATCCAGATCAGGTGAGTTGAAATAAATGATGTCTGCGTCTGGAACTCAAGTGTTGTAACTCAGAAAACACTGAATCAGAGGAAGTTTTCAGAGTGATAGTTGTGATATACTGATCTGGGTCATAAAATATTATTGTTGCGGAGCATCAACTAAGAGTTTACTAGAAAGATCATGAAGTCAAGTCGGAGATATGGAACGTGACTTATATCATTGGAAAACTGAAAAACGCTGATTCTAAATATAAATTCAGTTTTTGCCCTCGAGGTCTGGCATTCGAAAAAAACGAGGTCAAATATTGGGAAAATACACGCGAAAATTGCAAAAAATTGCAAATAATTTTCGTATGTAGAAAGGTATTATTTGTCTATTTTCAGAACTTTTACCTTATTTTTCTCGAAATTTTTTTTTCTCGATCTCGAGGGGAAAAACTGAATATATATTTGGAATCAGCGTTTTTTTCAGTTTTCCAATGATATAGGCCACGTTCCATATCTCCGAACTGACTTCATGAACTTCCCTAGTCAGAGTGTATTCTCCAAAGCAGCACCATGTGTATGCGGCTTTTATCTGGTCAATATTTAAACTCTACTTTTCAGCAACTACGAATCGACCAACAAAATTTTCATCCCTATTCTTCTCACTATCACCATACAAATCCTCGCAATTCTGGCTTCCTGTTTAGCTCTATTTCACAAACTAGATATAATTACAATTAATGCCACGTGGATTGTCAGCTGCATCTTTTCTTCAATCGTAAGACTTTCATAACTAACCAACATCTCTTTTTACTTTTCCTTCAGATGTTTCTCCTCGTCGAACGAATCAATGAAAAGTGGCGTGCTGAAATGGAGAACCCAAACTGGAAACGAGGTTTCACAATATCTCAGCGATTCCAGGTCAAAGAGAATATAAGAGCGCTGGATGTAAGCTCTTTTTCAGATTTCAAAGCTTTCATTCTCTGTTTTTCAGCTTGGAAAACGATTAATCTTCTCAGAAATCAGCACAATCTCAATAATTGGTCTCGTGATAGCTACACTTTTACTGGAATTGGTACCTCCATCCCTGTGCCACATCGCAGAGAATGCACTTTTCTTGTCAGTTTTTAAAAGTTGCTAACTTTTATCTCAAACTTCTTTTTTTCTCAGAAATCCATTCGGCATCTGTACTGTTGCTATGTTTAGTATACCTGCGTGGAAGAAAAGATACAAGAATTCATTTCCAGCTTGTTGTCGATTGAGATTAAGGAATGCAAGAGTAGATGTGGCAAGTATGGAACCAATGGAAGAATTTAATAAAAGAATATCAATAGAGACAGATATGTATTTTAATCAATTGAATGAATCTTGGATTTGAACTTGTTGGAAAGTTTTTTTTTAAATTAAAGTACATGTGGAAAAAGTGGTAAAAGAAGGAACTAGAATAATAATTAAAAACTCATATAGACATTGTATTAATTTTCAAGGTACTTTAGTTTGGATACACATTCATTTTTGCCAGAAACTCATATGAAAGTCGTAATTGTTCCTGACGATCAATATACTTTTGAATTGATTCATCGTCCTCTTTTGGATGATTGACAAGAATAAAAGTGTCTAATGTCAAGGATAAATACAAGTCGACAGAGAAAACAAATGAAGAAATGAGAAGTAGAAGACATTCAAGTGGCCATCTGATCTGAAAAAAGCTCAACTCATAATGCATAATTTAAAAAACAGGAAAATTTTCAAATCTTTCCAAATTAAAACTAACCGATTGGTTGAGAAAAAATATGGCTAAAAGAATATGAAGCATTCCAATTACGACGACATATGCGTTAAGTTTCGAATATGGTTTGAATTCAGCTGGTATTTGAACAAATCTCATCCGCCTAATACTCGTGAACATGACAAAACAATAGATGATTGGAGGGAATGGAAGTAAACATCCCATGAAAAGTTTCTGAAAAATGAGAAGTGTTGATGAATTTCAAATTCGAAAGAAGTACGTCCTAAATATAATCACAAACCTCTCTCTGATCTGTTAGAACTACTGATGCCAAGAATATTGAGTTAGAAGTAAACATTCCGAATAGACCCCACCGTATATTCGTCAAATCTGTTTGCACGCGATATGAATGAACGAAAAATTCTAAAAGAGCAAGACAAATAATCATCCCTAAAGGAACCAGTATGAATATCCCAGGCAAAAAGTTTTCATAATCAAAAAATATCCATGGAATTCGAAGGTACAGAATCAAATAAATATGAACGTAAACAGGATCCGATAGAAATGGAAATGAGGTGAAATATGCCGAGTATTCGTTCAGAAACCTTCGAAAACTGTTGGGCTTGGAGACGTCTTGAACTAGAAATGGCAGTGCTTCAGATTTTTTGGAGGTATCGATTTTAATCGCGACCATTGTGTGTGTGGTCAGCAGAAGGTAATGGACCAATGTAGTGCGGGAGAGAGGGATAACGTGTTGACCTAAGAGGTCAGAAGACGTGCGGAGTGAAGAGTGTACATCCGAGAAATATTTTGACAAGAGAGATACTATCTTATTAGTTAACAAACACCATTTCCAGTGATAATCTTCCCTTTTCATACAGATTCGGCGAGAGTCATGACTCTCCAAGTCTTTTATATTCTAAAACAAGTTAACGTCGGTTTTTCTTATTATCCAAAACGTCAGTTGACATCTGGAAGTCGATTTGTGAATGAATCGAACGGAAAAAGTGTTTTTCCGGGCATGAATCGCCCTATAAGTTGTCTTTTGTATAAAATTGAAAGAGAGAGACCAGTAGGAGTGATAAGGATCCATGCGAGGAGTGACGCGTTCAACAAATAAATAATTCCGCTGGATTGCAAAAATTTCCGAAGTCATTCGTTGGGTCAAAAAAAAAGAAACGTAGACAAGATTTTTGAAGAATGTAATTTTATTCACAAAATACAAAACTGATAAAAAGCGATCGAGGAAAAACTGAAGAAAGAGAAAGTATTGGGTAGGAGATCATGGAGGATGTATTTGGAAAGAGAAAGGAGTTTATGAATCAAGGGCATGTAAACTTGCTGCAAAGGAAACATGTCACGGCTTGAAGAAGTTCCAGAATCCAATTTTTTATTTTGTTGATGTCTTCGTCGTACTGTGCAACTTGATTTCTGATATTTCCTTCCACTGTATCTTCCATTTCCTTGTCATGTTCCATTCTCAACAATCCTTCCATTTCCTCCAATGCCTTTTCCCGTTTCAATTCTAATACAGCGACTTGTCGATAATTGTTTCTTCTGCTTCTCTCGAGCTTTCTTATTTGGTATAGCCGATTTCTATTCGCTTTCTGAAATGTTGAAAAATATTTGGAAAAAATAGGAAAACAAGAATAATGTTCAAAGAGATGAAAAGCGGCGCTTCTGAAGTTTGATATAATTTTTTTAAACCTCTAAAAAATATCTGAAATTGCCCAAATTTCAATTTCTTTTCATTTTTTTGATAGACTAGGTTCT
This sequence comes from Caenorhabditis latens, assembly GCA_002259235.3. Taxonomy (NCBI): domain Eukaryota; kingdom Metazoa; phylum Nematoda; class Chromadorea; order Rhabditida; family Rhabditidae; genus Caenorhabditis; species Caenorhabditis latens. The sequence continues at coordinate 13,287,353 of CM056093.1, read as the reverse complement.
CACTAAAACATGAACTTACAAAACTGAGAACAAATGTTCCAACTTTCAGAAGACCAGCACAAGACATGAAGAAAACATAGCCATGAATGCTATTGTGGAAAATTGCAGCGATCAGCAGTCCGACGGCAGCGAGTTCAACTTCCACGAGAAACGACCTTATTTTGTGCAACGGATATTTTTCGTCCCACCACATCGACATACTTCTCTCGTTTGCTCCATAACACGTGGCGTAAAGAAGCCTCTGGAGTGTAGTAGCATCGAAAACGAGACCTGAGGTGAAAATGCAGGATTGGAGAACCGCATGGAAGAATGCCATTGGAGTCGATTGGGAAGTGAAGTGCATCAAGAGAGCATTTGTTTTGATGACGACATGATAACATGCGATGTAGCTGAAAATATAGCAAAACTTGTTTTCTGTGCTTCAAAGACATTAACGAACAATCCTCCCGCAAGGATGTTTCCGAACTTCGCTGCGAGTCTTCCTTCTTCTCCGTCGTAGATCTCCTTGAACGCGTAACCGTAGAATCCTAGAGTCGAGACGATTGTCAGCATCAAGTCGACATACTCCATCCGTAGGATCCATTTGGGTGGGTTGAGTTCTGTAAGGATTTTTATAAAAACGGGTTATCGGACATTTAAGAGGTTTTATGGGGCTATTCACGTCGGAAAAATAGTTTTTCTCCCGTTTTTTCAGATTTTCCGGTAAATGAATAGAGGGAAAAACTTTTTTTCAACGTGAATATCCCCATTAGATTCGTGCCTCACTCACACACTCGTGTGTTCTTTAGTTCCCTGTTACTAACAAAATTGAAAATGAACTGTTACTTCGATACCAAACTCTCCTTGTCTCTCTCCTGATCCTCTCACAATGAACCCCAACATACTCCTAGATTGCTTAGATTTATATTCACTTAACTGTGTCTTTGAAAATAAGCATCTCGTTTTTCGGAAACCAAAACTTTTCATTGTGAAAAGATAAGTTGGGCTTTTTATTTATATGGTATCAACAATCTATTCCAGATTCCGCTTTCGAAATTCGAGGAATTTTTCACAGTGGGTTTTGGATTTCTGGATTCCGAAACTGTAGAAACGGAATCAACGATTTTTTTGTTTTCAAAACTTTTGGAAGTTATACCCGAAACCTACGAATTCCTGAGTTTTTCAGTATGGATTTTCAAAATTTGGCATTTTGTAAAAGTCTGCTCATAACAAGTACTGGTCTTTTAGACTGCTCCGAAGCAACAATTGAAGATTTTTTTGAAGCTTTTTCTCCAAGAAGTCTAAAAACGAACCTAACATTCTCCCATTTAACATGAAACTAACAATACAGTAATAGTGATTACTTGACTACTTGAATTACTAAAACTTTTGAATTGGGTCTATTCTCCAACTCACAGATATAAAATGTTAAAACTTTCTCATACAATACAAAAAGTAAACCCCCAATTTTTTAACTTTTTGACTATTGACCCAATTTATTTTTCATTCACAAGTACATTCATGATCGGTCGGCAAAAAGAAATCAAGTTAAACACCGAATTGGAATCGACGACATGGTGGAGATAGGTGCCAATCATGGGAAGAGTTTCATTTAAAATTTAAAAGAAAGTGGGTTGATTCATGAGCTGGCAGAGGAGTTTACAGAACTTTGGGAATCCGAGAAAAGAAGTTCTAGGAGAGCAGTTGAGTCAAAGAAAAGCTAGGAAACAACGTAGAAGAAAGATGAAAAAAGCGAAAGGTCGAGATTGGTTGCAGTATCGAGAATTAATGTGCAAGTTCGTGTTTCGTATTCAAGTAACAATGCGTTCGACGATCCACGTAATAGTGTATGTTCTTAGCTTCCCACTTTCGAAAATTTCTTGAAAGCAAAAAATAAGAAAAGGAAATATGGAGCATGAAAGAAGTTCACGTTTTTTAGGATAGCGGACACGGAAAGATTGAACTCTCAACTTAATTTTCACGTACGTCGCGTGCGTTTTAAATAACTAAATCTAAAAACAACATCTCAACTTGATGAGATAATGTTGGGAGGTAGACGGCAACCCAAACAGACTACCCCCAAAATTTATAAATATGCTGCTCATGTTTCTATGAGTTAAGAAATGTAAGGATAGAAACTGAATTAAGAGAGAAAACCAGATTTCTGACAGTATAGAATAAGTCCATTTTTCGGCTAAAATCTTCAAACTGGCACAAGACAAAAATTACATGCATACGAAACATATTTGCCCGATCGTAATTTTGAAGGCTCACATCATTTTTGATGTTCAAAACTCAACATTTACTAACCATAACAAGACAATCAAAGAATTTGAAGAACGTCTCACGGAGTAGAATCCTACCCCCGTTGGCTACCAAAATAACGGAGATTTTCGAATCTATGTGAGTAATGCTCCACACCTTGCGTCGTTAAATGGTTAGCGAGTTTGGTGAATAGAAAGTGGGATTCAGTTTGACCACTGAACAGTACTTTGATACTTTGAATAACTCACCGCGGGTGCGTCGTTGATGAGTCTCATCCAGAACATCAGCATCCAAGATGACGGGGGCTCGTGGTCCAGTCAGAGGCTCGTTGTCCATGATAGCGAATATTGAGAAGAAAACGAATAATAGCAAGAAGAATAAGATAGATAAAAGTGAATAACTGGCAAAGCTCACAACCAGCGAAACAAATTTCGACATTCCAGAAGCTTTTCGGTTCGAAAAAGTAAAAAAAAACGCGGTCGTAGATACTTCAGTTCCCCGAATTGGAGTATATTCAGGAAGTTTTAACTCTGTGGGTCCAATATTATTTTTATTTATCTAAAATAGCTCAATAGACGCACAGTGCCGGCCAGAATGATATACCGTTTGGCATATCTTGATACAGTACTGGTCATGAAGAATGCGACAACTTTTCTTCGACTGAAATTTCTTTGAATGATGGCCTTTTGGGGTCAACTTCTAGGATAATTTTTTAAGCAATATCAGAAACAAATTCAATTAACTGGATTCAACATTTAGTGAAAATTTTTTTAAAAGTTAGAGCTTCTTAAAATTCGAAAAAATTCGAAAAAATTGAGATTTTCATTTATCAGCATAGCACTCACGCAAAGTCTTCTCGTGCAGTTCATGTATCAGACTAAGTTTTAAATAATCAGAATACGTTATTTGTTGTTTATTAACAGTTTGAAAACAATCAGCCTCGATTAACCCCTCAATTTCAAGCCGGGAAATGAAGATCGTGTGCATAGAGTTGGTAGCTCCGGAGCTTCAAAGTTCTCCCAAATGTATCTTACGATGAGTACCAATACTTTTAGAGTAGCAATTATGGATTTCAGATCCTTTGCTTCTATTTTCAAAGATTTAAAAGCTTCCTTCTCAAAAATTGAAGTTTTTTGACCGTCATAAAACAAAAAAATAGAGACTTTCTGACAACTTAAATTAACTGACGAAGAATGGTATGGAAAATACATGTAACACAGGCTTGTTCGGAAAAAACTTTTCGGAAAATCGAAAACGGATTTTTTTTCCGATTTTCTTTTTCGGAAAATCGGATATACGAAACTTTTTCCGAATTTACTTTTCGGAAAATCGGATATCCGAAATTTTTTCCGAAATTTTTTTTTCGGAAAAAACCGGAAAATTTCGGAAAAAAAACAAAATACGATTTATTACGGCCAATCAAGAAAAATTATTGAAATATCGAAGAAAGTAAACAAAACTTGAAAAATTATTTTAAAAAAGGAATTTCGTTTCGAGACCCTCGCAGCAACACATCTGCGCCTTTGAATTTACAGTAGCTCAGATATTCAGATTTTCCGACGTTTTTCGGAAAATGTTCCTTCGGAAAAATTTTCCGGAAAAAAAGATCGGAAAATTTTTCCGAAAAAAAAAATCGGAAAATTTCACATCGGAAAAATTTTCCAAAAAAGTCGGAAAATCGGAAAAATCGGAAATTCCGATTTCCGGTTTTGAACAAGCCTGATGTAACAACAGGATGAATTGTTTTAAAACCTTGGATTAGACTGTTTTTATACATAACAGAGCATTTCCTTCTTTTTTCTCCTTCAATTCAGAATTGCTGAGCTGAGTGAGAACCTCGATTTTTTCGAATTTTCGCGAAATTTCGAAAAATTTGATTTTTCAAAAAAGTTTCACAAAATGTAAAATCCAAAAAAGAATGACCCAAGAAATTCTGCCCAAAAGACCCCCAATTCTCACTTACATTCTTTTTGATTTGTTCTCTTTTCTTAGCTCTCCACCTTTCATGTTTCAGAACTTTCTTTACGATAGCGTTCTCCTGAAATTCTTTTAGCAACTCTTGCACAATTTTTATGCCGATGCCGTTGATTAATGTATCCAAACTCCTCTCATCGAAGATCATGTCGATTGCCGGTTTGATTTCTTATGTCTTTCTAACAGACTTCTCATGAATGAAAAAGAACGGTAATGAACTAATTCAACATTTTGACAGGAAAACAATCTTTAAATGGACGAATATAAGCTCAGTTTGACATTTTTTGTTCGGTTCTTGGAAAATTATAACCTTTAGAGTAATGGTAACCAACAATTTCGAGAGACTTTCAAATGTTTTTCTCTCATTTTAATGTCTTCATTTGAGTGAACAAACAATATTTTAGTTTGAAACCCTTCTTAACTCTTTTCACTCTCATTTTGCTCATTCCAAAACCAGAGCCTCTCATGATATCACCGTAAGATCTCTCTCCCACTCGTTAATTGAAAATTGAAAAGAGTCATTTTCAAAAGCAAGACAGCTGATTTATTCAACAGACTTCTATTAGATTTCTTTGTTTCTCATTTTCCAGAAACTGTGACCTCCGCAATTCATTGATTTATTCTAGCAGAGAAATGATTATAAAACTCTTCGATTCATCCGGTAATTTCTCTATTCTATGGCTGCCTGTGTACTTTTATAATGAATCATATAACTTTTCATTATACGTTTCAATTTTCGAGCTCCTTCTATACCTGTGCTGTTTTCACATAGTAAATATAAATATTTATGTTATTTTGAAAGTGAAACTATTCCATCGAAACCTCTATATTCTGGCAGTCCCATTATTTTCTCTTTGGTACGAACTGATTATCAGTAAAATTATCACAATATGCTATCGTCTTAATTTAATAAAATTAGATTATGCAATTGGGGAACATCTTGTTATTTGGACTGATGACCCTGATAAAATGCTGGAATTAAAGTCATTGGATGGACTGGAGCTACTAATTATCGCAGGGTTTATGCAATGGCATTATATGTATTCTGTGATTTTTGGAGTGCTAGCAATTGCAGCTGAACGAGCGTTTGCTTCGGTTTTGATAGAGTGAGATCACCACCTACCGTACCTTTCAAAAGGTTATGGACTTTGGTCGTTTTTGGTTAAAAATTATCAATTTTGATAGAGTGTTACGGTGTCACTGATTGTCCCATCACATGAAATGTTTGATGGATAATACAGAATAAAGGTAGTGCTTCATTTTTGTAGTTGACAACTTTTTTGTACGGACACTCCTTAAAGAGTTATGGTCATTTTAAGACGACAGCTCAAAAATCACATTATTTTTTACTGAAATTGGTCGATTGCTAGCTCGGCAGAAACCCGCATCAGGCGCGCAGCAGTCTAGCAGCAGGCAAGCGTAGAGTGCGTGCCTGATGCGGCGGTGTTGCGGTACTGTAGCGTACGTGTTGCGGAAAGGTCACTGTTGTGCTGCTCTGGCGCTGCTAAAATTAGGCCGCTGCCGCCTTTGCTATATTCTATTGCAACGAAAACAGTGTATTATTAGATTAAATTTATTTAAAAACCTTAAAAACCTTAAAAACAACTACATATATATATATAAATCTATATATAAATCTGAACATAGTACAATTCACGAAAATGTATACATATGTGAAAAAAAAAACAGTACACTTTATGAATTATTTTTCAATGATGTTGAGCTTTCTTTGAAATCCTCGTCGTTTCCTACTATTCAAATTTCTGAAAAAAAAAAGACGTAAGACTTATTTAGAGTATTGAGAAAATCTCACCTTTTCATTTTTTCTGAAATCCCATTAGGCTCGACTGGCGGTGGTGTTGTCTTTTTTGTAGTTGAGGGCTGAAATATGATTTGTTTTTGTTTCTTAGACACACGTATCTTTCTTCCAATAAACGGGTAAAATTATTTTCATAAAATAAATCCAGATAAAACATTGGTATGAAAAACAGGAAAATAGGAGAAAAGTGAATAAAAACATAAGTTTTCGGAACTGAAAAAAATGGAGCGTACTTGCTGAATGTTGCCTAGGTGCTGCTGAAGAGCAGCGGATCTGCTGCTGCTGTGTTGCGGATATGCTGCCGCATCCTAGTTGCGGCACACGTGTTGCCGACGCGTTTCAGAAAACGAAACGCGTGTGAATGATGCAGTCCTGATGCTGCAGTGTTGCGCGCCTGATGCTCAACGTGTAAATGTTGCGTGCCTGATGCGGGTTTCTGCCGAGAGGGAGTGTTCGTATAATTCGTATAAAAAAGCTGTCAGTTACAAAAATACAGCTTTACCAAGCCACAATCTCAAAGTAAGACAGTTTCAACTGAAAACAGCGAAAGTCCTTAACATTTTGACCGGTACCATTAACTTGGCACAGTTCTTACAACTGCGCTCCACCGGAATCCCCTTGAAAAATGTCTTTTTTCTGAGTCTCACAGTTGTAAGAAGCGTTCCGTGCTAATATATGGAGCAAACTTCTAATTTGAATAATTTTCAGAAACTACGAGTCGAATACTCAACTTTTCATCCCTGCCCTTCTCACCATGACCTATCAAATTTCTGCAATCTTAGTATCACTTTCAGTATTATTTCATAAAATCAAATCAACCACATCTCATATTCCGTGGATTGTCTGTTGTTCTATATCGGCGCTGGTTAGTTTTAAGAGAACATTGCGATTCTCGATCTTTTGAAATATTGTTTTCAGGTGTATTTGTTTGTGAAAAAAGTCAACGAATCTTTCAATAGAGACATCAAAAATCCAAATAGAAAACGAATATTCACGGTGTCCCAGCAGTTTCAAGTCAAGGAGAACTTGCGGGCGTTGAGGGTTTGTTGTAGGGTATTTTGAAAATTCAAGTATGTAAAATGTTTTCGAAAAAGGCAAACACAGACACACAGACAGACAAACTAAAAAAACATTCGGGTACAGAATCTCAACAAAGTTCCCGAACCTTCAAATACTTCAGCTCGGTACACGTCTTGTCTTTGCTGTCCTTGCTTCCATCGCCCTCTGTGGATCTGGAATTGCTGCATTGACCTTCGAATTCATTCCAACCTACTACTCCCATTTCATCGAGAATTTCATATTTTTGTGAGAAATTATTCACTCATTTATCGAACGTCACCAATGTTTTTTTTTTCAGAAACCCATACATCGTCTGCTTTACTGCAATGTTCAGTGTTCCGCAGTGGGAAAAACAATTCAAAAAGATGTTTCTAACGTTTCGAATTATCAAGAAAACACGGAGAAAACCTCAGTTGACTAGTGTTGAAACTATAGATAATTCGAAGAAAAACTTGGATGTGGAGACCAATTTATACTTCAAGCAATTGGCTGACTCTTGGATTTGATCTCTTTCTTCAAAAGCAATAAATAATTTATATAAATAACAGCCTTGATAGACCAATGACAAATCCATTTTAGACAGGTGCAATTAAGTTACATATTTTCGCATTGCGCACGGAGTACCAAGGTGTCACTGACACTTCAATTAACATTCGCCCATGATAATCCGTCTGAGCAAATCGTCGAATAACTATTCCTGTTATCTGATTCCTGTGTACCTTTATGATGAACAATACTCCATTCTCATATCTATAATTGAACTTACATTTTATATTCTATGTTCCTACGTGGCATTTTTCAACTTAAGAACATTTCTAAGGATCCGAATGTTCCATCAGAACTTTATTATCTTGGCAATTCGAATGTTTGGGTTATGGTATGAAGTTATTATTGGAAAACTCATCACAATGGCATACCAGTTGTTGTTCCTAAGTGTTCCTGGTGTAAAAGTGAACAAATTCTATGCGTTGTGGACAGACGATCCAGATGAGATGTTGGTAGTAGACTCATTAGCCGGATTGGAACTTTTAATTTTGGCTGGATTCATTCAATGGCACTATCTGTTCTCTATAATATTCGGAGCAATTGCACATTGTATCGAGAGAACAATTGCTTCCTTGTTAATCGAGTAAGTAGACACATTCTGATTTTTGAATTGAGGTAATCAGGTTAATCTAACCAGATCAGGTGGTTGTCTATGAGTTCAAGCTAGAGTGAATGATCACATCAATGTACTTTTTCCAGCAACTATGAAACGAATACACAACTCTACATCCCGATATCATTGACACTATTCACGCAGTTCATGGCGATTTCGATTTCATATGCAGTGCTATTCGATAAAATAGGGATAGTTATATTGAATATACTGTGGATTTCTACATGTGTCATTTCAATAGTTGTGAGTTTCAGCACAGTTTTGAACCAAAAACAGGAAGAAACAGCAATTATAGTACTCAGGTATTTTTGGGCAAGGGTTGGGCAACGAAACGACCGATTGGGCCATGTGGCCCGTGAATAGGGCACAGTGCCCACAAAAAGGGCCACATGGCCCATTTCGTGGGCAAAGTGGCCCAAAAATACCTGAGTACCGCTCAAAAGGTACCGCTCAAAAACCGCTCAAAAACTTTGGCTGTTTTCAGTGAAAAATGGCCAACTTTGACAGTGAATTTCAGTGTCACCTGATTTTCCGATAAACTCAATTTTGTATGGGTTGGACAGAGAATAAACAGCCCAACCTTTTTGTAGTAGACCATTTTTTGTAGGGACACTATCTTGAAAGTTACAGGGTGTCAAAGTGGAAACCTCCAAAAAATTGATTAAAGCCATTTCTCCTGAAAAAGACTGATTTCATTTTTTGAAGCTTTTCAGTTTGACAACCTGTAACTTTCTTGGAAGTGTCCCTACAATAATATGGCCAACTACAAAAATGATGTGCTATTTTTGTTCTGTCCATACAAACATACAAACTTGAATTTGGCGGACAATCACTTGACACAGAAATACGCTATCAAAGTTGGTAATCTTTAAAGCGGTACTGTACGTAGTCTGATCGGGAGAGTAGAGATCGGAGATTCTGACTAAAAACATCTGCTGAATCTTTAACTAATTTTGAGGAAAGTTAGCATTCGACACCATTTCAACACAAAGTATAAAGATCAGATACCAAAAAGTGTCTAGGACGATCCGAAACTCTTCTGAGCAATAGAAAAAGTGTCAGTGTTTGATATGCAAATAAATTTCTTCCAGCTTTTCTTCTGGTTGAAACATACCAACGAGAAATGGCTTCAAGAAATGGAGAGTCCTCGACGAAAACGCTCTTTCACAGTTTCTCAGCGATTTCAAGTCAAAGAAAATATACGAGCGTTGAAAGTAAGTGTCCAAATTCTTCCATTATTAATCTACATGAATTTTTCTTTCAGCTCGGTAAACGGTTGGTGTTTTGTGTTCTCGGTACAATGGTAATATCCGGAACCGGTATCATACTGGTCATTCAAGAGTGGATCCCTCAATTCCTGTGCCATTTTGTGGAGAATTGCGTGTTTTTGTGAGTTTCAGAGCAGATAATTTTTAATAATTGATTTCCACCTGTCGCTCATAAATACGTTTTTCCAGGAATCCATTATGGATCTGTCCAGTGTTCATGTACAGCTTACCTGCATGGAAGGAACAATTCAAGAAAGCATTTCCTAGCTTCTCCTGGATAAAAAGAGAACGGAAGTTGGGAGTTGTGAATGATGTGGAGCCGGTGGAAGATGTGAAGAAGAAGAGGATTTCAATGGAAACTGATGTGCATTTTATACAATTGAATGAATTTTGGACATGAAGTTTTGAAGTAGATCTATCAAAAATGATACAGACCGAATAGCTTGGGATCAGGGTCCGGATTCAAAAAATGTGCACAATTTTTGAAATTTTCATGTTAGCCCAACAAGCTCGGTACAACCGCGCTCTACCGAAACCGAAGAAAATTGTGTGCGAAATTGAGAGACTCAGAGAAAAAGAGACATTTTTAAGAGCATTTCGGTGGAGCGCAGTTGTAAGAACTGTGCCGAGCTAATAAAAAAGTTCAAATTTCTTTTGTACGTTTTTTTTGGAAAATCGCGTTTTTTTTTTAGAAAACTTCAAATTTCTACAGGAGCTGGGCCGATCTTGGAATTTCCCTGCTTAAGATGAAGTAGCTAAATGCAATCTTTTTTTAAACACTACAAACTAAAAACTTCAATAAAAAAAAACTAGAACTCAATTATCGCGTCATGTTATTCCAGTAATACTAAAATCTCCTTATAAATTCAAACGTCGGTATCACAAACCACTTTTTAATTTTGAATTTTTTGGTAAATTTTAGATTACCAGGTTACAGGAGAGGTTTTCTAGGCCACGCAAGAAATGCTCATGCCGTTTTTCGAAAAAAAAGGCTCAAAAAAGTTGCGGAAAATGGACATCTGGACAAACAGACAGTCATATGAATTTTGTGTCTCAGCTCAATTGCCTAGAAATCAAATCAAACTCTCCAGACTTTCCGTTTTATAGTTTGTGAACCTCAAGCATTAAAAAAATTTCTACAAGTGCTTGTCGGTGGCTTAATATCATGAAATCCACAATGAAAATTAACGAAAACAGGTGGAAACAGAAACTCACGAGAGTTACAAACTTTTCTTCTTTGCTTCGGATCTTTCGTTTATGCGTAACAGAAAGAGCAAGAAATTTGTAGTTCCTCATTTTCTGAATTATATGAGAAGGTGGATAAACCTTCAATTATCTATCCATTTCTGTGTCACAATTATCCAAATTTCTTGTTTTTTTTTCATATTTTTTCGTTCATCACATTCTCATTTTCCAGTTGCACAGTTATGATCATCCGACTAAAATCCACGAATGAAACTTTCTGGCTTCCAATCTACATTATGAATGACTCTTCATTTCAATCTGGTGCATATTTGATTCTACTGATAATCGAGTTTATTCTCTATATCCTCACTGCGATTATCATCTGTTCTACTGTGAGAATTTTTCTGAAAATCAAACTATTTCATCGAAATATGAATATTATGAAGACGTTGTTCTTGTGTCAGTGGTTTGAGGCTATTATGGCGAAGCTGGTGATTATTCCGTTTCAAATCGGAGTTTTCAAATTTTGTGGTGAGTTTCCATCTTTAATTAATTGCCAACTTTTGTCAAATTTTCCACAGAATGATATTGTTTGACAAAGTGCCAAACTTCAATTAATGATTCGGCCAGACTTTACTCTTACAAGTCTTTGGAAAAGCTGCTTTTAAACTATCTATAAATTTGGCTATAGGTACTTTTGATTACGGGGAGTCCATTTCTGCTACCAAAACTGGCTGAATGTCTCTGCGAGACGAGTTATAAGATCTCAAACTTTTCATATAGTTAAGCTTTTCACATGGACGCCTCCGCGCGGTTCCATATGTGTTTTCCAGGAGTTAACCTGTGCACGTACGTTAAAAAACGAAAAAATCTTTTCGTATACTATTTGCCGATTTTGAGTTCCATGTAAAAAAGCTTAACCATATGAAGAGTATGAGAGCTCATAACTCGGCTGGCAAAGACATCTAGCAGGTTTTGACGGCAGAAATGGACTTCCCGTAGTCGAAAGTACCTGTAACCAAATTTATAGATCGATTGAAAGCCGCGTCTCCAAAGACTTCCCTTGTTAGCCATCACCCATCTATTCACTATTAATTTAAATTTTTCTGATCTTTCAACACAATTTCACTCAATTCTCCCACATATGTATAATTCCAGATTCCACTCAACCATACGTCAGCTGGTGGTCTGAAGAGGGCAGCGATGAAATTATTATTATCGAAAAAGCGTCTACGACTGTCTACTTACTCATAATTGCAAGTTTTCTCGTTTGGCACTATGCGTACTCCATGATTTTCGGAATACTGAATCTGGGTCTTGAACGGATCTTTGCGACGGTTCTATTGAAGTATGGTGTTGTTTTTTGAGAATAGGGGAAGTTCAAAGATTATGTTATTTCAGAGACTATGAAAATACACCAAGACTGTATATTCCTGTGTTATTAATATGCTCAACACATGTCGTAACTTTAGTGTTCTCTTATCTGGTGCTCACAAATAGAACAGGTTTCTACATGGGAACATCTCCGTGTTTCATAAATTCCGGGTTGTCATTTATGGTGTGATGCCTTCAGAATCAGACCCCATAACTCACAAATTTCAGATGTATATAATTGTTTTGAAAGTGAACAAAAGAAGACGGAAAAAACTAGAAGATCCAGGACCAGGATGCGACTATTCCCTAGCTCAACAGTTTCAGGTCAAGGAAAATTATAGAGCATTGAAGGTTAGTCACGTACACTTTCAATCTTCGAACAAAAGTCCATCGGGAGTGATCATTCAATCCATCCAACTTGAAAAGTTACTTTCCACCTGGATGTTCACTTTCAAAAGTTGTCTAGTTATCAAATTTCAGCTGGCAAAAAACCTGCTCATCGTTGTTCTCTGCGCAATGTCGGTTCCGTGTGCATTGCTCATTATGCTAGTGATCGGATTGATACCTTCATTCAAAATGATTTTGATTCATGTCATGGAGAATTCCATCTACTTGTAAGATAACAAAACGTGTTTCTTAGAATACAGGTGATTCCAGGAACCCAATTATAATCTGCACTGTGTTGATGTTCAGTTCAACTGTTTGGAGAGACGAATATTTGAAATTGATCCCTGGTTGGAAAAGGTTTCGGACAGCGAGGGTATTCAAAGTTCGACCAAAACCTCAACTGACTCACAGAGCATCGACAGCTCCTGTAGAACCAGATGAAGGATTGATATACTTTGAACAGTTGAAAAAGTCGTGGCAGTGATTGTCTCGGATATTTTGAAATACATAAACATTGCTTGTTGTGAAAGTTTACTGATCAGGAATCAAATTAAGCTTAATTTATGAAGTTTGAAAATTAGGTTCACGTTTTTTTTATCATCCTTCGGAATTAATACATTCTTTCATTTTGTCCGTTGCTGTTTGATATTCGAATGATCTTGTCGGTGCCGGATGAGGGATTCTACAAATTTGCTTTTCATCACGAATCTATAGGTCTATGATATTTCCTTTTGGCAGGGTGCATATCACATATCTTGGGAAGTCACTTAAAGATTCCCCCGTAAATTTCTTCTTCAGATCCCCCGTAAATGTCTTCTTCAGATATAAATTGTTGGGGTATTGAATCCACCTAGTATTGCAGAACCACTGTTGATCTTCGTTTTAATCCTTTTTGAAATGAGTTGGGATTTCATAGGGGAGAACCACAGCATTAAGAGAGGACATGAATGTATTAAGCATACTTGTCAACCGGGCCGAGCCGGGCCGACGGTTTTTCTTGAATAACTTTTTTCAAAAAAATCGTACCAAGTTGGTTGATAGCTCAAAAGATAGGTATTTTGAATTGTCATCCATGAAATATAAAATAAATTTTCCAAAAAAATCACCCGGGCTACAATCGCTCTCGGCCCGGTTCGGCCCGGCCCGGCCCGGCCCGGACGGGCCGAAGGCTGTATTGGCTTGCCTTGAATTGTCATCCATGAAATATAAAATCAATTTCCCAAAATAAACAGGCAAGCCAATACAGCCTTCGGCCCGTCCGGGCCGGGCCGGGCCGGGCCGAACCGGGCCGAGAGCGATTGTAGCCCGGGTGATTTTTTTGGAAAATTTATTTTATATTTCATGGATGACAATTCAAAATACCTATCTTTTGAGCTATCAACCAACTTGGTACGATTTTTTTGAAAAAAGTTATTCAAGAAAAACCGTCGGCCCGGCTCGGCCCGGTTGACAAGAATGGTATTAAAGGGGGACTGCGCTATTCGAAATGAAATTTTTTTTTTGACATGAATCGACTCAGATTTTAGGCTGGACAAAAAAATTCTCTTGGAGGTAGGTCCGAAAATTTGATTTAAAAAAGTTATGAGCTGTCAAAGTTGTCAAATCGCCTCTTTATGGTACACTTTCTCGTTGAATTTTTCATTGAATTTTCCCATGGTGCACGTGAAAGTATAATAAATTTCTAATAAAAACGTCATTCTTTTTTATAAATATAGTTCTATTGGCGGAACTGAGAAATCTAAATATGCTTACTCGATATTTGACCTGAATGTCACCTTCTGAAAAACCGTTACCAGTTTGATTTAGTGTGAGACTCCAGAGATTATGCAGTAGAGAGCATAAAATCTCGATTCTCTCAATTTTTCGGTTTGCTTTTTTCCTAACTTTTTTATTCGGTTGTGACCCACTAATTTGTGTACAAAAGGATAAGCTGAAGAACTGAAAACGCGTGAACTAAAAATCATGATTAGCCACGTTGGTAGAAGAACGTTTTTACCTCTGGTGATTATTTTTCCTCTGGTGATCTCTATGTCTTCTCAATCAAGAGTTGTCAGAAGAAATTGCGCTTTCTGTGCAAAAACTGAAAACAGGAAGCAAATGATCCCAGTCACGAAAAACAAGGAGCAACTTCTTGTTTGGAATCAACGACTAGGAGCTGAGTTTCAGGCAAATTGTGAGAAAACAATTAGTCCGTATCTGTGTCTCTCACACTTTCCACGAAAGAAAGCAGAATTTCCTCGGTCCAAAATTAGTCCGTACTTGGTGAGTACACTTTATTTCATCCTTATTCGCTTTTTCCCTTCAGAATGGGAAACCTCCTAATTTGGCGAGAGATGGTTATGAGGCTATTTCAACTGATTCCTCTATTTCTTTGATTTCATCTTTGTCTTCTGATTCTTCTTCTGATTTTGATGTCGAATCCGATAATGAGAGTGACAATGATATATGTTCTGAAGATGATGTATGATTTCACTTCTTTTTGTTTTGGTTAGTTTACTGTTGTAGGATACATGTGCCAACGAGGACAATGTTTCGTTGTCTCAAATCTCTAAAGTGATCTGCGACACTGAACTATTGATGCCACACATTTCTAAATGTTGGGAATGTTTGAAAAGTGGAAATCATTCTTCTGGAAGCGGGTGTTTCTGTAGACGGGGTGCAGCAGTCACTGCTATATTCAAATGCTCCATTTGTGCTAATACGTGGAAATGGAGTTCGTCTGATATCTTGGATATACCTTCTAAACCAGGACCGAAGCAATTTGAAATCAATCTTAGTTTATCGTCAGCTCTTCTAACTTCTGGAAACGCATTCACAGTAAATTAGGGAAAGTATGATGCGTACAATGATAAAAACTTGATTTTCAGAAAGTAAACTCGCTTTTCGAAACTTTGAAGATGCCTTGCATATCAAATCGGCGATATCAGGAGATAGAAAAGTTTTACTTACGACCAGCGATAAAAAATGTGTACGAGCTCCAGAAAAATGAAGTAATGACAAAACTGAGCGAGAAAGTAGATAAGGATGGAGGATTGCATTTGTCTGGAGACGGTCAATTTGATAGTCGTGGATACTCAGCATATATATGTCGGTTTTCGATAATGGACGTTCAGTCAAAACTTTTGGTCGACTTCGAAACCAGTAGAAAACCAAGAGGAGGGAATTCTATGATTTT
This sequence comes from Caenorhabditis latens, assembly GCA_002259235.3. NCBI lineage: Eukaryota > Metazoa > Nematoda > Chromadorea > Rhabditida > Rhabditidae > Caenorhabditis > Caenorhabditis latens. The sequence goes on along the minus strand of CM056093.1, from coordinate 13,271,709 downwards.
GGAGAAGAGCGGTCATGAGCTTTGTTTGCCAAGAGTTATAGGGGATCTCCAACGATTGACTGGAATTGATCACCCGGTGGTGTCTTTTACGACAGACCGGTGTGTGAATCTGACACAAGTCATGAAGAACTATCCGTCGATTCATCACTATTATGATTCTTGGCATTGGATTAGGTCAATTAGAAAGGAAATAGGAGAGGTTAGATGATTCCATAGAAATTTAGTTCAATTTGTTTGTTCAGAAGTATAATCAGGTGCAGTTCCGGCCAATGAAGCCGTGGGTTCGAATGCTAATAAATCACATTTACTGCTCGATTAGTTTTGCAAATGGAGATGGAGAATTAGCTTATCAGATGATCATGACTTTCTTCTGGCATGTTCAGAACAAACATGACAACTTTGAAGTAACAATATCACAGTTTTACATTATAATCCAACTATATCTAAACAGGATATTGGCTCTCTGAAGTTCGATCGTATCCTGTGCTGTCAGCATTCACAAAGCAGACAACCGATCCCCAATAGAAATTATCTCGATATGAAGGAGAAGTCTCACAAAAAGGCATTTGACGTTTTGTTTTCTATAATGACAAAGGCCAAAAGACAAAGAGATATACAAAGTGTTTCGCCTCATTTCGGAACTTCCAGTTTAGAGAGCTTCCACTCTTTGTGCACCCGATATCTTCCAAAAGACCATTTCTTGTAAGTTTCTAGACAAAACTTCAAAAATTCACAATTTCTAGTGACAAATCCGGATATGACATGCGATCCGAAATGGCAGTCATACATTGGAATGCACTTCAATTTGAAGAAGCCGCTGGAGAAAGAAAAGTGATATTCGAGTCTCCATTTTTTTGTAAAACAAAAAAAAAAGTTATTATGAAATCTAGAAAATCGCCATCTAAAAACTTGTGGAGAGACCAGGTATTGAATATGACAAAGGAATTGTTTTTGAATCGGAGTGTCCAGGAGGTAATTAGACATTTTGAAAGAAATGTGCTATACTGATTATTCAGCCTATGGATATGGATGAGGAAGAGATTGTGACTAGAGCAGAAACTGAAGCGGAGATGTACAGGCAACCAGGAACATCGACTGCGGGTCTTTGAAATTCGAACGTCTATTTCTAAAATGTTTCCGCCAATAGAACTATATTTATAAAAAAGAATGACGTTTTTATTAGAAATTTATTATACTTTCACGTGCACCATGGGAAAATTCAGTGAAAAATTCAACGAGAAAGTGTACCATAAAGAGGCGATTTGACAACTTTGACAGCTCATAACTCTCTTGAATCAAATTTCCTGACCTACCTTCAAGAGAATTTTTTTGTCCAGCCTAAATTCTGCGTCGATTCATGTAAAAATAAATTTTAATTTCGAATAGCGCAGTCCCCCTTTAAGATGGGAGGATGAATATAGTTTCGATATGTTCACCCACCAGAGATACAAAATTATTTAAATTAGGCCGGGGCATGTTTACGTGAATTTTCCGACTTTTAAAAAGATGTTTCTTAAGAACATTCGCTAAAAATGTCAGCAATTAATCCGGTAAAACTTGTGTTGGATAGAAATTATAGCGTATTCTTCTCCTTGTGTTTTTACTATCTACATATCTACAAGTTAAAAGAGTGAAAATTGGCAGTTAATGAATGCTGAGAATCAGTTTATTTGATATCTTGTCTAGAGACAACAACTGAATAAAAGTTATTTCTTAAAAAGCAAAGGTGGGAGCCATCGTCAGACTACCTGAACACTTTCAACACCTGAAATGAGACAAAACAAATATAAGGTTTTAATTAAACTTGAAAAATTGAAGAAGGAAGAAAAAATCATCAAAACGATTATGACAGCAGACTGGAAAAAGCGATAAATAATCATAGGTGGGAAGAGGGAAGTGTGACGATTGGGTTATCTAGTCTGGAAATTTGTAATTTGATATTTGTAAGAGAGAGCGATTTAGGTGGACTGGACTTTCTTTTCAAAACATCTGAATTACTCTGAAAATACGTTTCTGTTAGTTTTCCACACCTGTTCCACATCTGACGTATGTTTTATTGCAAATAGAAATATCTGGAAACTAAAAAGTTCAAACTCATTCAAAGTCAGAAGGAAACAAAATCAAACAACTCAATCAAGAACGTCAACATCTACATAATTTTGTTCGTGATAACCAACAATTTGATTCTTACTTTTTCGTATTTTTTTCATTTCTAAACTCCAAAAACCTATTATTCTTCTAAGTTCTTCGCTCCAATGAATTCCGTGTTTCCGGTTTTAAGCATTGAACTCATCTCCCTGTTTTCTCTTTTTTCTTCTTATTCTTCTTCATTTTTTCCTTACTGTTTGATGTTCTATGCATTTTGTGAATCACGAAATCTAAACATGAGGAAACTGAGACATCTGTCGTTCTTCTAATGAGATGGTTTCTTTTCATTTTTTCCTGTTCCTTCTTGACAACACTAGGTACTCATGAATGTTCTGTCTTCCGGGTCACTGTCAGATTTTCGAAAGTGAGACAATATGCGTCATTTTCTTAAAAAATCACCAACTAGAACGTTCATCCTTCACCCATAATTATTCTCCGTTTCTTTCTTTCTTTACGAAAAATAACCAAATCATTTCAGACCCCACTAAAATGATCATCCAAGTTCTCAACTCATCTGAATCTCTGTGGATTCCAGTTTTCTCTCTTAACGACAAAGTTTATCAATCCCCAACATACCTACTATTCGGTGCATTTCTTATCTTTTTCTACGCCCTCATTGCCTACATAATCATCAGAACATGCACTATATTTCTCTCTATAAAAGTGTTCCATGAGAATATGAACGTGTTGATGGCTTGGTTTTTACTTCAATGGCTCGAAGCAATTATAGCCAAAATGGTGATAATTCCCTATCAGATCGGATTGATTTCAATTGGAGTAGATCCAACGAAAACATTCTGTTCATGGTCGAGTTTCGAGAAAGATGATATTTTGATTGTACGGGATAAAAGTGAGATAATGCCATTGTATGTGGCAAGTTTCTTCCTGTGGCATTACATGGCATCAATATTGTTTGCCATTGTAGCAATTACGATTGAGAGAGGATGTGCCACTTATTTTATGGAGTGAGTTTTTCTTACAAGGAAAGACTTTGGAAACGCCACATTCAAACGATCTATAAATTTGGTCATAGGTATTTTCGACCACGAGAAATCCATTTCTGCAGTCAAAACTTGCTAAATGTCACTGTGAGCCAAGTTATGAGCTCTCAAACGTTTCATATGGTCAAGCTTTTTCACATGGAATTCCTAATCGGCCGCATGTATGTCACCGCGCGGTTCCATTTGTGTTTCCTTTGTGTTCATGTGCTCGTACGTTGCAAAAATGAGAATATCTTGCGTACACTATTTACCGATTTGGAGTTCCACGTGAAAAATCCTAAAAATATGAAAAATTTGAGAGCTCATAACTCGTCTCGCAGAGACTTTTAGCCAGTTTTGATGCCAGAAATGGACTTCCCGTAGTCAAAAGTACCTATAACCAAATTTAGATCGTTTGAAAGTGACGTCTCCAAAGATTTCTCCTGTTAGAAGTCCACACTTGAAAGTTGAATAATTCCAGAGACTACGAAAGCAAGAATCGTCGATGGATCCCAGTACTCCTCATCGTTTTCACAAATATCATAACAGTCCCTTACTCATATTATATCCTCCATAACAGTCTATCTCTTCTCCTCTCTTACAGCCAAGGTGTTGCTAATGGAACATTCGTTTTTGTTGGATATCTTTTGTTAATGAAAGTGAATTTATACTGGAAAAAGAAGATGAGTAGTCATGACAACCAGAAGTATTCCTTAGGGAGGAAATTTCAAATTGAAGAAAATCTTCGAAGTTTACAGGTCAGTTACCAGAACGAGAGATCAGCTCAAAACTCAGTTTATTTTCAGCTCGCCAAGAGATTAGTTACCGCTTCAGTGACCTATATCGCAGTGACCGTGGTGATTCTGATCTTCTCTACTTTGAATATTATATCTCAGCTTGGAATTGTTTATGTTCATTATCTGGATAATTGCATTTTATTGTAAGTTCGTTTTGGAAGAAAAGATAATTCATTTCAATCTTTTAGAGCTGCATTCGTGATGAGTACGACTCTTCTGTTCTGTTCACACTCTTGGAAAGAAAAATTCAAGAATGAGATTCCATTTTTCAAGAATTTTATAAATTCCCGAGTCTCTAATTCTCATCTTTTGCATCGAGCATTCTCAAATAAGGAATCTGAAGCGTATTTTGAACAATTGAAAAGTGCTTGGGCGTGATAATAATGAATAAACTGGTTTTAGATTTCTAAAGCTCTGTGAATTGTTTGTTTTCATGAAAATTTTCAGGAATGAACCGAAAATTACTTTTCGAACAACCGCGCAAAGACCAATGTCCTTTCTCTGCGTCTCTTCTCTTTCCCGCATAGCGATCGCGCGCACTTGCATCATTTTTATTTTATTAAAATTTTATTTCTTTTCTTTCTTTTTCATCAAAACTCCATTGTGTTTCTCTAAAATTTATCATTTCATAGACTCAAAAAATAATGGGCGGAGTCTTCTCCTCATCGAGCTGCTCTACTGCACAAATTTCCGGAATTCTACTAGAGCTGGAAAGAACAAGAGTGAGTTGAACCTATTTCTGCGGTTTTCATTGTCAAAACGTTATACTTTTTCAGTTAGAAAGAGAAATTGCGTTAGCACAATTACAAGAACGTCGTCGGATTGCATTCAAACTTGCAGAAGAACGAGAAAAGTTCAATTGGATCGCTTGTGGAGGTGGATTAGTCGTCGTGCTATCCGCCCTCTCCTCCTTCCATCATAAGTTAGTTTCTCTTCTGAACATGAACAATATAATGACATTTTTCAAAAAAATAAAGCTTGTTTATTTTAATTTTTCAAAAAATGAGACAATAACTGACTAAGAAATCTATAAATCAACTGCGTTTCCAGAAATCTTCTCCATGTCATCCCAATCTTCCCAATGGCATCATTCATCGGCTACAAAGCACATTTCTGTTACGGAGATCAGTTGAAAAAGATTTCTGGTGAGTTTATTTTTTACATAATTCAAAATTCTACGTTTCTTTTTCAGAGTCTTCCGCCCAACTTCTCGAAGAATCCGTCGATTCACTTGTTCCCCTGCCTCCAACTTTGGCTGATGTCCGGTATCGAAGCAAACAATTGAAGGAGGAAGAATCCACGAATTACTAAATAATTGGTTTTATAGCTTTTGAATATTTAGGTTGTAGTTTTTATTTGTTATTTTATTCTTTGTTTCATGTTCTTTACAAGTTTATTCAAACGTCTATGAACGGGTTTTTTTGTCTCTGTGATTTTGCTGATGTATTTATAGTGTTTCGCGCTCTCGAATCACAAATCTATCGAGTTTAACCGTGCCTTTCAGATAAACTCAATATTCAACAGATTTTAGATAAAATAATGGGACAACAGCAAGCAAAAACGGAACAACCGGAGGAACGTCTCCGGAAGTTTTACGATGCACAGGTGATCATTCGATTTCTAAATTAAAAATCGCTTCACTGCATTGAAAAGGGATCGCGAAGCATTTTTAAAACTTTCGATTCAGTGAAGCATGAATAAAGCTCATCTTTCCAACTCATCTATTCATTTTTCAGTTCGAAAATCAGTTGATTGCCGACAATCTGAAGTGGGCACAACAACGAGCAGTTGATGTAAGTAGCCATTCGAAGAGAAATTAAATGTGATGAACATGATTGTTACGCAGAGATAGCTTCTAATAATCTTTTTTTGGACGTTTTCAGAAAGATTTCAACTAATTTTATCGATTTTCTTCCAAAATAAATAAATTTATATCGTAACAATTTCCAGCTTCTCGTCCGTCGTGATCAATTACAATGGGAAGTGCTCGCCGCGGCCACTACGACCACCGTTCTCCTTGCCGCCGGATCAATCTACAAACGAAAAGACTTGATCATTCCCATCGTTCCACTCATTATGGGATGCGGATATCGATACGACGTGGCACATGGAGATAACCGGCAATTAGTTAGAGAGGAAGCAGAGAAAGTGTTGAAGACTCCAGAAGACTTACACATGCTTCCGCAAATCACATTGAAACAAATTGATGAATTTAGGAATTTAAATTTACAACGATAATCTTTTTTTTGTAATTTTTCTTATAGTTTTTGTTTAGCTTGATCGTTCAAAAAAACCTTTTTCAGAATCGTTTACACCGAAAGGAATTTTCATCTGTACATCGAAATAATTTGGTTTCCTTGTGGTCATTTAGGAAAGAAACTAATCAGAAATCAAATCACCAGACAGCTCGAAAATATCAAACTTGGTTCCCTGGAAAACATTCTTAAATACTTTACTAGAGTGAAAAAAACAAACCATAGAGAGTTATCGGAAGGTCAGAGCGTGCAGACGGGCGTGACGAAACAGGAAGCATCTTCCTCTTCTGATTTTTCTTATGTTTTTGATGAAGCAGAAGCGAATGTTCTGAGTCAACTGGGAGCGCGCCATGTTGCTTCACATGAATACCCATATAACGAACTGGTAGTGAGAATTCTTTATTTCTCTCTAGTTGGCTCAAAGAACATTTAATACCACGCTCGCAGGTGTTTCATACTTCAGTCAGCTTACTACTACCTAAATCTATTTTTTATCTTAAAAAAGAAGGTAAATATTATTTTTTCGTCATTAAGTGTTATGTTTTGAATGATGGTGGCTGCAATATTTAATTCTTCCGGAGCCTCTTTTTGGATTCCTGCCTATTCACTGAATGACAAAGTCTATAAATCTTATTTCTTTTACTTTTTCGCAGTCTTTCAAATTTTTATATATTGTTTCACTGGCTATGTGATTGTCAGAACCTGCTGGATATTCCTCTCCATAAAAGTGTTCCATCAGAATATGAACATACTGATGGCTTGGTTTTTATGTCAATGGTTTGAAGCTATTATTGCAAAACTTGTCATAATTCCCTATCAAATCGGATTGATTTCAATTGGAGTTGACCCGGATAAGACCTATTATGACTGGTGGGCAGAAGATAGAGAAGAGATGATTGTGATCAGAGAAGATATCGGAATTACAATTATTCCTTTGTATATTTCAAGTTATTTCCTCTGGCATTACATGTATTCCATTCTTTTTGCAATACTTGCCATCGGGATTGAGAGAGTTTGTGCGACATATTATATTCAGTTAGTTTTCTTTTTCTTGCTTAATGTCGAAAACATTGCATGATCTCTGTTATGGTCTTTTGTCTGTCGAATTCACAAATTCAAGTTCCAGTGTAGGCTTAAAATGCGTACGTGTAGTAGTTAGCAGGTGGAACACTGCTACGAGATGTAACAAAAGTTTACAAAACGAAATTGTTCAATGATTAATTCATAAAGTTAGTGCAGGTGGAGAAGAGGAAAATTAATAAATATAGGGGTCGTGATATTAAAAAATCATTTAGCATTCTAGGCATCAATAAATCAAGTACGTGGATGTGTAGTCGGATGTCTAATATGAGTTTACTTAGTTACTGTATTAGCACGGCACGCTTCTTACAACCGCGCTCAACCGAAACTGAAGAAAGCTGTGTGCGAAATTGAGAGATTCAGATAGAAATATTTTTTTTCTTTTTCTCTGAATCTCTAATAACATACAACTGTGCCATCTACTATGCATTCTCGTTGAAAAAAAAATTGTTGAAAGTTATCCAGAAATCTTTGCAAGATTGATTATGTGTTTCTGTCTACCTGTTTGTCCAGATTTCTGTTTTTTTCAAACAAACTATTTGGATCCATTTCAAAAATAGGAAAATCTAAATTTTAAAAAGTTGAAATTCCCTTGAAAAATGTCTATTTTTCTCTGAGTCTCTCAATTTCGCACAGAACTTTCTTCGGGCTCGGTAAAGCGCGGTTGTAAGAAGCATGGCGTGCTCAAAACTACGGGTGACTATTCTCGTTTCCTTGTCTGTCCCTCCCCATGTCCAGATGTCGCCTCCCCACTCCCACCTAAATATACCTTGCACAACCAGACACCTGCACCACAAACAACCAAACACCTACCTCCGCGCTCTTATCCATTCCAATCAACCCTCTATTTCAGAGACTACGAGCACGTCCATCGACGTCATATTCCAGTTCTCCTTATCCTAATCACAAATTGCATTTCAATTCCCTATGCATATCAAACTACCATTAATCGAATATCACTCGTGCTCACTTGTTTCCAATGTCTCTTGAATGCATCTATCGTGTTCTTTGGGTATTTCGTCCTTTGGCGTATCAATTTAATCTGGAGAAATCGGATAAGTAGTCTGAAATATTCACATAATGAGACTTATTCGTTGGCAAGAAAATTTCAAATCGAAGAGAATATACGGAGTTTAACGGTTAGTTTTTTTCTCATTTTTTTCTAGTGTGAGTTTTCAATCCATCTGAATAATTCCAGCTAGCCAGGAAGCTTGTAATATCTGCTGTCATTTTTATCTCTGGCGTTTTCTTCCTTCTCGTTTGTCAAGTTTTCGAACTGACACACGGATATGACACATTCTTCGTTTATGCTTTGGATAACTCTATTTTGTTGTAAGTTCTCACAAATTCCATTCAGAACAAAAACAAATCATCTAACTTTTTCAGACCCGCCCTCGTAATGAGTATCACATTATTGTTTTGTTCACCAGCTTGGAAAGATAGATTCATTGTTGGCTGTCCGGGATTAAGAAGACTAAGAAATCCAAGAGTTGCTCACACCGCTCAGAACACGAAACCATCGGCTGTAAAAGAAACGGAAGTGTATTTTGAGCAATTGAGGAATGCCTGGACTTGAGAATACTGTAATAAAGATTTCGTGGAATCATTTTTTTTTCTTTAAAATCCAGAGAACTTATCAAAGTTGCTAACTTGCAACGGGCCGGGCCGCTTTGAAAAATTTCACCGGCCCGGTCCGGCCCGGGTCACAGTACAAACATTTGAAATTTTGATTTTTTTTTGATTTTTGAAAAAAAGTTTTTCGACTATCTTTTGACCTATCAATAAAACACAAGCGTACATAGGTTTGTCTTTTTCTGATGAAAATTTTAAAATTTCTTGAAAAATGTTGTTAAAAAAATCGTGCACATTTTTATCTCCGGGCCGACCAGGACGAGCTGGACAGGCAAACTTCTCTACCGGCCCAGCCGATATTTTCTAAGTCTGCAAAGCTGTAATCATGCAATCAACTTCTAGTGACGGAGTCTCTTCTCATTCTCCAAAGTCAAAAGATGACTGGTGGCTCGTGAGTATGTCTGAAAATTATTCTCTGAAAAAACATCCTCATCATTAGAACCACCGTAGAGGGAACTAGAATCTCTTTGTTTTTCTCTTCTACCAGTTTCTTCGTGTTTTTTTTCTTCTAATGACAGAAACACCTTTTGATTTATTATAAATTTTCTTACTCTCTCACTCTCTTATTGACAGGTGAAACTCCTCAACACCTTCATCAACTCCTAAATTTTCATCTCATTTTCAGTCGTTTATCCAATGATTATTGCCTTTCAAAACTCGTCTGAAACCCTCTGGCTTCCATTTTTCTCGTTGAATGATAAGGTCTACGAATCACCGATTTATATATTTTTCGCAGTTGTCCAGTTAATCATTTACATCTGTACCGCCTATATCATTGTGAGAACGTGCTCCATATTTCTCAGGATTCGAGTTTTCCACGAGAACAAAAACTTTCTCATGGCCTTCTTTCTGCTCCAATGGTTTGAAGGGATCCTTGCCAAAGCAGTGATCCTTCCCTATCAAATTGGTCTGATTGTCATCGGAAATGACCCAGAGAAATCGTATTTTTCATGGTGGAGTGTAGATAAACAAGACATGATATTCATAAGGAATACACAAGAAATACTTCCGTTATATGTTGCCAGTTACGTCTTTCGTCATTATATGTTTTCGATGTTTTTTGGAATTATGGCTATTGGATGTGAGAGAGCTCTTGCTACTTATTATATTCAGTGAGTGATCTTTGAAAACTCAGAATCATGTTCGGTGGAACCTGAAACTTTTTCAATTTCCAGAGACTACGAGTGTGTCCCCCGCCGTCATATCCCTCTATTCCTAATCCTATTCGTCAATATTGCCACTATCCCTTACGTTTATTTTGTGATTCATAACAAAATCCCATTCATGGTAATCTACAGTCACTGGGCTCTCTGTATTATCCTACTTCTTGTCGGGTATCTTGTAATACTTCGTATCAACATTATATTCCGGAACCAATTGCACAAATGTGCCGACCATCGGAAGTATTCACTAGCCAGAAAGTTTCAAGTGGAGGAAAATATTCGTAGTTTGACTGTGAGTTTTAATCTCAAGATTTTAGAGAAAACGTACCAAATTTCAGATAGCAAGAAAGTCGGTTATCGTAATAATGGTCTATATTTTCCTAACACTTTCAGTGTTCACGTGTTTGATGATGGGAGTTTTCGAGGAATACAAAACTTTCTTCGTGCACATTCTTGAGAATTTTATAGTTTTGTAAGTGAGCTCGAACCCTTCTAAACCATCAGATTTGTTTCCAGACCTGCTCCAGTGGTGAGCATCACTTTGCTCTGTTCGTCTCGAGCATTCAAAAATGAATTTCTGAGAAAACTTCCATTAATTGGGAGTTACAGAGGTGGATCAAGAGTCGACAATTATGACTTTCGTCAGAAACAATCGATTGTTTCCGAGTCGGAAGTTTATTTCGAGCAATTAAAAAGTTCTTGGAATAGTTGAGAATTCGTGATAATTTCAAACACCTGTCAAATATTTTGTAGTTACAAATTATCACGAACTTCGAATAAACTAAATTAATTTTTGATTGTTGATTGAATAAAAAAGTGTTCTGAATATCAAATTGTCTGTCTAGCGGGTGAGAATACGTTTTTGTCATGTTTATTTTTTCAGAGTCTTTGTCTGAAAATGACAACTACAGTACCCCTCAAAAGGATATCAACTTTGGTTGTATTTAGTGAGAAATGACCAACTTTGACAGTGTTTTAAGCGTCATCTGATTGTCCGATAAATTCAACTTTGTATAGGCTGAACAGAACGAAAAGAGCACATCATTTTTGTAGTTGACCACTTTTGTAGGTACACTATCTTGAAAGTTACAGTTCATTAAAATATTTTATCCCTGAAACCGACTATTATCAGGGCTTATTAGCAACATTTTCGAAGCTTTTTACTTTGACAACCTTTAACTTTCATGGTGGTGTCCATACAAAAGAAATAGTCAACTACAAAAATGATGTTCTATTTTTGCTCGATTCAACTCATATAAAATGAAATTTGTCAGACAATCAGGTGAGACCAAAATACACTGTCAAAGTTGGACATTACACTGAAAACAGCAAAAGTTGTTAACATTTTGAACGGTACTGAACAAATAGTTCGGATCTAAATATGTGAATAATTCAAAAAGTAATCTCGTGGGAGCTCTCAATTGGTTTTCTTGGTAGGATTCCAGAAACGTGAATAAGGGTTATAATATTTGACTCGCTCTCAGAATCTTCACAACTTTTAGTACTGTATCACTCCCAGCGACAACTCCAAAAAGGTTCAGAAAGTTCGTTTCCTTCCTCGTCTTCTCACCACCACACCCACTTTAATTCTCCCCTTAACACCCAGCTGTTTTCAGAATTCGCCTCTTTCTGCACCTGGTTTTTTGATGTATGTTCTGTTTCCCTTATTCCAATAATTTTTTCTCTGCTGACATTAAATGATTGTCTCATTCCAAAACTCATCTGACCTACTCTGGCTTCCTGTATATTCTATAAATGATCGAGTCCATGAATCATCTTTTTATTTTTTCCTTGCTATTTTTCAAATGTTTATCTACTGTTGTACTGGTTATGTAATCGTCAACACTTGCTCGATATTCCTACGAATCAAAATTTTCCACGAGAACATCAACTTACTGATGGCTTGGTTTTTGTGTCAATGGTTCGAAGCAATTCTAGCCAAAATGGCAATAATGCCCTATCAAACAGGACTGATCCAAGTTGGAGGTGACCCATCAAGAGCTTATTTTTGCTGGTGGACGAGAGAAAGATCAGAAATGTTGATAGTGAAAGATAGGAATGAAATTTGGTCATTGTATATTTCAAGTTGCTTCCTCTGGCATTATATTTATTCAGCAATGTTTGCCCCGATTATTGTTGGAGTTGAGAGGTTATGTGCTACTTACTATATTCAGTGAGTTTTCAGTTCCAGAGTCTGAAATTCTGATTTCAAGTTATTAGATTGCCATGCTACAAGAGTCTTTCTTAACAATTTCGAAAATAAAATCGAACTACAGTACCGCTAAAAAGGTTTTCAACTTTGGCTGTTTTCACTGAAAACTGACCAACTTTAACAGTGTATTCCGGTGTTACCTGATTGTCCGACAAATTTTATTTTGTATGGGCTGGACAGAGCGAAAATAGTACATCATTTTTGTAGTTGGTCATTTTTTTGTAGGGACACTACAATGAAAGTTACAGGTAATAAAAGCCAACCGACTAATTTCTATCACCGAATTTTCAAGCTTTTCACTTTGACAACCTGTAACTTTCAAGATAATGACCCTAGAAAAAAAAAGGTTAACTGCAAAAGTTATGTGCTATTTTCGTTCTGTTCAGCCCATACAAAGTTGAATTTATCGGACAATTATGTGACACCGAAATACACTGTCAAAGTTAGTCATTTTTCACTGAAAATAGTCAAAGTTGATAACCTTTTGAGGGGTACTGTATAGTCCGCTTTAAATTATATTTTCAATTATAGCCTGAGTGATCATTTCAGTTTAATTAGCACCAGGAAGCAGCTGAAAAAAAAACGATCAGCATGATTTCAAGTTATACGGATTAGATATACTTTGCACCCAGCCTTTTTGAAATCAATTTACAATTTTTCAAGAAAAATAAACTAGTCTTTGCCCTTCACATCTCTATTCCAAGAACTTTTTCCAATTCAATCAACACCGTCTGTTTCAGAGATTATGAAAATATCCGAAGACGTCATATCCCAATTCTCTTGATCCTAGTCACCAATATAATCACAATTCCCTATGCTTACTTCGTTATCAACAACCAAATTCCGTTTCTGGTCGCTTACGCACAATGTGTCTTGAACGCTTCTATTGTGTTTTTTGGATATTTAATCAGTTGGAAAATAAATGTAATTTGGAGAAATCGAATGAATGCAGAACGAGTTGAGGATCATAGTAGATATTCTTTGGCGAGGAAATTTCAAGTGGGGGAGAACATTCGATACCTTTTGGTTCGTTTCTGAATAATTCACTGTTAAAATCAAAATGGACTACTTTCAGCTTGCCAGAAGACTAGTGATAGCTGTCGTTATCTATTTATCTATTTCCTTGATAATTTTGGCGATTCTAGTTTTTGGAGAAGTTCAAGGTTACGACATACTATTTGAATACGTTTTGGATAACGTGATACTATCGTAAGACTCGAATTCTTTAATTTCTTAAAATCCCAAACTTGTTTTCAGAGCAGCTCTAGTTGTATCCATTACATGGATTTTTTGCTCATCTTCATGGAAAGAAGCATTTCTGAAAGGGATTCCGTGTCTTCGTCGATTCAGAAAACGTTCGGTCACTCGACCCAGATTCACACCAAACCTATCGGAAGTTCCAGAAGGAGAAGTCTATTTTATACAATTGAAAAATGCATGGGTTTGATGCTAATGAAGAATTTTTGTTTCTGTGAATTGTTGCTTTTGTACCTGTATGAGAACATGCTTATATATAGATCTGGTTCAGACCACTTTTCTTTAAACGAGATTCAAATAAAAAAGGGGAAAAAAATGATTAAAAAATAATTAAATTTGACCGCTGCGAACAGAAGCTCCTGGGAGTTGTTGTTTCTATGATCAGACATGAATACAGAGTTCGAAGAGATTGAAAAAGATCTAGTCGTGGCATCAAAAGGAATCAGAAGCAGTTTCTGTCTTTTTTATTGCTTTTTCTATATGAAATATTCCATATGAAAAAAGCATAACCATAAAAAAGTTTGAGAGCTCACAACTCGGCTCGGAGAGACATTCAGCCAGATTTGACTGCAGAAATGAACTCCCCATAGTCGAAAGTACCTACAGTACTGGCCATAAAGAATGCGACACTTGCAGTTTTTAGTTCAAAATGGTCAACTTTGTGACTGTGACACGGCCTCCCTGATAGTCTCACAATATTGATTGTATATGGACTATGCAGATCACAAGTAGAGCTTTATTTTAGTAGTTGACAACTTTTTTGTATAAGTGCATCCTAGGAAGTTATCAATCGTCAAAGTAAACAGGTCCAAAATCTCTCGTTTTTGCACTGAAAATGGGCGAAAATTGCAAGAAATTTCTTTGACGATTGATAACTTGCTAGGGAGTACCCGTACAAAATAGTTGTCAATTACAAAGATGAAGCTTTATTTCTGATCTATACACTCCATAAACAATCAATATTGTGATACCATCAGGGAAGTCGTTTCACAGTCTCAAAGTTGACCATTTTCAACTATAAACTATAAGTGTCGCATTCTTTATGGCCAGTACTGTATAAACATACTTATAGATCCTTTGAAAGCGGCTTCTCCAAAGACTTCCCTTGTCAATATTCCCTATTTCTCACTTTCCTTTATTCTTTCCGATTCCGCCCACCCAAAACTTTTTTCAATTTCACTTCTTACCGCAGATGTTTTCTAGCAGTTTCTCCTCACGAATTCTCAAAAACACAACATTTTTCACTTATATTCTCAGAAGTTTCCAGATGATCGTTTCCTTTCAAAACTCGTCTGAAACTCTCTGGATACCAGTTTACTCCTTGAATGATAAAGTCCACAAGTCATCAGTTTATCTGGTTTTCGCAGTTTTCCAGATCATTCTCTATATATTTACAGGATATGTTGTCATTAGAGCATGTTCTATATTTTTGTCAGTAAAGATATTCCATGAGAATAAAAGTATTCTAATGGTATGGTTTTTGATACAATGGTTTGAGGGAATCATTGCAAAAATGTTCATTCTTCCATATCAAACTGGTGTAATTATCATTGGAACTGATCCAAACCGAGAATATTATGGCTGGTGGACTGATAACCAAAACGATATGGTTTTAGTTCAAGATTTTCAAAAAGTCATTCCATTATTCTTGTCCAGTTGGGTATTCTGGCACTACGTGTACTCGATGGTATTCTCACTTGTTGCACTTGCTCTCGAAAGATTTTGTGCTACTTATTTCATCGAGTGAGTCAGCTTTTTTTGCTTCTGGAATCATACAAACAGCTGAATAAACTGAAAATTATTAAGTAGAAAGTCTAGAAGACTCTCCAAACAACACACTCTCTTTTTGCAGAGACTATGAAAACGTGCGACGTCGTTATATTCCGTACCTCCTAATTGTGTTCACTAATCTGATAACTATCCTATATTCCTATCTAATTGTCAATAATATGATTCCCTTCTGGATTGCTTTTGCTCAATGTGTCATCAATGGCTCTTTTGTCTTTTTTGGATATCTGGCTTTTTGGAGAATCAATGTACATCTGAAGAATAGAATTGTGAGGAGGAGAATGAACAAAAAACAAGAATATTCTTTGACCAGGAAGTTTCAAATCGAAGAAAACATTCGAAGTTTTAAGGTAATCGAGTTTAATGTCTCAGAATATAACATTTTCAAATTCAGCTGGCAATCAAAATGGTGTTTGCAGCCGTAATCTATCTATCAATATCTCTACTTATTCTATTATGCTTGATATTTGAACTTTTCAGAGGATACGAACATGTATTTGCTCACATTTTTGATAATATCGTCTTGGCGTAAGTTTAGAATTGCAGTGTCTCTCAGTTCTCCGAACTTTCAGAGCCGCTCTGATCCTGAGTTTGACCCTCCTTTCCTGCTCACCGTCTTGGTCAGAAAGCTTCATGAGAGGCCTTCCAATTATTGGAAGATATAGAAGTCCACGTGTTGGTCACTTCAATTTTCCCCCCGAAACTTCCATATCAGAATCTGATGTATATTTCAAACAACTTAAACATGCATGGTTGTAATTTATGATTTGAAAACCTATGAAACAATTTGTAGACTTGTAAATATTCCATAAGGAAACATCGTTGGTTTTTTGATGTTGGCAAACACGGAACAGTAATTGGTGTCGTTGAAATAGACATAACTGATCAGTTGAGTCCAGTCACTCGGGCTTACATAAGCACTGATAATGACCGTGTCGAGTGTAGTGCTGATGTTTTGGGAAATCTGGAAATTTTTTTGAATAGTTTAAGGAACGACTGTAGGAGGTACCTGCTGGATAACATCAGCCGTTTTGTAGCTAGCCATTGCAGATTGAATCAGTAATCTCTCTAGATTTGGATCAGCGCAGTGAGACAAGCAACCCTGTACAGTACTATCGGTGAAAGCACAAGTTGTTGAGTTTTCTAGTCCTGGAAAATGTGGTTTTAGCTTTCTTCGTTACGACCAGGTTCCTTACTGAAACTATAATAATTCCATTCGGCAAGATTTGACGTTGCATTTGAATTCGCCAGCAGTGGACGGGTATAAATCCATTCCATACTATTGGCGTCAGTTGGCTGAAAATTCAAAACTTCTCTCACAAGGGAAGTCTTTGGAGACGCGGCTTTCAAATGATCTATAAATTGGGTTATAGGTACTATCGACTACGGGTAGTCCATTTCTGCTATCAAAACCTGTTAAATGTCTCGGCGAGTCAAGTTATGAGCTCAACTTTTCATATGGTTCAACTTTTTCACATGGAATTCCAAATCAACGGTATATGCACGGTTCCATTTGTGTTCACCAGCGGGTTATCTGTACTCGTACGTTAAAAAAATGGGAACTTATTTGCGTATACTATTTGCCGGTTCGGAATTCCAACTTGACTATATGAAAAGTTTGACAGCTCTAACTCGGTTCGCAAAGACATTTAGCCGGTTTTGATGATAGAAATGGACTCCCCGTAGTCAAAAGTACCTAAGATCAAATTTGTAGCTTGTTTGAGAGCCGCGTCTCCAAAGACTTCTCTTTCAAATAACTCTCCAATACTTACAATGATACAAAACGTGTCATTCTGATAGTCGGCTGCAGGGAATGTTGCAGATTCCACGATATTCTCGAAAACCAGCCACGTATTCGTTTGTTGGCAGCAGTAGAAATTGGGAATAATGAGAGAAAGAAATAATAGTGTGGAGTACTTCATTCTCGATATGAGAATGAAAAAAGAAATGTAGTTTTCTCGAGTAAATATTGTCTGTTAATGACGTTGATAACTGGGTGTATAATGGGTACTAAAAATAATCGTCACAGTCTTTGGTCAAAATTCGAAATGCCAAATTCTGGGTGGTGGCTGTATGACCATACTCGAAACAGCGGCACCCACGCCTTTATAGTTTTCCTTATTCTAACCACGATAAGATTTTTATTCGAAACAATCAAAGTGGGGCAAACTAAACAACAAATTGTGCAGTTGCAAAAATGACATAAGGGAACATTGAAGGTCTTTTGACGTTTACAAATACTGAACAGAAGTTGACATCACTGAAGTAGTCGTAGCTGATCAATTGGTTTGGATCACTCGGGTCCATACGTGCACTGATAATCACTGTCGGCGATTTGGAGCCAACGTTTTGGGAAATCTGAAAAAAAAAATTCATCAAGAAACTCTAGACACGCAAACCTGTTGAACGATCACTTCCGTTTTGTAACTTGAGATTGCAGACTGAATAATTATTTTCTCTAGACTTTTGTCGGTGCAGTGCGATAAACAACCCAGTAAAGTCTTATCGGTAAATGTACATGTAGAATTGACGTTCGCTAAAAATTTAGGTTTTTAAATAGTCTTTTTCTAATAGGTCCATACTAAAACTGTTGTAGCCTAGTTGTTCAAAACTAGACTTCTCCTTGGGATCAGTTAATTTTGTGGTCATATACAAAGCCATTCCGTTGGTCATGTCTTTTGTCTGAAGGACATTCAATTACTGAATTACAATACATCGAACACTCACAGAGACACAGAATGTGTCATTTTGGTAGTCGAATGCAGGGAGTGTTGATGAGTCATCTATGTTCTCCAGAATAACCCAGGTGTTCGTATAGTTGCAACAGTTGCAGACGGGCAACAAAAACAAGAGGAAGTAAAAAGAAACTTGCATTTTACAGACGGAAATGGAAGAAACTCAGTTTTTCAATGGTTGAATCAATGCTTTAAAAGGGGGAACTGATAAGGAAAAGTTCATGAAATGATGTTTCGGAAATGATGAATTTGATTTTATGGTTTTTTCCTGTTTGGTTTTGATATTGAACGTATGGCTAACGCCATGGAAGATCAATACTACCGGGTAAAAAAATTGAAGAGCTTCTTCATTTAAGATAATAATGGAATAAAAAACCTAGTCTCAAAGGTGGAGTTCGAGGTGGAGTTACGAGTTGAGACCTGTATCGTTAGAAAGGAAATCAGCTGGGATTTACAAAACTGGTTTCAAGTTTTGCTGAACGCATCCAGGAATGGAGAAAATTGATCTCATGTTCAAGTTCTGGCCTTGTTTAAATCTCTCGAATAAGAGGTAACACAGATACTTCTTTTCTCACTTTCCTCACTTCCCAGATAATCCTCATTTTCCATTTGGAAGTAAGTGTGAAATTCTCTATTTCTGGCAAACTTCCCACGCCCCCAAAATACATATGCATCCTAACAAACTTTTTCAGAGTACGTGTGATTCAAAACATTGAAAAAAAGATTTCTGACCTCCATACATCAGAACGAAAACCTGGTACGTTTTGTTTCGTATTCTCATTAATTTTTGATCTCGAATTCTTCATCCTTTCTTCATTTTATCTTCTTTTCTATCAAAATATGTCTGCTTCCTTATTAGAAACGAAACATCCTTTTCCATTTTTTTCAGCCGTCAAGTTCCTAGTGACAAATTCTAAGAAAGGAGGATATGGATCAATGAAGTTCACAACACCTGCAATAGAGGGCACATACTTATTCCAAACTCTGAAATAATTTTGATCAGGAGTTTTTTCTCGATTTCTTTTGTTTTGACATTTCCAGATTAACCTCTGATTAGTAAACTTTGATCCAAAAAAAGATCTGACAGGTGAATCCAAACTCTAAATTTCATCAGACATAGATCTGAACGTTTCTGAATATGTTTCCGAAGTGATGCCGTTTTTGATGTTTTTGCTAGCTCCGTTTTTTGTTGCAAACGAGAGATTTTGCTAATTCTGTTATCCTCCCGACTAACAACGTTTCACTTTTTATGATTTTTCCGATTTCCTTCATCTTTATCTTTACTAATAATATTCAACAGATTCCGTTTGTCTGTTTATTTGTCGCCGATCATAACTCCTTCCGTAGTGGGCCGATTTCGATGAAACCTAGATAGATAGATTGGAAATTGCGCTTAGTTGATGCCCGAACTTTTCATTTTTTGAAAAAGTTGATATTGACGTATTCTGGAGACGATACTGATTTCAACAGTAAAAAGCGTTGAGAAAGGTGTGTCCCGACAGGGTGGTAGAAAGCTCAAAACTACTGACTCGGTGTTTCTTGACTGTATTCTCGAGAGCGGCACGGCCGCGCGCGTATGGTGTAATAATGTGCATAGATGGCCCTCACGCAACGGAAGAGAGTTCGTTCCCGCCATGTCGGGAACTTTTTTTGTTTTTTGTTTTGATAGAACATGCCGGCCAGTATAAGAAAGTTGCAAATAATTTTGTTTTTGTCAAGATTTTGTAAAATACCACAAACACCGAGTCAGAAACTGAGAGCAGTTTCAATAAGAATTTCATCCGCAGCTTAATGGGGGAGGGAAACTCAAAAAGAGTACCTCGGATGTCTACACCATTAAAGAAGCTTTTACACCCAGAAGTCTGCTAGGAGTGTTATAAACAAACTAATGATACTCAAGGAGTGATAGTGATTTGTGAATGAGGGATTCTGTTGTAGCTCGGCTACCTTCAAAAAAATCATGCATTCTAGGACGAGGGTTTTTTAAAACTCTTTTCAAAAAGTTGTCATAGTTTTAAATACTCAGAGGGAGGGAGCAGAGTTGAGGGGATTGCGGTTTTTGAAAGTCAAATTCGGAAGGCTGAAAAAGTAATAAAAACTTTTGGGCGGATAGAGGAAGGCGGATGGCGTTTCAATGATCCCTTCCCTTTTAAAAATGGAAAAATGGGAGTTTCCAAATTTTGAGTTTTTCTGTAATATTATATTTTAAAAGTTCCGGTACAGGTAAAAGAAAGAGGAACCGGAGGAGAATTTTTTGTTACGTATCATAAGATACGTATTTGTTTTTAGGTCGCGCCTGATCGTTTTCAGCGGCTCTTGGATTTGTTAAAGCTTATTGATTTGTTTTGTCTATATTTGAGGAGGGGAGGCGGCATCGCCGCCGATCAGTCAAAAAATAAAAGATCTTATCGGTTTGCTCACTCGCCTTTTGGGGAGGGAAGAAAGAAGAGTTATGTATCAAGTTCACGGTGTAAGATTGGTTTGAAATAAGGAAAACATAGGAAGAAAGTTCAAATTGGTAAATTTAAAAACAGCTCATTCTAAATTCCATATTCTATCAGGATAGAAAAAGTCATTGAGAAAGTTTGTAGAATTGAGTATAAAAAGGAGAGATTTTACAATTGTGCTTTGTCGGAACGGACTGCTTAGCTAAGAAGCGCCGCAGGCGCTGTAAAACTGAGAAGGGTGGTGTAGGGAAGGAGGTTAAGTCGCCGTTAGGCGACGTAAACCGACTGGTTCTCTATATTTCAGCTTCTTCTATATGATTATCATAATTGAAAATGATAGAAGTACTATCTGGTTACCAATTTATACAATCAACGGAAAATTAGACAATTTATATCTATTATTGGGTATTATCGAAATGATTTCATACTGTATCACAGCTGTTTTAGTTCTGAAAACATGTCGAATTGTTTACAAGTGTAAGAACTTTCATATCAATATGAATATTTTATTTATCGGATTATTTATCCAATGGTTCGAGGCGTTTTTGGCCAAAATTCTAGTGATTCCGTATCAAGTTGGTTTTCTGAAAATAGAAGATTCTAAAACTGTATATATTAGTTGGTGGACATCAGAAATTGATGAAATGATACATGTTTCCAACTTCTTCACTATTCTCCCTCTATTTCTTCCTGGTTTATTAATATGGCACTACGTTTACTCCATGTTCATTGGTGTGGCATGTGTTTCAATCGAACGAGTTCTCGCTACTTATTACATCAGGTAATATTGTGTTTTGGAAGATGCAAAAAATAAAACAAAAACCTTGCTCCCGGTGAGGCTCGAACTCACGACCTTCAGATTATGAGACTGACGCGCTGCCTACTGCGCTACGGAAGCGGCGAGTGAGCACTCTCTCCACAAAATAGAAAACTTTTGAGTGAGAGAACTAGGTCATCATGTTATCAAATTGACAGAGACTACGAAAGAACACCAAGGACACACATTGGAATGGGATTACTGTGTTCTGTGCATTGTATCAGTTTTCCATTTGCATACTTGATGGTAAACAATCGTATTCCGTTTATCATTGCCGACTTGTTTTGTATTATTTGTGTAGTTTTTGTTTGTGTGGTAAGAGGTTCGAGAGGGGGAATACATGTCTCATATTACATTTTCAGATATATTTTATACTTTGGTTAGTGAATGTGAAACTAGGAAAACGATTTTCAGTACCGGGCACTTATCGATTGGCTCAACAGTTTCAGGTTAAAGAAAATATGAGACATATCATGGTGAGAATTATCTCTTTTTCATTTTTTACATATTAGGACGGCACGCTTCTTGTAAGAAGGGCGCTCTACCGAAACCGAAGTAAATTGTGAGCGATATTGAGAGACTCAGAGAAAAAGAGACATTTTTCAAGGGAATTTCGGTGGAGCGCAGTTGTAAGAGCTGTGCTGCGCAGTTGATCACTGGTGAATTTCTTCAAATTCTGTTTCAGCTAGCACGTAATATAATTTGTTGCGCAACGTTTTTCGTCGCCATCACCTGCTCTTTGCTCATGACAATTGTGCTCGATCTGCTACCAGTCTGGTTGAATAATCCAGTTGCTCATTGCATTGAGAACTGCATCTTTTTGTATGGAGCTGGAAAGTTAGTTGAAAAAGAAAATGAAAATGAGTTTTCAGAAACCCATTACTGATTTGTACCGTAGCAATATTCAGTGTTCCTTCATGGAAGAAAGAGTTTATAAGATGGTTACCGATGGTCAGAAAATTGAGAAATGAGCATGTATTGAATCAGAATGTATTGAATCACGAGGATGAGACGAAGGAATATTTCCAGCAGTTGAAAAACGCGTGGTTATAATTTGTAATAAATTCGATTTGTCCTTTTTCTTGTTGCTATTTTGTCGCTAGACACGAATGACTTGATGAAAAAGTTACGTTTGCCGTTTTTTTTCAATCTGCATATTTCTGCCGAAAGATTGATTTATGTTTTACTTTTCAGGCCGCAATGTCTAAGAATCTGAAATTAAAGGTTTCTGATCTTCCTGCTATTCGATTCCCGTGCCAATCCTTTTAATTATTCTAATATGTATCCTATAATTAATAATCTTTGGTTATTTTCAATACGGAAATGAGATATTCCATTTCTATAGAAATGTATACATTTGTCAATATTTTGAAACATCAGCTCATCTGACAAAATCAGAAGTCTCTTCTCTCTCTCCTCTCAACTCAAGAATTTTTCCTTCCGCTTCGACAGCATTTTCAAAATCAAAGCCTGCAATTATTTAGTCCATATTGACAGCTGAAACCACTCTTCTCGACACTTTTTATTTATCGAAAGATTCAATTTTGATTCAATTTTCGAATTTTTGGAGTCTTCTCAAACCCAAAGAAAAAGAAAAATGATATTCTTAGTGAATGGAACATATGAAATGTGGGTAGCCATTCCGATTATGAACAAGGCATTATACACTTCTTGGAAGTATCCATATGTCATGGCAGTTGATATTTCTATATTCCTGCTGACTATTCTCTTAATTATCCGTGCTTCTTCAATCATCAGAGCCTCCAAAATATTTCATATAAACCTCCGAGTTCTTCTAATTTTCCAACTTTGCCAATGGTTTGAAATCCTCGTTGCCAGATATTTTATGTTTCCCTATATAATTGGCTATCGATTTCTCGGTGACTCTCGAAAAATATATCATCATTTCTGGACTGAAGACGTGGAAGAAATGGTCCCTCTTAAAGATGCCATCGAGGAATGGCCTCTATTCCTCGGAGGGTTTTTGTATACACATCACTTTGCCTCTTGTATATTTTTCTTGTTTTCGGTGTCGGCAGAAAGGGCAATTGCATCATTTTATTTGAGGTGAGGGATGCAGGGTTGGGAAATTCCGGGCCGGGCCGGGCCGGGCCGGGACGATTGAGAAATTTTCCTTGGCCCGGCCCGGCCCGGTCAGCCCGTCAGCCCGGCCCGGCCCGGCCCGGCCCGGCCCGGCTACTGTAGAAATTTGAAATTTTTTGAGAAAAATTTTGAATTTTTTTGCAGAAAAGTCGAATTTTCAACTATGTTTTGGAATATCGATAAAAACTGAAGTGTATGAGAATTTTAGAGCATTTTGATCATTTTTTAATGAAAATTTCGAAAAAATATATGAAAAAATTATGCACGATTTTTGAATCCGGGCCGGCCCGGGATTTCCCAACCCTGGAGGGATGGCTTTCAAATATTTTATAGACCTTGGTGTCTTTTAAAAATGAGAAATGTGATTGCGTAATCAAAAGAAAGATTAGTTCAAATAAAAAGCACCTGTTTTCAGTCTTCAAAGTATAGAATCGGAAACATTGGGTGGGAATTGAGAGAAAATAATTGATCTATGTAACTAAAACTCTTCTATCACATAGGAAAACTGTCAAAATGAAATTTAAATCAAACTTTGAGCGAAACCTTACCCTACCAGGTTTTAGGTTGAACTCATTGTTTTGTTATTCTGACATGTATATTACCACTCAAAAGGTTATCAATTTTGTTTGTTTTCAGTGGGAAATAACCAACTTTGACAGTGTATTTTGGTGTCACCTGATTGTCGGACAAATTTCATTTTGTATGAGTGGAACAGAGCAAAAATAGCACATAATTTTTGTTGTTGACTTTTTTTTAAAGTGACACTACCATGAAGGCTACAGGTAATCAAAATTGTTTCTCCCTGAAACCGACTAATTTCAGTGCACATTTGGGAAATTTCGAAGTTTTTCTCTTTGACAATCTGTAACTTTCAAGATAGTGTCCCTACAAAAAAATGGTCAACTACAAAAGTGATGTGCTATTTTTGCTCCGTCCAGCCTATATTAAACTGAGTTTATCGGACATTCAGGTGAAACCGAAATACACTGTCAAAGTTGGTCATTTTCCACTGAAAACAGTCGAAGTTGATAACTTTTCGAGTGGTACTGTAGGTCCCGATTTCACATTCAGGTTGTCTGGAACTACAGAACAAGCTCCTTGAGATCCATTGAAAGATTCCGTGTGCTTGTATAATCTTATTACTTTTCTCAAAGAGAACAAACTATAGAATAGTAGTTGCTCAAATAGATAGTTTCCCACACACTTTTCCCCAACCAAATGGCATTTTCTTATTTAATAACGCGAAGTTCCACAACAGAATGTTATGATGTCTACCAAAAATAGATATCTGTACATGTCAACTGATTCAAATCTTGAAAATTCAAGATCAAGAAACAAATTCCATAATCATTCAACTGAAACCTTCGCACCTCATCTCCCACTTTTTTCAGTGATTACGAAAAAAACACTCGTCCCTATATCTCTGTCATAATAATCACTGTTTCAATGCTCTTCGCTTCTGGGTATTCACTTATTTTTGCATTTAATTTCTTCACGTTTCTGGTTACTTTAATTCTAATCGCACTTGTGACTGGTGCCTCGATCACTCTATATGTTGGAGTGTATTATTACAACACAAGAATCAAGAAAATGTCAGATAAAAATAAAGAAAAAGAAAAGTATACGTTGGCGAGACGATTTCAGACAATGGAGAACTTACGATCGCTGAAGGTTAGTCTAGACATCGAAGAGAATAAGAACTATTTTTGGAATTCCAGATGGCCAAATATGTTGTGACTACTCATGCAGTGTACGTTGCTCTCTGTGAAATATGTCTACTTTGTGTTTATTATGGAGTCGAATCCAAGTATTGGGAAATTTTTATTTATGTTATGGATTCAGTTGTCTCTTAGTAAGTTTTGAAATTCAGGGAAGATTCACAAGCATCATATTTCAGTAGCAACTTCGTCATTGTTCTCTCTGTGATATTTTCCGTACCAGCCTGGAAAAAATCGTTTCTCCGTCCATGTTTCGCCTTCCGTCGAATGAAATCAGTGAAGGTTTCGATGACGATGACGGAAGACGACAGGAACACGGAGGAAGACGCAAAGAAGATTTCATCTGTTTACTTTGAACAACTTGATAAGGCATGGACTTGAACTTTCAATTGAGTATAATTATTTTTCAATAAACAATATTTGTTTTCAGTTTCATTCTATTCGATTTAGATCTTTGGGAACAGGTGAAATCAAAATGAGTGACAGAGGAAAGAAGAGCAAGTCTGCTGAATGTAAATTGGGATTCGTTCAACCTTGTGTACTGTTAACAGCTCGCACAGCTCAGCCCTACTCTAACACACGAAAACAGACCTCATAACTCCTCGGAACGGTTGGTCTGCCGACGTCAGTTTAACCCTGTCTCCATTACGTGAAATACATAAATATCTCGAATGAGCGACATGATCTTTTTCCCAAAGAACGATGCAACGACACTTCTGGGAATGTGCAAAACCTTGCCAGTAGGCCGCTCATCATTGTAGTATTGTTCACCCTCTGTCCAAAGATCAATAAAAATGGCGAACCATGAAAAACTGGTATATTTTCTGAAAGACAGTTGGAAATTTTTCATCAACCCTATTTACTTCATTTTAAAACATGCCTGTAACTACACTTCTATGTTTCCATTCTTTTCCAATGTTATTTTTTGGCATTTGATGCCGCTATTAGTTTTTCGACTTCCGTTTATATTCCAAGAAGAGAAGGTTAATGCTCAAGCGTTATGTCTCGTAAACGCAGTTTTGATTGTTTTCATTTTTTTTGAAACACTTCGGGCAAAGTCAGATGAACAGTTTCTTACTGATATCAAATTTGGATTGATAGGAATAGTTTCATGTCTTTTCATTCTTCTGATGTCTGTTTTTGCAATAGGACACGTGAACTCAACAGTAAGTACCTCCTTCAACTGTTGAATTATTTGTGAGTTTCAGATCTTGTGCTACATTTATCATCCTACCATCACACTCATTTTCTTTTTTATGGGTGCATTTGTCAGTTATTTTTCTGATTCCTACATACAACCACCATATGAAAAAATGCCGTACGCTGCCTGCAATGGATACGTTTGGGCTCTTGGAATCATTCATTTCATAATATTTGGTGTTGCCACAGTAATAACGGTAAGTATGATATTCTGTATTCGTAGTTCAACATAACTGTTTCAGATTCATTGGGTTGAATCTCTCTGCATTCTTACTATGTCATTTTTCTTCTCAGTTGATTTATATTGTGCATTTAGCATCAATTCATATATGATTCGGCGTCATCAGCATTATAAATGGGAACGGAGTCCGGAGGAAGGAATCATTCAACATATAACTATTCGAAAAAGAAATAATGTTGCTGCAGAGACTATTCCTGATCCAATTCCTTTTGAAATTTGAAATATATTGACGAAAACACATTTAATGATTTTTACGGAGGAGGACGCAAAGAAGATTTCATCTGTTTACTTTGAACAACTTTAAAAGCATGGACTTGAACTTTCGACGATTGAGAATAATTATTTTTCAATAAACAATATTTGTTTTTAGTTTCATTCTATTCGATTTGATCTTTGAGAACAGGTGGCAGGTGAAATAGGTGAAATAAAAATGAGTGACGGAGGGAGAGAGGAGAAGAGAAAAGGTTCACATCTGTCAAGGACAAGGGGGAGAAGAGGAGAGAGGCGGATTTTGGAAATGGATTGGAAAACGAGGAAGATGGGTTCTACCTACCACTGAATAATACACATAATTGCTAGTCTGGAAAAATATTTATAGTTTTTTGCATTTTTCAAAAAATTTACGTTTTCGATAGTGAAAACCGACGTGACCTATATCATTGGAAAACTTAGAAAACGCTGATTCCAAATATATATTCAGTTTTTGCTCTCGAGCCCAGATATTCGAGAAAAATGGGGTCAAAGTTTGGACCACTGACAAGTCATTTCCGACGTGTGAATAATATCGGAAGCGTGGTGTGGTGTGTTAGTAGTCCAAACTTCGACCTTATTTTTCTCGAATACCAGGCGTCGAGGGTAAAATCTGAATACATATTTGGAATCAGCGTTTTCTCAGCTTTCCAATTATAGAGGCCTTCCCTAGTGAGAACAACTTTCACGCAAGGTTCCAATTCCAAAACCCTTTTTGATTTGATCTTGATCTTGATAGAATTGGAAAACTTCACCCAAGGAAAGCAAATTAGAGTCAAAATGTTGATTATCATTCTGACTGGAACAGTTACTTTTTTGTTTTTTTTCTCCTCTGATAAAGAAGAAATTTGGCAAGGGCTGGAATCTACAACATTTCTGACGATCTGTTTGCAACATGGAAGAAATCTGCCTGCAAATCTAAAAATGACTGTCTCCATATTTCAGATCTGACGTGATTCTAGTTCAAAATCTACATACATACACTCCATCTAAATCTCTATTTTGCCATTTGCAGTCTTTCAACAGGTGATAATTTATATTTTTGTTGGTCAAACCAAACCTCCTGCCCTCTATTTTCCTCTCGGAGTTCATCTATTATTTCATTTATTTTTTCAGAAAATTTCAATCAATATGATATTCTCAATAAACAATGGCGAATACACAATATGGCTTCCAATCTACACACTGAACGATAATACCTATGACAGTGTATTCTATCGTGGTCTTCTGATAATTGAGTTGTTTCTTTCAATTGTCACGTTTCTGGTAATTGCAACGACTGCTTATATAATCATCACAACACGAGCATTCCACACGAATATGAATTCTCTATTCGCTTATTTCGTATTGAGTTGGATATCATCTGCAATAGGAAGATCGATGTTGACTCCTTATATCATTGGTTCTTGGAAAGCTGGAAATATTTCAAATGATTATAGATCTTGGTGGACAGATGACGTTGAGGAAATGACACCAATTAACTCTATCCGAGAAGCTTGGCCTCTGTTTGTTGGAGGATTTTTCACTTGGTACTATATGTTTGTGATGACAACTTGTCTATTTGCAATGTCAATTGAAAGAGTATTCGCATGTTATTTCATTGGAAACTATGAGAACACTTCGAGGCTTTATCTTTTATTTTTTCTATTTCTATTCCATCAGTTCATAATTCTCACCGTACTGTATCTTGCATTCTATAATCGTATCAGTTTTGTAACTACAATATTTTTCTTCCTGGTTCTCAATGTGGTTGCAATGCTTTTATTCTATGGAAATCGGCAGTATAATTTGAGAATTATAAGAAAATTCAAAAGAGAACCACTGGAAAATGGGAAGCATCACACATTGCCAGTGAGATTTCAAGCAAAGGAAAATGTCAGAGTTTTTAATGTGAGTGGATGGGGAGATTCAGTGGGAACGGGTAACACTAAAAACAATATGTATCAGGAATACTGTTAAACTGACAAGGAATGTCTTCACGCTGCTTTCAAACAATCTATAAATTGGATTATAGGTACTGTCGAATCCGTGGAGTCCATTTCTGCTATTAAAATCGGTTAAATGTATATGCGAGCCGAGTTATGAGCTCTCAAACTTTTCGAACGGTTAAGCTTCTTCTCATGAAATTCCAAACCGGCAAATAGTATAAGCAAAGATGTTCTCATTTTTCTAACGTACAAGCACTGGTAAACCGCTGGGGAACACAAATGAAACTGCGTGGTGGACGATTTGAAATTCCATGTGAACAGGCTGAACCATATGAAAAATTTGAGAGCTCATAACTCGGCTCGCAGAGAAATTTAGCCGGTTTTGACGGCAGAAATGGACTCCCCGTAGTCAAAAGTACCTGTAACCAAACTTATAGAAGGCAGCGTCTCCAAAGACTTCCCTTGTGAGATTTCTGAAATACGAATATCAACTGTATTTTCTACTGAAAAGAAAAGTTTTAACTACAATTCTTAATCAAAACCATTTTCAGCTAACAGTTCGAGTATTTGTCGTTGGCTTCATTCTAATCCTATCCGCCATTTCACTGGTAATCGTAATAACGTTCAAATGCGTCCCTTCCCTCAACACATTTCTCACATACTGCTTCGAAAACATTGTCCATCTGTGAGTCATCTTCTCTACCCTATTCAAGGTGGTCACATGACTAGTCTGTCCAAAGAGAAGGGAGCGGTCAGCGGCGGCGGCTTTGTTCTTGGCCACCATTATATTGTAGTGCTTTAATGGGAAGACATTTCAAAAAAAGTGTTCATGTAGAAGATCTTTACTAATAATATTCAACAGATTCCGTTTGTCTGTTTATTTGTCGCCGATCATAACTCCTTCCGTAGTGGGCCGATTTCGATGAAACCTAGATAGATAGATTGGAAATTGCGCTTAGTTGATGCCCGAACTTTTCATTTTTTGAAAAAGTTGATATTGACGTATTCTGGAGACGATACTGATTTCAACAGTAAAAAGCGTTGAGAAAGGTGTGTCCCGACAGGGTGGTAGAAAGCTCAAAACTACTGACTCGGTGTTTCTTGACTGTATTCTCGAGAGCGGCACGGCCGCGCGCGTATGGTGTAATAATGTGCATAGATGGCCCTCACGCAACGGAAGAGAGTTCGTTCCCGCCATGTCGGGAACTTTTTTGTTTTTTGTTTTGATAGAACATGCCGGCCAGTATAAGAAAGTTGCAAATAATTTTGTTTTTGTCAAGATTTTGTAAAATACCACAAACACCGAGTCAGAAACTGAGAGCAGTTTCAATAAGAATTTCATCCGCAGCTTAATGGGGAGGGAAACTCAAAAAGAGTACCTCGGATGTCTACACCATTAAAGAAGCTTTTACACCCAGAAGTCTGCTAGGAGTGTTATAAACAAACTAATGATACTCAAGGAGTGATAGTGATTTGTGAATGAGGGATTCTGTTGTAGCTCGGCTACCTTCAAAAAATCATGCATTCTAGGACGAGGGTTTTTTAAAACTCTTTTCAAAAAGTTGTCATAGTTTTAAATACTCAGAGGGAGGGAGCAGAGTTGAGGGGATTGCGGTTTTTGAAAGTCAAATTCGGAAGGCTGAAAAAGTAATAAAAACTTTTGGGCGGATAGAGGAAGGCGGATGGCGTTTCAATGATCCCTTCCCTTTTAAAAATGGAAAAATGGGAGTTTCCAAATTTTGAGTTTTTCTGTAATATTATATTTTAAAAGTTCCGGTACAGGTAAAAGAAAGAGGAACCGGAGGAGAATTTTTTGTTACGTATCATAAGATACGTATTTGTTTTTAGGTCGCGCCTGATCGTTTTCAGCGGCTCTTGGATTTGTTAAAGCTTATTGATTTGTTTTGTCTATATTTGAGGAGGAGGCGGCATCGCCGCCGATCAGTCAAAAAATAAAAGATCTTATCGGTTTGCTCACTCGCCTTTTGGGGAGGGAAGAAAGAAGAGTTATGTATCAAGTTCACGGTGTAAGATTGGTTTGAAATAAGGAAAACATAGGAAGAAAGTTCAAATTGGTAAATTTAAAAACAGCTCATTCTAAATTCCATATTCTATCAGGATAGAAAAAGTCATTGAGAAAGTTTGTAGAATTGAGTATAAAAAGGAGAGATTTTACAATTGTGCTTTGTCGGAACGGACTGCTTAGCTAAGAAGCGCCGCAGGCGCTGTAAAACTGAGAAGGGTGGTGTAGGGAAGGAGGTTAAGTCGCCGTTAGGCGACGTAAACCGACTGGTAATAAAATAATCAACAGAATGCGGGATCAATTTCTGATTTATTACTTATGATCTTCTCTTTAATGATGCTGAAGGACATCAAAGACTTATTTTTAGATCAAGTTTTGGGTATAATTAAATATTTGATTGTTTCAGAAATCCTCTCATAATGTGTCCCGTACTCATCTTCTCCGTGAGCACCTGGAGCAAAGCCCTTCTTCATTCCCGTCTTCCAATGATCGACAAGATCACAAAAATCACTTTCATTGATCGTCATTCGGTCCTTCCGAATCAGACGCAACAACAAGAAACGGAAACATACTTCTCGCAACTTCACAGCGTCTGGGAAAAGAGACCGAGTAGTTGATGTTTCATTTTTTATAAAGCTAATAAATTATGAAATTTTCTGATGTTTGAATGATAGGTTCAGGTGAAACATGAAAGAGCCAGACAAATAGATAAATCCAAAATTCAAAAAGTCAGAATCAAAGAAATTATACTATAGGAGCAGTTAACAATATCAGAAATTTCTTGGCCCATTAGGTCTTAATAATCCACGTTTTCCCTCTTCAAATTATTTCACCAACAGCTGAAATTTCCAAATTTTCCATCATTCTCTTTTATTCCAGCAAGAAAACATTCAACACCACTTCATCTCGTATTATTCTCATGATTTTTAACGTGAATAATTTAGAATTTACGGTCTGGATTCCTGTTTTCATATTGAATGATCCAAGCTACAAGTCTAATTTTTACAAAGCGCTACTCATTATTGAGCTAATTTTATCAATAATTGCTCTTGTATTCACTATCGTCACTGTTTACATCATTATCACTACAAAAGCTTTCCACTCTAATTTGAATTCCTTGATAGCATTTATAGTGTCCAGTTCGGTATTATCTCTAATCGGGAGATCAATGTTGACTCCGTATCTGATCGGAATGTGGAAAGCTGGTGACGTGTCGAGTGACGTTCAATTCTGGTGGACAGATGACGTGGCAGTGATGCCAGAGATTCGTTCAATTAGGGAAGAATGGCCATTGTTTTTAGGGGGATTTATGACGTGGTATTACATGTTTATATTGATCACTTGGTTTTTTATTATGGCACTCGAGAGGACATGTGCCAGTCGATTTATTCTGTGAGTAGAGAAAAAGTAGACTCCATAGATGTACATTACCGTGAGTAAGATATACAATTTTGCCTTTTCGTTTGAAAATGTCCGACTTTTAGAAAGTGTTACGGTATCACTGATTGTTTCACTAAGTAAAGTTTTTAATGGATCATATAGAACAAAGGTAGAGTTTCATTTTTGCAGTTGACAGCTTTTTTGTGCGGTCACTCCCTAACAAGCTACGTATCGACAAAGCGATTTCCTTCTCAACTCGACCCATTTAACTACATAGTGCGATTTTCGAGTTGTTGTCTTAAAATGATTATAACTCTCTAGGGAGTGACCGTACAAGAAAGTTGTCAATTACAAATATGGAGCTCTACCTTTGGTCTATATGATTCATTATTTTCTTTTTCTTTGTGGGACAATCAGTGATACCATAACACCCTCTCAAAGTTGGTCATTTTCAACTGGAAAAAGCCAAACTGTATATCTTACTGACCGGTACTGTGGATACCCTAAGTATTGGAATCAAAACAGATGTGCTAGTTTTCAAAGAGGATTTTTTTTTAAATTATGAAACGGATTGGTCAGTAACAAAAATATGGAATATCTGGGCCACATAAACTTTTCATCAATTTAAATTTCCAGTGACTACGAGCAATCTTCTCGTCACCACATATTCTGGCTTCTATTTATCTCTCAACACGTCACAGTTTGGATAATGCTTTGGTTCGTATTCCTGAATCACATTAACTTTTATTTATGTTTTCTCTTCACCGTATCAGTCAATGCGTCTGCTGTCCTGGTGAGCTTTTTTTCCAATTTTTGATAGAAATTATGTAAATTTTTCTTCAGGTGCTGTATCTGAACCGTCGTTACAATGTGGCTCTAATCAAAAAGTTCGAACGGAATACCAAAATGAGCATCAAAATCTACACACTTCCTGCTCGATTTCAAGCAAAAGAGAATGTGAAGGCGTTTGATGTGACTCTTCTTTTGTTTTGTTTCTCCTTTAAACTTTTCATTTTCAGTTAATGTTTCGAATACTGGTCGTTGGTTTCTTTCTCATTTTTTCCGGTCTTTTATGCCTCGTATTCGTCAACTACAAATGGCTTCCATCTTGCGGAACTTTTCTTCTTTTTTGTTTCGAAAATTTGGTTCACCTGTCAGTTAACACTGAAAATCATCTCACCAAATTACAATTTCCAGAAACCCACTCATCATCTGCCCACTTCTGATTTTATCCGTTAGCCAGTGGAGCAACGCACTATTTCATTCAAAGATTCCAGTTCTTCGGAAGGTTATGAGTTTCCGTCCGAAAACTCTTCCGGGACAAATTATAAGTCAAGAACAGGAAACAAACTTCTATTTTACACAATTGAATACTTCTTGGGAACGGGAAATTGGTTAATTTTGAATAAAAAGTTGTTTTAATTTCTGAAGTTCTATTTTTTCGCTCATGGACACCAGGGAGTCTGAAGTGTGGGCTCTTACGCGACGAGGTTTCGAAGCGAGACTGTGTTTGTTTATGATTTTTTCAGTGAACACGTTGACCCCAAGCTGTTGTTTTTCTGGACATGATCTCTGACGTACTGTGTAATCGGATGCTTATCAAATACGCACATACAGATTATAAAACTTTTCATACATCAGTCATTTTACAGGAATTCAAGGGAATTCTAGATACTAATCAGAACAAGTTCATACTTTGTATTCTGAAATTAGAAAGTGCAGTGAAGTTATCAAGAATCCCCAAACTACACAAATACCAGACTTGCGACGGGCCGGGCCGGGCCGGTCAGGAAACGATATTTCTTTGAGAACGATTTTTCGCAGGGTCGATTTTTTTTAAATTGTATTAAAAACTTTCAAAAATTCAAATCAGGGCCGACGGAGCCGGGCCGCCTCTTTTCCGGCGGGCCGACTCGAAATTTTGCAAGTCTGAAAAATACCCAAAATCAATGAGCATTTTCAGAGCGATTCAGTGGATATTCACGACTTCGGATCTTGTAAGTCTTACTAACGGCAACTTCTCGGAAACTGAAAACTGAAGAATGAAAACTTTGCGGGGTCATAACTTGAGACACAACACATTTTTATTGGTTTTTATGACAAACTGAAACTTTTGTTGTTGAATGTTTTCTTTTTTTATTTCTGTTGAGAGCAGGGTCCTCGGAGTCTGAATCTATCAGGGACTTTGAGATTCTACCGGGAATCAAGTGCGCGGTGTTTTTTTCAATTCGAACTATTTCTTGTTTCTTCGTCAATAACTTGTAGACTTTAAAAAACACATGCACACCCTATACCCCCGATTAATCATGACGTCATACCCCGCAGGGCATGTGATGAACCCTAAAGTGCATCGTCCTCATCTGTCTCTCGCGCGTTGTCCGTTTAAACAAATGAGCACTCTTCTCACCCCAACAGCGGACACATCAGAGGGTTCGATGAGGGTTACGGTAGCTTAGTGTGGTAGGAGACGAAAAGGTAATAAGTATGAGCAATTAAATGGAGAGGATGGGTATGTCGAGTGCATGAAGAAATGAGGTGTCATCAAGCATGGGAATAAATAATTCAAAAGTGGGAGTTGGTGAACTTTTTGGAGAAGAGGGACCTAATGTCTGAAAATTTAAGAAAAGTTGATTTCAGGATTAAACTATTTGAAAACCGGGAACATGATCTTCAAAATTCTAAAGGTTTCATCCGCTACCTTGTCTGTAATAAATCTGAAATCACTTTGAGAAGAACGGCTAAAATTTCTATGTACTGTCTCCCATATCTTGTCCACTGTCA
The DNA here is from genome assembly GCA_002259235.3 of Caenorhabditis latens. Taxonomy (NCBI): domain Eukaryota; kingdom Metazoa; phylum Nematoda; class Chromadorea; order Rhabditida; family Rhabditidae; genus Caenorhabditis; species Caenorhabditis latens. The sequence continues at coordinate 13,236,775 of CM056093.1, read as the reverse complement.
GACGTATGTTTGTTTTTGGGACATGCACTCCAATTAGGTGTCTCCCTTACTTTAATAGAGCCAATTATACTCTCTCTTTTCAATCACTCCTTGGTTCTCTCTGACTCCAGATAGCTTGATAGCTGATTCTATCAAAATTGAGAAGCGAGGTTATACTCCCAGCGGGAGAGTCTCCATACGAACAGAGGCACCCTGGTGATCTAAAACATTCTATGAGTCATCGTCACGAGGTTATGATTGCGTGTTGCTTATTGATCGGCTGGATTTTTGTTTCGAAATAGTTGAAATGATGGTTCGTCTTGATATGGTTTCGGGGTCACTTGAAGATCTGTACTGTCTCGTTCAACCTTCGAGGACTATCAATATTTAATCAATGGCTACTTTTTTGACAGCGATGATGAATCACCGATTGTTTACTTTCTTCAGCTCACCAAGGGAGTCATGGGACCCCATTGGCCTTGGCAACCAGCCAGCTTCCTCTCTTCCATCTCACTCCTCTGCCTTCTTTCATTTCACCCTTACAATTCCCATACATTCCAATACCAATTCCATCTCTCTTCTCTCCTTTTTTTCTATTCCTATTCCCCCTTCATCTCCACACTCAGTGCCCTCCACTTTCTGCCTCTTTTTGACGCCCCGCCCTCTCTCCAATCGTTGACTGCCGCGTCTACACAGGCCACGAGGAGAGTGCGGGGCCTGTGAGAAATATCGAATGGGAACAAGAGGGCACAGGCATCAGAATGATGAAGGCAAGGAGAAGACTGCGCTGTGAGTGTTGGGTGAGCGCACACGCACAAGCCACTCTTTGACGTTTATTGATTCGTTGTGTAAAGGAATTGGCCAGCGCAATATCACCTTTCTCACTTCTATAGAACTGGGCGCTCTCAGGCCTTTTCTGAATCAAATTTTTGGGAACATGGTCACGTCATGGTCCTTCACTCTCAATCATCTTACTAATTGACCTAATTGGTATAGCAGGTGTCCTATGAGAGTCTCCACATGACATTTCCCAAAAAATGACTGAGCAATCAAAATTTAAGCTCCAAGAATATCTCAGTTCCCGAATCCCTTGTCCTGAGTCCTCCAATCAAAAATGCATAGAAAATCTTAACCGACCTTACCTCTTTCCTTCAAAATCTGAATGTTTTCCTCCTAAATCTGAGATAACCAATCAATAAATTGACATCCATCATTCCTGATGCTGTTTCTTCTTATCTCTTCTTATATTCTTACCATCCTTTGCTATCTATCAATTCAAAATGTCTCATTAGCCGCCAGTTTCTGTCAACTGATTTGGGTAGCAAGCGCGCCCTGTTTCCCTCTTTATGTTGGCGCGTCGTTTGAATGAACAAAGGAATTGAAAAAGAGGAGGAGTTGCGCCAGATGGTTTTGAAGGACACACACTTTTTCTGGGCTTCTGCATTTGTTTTTTCTGGTATTCTGGAGCAGATATCTTCAGCTTTGCAGTGATGGGAATTCCGTAATCCGAGAGATTAAAGGCTTATGAAATCTCCATCTAGTTTCTTTTTTTTATATTATCGGATTATCAAGCTTAGAAATTGTTGCCTTTTGAGTTTTCCTTATAGGATAATCAAAGTAAACTACATGAATTATCCTGGTTTTCCATGCTCTCTCAATTCACAAATACCCTACAACCTTTAATGGAGGTGCCCCCAGTACCAAGAGTTTGGAGCACAATATCTCAACTGCCTTAAGAGCTATCAAAATTTTTCCAACTGAAGAAATATCTTATCAATATTCAGCTATATTTTGCCCGTTGACACTTTTTTGATATCTCCTTTGAGAAAAAAGATGAACTGCATTAAATAGGTTTTACTAGGGGTACCTCTATCAGAGGTTTTAAGGTAACTATGTATCTTATTCTTACCACTTTTCATCCATCTGTAAACTTTTTCCAACAGTTTTTTTTTCAGAACAAAACCATGAGTTCAACAGATATCGTCGTCAAAGAAGAAATAGAGGAAGAGGTAAGACCCTTTAATATTGCAAGAGTACTTCTGGTCTAAATCGTGAAAATGACCGATTGTATCAGAGTGGATGTTAGTGTTTTAACCAGTTCTGAGCACCGATTTTGTACCATCCTCTCCAATTTCACTATTTATTTTCCCTATGTTCAGTTCCAATTTTCAGAGTTCGGATCAAGATCCCGCCCCGGTCTTGGAGAGAGAAGTTAGACCGCCTTCCCACCCGAGACCAATCATCGAACCCGGCAAGTTAGCCGATGCCAAATGTAAGAACAAACACAATCGAACAACCTCATAAAATTTATATGAATTTTCAGCTTACCGTGACAATCTAGGAAACATACAATTCGTCGAAATGCATCCAGATGAACTTCTGGAAATGAGATTGGAAGGAGTAACGAATCCAAATCAAAGACTGGAGATTATCAATATGCATACCAGAGAAATAATTAAATACCGAATTGCGGAAGCTCAACATACTGGGATCAGATTCAATACCCCCAACGGAGCACTTCGGAGTTTTGTCAATGAAACTGATGCACGATACTTAATTTCGAATATTATACCAAAACCGACTCAAGAAGAAAGACCTGCCGAAAATCCTTCACATGTTGAGGCCCCACCCATTCACAGAGAACCACCACCACCAAGACCCAGGGTGATCCCAAAGACGACTCAATCACCTGCAAGACCCATGTCAATGCAGTTAGCACCAATGGTTCCAGCACCGCCTAGCAGAACAAAATCATCAAGACCTGTTCCACAAGAAAACCCTGTAATTCATGCTAATGTTAACAAATTACTCATGGAAGCTACTCTTGAAATGAGGTTGGAAGAAGAGGAGAAGAATCAACCAAAAGCTCCGAGTGGTCCCCAACGAAGATCTAGAAAGAGTAATCATCCACAGAAGATTCGAAACGGTGAAGAAGAAGAGCCTGGTCCTGCTCCTCCAGTTGCACGTGCTCCGGTTCGAGCCCCGATTGCTGAGCAAAGAGTTCCTCCAGTTCAAACATCAACACAAACTCCAACTCGTGTCGTGATGCAACCATCAATTCTTGCTCCGCTTCGAACTCCAGTCAATGATTTCAGTCCTCGTTCAAACTATTCTCATAGCTCAGTATCTATTGAGTTTGGTGAGGACCAGAGTCATAGTTCCGGTCAGGAATCTGTTCGAGGCTCTGGAGAAAATTCGAACTCCGAGATAACGGGAACCCAAACTGATAGAGATACTGATCTGGAATTAAGTTCAAGTGAGTCAGAGTTTGGAGATCCCTTTGAAGTTCCTGCAGTAGGACGTTTTACTTATGATCCATCTGCAGATACAACCGTCGTCAATAAGGATACCAAACAAGCTGATGAATACATTGGAGAATCTTCGGCAAACAGGTAAGATCTTTTATCTACAAAAATCAAATCTCAAATCATTCTTCCTGACTCCACTTATTGATGCAAAGCTATTTGTCTGAAACAGAAAATTGGGTTCTCGAATTTTGAGGTCAAGGATTTCCAGACACTGTCGGGCAGAGGTACTTTCGACTACAAGAGTTCTGCAAAGTGTTCTACTTGATCGAATGATAAAATTTTGTTTCAGATGATTTTGCAGGCTCACAACCTCGGCTCATATGAACATTTTGCAGAATTTCAGAAATGAAGTCCTCATAACAAAAATAATCTTCTGCCCCAGATTGAACCCAATTTTCTAACAGCATGTTTCTTTGTTTCCATCCAAGTATTATATCTCATCTCTGGCTTTTTACATTTTCTATTTCATCTTGATTCAAAAGTTATAAGTACATATTCTGCATTCCACGTAATTATTGCTAGTCCTTCCCCCATCCAATGTCTGCTTTTTTTCCAGCACCAGACATCGGATTGGCACTTCATCAGCACCAGGACTCCGACAATTTGGCCATTGTGCCCTTATCGATTTTTCTTGGAATTTCACCGGCCCTGGTGCTGGTTTTGTGCCAATGGAAATCGATTTTTCGCATTTTTGAAACTTTATAGACCTCACTCAAGTTCTAAATCTGAAATCAGAGTGCCAACCTACCCGATCTTGAAAAAAAAGACCACCCTTGACCTTTTTTCGAGAAATTTCATCGATTGGTCCAGACAATCGCTCTCTTTTTTAAACAATCTTATCTCGAGCGACATGGCATTTGGTCCATCATATTTGAAAAAGAGTCCTTCCAAAGCGGCCCAATTATAGGGAGGAGCCTCCACCAGATGGCTTATCTTACCTTAATCCTTGCCGCATGTTGCAGAAAGCGTGTGCGCAGGTTGCAGGTCTAATTGGTTTAGTAATATTCCCTCGACGAGTCCGTTGTGGTCGTGGGAAGATTAGTGTGCACGTGAGACGTCTATTTCATTCAATATTTCTCTTTCTCCTTTCATCTTCTGATTTAAACTGCTCCTCCATTCTCTCCAAGTTCTCTCTCTTTCTCACTCATCTTCTCTATTGATTTTCCAATAATCTTAAATTCGAAAAAAAGTGTTCCCCACTTCTAACTCTAAATCAACTCATTTTCAGACCCAAGGAAAGCTCATCTGCCTGGACCAACCAGATCGTTCCTCTGAAACCTGAGGAAGTTCTGAGTGCAGTGAAGGAAGCACAGAAATCGATGATTGCTCCACCAGGAACACCACAATCGGAGACTAGCTCAACTGTGTCAGAGGAGATTGCACCTGTTGAGTCACCAGCACCGAGCCCAGCACCGAGCCCAGCACCGACTCCAGCTGCAAGCTCATCCGCGAGAGATTCGACTTCTAGAGCATCTGCTGATGTTTCGGTGAGAAGGGCGGAGTCGGAAGATAGTCATCCAAACGCGGACACATCGACAGATATGGACACCACTGGAGAGTCGAAAACGCCAAGGAGAAGACCAAAGATAGGTGATACATCGAAAGAAAGACCTATTAAGAAAGTAAGATTTTAAAGATTTTTTATTAACTTTAATTTCTTTTTTCTTTCAGCGACTCACTGAAGCCGACCGTCTCATGAACATGGACTTCGGTCCAAAGGAAGGAGGCAAACTTGGAGAGTTGGAGGTAGTTTGGTCTGCGGATAAACGCCGTCGTACTGCCCAGCCAGCTCCTGAACCTCCTGCACGCAAAGTGTTGCCAAGACGTGGAGCTGAGAAGAAGAAGGTAATCGATGATGCGGACGATGATGAGATGGAGGAGGAAGAAGAGGAAAGAGAGAAGAAGGAAGAGGACAAAAATACTCCAGGAACCTCAAACGGACCATCGAGAGGAAGGAAGAGAGGAAGAAAGTCAATGGCTGATGGCAACGAGAGAGCAGCGAAGAGTGCAAAAAGAAGTGGATCGAAGAATGAAGATCATGAGGTTGAAAAGGAGGCTCCAGTTGAGAAGGATTCGGCTCAGAGAACTGAAAAGAAAAAGGACTCAGTAGAAGATGGAGCTGCTCCAGTTCTCACACCAGTTCAAAGAAGTCCAGAACCATCGAATTCGAAATCTCCAGCAACCGAGCAATCCACTCCCCGTAAATATCAGGCTAAGATGTTTGAAATTGCACCAGCAACTCCACAATCTGGAAGTGATTCCAATCCCATCGTCGTGCTGGAAGACACTCCAGAAGCGGCCAAGACATCGTCGGAACCAGTCAGAAGCTCCCCAGCTGGTAGCCCTTCTGGTCCCACCTCGTCTTCTATTCAAGTGGTTAAAGTTCATCATATCAATCAACCACAAGTTGCTCCTAACTTGTTGCCTGTCCAAACCGTCCAAATCCCTCAAGTTCATCACCGCCAACCCACACCAAATGCCAGAAGATCCAATCCACAGCCTACGATGAATATTCCACCGTTCCAAGCGGCGCCACCACCACACAACAATTCACCACACAACAATTCATCGATGTCGGTTCAACAAGCAGTCCGGGGACAACAAGGAATTCCACCTCGTCGTCCACCTCAATATCCTGTGGCTCAAGCGCCACGTCATCCTATCGCGCCCTACCCGCTGTCGAGTCATCATCAACAACCAAATTCGGCATCACAACAATTTGCACAAAGACAACAGGTTCACCCTACACAACAACAACAACAACAACAACTGCAACAACAACAACAGCAATTGCAATTGCAACAACTGCAACAGCAACAGTTACAACGGCAGCAACAGCAACAGCCATACCATGAACAAGAACTTGAGCAACAGCGACTTGAGCAACTGCGAATGGAGCAACATCTTCAGATACGAAGAGCTCAACAACAACAACAACAACAACGACAACAACAACAACAACATCAGAGAAGACAATACCCACCTCGTCCCACTCATAATGGAATCCCACCTCATCTTGCTCGTCCTCCAGTCGTCCCTATCCCTGAGCCAGCTCGTCATGTTATCCCCATAGCGGAGCCAGCTCGACCTATTATTCCCATCGCGGAGCCAGTGAGGCCAGCGGAGCCAGAGCTTCGCGAAGATCCATATGTAAGCATTCAGACATGTGTAAAACCAATAAACTGTTTTTTCAGAGCAAAAACAGTTTGCTTGTGATTCCTCCAACGTGTGATCACGATTATTATAATTGGAAGGTGAGTTTTTCAAATAAATATTTAGCAACATTATCAAATTTTTTGATTTTTCAGTCTGCGGATCTCGCGGCCTGGATGAAAAGTGTCTTAAGCCTCGATGACAGGGATCCACTGCTCCAGAAAATGATTGATGAAGATATGGACGGTCTTGTATTGGAAGAGTTCTTGAGAGACGAATCGGTTTGTATCACAACTCTTGGCGTGAATACTGGACGTAGCATTAAAATAAAGGGTGCTATAATCAAAGTCGTCAACAATCGTGCGAAAGTAGAATATGAAATCGAAATGGCTGAATATAATCGACAGATGAGATTGTATGAAATGCAACAAAGAGAAAACCTCAGAAATTAACGCATCTTTCCCTGTATTCTTCATTGAATCTTCTTGTTAATCCACCGCTCATTTTTTATTGAAACTATATCTTTGAACACTTCGCTTTTCCCTTATCTTCTCTCGTATCTTGACCGTCTGCTAATTTTCTTTTCGTGTAACTTCTTGTAACTTCCCTGCTAATTACTTGTTTCTTTTATCAATGCTTGTGTAGTCTATCGGTCTATCAATAAATCATGCCTAATTTATGGAATTCACGTGTAATGTTTTTAAAACTAAAAGGGAGAAAGGGGGCAATCAAAAGTTTATTTCTGAAGTCAAACCTCACGATAGAAACACAAAAATGCTGAAGAACGCGGTGAATGTGGTCAAAAATGTGAGTGAGTTGGTTTCCTCAGGTACCATTAGAGCTGGATAAATGGGGGCAATGGACAGTAGTAACTTTTCAAAAGCAGTCTCGGAAAAAGAAAGTTCAAAATTTTTTTTTTTTTCAAACACTTTTCGACATTTTTTCAATTTTTGATAATTTTTCAGGATTTCTTCTGATTCTGAAGCATAGTCGAAAGTTTGGCCTTTTCGCAAAAAATTTCAAAAAAAAACAATTAACTTTTTAAACTTTGGCGCCAATTATCCGGGCATTCGGGCCTTAAATCAATTGACAACTATGCGGTTTCTTGTTTGTTTTGTCCCCAGATTTACATAAATCCACTCTCTTTTGATAGTTTGAGTGGTTATTTCCTTTAGAATCTCAAGCTATTAAGTTTTTCAAGATTAGTACTATGATACAGTACCCTGCAAAAAGATACGAACTTTGGCCGGTTTCAGTTGAAACTTCCCAACTTTGAGAGTGTGCCATGATAATTCTGATTGTCACACCCAGTAGGTTTTTAATGTGTCATGCAGATCAAAAGTAACGTTTTATTTTTGTAGTTGACTACTTTTTTGTGCGGGTACTCCTTAAAAAGTTATGATGATTCAAAAAAGACATTAAAAATTGCACTATTTTGCACTGAAATCGGTCGATTTGAGGGAAAAGTTATTTTGTCGATATGTAACTTACTAGGTAGTGCTCATACAAAGAAGTTGTCAACTACAAAAATAAAACTCTATTTTTGATCTGCATGATTCATTAAAAAAGTACTGAGTGTGACAATCAGAATTACCATGACTCACTCTCAAAGTTGAACAATTTCAACTGAAAACGGTCAAAGATGTAAACCTTTTGAGCGGTACTGTAACTAGGGTTTGTAAAGACAAACCTATAAGCGAATTGGTTACAGTAAGTACATTTTATAGAGATCATTATTGTCCAGTTGTTAGTCTATTGATCCAATAGTTCCGATAAGAAGAATAACTTGTGGAATCTCTTACTTGAAAAATATGCTTCGATAAAATCTTGAGATAATCTCTTTATTATTCAGAAACACTAATTTTGTTTTAATTCCCATTTCTCAGATCGGAAAATCGAGATCAAGAAGTGGAAGTCGTGAGAAAATTCTGAAGGATTCTGCAATTCAAGCATCTCCGTCCACTCGAGAAGCTGTCAACGTTGTCAAAACGGTGGTCGATCAAGAAAAAGGAGTAGATCAGAAAATGTGATTCAATAAATGTTCAATTTCATTTCTTTATTTCTGTTATATTTACTGGGATTTCTCAACCGGGGGGATTAACAGAATTATCAGAGGGAGGAGAGAGAGAAAAGGCAATGAATGCAAGTGTGCTCCATTGGATAATAGTCCAGTAGAGCGCATTTGGTCTGTCGGGTGGAAAACATAAACTATTTGTACTCGGGGTAAACTAGAATTGTGATGTACAACTGGGAAAAGATATGGGAACCTTTTAAATGGGGGAGGATAGGGCAGAAATAAATAATCCGAGAGGGAGCAAGTGTGCTCCAATGACAATGTATGAAATCTGTACAAAAAGGGCTAAAAGCAATAAGAAAACCAATGAAATCCCGTTTTGAAATGGAGAGAGAGAGAGAGTTTTAAAGGCAGGAAAAAAGTCAAATGGATGCAATAAAATAAATGAATTGGGTTGAAAGTCATGAAGGATTGACTCTCCGATTCGACGAGACCAATTTCAGAAAATGCTCTTTTTGAGCAAATAATTGGAATGTCGAATCGGACTGGAAGAGGGGGAGTTGATGTCGTTGGAAGATTACTGAATCCTGCAGTTTTTCTTCTTTTTCAATTTTATCGGAGACTCGAGTTTCCGGTCGTCATGGGTGTGGACTGGCATTCTTTCGTCGTGTTGGTATTTTCTGAAAATTTCCATTTCATGTGGTCCTGAGCAGAGCTGGGCAAATTATTTGAATTTCTGTTTTGAATGTTCGATATCTTTGGTGAAAGTTGACCAATCTTTTCAAAACTTTCTCGCCTGTTTTTTATTACCAATTCTTACATTGGGTGACCAAATTCAAAAAGCAAATTTGTGCGGTCACCTTGAACTAAAAACGTGGTCAAATTATTTGCCCAGCCCTAGTCCTGAGTGAGAACTGAGTTCATTTTCAGAACAAGATTGACTGGAAAAATTCTAGGTACAGTACCGCTCAAAAGGTTTTCAACTCTTGCTGTTTTCAGTAGAAAACGACCAACTTTGACAGTGTAATTCGGTGTCACCTGATTATCCGACCAATTTTATTTTGTAAGGGCTGAACAGAGCAAAAATTGCACAATATTTTTGTGGTTGACCATTTTTTGTGGTTGCCCTAATTTGAGAGTTACAGGTTATCAAAGCTATTTTTCCCTAAAATCGACTAATTTCGGAGCTTTTCGCTTTGACAACCTGAACCTTTCATGGTAGTATCCCTATAAAAAAAGAGTATACTGCAAAAATCATGTGCTACTTTTGCTCTGTTTAGCCCATACAAAATTGAGTTTATCGGACAAACAGGTGACACCGGAATACACTGTCAAATATGCTCATTTTCCACGAAAAACAGCAAAAGTTACAGAACCTACACCTACAGTACTTTTTGACGGTACTGTAGGTAAATCTTCGAAAATTTTCTAAAGCTTTTCAAGGTATTCGAGCCCCTGGTTGTCAGTATAGGTCATAAATATATTTCTTACCTGACAAGTCGAACAATATCAAAAAATGCCTCGTCGACATTTCTTCGCAGTTTTGCTGAGCACTCCAGATAAGGAATCGAGAGACGGTGAGCGAGTTCCTCTGCTTCATGTCGGGCAACCTGGAAAATTAAAATTTAGTCTCAAAGTCCCCAACGCTATAAAAGTAAAAATTTTCTACCCCAAACATTTCAAAAAAAGGGCGCCAAAAGCGACACATGTTTTGGATTATGTGTTTAGTAAGACACATGTTTCGAGTGTTTTGTGCATGTTTCTGTTTCAAGTGCCTCCTTTGAGCAGAAAAGAAGTTGTGTTGCACCGACAAAAAACGTGGTTTGTTTGTTTTGAATGTATGGATTACTGTAGAGATGTCTGAACAGGTGTTGAATTCTTAATTGAAAGGTTTAGAAGAGTGTCTGGGTGCACAGGGATTTCAGATTGTTCTAATTTTCTGTGGTGAGGATTTCAAACATGTACAGCAACCCCTCAAATAAGCTCAATGGTTCTAGGTCCTTTAGATCTCTTCGAGATTCCAAAATTCTCAAAAACTGCTCCCACTTCCGACTCCATCAACTTTTTCCTTCCTTTTCGTATACTACTTCGTACTCCTCCGGCCCCCTCGAATTTCCCATAAATTCATCTCTTTATTCACCTTCTTTTTTCTAGAAGCTTCCGATCCCCATTCATCTCAATCTGTCTTCTGAATCGGAGCAAAAAAGAAAGAAGAAAGAAGAAAGAAGAAGAAAGAAAAAGGGGAAGTGTCGTGTCATTTGGAAGCAAAAATGTTGCCGATTTTATAGTTGTTTTGGAGTTTAATGGGCCTCTTTTGAGATGGGTCATTTCTTTGGAGACGAAGAATTAAGAGCTGGTTTAGAAGAGATAGGATGGAGTGAATTGGATGAAAAGTACACTTTCAGAGAAAGTAATTCAATGAAATTTACAGACTTGCAATATCTCGGCCCGGAGTAAAAAAAACAGGACAGTGTTTCCCGAAAAATTTAAAAATTTAAAAATGTTCATCAAAATTAGTAAAAATCTTTAAAAAATCAAAATTTAAACTTTTTGTAGTTGTTGCAAATATAGGAATTCAGATCTCATAGTAATGAAACGATCCAGTATCTACAGTATCTACAGTAACTCTTCATTTGATAAACCTGTCTCCTAAAAAATTTGTTTTTTTAAGCTGTGCTTGGCCTTCGAAAATTTTCTAAGGCCGGACCTTTCAGGGTCGGGCCTTGACAAGTAAGACAGTATCTACAGTATTTACAGTAACCCTTCATTTGATCGACCTGTCTCCGACCCTCTCTATTCAAAACTTGAAGTCTTAAACCTCGAAGAACTCACATGTCTCTCGTTCTCCAAATCTGCTTTATTTCCCACCAAAATGATCGGAAAATCATCTCGATCCTTGATGCGACATATCAGTTCGTGCAGCTTTTTGACTTCTTCGAAACTGAAAAAGAAGAATTTCTGTTATTGTCTCTTTTGTGTTTACTGGTCCCTCCTCGAATTGGAACCCCGAAAAACAGAAGAACAGATGACGTTTTAAAAGAAGAATGTCGGGAAAAGAGATAGAGATGCGCTCATAAAACCGATTAACCTATCATAAAATGAGTCATTTGATATTCCCTCTTTTAGTATATTTTCCTCCGCGAAGAGAGCGACAAGGTCACCGATTTAGTCGCTTCTCTCTGTCTATTGGAACAAAAATTTAATCGGAAATTTTATGACAAAAAATATATGGAGTCTGTTGTTCAATGGGTACTTTCGGCTTCTTTTGATATCAAATCTTCCTCGATTTCTATCCTGGAATTCCCCTAGTGAACCCGTTCATATCAATACTATTTTCGAGGGTTCTTTCTCGAAGTGTCAACAGATGAAAATGGAGAAGACGTAGGAGGAGAAAACGGAAAAGAAGAAGACGTGGTTGTAAACAAAATATTTTATTTTTGGAGCGAGAGCTCTCGGTCGAAGATGACGCCTGCGTTGAATTGAGAATTACGAAGAGAAGAACGGAATAAACAAATTTCAGACGGATATTTTATGATGGTACAAATTTGGAAAAATAGGAAAAAAGGATGAGAGACGCAGAGATGAAAAGGAACTTGGGGATAAATAAGTTTGGTAGTAGCTCAGAGTTCGGAATACTGACAAGAAGTAAACAAGTTTTTGGAAAGTTTATGAAAATTCAGACAGATCACTTTAAACCGTTAATGAAACGATGATCTAAATGGTTTGGAACAGTAATACCTAACTATTTTTCGGAACTTAATCATATTTCATCGACATTTGAATTTGAGAATTGTTAGGTTTTGAAGAAAAGTTTTGGTCTCAATTTGTTTTTTAATGTGCACACCAGATCCGGGGTCGAAAAAAATGTGCACAATTTGTTCCGCAAAGTTTTTCGACATTTTTTGAAATTTTCCTCAAAATGGTCGAAAATCATTTGTGAGATCGGGGGCGACCGATCCCGGTTCGTTGCAAGTCTGGATGACGTTAATTATAACATAGATTTCTTGACCTGCATCGAGAAAAGTACTCTGAATTCATATTTCAAAATTCCAACCTTCCACTACTTTAGATCTACACAGTAACCCAATTCCATATACTTGCTCAGTTATCTCAAAAAGAAATTAGATTCTGGGTTTCAACCAATTCCTACAGATTTCATGATTTTTCGAATGAAGAATTCTAACTTACCCCATCAATCTCTTCCCATCTAATCCCAACAACAATTAGTTATTCTCCATAAATTAGAAATTCCCATGCTCACCCTCTTCCTCTTCTTCTTTTTAAAAATTCAGAATACGAATCTCCAAGTGATGAAGTGTTTTCTTTTTCCGGATGCCCCTGCTGTTTTATGAAAAATATAGGTCATTTATCACGGCGTGTTTCCCTTCTTCTGACCAGCCAAATGTTTCAAAAAGGAGCTTCTCTCTCCCCGGGTCAAACAATTCTTCTCATCATCATGCCTTCCTCGCCAATGTTTTTCTGTGTATTTTTCGAAAAATGTCATCATATCGAGTGTTTGTATGAAGCAGAGACAGAGAGGCGGCATGTCTTCTTATTTCTTTGACCAAATAGAAGAGATGAACTTAGATTTCAATGAGAGACTCAAGAAGCAGCAGAGAAAGAGAGAAATCGAACGGAGGCACACTGATCGGAGAGCACCGCGAGAACAGAGAAGAAGAATTATGATCAAACAATGGAAGAAGGAAATACGCTCTATTGATAATCTCAAAGTACTTACCTATTCCTATCTGTCACAGCGAACACTATCAAAAAGCCACTTCCCGTCCTCAGATACTGCTCTCGCATTGTGGAAAACTCCTCTTGACCGGCAGTGTCGAGGACTGGAAATTTTTTTTAAATGGAGATTCTCTGGAAATGGTTGAAACTCACTTTCCAACTTGCACAAATCCTCATCGACAAAGCATTGTTTTGTGTAGGAGTCCTCGATGGTCGGATCGTAATCCTGGACGAAGTAGCGCTGAAATATAAAGAGAATGAGGATTGAGGGAATTGGTGAAAAACTGCGATATCTGAATTTTAATCGAGTTTTGGATTTTCGATCAAGATTTTATTTTTCATTAAAGAAAATCCAAGCTTTTTGGGATCGCAAGCCGGGAGACTGGCGTCAGGTTTTGAATGTACAGAGCCAGGAAAAGTTCAAAGTTGGCGTGAAATGAGCAAGAGCCAACCTTCCTGGATTATTTTACTTCACAAACCAGTTAATTTTGACAAAAATTTGGTACCTTATTTGGCACCTGATACTTTCAAGTCCGTAGATTCCGAATCTAAAATAAAGTTTTACTAAATCCTTCTGTGAATCGAGTTATGAGCCGACAAACATTCCGGCAGACCTCGTGTCACGCAAAAAAGCTTATTCATAGGAAAGTTTGACGGCTCATAACTTGACGGCTCATAACTCGGTTCACAGAAGGATTTAGTAAAATTTTATTTCAGATTCGGAATCTACGGACTCGAAAGTATCAGGTCACAAATTTTTGAGTCGTTGGAAAGAGGGCATCCTCTTGTGAGAGCAACATTCAATTGAGTTAGTGAGCAGCAAGTTTATCATAATGAAAAATGCAGCTCAAACTACCGTAACCTTTCCTCTCTGAAACTTTCAAAACCGTTTTAAAACTCTGTCCTCCCCTGTCTTCTCACACCTCGCTATCTCTTCTCAACTTTCCCATTCCCGTTCAAATATTTCAAGAGCATTTCACATCCCCCACCTCCTTCCCTCCGTCCGACGGTACTACTAGTATGTGGCGGGAAGGAACAGAGCACAACACAAACAAACATTTGGCATACAAAAAGTACTACAACTCCTTTCGTTTTCTACAGTCTTATGCTTCTTTCTACCTTACTTCACTCTGTTTTTGCAATTCCTCTTTTTTCTTCTCTCTCTCTTTTCTGGACTGTTTCGTGTCTTCCCGAAGAGACAAGGACACACATGAGACTCACGCCTCTCCGACCCTTCTCTACACAAACGGATTATTTTCGGGGAGAAAAAAACGGGCGATCGGAGGGAGAGAAGCTTATAAAGAGAGAGGTGTAATTTGAGTAGAGGTAAAGAAATTGGAAGACGAATTTTGAAAAGGTTGAAAAGGAGAAAGAGCACAATTCAAAAAAGTTTACTCGAGTTATTTCGGGTAAAACGCATGAAATGGTTTGAAAGCGGAAAAAAGACAAATGGATTAGGTGAGAATGATCATTGTGTGTACATGAGACCTAATATTGAAATGTGGCCTAGAAACCGTGGTTGGAAAAACTCGGCCACTGCTGGAGGTGATCGAGAATATCTTGATTGTTTTTGAGCTTTTTCAAAAAAAAATTGAAGTTACTGATACGTTCTCCACATGGATTGGTGGGAGTAGGTCAGAACCAGGGTTAGGAAATCTCAGAAAAATTTACCAGTCTGGCCCAACCCGGTCCGGACTCAAAAAGTTGTTCAAAAACATAGTCGAAATGTTGACATTATTCAAAAACTTCACAGAAATCGCGCATTTTTAATGTAATTTTTTGAAAAATTTCAAATTTCTACAGGAGCCGGGCCGGGCTGGCCGGCCTGAGGAAAAAAATTATTCAGACGTTCCCTCTCCCCCCCTCTCCACCCCAACCGTACCACTATAACTTCCTGCACTAATTGTTTCCATTCAGAAAAAAGAAAAAAACCATATCCAATTTTCGCCTTTTCTTCATTCTCTCGTTTCCCTCAATGAGTCACGTCGCCCATATATTCGTAACACCCCTTGAATGCCTTTACAAGTCGTACAGTTTCATTTTACAACCAACTGAAATTTGAAATTTGCAATAATGTTTTGTGTTCCCCCCTTTTCCCGATGTTGCTTTGTGGTTTTATTGAGGAGAGAGACGGAACATCTGTACAACACGAACACACAGAGATTCAGATTCTAGAATAGTGACGTTGGCAGACAAATTGACACTTTCGATGTCTGTCTATTCTGTGGTTTTGATGGGGGGGGATGATGACCTTCACGTCTTCTGAATTCAATTCCCTTTTCAATTAGACCACACACACATACAAACACATAGGTAGGAGACAGAGAGATAGGTACAAACAAAAGATGATTAGGGGGTGAGGGAAGGTGCGCGAATAGATGGCAAGCAGTAGCCACCAGCAGCAGCAGCCAGGCGGTAACATGATAATGAGTTGGAGGAGAAAGAAAAAGACAAGGGAAAGAATAGATTGACATTGATCTTTATTGGTTTACAGGTAGGTCTTGAAAATGAATTAAACAGGGAGGTGGTGAGAAATAAGGGTTGAGTTTGGGTCTTATTGTAGTTAGAAGTGCCTAGAAGGATAAAGTGATTCGGGATTTTTTGGTGTTGAAAAGATTGAAAAGATTCAGGAAGTCTATGGGATACTGTAGAATGATTCAGGAAATTGGAGAATGTGGATGTCGGGCTGCAGAACGGTTCGAGACGATTTCGAAAGATAAAAAAGTTTCAGCTCACTCGGAACCGTCTAGAACAATTTGGATATTCAGATTTTGAGGATTCTGAAAATCCAAAAAAAGAAAGTAAGAAAAGTTGCAGAATATTCAGGACAGACACAATTCAATAACCAGTGGGAAACTTGTTCTGATCTTGCTACAGTTCAAAAAGTCAGTGAATCAAAAACGAAGATTCATGATTTCTGATGTTCCAAATCTAAATTTTTGATCATGTTGTGGAATAAAATGCAAATTAATTCATGGCTTTTAGCAGAGATTTCTGATTTTTTTTCTCTTGGTTTTTGATACTGTACCTTCCAATTTCAAATAGCAGGAATCTCTAATAGTTTTCTAAAACCTTTACATGAATGCCTGAGAAGATGAGTGATGATATTTTCAGCCAAACCTCTATTTTCCTCGAGTTTTTTGACATTTTACTTTCTCAATTCCTCCCGGCTCCATCTGACGCCATATCGTCTCCCAACACTTCATTCATATTTTTTTCTCAAAAAACCAACTAACCTGTATAAACTGTATAGTTAATGCCGATTTTCCAACACCTCCACCACCAACGACAACGATTCGAAGTATTGAATTCTGGTGGGCGGCTGTATTGTTGTTGCTCCGGCCGCCCATTTAGACGGAAGAGAATCGAAAGAGAAGAACAGTCGACAAAAAACGATTCGTGAAGTGAAGAAAAGAGACAGCGGACTGCAAAAAAGTGGTTGTGTATATGTGTGTGTTATCATCTCTCAAGTCAACTATCATCAGCTGATAAGAGAATCGAGACGAAAAGAGAAAAAGACGAGAAAAAATATTGGAAGAAGTTGAAAATTGAACAAAAAACTTCTAGGAAGAAAGGAAGAAAAAGCCAAAAAGCGAAAAAAAGCATTGAGGGCAAAAGGCCTAGAGGGACATGGACACAAACACATGCCCGAGGGAAAGGGGCGGGGCGTAGAGAGGAACAAACTATACGGAGGGGGTGAGACACAGATGGAGAAAGTCAATGAAGCTCCACCTCTTTTTTGAGGGATACTGGAACAGAATGGTAAGAGATAATGGGAGAATGAGAGGATTAGAGAGGCAGAGAAGACAGGGAATAGTGAAACATATGTTCGTAGTGGTAGTAGTAATTACTGTTTTTTCGACAGTGAAAAAGGAAGGAAAAGGCAACAATTATCTCACTGGGATGGTGTTTTTTTCGTGTCAAAACTATACTAGAATTTAAAAAAGGAAAGAGAAAAGGAGAATGGGAAAAGTCAGAGGTTCAAGCTGGAACACAACGATCAAAAAGCTAATTTTTTCGTCAATCAAGTAACAAAATAGAACGAAATGTTTGGCTGAAACTCGTTGGCTGTCAATCAAAAGCTATCAGTCTGTCAGCATGTAACAGAAGATATTGGGTTTTGAAGCATTTTTCAAAGGAATATGCTTTATTTAGACTTTCGAGATTTCAGTGCAATACAGGTGAAAGAAGAGAAACTTCGTGTCTTGAGCTGAAGAAGATGCATAGATTTCTTGCCTTGCATTGTCAAAAATCCTTTAGAAGAAGAACTGAAATTCTTCTGCTATTAGGATGGATCATGCTCAGGAATACTATATTTTCAATCGAATAGTAGTCGATAATTTTGTCCTACCGTACCCCAACGTAATTTCTCTCTCAAATCGTTCCATTTCAATGCGAAATATAGTGATTTTTGAGCTGTCTCCTTCAAATGACCATAACTCTTTAGGGAGTGTCTCTACAAAAAAGTGGTCAACTACAAAAATTGTGTGCTATTTTTACTCTGTCCAATCCATACAATTTTGAACTTGTTGGAGAATGAGATGACACCGAAATATACTGTCAAAGTTTGTAATTTGCCACTAAAAACAGTTTCAAAGTTGATAGCTTTTTGAGCTGTTCTAAAGATACTCTTAGGCTAAAACTGATAATGAGTACAGGCTCTCTCCTAACTATTAAAAACTCTACTAATCCAGGAAACGTTTCGGCAAAATTCACAGCTAACAATCAGAAAATCTGCGGTTTCGAGCAGAAAAAGATACAAAATGGATTATATATTTTCGACATTACAACTTTTTTCCCAATTTT
This sequence comes from Caenorhabditis latens, assembly GCA_002259235.3. NCBI lineage: Eukaryota > Metazoa > Nematoda > Chromadorea > Rhabditida > Rhabditidae > Caenorhabditis > Caenorhabditis latens. The sequence goes on along the minus strand of CM056093.1, from coordinate 13,218,778 downwards.
CTCTTCCACAATGAATTTCACAAAAAGACAAAAGAGAAAGCATACGAAAAGAAGTGCAAGAAGAAACACATGTGTCCATCACAAAGTGTGACAACTCTCTGCCCTTATGACGTGGAATGCCACGACAGTTGTCGTTTTTTGTTTCCGAGGTTTCCGGTCACAAGTAAACAAATAAACACGTGGCTTTTTAAGAAATCGGAGCCTATTCAAAAGGTAAAAAGAACTGGAAAACGAATGGCATATGTGGTGATGTATGCAAATTTCCTTTTTTGAAAGGAGACCAATAAAATATGGAAAATGTGGAAATCGAGAGAGGAAACAAGCGAACGGTGAAGGGGGAGAGGGGGGGGGGACACCGGGATTCATATGATTGCATATTTTGGGAAAAGCAAGAGAGGAAGAATGGTTTTTATAACAGGAATAGAGGGAGAAAAAATGATTCACGGATGCTTCTGGAACAAAAAACAACATGGGAATTATTTGAGAAAAAAAAAGATTGGCTGGAAACAATAAAGTGACGCATATTCAGGAAATCATATGCTTCAGAGAAATGGGGGTTTTGGCGGAAAATTCGAACAGACACACAAACAGACATTTTGAAATCTGGGAATCAGAATTTTTGCCAGCGTGGACATCTGGACACACAGACTATAAGAAATAAGAAAATCTTTTTTCTCTCCAGGATTTTCAAAATCCGGAGAAGACCTAAAACCCGAGTTAGACTAGAAATCGGGGGGAGGCAATAATTCGGAGAAGACCGAAAATCCGAAAGAAAGACAGAAATTTGAAAAAGTTGGAAAAATAAGTTTCAAAATTCCAAAAAATCAGAAATCCGAAAAACCTTTTTCTTCCCCAAATTCCTAAAATTCGGGGAAGAAAAAAGAGGACTAGAGAAGCGGAAAGTTTTTAAAAACTAAGGAATACAGACTAGGATAAGATAAATGAGAAATGAAAAAATGCTTTTTTCTTTCCAGGATTTTAAAAATCCACGGAAGACCCAAAATCCGAGTTAGTCTAGAAATCTGCGGAGGCAAGAATCCGGAGAAGGCCGAAAATCCGAAAGAAAGACTGAAATTTGAGAAATTCGGGAAAATAAGTTTTAAAACTACAAAAAATCAGAAATCCGAAAAACCTTTTTCTTCCCCAAATTCCTAAAATCCTGGGAAGAAAAAAGAGGACAAGAGAAGCTGAGAAACCGATCAGAATCATCTCAAAATACTAAAAGTATTGCTGAAAAACTAGCAATTCCTAATCGAGAACATGACATTTGTCATGATTAATGTAGCAATATGTTGTTCCATCCAACTCCTATTCTACCCTGCCCTCCAACTCAGATCCAACTCGATCTCAACCTATTGTTTTGTGTTCACCCAAATACACTTCACACTGAATAATCAAGTGGCTCCCTGGCTCCCCCCAGTGACTGCTTGCTCTCTCTCTCAAGAGCATCGAAAGAAGAGAGAACACCCCGCACACCGTATTGTTGTTTGGGAGGGGATAAAGAGACCACCCACTGTTTCTTCTTCGTTTTCGGAATAATTTTCTTTCTCGTTAGTTGGAAAAATTGGTGGAAAAAAGAAAAGGAAAGAAGGTGGTTGGTGATGAGAATGGATCCGATTTCAGTATAAAACATTGGTATCGGATTGCTCCCAGAGTCTCTCTTCATTGGTTGGGGGGCTCCTCTCGTTATGTTTTTGTTTCTTTCTAATGCACACAAACAAACTAAAAGGCATGATTTGTTTCTAGTTTTTGTTTTATATTTCGAGAGAAAGGGGAGACGTCACTGGGGGGATATTTCAAGATTTTCAGGGAAATCGTATAGTATCGGTTGAGGGAGGAATGGGAAAACAGCAGTACAATGCAGTGTAGACAAAATAGGTTCAGTTAGTTTTTGCGGTGAGCTCGGTGGGACGCGGTTCTCAATTACTGTGAGCTTAAAGAAGTTCAGCAGCTGGGACTTTTCAGGGAAGATCTATTAGCACGGCACGTTTTTATGACCGCCCTCTACCGAAACCAAAGTAAATTGCGTGCAAAATTGAGAGACACAGAGAAAAAGAGACATTTTTAAAGGGCATTTCAGTGGAGCGCAGTTTTAAAAACTGTACAGAGCTAATAACAAGAGAAAGCTCTTTTCCTCTCGCGGCCGGCCGTAGGGCAGCCTTGTTTTGTAGACGCAAAAATATCTGTGTGTCCGGACGGATTTCTTCCGAAACCACATTTTTAACAATTTTTTTCCGATTTTCAGCCAAAATCTGTCAATTTTAGTCATTTTTGATAGCTTTTTCAGCTCATTTTCAGCTAAAATAGATTCAAAACGTGTGTGTGTCCAGATGTCCAAAATCTGACAAGACAAAGCGGGGGTCTACTTCCAAAAAAATGTAACACGGAAAAAAATTATTTGGAAAAGTTCTGATTTCAGATGAATCAGATACAAATTTTCGTTTTTAATGAGAATCCAAAATTTGAATTTATCGGCCAAAAAATGGCTTCAAATTACTGATTTTCCCATAAAAACATACTGAAAGTTGGTGGAATTTCAGAAAAATGCCAGTAAATGACCGAATTTGAGCGGAAAAGTACGAAAGCTGCCTCAAAATCAATGCTAAGATCAAAAAACGACGCGTCCAAGGCGCCCCAGTCTTTGCCGAAAGTCAAACTACGTCATTTAAACGCGCCAAAGGTACGCCCGACACCTAATTTTGGAAAGATCTGGATCAAATGTTCAAAATTCAGATGTTTTAAAGCTTCAATGAGAACATCAGCCCGGTGTCCAGTAAAAAGTGTGAGATTACAAAAAGAAAAGCCAAGGTGTGAATGTGAAGTGAACACAAAACAATGACCACCATTCCCTAGTGTCCGTCCGGAAGAGGAAGTGTAAAGGAATATACATATATCATCATCGCCGTGATTGCTTCTTCCGAGAAGACAAAAAGTCTGTTCTTCCGGAAGGCATCATTACAGCAAAGGAGACAGTGAGAAAATGCACATTAACACACAAACAGCTGCCTTCCGAGGATTCGTGTCGAAGAGAACGACGCGAACGGAACGGAATCATTTGAAGAAGAGAAGTGGAGAAGAGGATTAGAAGATGAAGAATATATATTGTGTGGGACAGTGGGACAAGAAGAAGAAGTTAGATGAACAAGGGGATTAAGTTGGGGTACCAGAAGCCATTTGGACAATGCTAGATTATGGAGAAAGAGAAGAAAAGAGGAGAAGGAGGAGAGGGTCCGAATTTAGAATCACGGGGATGAAACGGGAGGGAAGGGTTAACACAATGATTTATAAAGACACTTTGGGAGGAATCAGCTGATGTCTCAATTTGGAATGCCCAGATGGTTTAGGAGCAGACGGCGGCAAGGGAGAGGATTTATGAACTGAATACTGTATGATACGACAAAATTTGGTATAAGAACGAAAGGTTCGAATGTGCCGAAAATTTCGCAAAAAACGGACGCGTCTTGGGACGAAAAATTTTGCTTGTTTGACGCTTGACGCTAATTTCAAAAAAATTGTGCAAATTTTCTGAATATTCTGGCAAAATATCGGCCCGGTCTTTTGACGAAAATTTCGGCTTTTCGGCTTCTAGACTTCTAGACTTTTAGGCTGGACCGGACTTTCAGGCTTTCAGGCTTTTAGGCTTTTAGGCCAGCCCGGACTTTTCAGTCTTTTAGGCCGGCCCGGACTTTTTAGGCTTTTAGGCCGGCCTAGTCTTTTCAGGCTTTTAGGCCGGCCCGGACTTTTTAGGCTTTTAGGCCGGCCTAGTCTTTTCAGGCTTTTAGGCCGGCCCGGACTTTTTAGGCTTTTAGGCCGTCCCGGACTCTTTAGGCTTTTTGGCCAGCCCGGACTTTTCAGTCTTTTAGGCCGGTCTAGTCTTTTTAGGCTTTTAGGCCGGCCCGGACTTTAGGCTTCAAGGCTTTCAGGCCGACCCGGACTTTTAGGCTTTTAGGCCGGCCCGGACTTTCTAGGCTTTTAGGCTTTTAGGCCGGCCCGGACTTTTGGCTTCTAGGCTTTTAGGCCTGCCCGGACTTTTAGGCTTCCAGGCAATTGCCTCTCGATGCCCTGCCTGGCTCCTTCAGTGGCTGCACTGCTCCTGCTCCAGTTCGTTGGAGTCATCCTGGAGTCGTCATCTGGAGTTGTCATTCGTCAATTGGAGTCGTCATCAGCCTTGAAGAACACAATTCAGAAGACTAGATTTGGTTAGAGCAGTGCAAAGCTTCGATACAGGATACCGGATAATGCAGGATTGCTGAACAACCGCCAAACCACATTTGCTTGTCGGAGCCGAAGGTTGGGCTCCAAAACGACCTCGCATATTCGGTATCCTGTACCGAAGCCATCCATTTCTCTCCAGCCTAATTCAGCCTTATGAATCGTGCAGCCTTCTGCATTTTGTGCTTCCCGGGTCCAACTCAACGACTCCAACTGACCAACTGACCAGGGACGATTCCAGATGACGACTCCAGGATGACTCCAACGAACTTAGGCAGGTGCAATGTAACCAGTTAAGGAGCCAAGCGAGGAGTTAGTCATCGAGTGGCCATTGGGCAACCATTGGGGACCATAGGATCGTTGGGCAACTTCGACTTCTGAGCCAGCAGGGTTCCTCGGATGAGAGAACTGGGTAGACTGACTCCAACTACTGATTTCTCTTCCTTTTATGCATCGATTCCACGTGTCTAGGGCAGATCGTTATCGGAAGGTCAGGTTTTGAGGTTACGCCAGATTTTGATTGCGATAAGAATTTTTGAAAAAAATTCATTTTCAATTTTGGATGCTCAGGATTTGCCGTAAGATTTTCAACTTCTTCTCCATAAACGTAAGAGATTCTTGTTTGAGACTCCGGAAAATGTTATAGGAAGGCTTTCAGGTACAGAAAGAGAAGCGGACAGTTCCAATGATAAAAAGTGTTTACCGCACTTCCCGCCCCTTGGAATACAAACATATGTACGTTTTTTTCATAAATCAAAGATCTCAAAGAATTCCCACAGCAGGTCAATAAAAAAGTGGTGAGAAAAGAAATAGGAATCGAATTCGACTCAAGGTGAAACAAGAATAGAAATGAAAACGCATCAAAATCAATTATAGATGAGGGATCCGGGAGAGAGATGAAAACAAAAGAATGGTGGACACGAAACTGGTAAAAGAAATTGAAAACCAATCTGTTTCTTTCTCTTCTCCATTTGTACCGCCCATTTTTGGAAATCTCTGCTGGGGGACACTGAGAAGACTGTCGAAACCCATCGACATCACTTTGGAAAGAGAAATGGTCTGATGGAAAAACGGAGAGAGGGGAGGGGGGCGGGAATTTGATTTGAATTCATTCCGACACTTTTCCTGACCATACCACTTTCCACCGCTTCTTCTTCAACCAGGAGAATCCAGTGCGTTGAACCGTGGAGACTGTGGGATTAGAGATATCTCGTATCAATTAGACAGAATTCGGGGGAAAGAAGAATTCGACCTTCAGGAAATAACAACGTTCACACTAATTATCAGAAAAAGAAGAAAAGAGGGATTAACGAGAGAGAGAGAGAGAACGAATTACCTTTGTGTCTCGAGAAATGTTTAGGTTTTATTGGATAACAGGTCACGGCGGGGTGAGAATATATTGGTAATTGGAAGAATAAGGAGAGAAGAAGGATTATCAGGTAGGAACAGATGAAATCAGAGTTCAGAAAGGATGAGAAAGAAGGAGAAGGCAGTTGTGGCTTTCTACCAGCAGGCTGGTAGAAAGTTTCCTATTTTGTATAGATGAACGGAGTGGGTTCTTATATACTTCTCCGGAATGAAAAATGAGTCTTGTCAAAAAAAAGCTAACAAAAAAACTCCAGTGAATTACAGTAAACAGTTCAGAATAGATTCTGAATCCACGGTCCAGCTGGTGCTCGAAGTTTTAGGATACCGTAAAACCAGTATTGTAACGTCACCTGCAATAGAACGGCACCCGTATTATATCGGCACCTCCTATATGCCCAAAATACACCACTAGCATTTTCCTGGACATTTTCCTTGATTCTTATTAAAATCAGCGTGAATTGTAGCATTTGGAATAGCAAACAGAATGCCTAGGAAAGTTTTTAATTAACTTTCAGAAGTCTCGAAAACTCCAATACTTCTCTGGAAAACAGTTGAAAACTGTAACGGAATGCCGATATAATACAGATTTTATGGTAGTTTTGATACTGTTTAGGAGTTGGAGTGTATTTGGAGTGGTAGAAATGAAGTTTTCACATAAAGTTAAACTTCCTTTGGTCCTGTAAGGAAGTGTGTGTGTGTTCAGAGTCAATTACGGGATAACCTACAATTTTGGATTGAAAATTTGTAAATATATCAATGCCTAAAAAAGTGCTGTTATTAATTACAGCAATCATATTTGATAGTGAGCACAAAATTATGTGTTCCAGGTCCAATGAGAATCTTATCCTATCTGTTACCGTAAAACCTCTACCAGCGGTGCCCCCAGTAGGAAGAGTTTGGTGCACAATATCTCAACTCTCTCATGAGTTATCAATTTTTTCCAACTGAAGAAATATTTCATAAGTATTCTGTTATATTTTGTCTGTTGGCAACTTTTTGATATCTCCTTTGAGAAAAAAGAAAGTCCGCGTTAATTAGGCTTTGTTCTATTAGAGGTTTTACGGTATCTGTTTCAAAAATCTTCAAACTTTCAGCTACTGTTGTCACACCACAATTACAACTTGAGTTTCTCTCTGTTGTTCAGCTTAGAATTTGGTACAAAATTTCCCAAACGTTTTCTGAACATTTGTTTCCTTCACTGTGTTCTCCAATTCAAGAATCTATTAAAATCAAATATAATTTTATTACATAAAATGGTAAGAAGGTGGGCAGAAAAAGAAGTGGTTTCAAAAAAGGAAAGGTTAGAAACGGATTGGGGAAGAAGAAGAAAAAAGGAGAAAAGGAAGACATAAACACACAGAAAAATTTCGTTTTGCAAACATTTGCATAAAGGCAACATAACCGAATTGGAAGGAGGGAGAAAGGAGAGGAGACAAATGTGGTTTTGAGGGGTGAAAAAGGAAGAAAAATAGGAGAAAAGACAAGTTTTCAGTGGAAAAACGAAAGAGTTCACAGTTTTTTGATTGGAGGGAAAAGACGCTTTTGTCACATTTTTACAAACAATTTGGTCGCAATAGAAAGAGATAAATATTGGAATTAAAATAAGATAGAATTAGAAAAAACATATGAGCTATTCAAGAACAATCACAGAACTTCGGAGTGGTTCCACTTCATCGGCGGCTTTCTTCTGTTTTTCTGCAAAAAAGAAAAGAAAGTTTTCGGTTGTGAAATTGAGGAGACAAGCGAGAGTTATTGGGATTTCAGGCGGAAAATCCAAGAAATTGTAGATTCGCTCTAGTGCACTTGTTAAGTTGTTCATCGAAAACTGTAGGCGGGGATGAGAAAACTAGAATATCTGGTTTCAGATTTCAGTACGATTTGCGCGCTTCTTACAACCGCGCTCTACCGAAACCGAAGAAATTTGTGTGCGAGCTTGAGAGAGGGGGTTTCGAGGGGATTTCGGTTTTCAAGGGGGTTTCGGTGGAGCGCAGTTGTAAGAACCGTGCCGAGCGTGCTTTGACTATCCGATTAAAGTTTTCACTCCAGAATTTTCAGATCCCTTTTTCCAAATTTCCGTACCTATCAAAATGCCAAGAACCCTAAAATAATTCCCCTCTTTTTGATGTTCACCCTCTCGTTTCTATTCTTCGAATGATTTGTTTGGGTCGTATTCATAGAAGACGTAATGGCAACGAAAAAGGGAAAGAGGGGGGATTAATAACGATACATAATAGGATGCGCGGCTTAGTTGAGAAGAAGAAGCAGCAGTATTCGTCCCCCCTGTATGCCAATTCTACAGCTGGAACAACATAAGCACAAACACATTTATATATTTGAATAGGTAAATATTGAGGAGACGGGATGGGACGAATTGAATTGAAATTTATGACTCTTATCGCTCTTTTATGTCTATATTGTCATGGGTGGTCTCGTTTCGAGAATCACGAGGGGTCTAAAAGGTCTAGAAGAGGACTAGAAGGGAATGAACTCCGCTGACTTCTAAAAAATAAGAAGCCTAAGGCTAAGATCTAGATGAAGTCTAAGCCTAACAGGCGTAAGCTCTTTTTTCTCCTAGGCTAAGCCTAAGAACCCTATAGCTGCGACTTCTCTATTTCTAAGCCTTGAAAAGCCTGAAAAGCCTAAAGCCTGAAAACTCACCATTAATTTTCCGCCGTAACTCCTCGAGTTTATTGAGATATTGTGTATCTCTCGAGTGTTTATATTCTTCAATTGACCATTCAAGATTCGAACTCCAGCATAGTGTCAAATATCCGCAAAACGATAGACCCGACTGAAAATAATTAGAGATTGAATTCGATGTTTTCTCCATGATTGGAGATGAATGGGGGATCGTAAGGAAATGAGGAATAATATGCAAAAAAGAATGAGGCAGAAGCCGAAAGTGATCGGAGAAATGTGTTTAATTAGAAAGAACCAGTCACCGGTAATTACAGGTTGTTAGAAATGGGAATGGTAAAAGGTTGGAAAGGGGAAAAAGGTGACAAATGGAAATGACAATGGACATTACGTTTTTGGGAAAATCTGCGGGATCTACCGTTTTAGTGGACTAAAAAATCAGATAATGGAAAACTAGTCCCTTATAGGTTTTGATACCGCTCGAAAGGTTATCAACTTTGGCTGTTTTCAGTGAAAAATGACCAACTTTGACCGTGTATTTCGGTGTCACTCAATTGTCCGACAAATTTTATTTTGCATGGGGGCGGACAGAGCAAAAATAGCACATAATTTTTGTAATTGACCTTTTTTTTGTAGGGTCAATAACAAAAAAGTTACAGGTTTTCAAAGGGAAAAGCTTCAAATTTTCGCTAATTTGCACTAAAATGAGAAATTGTTTTGACAACATTCAACTTTCTTATTAATGTCGCCACAAAGAAATGGTAAACTACAAAAATTATGTACTATTTTTGTTCTATACAGCCTATACAAAATAAAAATTTTCGGACGTTCAGGTGACACCGAAAAACGCTGCCGAAGTTGGCCATTTTCTACTGAAAACAGGAAAGTTGATAACATTTTGAGCGGTACTGTATGAAAGTTCATGATTTTGAAAAAGTGGAAAGTTAAGACCGCAGTTTTCTACAAAAAATATTTAAAAAAAAACAAACCTTAACATGAGCATACATCGCGAGGAAAAAGCTAAGGAAGAAGACCATTGCGGCAATCAATGTCACCGTTGATAACACATTTTCGGCTTCGTCACGCCGATTATACTCGTCTTTTGAAGAGGCACTTACTGTTATATCACCTGTAAATACCTTATTTTTGACCAGAGCCCCTAAAAATAGTACGAACCGATTCTTTTTCTGGCACCTAACACCACACTTGACGTCGTAGTTTCATCTGTATTCGGAGCTACTTGAGATAATTGAGCAGGAGGAGGAGGAGCTGCAGGCGTCAGATCACTCGCCACACCTTCCACATTCATTGGGGATAGGGTTCTGAAAATTATTTTCAGTTTGAGAACAAATCAGAAGGACTCTGTGGAGCTTACCGATTCCTAAGCTCTCCTTGTAACCCGTAACTCTTTTCCAATTGAAAACAAACGACAGTGGCAAATGCAGAAAGGATCATGAGAACAATTGCAATAACAAAGAGTGTGTAGAACCGAATATCCGCTTGAGCACATTGTGGAAGTTTCATTTCACGGTACTGTAATGAGAGGAGAGGGTTGAAAGAGAGAGATTGAGGAGGGGATGAGATACCTTTAACACTCGACGTCTTCTGTATTTGTAGAGACACAGTTCACAGATGGCTGGTCGGTGCAGTTTACGAGAAGAGATGTCGAGCCAGTGCTAGAAATATTGAAATATTGGGGAAGGGCTAACTCATGGAATCCCAGATCTCAAATAAGCTCTTCAAGACTAACACACAGGTAGACAATCCGGTGCTGACAAGGAATAAGGAGCGTCAGAAGAGGAGTTACCGGAAAACGTGTAATAGAGGCGCACCTAGCGGTGCCTGTTCGCAACGGTATATCTCGGTTTCCAAAGGAAATATCAAAATATTGCAAACTGACAAAATATAGCCTAACATTCATAGAATATTTCTTTAGTTGAAAAAATTTTCATATCTTTAAAGATATCCGAGATAGGATGCTCACTGAAAGCGTTTGCTCACTCGCATCCGTCGCTCTCAACCTCTCATCGGATTACTGTAGGTCGCAAAGCATCGTAGACTCGCTAAGCATCAGACTTGCAGAATCTCAGTTCGGACCGGCTGGTTCGGAGTCAAAAATGTGTACAATTTTGGTTACAAAATTTTTCGAAGTTTTTATAAAAAGTGGTCAATAATCCTATGTACACTTGAGCTTTTGTACTGAGACCCGGCCCATCGCAAGTCTGCTATGCATATCTTCTCACACAAATCTACCTAGCCGCAACCCAAACTCTCCATCCACCCCACTAGCCTATTCCAGTCGCCTCCTCCCTCAAACCTCAAACTCCACTCACCATCAGACATGAAACATGTACATACTGCAGTGAACCCGAACATCTACACGGCGAAATCAGTGGATCGTTGGAATCTGGTGGCCAACAACAATGACAAATCCTACACAACGGCTCGTTCGACATATCGGAACGTGCCAATGAGTAGACGGATGAAGCTGATGGAGATGGCAGTTCCTGAAAATGATATGGATTGTATAGAAAGGAGGGTTATAAGGGGGGATTTATGAAGGAACACACCATTTCCATTTTGTCTTATTTTCTTAGACGAAGAAGAATAGGAAGACCGAATGAATGAGAATGAGAGGCCGGGACTATATAGTGATATGGGTGGGAACATAAAATACACTCCTTGTCTCCTTCGACAGATGGTTGAACTCAGCACCTGTCGCGCCTGGTACGATTAACTTTGAAAAAAAGGAGACAAGAGAGAACGCCCTTGAGATGGGGAAGAATGAAAAAGTAATGAGAGTGTCTATCTATGACCCAAGAAAATGAAGAGGAATGGAAATGACCATCGTTTTTCTGAATTTGAAACATCTTTACATCACCTGTTGGACAGGTTGACATAGGACGGATAATGGAAGATTTTGAAAATGAACATGAAGGCTATTGAAGGGAACCTCAGGTTTGCCATTTGTATTATGATACTGAATTGGAGAAAGAGAGAATACTGGAGGGAACTTTGAAAAGTGAGATGACTAAGGGCAAACAGTACATACGGATAGTTTTTACCAAAGTGGTCAAATACCTAGAACGAAATTTTGGAATTCAATGTTAGTTGTATTTTCTGAAAAATGACAAGGGTTTGATCTCCAGAATTCTAGACATGGAACTTATTTCAGGCTCTGCTGAAAGCAAACTTGTGAAATTTCAGAAAGGCCGGGCTGAGATTTTGCTCGATCCACCTTGAAGAAAAGGTGCTTATTTTTTGCCACATTTTTTGAACATTTCAAAAATTCTACATCCATAGTCTGATTTTCAAATAGCTTTATTTGAAACCTGAAGAATAGTCAAAAATTAGACATTTTCGGTAAAAACTCAAAAAATTTCAACATTTCGTTTCATAATTCAGTCGAAAAGTTTTCTGAATTTTAAACTCCGGGCCGGCCTCTGACAAGTTTCCTTCATTCTTTCTGTATTATTTGATTACTGTAGAGCTGTAGTTACAGTAACCTAACTTTTCAATTGTTCCAAACAAACTACTCCCTTGTTTCTCTTTTTCTCCAAAGATGACTCCGAAAAGAACTATACATTTCTTCGAAACCGAACAAACAAATAGTGCGCATTTTATGGCTCCTCGAATTAAAAAAACTACTTTCAGTTCAGTTCACCAATTAATTTTTTCTTCTTCCAATTCTCCCGCTTTATGAGCAATAACTCCCAATTCTTTAAAGTTCAAAGTAATAAAAAATGTACCTTCTGCGTTTTGGGACACGTTAAATCAGTTGTCGAGCAGTGATGACAAAGGATTCCTAGCTGTGAGACGTCCTTTTCTAGTCCTTTTTCCAAATCCATCGCGTCCATTCCTATAAGAAAAAAGCACTTTGTTTGATTAGAGAGAGGTCCTTTTTAGTTGATTGGCCTCCATGAAAAAGGGAACGAGGAAACATGGAAATTCATTTGAACTTGACACGTGTATTGGTCTCACGAATAATGAAAGAGAAATGGAGAAAAGAGAAGGAAAAGAGGAAGAGGATAATGAATTCTTTCGAAAAGTTTGCACCCGTCGACTCGTTATAACAAAAGATTTGAAAACAATGAGATCTTTCGGATCACTGGATAGTGCAAGTATTTGTCTAGAAAGTTAGAAGTTTGGTGGGACAAATTTGGATTCTTGGTTTTTTCTCGAACTTTATATGAGTGAGGGGCGATCGGCTTACGGTGGTACGTCGTTAAGGTAATGACTTGTCAGTGGACCAAACTTTGACCTAGTTTTTTCTCGAATACCAGACCTCGAGAGCAAAAACTAACTATATATTTGGAATCAGCGTTTTCTCAGCTTTCTAATGATATAAGTCACGTCCTATAACTCCACGGTCAATCGGGAGCCTTTCCTATTAAATCCTTTCTCTGTCCGTTAGCTCAAAAACAAGAAAGTGATAGCTTCAAACAGCTAATACAGACTCGAAATGGCATAAATATGGCATAAAAATGCCTTTGAAGATGAATCTCGGAAATCCCATTTTTGCTTTTTTTTTAAACTGTTTTGACAGGCCGAGCCGTCGTTGAAAACGGGCTAACGGCGGTTCGATTTTTCAGAAAGAAAATGCTCACCTGCATTACTCATCACCTCGTCGTGACTAGGCAATGATAAAAGTGACCCGATTGCGTCTATCCTCGACTTTTTTTTTTCGTAATTTCGATTTTCTTCAGTTGTCCCTACACCGGAATTATTTCTCAGATGGTTGAAATGATGACTTTTTCTACCCGATTGACACCGCGTCGTTGTCGTTGAGACGAAGACTGGCGCTGGAAAAGATTGAGAATATTTCAATGGAGCACGTTTCGTTCAGTTTGGAATTAGGAATACAGGAGGTCGACGGGGCACAGAAAAACAAATAAATATAGCGTCTTATAATGCCATCTTTCATTTTTTCGCCTTCTTTTGTTTTTCATTTTCCTATTATTTTTTCAGAAGCTCCTCCCTCATCTCGCTTCTATTTTCCCCTTGACTAATGGTGTTTTTTGCATGAAATAGCAAAAATGAGGGTGAAGGGGAGGAGAAACTGATGAATTATTCAAAAAATACAACGGAGATATGTACATTCTTATGGGAAAAAAGTGAGGGGACCTGTGAGAAATGGAGCAAAGTTTCTTTTTTGGGAAGTTTCAACTTTTTGGATGAAAGAGCAAAAAGAGCAACTAATTAGTCGAAAGGGAAGACCAATTTCTCCGTTTAAACGATGTGGAACTTTTGACACGAAAATAAATGAATTAGGTAGGTCGAGTAGAAGAAATTATGTGTTCTAAAGGCGTCGAAGAGCACAAAAAGTATTTGGAAATACTAAAATTATTATTAGAGAAGACGGGGAGGGGTGGTTGACCCCTCGAATTGGCAAGCAAACAAGCCTTGTTGGTTCCAAAAATATTTACCGAAAAGGTGCGGGAGGTCTTGAGTGGAAAAAGAGGGGAAAGGGGGATGCGTGTGGAGCAGAGAATCAGTGATATTGTAGGGAAGGAATACGGGAGAAACTACAGTGTGAATTTTTACAGTAGGACAACAGAAGACGTAATTGTCTAACGAAGAATCTGGAGATGACTCCAAGATTCAGAATTTCTTTAGAATCAATGCACTCTGATTCTAATTCAAAATTACATGGATCGAAACTAAGGATCCGAATTCAAAAACCGTTTCTGACATCCTCCAATTTAACTTCAAAAAGTCTTCCCCAGTATCATTATTCAAGATGTTTTGAGAATTCGTGAAAATGTTTCCAATAAATTGAAAAACTCACTTGGAGAACCTATTACCGGCTTCCAACTGTGCTATATTTTTCTAGTTGACAATTTTTGATAACTCCGCCCATTTTTGAGATATGCACCTTCACAGAGTGATAGCTGGAGAGAGCACAGAGAAGCTATAGATTAATAGCGCAAATCTCAAAAGTGGGCAGAGTTATCAAATTTCTGAAAATCAGAAATCGAAAATCGACGTTTTCGAGAGTTTTTTCCGATCCCTATTTCATTCCCTCAAAACTTCAAAATCTCACCAGTCGAATCGTCGAAACTATTCAGCGAATGTGACTTTGCCAGCCCGATGACCGTTGTTCCACCTCCACTCGTTGTTACTGTCATCGCTGCTCTACCTCCACACGAAGCTCCGCCCCCTTCTGTCGGCTCACTACATCTCGTCGTCGATGTGGTGGCAGGTGAGACGAACGAGGCTGTTGAGAAGAGGCGAATTCGTTCGCCCATCTGGAAAAATAATTTATTTTTTTGTTGGGTCGGGAAGAAAAGGGACATAAATATGTACAATTTGGGAGGATAGAAAAGAGGAAGAGTGTCAACGAAAGACATGTATCAGAGAGGAAGATGTCAAGGGGTCAAATTAATTTTTTAAGAGGAAAGGGGGCTTCTTCTAAAGGTCCTTGACGTCCTAGAAATAGAATAAAATGATGGACATCGATAGGGTTGTTGAGAACAGGTCAAAGAGTGAGAAGAGTTTTATTTAGATCTTTTTAGTAGGGACTAGTTTTCTACATGGAGGTTTCTAGTCCCTCACTGTCCAGTCTGTCCTTCCTTCCAGACACCTCACAAGTAATAATTACAGAAAACGTATACGTACGTAGGAGAGAGAGAAAGGAAGTACATATGTATAGCGGAGGGACACACAACACAAACGAATTGTAATTTCCGTTCCCCTTTCGAAAATGGAGAGAGAGAGAGGCCACCTCTCTTTCTTTTTGTTGCTTTTCATATTTTTGGGACAAAAAGATTGAAGAAGAAGTAGTTGGGGGCGAAGGGAAATATTGAGAGAAATAGACGCATTTCCGGTAGTTTTGAGGAGAGAAAGAGGTAGAGAGAATCAGAGAAGAGCTCTTCCGAGTTTTGAACCCAGGTGAATTATTCTTCATGGAAGAGGAGGTGGATGGATTTGGATTGAATGAAATAAAAAGGAACGCCCAGCTAGACTCGAGAATAATTCATGGGAAAAAATATTGGAAATCGTACTTTTGATCATACGTATTCAGAGAGGGGAACGTATATATCTGGATGAATGATTCATTTGAAGAACTCTCTGCTCAAAAGAACTTTCAGAGCATTTTCAGGGGATTGATGAGAATAGAAAATGGCTTGAGGCAATGAAAAGGTCTGAAAGTTCATGAGCTTTTTGAATTATTTTTGGTGCTGACCTAGGTCATGGTCCGCTAGATGAGTTAGGGCATGTAATAGGTTTTTATTAAAAACTTCTGGAGTATTCCGTTCTGAAAAACAATAATCCAGACCGGGCCGATTTGAGGTCGGCCCGGATCACAGTACGAAAATTTGACATTTTTTAGATTTTTTGCAAAAAAGTCGAACTTTTGACTATGTTTTCAGGATAAAACTCCAGCGTTCAAAGGATTTTAGACTATTTTTCCTAAAAATTTTCAAAAATTGTGCACATTTTTTGACTCTGAGCCGACCGGGCCGGGCCGGACCGATATTTTGCAAGTCTTCGTTTTGCAAAACCATGCTGTGCAAGTACAGATTCTATTCCTTCTAGGCTTTCTATCACATGAACAGGCCATGTTTTCGAAAAGAAGCGTGACTTCCTTTTTTAGAATTCTGAAGCTTAAAAGTCCAAGATTAGTCTCAGAAGACGTAGTCATTCGTACTCTATCAGAATAGCTGATTTTTCAGAATAATTAAAAAGTATTATCTCTCTCATGAATGATTCATATTTTACTTCCGTAGTGACTAGTCATCATGAACTTTCAGAACATTTTCGAGCGACGACAACCGAAAAAACGGAACCAAAAATGAGTAATGAAAATGTGAAAATGCACAAACCATTTCCGTCTTTTTTTCTCCGCAAAGAGAAAAGGGTGGAAACCTTTCATTTCTCTTCCCTTTTTGACCATCTTCTATTCGTGACGAGAGCGAATATAAATTGCTCATAAATCACTCGAACCGGATTGCATTGGGGGAGGTCTTAGTGTGGTGACAAGACAATGTGTGGGTCCATGAAAGGAGAGACAAGAAAATGAGTGAAAAATGTCTTGTACTACGTCTATGTAGGTACGAATGGTTTCTTGGTACATCTTTTACGGAAATGGAGAGACTTTGATGGGAGAGAGGGAGAAGGAGAGAGGGTCTGCAAAGAATTGGAACTTTGGGACTTAAGTTAACTTTAATGGGTGTTTTTATAAAGAAGATTCTCCGAAATATATGAAAACATGGAATAGAAGATCTAGCGGAAAGTTTTGAAGATCGAGCAAAATGCAAGATTATCAGAATAAAAATTATCAACTTGAGGAGTGGAACTCAGGAATTTCTCCACTCTAATCTTCAAAGACGCATGTCTCAAAAGGCGGAGCTATAAAAAAGTTGTTAATTGCAAAAATTTAGCTCCTGATTTGATGTACATAAACAGTTAAGATAACACAATTTGAAGAAATTCTAAGGTTACACTGTCAAAGGTACACTGACCAAAATACACTGACAATATTTTTTCAGCCACTGCGTATGATCCTGAACCTAGCTCATTCCTGCAAAATTACATAATTTTGAAATCTGATCAGCAGTTTTGTGGAACTTTTATAACTTGGAACTGCTTGAGACTGATCCAAACTAATTCGAATGAGATCGACTTAACTTTAGTTTTATTAGGGGCGATCTAGATAAGACGGTTCTAATTTGTACCAGTTCTCATATCAATGTATCAGTAGGTTAAGTGCTGATCTTAATTGTTCCCGATCAGGATCTACAGAAATTATATTCACTCTCAACTACAGTAATCCCTATTTTTAGGTATTCAATTATTGTAACAAGGCTTGGTAGGTGTTCTGGTGACGATTCAAATTTTGACTCGAAATATTCTGAATCTAGACATCTACAGTACTCCACTAGACTCTCCCTCAACTTTCTACACCCAATACAAACCCAAAGTAAAAAAGAAAGAGAGAGAGAGATACGGTTCAATGTTCAACAATATCTTCTCAACTGGGGGTCAGGGGAGTGATAAAAACGAAAAGCAGCAAGAAGCAACAGATGAGAAGAAAAAAAAGAAAAAAGGGACGATAGACGGCGGACATGCTGAGACGTATGTGTCTGTTTGTGTGTGAGCGATCACATGTTTTTGGGTGGTTTTGTTCCCTTTTCGCAACCCGCTTCCTGCCCCTCTTCTCCCATAGTCCTTGCCTCCCAGTCTCTTTTCTCATTCCCACTACAATTATGTTTACAGACTTTTCGAAATAGAGAAAGAGAGATGGATGGATTGATGATGCCCCCAGTGATTTGGTCGTTTGTACTTTCTCTTTTTTCGTCTGTTTTTATCTCTTTATAACTTTCCAGTTCATGTCTATAGATGGATGTCAGTTGTTTTGCAGAAGACGAAGGTATCGCCTGCAGATTTTATCGAGAGGGTACGGTTGTACTCAAAACTAGTTATTTTGAAAAATTCATTGTTTTCAAAGTGATTTTTTAATGAAATTAGTCAATATTGACAGTTAAATCTGACTTTTATAGACATCCAATGATTTTAGTTTTTTTCAAAAAAAAAAGTTTTTTGCAGACTTCCAACGGATCGGGCCGATTCTAGAATTGCCCGGATCACAGTACAAAAACTTGAAAATTTAAAATTTTGAATTTTTGAATTTTTTGCAAAACTGTCGAATTTTCGATATTTGTAAATATCGATAAAAACTCATAGGATTTCCGACTATTTTTGTTGAAACTTTTAGGAAAACTTCAAAAAATATGAAAAAATTGAGCATATTTTTTGACTCCGGGCCGACGGGGCCAGGCCGATATTTTACAAGTCTGGATTTTTCAAACTAAATTTCAAGAGATTTTCTCAAATATGCCACTCAAGGCAAACGAAATATGTAGAAAATTGCCAACTTTTTCTGTTTTTAGGTCAGGTAGTGATCCGTTTAATTGTAGTACTCACTCTCAGACCCCGTTACAGCTAAATTTTTTATATCGAATTTCAGAAATACTGTGAAATGAGGGTTATCAACAATTCAATCAGAAATCAAAAATAGAGAAAAAGGGAGTTCATAACAAGAAGAAATGAAATTCTATCTTTCTAAATTTCAAAAGAAAAGAGTTCAGCTCTCTCTCTTCTCATATCATCTTGACAAGTACATCATCATAAAAATTGAAGACTTCTTTACACATGAAAGAGGCAAATGCGTCTCTCTCGACACAATTCATTTCGAGTTCACACTGAACTTTGGCGGGGTTTCATTTGAAATTCGATCTCATTTTATGTTAGAGACAAAGTGAGTCTCTCTTGCAGGTTTTCCCCAAAAAATGATAGAGTTCCACACGTTTTTTGATGTGTTCCACGTCATTTGGGTGAGCTTGAAAAAGGGAATTAAAAGAGAATTAGATCAGAATATTCCAGATTCGAAGGTGGCGCGTCTGAGAAGCGTTTACGATAAGACCAGTGAACTCTTACAGGCTAGAATTCATTTGGATTACTGTATCTACCGTAACTTTCTACAGCAAAAAATGGGATCTCGAAACAGTGATGGATATGAAAAAGTGATGGATTTCCAAGAAAAATAGAAAACAATAATATATACTTGAAATCCGTCCCTCCTAAAAATCAGATCCAGATATATTCTGAAAGCACTCAGAAAACAGGACCATTCTCTCTGCGTCTCTCAATATCCCACACTCTCTCACTTGCTCATTTGCTTGTTTCGTTCTGTTTATTTGCTCATTTTTTGTCCGTGATGATAGTGGAAAAAGGGGGAAAAATGAGGGAGAAAGGGGAAGAATTGAAAAACAAAATACAAAACGAAGGGTTCCAGTTGGGAGCTGAAAATGAGCATGTGACTCAACGGGGAAAGAGGAAAAGGCGGGGCTTGAAAGGACGGTACGAGGACAACAAAGAATTGGAAATGAGACTGAAAATGAGCAAAACGAGGAGAGAGAGAGAGAGAGAGAAAGAGAGAGAAAAAGAGAAAGTGCACATGGAAAATGAGAACGGAAATTAAATGATGCATTCGGATCGAAAGCTTCTTCTCTTTCTCTCATTTATCTTCTTTTCTGATATTCTGAATAAGATATATTAGGAGAAGAGAAAGAGAAAAGGAGATAGAAAAAAAGGAGGAGATGGATTATTATTCGATGAAAAGATTAGGAAAGATGGAATTGAGTGTATTGAGATTTATCGAGGAAATGATGATTTCAGATTTTCAAGAAATTTGTTCTTCACAATTTATTATTTACAAAGTTGCACGTCTTCTAGGTTGCTAGAAATTGTAATTTTCAGAAAAAAAACGTTGAAAGATTGACTTTTTTCATTTAAAACTTTTCATTTTATGTCTGTCCGGATATCTGGATATCGAGATGTCCCCAGAAGCCCGGGCCGGCCTTTTCAGCAGAATCAGGACCCGTAAATAGGCGCGAAAGTTCAAAATTCAAATTTTTTGAAGTTTTTTGAATTTTTTCCACAAAAAAACCAAATTTTCGACTATTATTCAGAATTAGAAAAATGTCTGAAAAATCATCAGAAAATGTCAAAATTTTGAAAAAAAAATTGGAAAAATGTCTTTTTTTGAAGACGGGCTTTGACAAGTATGGTCTGTCCGGATATCTGAATATCTGGATGTCCAGATGTCCCCAGAAGCCACGCCCACATCAAAATCACAATCTTCTATAGTTTTCTATAATATCAAGACCCTTAAGCCTCGATTCCCAGAACTTCTTAACCATTTCTTCTTTTTTTCCAAAAATCAAAGAAATGAGAAAGTGAGAATAAATATTCAAGACCTAACATCAATCCAAAGAAATCTGTGAGAATATCTCTTTTTTGAATGACAAGAAATATCTAATGAAGTCTTCTTCTTTCTCTCGTCGATAACTCTGACGTGGCACTCACTCGCATATGAGCAATTCATCAAAAATTCAAAACTCTGCCAGCTAATCCCTCTTCGTTTCGCGGGTTTATCCCCGTTTTTCAAAGATTTTTCGTTGAAGTTTTTGATACTTTCGTGCACTTTCGAAGGCACTTGAAAAGTTGTAAAATTGGATTTTCAGAGCTTGAAAAAAGGGAGGCTTAATATAAAATGCACTGAAAAAACTGAAGGTGTACTATAACAGATCTCATGAAAAAGGGATATATTCCAAAATCGAAACTGAAATGACAACTCCTATCTAAACAGACGTCCATTAAGAATTGTCAAATATATTCATGTCTTCTCAATCTCCATCTGCTTCTTTTGTCAAAATAAGTGACAGGTGGTGGTGGTGGAATAAGAGAGAGGGGGAACTATGTATAGATGGGAAGATGAAGAACGGGAATGAGAGTTTGTTGGTTTAGGATGCTTTTTCAAATATGGGAGAGAGGAGTTGTTGTAGCTGGAATTAATTTGAAAATTGTCCAAAATCGAAAATTAGTGGTTTCGGTATGGAAAAATGTGATAAACCAGCTAAAGATCCGATTTTTGGATCAGAAAAGTACCAAAATAAGATTTTTGACTCAAAAACGGACATCTGGAAACTGGAAACACAGAGCGGTTTTGGGCGCAAAATCTCACTTTCTGAACCAAAAATCGGCTGAAATTTCGACTTGCATAAAAACGGAATCAGAATGAATATAACTTACAAAAATTGTTTCTTATTATTAATTCAGTAAATCCAATCAGACACTACCAGTCGAAAAAGTGGGCGTGACTTCTGAAACTTTTCAAAAAACATCCATTTATAAGTATGCGGAAATGATCATTGTCTTCCTGTTAAAGACCAGAAAAAATCTAATTAGCAGATCGTTATTCTTCTTCAGACCCAAGAGTCGTCCTCACAGTCATATGGCCCGTGGGACCACCCATCTAGAGTTAAACCACTTTAAACTAATAGTCTAAAATAGGGAATAACTGAGTTATAGTAGTTCCGGTTGACTTCCGTCTCAATATTTCTTCTTTTTTTCTTCAAAAGGTATATAAAGTGAAAAATGAATGAATAAATGCCAATCAAATTGAAAAAAAGAACTGGAGATGACTCATTTTCATTTTTCCTTCCTTCTTCATACCAACTTTTGCTTTTGCTCCTTTTTGTTATTCCAGTCACGTTTTCTTTTTTTTTTCCGTTAGAAATTGGAATCGGAATATAGATATTCGGTTGGAAAAAAGAGAAAAGATGAGAAGGGGTTAATGATCAAAAAAGGGATTATATGAGCTTTTGAAGAGAAAAAATTGGGGGAAAACACGTGGGGTTCTTTCTCAATGATCAGATGGATCTAGATGGAGGAGTTTTATAAGTTTCAGATTAAAGGAGTATCAGGATTTATGGGGACAAAAGATTTTTTTTGGTTTTTTGGTTGAAAGGGGCGGGGCTGAACTGTTTGTGGATTTTAAAAATGCTGGAAATGCTGGAATCTACCGTAATCAAAAGTGATGTTCAAGATTTTCAGTTTCCGATTTTCAAGACATTTTTCGAAAAATGAAGTTTTTGAGAAATAGTTCTTAGCCTCAAATTTTCTAAGCCTCAAATTCAGACTTTTTCAGAATGACTACGGTGGAGCGAATATCCAAAACCCGTATCTAGATCGTAACTTCAGAAAAAATTGGATTGTAATTAGCACGACACACTTCTTACAACCTCGCTCCACCGAAACCGAAGAAAATTGTGTAGGCTCTTCGGTGGAGCGTAGTTGTAAGAACTGGAACTAATAAAAATATTAAAAGCTTCCAGATATCGTTTTGGAAAACCTCTCCAAAGTGAAGTGAAGGAATTCTGAGAAGTTTTGCTGCCTGACAAAACCACATACATATTTTGTTCGAGTCTGAAAATCTTCAAAAAACGGGGCGAGAAAATGGAGAAGCGTCTCTCTTCACACGAAGACGTCCCCCACGACAAATCGAGAAGAAACACGATGTCGTGAAGCAAGAAGAAATGCGAGAATCTATTAGGATCCTGAGGCGAAAAGGAGGGGGATGGAGGGGACAGAAGAAGAGCAAAAACGGAGAAGAAGAAGATGGAGCAGAAGAAGAAGAAGCATGAAGAGAGAGAAAGAGCAAATGCTAATTACGAGTACGCTCAAGAGGAAAGAGGAGGAGGGAACAGACTATCTCTCTTTTTAAACAGAGAGAGATTCAAAATTGAGATATTACCAGAAGGGGAAAATGTAGAAAAGAGACACAATGCCAACGAACATGAAATAGGTCAAATGTACTATGTGAATACCCAGGAAGTGTGGGGATGAGTTAAACAAAATTGTCTCTGTTCTCGATTTTGCACTTTTCGGTTTCTGTTGCCCCGGTCTTAAAGGGCAAACGGAAGTACTTTGTAGTCTGTTTTTCACAAAATGGGGCTTTTTTGGGAAGAGGGGGTCATGAAAGTAAAAAAGAAGCACTCAGTTTCATTGGAACTGGCTGGGTTGTTGCAATTTACATTCGGGAGGAAAAATATGAAAATCTGACTTACAGTACCATTTTTATGATCTGCTTTTCAGTTTATTCGCAATTAAGGTATTCGCTCCACCGAAATGCCCTTGAAAAATTTATCATTGAATTTTCTTCGTTTTCGGTAGAGCGCGATTGTAAGAAGCGTGCCGTTCTAATAATAACCGAAAATTCAATTTTTCTGAAGTTACGATCCAATTACGGTTTTTATATACACTCCACCGTACTCATTCTAAACAGTCAGAACTTGAGGCTTTCTCAAAAACTTTGAGCAATTGTGAGACCCTGATTTCATAATTTGCGAGATTACAGAGTTCAGTTCTACTTCATTTTTACTTTAAAATTCTAACCACCCCATTCAGAACATCGCGTTTTTCCAGTTCTTAAAAGATTAAAAAGTCAGAATCCATTCTTCCAGAATCCTCCGTCCCTTCTGCAAACTCGTATCCTTTTAATTCCGTGCATTTTCCAACATCACTCTCCTATCACTGGTCAGTTTGACTACTAGGAAGTTGTAGAAAAAAGAGCAAGAAGTCTCTCTTCTCGATATATAAAAAGTGTCATTTTGACAGAAGACTCCGTGCCAAAAACGAGTATTTTGGAGAAGAAAAAAGAAGAAGATGAATAAGTAGAAGGGAATGGAAAAAAGGGATGAAAGAGAGAGGTTATGAATCGAAAATGGGAAGAAAGAGGCGTCTCCGTTCCAAGAAAACTGAGAGTATAGATGATAGCAGTCGGAAGAATTCAGGTCTGTGTGTCCGGATGTCTCTTCCAGCTCCCTACGACAAAATATACATGTATACAAGATTTTTTGACCCACCACTTGGTAAATAAATCACTGGATTCGTGTACTAAATTAAATTTGGTCAGAAAAGAGACATAGAGAATGAAACGGATGTTTTTGTAATCGAACACTCTTCTGATGTTGGTGGTCACACACACAGAGAATCATCATCTTTCTATTGGATTGAGGGTCCGAGAGTGGGTGGTGAAAGAAGAGAAAAGAATATATTCCAAGTTTAGTTCCGCCTATTTGCTTTTCATTTTTTCATAGCAAAAGGGGGATGTGAGTCAGAAAAGGAAGGGGGTTGGAGGTGGGTTGGAGAAGAACAATTATCTCGAAATTTTGAAGTTCTTGAGTTCTCAGAAAGAGGTGCTGGGTGCCCTCCAATGCTACCTGACAGAATTTCACAATCTAAGTACCGTAGTCGATTTCAGACACCTTTATAATTGGAAATTTCCCAATCTTTACGAAATAAGCTCAAAAATGAGTGGAGCAACCAGAAAAAAAAGATGAAGACTCGGGAGTGTGAAGCAAACCGACGACGGGGGCCTCCCGGAAATGGACGAAGAAAAAAAGAAGAAGAAGACGTGAAGGAGCGAGAAGAGCGGACACGGAGCGGAAGGGAATTTTTGGAGGAACGACGAAGAAAAGAAGAAAAAAGAAGGAAAACTACTGGAAAGAGAGGAAAGATTGTTGCAAGACACACCCCCACCACCAACCACTTTGTTCCGGTGTTTTCAGATAGATGGGCTACTGGTGGTTAGGATGGAAAGGGTTGTGTCTCTCGAGATCTTGGAAAGGTGGAGAATATGAAGGAGAACTTTTGAATCCAAAAACGACTCCAGTGGATCTACAGTACCGCTCAAAACGTTATAAACTTTGGCTGTTTTCTGTGGAAAATTACTAAGTTTGACAGTGTATTTCGGTGTCACCCAGCTGTCCGACAAATTTTATTTTTTATGGGTTAGACAGAGCAAAAATAGCATAGCATTTTCGTAGTTGACCTTTTTTGTGAGGACACTATCTTGAAAGTTACAGGTTGTCAAAGTCAATTATCGCTGAATTCGACTAGTTTCACAATTCAGGAGATTTTCAATTACAAAAATAATGTCATGTTTTTGCTCTGCTCTGTTCAGTTCAGCCCATACAAAATTCAGTTTATTGGACAATGAGATGACACCAAAATACACTGTCCAACATAGTCATTTTCCACTGAAAACAGCCAAAGTTGATAACTTTTTTTAGCGGTACTGTATCTGCGATTGGATTCCTGATGGCTCTCAAGGACTGTCACGTTTCAGAACTGCATCTCATCAAAACGTTATTTAGAAAACTATAGTTCTGAAAAAAGACAGTTTTGAAACGGTATAGCTTTGAAACTATGCTTCACATGACTGCAAACCCAGATACAATAGATCTCGTGACGTGTTAGAACCATGTGAATTAACTTCTACTACCAAAAACAAGGAAAAGTGCCCTTTGTGTTTTCCAATCCTATCATTTTTCCTTCCTTTTTCTTTTGTCTAAGCTCGGAAGAAAAATCAAGTTAACTGAAAATAGTCTCTGAAAAACAAGCAGAAACAATTCGATTCTCTCACTCAGTTGTTTTTCTCTGTGATGTCTATAATTCTATAATTTAATTCAAGAGAGCACAAGAGTGGAAGTCACAAACACGAAATAACAAAATAGAAAACGAGAGAGAAAGAGTTCCGGAAACTAACCTCATAGAAAATCGAACGTTTTCTGGAAGTGGTGGTGGTGGTGGAGGACGTTGGGGTACACGATGAATTTGATGTTGATGTGGATGAAGACGTGGGGGAGGATGGAGGTTGCGAGTGCAATCTTTTCACCTTTTTCTGAAATTTCGATGGGTTGAGACGATGTCGAAGACTCGTATGAAACTTTTTTTTCGAGAAATCGAGATATTTTTTGACTTTTTGGAAAAAATTAGAAGATGGGAGCGGTTGCAACTCATTGTATTGGGTAGCCTAGCTCTTCTAGTTCGATCAGATGTAATTTTTTGAAAAATCAAGTATTTTTGGGTTCTACATGTCACCTAACTTATAAATCTGGAGCTTTTGACTTTTTTCGCCCAAAAGTCGCGATTTTTGATTTTTCGAAAAATGTTGTTTCTGACCCAGGGGTTCTGGTATTTAACGATGCCTATCGCTCAATGGGTCGGGGGTTCGATCCCCGTGGTGGTCAAAATTTAAGAAATCTTTTTTTGCTTATTTTTTCGGGTTCTAGATGTCAATCAACCTATAACTCTGAAATTTTTGTGTTTTTTTCACCCAAAATTCGCGATTTTTTGATTGTTTTTTGATATTTATAAACATTTATTCTGCGAGAATGACCAAACTCATAGATCTTAGGGCACTAATTTTTCCGTTGAAATAATAACTTTTTGAGTTGTGGCCTAGAAAACGAGAGTTAGTCCCCAATCCTATCTTTAAATGTTTGTTTTTTAAATGAATCCTAGAAGCAGCCATGCAGCATTTCAGATTTCTCAAGAAACAGCACCACTTTTGATCTTCCCCAATCGAATTCAAAACTTGGAACACTCCGGAAGTATTATTTTTTGCAAAACCATCCCGACCCCATTCCCAAAAAAGAACTGCTCATCGAGCTCAGGCTTCAATACATAGCGAATGGCGTGTCTCACTTTGTATTCTGAAGATGTCGTCGTCGTAGAAGCAGAAGACGTTGAACCAGATGACGAAGACGGAGAAGAAGTTGTCACAATGTGTGTTGAACAATTTTGAACTTCTGCAACACAAAAAGAAATGAAAAGAATTGAGTTGGTTTTGTTGAAAAGCGTTCAAAAACTACTCAGCCAAAAATCACAAATTGGATGTGGAGGTGTCTTGATTTTTGCTCAATTTTGATCTATTCTGTCTCGTATTTTCGAAAACTTTCGAAACGTTTTTGTATGTTTCCAAGAATCCAGGAATGTTTCGAAAAAAAAACTAAACAAGAAAATAAAAACAAAAAAGCAACATGAGAAGAAAAAAAGCGAACGTTTCTGGAAACTAAAAGTATTGTTTTTTGAGTGTTTTGTATGTATATATGGAACGAAGAATCCCCCAAAAAATTCATGAGTCTCTCGAGATTTTCTGTCCTGTACAACAACGAAAAAATGGGGAAAAAGTGGAGAGAGAAGAGGAGGATATGTTTTTGGGAAAGAAGGCAATATTGAGACAGAAACAGCATTTTTTGAGTGATGGGCTTTCGATTCTTCAACTTTTTTCATTGTTTAGTTTTTCTTCGGTTTTTCGGAGCAGAAAAAATAAAGTTTTAGGAGAGGAGGGGGTTCTGAGAGTATAGAAAGTACAGTCTAGTAGCGAATTCTCACAGTGGGGATATCTGAACCATGGAAACTGCGAAATAAAAATTCATGACACTGTTTTGGAGTCATAGGGTTTTTCATTATTTCAAATTTCGTGAAATTTGAAGAACATGCTCTAGAGGTTCACTTCAATATTCAAAATCATATTAGTGGTGAGTTGTTTTAGAATTAGGGCGTCCAGTAGAGCGCGCTTACTAGTTTTGGTATTTTAAAGTACGTTTCAAATACCAAAAAATATGTAAAAAAATACAACAAGAAAAACTTCAACTTTTGAGATATGCGTCTTTAAACTTTCTCGCTTCTCTAGGAACTCTTTTCTGCTACTAATCTTTAAAGACGCGTATCTCAAAAGTGGGCGGAGCTATCAAAAAGATGTCAACTACAAAAATAAAGATCTAGACATGATCTATCGATTGGTATTAAAAATTCTAAAAATATACAGGCGCATTGTTTCAATATTTGGCCTCCAGTTGGGAACATATATTTGGGGAGAGCTCTTACAAAACAGTTGCAAAACTGAAATTTTTAGATGTCATCCACATTTTCCAAAAATTCAAAACCATGGGTCCAAGTCTCAAGATGAATTATAAATTGAATAGCTCTAGAACCAATACTGTATGGAAAATTCATACAAGACGAAAGTTTAATAAACAAATATACTGTAAGCATCCTATTGTAAGTTTGATCATGATCTCACAAAGAGATACGCTAAATCATTAAAATTTACGCGAGATGATGACAAATTAACGCTTTATAAGAATTACTCAAGAATTTTAGAATGCTTAACGTAGACTGACTATTTCTAAAAGAGAGATATTCTGAGAAAAACGAAAATTCTGCAAAGGAGCCCTCAGACAGGTACTTCACCCAAAACTTTTTCCAGAAACGCTAATTTCAGAAGTGCGAGTTCTCCTGAATCCCTAAATTTCTGAACCTCACAACAACATGAAGCTTCTAACGAATCTCTAGACTCAAGGAAAAGAAAGATTGTTGTTCAGAAAATATTTCTGAAAAAGTTAACAAGTTCTCAGCACCTCGTTGTCTCTTTCCGAAGGGTCATCTGATTTCTTCGAGAAAAAAGAAAAGTTGAGCCCTCCCAGAGCAGTCCGGAAGAAGGGGGGTAAAACGAACAAACTTGTTTTTTGTGTGTGTCTGTGTGCTCATCATTCCTGCGTCTCTTCGTCTCCAACACTATTTTGTTCAGTTGTCCCAACCCCGTTCCTCCTATCAGTGCCTCTGACCCTCTTTCACTCTTTTACTACTAAGTATTTAGACAGAGCAGAGCACCTCTCTCTCACAGAGACGTTCTCCTTCATTTTGCTGCTCTCCAGGGGGTAAACAACAACAAAAAAGATCAGTAAATAGGAGAGAACAATAGAGAAAAAGAGCCGGGAATTTCAAAAGCGATGCTTTTGTTTTTGAACTTCTTCGTCTCCTTTTCTTTCCTGCTCTGCACCTACGATTTGCCTTTTTTTACTACTAAACAAAAGAGTTTGCAGGAGGAAAGAACTCGAGGAGAGACAACGGGGAGCAGAGGTCACTTTTTGATATGAAAACGTATTGGATGGATCAGAAGTCAGGGAGAATTTCCACCAGCAAGTTTTGAGAGCATGAGGTCAATTAGGTTGGCTAGGAGACAAAATTCAAGTTTTTCAGATAAGAACGTTATTTTCTATTCTGTTCAAAACTGCTTGCCAAACTGCTAATTGCAATTTTGAAAATTTTCTGGATGTGAAGATTTCAGACTGTGCTTCGATCACATGGTCAAAAACACATCCTGCTCAGAATGGAGGCTGCGTCAACTGGTTTTTAATATTTGAAATTTAAATTGGTTGAATTGATCTAGCTCTTCATTTTTGTAGTTGACAACTTTTTGAACGCTGTTCACGCTTTCAAAATCCGAAGGCTTAAAGTTAGGTGAAGGAGAGAGGAGACGCAGAGAAAGCAGACACCCTCGCTTCTCTGCACCCTCTTTTTCTCTCACCATCTCCTTCATTTCTGTTTAATGGCGCATATCTCAAAAACTTGACTAGCTATCAAAAAGTTGTCAACTGCAAAAATGTAGCTCTAGGTTTGTTCTACACAACCATATAAAGATCAAAGCATTGTGACACCTGAAAAAGTCATGTCAGATTCTCAAAAATCACCCTTACTTCAGACGCTTCAATACATCTCAACTTGTGGTTTGAAGCAACCTGTTCAACTACCTTGACTCATGAGTTTGTATGGTACCGTAACCTTCTATCCTGTCTTCAGTACCATTTCCAACAATCTTCCCTTCTTCTGTAAAAACTCACTGCATTTTCTCAAGTCATGTAATCCATGAAAAGTGGCTGATTTCTTCGGAACACTTCTCGATTTCGCCATTGTACTCGTTTTCTTGGGAACCCCGTTGAAGTTATCAATCAGTCGAGCGTTCTCACGTGTCTCCTCTCGAATTGTTCCAAGAAAATCCGTCTGAAAATAAAAGGAGAAGAGGATTATATCAAGGATTAGTTCTTACCGGTCTAGCGAAGCTAAAAGCGGGTCTCCGAAAACCGTACTCGCTCTTCGAACCGTGCATTTCTTCAATATGCTACCTGGAATGAAATACCAAAATGAATTGGTAGCGACCAAAAAAAAAGAAATCGAAAAAAAAGAAGAAGATGTGGAAAAATAAGAAAAAACTTTCATGTACACATCCGGTGTGCTGTCAAGTCGTCGTCGGGATTAATCAGAAAAGAGGATGAAAAAGATGGAGGTGAGAAAAAAGAGATGACGAAGAGATGAGAGAAGGGAGAGCAAAAGTAGAAGAGATGAGAAGATGGAACTGACTTGAATATGAGCAAAAAGAGCAAAAATGCCCGCTGCGAGACGCTTTTTTTTGCGAAAATTTTGGTTGAGTTCTATTTCTCGGGTTGCGGTTTTTTGATAGATTGAATGGACGGGGTCGGCGTCTCCGGGGGATTTCGAAAATTGAGAAGGAAGAGGGTTACGGTAGTTTGTTTGGAAGAAGAAGGAAGAAAAATTGCAAATGCAACTTGTAACCACTTGGGATGAAGATTATGTGTGCAACCTTAATTCTAGAATTCTATCAGATTCGTGCTCTTTAATGTTTGCGTAGTTAGGCTCAAATAACCGGATGCTCTCTCACCTGAAGGCGTGAATAAAAAACATGTTACGAAATCACTTTTTGGACGAGATCAAAACCGGAAATACGAGCATTTGGGAGGGGCTTTTTTCTAATCTTCGGGTATGCAGAAGCATGATATTTGATAAGATTTACAGATTGCTTCAAACTTTTGGAAAAAGCTTGAGATATTGGCTAAAACATAGTTATCATCAAGTTTTCAAAAAAACAGGTAAAATTAATACGGAAAACCTACAGTACCAATAGGAAAGCCACACATGCAGTTTTTAGTTGAAAATGGACATTTTTGTGACACAGCCTCTCTGATGGTATCACAATATCGGCTGTTTATGGATTGTAAAGATCACAAGTAGAGCTTCATTCTTGTAGTTGACAACTTTTTTGTACGGACACATCCTAAGAAGTTACAGGCAGTCAAAGAAAGCAACTCCTTTTAGCCCTGAAACAAAACGAGGAGAGAAATTTCTTTGACGATTGATAACTTCTTTGAATTAGTTTGTACAAAGAAGTTGTCAACTACAAAAATAGAGCTCTACTTTTGCTCTGTTTGATCCTATAAAAAATTATTTTGTGGAACAGTTATTTTTACTATTACACACTTTCAAAGTTGGGCATTTTCAACTGAAAAAGGCAAAACTGAATACACTTTTGAGCGGTACTGTATCATCAGGATTTGAAAAAATAAACAGATAAATTTAATACGGAAAACCCAAATGAGAATGTCACGGAGTCGTACTTCTGAATATGTACCGATGCGATACAAACTACAAAATTCCGAGCCAGAATCAGTGACACCGAGCTACAATGTCAAAACAGGCCCCAACGCTCAATAAAACCAGTACAGTGTCTGGAAATCTGGACTACTGGACGCACAGACAGAACGCAACTACAAAAGCTTTAGCGAAACATAGCACATCTTCTATAAGAAGAAGTGTGAGTCAGCTCTTGTCCTCGTGAAAAATGAAGAGAAAAATGAAAATGAAGTTCTGTCACCAATAATAAAATTACTTGTTCATATTCATCATACGAAGAAAAATTGGAAATATGAAGCGTCGTCGTGCGAAATGAGAAGATGTCATTTCCAGATGAAGCAGAAAAGGAGAAGAAGACGTTTTGTGTGTGTATAGGCAGAGGAAAAGTTTCATTTTCTATTCAATTTCATTTCTTGCTTCTCCCTCTTTTTGCTCTTCTGATGACGACGATGGGATCGAGTAAAAATGAGAAATGAACATGGATACTCCAGAAGACTCCAGAACGACGTCAACGTCTTCTTAAAAAGAATCTGCAGGATCTAAAACTATAAACTGACTTCTAATCCAGAGAAGCCGATGAAAAGTGCATTATTCATAAACTTTTCTATTTTTAGATATTTTTAGATTCAGACATAAATATTTCTACAATTTCTACAAAAAAACAAGAATGATATCACTTTCCGAGTACAAAAAACGACTTCACTCGCAGTCAGAACCCCAACAAAATTTGAAAAGAACAAAAAATGTCGTGGTTTTTAAAAAGAATGTCCTGCTGGGTTTTTGTGTCGCGACGGAGGACCGGAGGGAACGAAAAGAATCTCGACGTCTTCTGGAGTAAGGGGGCTCATTGTAAATTCATTGGATATTTGAGAGCAAAAAAAGAAGAAGAAAACCTCTCTGACATACACACACACAAAAGAATAATAATTGGTTTAAAAAATAGAGGAAGGGTTTTTTTTCTTCGGATAAATGGAGAGATCTAATTAAATGAATCGATTTTGTAATGGGGTTATTCAGGTCATGTAAAAATGTATTTTAATACATATTTTACCTTATTCACGACCGTTGAAAAATGTGTTTTTTTACACATTTTTTTCCATTTTTCTACATTTCTCCCCCATTTTTTGACAGTTTTTCTACATGCGCATGTCGAAAAATACAAAAAAGTGGAAAAACGTTGTTAGACCAACGCTAAACTGAGATTTGTGAAAAATAGTTTCTCGACGGTCGTGAATAAGGAAAAAATGTATTAAAATACATTTTTACATGACCTGAATAACCCCATAATGGAGAAGAGGGGGAGCGGAAGTTCAGAAGAATTTTCTCAGGCAGATGCGAAAAAAAGTGTTTTGAAGTTCAGTTTCGTAACGGATGTGGGAAAATGAAAGTGAATATTGAATGAATGTGACAACTCAGATTTTGCGATTGAGAGAAAAAAAACAAGGGAAAAGGAACTTAGATTCGAGGAATTTCATGAATTCACAAAAGGCTGTCGCGTCGTTGACGCACTTTCTTTTTAAAAATAACTCAGGTGCAAACCTGTCCGAACGAAACCTTTTGATTCATCTTCTAGGGAGCTTTGGAACTCAATTCTTGTGCCGGTATATCTGGTTGGCTACTACAGTACCGCACAAAAGTTTCTCCTCTAACAAGTAGCTGTTTTCAGTTGAAAAGGACCAAATTTGAGAGTGTGTCTCGGTATTCCTGGTGGCCCCACAAAGTAAATTTTGTATGGATTATTTAGATCAAAAGTAGAGCTTTATTTATGTAGTTTGTCATTTTTTTGTACGATCACTCCCTAGAGAGTTATGGTCAATTTAAAGGGACAACTCAAATATTACATCTGTTAAATCGAGAATTTATTCGTCGGCCTATAACTTGCTAGAGAGTGTCCGTGCAAAAAAATGGTTAGCTACAAAAATGAAGCTATACTTTTGATCTGTCCAACCCGTACAAAATAAAATTTGTCAAACAAATTTCTCCAGTGGATTACTGTATGACGCTTCTGTGATGATAATACATACAAAAACCGCCGAAATCGCAGAGTTTCAAAACTCCTAAAACTCAGATTCTAGATGATTCGTCAAACTGAACAACAAACAACACTTGAACCTATTTATTATCACCACTTCCTTCATCTAATTACAGGGTGACGCCATCTATTTCCCACTTCTAAATTCTAGCTCTTCAGAGCGTCTAACGACTTCAAAGCGTCTTGTAGTCCTTACTCACATTTCCTTCCAAATAGAACAATTTATGTCTTGTCAAAATCACATTATCCTATTCTTCGCCGCTCATTCACAGCAAAAAAACCAAAGAAGCAGCAAGAAAAGAACGAATGGAAATGCAGGAACTCAATTAAATATCACATATACACACACCCATGTGCTCCTTTTCTCCTCTTTTTCTGTTCCATCTCTCTCTTTTTTCCGTTTGATTTGGTCTTGGGTGCCCCCATAAATAAAGACAAATCTCGGATATCTGGAGAGAAGAAAACGGGAAAAAAGGAATCGGAAAAGGTGAAGGATTAGGGTTCGGATGGGATTCCGAAAGGGATCTGAGCTATTTTTTGGTCAGAGCTGTTAATTTTTAGTTCACCCACTTTTTAAACTGATTTTCAGTTTCAAAATTTCAATATTTATCTCAAAAAATGTAACACTCTCGAACAAATCCCGCTCAAAACTACTTGCAAAGCTTGGCCTAGAAATCTAGCTTAATGGAGGTGAAAACTCAAAAAAAAATTTGGCTCAAAGTTCTGCGTGGGTCCCGAACTCATGACCGAACGCGCACAAAACAGCAACCGGCTGAGCTACACAGCCGAAAATACGGGCTGCCACACGGGACTGTTGTAAACGTAGGCACCTCTCAAATTTTTATCACAATTTTGTTGCGTAATTGAATTTTCGACTCTTAAAAGTTCGCTCGAAACTGAAAAATCATCGCTCCTAAATTAGATTTTCGTCACGAACAAAAAAGGGAACGACACTGAAAAAGAGGAGTGAGTAAGCGAAAAAAGAGTGAGAGAAAACAGAAAAAGCATAGAATTTCCGTGTTTTTCATTTTTTCTCTTCTTCTCTCCTCTTCTTTTTCAACGTCGTCGTTGTCGGCTGTCAAAGAAGAAGTAATTATTAGTATGACTTCTCTGTTCCTCTCTTCTCTCTTTCCCCATTCAGAAGCCTTTTGCTCAACTTGTGTGAAAGAGAATCGATTTTCAGACTATATTGACTATGAGCATATTCTGAAAATGGATATCAAAGGTGTCCTATTTCCCCTTCTGGTGGGGGTGTATATTGAAGTAAGAAAACATCCGCCTCAAATCAAAACACAAGATTTTTAATGAAAGATCAAGAGGAAAGAAAATAAAAACAAAGAAATAACAAGATGTTAGGGAATAACAGACTGAATAAATAGATTTGGAATCAAAGGAAAAGAAGAGAAAAAAGTTAAAGAATTAGGTATTCAATGCATTCTTTTTGACATGTTCTCTCTGCTTGTTGATTTCTTTCATTGCTTCAAGATGAGCGTCTTCTTCGTTTTCTTCTTTTTTGGCAGTTGGCACTATCAGACGACGACGAAGATGAAGTGGTTGGTCTTTGGCAGATAATGGAATACGGTTGAGGTACTGAAAGAGAAACATTGACAGAGATACTTTCTACACAAATTAGGTACAGTAGTGGCCATAAAGAATCCGACACTTGTAGTTTTTAGTTGAAAATGGTCAACTTTGTGACTGTGGCACGCCCTTCCTGATAGTCTCACAATATTGATTGTTTATGGAATATATAGATCACAAGTAGAGCTTTAATTTTGTAGTTGACAACTTTTTTGTACCGGCACATCCTAAGAAGTCACAGGCAGTCTATGTGAACAGCTCAAAAATTTCTCCTTTTACCACTGAAAAAAGGCAACAATTGCGTGAAGGTTCTTGACGATTGATAACTTCTTAGGATGTGCTCGTCCAAAAAAGTTGTCAACTACAAAATTAAAGCTCTATTTGTGATCTACAAACTCCATAAACAATCTCGCAAATTTGACCATTTTCGACTAAAAACTGCAAATGTCGCATTCTTTATGGCCAGTACTGTACATCGCTTTCGGAAACTATCCTACCTGCAAATCCACAGAATTCTCGGTCATCAGAGTTTTTCTCTGCTGATAAACCACAGCAAATGCAGTCATGAAAGCGTCGACTCCAGCTCGATGCAACCCAGTCACCACATTTCTCTTTTGTTCTCTGAAATCTCGAGTCAACAATCGCTGTTCGAATTTCGCATCTTTCCACGCCGCCTCATCGGTTCCAGTCTTTTCAGCAACTGACTCAGCAACTACATTATTATATCTTCTCTTCCGTTTGAACGCCTTCTTGTTCTCTTTAATTCTTTGCAAATCGATGGCTGCATCCACGTCATGCAACATTTTGCATCCTTTGGCTGATCTCAAAGCCTGACAGAACCCGTGAGCAGCGAAGTATTTGCAAGTGTGAATATGAAGATCGATAGGGATTGCATGATCTGGAAATCCTTCTGGAAGACGGATATCCACTGTTTCGATTGCATCTTTCAGTACTTTCAGACGGTTTTCTGGGGTTGGAAAGACAATTTCGAGGTGATATCTCTTGTTCTGACGCTCAATTTCGTTGTCTCCCTGGCTGAAAATAATTGAATAGAATGAAAACTTCCAGAGGAAAAACTGAAAAACTCACGTTCTCCTGAAAACATATTCCAGATAAGAAGAAGTATATCTTGTTTGATATTCTGCGAGATACTTTGAATCCGCCACTGGCAAGAAGTCATCAGGAAACAGATCACTCAAGTTGTTAACGAATTCATCGAGTGTCTCTGGAAGATCGACTCCATACATTTGTTTATAGAGAAACGCCAAATCGATGAGTCCATTGTGAAGACAAAGAGTCGAAGAAGATCCGAGAAGTTCACGGAAAAGTGTTTTCAACGGACAGTTGACACCTTGAAATTGTACTCCTGACTGAATGAGACGATTGAAATCGAATGAATGTTTGGCGAGAAATTGAAGTGCAGATGGTTCGATTGTGAATGGTTTTTCGGAAAGTGTCAGAAGATTGAACACTTGAGTCTCGTAGCGAAGAGCTCGACGTTTCTCTGATTTGTGGGTCAGCTTCATTGTGGTGATACCGACCGAGAGAATACTTCTGAAATTACAGAATTCATTAATTTTTGAAATTTTCCATTTTGATACCTAGTATGAGCTGCATCTCGAATCGCTCGATATCTCTCTTGCACATCTTTCGACCGTAATCCTTGGCCTCCAAGTCCGCTCAACTCCAAATCCATCGCAATAAAGTCTGCTGACTTGATACAAACCAGCATGTACGGCCAGATTTTCGAAAAGTTGTCACGATTCACTTCGATAATCTGAATTTTTGAATTTTTAGTTGTTTTTCATAGAAATGGAAAGGAAATGCTAACTTGAATCTCTGAGAATGGTGGTACGGTATCAGATGACACTGAACTTGTCGCTTCTGAATCGTTTTCTGCTTGCTCATCACTCATTTTTCTCTGAAATTTTCTTTTTTTCCATTTTCCAAATTAACTGAAAGAGAAATAAATGTAAGTAAATTCAAACGGTGAGATTATTCAACACACGAGCACGCACAAAGGGAAAAACAAAGAAGAAGTCTGAGAAATTTCAAAACTTTTATTACATAAATGGCAGATTTGACTCGTTGGAAAGAAAAAAGAAACAAAAGAAAGTAAAACAAATTATAGCAAAATACTGATTTCAGGAATTACATAAAAACTAAATAGACCTATTGATCCTTCTTTTCCGATGTGGAAATTGAAGAACCATTTTCGTTCGAATGTCCAGCAGCACGACGATCACGGGAGGCGGCAAGAGCACGGGAGACGGCATCCCAGATTCCACCCATGAAAACTGCACAGAACAAGTTCTCAATTGGGGCGAATGGATCGGTGACGTGGAGAATGACAGCGGAGAGCTTGAAGTAGACGAAGAATCCGACAATAACCTGGAAAAACATATTGTTTTGTTAAACAGTTGACAAGTTTATAGGAATCTTACCAAATAGATAAGATCGTGTGGAGCTGTCAAATAGGTTCCACTTTTCTCAAGAGCCAACACTGAAGCAGCAACGACGCAAGCTTTGGTGGCAAATGATGGGCGGAGCAACTCATTATGAGTTGGCAACCAGACTCCTCGAACCAATTGTTCCAATGTTCTTACGATTCCAGATCCAGCTCCTTTGGCAGTTCCAACAAGTACTTGAACAAGATACGAATTTGGATACAACTTCGCAGCATGTGATACTCCATGAGACACTTTATAAGCTCTCTTCACTTCCTTCATCACTGCGAGCACACATTTGACCGGTGTGATTTTTGAGATTTTGTAGATTCCATCGAATGGTGCATAGAATACAAGGTACCAGACAATTGTAGCGAGAATCACATCATCATGTCGTTTGAATGGAGCAATCACAGGTTCGCCGAGTAGAAAATTGGCAAGGAAGGCGTCGGCGAAGCACATCAACATTGAGGAGAGCCAGCAGGAGAGCGGATGCTTTCGGGAGAAGATCGAAGCGGCACTTCCCAAATCATCTCTAACTTCGATTATCATCTGAAATTTATTGTCTACAGTAACCCATTTCCATATTTATGACATTTCGAAAGATGATTCATACTTTATTGTTTCCTTCTTATTTTTATGATCTTTATTTACATTTTCCCACCAACATTTTTTTCCAATTTCTTTCTTTTTTTTGTTCCTGAATTCAGTGGCAACTATGACTCAAAAACTTTCATAACAGATATGACGGAAACACGAGGTCAGTTTTTGCGGTGTCAACAAACATAACTTTTCCTGAGTCAGCGTCAGATATTTGAAGTAACTTCAAACATTAGGATCACGGTGGCAGAGAGCACGATTTTTGTGGACAAGTGAGTGATATAGATACTGGAGTGACACCGAGTAGATCACTTCCTCGAATTCTAATCATCAAGATAGCTTTCAGAATTTTATCCCATGAACTAGAGAGCAAAACTCATTTTGTGCAAATTGGCATCAAAAAGACAATGTTTGCTCATTGTGTTGTTTGCAACATAGTATTGCGACAATGACATCCTGTGAAACAATTGAACTAGCTTTTAGGGTTACTGTAACTGATGAACTCTGCTCAGACCTACAGTAAGCTTACTAGGGGAGGTCATGGAGTCAGTTAGGAGTTATGAGACGTAACCTATATCATTGGAAAGCTGAGAAAACGCTGATTCCAAGTATAAATTTAGTTTTTCCTGGTAGTCGAGAAAAGAATCCTGGTAGTCGAGAAAAACAAGGTCAAAGTTTGGAAAAATTGTAAAAAAAATTTCCCGTGTCAGAAAGGAAAAAAATTGGGCATTTTTCAGAACTTTAACCTAGTTTTTCTTAATATATATTTGGAATCAGCGTTTTCTCAGCTTTCGAATGATATAGGACCCGTGCCATATCTTCAAACAGACTCCATGACCTTCCCTAGTTAGATACTGGGAGTTCTTTGTTTCAAAGAAGAATTCTGATAATTCTGAGCATCTCCGGTTTTCATATCCCTGCCAACTGAAAAGATACATCCGACACGGAAGCCCAACCCACTCTACAAAATTCTCCAACTATCTTTCAATTTCCTTCCCAAACCCCGCCCCCTTTTTCTCATATATTTCATTTCGATTCATTCGAAAACCCGCCCATTACGTGACTATTCGATCGTCCATTCACCTTCAACATCAATTGAGGTTGTCTTTTTGCATCGTCGTCCGTCAGTTGCGCAGGTATTGGGGAAAGACAC
Organism: Caenorhabditis latens; assembly: GCA_002259235.3. Classification (NCBI taxonomy): domain Eukaryota; kingdom Metazoa; phylum Nematoda; class Chromadorea; order Rhabditida; family Rhabditidae; genus Caenorhabditis; species Caenorhabditis latens. The sequence goes on along the minus strand of CM056093.1, from coordinate 13,180,344 downwards.
AAACAAATAGCGGCCAATTTTTGCCATTGCAATTTTTCGGTCTTTCTCTCTCACTCTTTTTTTCGAGAATTGTTGTGATGTGTGTACTTTTCTTGTTCAGTATGAATCTCTCTACTCCTCGTTTTTGCCAATTGTCATCATCATTATTACTTCACTTTTTTGAATTGTCCAAAAGAACTTCATACACAAAACCACTCAACTCTTCACACTTTCACTATCTCCTCTTTGATGTTGTTGACAATATGTATTGAAAATAACACTTGATTTGAGTTCCTCCCTAGATTGTAGTGTTCTTCAGAAGGTACTTTTTGAACTGAATGACGTTCAGTGATGATTATAAAAGGCAAATCATGACTTTTTGTGTTTTCCTTATCACTTCCATACGTGACTTTTCTCTGTCATTTCCTGGAGAGTATTGGTTATAAAAGGAGGAAACTCTTTGGTTCGAGTGTGTTAGTCAGAAGTGCAAATACACTTTTAGAGAGTTATCCATTTTTGTAAGGTGATCCTACTCAAACAGGACCCATAATCAGGTTGAATAAGTCTTCTAAGCTAATGGCTATCCCAATAAGAGATGAGTAGAACTGCCAAAATTTCCGTTTAGTTAGTTATTATTCGACTGGAAGATATTGGGTACTTTCCACCCAATAATCATGTCTTCTTTCCGATATAATCTGTACTCAGATTATCGACTCGTACATCAACGTTTCCGGAGACACAACTTTGGCATGTTATCCCCTCTCATAACAGGTCATTTGACCTTGTCTTCATTCTCCTTCCACTTCTTTTCACTCCAAGAACCTTGGCAGTGATCCAAGTCGGTGACACTTGCGGTCACTCATGTCTCCCTATTCTTCTACTCTTTCCTTTCTCATTTACCCGCTATCACTCGACCAAATCGGATCGGCCTTGCCCACAACAGTCAAGGAGGTCATATTTGTTCGGTTGGACTAAACTGTCAACTTTTTTCTGCTTCGGGTGCACACATACTCACTCATTTTCTCCTGACTGTCTGATACCTGCACCTACCAAATCAAACATGACTAATTCTCTTCATCTATTGTCTCTATTGTGTTCGAATTCTAGGTTTTTGTCTGATATCAAACGAAAACAATATTGTTTCCTATGATTCATCAAGACCTATAAATAAGCAGTTCTGATTCTTGTTGTAAAATTTCTCGAATTCTTCCGATATCTTTTCCTTCGGCCTTCTTCTTCTTCCTTTTCTTTCTTCTCTCAATAATTTCTGACAGAGACCGTTTTTCTGTTCATCAGAGATCATCACATTTAATTTTGATTGTAATTGAAGGTGAGATGCCGTCAACTAATTTGATTAAACGCGACTGGGAGAAGGACCACGTGTATTTGATTCAATTCCCAAGAGCCGGATTGATTCCAACTCCATCTCCATATGCGTTCAAGGTGGAGACATTCTTGCGTATCGCCGATATTCCGTACACGGTAATTTGGTAGTCTCGGACTACTAAATTAAATAAATGTGATTTCAGAATATCAACAATGAGTTCAGCAAGATGTCCGCTCGTAAGCAGATCCCGTTCATCGAGTTGAACGGACGTCAACATGCCGACAGTTCGATCATCATCGATAATCTTGTAGAGCACTTCCACAAGACTGAGTTGGAGAGCTTCTCTGCTGCCGATAAGGCTACTGCCAGAGCTTTCTATGCTCTCATTGAACATCATCTCTGCTGGGTCTCGATCTATTCTCGCGGACAAGACTTTAGCTGGCTCGCCACCCCAGCAGGTTTTGGACGTCAGTTGACTGGTATCAAGGGATTCGCTTTCAAGAACATTCTTGTCAAGAAATTCGCGAGTACAGTCCGCAAACGTGCTGAAGCTCAAGGAATGGGAACTTTCCAGAAGGAAGAGATTGTAGATCAAACCAAGAAGGATCTCGACGCCTTGTCGACTCAGTTGGGAGATAAGAAATATCTCTTCGGAAACAGCATCAAGACCGTAAGTTAGCAAACAGTACCAAAACTTTGAGTCTGACTCTGATGATTTCAGATTGATGCCACTGCCTTCGCTCATCTTGCCCAACTCATCTACACACCACAATTCAGTCCAGAAATCAAGACTCATTTGGAGGAGAAGACACCAAATCTTCTCGTCTACGTGAAGCACATCAGAGACGACTACTGGCCAGATTGGGAGGAGACCACCGAGACGATGAACATGAACACGAAGTGGAAGAAAGATTGAGTCTAGGATTGTATAAACATTTGTATTCTGGAATTCGATTGTCAAAAAGTATTATATTCTCTATTCTAACAACATTTGTCCTTTTTTAATCTGTCAACGGAAAGTTTTACCAAAGAAAGTTATCATCATTCCAAATAAACTTGAATTGAATCCGCACTAACTTTGTTCATTTTTCAGTTAGAAACTTCAGTTGGTCTTACTGTAACTATTATCGACACAATCACTTAACAATTCGACTTTAACAATTTCTATTCAGAATGCCGAAGGGTCCAAAACTGGTCAAAAAAGACTGGGAACAAGACAAAGTCTATCTTATTCAGTTTCCAAGAACAGGATGTATTCCAAGTCCTTCTCCCTATTCTCTGAAATTGGAGACTTGGTTGAGAATGGCAGGAATCGAGTATGAGGTGAGAAAAACAGAAGAATTCTTCTCTGTGAATTCTGTGAATTCTGTGAATTCAGAATGTGAGCAATGAGTTCAAACATATGTCAAAACGAGGCCAACAACCATTTATCGAGTTGAACGGAGAGCAGGTATCTGATACCTCGATCATCATTGACACCCTGGCAACAAAGGTTCAAGGAAGTGAGCTCAATGAGTTGTCCACCAAAGACAAATCCATCGAGCGCGCCTTCTATACTCTCATCGAACATCATCTCACTTGGATGGGATTCTACTCTCGTAGTCAAACATTCAAATGGATTGGAACGGATGCTGGATATGGGAGATCCTTCAGTGGAATCAAAGCATTTTTCTTAAAGAAAGTGGTTGTTCCACGTTTCGAAAGAAAACTGAAGGCTAAGTGTGCAGGACAATGGTTTGAAAGATTGACCAACGAGGAGAAAATTTCCGAGTTGAAGAAGGATATCAACGCGGTTTGTGTTCTTCTCGCTGACAAGCCATTCCTCTTCGGAGATGAGCCCAAAACTGTAGGTTACTGTAATTGGAGACGGACGAAGCATTTTTTCAATTTTCAGATCGACGCAACTCTATTCGGACATCTCGCTGAGATCTTCTACACTCCACAGTTCACTGGAGAAATTAAGAAGTATATCGAGACAACTACTCCAAACTTGGTAAGAGGATATAGGATTCCATTTGAAATCCTTGAGATTTATCCCATTATTTTTATTCAGATTGCGTATCTCAATCGTATCAAAGAGAGATTCTGGCCGGATTGGGATGAGATTGGACAGACACTGAAAATGGACACAAAATGGAAACAGTGAATGTACTCGTCTTTCCTAACCTCTTGCATAATCACTTACAATACATTCCCATGATTTTAATTCGAGTATAATTTCTTAATTTCTCCAATCATTCCAAACTTTTAAATAAATAAAGATAACTAACCAGTAGATAATGTGCAATGTCGAAGTAGGGATACATCTTGAGCCGATGCAATTGTGCACCGGCATCAAGAAGTATCTCCTGATCGAGCTGGAAACTCTCCGGAACCACCATTGTTTGAGTTGGTCGACACTGAAACAAAAAGATTATATTTATTTTCAGTCAGACATCACATGTACTTTTTGTCTGATAACTGAAATTCAGTGAGGTAGGAGGAAATGGAGAAACTGATAAGAGTAGAGGAAATGAAGATATCGTTCCCTATTTACGTCAATGAAGTTTAAAAAAGAGAGGAGAAATTGTGGATTCGCTTTCTTTTTCTCACGAAGACAAAGTTTATGTTTAACAATTTCTATTCTAATGTGACAGCACCCATCAGAACATTTTTTGTTTGTAAAAAAGCAAACTTTTATGAGAAAAATAGAGAAGAAAACGCATACATATCTGATCCCTCTTACTCTCTCTTATTCTCTCAAAACGGAAGGAAGTGTGAGTAGCTTCTTTTGCAAAAGATTATCGGGAGGGCCTTTTTTGAATATATAAATTGCGAGAAAACTTCATTTTCGAGGAATTTCGAGGAGAAAGGAAGAGATATAGCATTCGGTGGGAACTTTGGAATTTTAGATTTTGAAAAGTTGACTTCGGAGATGAAGTTCAAATCAAGGACTCTAAAATTTTCATCAGAATCTAAACAGATTTGTTACATTCTAGATGTTACACTTATTTCAAACAGTATTCGGAACTGACTATGAAGTGAAACATTTTTAAGAGAAAGACATTCTAAATCTTAGTTATTCCAGCAATTTAGGTACTGCGATCTCGAAACTCTCAGTCTTTTGAAGTTTGGCATTCAGAAAACAACCAGAATCAAAAATCCTATAATATCATTCTTTCAGTTTGGCTTTGGAACGAATTCGTAAAGAACTCCTCATCAGTTTTGTATAGAGAATGATCTAGCACCAGTAACTACATTTCTATAACCAGATTTAATCCAAATTTTCAAAAATCGGTAAGATCAAAATCATCAAGAAAAAAAATTGACGAAGTAAACAAAAAAGCTGTAGTGTTTTAGTAGGAGAAAGACAGAGAGAGGGAGCACTCTTCCTCTATCAACTGCCTATCGAATCAGTGGTGGAAATGAGACGAAGCACAGCGCAAGCAAGGAAAGAAGAAGAGAGAGAACCGAACTTTACACACACAACGAATGAGAGATTTCTCAGAGTCAGAGCCGCCCCAGATATCGCTTGCAATATATCCCGTCTCTCTCCAGCTATTTCTACTCCCGGGAATCTATGCTTTCCCGAGACGAAGAAGATGGCCAACGTCGTTTTTCGCGACAGATGTTTAGTAGAGTGGGGGAGAGAAACACTAATTTTTGGTTGGTGTGGGTTCTTGTTAGCTTCCGTTCTGAACCTTTTTCAAAAACGAAAAAGCAACAGAAATAGGTGATTGAAGGATGTTATATGTGTGTCATGTCTAAATCTAATACATCTATTTAAAATCTCACCTTTTTAGATCCATTTGTCCCATCGATTTCGAGTTTTCTCTGAACTTTAAAGTTTAAACGACACCTAAATAGTGATGGTAATAATCCATAGAGAAAAAACGGCAACACGGAATCAAAACAACGATAGATTCATAAAAAGGTTTAGAAAAGGTTAAAAATTCCAAGATCAACAATTTCCAATAACAAAAACAGAACAAAAAGAAATAACAAGACGGCTTTGATGAGCTACCAATTGATGGGATGAGCGATTGGATTAATACGAATGACAACGTTACTAGCAGGCAGAGAATCCGATGTTTCTTCAATAGCAGCTTCCAAACGAGCGAATGTTCCAACGAGAGATTGCTGGAATGGGCAAAATTAATACTTTAAGAAATACAATGAATCTCTACCATTTCAATAATGAAATTGCTGACAGCGGCGAACTTTTGATGCAATTTGTCTTCGTAGACGATTCTTGAACCGTGAGCATCCATAAGTATTGTAATTAAAGCCAACGCTTTTCCACTGATATCAATCTTAGACAACTCTCTGTAAATTTCTGTGAGCGATGTCATGATGTCGATAGATTCAGAAACAGTGAGAACTTCTGCAGTCGCTTCGGTCATTGGTTGTTTGGAGAAGTTGCGAGAGAGAACTTGGCACACTTGTTCTCTTCGTTCATCTTCTGGTTTTCCAGCTGCTATTTTCAACAACTCCGCCAGAATGAACTCAGAAACCACTCTCGCAGAATCATTAAGCACGATCTCTACCACATTTGTCTTCTGTTTCTCAACACACAATCGCAAAAACACGTCTTCATTTCGGTATGAGAGAATGCGTGCAGTGACAACTGCAACTAACATCGCATCCAGTGTCTCCACATCCGAATCAACATCATCTGCATACTTTCTAATTGCATCCATCAATTGAGTCTGTTCAATCGCCGAAAGAGCTCCACTGGCCTCTCCATTCGAACATTCTTCAAGTTTCGCAGTCAATTGCTTCCATCTTTTTTCTTTTTCGGGATTTTCTATGACATTTTGAATGCTCTTCATGACAGTTCGAACATCAAATGTGTCAATCGGATTGACTGCGAATGAGGAGAATGTTTTGGCTTTTGCGGTCACACCAAGTTTTGCAATAGCTGTTGCTGTCAACGAGTCAATTTTAGATTTTCTGTAAGAAGAGAGATAGTAAACTTTAAAAACTTAAATGTATTCTTACGGGAAAGGAACGACAGCTTCAGATGTTGGACCAACGACAATCAATTGTTCTTCCGAACTATCATAAGTGATCTGTGTGGGAAGAGTTTGTCCGATTGGCCATCTCAGAACTTTCTTCGCCAGAGCAGCGGCCTTACTGGCCTTTTTATCAGTGAGCTGAATCATCAACTCTGTATGTTTCTTGTTGCTTCTCGACTGCTGTTCATCGTCTTCAACGACTCGATCGAGCTCGATTTTTAGGTATGCATTCAGATCGAGTTCCAGATGCATTCTGAAAAATATTTTGAAATTTAATTTTTTTTCTCAATCCATACGAAGAAATACAAAGCCAGTTTCAAAACTGGATAGGAAGAAGATATATTCGAAGAATTTGTTTAAAAAAATATTTAATTTGAAGCAGAAAAAAAAGATAATACTTTGCAGTAAGTAAAAATGTTAGAACCCGAAATTTGGGTAATTGAATTGAAAAATGGGTTAGATGACGTGAGTTTGGTAAAATAATGGCAACAGGAAAGAGAGCAGAGATTCTTCTAAACGGGGGCAGGTTGATATAGCTGCTGAAATTATAAGCTGTGACTCGGTATTGACTAGAAACATGAGTAAAGCGAGAGAGGGAAAAGGGAAGGGTTCAAATAAAATTATTAAAGGGGGAAGGGAGGCCTTTGGCAATTTTAATCACTGGATTTCATTTTTTAGTTGTTCTTTTTGTCAGTTCCATTTGACATTTGTTGTTGAAGAGCTGCTTTCTTCTTTTTCAGCATTTTTTCTCGTTCTTTTGCTAGAATTTCTTCTTCTGACATGATTCGATTGCTATGAATTGCTTGTTTGGTGGCATCAACAGCTCTGTAAATGAATAATGTTGCAAGTTTCAACAGGGAAACACACTTACTTTGCAAAGGCATCGATAATTCCGCCCATAAAAACTGCACAGAGAACATTCTCAATTGGAAGCAGAACGTCATGAACGGATAGGCAGATCGATGCAAGTTTGAAGTAGATGAAGAAACCAACCACGCACTGAAAAAAAAACTGTTTTGAACTTTAATTTTTGAATAAACTTACCAAATAAACCAAATCGTGTGGAGCAGTTACATACATACTGTGTCGCTCTAATGTGAATACCAGAGAAGCAATAACACATGCTTTTGTTGTAAATGACGGACGTAGAATTTCATGATTCGTTGGAATCCATGTTCCACGTGCCAGTTGTTCAACGATCTTGACGACTCCGGATCCAGCTCCCTTTGCAACTCCAACGAGAATTTGCACGAGATATGACTCTGGATAGATTCGCCCTGCATGCTTCACTCCAGAAGCGATTTTATGAGTCCGTTGAATTTCTTTCAGTACTGATAATATCACTTTGATTGGAAACCAATTTGATAGTTTAAAAACAATATCGAATGGCGAATAGAATATGAGATACCAGACAATGGAGCCGAGAATCACATCATTATGCTGTTTGAGTGGTGAGATAATGGGTTCGCCGAGGAGAAAGCACGAGAGAAAACTGCCAGCAAACGACATGAGCATGCAAGATAACCAGCAGGAAAAGGGATGTTTTCGGGAGAATGATATTCCTTCCGGGCCTAGATCATGTCGAACTGATATGCATGTCTGGAAACATGTATAGTGGGTTAGAGTGATTTTTTTTCTTGTAGGATATCTGAACATGCTTCAAAAACTATGCATTAATTTATTTTTCTATCATGTATTCAAAAACTTACTAGAACATAGTGGGCTGCATCAAAATATGGATATAACTTGAGCTTCTGTACATATCCGCCAGCGTCTATTAATGTGTCGTGGTCTATGCTCCACTCATCGGGAACCCATCCCATCTCTGAAAGCTTTAATTAATAAAATTGCAAAATTATGTTCACAACAGCTTCAATCAATGTTTTTAAAATAAATCAGGCTCAGTTATTTAGAAACTTGAGAATTAAAGTCAAAAAATGGGTATTTTAATTACGCTAAACAACGCGCGCGTTGCGGAAACTCCGGAGTGTCGTTGTCAATTTTATTTTCGGATTCCCACACGAAACTCGCAATAAATATATCGCAAATTGCTACTTGTCAGATTCTACGGCTGAGAACCAGAAAAAGGAAAGTAAATAAATAAATGATCTAAAAATTGCAGAGAAAGATGACAAGTCGTCTCGCACCAGTAGCTCGCCGCCTCTTCAGCGCTACACAGATTTCTAGAAGCCTCACCCGAGCAGAAGTTCCAGGAGAACAAATAGACGCAAAAAGGTAGAATTAAGACGACTTAAGCTTGAAAATGACGGGATGTCTCCTTTGCAGAGCTCGTCTTCTATACCAGAGCAAGAAACGTGGAATTCTGGAGAACGACATCCTCCTGGGCGACTTTGCAGAAGGAAACCTTAAAAAGATGAACGAAACAGAGTTGAAAGCGTACGACAAACTGATCAACGGCGAGCACATGGAATGGGACCTCTTCTATTATTTATCAAACAAAAAGACTCCTCCAGAAGACGTTGAGAGTTGTCAAGTTTATCAGAAAATTAAAAAATTCGTCGATGAGAAGAGAGTACCAAAGTCTTCATAATTGATCCTGTTTTTTGTATAATTCCAAACGTAGATAATAGATTGATTGTTTTTTTCGTCGCCACAAAACAAGTTTATCAAATATAATATTTTTAATTTGATCGATTTTGTAGTACATTTGTTTCAATATGCGTATACGACGCTATCTTTATTTGTACTTGAAAAGTTTTGAAGCATATCGATATTTGATGACCAGCAATTCCAGGTTTGCCTACGTTTTAAAACGCGTTTTTCTAGCGCCTATGAGCCATTTCAGTCACTTTTCTTTAAAAGACCCAGCGAAATTTTCAATGGGTCCCACCACGATCACCGTACCTGCAATATTCTTTTCCGACGATGTTTTTCGAGAAATTTTGAACTTTTTCTTTTCCACGTTTCGAAATTTTTCGTTTCATTTTCCCGCGGAAAAGTCGTTACCAGAAAAAAGTTCGGTCATCTCTGTTTGCTTTGACTAAGCCTTTCGTCTTCTTTTTTTGTTTCAGAATGTGTCCCGCGTTTCGCTCCAAAAATATATATTTTGAAATTGATTATTTCGCAAAATCTTCGAATCACCATACTATATCGTTTTCACTTTCGTTTTGATCGCGATTACAAAGGCTTTCTCTTCTCCGACAATCATAATTTCATGCAAGGAATTCAAACATTTCGCGACTTCTCCGACATAGTCTTCCCGTTTAGAAAAAATTAATGTTAAATACCACTTTTAAAAGTCGATAAAGTTGTTCTTTCACAATACTGATAAGAGTTTGCTCATGGTTATTTCATTTTAATAAAGATGGTCTGTCGACACTTGTTGGATATTGCAATGATGCAATCTTTTCACTCTATAGCTGTTTTTTACTCAATTCTAATCCTCGAAAGTTGCGCGACTTCCTATATCTTCCTTTCTCGTTTCCGTCTTGTATAAGTTCGTATATTTGCGACGCTACGATCTCTCGCGAACAACCAAATAAAATTTTTGATCGAAATTATTATCTCATCATAATTCATTCCAAAGCTTCTTCAGCAGGTAGTTAATTTTCTCTCTTTTTTTCTCACCCTCTGACCTCTGTCGATGACCAATGTATTGTCGATGACCAACGTCCATCTGTCCTATGTCAAAAGGGCATCCAAAATCACATTATTCACCTCTCATTTGTTTTTTCACATTCACCTTATAACGCGTTAGCCGGCAGATCAAAATTAGTTGTCTCACCCTCATTGTTGCGATATATCGCGATACACTCAATATCTTATATGCACTAATATTCAAATTCCACCTTGTCATACGTCCTCCAAGGCCTTTTGTTTTATTATTGACTCTCTCCAATATTCAACTAACAGTTTTTCGTTTGATATCCAATACATCGTTTTATAGTGGTTAATAGGAAGTTCTTTCATTTTTTGGAATTTAGTTGTACCTTCCGTATCCGAGCTATAGACTTCCTGTGGTCAAAAAAATTGTCTTCCACTTGCGATTTTTTCGATTTTGGTTCTCACCGAGAATAGTCAGCACAGTCATTTTGCATGAACACTCTGCAGTTGTTATAATTATATACTTTCTCATTTGATAGTTGATTTGTCAGTTGGCGCGCTCTAGTATTTAGTAATGTTCGAGCTTTTTTCCTAAATTATACAGTTTCTTCGATCGAGATACACCAAGTTCGTTTTTACTTTCTAGGTTTCCAAGAAACCTTCATTGAATGACGAGATGTTTTTCCCATACTTTAAAAAGAACGGAACGTCATCTGTCTATTGTTTTCCCATGAATATCACCGACACTCTCAAATGTACACCTGTCCGTAGCAGTCTCCGAAACTAGTCCGGAGCTCCGGACTAACCATGTGTCCAAGTCAAAATTTTTGAAGAGTGGAGGTGGTCAGGTGTTCAATAATTTTTCCTTTTTTCACGGATTTTGCTTCTTTTTTTTCGAAAAACCTCCCAACCACTTGTCCAACCTTTGAAAACCACCTGTCCAACTAAAAGTACCTCGGACTATTGTTCGGGGACTGTGTCCGTAGTCTGCTATCCCGCTAATTATGTGAAATTCCATTTTGTCGACATTCAACGGGGTGTGGTAATATAGAGACTGCATTCCTTTTTTTATTCTTATTCGTCCATTTTCATGAAACCAACCACGCTTGGATTCTCTCGAAAGCCTAATGTCTCGCTCTATCGATTTCGAATGTTGCGGATTTCACTAGAGAATTTCGTTCAAGTTTCTTCTAGTTTTCTAGGACTACGCTGCTCTGAAAATGTTCATACTTTTTTTATTGATCTATTCTAAAACCTACATTGGCGTTTCAAAATATGTTCTTATCTGTTCATACTCTGCTATCGTTTCGAGCGAAATACCATATTTTATCAATTTCCAGATCAAAATGACAAAACAGAAGAGACCGAAAGAGCGAGTAATCCCACCTAGCCAGCTAGCCTGGGTTTGTAAACCTGAAGATGAATGGAACTCGATTGCTCGTGAGTTTAACAGTAATCAACAGTAATGTTATGGAACTTTCATATTTTTAGCATCAAAGGAGGATATTGCTCGAGCCCATTTTGAGAATCGTCAACTGAAGCGTGATTTCATACCTTCTGTTGTATCGACCGACTTTCGTTACATTCCTGAATGGCCATCGTGTCTTCAAGAAGTTGAAGAAGAATACAAAATGGTAACCCTTTCAAACTACACGCTTTATTCTAAACTCATGTTTCTTTTCAGCCAAACATTGACCCATGTTTACCGTTTCAAGGCAGAGCATGTGGCGACGCCACATTACTGGAATCAGGAACACCAAGAGGGATTGACCACTCTCGGTTCGATGCACTGTTCTACAACCTTACTATGAAAGCCAAACACATCTTTACACCAGCATGGCTAAAGACCGCTGTGATGTATCCCCTTGGACCAGAACAAATCAGAAAAATGAAAGAGGTTTTTTACACAGCTTTTTCGCATGATAACGTTTTCTCAATTTGTAGGGTTTATACTTCAAAGATATGCGCTGTCGTCTACTTGTAAACAACAACAACTCAACAGCTATTCTCGCTGTGGAAAATCTGAGAAATGAAGAGTTCACGATCTCACTCATCGAAAAACGTCTCGGAGAACCAAGTCAGAAGACTAGCAATTGCGTGATCGCCGCACCTAATTCCGGATACGCAATATACATGAGATACGGAGAATTGCCCTTCCACGCTTTGGAAGCGAATGATACACCACTGGCTCTTGTCTTTGATGAACATTATAATCCGAGAGGAGTTCTATCACCAGAAGTGTTCTACGAAAGAAATATCGGATCTCGTGTTCGTTCCAGCCGCGTATTAAGCGATCCAGAAAAGGCGTGGCTCAACACACGATGTAATCGAAACGATCTGAGGCACAAACGTATTCGTGTCTTAGAATTCTACACGCCGATTGAGCGAAATGTCGCCGTCTCAAATGGTCGATACGAATACCTTAATGTGCTGTTCTGTGATGCGATGTTCAGTTGTACACAACCAACTGATCAAATACATCTCTACATCACTTACGAGATCGAGCCGAAGTATCTCGAGTGTGTGGCAGTGACATTGGTCCACGAGAACGACAAGCAATTCGTCGAGTCTTCATTCAACTCTCATGGGATCGCTGTCAACTATTACAATGAAAATTGTCGGAAAGAGCCGTCTCTCAAATACGAGCCATCAGTCAAAACCGTAAGTTCTCTACCTGTACCTGTTTCTGACAAATTCTATAATAAAATCTTTCAGATGGTTCTGAGCAATTTCCCGCATCACTTGAGAAGCTTCGAGTCTCGGAAATGGTTGATTAAGCGAATCGCATCCAGAAATTTCTTCGACCTTGAATCAATCGAGCCATTCACCGAACGTGATTCCGATGCTAATCGATACCACAGTTCTACAAAAAATCTAGAAATCAAAACACTCATTGACTATCAACTGTATAAAACTGGTCACTTTAATAATATCTACCGTCCAATCAACGAGCCATGGAATGACTATATGCAGGGAGGATTGGGAGCTCGACACTTGCTCAGAGCTGTGAGAGATCGTCTCGATGTACCTTGGGTAGTGAAGAGGAAGAACATTGGAGCGAATCAACCGAAGGAGAAGTTCACTGTACACTTCCAGAATATTGAAACTGGAATTAGGTTTATTGAACCGCTTCTCCGTGAATACCATAAATGGCCGCTTTGCAGAATCGATTCGGGAGACATTTATGGAGTAAGTTAACTCAAATTAATTTATATGTAAAACGTTTCTTTTTAGCCTACTTTCACTCCATGCTTCCGTCGATCCTTCACGATCAGTCGTGCTGTTCGTATCGCTATTCGAACTCCGCTTTATGCTCTCGACAGCAAACTACGCAAGACGTTCTCAAGACTGTCAAAAATTGAGGATGTAATGATGAAGAATGAAGAGTCAACGTATTTTGGAGTTCGTATTCACGAAGAATGGAGAGATGGAAGTGATTTCGGTATCATCGGTGTTCAAGGATGGAGTCCGCAAGGAATTCGTCATTTTGGTCTTCGCCTTCTGAAACTTCTCACGCCAAAAACGTTTGATACCACGAATCACCCCGAACTCACTTTTGGAATCGGAGAAGAATACGTAAGAAGCTTGAATCATAAATATGGAGGAGAAGTAGTGGTGGATATCGACAAGTATCGCCAAACGATCAATTTGATCGGAGGAAGAGTCGCAGAAGCCATAAACGACCTGAACTCGTATTCCAAAAACAAGGGATCGATAATAATGTCTGTTAGAATTCCTCTCCATTTCCCCTTCATCGACGGAAAAATTTTGGAAGTGCTCGAGAATGTCTCGATCGAAGAACTCGCAATCATTTTGGGAGTTAATCGTTTAGAATACAATAATCAGGACAAAGTCATTCTATTCGAGGGCTCCATTGAAGCTCATGAGAAGTTGGTGAAGGGACTCGAAGAAATCAGTCAAGAGATTTATAAGCGTGAAGTCAGAAATCGAGAGGCACCAGGTAACTATTCGTGTTTCACTGTTAAACTTCCTAATTAATAAAATTTCAGCAATTTCCAACCAAACCTGCCCGACATGCATGACCGAGATTGGACACAGCGACTTCTACCGCTTCCATTGTGGTCACAATGTATGCCGATTGTGCGTCAATGTGATGATAAAGAACCAAATCGAAGCAGCGGAGTTGAAGTTCACTTGTTTGGAGGATGGTTGCGAGGAATTCATTTCTCCGAGTGAGATAATGGTAAGAAAATAAAATAATGAAAACATGTTGTTTATTCATTCTGCTTTTCAGGATATTGTTCTCGGAGACTCGCGAAGAATCCGGGATTTCGATACAATGAAGCTGGAGGAACTTGTGATGAAGATGAAAGATGCTGTCATCAACAACAGTCATCTCAACCTCAAGCCGTGCCCAACCCCAGACTGTCTCGGAATAATTTCGAAGTCGAATGAAGCCACCGAGGAAGCCAAGGAATGCAACAATTGTGGCCATAAGTATTGTCGAAAATGCCTTCTGGACATCCACCCGGATCGCTCGTGCGAGGAACACGCAAGACTTCAAGTACCGGACGCGTCGATTCAGAAGTACAAGGAAGACTCTGGTTCCAAAAATTGTCCGAACTGCAATCACTTGGTCAACAAGACGGATGGTTGTAATCACGTTCAGTGCCAGTGCAAGACTCACTTCTGTTGGGTCTGTCTGTTCCAGGCTTCTGAATCCGGACCTATATATGCACACATGCAAGAGGAGCACGGCGGCCACGGAGGAAATTATGAGGTTAGTTGTGCACAAGAGTGTTTCAGTCCAACTATGAAACTAAATAATTTCAGATTCCGGAATTCGAGGATGGTGACATTGCTGTACAAAGAGCTATCGCTGAAAACTTGCGACTCCAAGACAGATTCCCGGATGTGTGGGATACAGATGATACAGATGATGACTTCGATGAAGAGGAAGAGAACCGTCTCAACCGAGAGTTCCTCAATCAACGAGGAATAAATCCCGGTCTCCCTTTGGCTGAGATCCGTAGAATAAACAGAGAGCAAGAGGCTGCTGCTGCAATGATGCGAAATCTGAACTTGGCAGAACAACAACAAGTAGTTCCAGAGGAGCAACCAGCGCCCGAAGTTTTTGACGAACTAAGACCACTTCAAGTTCCAGAACTGTTTTTGGCTCATCAAGGTAATAAGAGAATATAAGGGAGGGGTACTTACTCGAAAGCTCAATAGAGTTTCGGTTTCTGTTCGACATCTAACAAGAGTCTTTTCAAATTTCTCGAAATTTCCCATCCTAAAATTGTTGAGTCAGTACCAAACAGCAGATATAAACCTTTTCTGAATTTCAGAAACACTCGGAAATGCTCAAATTCCTCAATTGTCTGGAGCCCCGCAAACTGCCCCTGGTTATCACTTCGCGACCGAGGCTGAACGATTAGAAACGGAGAGAGAAAGACGCCGTGCTCTCAACATTCCAGACATACCAACTGGCGCAGCACGTCCAGCGAGACTTCTGGACGAGTTTCCATCACTTATTCTCGATATGTGGCCGGAATACTATGAAAGTGCAGATCTTAGAGCTACTCTGTTGGCATGGATCAATGAATCGACCAATCAGAATGAACTAGACCATCGTGTGACGGAAGTATTCCGCTATGCACGGGACGACGTAGACCTCAATCAGCTCTTTTACATTTGATCTGCTCCTTTTCATTCATCTATTTGTTCTCATTTTTATTATTGTTTTAGAATTATCGCACTTATATACCCATTTTTTCTGTTCATTAATCCCTGTCACAATTTTTCTTTCAACTATGGGTTTTATTTTAAGGGTATTACCGTACTGAATAGTACGACCAACGGGTTCCTAGCTCCCAAACCACCTCATTCCTCTATCTGTACTCCTACTCTCGTAATAAAGCATGATGCACACAAATATATTTCAATTGATTTATTTCGAATGGACCTAGCCGTCTTCTATGCTATCTCTACCCCAACAAGCAAACGTTCAATGATTCGATTCAACCGTAGAGATTCTTCTTGCAAAATTTTTAACTCGCTTTGAAGGTTTTCTGAAATTCTTGAAATTCCTTCCGATGAACGATCCGACAGAGCAGTTCTATCAGTCTTCACAATTTCAGATTGGTTGAGTGACTTCCAACTCTTCGAATTTTCAGCGCCACGTGGTCCCCAGCAATTGAAACAAATACATTGAATATCTGATGGGCTAGATGAAGGTTTTGGTGTCAATAAGCTCTCAACCGAAGAGAATTCCTTGAGCGAACTTTGGGAACTCGTTGATGACGTGGATTCAGAAGACGTGGATGAAAACTGGAATTTAAAAGATTTGATATCATCGGAGATAGCTTTGAGACCCACCGATTCTTCGATAGTTTCCAGTCTTTTCGCCTGAATTCGTCTCAAAGCGAGAAGGCGTTGAGCACGACGACGGAGATATGATCGAGGAGGCAACATGTTAGTAGGATTAGTAGAGGGAAAACTGAAGATTCTGCCGATTTCTTGATGATTTATACGGAAAATGATATCACTGCTCCACATCTATTCAGGAACACGTCAGAAATTTTTGTTTAATTTTGCATTTTTCTGGGAGATTTCCGAGAGCTGAATTATAAAAAAAAACCATATTTATTAGTGAACAAATATGTACAATAATTAATTGGGGAACTATGACACAAAATGGGGGAAAAATACGAGTGGAGAAATAAAGAAATCATTT
Organism: Caenorhabditis latens; assembly: GCA_002259235.3. Lineage (NCBI taxonomy): Eukaryota > Metazoa > Nematoda > Chromadorea > Rhabditida > Rhabditidae > Caenorhabditis > Caenorhabditis latens. Next base: position 13,163,780 of record CM056093.1, on the reverse strand, counting down.
GACAATCACAATATGAGCGAGAAATTGAAGAAAAAATCACCGGGAAAATTGAAGAAAAAATTTGAAGATATCATTTGGAGAAGACGTTCAGAAGGTGAAGAAGTCGAGGAAGCGTCCGAGAAGACTTCTGGAAGTGGATCCACTTCTGGAGTATGACATCATTTTGGCATCGAAGTCATCGCACATTGCAGCCAATTTGGTGCCGATTTCCTGGCTAATCTCTTGAATGTAATGGCTGGTTTCGGAGGAATCTAAAAGAAAAAAGAGAATTACAGTTCTGAGCTAATAGGAACGAGGAAAACAAACTGAAAAATGATGTGGAACTTACCAAAAAATCCAGAATCGTCAGCGGATTCAGAAGACGTGACGGCATGATCAGAAGACGTGGGGAAGTCGGAGAACAGCTTGTTGGAATAGAAGGGTTTGACGAAGTCACAGTGTGATGAAGGCATCGAAATAAGAAGGTCCGAAGAGGAGGCGAATGTAAGCATCTGAATAGAAGACGTTGGAGTATATATAGGGGGATTCAGAAGACAGAAGACGTGAGGAAAACAAAAAACAGAAAAAAATGTTTCAGGGAAGAGTAAACAAGTTGAAAATGAAACAGTTTTTGCTCTGTGTTTCACCCTCGAGATTGTTTCGAGAGAGAGGGAAGAGACGCAGAGAAATCTGTTTTGTCTCGAAACATGTTTCGGGTGGGTCTAGGATTTTTTATTTTTCGGGTAGATCAAAAAAACTTACTGTCGTTTGTTGATGGTAGAATTTCTAGTTTTGTTTCCAGAGTCTTTAAAAATGTCGAAAACACGTCTGAAGCGCCCCAATCTTCTTTTTTTCCTGAATTTCGTTATTACAGGAAGCAAAAGACGACTTGAATGAAAGGTTATGGTAAGCTTAACGCGCTAAAGACACCCCAGCCTCCTCCATAAAGCGAAAATCTGGCTCAAAACGCGTCCGAGACGCCCCAGCTACCAAAAAAGCAAAAACTTTACTCAAAACGCGCTGAAGAAACCCCAGCAACCTCAAAAAATCGGAACTCTGGCTGAAAACACGTTCGAGGCGCGCCAGATTTCACATTTCTGCTCGGAACTTGACTTTCCCGCTTAGAAACGCGCTAAAGGCTCCCAAAAGAAAATAATTTTTGAAAAAATCTAAATATCCAGAATTTATTAAATATTAACATATGTACACTGATTTTTTATATGGCAGGTTTTCGAATACAGCAGAGATAACTGTCAGTTGTTGAGGAAGGAAGACATGTGTAGCCGAATGGACAACTGAAAATTATATCTGTCTGTCTATCCGGATGTCCTCGAAAACTCACTCTAAAGAGAACAAAGTCAAACATCTCTGAACTTCTTGATGATCGTTTTTCGAAGGCATGTAGGAAAATGGACACGACGGCTGAGCAATTATCTCTTCGGATGGCTCTTCAGTTGTAGTTTTCGGTATTACTGGAATTTGTGGAGGAAGAAGACGATTGAGTTGAGTTGCTTGAACAGAGCAACAGACGAACACATCATCAATATCAGATTCTTGACAAGTATATCCTGCACGAAGGCAATGATCTCCTAATCGGAGACACATGTAGGGGAGACCGTTTTCCATTAGAGGACGGGAGTCAGGGTCTTGGCAGTTTGGACTGAAAATTTGGAAATCCAGGTTTCAAAAGCGTTTTGTGACATCCGGAAACTTACACAACTTCAAATGGAAACGGCTCCTGAGTTGTCGTTGTTGTCGTTGGCATTTGTGTAGTTGAGGTGAACAGGTATGGAGGAGGAAGTAGAGTTTTCCGATTACCCACTAAAATTGAAGATGATTACGATTTTCAATCAGAAACTCTTACATTTGGATCGATATCTCTTACAGCAAATATGCGCAGAGTTCTCCAAATTGAGCTCACATAAAGCCCCTTGAGAGCAGGCGGGGAACGCTGGATCACACTTTTCACCCGTTCCTTTCCCGCCCTCTCTACAAATATATTCTCTTTTGATACTGAAACTGTTCTCTTCCGATGGACAACACCACATTTCATTCTGAATTTCAGTGCATTTCTCGTTTCTCAAACAACCAGCTGCACACACGGATCTCGCCAGAGCACCCGAAGGACAACGAGCCAAAGAGCAACACACACGGAGACCAGATGGGGTCAAAGAGCATTCATAACTGGAAAAAGGAAATTTGAGATGTCTGGAAGTACAGTACTGTGTGTGTGTTAAAAGATACGAATATTGGCCGTTTTTGAAATTGTTCAAATTTGAGAGTGAGTCATAGTAAAACTAACTGTCCCATAAAATAACTTTTTACGGTATCGAACAGATCAAGAGTAGAACTCCATTTTTGCATTTGACAACGTTTTTGTACGGACACTTTCTAAAGAGTTATGGTAATTTTAAGGGACAGCTCAAAAATCGTACATTGAAATTGGCTTAAGAAAGCTTTGTTGATACGTAACTCTCTTGGGAGTGCTCGTACAAAAAAGTTGTCAACTACAAAAATGAAGCTCTACCTTTGATCTACATGGTTCATTAAAAACCTACTATGGGTGACAATCAGAATTACCATGACACACTGTCAAAGTTCGTCATTTTCCACTGAAAACAGCCAAAGTCGATAATCTTTCGAGTGGTACTGTAGATCAAAACTGACCCTTTACCACATGCTTTCTTATCACAATCCCTCGGAACCATTCCATCCATCAAAACTTGACTTCCAGGACCACAGATATCATCTGAATTCTGACAACAAACTTCTACGTTGCTTGTTCGAAATTTCGCACAAACACTGAAACGGAACACTCAGATAGGGAAATTGATAGGGAAATTGGCTCACCCTTGAATACAATCCTTACACAATACCAATGATCTGCCGTCATGGGCAATAATTGGATGAGACTTTGGACAAATTTGAGAAGAATCAGAAGGCACTAAAGAGGAAACGATAGAAGACGTGGATTTGATTGATTTGACTGGCTTCTCTATTTTCATAGACATTGGTTTAGCGACTTTTGAATGGGAGGAAATGGGGAAACTTCTGGAAGGAAAGGAGATATAGAAGGCATAATGTGGGGAACCAACTTCTCAACATTCTTAGAAGAACAACAAATATGCATTCCATCTTGACTACTCGAGACACATAGAGAGCCTTCTGGACAGTTGTTTTTGACACTTGGAAGACAAGGGAATCCGGTTGAGGTTCTGAAATGGTTTTAGATTGGATAGATGAATTTTTGGTTCAGAACTTTTTAGAAATTGTGTTTTTCATACTTGCAAACTGGACCAAAACGGGCCGGGCGGACGCGTTACTCGCTTCAAGCTCAATATTATGAGCTGAAAAATATACGAAAATGTAGATCTTAGCGAGCTCTATGTCCGCGACGTACTACGAGGCGGATGGCCAGCCATAAATGTGTGGAGGGCCGGGAAAAGTGCCAAAAACACCATTCTAGCCCGTTCGCGGCAGAGTTGTGCGAAAAAAACTAATTGTTCACTGATTTTCGCCAATTTTATGAACTTTTTCTTGAAGTTTAAAATATTTGCTCAAAAATCTACTTCCGACTCCCGACTTCCAACTTCCGACTTCCGACTTCCGTTTTAGAAAAAATCACTTCCGCACAACTATGATCCGCGGTACATTAACAACTAGCGGTCTGGCCCGTTGTAGCTCACAGACATAGAACTCGACGAGATCTACATTTTGGTATATTTTTCAGTTTATAACATTGAGTTTGAAGCAAGTTACGCGGCCACCCGGTTTGCCAATATTTTACAATAAAAAATCAAAGACAGACTCTAGAATCTATCTAGAATCGGTACTGTAAAACTGAATCTCACATTCAGGAAGTCCAAATCCTGAGCCCTCCCCTTCCTTACCTATACGATGGATGCCTACACTGTGGAGGCGGCACACAACATATTCCCTTATAGCACATTGCTCCGAGTGGACACAGATTTGCACACGTCTTTACTGTCTTCGAACTAGTCAATGGAAGTTGACCAGTTGGACATAAATCTTTCAAATACTCATATATTGGAGAGACTAGAGCTTCAGAATTTGTTGGAATGATAAGTGAGAATATGACTAGAAAATAGAGAAATGTTGCATGAAATAATGTAGAATTCATCTCCTAAAATGTAGTGAAATGGTCAGAAAAAGAAAGGAGAAACCGTGGGGGAGAGAAGACGTGACGCCTTCTGAATATCGGATGTTTACTCTACTTTCTCAAATAACTGTTCAAATAGACAGTTTCTTAGTTGAAATCTAGTTTCGGAGTCTCCAGTGGACAACGCGTCACAGGCGCGCCAGGTGAGGGTCGTACGCAGCTGAGAATTCTGGAAGTTTCAAGGATTCTTAGATATTCAAAATTGTTTAAAAACAAAAATAATTATTAAGAAACCAGTTTATTTCGATTGAATCCATAATTAGTAACGAGATGATGATGATGATAAAGTAAAAAAAAAACAAATGAAATAATTTAAAATCATTCAAAATCTAACTTTTTCCATTTTATAACTCCTTCTTCTTTCCCTCTGGCTTCTTTGGCTTCAGCTTGTCTCCTCTCTTAATTTCTGGAATATCAACTCCGAAATGCTTCAAAACATCCTTCATCGAGTTGAGAATATCAGCTGGAGAAGAGTAATAGTAAGCATAATTCTTGTACTCGGCCTTCTTATTCTTGAATTCTTGAAGAAGATCTCCATTTTTGTCGAGGAACAAAAGACGTGGAATGTACTTTCCATCTGGACGATACTCCTCCTCAAATGGCTCGTCGTCGTCTTCGGTGTTGACCATGACGAAGTGTTCGGAGAGCTTCTTGAACGCCTTCTTGGCATTCGATTGTTGGAATGTCTTCTTGAGAGCTGGAAATTGGAAATTGGATAATTGGAGATTCAGGGGAAACATGTTTGTGCAAAAACTGAAATGGGACGATACTTTGTCGATATGTAGCTTTCTAGGGAGTGCCCGTACAAAAAAGTTGACAACTACAAAAATGAAGCTCTATTCTTGTTCTGTTTGATCCATTAAAAATTTTACTTGGTGGGACAATCAGTGATACCGTAATACCCTCTCAAAGTTGGCAATTTTCCACCGGAAAAGATTTCTGAACATCATCTTTGTACGCTTTCCCATCTCCTAGATACTAATTCATTCATTCAAAAGTTCTTCTTCCTTCTATTTCTTTATGTGTTTGTGGTGTTCAGTTCTTCTCTCGTTTCCTCCTTTCCAACCGCATTAATAAACGAAAGTATGTCAAGGATGAATGCATTCCCGCGAAGCAACACACCTCTTCGCCATCTATGATCCGCATACAAATAGGATAAGAGAATGGTAAGTGCGCTCTACCGAACAGGATCCCCTCTTGTGTCTTATGCTTCCCAAAACTATAACATACCTTTGCAAGCGTGACACCAAGATTTGTGAATCAACAAGAAGATTGGCTTATTGGTGTCGAGGGCTGTCTCGATGGCATCTTCCCATTTGACCCAGGCAATGTCGTCACCGAATCCACGTGCCAGAGGATTCTGAATCGAATCCTTGATCTTGTCGAAACTGGCGTAGGCGGTTGCACTCACAAGTGCCAAGAGGAGAAGTGATCTCATCTGAAAACGGATTTTTGGAATGTTCTTGAAAATTTTTGGAAAAGATCAAGAGCAAGGGAGCAGAAAAGAAAACAGAAAGTTATTTTTTGCAAGCTGGTGCACCTTTGATGCCTGTCACATACAAAAAGATTCCCAGAAAACGAAAAGAATGATATGAGAGGGTATGAGATCAAGATATTGAGGTCGAATGTCCTGTCATTATCGGACTGCAAAAAACGGTCAGGGTCGTTTGATAAGGATCTCTCTGGAGGGAAAGGGATCAGAGATTATGAGTTGAGTTGTTTTGATGATTTAGATTCTGGAGACATTAACGACAGCATTAAGAACCAGAAACTCCCTGAAACATTTTTGGGTTAAGGGGAAACTCGTGTGTTTCAGATTCTTCTAGATATTTTTTTAAAGGAGGTGGGAACTCGAAAAAAATTTGGCTCAAAATTTGGTAAGTTATTGCTCCGTGGGTCCCGAACTCATGACCGAATGCGCATGGGTACAAAACCGCAACCGGCTGAGCTACTCGGCCAAGAATGCGGCGGCCCACTCGAGACTGTGATAAATTGGGGTGCCACACAATCACAATTTCGATCAAAATGTTTTGCGTTCTCAACTAAAGAATGAGAAGGCGATAAACCATATGAAAAGGATAAGGAAGCCGGCTAGAAATCGAATGAAAAGTCGAAATGACCAATTCATTTCTCCGAAAATTTCTCGCCGATGAGTTGGAAGAAGGCGTCGAAGAAGAGAACAGGTTCTTCGGTGTCTCTGCAGTCTCCTTTTATCCTATTGTCTTCTGATGGAGGAAGAAAAAAGAGAAGAAGAAGAAGATGTGGATTGTTGTAATGTACACGTGGACTAACGGAATACTGTAGATGGGTTTTAGTGTATGTGTGGAAGGTTTCGAAAAAGAGAGGCAGTGTGTCGTTTTATTAGATAAGCAGTATATTAATAGGGACACGATTTGCATAACAAAAGGAATTGTTAGTAGAAAATAGTTACATATCACTGCAAAATAATCACAACAAATCTAAAATGGATTACCTAGAAAATTCTAGAAACTACTCTGACGTCGAAGACTTTCTTCCCATCACACTATTCATAAAAATCTTCGACATTTTTCTTATTTTTCCTCCATTTTTTGTACTGGAAGAGTTTGATGGAGTATCCGTTGGCGATAGAATTGCACCTCCTTCCGCACTTTCCATCAGTGCCAAATCTGCACTTGCAGCAGGACTCAAAGATCCGAATGAAGAATGAGAGAAGGCTTTGTAGATGGATGCATCTCGAGCTTGGAGGATCGAATTCATTTGACTGAAGATCTCATCCACTTCTGGTTTGAAGACAGTCTCCACACTGACGCTCCGCCATTTTTCTTCGTTTTCGTACAGCTTCGCAACATGTCTCAAATTCCACTCATCATCTCCCACAACCTTCTGAATTGTCTCTTCACTGAGCACCGGAAGCCAGTAAAATGTGATGAGCCATGTGTCGACACGACCAGCTGAAACAAAAAAAAACTTTAAATTTCCTAAAGAAATTCAACTCTTACGTTTTGCATCCTTTAGCTGAACTCTGACTCCGCCCACATATTCCCATGGTACTTTTGTCTGTTTCTGATACCCTTGTGGCAGGAAAGCCGATTTGTCAACTTGATACTTGTCAATTTCAAAGCAAGTCCAACGGATTACTGTAATCATATCAACATTTTAAAACTGATAGATTATTCTGGAATTTACTTAATCTAGCTTTCCACTTCGGCTTGAAACGATGAACTCGTTGGACGATGAATGAAGACAACTGACCGCCACCGTCATTCCAAGTGACAGAAGGAGATGAAACTGAAAATATACATATTAGAATAGATATAAAACATTTCCAAATCACCTAATGCTCCACTACTCTCATCTCTCGAGATACCAAGAGTGGATCCACTCGGTGGTCCTCTTTCTTCATTCTGCTCCATTACTGTAGGTAGTGGAGTCGATGGTCCCGCGGCGATCGGACTATTTGGCATTTTTAAAGTAAGCATCGCACTCATTTGTCTTCCATATCGACCACCACGTGGATGGAATCCAGCTCTTGAACTATTCTTTTGGACCATGACAAATTCGAGAGTTCTTGCACTCGCAATACTTGCTTCCAGATCTAATTTAATGTCGAATGTATCGACTCCTTCTAGAAAATATTCCTTGATTTCCAGTAATCCTTCAACAGATTCCTTGTCTTTCACCGTCTCCTCTCTCAATCGAAATGCTTCATCTCTCAGCCATTTCAGCGGTTTTTCCATATTATCCACTTCAATCACGTATTGGTCCTTGTCAACAAACCACACAACAACTGCCTTCTTTTGTCGTTTATTTCCATTCTTCTTGATTTGAGAAACCAATCCGAGACACGTGAATCCGACTTGACCGACGAGTTTTGAGCTGTCCAGAGCTGGGAGTTCATACTCGATTTCTCCGTCTTCCTCGGCTAAATAGAACTGGTAATCGTCGACGTCACCACTGAAAAATAACTTTTTCATCGAAGTTTTTCCAGACATTTCAAATTACTCACGGCAAATTCTCATCGAATTTCAAAAAGTACTGAAGCATACAGTAACCAATGACTTCTCGCATTCTGGCCGTCGTCAACACTTCAATTTTCAACGATTTGAATGATTCTTCTGAGTTCGGAGGTTTCGGAATAATAATTTCAATTTCTCGTGATGGATCTGTCCCCGTCGCAGCAAATTTTAAATATTCACCCAATGGATTATTCAAACTTTCAGAATTCTCTTCTAAATACTTCTCAACAATCGATTTTTCAGCTGGATCTCTTTCTGGAAGCGGCCAAATCGTTTCTTGTTTCACGAATAACTCATCAAGTGGTCCCGAATAGATATTATCTTTTCGTCCCTCTTCTTTAATCTTTTCAGCTGTTCGAAGTGCAAGTGAATCATTGATTAAAGTTCTTGTATGAATCGGCTCTTCGTATAATGGAATCTCATAAATGTCATCGTATCCACCGTCTCCATCGTGATATTCATGACCTTTCTGTCTGAAATCTAATGGTAATCCGCCGGATCTGACACGTCTTGTTGGACTCAAAAGTAGACGAGAACAAAGACCGGGTCCATCATCATCTTCTAATCTCATCTCATGGCGGATCACATTCAAAAGTTCTTCTTTGGCAACATGACCCATTTGGTTTCTGAATTTTACTCAAATTGTACAAGTTAGGGAAGAAAGGAAAAGGAAAGAAGCTTGGAAGTGACTATGATAACTCACTCTGCTGAAACAGTAAACTTTAAAATTAATTGTTTGATCAATAGAGATTCTTCATCAATCAAGTGGTTGTAGCCGGGAAAACTGTACACAATACAATTAGAGAACAGAAAGCCATCGATAAATAGTTAGAAACAAAAAAAAGAAACATGAGATAAAAGAGATGACAAGTGAACTTTTTAAAAAGGAAAATAATAGTATTAATCAGAATCAGACGATGATCCTGAAGACGACGAAGATGAAGAGCCAGAACCACTGTCCGAATCTGAAGATGAGGAACTGGACGATGAATGCTGCTTTCTCTTCGATTTCTCGGATTTGCCATCATCCTCCTTATCAACACGAACTGGAGCTGTTGCGGCGATTTCCGAATCGCTAAGAACTTCTTGTTTCACTTCAATCTCGTCCTGCAAAAATAAATAAATGAAACATTCCATTTGGATTATATATCTCTCTTACCATTCTTGCCTTCTTTGCTGTAGATCTCGATTCTTCATCCGACGAATCATGACGACGTCTTCTCTCCGCACTTCGACTTCTCTCTCTTCTATCCTCGCGGAGTTTCTCAGCACTTCGTGATCTTTGACGACGACGTTCAGGGCTGCGACGGCGATCGTTTCTTTCTGAAGACTTTCTTCTTTCTCGGCGATTTTCTCGATCAACTGATCTTCTCCGGTCTCCACGATCTTCACGATCTGGCGACCTTCTACGTTCCTGACGTTCTTCTGGTGATCTTCTGCGACGCTCATCACGTTGAACTTCACGGCGGTTCTCCCGAGATCTGTCCCGCCTTCTATCGTCATTTCGCTCTGGAGTTTTATCACGCCGTTTTCTGTTTTCTCTCTGCTTTCTGTCGCGTTCCTCATCACCACTGGAGTACGGTTCCTCCTTTTTGATTTCAGACGCTGCGAGCAGTTCTTTCTCCTTCTGTCTTAATTTTTCTCTTCGCTCTTCCATTGCTTTTCTCTTCAACTTTTTCTCCTTCTTCTTACGTTCTCTTCGCCGTTTCTCTTTTTCATCTTCACTGGAAGAAGATGAAGAAGACGAAGAGTCTTCAGAATCACTGTCAGAAGATGATGAAGAGCTAGAATCCTTCTTCTTTGACTTTTTCGCCTTTTTCTTATCTGCTCCATGCTTCCTCAAACTTTCAATGAGCTGCTGCTTGTCGTTTTGTTGTGGAAGTTCTGATTCCAAAGCAGCTCCAACGACATCCGACTTGTTCATTTTTGCCATGGAACTTCCAGGCACGTAGTCCTCGCCCAATCCAAGTGCACTCCTCATTTTATCTCTGTTTTGGGCAGCAGCACGACGTCTGGCGTGTGACTCCGTTGTGTCCAATTCTTTGTCCACATTGAGTTCTCCCGATTCGAGTTGTTTCAAAAGATTCTGACGATATTCGTTCACTTTCTTCTCGATGTCCTCATCATCAAAACCTTTATCTTCGAGTAGCATTTCAAACTCCGTGCATTTGACCTCCACCTGCCTTTTTCGGTTGTGGTCCATGATCTCTTCATTTGGCTTCTTGTTGAGTTCAGCTTCCATCTTTCGCAAATCATCTTCTCCGTTATACTCGATTTTTCGCTGAAATTATACTTTGAATGAGTTTCATTAAAAAATAATTGTCTATTTTGTGAAATTTGAGTTACAATTGTTACCGAAACCTGTTTGAGAATTTTAAAAATAAATACTCACTCTTGCTTGCATGAGATGGGATAAGTTTGATTGAACATATCCATTTGTTCCAGAACCGCGAGCGGTTTGAAGTCCAATTCCATTATACATGTTTGAGAATTCTGCAATTAAAAAAATGAATTTTAAGGAGGCGTTATTTGCTTTTTAAGCCAAAGATCGATAAATTCACAAATTTATAATAAAAATAAATGTTCACGAATCAATATTATTGCAGTTAATTGTCACAAAAATGTAAATTTATTGCTGAAACGAGGCAATTTTTGAAAACGGCTAGAAAATCTATTCGAAAAATACTCGTCGTTTAAAGGCGCATGGCCTATGTGTCTCGCGTTGGTCTCGCCGCGACAACAAAAATTAGCAGTGCGGAGAATTTGCGAGCAAGAGCTTTTCTTTTTGTTTTCCGACCTTTTCGCTGTTTTTAATCATAGTGTGGCGAAAGATTTAATAAAAACACATATCTGAAAATGTGACGAAGAAATTAGAACAGGCTTGGCAAAGAAATATCAATGGAAACAATGATTCGCATCACTTTCTCGTCCTCTCATTTATTGATTGACATGTGGAATTATCAGATCTTGATAGAGAAACACTTTTTTATTCTGAAAGTTTCTAGTTGAACTATTATATAAATTTAGTTTTCCGACATGGTTAGATTATGTTTTTTCGATTCGATATTCCCCAAGGTTAATCAAGAAACACCTTGTATTCTACTGAAGATTCATGCTATGTCATTTCCTTCTTATAACTGATCTATACATTCGAAAAATCTGGATCATATTATTAATTGAATTTAGTAAAATATCACATGTTATGAAACGTTGCATTCCACGTTTCTTTGTTGCGTCATATCTCCCGCTGGTTCAATCTGTGTCAGGCTAAAACCGATTTTTCTGTTTATTTACAAATTTCAGAATCATTTAGTATTTTCAATCATCACACCTCCACAGCATCAACATAAACCAACGGTAGGAACTGACTATTCCCTTCATTATAATTCTATGAACTTTGTTTACGGTTACTGACGGTTTTTGGTTTTTCGGTACATCGCGCGAAGTTTTCATGAATTTCATATCTATTTCTATTTTTGTTCCGAAAAGAGGCGGGCGCGAACTTTTTGTCTTTAACTCGAAGACATCGTAATCGTCTTCTCATCTCTCGTTCCTTGTGTCCTTGCTATTTTTTTCTTGTGTCCGACCGATCGTCCATCTAACTATCCATTCCGCCTATGTCATTTCATCGTCCGCAGTTTTAACAGCCATTCGAGAATCAACAGAATCTCGTCGTTTTCAATCTCTTTACCTCAACATTCCTTTCGTCAACGAAATAATTTTGTCTCTTTTCATCATCACGACGTTCTTCTAATCATCAATTCAAAACTTTGCAAATTGTACATTGCTGTCTCTGCCAATCTCTATCATACAGTAACTATTTAAAACTCATAAAACTTGATTGGTCGAATATAATTCTGTCGTCGTCGGGTGTGGCTTGACTGTTGATCACGAGTCTCTAAGCTATCGTCAGGTTTATAACTTCAATTCAAAAACATTCTCTCGTTCCCGTTCGAGTGCACTCATAGTTTCACCTCTGGAGACGCCACAGGTACATCTCGACTCATTAAAGGTAATTTTGACAAATGAAACCAACCAACCCTGACGAGAAGTTTTCAGGGGTACGGTGGATGTCGTCGCACTACCATTCGGTTATGCGTCATCACCGACCTTTACTTTTTGACTCATGACTTATTTTTCAGACTGTACGATCTTTCTGTTAAATATAGTTGTTACAGAACTGCGTATTTTTCGTTAGAAACGAGTATTCCTGATGTTTCTCAATCACAACGTTTTTACGCGGTCTTCTTGGACTGTTCCTCGTCGTGAAATTGGAAAACCCAGCGGTTGTGTTGTTGATCTGGCGCAAAAGTTTTTTTTGTTCGTTGTAGTCCCGTAGAATTCCATCATTCTCATCTGCTGCCCGATTCGTGTCAGTCTCATTCTCCGAGAGAGGACCGCCGTCGTTTCCATCGCTGCAATAGTGGCCGCTACTTGATCGATTTCCGACGTGTCTTTTCTCTCTCCTCGATGTGTGCCTACGAGTCCCCTCTTACTCGCCACCGCCCGACCGCCGCCGCCGCCAGCCAACAGCAGCAGCATCTCCCTCTATATCTTTCCCTCCTCGTTTTCCTCCTCATTCTCCACCTCTCTATTTTTTCCTCTGTCTTGCCTGCTTGTGTTCGTTTTATCCGCTACTCTCTTTCTCTATTTTCCTCACCAACAATAGTTTTTGGGTCGTACACCTCCTTCTTCTCTCTCGGTCCTCATCCTCTCATTCCTCAATTCTCGGGTTCTTCTTCTTCCTCGTTCCATCAACTATCGATTGTCGAATCGATTGATTTTTCCGCTCATATTTGTTCATCACTCGCTTTTAACTCTCTACTGTTAAAAAATAACATTAATCGTTACTTTCAGTAACTTCGTGGTTGTTCAAACTTTCGATCTTCGACTCAACGACACGCACGAACGAAGTGTGTTGTTGAAACCGAACTTTCAAGCCCCTTACTGAAACATATTTCAAATCAAAAAAATACCCCCTCTACACACAAAAAATGGAAAGTCAATGTGAAGGTACTCAGAAGAAAAAGGCCAGGTAAGATATGAAAATCTTTGCGAATCGAAAAGAATCAGGTCGTGACTGATATGATGAATTACCAGTCAGAGAATCAAAAGATGTATAAGAATAACCGGTTTTGATGCAATTCGGCAAAAAGTAAAGAATATTCGTTTCACAGCGAAAGAATGGCTAGGGAGAAGATGATTCATAGTTATAATTTTTTATCAAAAATATATCATTTTTGGTCTGAATCAATAATCATTATAGAACAATAATTATGACGGTGAATTTAGTTCCAGAACGAGGATTGGATGTGATGTTGGATGTCAGACAGAACAAACAAGTAGTGCCAGTATCAGCTACGTACAACAGCATAATCAGTCCTCACAGCCTTCATCAAATGCAACGTCACAGCAAACTGCGGGTGGTGGTAATAGTAATTGTCCAGTTGATACAACGTCATCGTCAGCATCGGCATCCGGAGCATCTACACCAGCCAATCAAGCGCCGCCATCATCTCCTGCACCCTCATCAAATCAGACGTCACAAACGGTGGGTTTCGTAGTTCTTCTCGATGAAATTTCGCAAAAATTTATTTTAATCATTTTAGCCTATCGATAAAAAGCTTGCTGGACCTGCAGGAGTGAAGCCGAATGAGATCGAAGCTTATTTCGGAGAGAAACAACCAGTAACCGGAACAGCGACGAATACTCAAGTACCGCCTGGTCAAACGCTATCTGCCTCACAACAGTCCAAATCTCGCGCTGCTTCCACGACGGGTGTTATCGGAGAAGTGAAAAAACAGGTGTGAATTATTTTCTAGTGTATGAAATTATTTTTGTCTATATAGAATGGAAATGCCAATGCCTCCTCATCTAATGCTGCTACAAATGGAAACGCAAAAGCCGACGGTCCTTCATGGAGTGATGATAATTGTAAACTGAGACTTGTGATAAATCGATTTTCGCAACTCGAAGAGACAATGTGTTCGCCTCCGAAATCTATAGAAGGAGTTTCGTGGAAGATAATGGTGATGCCAAAGCAGCATATGGTGCAGAAAAAACAGCAAAAGTGCATGGGTTTCTTCCTTCAGTGTGCCCCTGAAAGAGCGTACTCAGAGTATGTTGAATCGGAATCCAACAAGAAAACATTCTTATTTTTCAGCCAATGGAGTGTTCATGCTATAGCGGATATGCGTATGATCTCGTACAAGCCGAATGTCCCTCACTTTGCCCGACGAACGACACATACATACACTTCGAAGGAAAACGATTGGGGATATTCTTGTTTTATGACATGGGCGGTGAGTTTGTCATAAAATTTATTTTTTGCTGTTCTCAAAATATTGCAACGAATATTGTAATTCAGGACATAATCGACGAAGGTCAAGGGTACATACGTGATGATACTGTAGTTTTGGAAATCGCTGTGAAGGCAGAAGCTCCGAAGAACATGATGACTCATGAGGATTTTCTAGACAAAATTGAGAAGTGGATAGTGTTAGCTGATATGCAAATGAAGAAAGGCAATATAGATTTGGCTCTTGAGGCCAATCAAAGTGCCATGAAATTTTGCAAAGGCAAAGACGACGAATGCTATCAACGTCTTGAGACTCAACGGGAAACCTTTGTGAACGCAAAACTCTTCGAAAGTATCGAACGTATAGAGAAGGGACCAGTTGTGTGTACTGATACAACTCATGGAAAGCCAACCTCGTTGCGGCAAGCGTTGACTGGCGCCCAGAAGTCGTTGAACGGAAAAATGACGGCAAAAGGTGGAAAGAAGACGCGTGCAGTGGTGACTGTGCAACACATGAAAAAGAAGAAGCCATATGATCAGTAAGAATTATTTTTCACTAAGCTCTAACAAATTTTATTGGTTTTCCAGAAACAATCCAAACCAGAGAACCAACACTGGACCGACAGTTAAAGGTAGAGTGAAGCATACTAGATGCATAGTTAGTATTTCGTAATTTTCCAGATCTTGTAGAGAAAAGAAAAAGTAGCAAGTCTGACGAGAAGAAGGATAGCATGAAAACTAAGGAAGAGCTTGATGCTGATGAGCAGACTGAGTCCGACGAGTCTCCAGATGAGAAAGCCATCAACAGTGATGAGGAGGAAGAGATTGAGTTTGACGATGAAGAGTACAACGAGGGTGACTACTGTAGTCAAGCTGATGAATGCAGCACTCTTGAACTGTTCGAAAATCTCCAAGATATAGTCGAAGAAGAAAATGAAGATCAACAGTGGGAAAACGAGGATGATGATGACAAAGACAATGCGGATCAGGTAATGAAGTCACTCAATTTGCTCGAAAGGGAGCAGGGATCACTGGTATGAACCTGTATTCCTGTTGACCTGTGTGTCGGAGGGTTCCATACTTTCAGATTTTCCAGGGTCAAAATGAGGATGGTATTCTTGTGTGTGATCGCATGGTACAAACTGATTTCGAAGAACTCCTGAAAAACTCTGTAGAAGATTTAGAAGATCACGAAATGGTTATAAACGAAGAGGTAAGTTAGCTGGGAACAGATAGCTTATCTTTCGTAAAGAATGCTCTGTTCCAGCGACTTCTTGCCGAAACTGTTCTTTGCAAGTTCCAGGATCAGGACGTCGGAAAGGATGTAGTCGAAATCAAAACATACTTCGACCAAACAGGAGTCAATGCCAAACCAGAAGACACCGTTGAGACTGTTTTCGGGGGAGACCACGCTGGAGGAGCAGATGCTTTCTCTAACGATGTTCTCGACAGCTTGCCAACTGCTGTCGCTGTGCCGACTCCAGAAGAAGAGCCATCTCAGTTGCAATACACTGAGAAGTTCTTGAAGAGCTGGTTAGATCTCGAAGGAGCACTCAGTGGAAATGTTGATCCGGAAGGAGTATTCGCACGGCTCAGTGAAGGCGATCGTCAGGATTTGTTGGATGAGCTGAACTTCAAGATTAACCCTTTGATTGTCGCGTTGGACCATGAATTCCGTGAGACTGTTAGTTGTGCAAACAATTGCTTGGATAGTGCTCGTGGTGCTCTGTTCCACTCGCAAAAAATGATTGGCGACTGTGACAAACTGAAAGAGACTTTCGAAGAAAGACTCTCTAGCGGATTTTCTGGAGTTAACAAAGAACAAAAACGACCAGTTGAGACAACTACGAAGAAAACAACTAGCGCTGCTGCTACTTCTGGATCGAGCGCTAAATCTATGACCAATGGACGTCCGACAGTCATTGCCAAACGATCAATGAAACAAGTTGTATTGGATCCTGACAGCGAAGAAGCTAGAAATCGTGCAGCGGAGTACTTGAAAACCGTTGAAAATGTGAACAATGTTGTTCAAGGAGACGAGCACACTCAGAGAATGCGTGACGCGCTGGAAGGTTTCAAAGATCTCCACCGCAAATTGCAGCCAATGATGGTCACAATTATATCCAACAACGAACGTTTCCACAGAATAATGTCAGCAATTTGCAATGACAACGGGGTTGTTGCGGATTATGTTAAAAAGTTAATGACCACTCATAATAATAATCAAGCTGACATGTCCTATGAACTGAAACAAGCCCGTGAGGCGATTGCAGCTGCTTATGATGAGAGAAAGGCCAACGAGAAGAAGTTCCAGGATAATATTACAAGAACGGCAGAGGAAATTGAGAAGAGTGCCCGAGCTACAAAAGAAATTAAAGAGCTTCAGAACAAGTTGAAGAAGTCCGAAAGCAAAGAAAAGAAAGAAGAGACTCGAGCAAATCTTCTTCAAATACAACTGAACGAACTTGAAGAAAAGTCAAAAGTGATGCGGAAGGAGTTGGAGACCTTGAAAAAGAAATCTACTGAAGAGCGTGCCAAAGCTAAAAAAGAAAAAGATCGTGATTCGCAAACAATTAGACAACAATCAATTGAAATCACCGAACGAGAAACTGAAAGAGATAAAGCACGCAAGGAACTTGAAGAAGCTCTTCGCCAGAAAGAAAAGTTTGAAAAGGACAAGAAGGCTGTGGCTGGACAGTTGGTTTCAATGACTGAGAGAGCACGTACTGCGGAGATCGCTGTCATGGAATCCAAGTGGAATGTTGCATCTGAGGAACTCAAGAAGCGAAGAGAAGCTATTCACCATGGCTTCACTGAGACTGAAACTCTTGCTAACAGGTAATTTTGAACTTCAAGATTTTTCAGATATGTATTTATTTGTTTTCAGAACTCGCCAAGTCAGTGATCGTGACATTATGCGGAAGTCACTTGCCGAATGGAAGGCTGCTCTCGACAAAATTGATGCTCAAATTAAATCAGTAAAGAATGATTACGATCATGCATCTGATTTAATTAAGAGTGGAGTCAAGACACTTTCACAGACTCTAGATATCAAGATCCCGGCGGCTGATACTCTTCCAAACCTTGTGAAACCTCCTCCAGTTCAAGTTGTCGCACCATCTCCGTCTGTCATTCCTGCTCCAATTATGCCACCAACACCAGCTGCAGGCGTTATTGGGCAACCAAGAACGCCAATTGGTGCGAGCCGTCAAGGACCTAGTGCTGCAGTTGATTCTTCTAATGCTACAGCAACACCGCCTCGTTCCCATGTGCAAAGAGTTCCATCCCCTGTTGGATTGAAGTCATCGCGAACAGAAGAGAATCCATCATCAGTGTGGTCGTGGAACACAATAGGTACCATTGGAAATCTTGGAGAACTTCGTGAACCAAGCCGCAGTGAAACAAACTTCAACTCGTCAATGGATTCACTTCAAAGAGATATATGGGCAGCGAATGGTAATACGAACGGCAGTTTGGGACATGACTTTTTGATGAGAGTAAGTCTTCAACTAGAACTATCTTGATTCTATAAAATTCAAAGCATTTTCAGCCTCCATCAAGCTCCTTGTCAAATGGAATGGGTAGTGGCGGAGCGAATCCGACCGCACCATTCCTTCGGTCTCAATCCAGTCAGCCCCAACAATCTGTTGGTATGAATCAAGCCAGTTATCAGCAAAGCCAACTGCAGCAACACCAACATCATCAAAACAGCCAACGTATGCAACAGCAGCAACAACAGCCGCGTGGCTATGGTGATATGTGGAATGCTCAATCGATGCAGCAAAACTCTGGAAATCAAGACTACGGAAATCAAGCTCGCATGATGGCTAATCATAATGGCGGTGGTGATATGTCAAATAACCAAGGTAAGATCATTGAAATTTGTTTAAAAAGAAATATAGCTGTTTTTCTTAAATTCATTTCAAAATCAGTCATAAATCTCTTTCACAATCTCTGTCAGTTCCTCCAGGTTACTCTCCATGGCACAACCCACCATCCCAACAACAGCTTAGAGGACCAACTCCTCAACAACAATCCGCTGGTGGACATCATAACATGTTCCAGTCACATTTCTTTGACAATGGAATGTAAATCTGTTTATTGCTAACTGACCCCTCCCCCTATCACTTTTCATGTCAATTATTATGAGAGCTGTGAAAGAAATATGAATATCAGATAATTTCTCGGAATGCACTACCGCTTCTTTGTAGAATTATTATCATGGTGTTTCTTATTTCGAAACGTATCTTTCCGCCCTTCGTTTCCATATTATAACTATCGTCGTAAAACAATTATGTTTTCGTTCTTTTGTTTTTCACTACCAAACCCCCAACATTTTGATGTCATGAACGACAAGTCCTCCCCACCCGCTGAGAAAAATATATATAAATTCTATCCTTCTTATTCATTCGCTCCTCCCTTCTCGTCCCGTTCGCTCCTCCTTTTACACTCGCGCACTACAGTCAAAGTGGCATATTTCTGTGGTTATGGATGTTTTTTCTCGACTGTTTTCGAGTAGTATCCAGTGTACTGAGTGTGTGCAAGCCCCATCTTGTGCTTATTTCATTATTTAGTTTTCGGAATGTTCATTTAATAAATAAACCATTTTGCTGTCGAGTTTTTGTTCCCGTTTTCAGATTCACACGAATGGAAGCAGATGTGTTAAATAAATCACTTCATTTATATTTAATTTTCAATATTAAAAAAAAAAACTATTATGTATCTCCTCCAACTTGCGGGCTTTTTTGCGTTGCTCTGAAATTTTCTCTAATTAGTTCAATTAGTGGTTAGAAACTTACAAATCGAGACACCAAGTCAATAAAACTGCAATTAACGACGCAAAAACGTTCAAATATAAAAGTAAAAAAGAGGGCGTGGTCAAAGGAGAGAACACGTAGGATACTGTAGAAGTGACCAATAACAATGTGACATTTGAAGTGAAACCATATAACGGATAGGACACAAATTGTATGAATCCCTGTAAAAAAAGAAGAAGAAGATGGTTTGATTTGTTACAACAAAGGTAACTAGTTACCCATGCCGCAGCAACTGTAGATTCTTGTCGATCTTCTAGACTATGAGACATAAAGAAAATGATTGAGAGAACAACTTCTAATAAAAACGCCTGAAAATTAGAAATTAGTAGAAAAAGAAACAAAAGAACGTCACCTGTAATCGATTGATTTTTCGAATCCCTTCCACCGCTACAATCTCATACATAACAATGTAGTCATTGAATTCAGTTTGAGTAACTAATGATCGAAATAAAGAAACGCCAAATAGAAATCCAATGAGTTGAACGAAGCAGAAAGAAACTGCGAGAACTAGTGGAATCTCGTTTCGAAGCCAATGTAGAAATGTGACTGCCGGATTGAGATGAGCTGGAGTTAGATGACCGACGAGACTTCTAGATATATACAGAGAGAATCCAGAGAGAAATGGATAGACCAGATCGTTTGAACGTTGATATTGACCAGCGAAACATGCTGTAATTTTTGACATTTTTAATTTCTATTTAATTTTGAATTAAAGGGAGACACCATTATTCCAAAATTTGAATTTTTCATATGAAGTCGTGCAGTTTTTCAGTACATTTCAGTAGAAATTCTCCTCGCCAGCACGTGAATGTTCATTTTCCGAATTTTTTCTTGAAAATGTTTGAAAATATGACGTTCACTACTGAAAAACTGCACGACGAGAAGCGATTTTTGGGAATTTGAGACCTCATAACTCGTTTTAGACTGATTTTCAGACCCAGCTCCAAGAAGGTTTTCCCTTTTCCCTGGCCTTCTGAATCGGTTCATATGAAAAATTCCAAATTTTTTAATCGTGTCCATTTCATTTTGAAAATTTCTTTCTGACTTTTGGACGCATGAAAGAAGGAACTTCCTTTCTATAGAAATAGAATTCTATTTTCATTTTGTATCGAAAATACTCACCCAAAAAGGAAAAGAAGAAAGATCCAAGCAACTCTCCAATGTTTGGACGTAGCATCAGATTATAAAATTTAGCGATATTCTTCTTCTCCTCACTCTCCTCGTCTGGAATATCCGCCGTTCGCATATTAGTATTAGCAGTCAGGAAGAAGGCAGGAAGAAGAAAAAGAAAGAATATAGATATTTTGGTGGGGGTTTTATGGATTTTGTGTGTTGTTGTCTCGTTCTCTTTTCTCTCCTATTCGGAAAACGGATAGAATGAAATAGAAGGGAGCTCTCGTTGCCATGGGAGCTTCTCTCCGGTGGTCCCCTTTTCGTCTTACTCAATTTCTTATTCCTGAGAAAAGGGAGGGAAATCGAATGAAAGGGAAGAATAGAACCAAATTGAATTGGCGTCTATTCCGAATATTAGAAAATAGAATGCTATAACTGACTTCTGAGTTATCAGCAGTGTTTCCGAATCAACCTTCTATTTTTTCTTTTCAAAAAAAAATACCAGGCGGTGTGGCTAAATTACAGATGAAATTCAAAATTTTAAACGCTATTATTTTGTGTCCGGAATCGAACCAACTAACCGTAGTCAACGTTGCTTAACTTGCCAGATCGGACGGTCGGCGCATTTCCATTTATCCATGCGCCACTGAGGCGAGCAGCCGACGTTTCACGGGTCTGGCCCACCGACTGTCTCCACCTTTTCTCCCTTCGAATTTGGTTTGATATATTTATCAAGCCAAATTCGAAGGGAAAAACTGAATATCAATTGATATTCAGTTTTTTTGATCCAGAAGACGTAGTTTTGAGAATTTTGAAAAAAGAAAAAGACGGACATCATGAGGGGGATATTTCTGATATTTTTGGTTCAAGTTCGAAGGGTCGGCGACAAACAAACAAACATACAGCCGTTTGCTTTTTTAATAGTAAAGAAAAGATTATTCCCACGTGATAAAATCAAATTCCAGGTATACAATGGCTAAAACAACTGGAATCCTGGATAAATCGTTAAGCCGTGGAAAAGGTGAAATCAACCTGTCCACGTTCGCAGTTCTCTTCTCTGAAATGGTGCTCTATGCACAGAATCGATCGGAAACTGTAACAGATATTCACGATAAAATTTCGTCATACGGGAAGCAAGTTGGCCTCCGAATGTTCGATATCATTGTACTTCGAGAGAAAGGATATAAAAGAGAGACGAAGTTACTCGGAATGCTTATGTTCATCAAGTCAACTGTATGGAAGAATTTGTTTGGAAAGGAGGCGGATAAATTGGAGAGATCAAACGATGATCATTGCACATGTAGGAGTTGAATGAATAAAAAATTAAATTAAAGTTGAAAATTCAGATCTTCTGATCGAAAAGGACCCACTTGTGAATACCTATATCTCAATGCCACGTGACAAGGGGGTGCTCAATTGTGCTGCGTTCGCTGCGGGTATCGTTGAGGCTATTCTGGAGGTAACGAACAATCTCATTACCGTATCATCACAATTTTCAGAGTGCCTCATTCAAATGCAAAGTGACTGCTCACTGGCACAATGGAACCGCCTATGTCATTCAGTTTGACGAATCTGTTATTGCTCGAGAGAATGCTCTTCTTGATTCTAATCGCTAAACACTTTTCGTTTTTCGTCTTTCAGTATTTAATGTAAATATTTATTTAATCTTCAAAGAGTTCGGGTACCATGATAATAAATTTCTATGATTTTATTAAAACCTGAAAATACTTTCTCTGTGGAAAAACTTTCCAGAAATATTGTTTGAGCTAACATTTTCAGATAGAAAAGAACACAAAGTCTCTTATTTTAGGAAATTTAAAGAAAATTCAATGCGTTCTCTAACTCGATTCCTTAGTTATCAACGTCAGTTCTCCACGTCATCAAAAAATCGAATTTCGAACGGAAAACCATCGAGACTGTTTGTCCCCGAATTCACAAATACCTGTTTAATCTGATTGATCTACGTCTTACGACTCTCTGGTGAAAATTTTGCAGATTTTTTTGTATTAAAAGAATTGTTCAGTGCTTCATTAATTTTTTCATTCTTTCAATTTGACTTTTTCCTTGATTTTAACGTCTTCAAAGTGTATTTCCAATATTGGATATTGTCGGCGCCGACACTAACTGTGGGTCATGCAAACGCACCCCGTTGCACGCTGCGTGTACTCCTCTCGGACAACGAATATTTTAATTCATTTTTCGGCGCACGGTGATTTTTTCGCTACATTAAATTTGGGTTTTTCTTCCATATTTCTGCTTCTCGCTAGGCCACGTCCCCGTGAGGCAAATGCGCTCCGCCAGACAACGCAGTGTAATTTTCTCTGCCATAATTTTTCATCAGCTATATAAAAAAATAGAAATCGAAAATTAGAAAAAACGCTTTCATAAGATTAATTTTTTTCGATCTAGTTGTTGTAGAAAAAAATTCCTGTCGTTTTATAGCCTCCTTCATATAGAAAACGGGAGTTTGTTGAAGTGATTTTTGTCAGTGTTAATTTCTCTTCCACAAACTTTGACGAGGTTTTAAAAAAAACTGAATCCATAAATTTGAAAAAACGCTTTCATAAGATTAATTTTTTTCGATCTAGTTTTTGTAGGAAAAAATTCCTGTCGTTTTATAGCCTCCTTCATATAGAAAACGGGAGTTTGTTGAAATGGAAAATTCCTGATGGCCTAGTTTTTAAAATCACCATGGCCTAGAATTGAGGAAGCACACGAAGAAGCTCATTTTTCACATGTAATTTAACTATCTTTTTGCAAACAATATACTATTTTTCACCAATTGTGTTAATTGCAGGGTATCGATGTTCAAAAAGATTACGACAACTACGAAAGTGGTTGTTATATCTGGAAGAGGTCGATGGAATGGGAGGAATAGGAATAATGAAGTCTCGAATCGACAAAACAATGACAAATCTACATTCAAGAAAACAGGGAACCATAGAGGGACAAGAGGAAAGGCGAGAGGAAGTCGCCAAGTGAGTAATAAATCAAAAATATAATTTTTTAAATGTTATGTTTAGAAATGCCACCACCACACTCGTAATGAAGAACGAGCTTCTGAAAATAGGCAGGACAAGGAAACAAATGAGATTGTACCGAATGATGCCGAATTGCTACGCGAACAAAACCAAGTAAGCGAAATAATATAGAATTCAAAAGGAAAATGTGAAAATTTTAAGAAAATGCTCGAAATGATGGCGGAAATGAGAAAAATGAAAGAGGAGTTGGAGACGTTGAAGAGTGCAACGAACGATCGACAGATTGAGAATAAGATGCAGCAAATGGTGGTGGACCGCAAGGAGCAGTAGTGATTAGTAATATAATTGATTGATGTAATAAGTTTTGGTTGTATTCACGTTGCAATAGTTATATGGGTGTGTCGATGTGTCATATTTTTTATGTGAAGACGCGTATAGATTATAATAAAGAAACTTGATATGTGATAAAGGTAACGAATATAATTCGATTTTTCCGAGAAAAGAAATGTCGCAGCAAACGAAGTGAAAGGAGAAAAATAGAAGTAGTTTTTACAGATGCCAGTTGAGAAGAAATTGTCAAAAAAGCTCTACGCATCACAACGAATTTCCAACTTCAAAGGAAAGAAGAAAAGCAATAAATATGTATTTAATAAAGACGTTGTATATGAAAATGTTCTTTCATCGAATTCAGTAGTTGACGATGATTTAATGTCGATAGATTTGATGGTAGATGCTCCAGAAATGGCTAGCTCCCAATGTGTAAGCACAGAAAATGTGTATTCGGTTAGCTCCTCTAGTGTGGATGCTCCAAGCATGCTTGCAAGCAGCAGTAAATTCGGTGAATCTGTAAATGGTTCACCGGATCGCGAACACAATCTGTTTGTCATTGATGAGTCAGCTAAATCGCATTTAAAAGAGGAATCAATGATTCCAATTAGTGAATATGCCAAATTGGCCAGACAAATGGAGAAACTGAAACAAGAGAATAGAAAACTCCGTCGATTGATTCCTCGAGAAACACCGTCTTCTTCTCGATTAGAAGGAGCTTTAGAGATTGCTGTAAGAGCGTTCGATAAAATCAAATTGAAAGAATTTTCTAATTTGAAGAATTGTGAATCTCGCAACGCCAGATTGAAGGCACTTGTGAGAATTAGTCAGATGATAGCTGGGGAAACAAATTTGAAGAGTTTCTATGACTCATTTGCACGTTTCTCCAGATCCAACAACTTCTCATGGTCGCAATCAGTCACGGCGGAAGATAGTCTGAACATTAAAACGTATTTAAACATGAGCGATAGAAATTATGGACGGCTGAAACGTGCGATGAAATCATATACACGTTCTGACACACTTGCGCCTCTGGCAAAAGTGAGGAAAGCTGGTGATGATATGGGAGTTGTGAATGAATATGAAATAGAAAGAAAAGAGAATAACACCGCCGAAATAACTATCAAAAATGTTCAGACGTCCCTAAACAACCGTTGTCAGAATCTGTTTAATGCCGGAGTTCTAGACAATACAAATACACCTATCAACCTCACTATTATGGGTGATAAAGGTGGAAAATCTACTAAAGTAGTGATTGCAATAGGAGAAGGGAAAAACACCAATTCACCAGACAATTTATTAATTTTAAAAATGTATTATGGTGACGACAAATATGCAGAGTTGAGGGAGAAACTTGAAGACGTCGGAGAGCAGTTGAGTCGCCTGAAAACAATCTCATATACTGACAATAACGGAACAGTCATAGAAAAAGAGATATTATTTTTCTTAACGGGAGACGTGATGTTTTTGTGTGCTTGTTTTGGACACACTGGCCCTTCCTCTACCTATCCTTGTGTGATCTGTTATTATTCGAAGAGTAGTTGTAATGGATTATTGAAAATGGGAGAATGGGATATTAATGATGTTTGTAACATGAGGAATTATGAGTTAGATTCTCAAAATGGTACGTTCAATGTGAAACAAGGTTGCAAACCTATTTTTCCATTTATAAAACCGCAATATATCATCCCACCATCACTTCATATTATAATGGGGATATCTGATAAGTTCATATACAGAAATCTTGTAAAATTGGCAAGTATTGCCGACAGTTTCACGCCAGAAGAAGTGGACGTTCTTATGAAATCCATGAAACGAACTTCTGCTATAAACAGTTTGAACGACAAAGTGAATTTAGAACAAGAATGGCTTGACTCCTATGCCAGGGATCTAAGAAATCTTGAAACCATTCGCAATACATGGAATTCTATTTACACTTCTAAGGTTTTCCGTACCAGCACTGACAAGTGTGATGCAAATTTATGCATTTTCAAGGAATTGGTTTCTAACGGCTACAACAATGTTCCTTATATGTGTAAATGTAGCAGCTGTGGATTAGAGCATCATGCCGAATGCTGCGGTATAATTAAAGATTCTCAAAAAGCCATGATCTCAGCTAATTCTCATTCAGTTGTATGCTATAAGTGCAATGGAGTTACCAAAGTCTCTCATATACGAAACATCGTGGAATCTCACTATTCAGAACTTTCTATTCTACATCAAGAGCAGTTGGCCTATGTCGAAAAGTTGAAGTCCAGTTTGGAATCTGTATCTTCCAATCTACCTCCTTCCGGACCGTGTGCTACTGCATTTGAAGACGTTCTTTACAAAGATCTGAAGCTAATTAGAAAGTCCTACCATGGTGGTTGTTTCAATGGAAACGATACCTACAAAATGTATCGCCCGGAAAATATCGACAAGATCCTCAAAGTTTTCGAAAACACCCCTAATCTTCAGTTTTCCGAATACAAAAAAGAGATTGAATCTTTGAGAAAAATGATGAAACATCTCGGTTCTATTATGTCATATTCTTCTACTCAAAATTTAACATCTGCTCAGCAATTGGATTTATCGCTCACATTGCAAAGCTTTCTTATTGAACTAAGAACTGCGTATCCTGACATGACGGTCACTCCTAAATTACATATTCTTGCCTCTCACGTTATTCCATTCATAGAAAAGTTCGGCGTGTGGGGTAAAACGTCTGAGCAGTCTATCGAACACTTCCATCGCTTACTTGCTAGACTAGAAAGACAATTTGAGCAGGTACCTGACATCATAACCAGATACAAGTGTATATTACTTTCACATAGTCTTGCGAACCTACGCCATGACACACTTTTTAAGTCATGATTCTAGTCTATTTGATCACGTCTCCCGCTAGTTTTATATATATAAATGAATATCTCACCTTGAGTCCTTTTTTCGATTCCTTTTCGTCCTTTTCCTCGTCGATATTCATTATTTTTTCAAGTAATAAATCGTTTTCACGTATTTTCTGTTCAAACATAACACAAACATGATTGATTTACTATAAACACTTTATTTATATGAAATGAATACAATTTTTAATAAATACAACAAATATTCAACGACTTATCACGAAAATCAATAAATTCCTCTCCCCTTTCCACTGCAATTATTTTAACCTCATTTCTCTGTGCCGCGTGGTTGCAACCTTAGCCCCGCCCATTTTTCTGCGCACCATGGGGCGAAAATTTGTCAACGGGGAATGTAGCGATAAAATCACCGTGTCGGCGTTCTTTCGATTTAAACCGTTTGCCCCCGTTTTTCTTTGTTTTAACTAGGGATGTTGCGGGCGGCCTTCGCCTTCACGCTGCGCCTGCTTCATTTCCCAATAAGGCGAAAAATGCCTTATTCATTTCCAAGACAGGCGATTGTCGCCTGTTTAGTTTTTTCTCGCAGGTTTTCATTACCGCTTTTCATTTTTCGGCAGGCAATTTTTGCCGCTTATTATTTTTAACGCAGGTTTTGTTTTGAAAGGGAATGAAATATTAATTTCAACCAATGAGGAAATATGTTCGTGAGCATGCTTGAGTATGTCAATCTAATTGATAAGATAACCTATTGAATTAGTTTATTTGTTCTTTTTTATTTGTTTCTTTTTTCAATGATTTGCATCTCAGTGTTTTGTATTGCATTCAACTCGTTGTTACATGAAAATTATGTTTTCAAACAATAAACAAACCAGATCCATAATAGTTACGAAAGAAGGCAAATTGGAAGTTTTAGTCGTGACAAATATTTTTTTGAGCCTATTTTTTCTTGAAAGCTACGTTTCCCACCGCTGTTCAAGAAACATCAGTTCGAATACACTTTATTCACTCCACTCTTACTCCTCTCTGATATGGAATCCATTGAAATGAAGTCAGTCAGAATGAAGTCAGAATGAAGTCGAGAGTCAGATGAAGTCGATGAGTTCGATGCTTACATGAAAGAGAGGGTTAGAGAATCGACACCTGAGTGTCCACTTAAATATTGGTTTTCCAAAAAGGATGATTTTTCTCTGATGTCGAAAATTGCTTTCAATGTCTTCTCAACGTTGTCTAGCGAAACTGTATGTGAACGCGCATTTTCGGCAGTTCGAAGAGTCGTTCGAGATGATCGACAAAGACTGACTCCTGAACTCATCGAAAACATAATGATTGGATTATTTTACTCGAACAGCTACAAATAGGTTCTGAAGATGTTTTTGTTCTTATGTATTTATGAATTTATGAGTTTTCTCTTTCTTTTCTCTTTTTTTCCTAGTTCCACTCTTTCTCTTTCTCTTTCTCTTTTTTACGGAAGAAGAAAATATGATTCTTTTTTTGTTAAATTCTTTCAAACACAAAACTAAAAAACGACATTTTTACCGCTTGGAAAATGAAACGCGTCAAAAATTGCTGTTTTATAAACAGGCGAAGGCGGCCTTCGCCGGAAATGAAAAAGGCGAAGGCGGCCTACGCCTGAAATTATACAGGCAAATATCGCCGTAGGCGAATATCGCCGCCGGCGGAAATGAAAAAGGCGAAGGTCACCGTAAAACGCATTATTAACATCCCTAGTTTTAACTTGACTTTTATTGCAAAAAAAAATGAAGTGCGTAACAAATAATTATATTTGAGTCAAAATTAACAATAGTTTCAAATAATTTTAGTCGAAAATCGACAAAATTTCGGTCAAGTTTTTCTAAAAGTCTGCTAATTATTCGGATTCCTCGTCCAAGTCCACATCCTGGAGGAAATTCTTGGGGTACATTTCGAAAGCAGAATTGGGTGAGCAGAACCACTTTTTGTTGTTCAGAGAAGGAGATCCTTTATAATCCGTCAGTCGACGATGTGACCTGAAAAAAATTATTTTTCTCCGTAAATTTCAATTTAATCGTTTTTTTTTTCAAAAAATAACACTGCTCTCAAAAAATCGAATTCAAACTACCGCGGTTTTAGTGATGCGCGTTTGCATGACCCCCAGTTAGTGTCGGATATTTACGTTTGAGTTGAATTTCGCAATTAAAAACGTCGAATTTATCGTGTAAAACTAGTCTACATGAAAGCATGTTTTTTAAAAATGTAAAAGCAGTAAAATCTTTAATAATATTATTAATGTTTATAGAATAAGCCAATTGCACCTCGATCGCAGCTTGAGACTGAGCAAATGGATTCGGTATGCTTTGTTGATATTTTATCTTACTAGTTAATAATTTCATATTCAGTTCATATTAGTTCAAGCAAAAGGAAGAACGTTGAAAGTTAGAGCGCGAAGAAATGGGACAATTACTGAGAAAACACTTCGAAGTGCGTTTCTACTGAAGAAAGAGATCCCGATTGGATTATCAAGAAATAGTATCGCTCTTGAGTAGGTTTCTAAAGAAACTTTAATTAGAATTTTGGACGAATTTTTAATGTAAACTTTCAGATGTCGTTCAGAAAGAGATGTCTTAGTTTTCAAATTGGAAAATCAATGGGAGGGAGCAGAGTTTGAAATGTCTTGGGAGGAAGAACGCCAGTCTCGCCCCATAACTCCGTTACATCTGGGTATTTTATATTTCGATAAATTATTACTTACAATATGCATTTCAGACAACTCAGCCGGATATCGCTCGAACAATGTGCGACCTGAGTCGCCGTATGTTCTAGACGGTATTATATTTTAAATAGTCTGAAAATTAATTTCTGGTTTCAGAACAACTGGCCGACGATCTGCGTAGTCGTCTCTTCTTTATTCCTCGAAGTCAAGTTGCTTTAGAGAAACCAGGAAAGTCTTCAATTCCAAGGGATGGTTGCATAAACGGTGGTTGTGTATCACCTATTTCTTCGCGAGCAGCTGTGACGTACCGACACAAGTCTCACTTAATTCTGCGGGAGTACGAAGAAGGAAAGGATGATGATTTTAACAAGAACAGTATTGTAGAGATTTGTAATGCACTCAACCATAGTATTCGACACAAAATGATGGTATCTTAAAATAATTGTTCAAATAATTAATTCATTAAATTGTAGGTGATTGTTGTCGACAATCATCATGACTTTGTTATTCTTCGGTCAAAGGATGGCAACGAGATTTTCAAAGACTTTCCACATTCAACCCGTTCTCCAAAAAATTTCGAATGGTTCCTTGGGTACGGATTAAGTCAGGAAACAGATGGTGGACAACATATAACTCATCGGAGTGGAAGAATTTGTTCTGATTCCGTGGACCACAGAGGTCGCTTTTTGGCATCATCTTCAATCGATGGTGGAGATTCTGGAGGACCTTGCTACTCTAGTGACCGTGCGTTAATTGGGATTATGGTAGCATCAACGACTACAGACCCACGCCTCATGGATAAATATAATCGAGAAGAACTGGAAGAAGAAATTATAGATGCGTCTTCTAGCCCAGCTGACACTTGGATAGCTCCCGGACATCTTATCTCTGAAGCTTATAAGGTAATATTGTTTTATTTCGAAATCTATAAATTCATATACACTATTTTTCATAGTTGGCCTTGTCGGCAAAATCAGGGCCGGCCCGAAGGCACCGGCCAAATTGGCGCGAAAGTCAAATTTTCAAATTTTTTCGAATTTTTTGAATTTTTTCGCGAAAAAGTTTCGACTATGATCCAGAATTAGAAGAAAATCTGAAAAATAGTCAAAAATGGTCACATTTTCGATAAAAAATTGAAAAAAATTCGAAAAAAAGTAGGAAAAAGGGTCATTTTTTGAAGCCGGGCCGGGCCGGGCCTTGAAAATTTTTAATCAGCCCGGCCCGGCCCGGGCCTTGACAACTATGCTATTTTTTAGATATATCAAGTGAATCACGGTCTTCTGCAAGTTCCAAGAGAAAGAACGGTTGGAGAACCGAAACCAAAGACATCAAAAAATTCGGAGGAAAAGTGTGCTCAACAAGCTTCTAGTTCGAAAGAAATAGTACGTTTGTTTCTCTGTGTCTCTTAACTGTTTCATATCTCTATTTTCTTATTTTCAGACTCACGTAGATACAAGCAATCTTCGTCAAGCAGCACAACGTAAACCTAACTCGTTTCTCGTTTATACAGGAGGAGATTCAGTTTTGTATTCGGATATTCGTAGTCGTCTCACTAATCTAATGCCACCAGATGAGATCACCGTGTTCAATGTTTCAATCGAAGCTTTGAAGAAACAACGATTAGCAGAAAATTCGACGGTATTTTGAAGGTTAACGAATTGCATAATTTTAAGAACATTCTTACAGATATGCTTGCTTCTTGCTTCAATGAAAGACCTTGATGGCGATGCATGGGAGAATATATACTCATATTTCAACCAAAAAGGAAGAATTATCTTTGTGTGCCAGAACAAGCTGCACGCAAGCATTTGCAAAGCACACGCTTCTATTCTGAGATTTGCATTCGGAAATCAAAGCAATGAACTAAAAGAAACTAACAAAGAATTAGTGAAATTCCTGGAAAAGAATATGAAGAAACTTCCAAAGTCGTCTGCTATCAATGAGACATTCCGTTCAAAAGATGTTAGTGTTGGAGCCAATTTCACAGTTGTACTTAAAAAAGAACCCGGTATTTTTTTCCAAATAGAACTTCTGTGGATGTTTATTGGTTTCAGATGCTCCGCTTTTCTTGTACATGCAAAGCAATGGTAGTCTTCATGCTTCTGTACTGTTTTCTGATGCCACAACGCAACAACTGATAGCGCCAAGTGAGTGTTTTTTCGTGAAACTGGTTATTACAACAATGATTTTCAGATAGTAATCTTCTTCGAGATTCTCTACGAAGTGTCGGAGTGAACGTCTGCGGTACAACAAACTGCTCGAGAGAATGCTCTTCTTGATTTTAATCGCTAAACTTTTCCATTTCTTGTAATGAAAATATTTAATCTTCAAAGAGTTCGGGTCCCATGATAATAAATTTCTATGTTTTTTATTAAAACCTGAAAATACTTTCTCTGTGGAAAAACTTTCCAGAAATATTGTTTGAGCTAACATTTTCAGATAAAAAAACGCAATTTATTTATTTTAGGATGCGTTCTCTAACCCGAATCCTCAGTTATCAACTTCAGTTTGCTACGTCATCAAGAAGATCAAATTTCGAGCGAAAAACCATCGAGACTGTTTGCCCGCGAATTCACAAATACTTGTTTCCTCACGTCTCCGTCCCATCCACGTCATCTGCCACTGAATATTCTGGAGCACTACCGTCACTTGTTGCAGAAAATGTTGTTGATCATTTTCGGGTTTTGGCTGAAAAACAGACATCAAACTATCGGAAATTGTTAGAAGAAGCGTGTCGATTCGATTTGAATCGAGCGAATGAAGTGTTGGAGAATATCAATGTAGGCTATCATTAAAGAATTCAGATTTCAATTTTCCAATTTTCAGAAAAATGAACTATGGCAGTATAAAACCGGATGGACAATGTATCCATTCGACAATCCTCAGAATTCGAAACCAATTGATTCTCCAAAAGATTCGATTCTTTTCTTCGATATCGAATTGGTTGTTCTCGATGGAACACTTCCAACACTTGCAATTGCATTGGGAGAAAATGCGTGGTATGGATGGTGCAGTGATCGTTTAATCAACGAAACTGACTATCCGGATGTCCCAACAAGTGAACATTTGATTCCGATTGGAGATATTGGAAAGGAGAAAATTGTAATCGGACATAATGTTGGATTCGATCGAGCGAGGTGTCTAGAGGCATATCAGAAGGAGAATGGATCGAAAATTCGATTTATGGATACAATGTCAATGTCAATTCCAATGTTTGGAATGGCTGATCATCAGCAAGCATTGTTTGGAATGTATGATACAGATAATAATGAAGCTAATGTGAGTTTTTGATAGTTGCGTTGATTATCAGCTTGTATCTCTTTTCAGTCCGATTGGGTGAACACATGGAAAGACAGAGTGTCGAAAAACTCACTTGTTGCAGTCCACGAACATTTCTATCCTTTCAGAAAGTGTAAGTTTACAAAGATACGTTGCGACGTAACAGCTTAGAAGGTGAAAACGCAAAAAAAATTGGGGTCAAAATTTGTGATTGAGAGGGATCCACATTTATGACAGCCCCGAGTGGGCGGCGCGTTCTCGGCCGTGTAATAGCTCAGCCGGTTGCGGTTTTGTACCCATGCGCGTACGAAAATAAGTTCGGGACTCACAGAACAATCACTTGCCGAATTTCAAGCCGAAATGTTTTTTTTCCTTTAAGAGATATTTTAATCTGGAAGGTGAATAAAAAGATGTCCTCGGAAAAAAGCAAAACTAAATAGAATTTGTTATTTTTTCAGTACAAAAACACCAAGATGGTGATGAATCGAAAGAGAAACAACGATCAGCTTTCGTCAAAGAACCCATCGAGAATATCCGTCTGAAATTCCAAAAATTAATGACATACTGTGCACGCGACAATATTCTATGTGCGGAAATCTATTTCGGATTGTGGCCAGAATTCGTAAAACGATTCCCACATCCAGCGACTCTGTCTGGAATGCTAAATATGGGAAATGTGTATCTGCCTATTAATAGTTACTGGAAGATGTTTTATGAGAAGAATGTGCAGATTTGTGCGGAAAAGAAAACAGAAGCGACGAGGAAGATTGTGGAAGCAGCGAGGTTGATGGCCAGTGGAGAAGAGAATGAGGAAGGAGAACTTGGGTATGTGAGCACCGATTTTCATAAAAATCCTTATCTTAAATGTTCCAGATTAGCAGATAAAGATGTTTGGATGTGGAATCAAGACTGGTCAGTTAACTCAAAATCGGAATGTCACGAGTGGCTTATCAAACTATTCAAAGCTCGAAAATTTGTGAATTTTGGTTTGGAAGACGTCGATAGTGAGCACATTGCTCTCAAAAGTCAACTGATTCCAGCAATTTTCGGATTCGTTTTCGGCCCGTTTCCTCTTTTTAAAACAAGAACAAAAGGCTGGGGATTCTTGGTTCCGAATTGGAAAGCTGTTGAGAAGATTCTGGAGAATCAGGAAGTGAATTCTATCCAGATGAGAGTTGATGCGAAAGATGACGCAGTGAGAAAGCAGTTTCCTCTTCGAAATTTCTATGAAACAGTTCAAAATAACGTTTATATGTTTGGAGAACTTCCGATTTCACCGGATAAAAAAGGATTCGAAATGGATGAAGGTGGACTCGTGAGATTTTATCAATTGGATCATCCAACTGGAGAAGGAAATGTTGGAGATCCATTGACTAAACATTTCGCAAAAGATCTAAAAGAACAAGTGTTGAGACCTACTAGGTATGGGATACTGTAGCTCGATAGATGCCAATTTGAATTTTCAGACACGAAGATTTATTCAGTGTTGTTCTCGATTCAATTCAAACTACTCAGTTCTGGACGAGTTACAGTGATAGATATAGGTCAGAAGTCGCTATTTGGTATCCTGAAAAGAAATGGAAAGTCGGAGAGAATGAGATGATGGAGGGTGCAATTGCAGCAGCAGTAGTGCCAGCTGGAACTGTTTCTCGGAGAAGTGTACATAAATTATGGGTCACTCTAACAAATCAATCAACTGGACATGTCATTGGAACTGGAATTAAAGCAATGGTTCAAGCGCCAGAAGGATTTCGATTAGTTGGAGCTGACGTGGATTCACAAGAACAATGGTTGGCGGCGTTGTATGGAGATGCGAGCGCAGAGAAGAGATTACGTAAGTTAATAATAGAGTCATGGGCATTTTTCGGAACTTTTCCGTCTGAAAGTTTCCGGATTTTCTTTTCGGAACTTTCGTAAATTTCCGATTTCCGAGAAAATTTCAACCTGGTTCCAAAATTACCGAAATTTCAAATTTTTTCGTGATTCTAAAAAAATAATTTGTGCGGAATCGAAAAAATTGCGCCGAAACCAACGTGAACACATCTGTGTCAAAATTTGCAGAATTTTTGGTTTTAACATATTTTGACTATGAAAAACTCCGAAATTTCCGAAAAAAAAAACCGGAATTTTTAGTTCCGCACATCCCTGATGAAAACACACTAATTTTTCAGCTCTCGAACTCCGCGTTCCTGGAAAAACGGCCTTTTCGAACATGATGCTTGCTGGCTCCAAATCTGACAACACAGATCTACATTCGGTCGTTGCGAATCAATTGAAAATTAGTCGAAATCATGCGAAAGTACTGAATTATGCTCGATTGTATGGTTCTGGAGAGACTCATGCTGGGAAACACTTGATGAGAATTGGTGGAATGAAACAGACGGATGCGGAAGCAACGGCTGCACAATTATTCAAATTGACAAAAGGAGAAACTGCGAAATATATGAAAGTGGATTTGAAAATGAATTGTTTTGTGGATAAATACATTGAGGAGACGGCGAAAGATCCAGATTCATCGAAGATTTTAACGATTGATGGAGTATATTATATGCCAAGTTATTCGAGTCAATTCTCATCTGAAACTGTTGAATTCGAGAATTGGTTTCTCTCCAAATACTCGTCACTCATCAATGGGTCTCATCACGATAATTTGATATATTCGATTTATGAAAAAGCGGAAGATCAGAGGAAGCTCTTCGTCGGTGGATACGAATCTTCGACTTTCAACTTTTTGGAGACTTCTGCAGCAGCTCATGATCTGAGAACTCCTATTTTGGGATGTCAGATTGCGGATTCTTTGGGAAAATTGCCGGAGGGAACTCCTGATTCATCGTTTTTCGATCGGAAATATAAGAGATCAGTTATGAATTGGATCGTCCAATCATCTGCAGTTGACTTCCTCCATCTCCTACTCATTTCCATGCAATGGCTGTGTGGTATCTACAAAATCGATGCACGTTTCGTCATTTCGATTCACGATGAAGTTAGATACATGTGCAAAGAGAAAGATGCTCCGAGACTTGCTCTGGCTCTTCAACTTTCCAATTTATTAGTTAGAGCATTCATTTCACAGAGAGTTGGAATATGTCAGTTACCGAATGTTAGTAGCAATTTCTATGTTTCGAAAGCCTAATCTTTCTATTCCAGACCGTTGCCTTCTTCTCTCAAGTTGATTGCGATACAGTACTCCGGAAAGAGGTCGATACGGAGAGTATCAATCCCGATGGAACGAAAATTGAGAATGGAGTTGCGTGGACAATTGATGATCTTTTGAAACTTACCGGTGGAAAACTTGATTGAATGGGTTTTTTCTAACTTTTTTGTTATTTTTGTTACTGTTGAAATAAAATAAATAATTTATTTAAAGTTGACAGATGACAATATAAAATGTGTACAGGTTCATCTTTGAGATCATTTCAAACTAATTTCAGAACAAGGAAACTATAAAAATGAAAAACTAAAATCCCCAAAACGAGGTTCGACATTTTTTGCATATGGGACGACGTATCTGAGGAGGAATAAATAAAAGAAGAACAACGGAGAGTAAACCGTAAGGGAAGAAGGATGTTGAGAGGGCGATGGTAGTGAGAACAAGCCAAATGATACGGGCGTGACGGGTGGTACGGTGTCGAGTATATCGGGACGTCTGGAAGAATTGGAGATTTTTGAGTTGAATGAAGAAATCAAAAACTGGCCCATAATCCAAGATTACATCGTGATAATTGAGTACATTGAATCAGAGGGTACAGTTAATCCACGGGTACATCGAGGAGCTATACTCATGGGGTACATCCATGGGGTTATCATAGGGTATATAGGGTCAGAATTTTCATAAAAATTTATGTCTTACAGAATTAATAAAATTTTGAGAACAGCTTTACAGATGTAGTTTGTAGTTTCAATTTCATAAATAAATTCTTAAATTCTAAACCTTATTATGTCATCCCTATGAAAACAGCAGTAATATGTTCCTCGAACGGCCCATAATCCAAGGGTACATCAAAAAAGGGTACATCGTGATCATAGGGTACATTGAATCGAAGGGTACAGTGAATCTTAGTGTACATCGAGGAGCTATGATCATGGAGTACATCCATGGGGTTATCATAGGGTACATCAAGTCAGAATTTTCATAAAATTTCAGAAGTCTTAGAGTTTTCATAAAATTTTAGAGAAAAACTTTACAGACGTAGCTCGAGGAACATATTAATGCTCTTTTAAGAAGGATGATATAAATATACATTACTCTAACAACATTTGCAAGATGATCATATTGGAGCTTCTATAATAGACTCAATCATCTTTTTGAATTCTAAGTCTTATTATGTATTCCTTCTCAAAAGAGCATTAATATGTTCCTCGAACTACGTCTGTAAAGTTTTTCTCTAAAATTTATGAAAATCATAAGACTTCTGAAATTTTATGAAAATTCTGACTTGATGTACCCTATGGATGTACCCCATGATCATAGGTCTTAGATGTACCCTAAGATTCACTGTACCCTTCGATTCAATGTACCCTATGATCAAATTTTTCATAGATGTACCCTTTTTCGATGTACCCTTGGATTATGGGCCTCCTCGAACTACGTCTGTAAAGCTTCTCTCAAAATTGTATGAAAATTCTGACTCGATGTACCATATGATAACTCCATGGATGTGCCTTCTAAATGGATCGAACAGAACAAAGGTAGAGCTCCATTTTTGTAGTTGACAACTCTTTTGTACTTGCACTCCCTAGCATGTTACATATCGACAAAGCTATGTCTTCCCCAAATCGACCCATTTCAGTGAAAAATAGAGTGATTTTTGAGCTGTCGTCTTAAAGTGACCATAACTCTCTAGGGGCTGTTCATACAAAAAAGTTGTCAACTACAAAAATGGAGCTCTACTCTTGGTCAATTTGATCCTATAAAAAACTATTTTGTGGGACAGTTAGTTCTACTAAAAGAGACTCTCAAAATAGGTCATTTTCAACGGAAATCACAAAATACCCCATGGATGTACCCCATGATCATAGCTTCTCGATGTACCCTAAGATTGAATGTACCTATGATCAAATTTTTGATAGATGTACCATTATGAGCCTCAAAAACTCACACAACTCTTGCACAATGCATAACTCTCTGTACTTCGACTCTCATGTGCTGTACTACTTGGTTGTGGTTCAATCTGTATTTTATGTTCTTTTAATAACGAATTCGTTTCAATACCATCACCATATTCATCCAATTCTTCGTCTAAAACAGAAAAATCTTTCTGAGAAAAAAGAAGAAAAAACTGACTTTCAAATATCGGAACTGTCAAATTATCCTCAATTCGAACGTAATCTGGTTGATATGGAGTCTGGAATGAAAAAGAAGGAATTTTCCAAAAAAAAAATTCAAGAATTCCTCCTCACCTGACTACTAACTTTTCTAATAATACTCCCATAATATGATGTATTCAACCATTGATAAAGTTCTGCACGTTTCTTCGGACTCGGTGAATCATCGTCATTTATAATAATTGGTTCAGAATCAGAAGATGTGGATGACGGCGGAGAGTTGTCGAACACGTCGAAGATATTGATACGGTTTGAGTTGGAGTCGAAAGTGCTGGAAACATTATGAATTAGGGATACTGTAGGGTGTGGGTTACGGTAGCCTGGTTTTCCGACCCTCACTCAGTGAGCTACTGTAGATACCGGCTTTTCAAACATGAGCTCGTCTCATTATCAATTGTCTCATTTTCTCATTTTTTCGAAATAATATAGTTTGAACCTTGGACTTTTTGACTATTTTTCCAGCTTTTAGGGTCTAGAAAAATTTTAATATCGTTTATTCTCTCCAAGTAACAAAAGTTCAACTTCCTCTCCAAAGTGACACCACGAGACTAACAAAAAATCTATACCTGCTGACTTCCTGTTCTATATTAAATGAATAAGTGTTTCAGCCCACGTCCATCAAACAATGGAGGCAGATGATAAGGAAGTTAATAATGGAATCTATGATGACAATCGAAAGCACAAACTACGTGAGTATAATAAGTTTTGTGACTGGCTCTTCGAGTCCCGTTCGAATCTTTTTTGTTTGGTTTCTCTACTTTGATGGAACATTCCAAAGTCTATCTGACAATTTTGACAAGGAAGTTTTTATGGTCAATTCTGATAAGAATTGGCTTTTGGTAACAATATTTTATCGGTGATAGACTGGGAAAATGGATTATGAGAGGAGAGAGAGGGCAAAGGTTTCTGATTTATTTTGTTCAGAATTGGATTCAGAAGAAGTGTACAGTACCGACCAATAAGATACCATATTTTGATTTTTCAGTTGAAAATGCCCAACTTTGAGAGTCTGTCATAGTGAAACTGACTGTCCCACAAAACAACTTTTTATGGGATCGAACAGAACAAGAGTAGAGCTTCATTTCTGTAGTTGACCATTTTTTGTGCGAGCACTCTCTAGCAAGTTCCATATCGACAAAGTAACTTTTCTCTCAAATCGACTAATTTCAGGGCAAAATAGAGGGATTTTGAGCTGTCGTCTTAAAATAACCATAACTCCCTAGGGAGTGTCCGTACAAAAAAGTTGTCAATTACAAAAATGAAGCTCTTCTCTTGATCTGTATGATCCATCAAAAATTTACTTTGTGGGAAATGTTTCTTTCTTTCTCAAACTTTTCCCGATCAATATTATAACTGTTTCATCTTAAACGGTAGAACTTTTAGAATAACAACAGTAAAAAGAATTTTAGAAACTGATTTCCAGCTCTTTTGGATTTTTCTTCAGAATATCCCATGATTTAACTATGAACTCCCCCTTCGAACAATTTCTTGAACAATAATCACAAATGAATAATAATGAAAAAACGAACCCTTGATGAACAAGCATAACTGTCCACTAATAATAATAATTGAGGAATACTGAAAATCAATTGAATGACGTGGTGATAAGAATAGAAGAGTGAGACGAAAAGAATGAAAACTGTGTGTTAGTATTATTCTATTATGTATATATGGTTGTGTCTGTGTTTTGGTACATTCCAATTTAATATGCATTTTTACTGATAAGATAATGACCGTCAGCCGCCTCTTTTTCATCTGTTGTCATTATCCTTTTTTAAGATGAAGAGAGGGAATGATAGTGATGTTCTGGTACTCTCAACTCAAAGATCGAAGTGATACAAAATGATTTTCCATTCACAAAGAGCCCAACAACGTTGAAGAACTGGAAAAATTGCGACTGAAAGTTAATAAAGTGCACTCGACAATAAACTGTTGACGCTGCTGCAAAGACGACCCGAACTTTTGCAACATTCACTTTGTTTATTTATACTTCTTGAATCAAAAATTATATTTTATACAATAAAATTTTATCAGGGACAAGTGTAGTATATATTTTACGTTTGTTTATTCATTAATTTTCCCGAAATGTTTACTTCCGATGTGTGCACGATGATTACATGTGAACCGTTTGTTTCAGTACAACGATAAGAATGAAAGCTGATGCACCTATTCACGAAGAAAAAGTGCGAATTAAAATGCCACTTTTTGCATTTTAATTCAATTCACGAATGCACATTAATGTGCATAAAAAACACTTTAATTCGAATTAATCTGCATTAAAATGCGAATTAAAATGCACATCGCGGCGAGATATCTTAATTAATCTGCATGCACCTTTAAGACTTGTGTGGATTTACGGATTTTTATTAAAGGCGCATGCAGATTAATTAAAATATCTCGCCGCGATGTGCATTTTAATTCGCATTTTAATGCAGATTAATTCGAATTAAAGTGTTTTTTATGCACATTAATGTGCATTCGTGAATTGAATTAAAATGCAAAAAGTGGCATTTTAATTCACACTTTTTCTTCGTGAATAGGTGCATGACAGAGAAAAATTGATTTTGTTGGATTTTTTTTTAAATTTGAAGTCGATAGATTTTTGAAGCACGATTCGCTTTGATAGTTGGTTTTATATATTTAATAATTTATTATTTCAGTGCATATGTAAACTACCAGAAATCTCGAAAATCATAATTTATATTCAATAACTTGTTTGAACTCCATATTTCAAGCCAAATCATAATGTACAAACGTTTGCAAGCGGGAGAATCTCGTTAAAAAATAAGCTAGGGGCGGAGTTTAAACCCGCTAAACAACACGCGCGAACGACACTCCGCTCCCGAAATGGTGAATTTTAGTTCCAACTATTAAAGTTATGCTACTTCTGAGCTTGCGCGCTTCCACTTTAAAGCACTTTCTTTGCAGAAAGTCCAAAAAGCATAATAAATCATATATCTTTCAGAAAATCGGCGGAAAAGTCTCCCGTGAAATACAATAAAGGGATGAGCGACTTTATGAGTAACACAAATGCATTAAATCTTTTACACAATGCAGTCAAAAGCTACGAGGTTCGTAGAATCTTGAAATTAACTAAATGAAAAGCCACGATTGTTTTCAGAAAGATGCAGCGACTTTCTACATGGCTAACGAGAAAGCCACTTCGAAATTCACCGGTCGCTTCGACTTTAAACAGTTTGCAAAGAAGATTTTTGATCCAATCGAAACGGAAATTCTCAGTAATTTATACGTAGAAATGCTCGAAGAAAGTCACGCTTACATGAATGCACATCAGAAGACGCGAGTCGGTGCACAAGGATTTCAACATTCTTTTGTCACCGTTCCCGAGTTGTTGCTCAACATGATTCTCGCATACCAATTGCCGCATCAAAAGTTTGTTCCGTTCGATAAAGAAAAGGATAAACAGAAAGAAGAAGAACAAGGAAGTGAAGGAAATCAAGAAGATAAAAATGAGAAAGATAAAACAGAAACAAGTGGAGGAGGAGAAAGTAGTGGAGGGTCGAGGAAGAAGCGTAGAAACAGTCAAGCGGCGAAACGTGGCAAGAATGTAACAATAAGTCCGAGAGTTACTTTGACAACGGAATTATCGGCTAAACTACTTGATCAAATGCTTGAAATACCATTGTCGCCTGAGGTTTGTAAGATATTATTACACAACGAGTTAAATTAAATATTTTCAGTCAAAGTTGTGGAAGACGGCGAAGTATGTATTGTGTCCATCAAATTGTCCAAAGCAACTGGCGTTGTTCGGAGAAATTATAGCGAAAAGTACGAAATCTGGGTTGATAAGGTGCGTTTAAATGCGAGTTTTCTTCGAAATGATTTTATTTCAGTTTCAACGCTCTAAACTTCTTTATGCATGATCCAGTAATTAATCGGCAACTCGAAGATCCTATCACGATTCTCCATGCTCTCTACATCGGTCCACTGAACTCGGCGACTGTCGAGGTGTTTGCCGCCAACCGGTCTGACCAGTTCCGTCAGAGATGTCGAGAAGTTCTGAGAACCGCTCTGCACGCTTCAAAAGACCCGTTAACTTTCAAGTTGAGCAAGCCCGACTTCATCGCGAAAAGTCATTCGGATCGTGTGAAATATCGGGAATTCGTAGATACAGTTGAACAATTAGTGAGGGATTTGAATGGTGAATATCAAGGAAGCACTGGAATTCACACCGGCTGGGCATGTGCCGCGATAAAGGTAAGATTAGTGAAGTTTGCACCAGAATAGTTGTGTTTTTTTCTTGCGAACAAGAGTAAAATTCTCAACATTCCTAGAAATTCGGTCAAAAACGATACGTTGACAAAACGTGGAAAGACGAAAACTACTACGATTTGATATGGACGGTGCTCGCCCAACGACCACATCTCAAAAAATTTGTAGTCGACGTTTTGGAGAAGAATTTCAGAGGTAATGGTTGAAAATTGATTCGCCATTGGATTTGTCAAAGAGATGATTCTTTTTTCTAGTTCGAAATGTAATTATTATTTTTAGATTTCAATGCGGCCAGATTTTGGCGGAGAATGCAGCCGTATCAGATGAATCCGACGCAAATATTCAATCAAAATGTCTCAACAGAAGATCCATTGAAAATGAGCGACGAATTCTTGAATTTCCCTCCTCAGATGAAACAAATTATCATGGTTTCCACTGAGAAAGAAATGAGAGATCTGCATATGCTACTCGAATACAAAGTGTCTCGCGAAGAAATAGTGTACGTTGGTGTAGATGCTGAGTGGAGTGCTTATGTAAGCCCAAGTCGAGCAACAATTCTTCAAATGGCTCTCTACGATTGCACATATATCATCGATCTGGAATCGAATGCCATCTCTCCGGATACCTACAATCTCGTTCTCTCTTATCTGTTCCATACTCCTGAAATCGTCAAAATCGGTTTCCAATTCAACGAAGATCTTCACCAACTTCGAGCTGCTTTCCGTAACTGCAAAGAACTCTACAAACCGAACAATGTGGTTTGTGTCGGAAAGTTGATAATGGATTTGATGGATGAAGTTGGAAAGCTCGAACTTGGAGAGGACTTCAAACGTGATTGGCTTCCATTCATGATAGAAGATCCTTCTTTGACAAGTGGAAAGGACGCCGGAAATACAAGTGTCGATGAATCAGGAAAGCAGGCGAACACAAGCTCGATCGATTTGAATGAATCGGTTTCGAATGAATCTGTTGAAGGAGGGCCTTCCGAACCGAAACCAGTGAAAGAAGACGGAAAACAACAGTTTTTGAACAAAGGACTGTCTTACATCTGCGAAAAACTGCTTGGGAGACCACTTGATAAGACAGAACAATGCTCAGTTTGGGATAGAAGACCACTCAGACATCTTCAGGTACTTTATTAATAAAATGTAGCTGTTCAAACAAAACAATTTCAGCTCCGCTACGCCGCAATGGACGCATACTGCATGCTAATGCTATATGATAAGTGTAAAGACGTGTTCGCTAAGCTTGGTTATGATGTGAGGGAGTTCCTCGCGAAACAATCTCCGATCAGGATATCTCTCCCTCTACTCAGCGAAGAACAACTTTAAGTCTCTTGATTGATCTACAAATATATAATCTGTTTATTTTTTCTGTTTCTTCTAAATACATTCAATCTTCGTTGAGTGTACCTGGCAGGGTGAAATGGTGGAAGCTCTCTATCATTTCATTCTGAATTCCAGGTGCTGTAATTAATAATTAATAAATTTGAGGTTCAGATAAGTGCAAAAATAATTTATATTTTCCATAAATTAAAAAGGTACAAGGAAAAGAAGAGGAAGTGGAAATGACATCTATCGTCTAGTTCCATCTTCATAGAACACTCCACCATCAGCAGAGCAATACTTTGGACACACTCCCTTCTCTCCTCCGTGTCCATTGACTCCATCTCTTCCTGGATTTCCTGGAACTCCATCCAATCCTGGTTCTCCATCGATTCCTGGCTCTCCCGGAGCTCCTTGATCTCCTCCGAGTCCATCTTTTCCTGGAATTCCAGGTGCTCCACGTGGTCCTTGTCTTCCACGTGGTCCTGGTGGTCCTTGTGGTCCTGGAATAGCTGGCACCTCCTTGACATCTTCTCCTGGTGCTCCTGGCGCTCCTGGTGCTCCATCCTTTCCTTTCTCTCCACGTCTTCCCTTTTGTCCCGGTTGTCCTGGTGGTCCTTGTGGTCCCTTCTCTCCGAATGTTCCAGGTCTTCCACGATTTCCTTGTGGTCCTGCTGGTCCTGCTGGCCCGAGTGGTCCTTGTGGACATGGAGCACATGGTGGCTTCGTAACTGGATTACATGGACGTTTTGTTGGTTTTCCT
Source organism: Caenorhabditis latens (assembly GCA_002259235.3). NCBI lineage: Eukaryota > Metazoa > Nematoda > Chromadorea > Rhabditida > Rhabditidae > Caenorhabditis > Caenorhabditis latens. Next base: position 13,119,633 of record CM056093.1, on the reverse strand, counting down.
GGATTTCCTGGAAGTCCGTTGGCTCCGCCCTTTCCTGATGGTCCTGGACGTCCTGGAGCTCCTGGTGGTCCCGGTGGTCCTGGTAGACAACAGTTCTCACAGGTTGATGTCGACTCGGTCTCATCGTGATTCTCATGAACTCCGATTGATGGAGAAGAGGTTGTGGTGGAAGAAGACTCAGTTCCATATGGCTCCTCTGGTGGTACGGAAGACTTCAAGTACTCCAAAGTGGAAGTTGGAGCACGAGATGAAGCAGATTCAGTGGTGTATGGAGACTCAGATGGGCGGTCTGTAGATGGAGAGTGAGTGACGACTTCATCATATCCTTGAGTAGTGGTCTCGGCAGGAGCTGGAGCATCTGGGTATGATGGGGCACCAGTTGTTGTGGTTCTTCTGGTAGTGGTAGTTGGGGTCTCTGGAAATTAGTTGGTTAGAAATCTTGACACGTTTGCGATCCTCTATTTTTCTGAATCCGACAATATGAAAAAACCTTTCATGTTCACACATGAGTTCGAACCAACTAACTGTAGTCAACGTTGCTTAACTTGCCAGATCGGACGCCGCGACGCACCGACTTTAGCTATGCGGCCCAGGAGAAATGGCGACCGGGGGAAGGAAAGAAGACACGACGCTTTGCCGACCGTCTCTTCCCTTTTCCCGCTGTCGATTCACACATGCTTTATCAGTGTTTCTGTCTCAGAAGACGTCATTTTGAGAATTTCGAATAAAGAAAAAAAATTCTGATCTTTTGGTCTAAATTTGAAGAAAATCGGTTCAGTAGGAAGGACGGTACGGCCGTTTGCGAGTGTTAATAGTAAAGATGGTTACTGTACCTGTGGTAGTAGTGGTGGTGGTTGTTGTGGTGGTGGTAGTCGTTGTAGTGGTGGTTGGTGCATCGGTTTGTGGAGCTGGTGGAGCTGGAGCGTCGTATGGCTGAAATTAATTCGATTTTAAGTATTCAACACTTCTCTCGTAAATCTACATTAGCTTCCTCCTTATTCTCTCCAACGACTGGATAGTGGAACTTTGGTGGTGCGAATGGAGTCGTCTCGTCGGCCGAGTACTCGTAACCAGCTTGACGGGCGGTACGGTTGAATCCACGTGAGAACGAGGCACGGAGCATGTAGACGTCAGTCCACAGGGTCTTGGCGCTATTCTGAATTTTGAATTTTGAAATCAGATGATTCCGAGGAGAAAGAGAAAATGAGATACCTGACACTGATTCATCTCAACTTTCATGGAATGTTGCATCTCTTTAATGTATCCATGGACGATTGGAAGTGTCACACATAGAGCGATGATGGCCAGAGTGGATACGGTAACGGTGACATATCCGATGATACGGTAGGCCTAAAACGGAGAAAACTGTTTTGAAAATGAATTTCTGACCTGATTTTTGGAAAACTTTCAAAAAAAAACTACTGGTATTCTACAAACTTCACACAAGAAAACAGCTTACCTTTGTATTGGAGTCAACCTCCATTTTTAATATAAGATATCGAAAATGGGCGAATCACGTCAGAAGTCTCCACCCTTATTCATCCCTTTTATACCGATTAGATGCACCACTTTTTCAGTCGAAAAACTTGGTCGGCGCCATGGTTTTTTGATGGTAACATTCTCTTCCGTGCGGCAGGTTTCTTTCGAAATGTAAGGAGAGAGAGAAGGGGCTTGGTGATTGAACAGATATCTCCGTCCGACACGGGTAGAAAAAAAAGTAGGAAGAAGAGAGGATGATGTAATGAATGGGTTTTGGAATGGAGAGGTGATAAGCGATGAGAAGAAGAACGAGATGATAATATGAAGATAAGAATGGAATTGTGGATTGGGATTGAAGGCAGAAGGACACGGTTCTGTGAAACTGACGCAGAATTATGAGCATGTAGAATGCAGAAAAGTTCCTGTCGTCACGGCTTCAAGAAAAGGTTCCAGTTTTTAAAAATAAATTAATTTTTGTAGTTTTTACTAGTTATTTTCAGTCGTCTTCCAGATGACGGATCCCAAAAATTTTGGTATCATCTGGTTTAGAATCTCTTCGAGATTCTGAATCCAAAGAAAGAATCTCAAAAAACTTTTTCTGGTGGGTGTGGCATAGCCTCAACGTCCAAAACTCAACATTTCCAAAAACCTCAAAAGTCATTACTTTTTGACGTCATTTTTCAGGGTCATCTGAATCCGATTCTCCAAAGATCTTGGTACCACCAATTTTGGAATCTCAAGTAGATTCTGAATCCAAAAGAAAAATCCTTTAAAAATGCTATTAGTGGGCGTGGCTTCGCCTCAAAGTCGAAAACACAAAATTGACGTCATTTTCAGATGTCTTTCAGATGACGGATCCCAACAAATGTGGTACCTCCGGGTTCAGAATCTCCTCTTGATTCTTTTGAAAATCTTTCGATGCATAACTGGCTGATGATTGAATCCCGTGGTATACCGTATAGTCGAAAATTCGACATTTTTGGAAAAAAAATCAGAAAATTTTTAATATTTTGTATAGTGACATCTTTGAGAAACGTAATCCCGTGACATCTTTGAGAAACGCAATGCAGAAATTATTACTTTTTCAAAACTCGAAAACGTGAAACGCTATTTTTCCACCAACTCGTTCCACGTCATCCAATCTGAGTAACAGTTGGAACAAGGCTCCTCACACTGCACATACATGCTGCCGTCACTTCTAACTCTCCCTTTAATTTTCCATACTGTAACTGCCACGTGTCCCAATGGAAAGCCATGTAGGTCAAATGGAGATTGTGCGACTGGCTCGAATTGTTTCTTCGGAGATGAAGACCCTTCACGAAATGGAAGTTGTTCTGTTATTAAAGGTGATTCAAAGAAAGGAAATCTAAGGAAATAAAGATCTCTCAGATCTGAGACACAACTATTTCAATGCAATGTTCTCTGATCTTATCAGTCAACCGACGGGTAAAATTCCAGCAGATTTGTTTTATCCGCAGAGCAACAAGTCCTGTGAGAGTTCCAGAAACTGTGGATATGCAGAAGTTTGTATGATCTCTAGAAAGCTTTCTGCAAAGAATGCATCTTCAAATGAGAAAATCCAGAAACATTGCTATAGAAGTGAGTCATTCCGTCCCCTGGATCTCTTTTCAATTTCTTTTCAGAATCGTCTTATTGGACCACCACAGTCTCCAAGTCTCTGGAACTATGCAATTCGAATTCTCAATGCTCTAACAATTTCTGTGTAAAAATGGAAGGAAAAATCACAAAATTCGAATCAAATCTAATTTGGAACACTGAAAAAGTGATCATTTGGTCTCCGAACATTTTCGAAGGTTCGGAGAAAACAATGAAGAATGCAAAAATATTTCTGGGCGAAACTGATAGGAAGAATGGAGAATGGAAGTTAGAAGTGAATGGATCTCAGATGTTTCAGAAGAATATGAGTAGATGCTTCTTCAGTTTTCAGAAACTTGCAGGTAAGGGTTTTCACAAAAGAATCAGAATACTGATGACTCGAATCACAATTACCGAACATGATTATGTTTTTTTGTTTTTTTTTTTTCAATTATGTATGTCTGTCTGTCTGTCTGTTCGTCCTGATGTCCAAATTTCAATTATCTGGCTGTCTGTCTGTACGTCCGGATATCCAGATGTCCACATGTCAGAAAATCACAAATTTTGTGATATTTACCCTAGGATCAACTATTTTCTCGATCTATTGAGGATTTTCTGTCAGTCTGTGAGTCCCCACATCTGGATGTCTCCGCCACTAGTTGTCTGTCTGTTTGTCCGCGTGTCCAAACGTCCGGATGTCCAAGAGAGATGACAGTTCACTCTGATGTCAACAATTTTCATTCTACTTCTTTTTCGGATTTTCTGTCTGTCTCTCTGTGCATTCAGGAGTACGGATGTCCACATTCTTACTTTTTGGTTTGTCTGTCCGGATATCCGGATGCCCAGATGTCTAGACGACAAGGCGAACCAGCCTTGGAAGAAATTCATGTAGATAACGGAAACAATTTTCTAGATGTTTGAGAAAACCACTCGTTCTGATTCAATTTTCAGATTCTCCTTCAACTCCTATCCGTATTCGTTCTGCAAGACTGAACTGTTTCGAAGAACTAGACGAAGCTATTCATGCAGACATTGAGATCTTTGGAGAAACATTAACAACTAATACGAAATCAGTGGAATTCGAAGGACTTTGTGGACATCGTAAGGACCCTCTAGAATAGTTACTTCTACTTTATTTCTCTTCCAGCTGGACTCAATTGCCCGAACTGTTTGGTGGACAACCAACTATTTCCATGTAAAGAAGACCGAGATTGTTATGATGTTGGAAGCAGAGACTGGATTATTCGAAATGAAAATCCATCTTGTAGTAGTCATGTTTATAACGGACAGAGACTATGTACACGAGGTATTCAATTATTAATCAGCGATGAGAAACCATTCAAGACTTTCAGAGAAATTCACATGTCCACCTGATTCACTGAATAGTGATGGAGCAACTCTGCCATCTGGGAAACGATGCGAAGCTGATGAAGACTGCAAGAATATGACAAGTTTCGTGGACCTTGGGCATCTCCATGCCGATTACTAGTGAGTTGGGGGAGGATGTCTCGACCTCCGGAGCAACTTTTTTGAAGCTTTAGTGATGGCTGGATTATGTTCGTCTGTTTCTCTAAACTTCAAGTCACTGAAAATGTGTTTTTCGGACATCCGGGTGTGAGGATTAAGGAGAGAGGACGTTCAGAAACCGGGACAGATAAGGGGATAGAACCTGGAATTTATTCCGAGAATTTCGAAACTTTTGAAATAAGACAGTTTGAAACTCGGACGTTTCGCAACCGGGTTTCGCTGAAATGTGGTCTTGAAGACGTTTTAAAACCGAGACAGTTTAGAACTGAGACGTTTCGAAACTGAGAAGTAATTGAACAGCACTGAAACGCACTGAAACGTTAGAGAACAGGCCGTCCTGGAAAGCCTTTGGTTTCTAGTCATGGAAGAGCTTTTCTTCCTGGAATCTTCGACTACATCGATGCTCATGAGCTCGAATAAGGGATCAGTGGATCAGTGGTAGAAGATTGAGCCGTTGGCACCCTGTCTTCTCGGAGGAGAGAGTCCACGTCTTCCGATGAGAGAAGAGGGTAGACTGACTTCAACTACTGATTTCTCTTCCTTTTATGCATCAATTCCACGTATCTAGGGCAGATTGTTATCTCTGGGTCAGGCCACGCACCTGTTTGAAATTTAGTTTAGATTTTTCACATTATTTTCATTGAGAGAATCAATCAATTTTCACTTTCAGCCCCCACTGTTTCAACGGTCTCTGTTGTGCCAGTAAGCTATCCCTTTCACTGCATTACTGTAATCTCTTTTTTAAGGGCGTAAGCTGTGTTTGGGAAAAGAAGATATACTCCCATATGCACTTCCAGTCGAATCGAATACACTGCAAGAATCAGAAGCATGTTTCAAAGACGAGGATTGTGTCATGTTTCCTGGTGCACGGTGAGACTTTTTTGGATACAATTGTATTTTTTCAAATAGAAAATTTTTCAGAGGATCGTGTATATTCGCACCTCTGCTCACGGCGAAGTTATCATTACGAGAAAAATTTTATATAAATGATAGTGCGAAAGCCTACAAATACGAATACGGAATGTGTTGCTACAGTATGACTCATTACTCAAATTTGGGTATAAAATGACTATTTCCAGATGAACGATTGTTATGCTCTCCCGGCTCAACACCATTCAAAGTGGAATTGGCAGATGAAGCATGTTCAGAACACATAAATTGTAATCCATATCTGAAACCATTTGAATGGAATTCTTATTGTAGTGAGAGCAAGACTTGTTGCAGAGGTTTCCGTTCTTTTTTCGAAAAACCTTGGTTTTGAATTTCAATTATTATCAGGGAAAACTTCCGAATATATGTGTCCTGATGGATTCACGCCTTACCTGAATGAGCCAAATTGTACTGATGTGTACAATAAAATAAATATATTTTCTGGAAATTGTCCGAAAGAAAATGGAATGTGCTACAAAGGACACTGCTGTCCAAGATGTAAGTAATGCTATTTTATCGAATTTCATTCTGTTTTCAGTAATAATTGACACTCAAAACGAAGCGATACCGTGGCACAGTAACTATGAAACAAATGCTTCGTGTGACCCAACGGAACCACTGGATACTGTATATCAATGGGCATATTGTGATGAGGAAACAGAGAAAATTGTGGTGATAGGAAATAAAAGTTGGGATGGAGGAGAAGAATTGGAGAAGAGACGGTGTAGTGTGAATAGGTGGGGGATAGTCGGATGAGAGTTTCTTTTTGTTTGAAAATATGATTTCAGTGACTGTGGGAATCCAAAATACCTCTGCGTCCACATGTCTTATGGACTCCGCTATTGTGTTCTCTCACACAAGGTGAGTCTCAATCAAAAAGCTTCAGAATAAGCATCGGACTCCTATTTTTCAGTTCAAACCGGAAAACAGTCAACTCGATTCATGGACACTCACGATTGGAATCATCTCTCTTTTCATCGGAATCATCATTGTGATCATTTGGACACCTACATCGGTGTTTCAATGACAGTTTTTTAAAAATTTAGTTCCAAATCTGTCACAGTGTTCTAGTCAATATAATATTCAATTATCTCATGATATTAGTTACCATACTCTTGCAACTTAAATGATTCAAGAATAAACTTATTCCTGATTTCTTTCAGTTTGAAAACGTGTCAGACTGTTTTTTTTTCATATCAAACAGTACAACCATAGTGCACACTAATATTATTTTTACTGGGTCACTTATCGAACAATTTTTACCATATTATAATATATTATGGGGTGTACAGGTTAAGAATATACATATAGCGAGATTTGTAATTGGTTTCTGAAGGAATTTTGATAGAACATTTGTTGGTTTCTCAGCGGAAAATATCTGTTAAAGAAATTGTACACTGACAAAACAGCCGAACTTTGCTAACGCGTTTCAAATTAATAATTGCATGTCATACTGGGATTGTTTTTGACCATGTCATATTATAAATGATGTACACCAAAATTTAGAGCATGTCTCGTATTTTCTATCTGTTTTTCTAACTTTACAGCCGAAAGTCTTGTGTAAAATTGTTCTATTAAATATATTTTTCTCTCCGGATAAACAAGGCGCGGTACGACACTCCGCTGCTATGTTGCACTTTCAGCCGACTGAAAGCTTGTACTTGAAGGTATACTGAACAAAACTATGATCATATCTCAATAATATTTTTCATTTTTCATTTTCATTGTATTTGAATACTATATTTCTCTTTAAAAGCTGTGCTCGATCGATTTTTGGACGAAAAGTGTAACGTGCTCTCTGTTCTATTTATAAAAGTTGGCAATAGCCGCCGCTGTTTCTTATCTAGTCTGTTCGTTTTGAACTGATGAACTTGTCTAGCGCCCCACGACAATTTGGACAGTGTCTTTATCTTCTCCTTCTTCTCAAATTCTCTGTTCATTGTTTTTTATCGACGTTCTTTCATTATAGGGGTTCTAAAAATGACTACCAACGAAGGAGAACCGACGGCAAGTCAAGCTATGGAAGCGAAAGAAGCAGTTCGAAAAGAGCAACAAGATTTGATGGATGAGCTCACAGAGTTCGATCACATAACTCGTTTTTTCAAAAATAAATGTTTCGCTTTTGCGGTAAGTCGAAAAGAATTCTACAAATGAAGTAAGAAAACAACAAAATATTTTTCTTTTTTCCAGGATGAAGCTGATCAAACCGCTGCAATCTCGTCACTTATAAACTGTGAAGACAAATTTGTCGAAGCTTACATGGTAACAGTTGGCAAGGTTTACCAAGAAAGTCGGAAACGTGTCTATGCCCATTACAAGAATGTCAAACACATGTATCTGTTTCTAACTGCAGGTTTGTGAATTTTGAAAACTTCAAAACTACAACCCATATTTCATTTCAGAAGAAAGTTTGTTGGATTCCGACGGCCATCGAATCAATAGTCTCGTGGCTTTCATTGGAGTAATGTACAATACATTGCTGAAATTGAGGAGTGATGCTTTAACGTTGTGTGAAGCTATCCGGCAAATAAAGACAAGCCAGTAAGATAATTGTTATCTATTTCCTGTTCATTCTGAATTATTTCAGGTCATCCAGCTTTTTCCCTCTTCATGGCTCAGCAAGTTTCCAGAAGGTTTGGATGCATATTGCGGAAATTATGTATCAGTTCTCTGCTGTCGATCAACTAGCTTCCTTGTATCCACAATTGGGAAACAAGTTTAGCGAATTTCAAACGTAAGTTTGAGTGCTTATATCTCGGCAAGGTGGCTGGTTTCAGAAAAATCAAGAAGCTCTTCGATTCTGATTTCACTCCGGAAGAGAAAAAGTTGTATGAAGAAGGAGCCAAAGCACAAGAAGATGCGCAGTCAATGATTCTCAAAGGAAACTGCTTCAGAGTAAGTAATCTTACTTACGGAAGGTCCGAAAAGTTTTAAAATCAAAAAATTATTTCTTTCAGACTCTCTATGAATCTGCGGGAGGCGATATGGATAACAGTGCAAGTTTCGCAAATGAAATGAAAGAAGCTATTCTCGAAATGCTCAACAATTGGGAGAAAGGATACAGTGAGTTACCTATTTTCATTTCGGAACTGTTGCACACAAAATTCATTTCAGATCAAGGGAAACCCGACTCCCGTTTCTTCTGTGGAATCTCCGCGATCACTGTCTATTACTATCATCATTTTTCAAATTACGTGGATCAATCGCTAATCCGTAAAGTTGTTCAAGCATCAAAGAAAATTGTATACTACCGGATGCTCGGAGAAGAATTGTTCATTCCTATGGAATTTTTGCGTAGGGAAATATCAAACCGCCACATTTTCGACGCCAAGAATGAAAAGTTTGTAAAACAATTGGTGGAAGAAGCCAGAGATTTGGGAAAAGATAATGAAGATGGAATGTTGAAAGAGATCAAAGATTATTGTGGATATGCACTCATTTGGATGGCTGAATTCAAGCAAAAGAAGCGAGAACAAATGGAAAGTATTAACAAACTTCCACAATGGGGACTCGATGTTGCTGAGCTCTTTTTGAAATGTATTCGTATTATGGAGACAATAACTCGTAATATCTACCTTCTAATTCGATCCAAAAGAGAACAAAATCACCATATTATTGCATTGGAACCGAAGTGCTCGTGGGCAATATTGACCGCAATTGAAACTGTCAAAAAGATGGAAGGATTCGTATTGGACAACTGGAATACTGTCGAAGAAGGAGCGTTCTTGGCAAGACAACAGTGGAGAAAACACATGCTTCGTATATTGGGTGACGCCAGAAAGTCGTATACTAGCTCGAAAAGTAAAAACATCTCAACGATAGAATCCACTACCAAACGCAGCTTCTATCATATTGCTGAAGCGCAGTGTGTTAATGAAAGTGAGTTTTAAATGTCATAATTCATATAATTCTTTAATTTTACAGTGATTGCATCGAGAAATGTCGTTCTCAGTTTAGCCTATGAGATAGGAAAACTAGAGGTGAATTTAAAATTTTAATCCATTCTTCACAATCACAATAATTATCTTCAGACTCATGTATCTAATACCGATCGCAAACAGGTTCACGATCTAATGAGTCGTTTGGAAACATTCAACTCTCCACGTCACTTGCTCGAAAAGGCTTCATACACTGGACTTCTTCTCAGTCACAGTTGGCTTCCATTGATGTATTTTGATACGTTAATCCACCGAAAACCGGATTTGGAGGGTATTGAAGCATTCTGTTGTGCTCTCGGTGGATTTATAGAAGGCGCCAAGATAACCGGTCAAACCGTCAATCTGTTAACCAAATTGAGAGAAACAGTTATGACGACAATCATCACAAAAATGGCTGCACAAATTGATTTAGATCTTCGAATTCTCGGAAACTCACACCTCGCGATTGGTACCATGTCAGTGACTATATATATTTAATTTGATTCAATCGTTTGAATTTTCAGAGAGCAATCAGATGCTCCCGACGAGGAAATGGCTTACATCGGATACCTCATTAAAACTGTGAAGAGATTTCAAGTGGGCACAACCATTGTCCCAATCACTGAGAGTCTTCGAATTTGGCTCGAAAATCATTGGTATTCGATGGGCATTTTGGCTCCAAAGGATGCTCAAGTCTATTCGAGAATGCAGCAAATTGCTAAATTCAAGTGAGTTCAAACTTGTTGTACTCACATAATTTCCATTCGTTTTCAGATATGGACTTGTTCTTCTGGATGCCGATCTTCCACAAACGGGGGTAGATGAGAGTCTCATTCTTCTCGATCTTCTTCAAAACTTTCCACGTTTCGTGACAAACTATGGTTTCTTCAGTCAAGGATATATGTTCATGGAGAAAGCTTCCGACTCCAAACGACTTCATTGCATCAGAATGGTGGATTTGAAAAATGCTCTTCTTCAGCATGGTGTTGGAATACTTCCGACTGCAGTCAATGCAGCCTACCAGTTGATTCGTAATAAAATCCAAACATTTCTGAGCTTCCTGGCCGAAGACACTGTTCGATACCAAATTCAGAAGCATCTCCATGAAATGGAAGCTACCAAGTCGTCGTCGGATGGGAGGAGGAGGGCGCATTATAAGGTCTCATGGGCTGCAAGTGTTCTCAAAAATCTCGCAAAACAAAATCTGACTCTTGGGGGAGTCGTCTCTCTAGGACCAACTGGAACTGAAAATGGAACCGAACAAACTCCCAGTGAGGTTGTCTTCACATATTTCGACAAGTTCCGTCTCATCATTACTCAAATCGGAAACGCTATTTCTCTTGTGAGAATGTTATGCCAAGCTGCACGGGAAAACCAATACACTCGTGAAGATCTCTTCCCGGCAATCAAAAAACACATGGAGGATCTGGAGTCGACTTCACGCGGGCTGATTCACACAGGTCGTCGTGCTGCTCCAATCAACGTCACTCGACTCCATGCGACATATCGTCTTGGATTGGTCAAAGAAATGTTTGAAAGAGTGTCAGAGCACCGAAACTATACCAAAATGATGTGTGTTGAGTTCAAGACTCTTCTCAACAAATCAAAATTGCCACAGGATCGAATCGATGTTCTCGATTACTTCCACGGAGTGATCCCTGCATTGACACTCTCTCATGTCAACTACATGATGACACATGAGAATCGAGTGAAGAAAACATTCGCTTTGAAAGGACACAAGGACTTGCTAGTGGCTGATGATGGATTTGCTGCTGGAATTGCGTTCCTTCTACACGTACTTGATGGCTGGGATGCCTATTTCAAACTGAACTGGTTTGATAGTTATACTCTGTAAGTGATAGCACATGTTCTTCTATTTCTAAAATTGTGTTTTTCAGCGTGAAAGAACACGAAATTAAGGTTCAATCCGAGCAGCGTGAATACACGCAAGCCGTTCAGATGAAGATGGAACGCCTTCAGGCTGAGCTGAGAATTCTGACCAATTTCAAGATGAATTTTGGAATACAACACACTATCTTCACTATGAACTGAATGTATTGATAATCATTTTTAGTGACTAATTTCTTAACCATTTTTCCCTTTTAACGCTACATCTTTTCCCTACAAATGCTACACTCTAGCCATGTTTCTTACTTTATATTCCATTGTAAAATCATTGATATTTATAACTTTTTGCAACACGTTTTATCATTTTCTCACATTAATTATTTAAGTTTTAAAATCCTTAGTTCTGAAAATAATTTTCGTTCCCAAATACCACATTTTCTTTGCTTCCCAATCCCCGTTCATTGTAAACTTTGAAATATAAACCTAGTTTTTTTAAACGCTGGATCTTCCTCGAATCTTTCTCAAGTTCCCTTCTAAACAAAACACAGTTCAAGTGTATCTGACCTATTTTGTACTTCTTATCTGAAAATTTCATCAGAAGAATTGAAAATCGACAGAAAAAGATCGGTATCTGCTTCAGAGAAATGACGGCGTACGTTGGAAGAGCGTGGTCGATGCTTCGATTCTATACGGATTGTGCTTACGCCGGTGTCGCATATCTTGTCAATTCGAAAGCTCATCGGTAAGATTTGACGCGAGTTTTTTGTGACTTCTGACTTCTTATCAGCTGTTCCGTTGTGCTCTTTGTGCACTACAGATGTCGGTCGTCATTCCGACAAACGACTAGACGGTTCTCATGATTTTTACATTTTCGCGATCTTTGCTGATTTTTGTCATTCTTTGTTTGAAGTTTCATAATGTTGTAACCAATACAAGACATTGTAACACTCGCTCCGCCCACTTTCTTGACATATGAAGAAAACGCGAACACATAAAAGATATATTCTAATCGTTCTCATAGGTTCTCTATTCAATTTCATCTCGATGACGAAAGAATTTTATACAAGTACAGTATGACTTGTGACTCTTAAAATTTCAAACCACAAAACAGTAGCATATGACTATTTTGGAAACTCACACAAACGTCATATCACTATTCTCTCTTCGATTGTTTTATTGTAGTCGCTGACTACAATGTTCCGAAAACAAAAAAGAGAAAAGAAGATAGTACGAAGAGAAGGAAGGAGGGCATGAGAGAACGACTATTGATCATTTTTCGTTAGAGACATTTTGCAAGAGAATACTAGAACATTTCAGAGCAATGCCGAATCTAACGCACGTCGAACCAATCGAGAAGCTCTCCGACGCGGTAACTCGCATTTTGGGACACAATCCGGGACCGTTTACCCTTCAAGGAACGAATACATATCTGTTGGGAACTGGAACTAAGTAACTATATATTTCCAAAAGTATATAATTTCTAAAAAGTTTTCAGCAAAATTCTGATTGACACTGGCGAGCCGAACATCTCCGAATACATCTCCGCCCTGAAATCGGTTCTCTCGTCAACCAATTCTCAAATTGCGTACATTGTAATCACTCATTGGCATGGCGATCATGTTGGAGGAATTGATAATATCACTGAAGAGATTTTGGACAAAAAGAAGATTCCAATCTATAAAATGCAGAGAGACAAAGATGAAGGCGTTGAAAGGTTCACTTATGTCAACGATGGGCATGAAGTTAGAGTGGATGGAGCTACTTTGAAGTTAGTAAAACTTTATATTTATTCTCGACATTATTCGAAATCATTCTAGATTCATCGCCACTCCAGGTCACACCGCTGATCACTTTGCACTTTGGCTTGAAGAGGAAAAGGCACTTTTCAGTGGAGATTGCATTCTCGGAGAAGGAACAACTGTTTTCGAAGATCTTCACGACTACATGACGTCACTTCAGAAGATTCGAGGTCTCGATGCAACAAGAATTTATCCAGGACACGGACCTGTTATCGATAAAGTTGTCGAGAAAGTCGATGAATATATCGAGCACCGAATGAAACGAGAAAGAGAGATTGTGGCAGTTTTGAAAAATCACGAGGAGATTACAAGTATGGACGTGACGAATCAAGTGTACAGCGATTCTCCATGGGCTGTTCGACTTGCAGCATTGAACAATGTAAAACTGGTTTTGAAGAAATTGATAAAGGATGGAGTCGTCGAGAATCCATATTTCGAAAGTTTCAAGTGGGTTGGACCATCGGACGAAAAGAAACCAGAAGCTGCTAATTTGTAAGACTTCAATTTGTTTTTTTTTTTGTATAAACAGAATATTTAGAACTATATTTATCACTTCTTCATTATAATTCGCCCGAATAAATAATTTATCACAGAAATTAGAAATAAACTACCATTTAGTCAAGGATCTTTTCAACTGTCGATCCATTTCATAAATATCCGATTCAGCCGTAGAAATGTGTGGAATGGAAGAAACCATCGGCTCGAATGCAGTGAAACACAACACAAATTGTCCACTTCCCGGTATTTCGGATTTACTTCCATATTTATCGAAGAAGTCGTTAAGCATCATACATTCCTGAAGAAATGCTCTTCCAAGAACAGCTCCGTCCGCGAAATCCAGTTCACTGATTTTATTGACATCTGAAATGAAAAATTAAGATTTATTCAAGCTACAGATAATCTTCACCTCTGACAAACTTTTTAGCAAACTCGCGAATCCCTTTCTCATTCGTACTACCCGGTTTGGCAGTAATGAAAAGTGGTCCTTTCAAGTTCAAATCAGTGGGCCATCGAAGGAATCGACAAAGCCCATGAACAATAAAAGTGGCTGTTGGTTGTGTAAGTGAGAGGACATATCCCTTTTCTTCCGTTATTTGAGCAGCCAATTCATCACTAACAATCATCAAACTGTCTGCATCAATTATATCTCCATCACTACATTCTTGTTGTTGGCTTTGTTGACTTTCATCCGCCAAGTACTGAAATACGAAATGATGTGATGAGTTTAGAACTTTCCGAACTCACTCTAGGTACAAATCCAATCGGATTCCATCTGGCATCAGCTGCATTATTATGAAGAGCTTCTTGAATACGGTGCTTTTCGTCTACTCTGTAACAAACTAATTTAAAAACGTTTTTTCGCTTCCCGAGAATCGGCCCATAACGTGTTCGCCTTGTCAAAACGTGTACGCATGGCCGAGTGGTCCGAGTCGGCGGTCGTTGCGCAAAGAGCTCAAGTTCGGTTTTAGGCTCGGCCGCCTTTTTTTTTCTCATTTCTCAAAAATTGCAGACATTGCGACGGAAAGACATGCGTTTTATATTTAAAAAAAAGGACAGTGAAAAAAAAATGGTTTACCTCTCCATAATTCTCTGAATAACTGGATCATTCTTATCCTGAAGTTCCTCCACACCATTTCTTCTCGTCATTTCTTGAACAACTCCTCCATCGAAATCCAAACTGACCACAAACTTCTTTCTCTCTTTTTCCCGGAGAGCTCTCAGTTCTTCACGTCTCAATTTGAGAGCTTCTCGATCAGCGGCACTCAAAAATGGACTGTTCTCGATGGTACTGTAGTCACTTTGAAGATCATTAACTTTCGTACGGCGTTCACTGCAAAGTACTTTTTAAAGATAATCGCTTTTTTTCAAAACATACGTATCCGCATCAGCTTCCAACAACTTGTTCCGGAACTCGGTTGCATTTTGGTAAGACGATGATATCTGGCCGAGTGAACCCACATTTCCTCCATCTGCAGTCAGTTTGGCAAGTAATTCTCGACTTTTGTTACTTCCACGATTCAAAATTTCTCTTTCTTCGCGAGTACAGACGAGTGTTCCACATGAGAAACATGGACCACTTCCTTCTTGTTCACAAACGATTCTTCCACATCCAAGGCAATTCAGAATCAATTTATGAGTTCGTGCTTGGCAGAGACATTCGTGGCGACCTGTAAAACTGCTATTTGGTAACCAGCCTATCTCTGAACTACGTGGCAACCACTTCTCAAATGTGCCCGCATGGCCGAGTGGTCTCAAGTGGCGTTGTTCAATGCACGCCAGTTCGGTTTTGCCCGCTGGCTCAGTTTTTCTTTTCTTTCCAAAACCAGACAGACAAACACCACTTGTCTTTTATATATTATTTGATAATTTGTCAAATTAATGTCTCACCTTTACGCAATGTATCAGCTAAAGATATTTCTGCTTTCGCAGCGAGCACATTTTGACGTCCAGTGACACCTCCTTTTCCAGATTGTTGCTTCTTGCCCATTCTGTTTGAATTCTGAAGTAAAAATTGTTTTGATAAATAAAAAATTTTCGAAGTCATTTCACAAGAAAAGAATATATACAGCGAAAGAAATCGCATTCGGTAGAAATCAAATCGAACAAAAAAGAAAAGAACCAATCACTTTATTTGTACACTAACAAGGAGAGATATTTAACTAAACTTTTGAAAAACGAAAAGAAGTGATAAATAAAAATTAAATTCTGTTGGCAGCCCGAAGTTTCTTCGCTTCTTCGAAAGCCATTTGTTCTCGTAAGAAATTCTCGTACTCTTCTTTTCGTTTATTCGCCAATAGTTGTTCTTTGAATTCAGCCATCGCTTTGTCACCTGCACTGCTGTCTGGGATTCGGTAGCCTCGCATCTAAAAATGAAAACAAATTGAAAAATATTTAAAAACGAATAAAAAATTCATACAAATTCTTTGAAAATCGTCGGTTGATTGAAAAGCCAAAATGCGCCGACTGGGAAGGTGATGAGCATCAAGAACCGACCGGTTTCCAACTTCCATCCGCCCATTCTGTTTAACAAATCGTGTGTAATATTTCGCAATTTCTTTGTGAATGTTCAGATATCTTACGAGGCATAATACTGTTTAGTGAACGGAAAAAGGTGGAAAAGAATTATTATATATTTTTTATTAAAGCCATATTAGGGCAACACAGTAAACACAAATATTTCAATTTGATTAATTAATAAAATACTCTTAAAGGTCATAAAATGCGGACGGAATGATAACAAGGAGGAATATTAACAAGGAGTAATTCTTGCATGTTTAACAAAAGAAACAAGTAAAAAATAATAAAGTTTAGTCTCTACCACGTTGAACCGAGGCATCAGTCTTTTCAATTTGGGATTTCACAGAGGCAAGGGTTGCTTTTCCTTCGAATTCTTCCGGATGATTGAGGATTTTATCGGGTCCATATGGAGTGCGGTCTGAAACAAATAAGGATTGATTAGCCTCTCCTTGTGATTTGTCTCAGATGAAAACTTTTAAAACTCACAACACGCTTTCCAGCTCCAGATACTTGACTGAACAGCGAAATTGTTATGTCTCGCCATCTCGTCCATCTTCATTCTGTCTCTTTTCGTGAGAATAACACAATCCCAGAATGACGAGTATATCGACTTTTCTGCCCACTGTTCCACGAGTATGGAACCCATTTTCTGGTGTTCTGGAGAGTGAACGTATGGAACCTGCTTACTTTTCGACCATCCCATCTGCCATTCTTCTGAAAATTAAACATTTTGAAATGTTTTCGTTTTGATTAAAGATAACGTACGTTTGATAATTCTCGTGAATCGAAGGCCTTTATTAAAAAATGTGAAATTTCCTTCTTTGTTGAGAATAGCGAGTTCTCTGTCATGCTTTGCCTCTTCCAGGTTGGAACGGAATGCGTCAAGTTCATTCAGAGAATAAGTTTGAGCACAAGTGATGAGGTGTGGAGTGATCTTTTGAGCTCTGTTTCCCCATCCCTGTTGCACTGTTCGATTAGTCAATTTCAGAGCCTTGACAAACTTCTGTGCAATTTTCATTCTGGTCTCATATGGAAGATCAGCAATATTATCTCCATACAGAACGGCGGCATCAATGATTCGAATAACTTCAGGATCACGCGATGTTTGGATTCTGTTTCCATCTCTTTTCACTTCTTTCGCCCAATCAATCAGCAAAATTGTGTTCTCAGGAATTCGGGCGTAGTTATTCGATATTTGTTCGAAGTGTCCATTTCGGAAAAAGAATACAGAGTCACCAGTTGAAATCAAAAGTTGTGGATTCGAAGTGGAGCCGAGGGACACAAAACGATATTCTTCGTATGGAATGTTCGATGGAATCGGAGATTGTAAAAGTTTGATTTGAAATTCGGGGAACTGATTTCCGAAATCCGTATCGCTACAAATCTTCTGACAATATTTTCCATAGATTGTATGTGGATTCAATCTCTCCATATTGGCATTACGGCTTCCACGATCACCACCACGTGGTCTCTGTCTGTTGGGAACCTGCCAATATCTCAAACATTCTTCACGGAGGTTTCCTTGATCCTTGTCGAATTGTCCCTGGTTCTTTGCAAAACTTTGGTATTTTCGAAGATACATCGTCTGACGGTTGGCCAAGTGCTCGTTGTGCTCGATGATTTCATCCATGAAGATTGCGTCCGATTTGATGACATCGAGAGGCATCAATTCCATCACATCATCCTTGGATCCTTTGTTCTTGAGCTCGTCCATCTTACGATTCACTCTGAAAGCAGTTAAATTTAAGGCGAAAAGAACATTTGAACACTAATTTTTCCGGTCACAATCAGTTAAATATTTCAATACTCACCTTTTCAAATACTCCTTCACAACTTCTGCGTATTCTCTTCTCAATCCTTTACATGTGATGTATCGTTCAGAGTTTGCCGGTCGACTTGTGTGAGGCTTATGCAACGAAATGCTGTCATAACAGACACGCATGAGATAGATCAGTCCAATGCTGAACGGAGTGAAGATATCGAAGAGTTTGCAGAAGAAGTTACCGCCTTCACGGACGATACAAAGAGAAACAAGAAGCTGGCAGAGATAGAGGCGCTTCGACAGGATTTCTTGGATGTTTTCTTGTCCTTCAACACTGAATCCACCATCAGCCATCATCAAGTGAACTCCTTTTCCATCGGTTCCACGACTGATGAAATCCTCCAATGAATCGATATTCTCTGGGTCCATCACATCTCCGTTTTGTTTTGTTCCGTAAAATGTTTCGAAGAAGAATGCAGAAGAAGCAGTGAACTTTTGAAGCTTGAAGTCGTCTTTTCCAGCGAGCGTAAATCCGAATCCTTTAGAATTGTAGAATGCTTTTCTCCAAAGCATATATTCCGAGAATCCTCCTGGTCCAGCACACACATCAGCAAAATAGAACAGCTCCTCATCCCTGTCTGTGTTTTGTGCTGCTTGTCCCTCTTCAACCGGGTTTTTCAACAGGAACTTATCGTTTTCTGTGTTTTCTCTGGACAGAATCCAATCATAAATCTTGTCCATATTAGCAGTTTTCATGGCAGCTCGATTCTGGAAGAACGCTGAGCCAATGGTTTCGTATGGATTTGCACGTGTTCTGGCTTCACGGAGATCTTTGTCGGACATCAGATCGAAGACGTTCTTGGCTTCGATCATATCCGTGAGGACAGTTTGACTGCAGAAATCGATCTCGTCGTCAATCATTTTCTTCTCCTAAAACAAAAGTTAAGACTTTGCAAATTTGAATGAATTCTTACTTTTCTGACGACCATCCATTTATCATCGTTCAACTTGTCACAGATTTCCTGCCTCTTTCCTTCCTCAATATTCGCCAGCCATCTAACTTTTTCCTCAACCGTCTTCTCTTCCGCCGTCTCATCCCAAACCTCATTGAAATCTCTGGCGACAGCTTTTCCAGCTTCATTTCCAAGACCGGTGCGGCCTCGTTGGGTCGAGAGTGCGACTGGTTCCTGGATACCCTGTTTGTTTTTTCCGAGTCCTTCTCCTTCCTTGTATCCCATAGAAGCCATCATTCTTTCAGCGGCAGTCAACGGTTTTTTTGTCGAGGGTTCGCCAGATCTGAGATCATCTTCAGTGGCAGTCAAGGGTTTTTTTGTTGGGGGTTCATCAAATCTGAGATCATCTTCATCGTCATCTTGTTGGAGTGCTCGTTTCGACTGAAAATTCTTAACCAATTTAGCAGAAACAGAGTTCAAACTAACCGCTTGGAACCCGACACGTTCTTCGTGGTACATCTCGGCATTGTCTTCGTGCCGTCGCTTCGCCAAGTTGGCAATCGTCGAATTGATATGTTCTCGATCTCCTCTCTGCAATAATTCAATCAAATTAAATTAAATACTTTGAAAAGGAACTCACATCTGTCATTCTGATGTTGTTTTACAAGCTTGAGCCTGATCTGAAATAAAGTTTTATATGCAAGTAAGCTGAATGAGGAGAAAGAAACAAAAAGTGAGCAATGCTTTAACATCAAATCATGCTTTTAAAAGCGAATTTTTCACGACATTTTCAGAGTTATGAATTTTCAAAGATAAAAACGACGGTTCAAGAATAATTAAGGAAAAATAATTGGTCTTTTGTTTTCAAAAATGTTATTGATATTTCCCAATTGTTTCCTTTTCTTTTATAGTGAAAAAGACTGATAATTTCAGCAGTAAATGAGCCGAGACTTGCAAAGAGCAGCAAAAAATTAGAACAAACAGTGATAATAAACAACGCGCGCTCAATTTTCGAAATATTGGAGTGTCGTTGCAACACAAAACATAGTGGTCGGCGGAACCCGCGAGATGTCTGCTGCGCAAATAGAAGTACTTGCCGCAGCACGTTTCATCTTCCTACCTTACTCGAAAACCCGTCGATGAAGACCACTAAATGACGAATCCTAATAACCCAATGGGTTTCATTGCGGATATGAGGCATTTGTCTGAGCGGGAATACATTTTGAAATTCAGGAGCAGTCTTGGTTCTGTTGTATAAAGAAAAAGTTTATTGCAATTGCGAGAGAGTAATGAATAATTATAGACATGAGATACCATATAATTTTGTACAAAGATCATTGAGAGCATCATGAGCAAGTCCGGAACGACATTCCATTTCAGACGAATTAGTGAATGAATCGAACACTTTTCGCCTCAATTGAACCATTTGACTTTTATCCAAATGCCTCGGGCGAGTGTGTTCATGAGTTACGACGCATTGAAATATCGCTGCATCACAAATTGGAAAAGATGTCGGTCGAAGACGGACAAGCTGAACAAATTCATTCCGTAGCACTGATGCAGCTGGTTCAGGAAGTGATTCTGAATTTGAATTGGAGAATTGAAGAAGATAGAGAAAAAACCTACTAATAGAATAGAAGTAACAAAAATCAGAAACCAACTGAAATCGTTCTCTCAATGTGTATGACGTGGCATTTTCAGTCAAAATTGTTTTGATCTCTCGCCACGTGTTAATGTCATAATTAACTCGATAGTAATTTGGAAATCCCAAATTCGAGAAAATCATTCCCTCTCGAACAGGCGAGAGCTGTATTCCATGACTAATCATAATTTGAATCGGCAATTTGAATTCAGTAAATTTCAGTGGAAGAGGCCACAGAGGCATTCGTTCCCATGTTCCAAGTCCATTCTTTACAGTCATATTTGACCCGTTTTGAGTGATTTTTATGGCATTTCCGAGCCTATCAATAGTCATGTAAGGGAGTCCACCGTGTTCTCGCCAATAATGAAGAAGCTGAAATTGTTCTTTGTTGAGATATTGATTCGTAGTGGAGATTCAGAGATTCACCTGAGAAACATAGATATCCGAATCGACTGTACCATTCAACAATCCATATAAAGTTTCTGAACTGTATGCTCCTTTTTTCGAATTATAAATCATCTCATTGATCTTCGAAATCATTGCTTTTTCTCCAATTAGTGATTCAACAGATTCCAACATTGCCACTCCTTTCAATCCACATTTTTCACTGATTTCAAGTTCATTCGGGTACTCGTCGAGTTTCAGAGTCTCACCCGGCAGAAATACACTTTCAGATAAGTAGATCTGAACATTTTATTTGTTGGAATATTACAGTTTTTGAAGGAAAAAAACTCACTTTCGCCAACTGTCCCAACCTCGTGAACTCGTCGTTTGTCATTCTTTTTATCACTTTATCCGCAATAAAACTGACTAAATCTTCCTGAATACACAACTCAGTGCCCTCTGATATTGCTGCGTATCCTCCAATCCATTGTTTGGCAAGCCACGTGGCAAGCATTTTCACTTGATTCGCGTAGTCAGCAGAGAAGAAATGTACTGAAAGAGGTGGTTAGAAGTGATCTTACTAGGGAAGGTCCCCAAGTCAGTGTGGAGATATGGGACGTGACCTATATCATTGGAAAGCTGAAAAAACGCTGATTCCAAATATATATTCCGTTTTTGCCCTCGAGGTCTGTTATTCGAGAAAATCGAGATCAAAGTTTGGACGTTTGGCAAGTCATTACCTTCCTGACGCTCCAAACTTTGACCTCGATTTTCTCGAATAACAGACCTCGAGGGCAAAAACGGAATATATATTTGGAATCATCGTTTTCTCAGCTTTCCAATAATATAGGTCACGACCCAATTAGAATCATAAAATTCAGGTACCTTCTGAAACTACAATGGCTCCGAAACATGCTGTGGAAGACACTTCGTTCATTGTGACTATATCAATTTTGGGAACAGGAACCAGCGAAGAAAAGATGTCTCTGAAAAATCAAAAAGTTAGAAATGCCGAGAGATTGATTACTCACTTCAACAAAGCCAAGACTTGAGTTGCCGTGTGCAATAAATGTTTGGCTTGCTCTTTTTGAACTCGGAATTTGTTGTAATGAACGCTGATATTAATTCCAGTATAAGAGGATTCAATCTGGAAAAATGTAAGGAAAAAGTAAGAGAATGGGGGCTGAAAATTTGAGTTCAATAAGACATACATGAGTATATTCATGGGGTAAAAGAAGAAAACAGAGCATTGAAGGAGTGATTGAAGGCGTTGTGGAGAATGTTGTCATCTGCAATAAAGTAAAATTTCATCTTGAATTTCAGAAAAATCGTTTTGGTCTGACAAGGCAAGTTTTTTTTTTCCACAAGGAATCCATTTCTGCAGTCAAAACCGGCTAAATGTTTTCTGCGAGCCGAGTTAACGTAATAGCACAGGTAAGCCGCTGGGGAACACAAATAGAACCGCGGTGGCGTATGTATATGCACCTGATTTGGAATTTCAAGTGAAAAACCTTGACCAAATGAAAAGTTTCAGAGCTCATAACTCGGCTCGCAGAGACATTTAGCAGATTTGATGACAGAAATGGACTCCCCGTGCTCGGTAATACCTATGATCAAATTTATAAATCGTTTGAAAGCCGCGTTTCCAATAACTTCCTTTGTCCAAAACCCTCTCACCTGCCAATTATCATCCATTTTCCTCGGATAACTCTCACTGGCTGCAGAAGTCAATGCAATTGTCCCGATTGGATGAACCATCGTAATTGAAAATGTCACTTTTTCAGTGGATCCCAAGTATGTTGGGAATACAGCAGGTGCTCTGTTTGGGAACAATTGAGAGCCGAATACAGCGTGCTCTCCGGCGTCTCTGAAAGATGAACAGTCTGATGTGGTCTTGTCTCAAAAAAAGAGGATACCTATAATAAATAGCACTGCCTATTAATCCTTTGTATCGATGAATTGTCAAAGTGTATCTTCCAGGAAATAAAACTGGTTGATCTACTGACAATTCCATTGAATCATCTGTCAATTGCACATTGAAAATCTCTAATTCATTTCCATTGTAGACCAATGAGACATTCTCGAAATGATCCAACATGATGATATCAAACTTTATCTTTGCTCTGTTACTTGTTGAATCACTGATAAACGCGGATTCTGGCCCAATTTGTTGATTAATTTCATACTGCATCACACATCTTCCTGTGAATAAAGGAACATCCGGATCTGATACCTGAAAATCAAAGAGTTTAGACTTCTTATATTACTATTTGGGAATCAAACTTCAGACAATGGCAATTGCAACTGTAGATCATAGGATAAAGGTCTGAGAATTGGAGGTATTCTGGAGTCACTGTATTGTGGGAGAGTAGATAATAATTTGTGGAGATGATCTGAAGAGACTGCACCGAATAGGTACAGTAGTAGCCAAGGTATCATTGAGTTTGAGGAGGCAGGGTGATCTGGAATCGATTTTTTTTTGGAGTTTTCTAGAAATATGAGGAGTGAGTAACAGAAACAGGATATCACAATATAGTCGATCTCGATAGCTTGAAAAAGATTCAGAAAACAATTATTCGGGATCTACAGTACCGACCAAAAGGCTGGCCTTTTCCGGTTGAAATTGTCCAACTTTGAGACTGTGTCATGGGAATTCTGATTGTTCCATCAAGTAGATTTTTAATGAATCAAATAGACCAAAAATGGAGCTACATTTTTGTAGTTGTGTTTTTGTACAAAAAAGTATTCAACTACAGAAATACAGATAAAACATAGAGCTTTATTTTAGTAGTTGACAACTTTTTTGTACATAAGCACCCTAGCCAGTTACATATTGTCAAAGTAATTGCGCCCTCAAATCGTCCCATTTCAGTTCAAAATAGTGCGATGTCTTAAAATGACCACAACTATCTAGGAAATGTTCGTACAAAACAGTTGCCAACTACAAAAATGAAGCTCTACTTTTGTTCTATGTGATCCATTAAAAATTTTTCTCGGTGAGACAATCAGTGCTACCGTAAAATCCTCTCAAAGTTTGTCACTTTCAACTGAAAACGGCCAAAGTTTACACTTTTGACCGGTACTGTATGTATATAGTTATAACTCTAGCTCCGGTTCAACTGACTTGGAGTCGGAATAAGAATGATAAGAAGTTTAAACCAGATTTTTGAAAAAAAAAAAGATGGGCAGAATCAAAACTCCTGGAGAGGAAAAAGGGACAGTTTTTGTTTAGATACACACTATTCAATCAAAGAAATTGAGAGACCTTCAGTAGTTATCACATTGAAAAAAAAAACCATTCCAAAAACCAAAGAGACCACCAAAAACTGGGAATGGAAGAGATGCGTCACCCATCAAATCTTTCTATCCCCTACTGTATTATTTACTTTCGAAGAATAGTGAGAAAAGAGACGCCTGTATGAGCAAAAGATTGCGGTGCGGTGTCCGTTTAAGGTCAGTCTCTCTATTAGAAAGGTGAGGTTCTAATCGGATTAGAAGACAAAGAGAGAAGCATTTTGGGTGTGAAAAAGAAGAAGCGATTGAGTTCTAATTGATTTGAAAGAGAATGGAGACTTTATAGAATGAATCTTTCCTCCCGAATGAACTGTTTCTTTTGTTTCAACACGAAGGTTGGGGGCCACACAGAGAGACTCTTACTGAACAAATAATTGGTCAGAAATCTGATAGTTTTGCTTTGAGTGTAACAACAACAACCCATGTTTCATTTTCATGGAGAGTTGAACACCTCCATTCGAAAAGTTCGAATTGTGTGGGTGGGAGAACAAAAAGGATGCTCACAACGATATTTTCTAGGTACTTGTCATTTCAAAACAGGTATAGATAATTTACCGTGACATAAAAGTGAGATGACAAATTGAAGAAAAAAGGAAAAAAAGAATAAAGACATAGAAGGAGATGATGGAGTCGACTTTGATAAAGAAAAAGAAGAAGATGACGAAGAAGTTGGCGTTGATCTTGTGGTGATTTTGAATTTTGATTAATCCGGTCTAATTACCGTTATCTTTGACACAGGCGTTTTTTTGATAGCATCCGTGACTAACCTGTTAACTTCCCTCTGCTCCGTCATCGTCATTTCTTCTTCTCTCATTAGGATGTATAGAGGTTTGAAAAAAAGCTGGCCCTCCAGAAATCTATTCTTCACTTTCTTCTCTTAAGCTTCTTTCAATTCCTTTCTTCGAAAATCCTCGAAATTTTATCCAAAATGTAGTCCATATAGTTTCGCACAGTGCTTCACAATCAACTGTTTTGTTTGTCAAGCCTCATAGACACTTCATATACTGTAGTGGTCACACAGTTTCTGGAGAGCATAGTTCTGGTTGATACCGAGAACCAGCATCTCATTATATTTCTGAACGTATTGAGAGCACGAGTATCTCTTTTGCTCGTGACTATTCTCAACAGTGGGAATAGTAGAAGATTTCCCAACATTTGCAAGAATCTCGACTCTAGATTTTACTGTCCTCACGATTGACACTACCTGAAATTTTACAATTTCATAAAAGTCCTTGCTTTTTCAGCGTCGTTTCCTCTCATTCGCTTATGTTTCCAGTTATGTTTTCCTTATTTTTCTACTTTAATAATAATAATAATAATTTATTACGATCGTGAAAGAATCGTGAAAGTATAGAATGGTGAATTAAATTCAATACAAGTACAATAGGTTCGATAGGTTCAATACATGAAATTGTATCAGAGTAGGTATGTAATACAGAAGAACATGAAAAGAAATTACCATAACATAAAATATTTAGAATAGGGGACTCTGACAATGAAAACGGGTTGGTAACGCTACAAATATTTAGAATAGGGGACTCTGACAATGAAACCGGGTTGGTAACGCTACAAGACTGTGTCAGGATGGCTAACATTCTAGAGTTTCATAGTTGGAAGAGTTCTGTTGATAAAAAAATGGCTTCGTAGTTTAGTTTTGGACTTTGCCCAGATGAACCTGGTTGTAGTGCGTGTTGTAGTGCGTGTTCTACTTCACTTTTTTTCAGTGTTATTCCCCATTTCGTGACGTTCTTCCAACTCTTTGGGTATTCCCTCTTTTTTCTCTGACCTTCCCAATAAGGATGTTTTTGGTATTTTTCTCATTTCAAACATCCAAACTTGGTTCTCGTTTCTCTCGTTCATCTATATATCTTGTTAATGTGTTTGTTTTGATTCATTAGTCCTTCTCTCGTATTTTTTGAAAACTTCTAATTTTCAAATAGCCACGTGGAACGTCTATATAGACAACAATATAGTACTTCAGAGTGTATTATTTCCAGCGTACGATACGACCCGAATAACAGAAATCTTATGATCTAATTGAAATTGGATCATGATACAACAGAAAAACAGTACACTTCAAAAACCGTTCTCGTCATCTTTCAAACTGGTTTTTGTTGTACTTTTTCCTCTCTTTCTCTTCTTTCTGCCCTTTTCGCACACTCCATTTGCGCTCGGATAGCTGTTTATTTTCCTGTTTATCTCTGATTTTTACAATGAGGTGTTGCTGAAACTTACTATTAACGTAATAGGAAGTTTCAAACAAATATTTTTAACTTGTCAGTTATCAAATTGAAAAAACCTCTAGAGTTTCCGCCGTCTCTTCTCCCCTCGGCTTGGCCGCAGGCAGTCTGGTAAATGCATTATCTAGACACTGGATGAGTTTGGAGATAAAAGGATTTTTCTGAAATTTTTGAATGGAATCTGTTGAATTGACAGAAATAAATCATATTGACACTGATTTCAGCCCGGACGGTGAAGTGTGAACTTTAACTCCTTGAATACTTTTCTTGTCAACTGAGAATACTCCTCTGTGGGATCCTCCTGAATTCATCCTCATCCTGGACTCCCTGTTGTTTGTAACTGGAAGACACTGTCAGATGCATAGTTTTATGTATCAGTAGTGTTTTATTCTTAAAATTTGACGAATTCAGTAGCTCTGATAGCGGTTTACTATACTCTCATTCTGATAAGTTATTCCTACTTTTCACCTTCACACTCCGATGGTCCCTTGATTTTTAATTACTGTACCTATGCGAATGCGCTCTATTGCCACGCTGTAGAGAGCAGAGACTCAGACAAAACTCGGAGAATCCGATTTCGGTTTCTCTTTCTTTTTTTTTACTTTTTTAAAACACATTTTCGTGGCCCTGTATTGAGGTTGCAACTTTTTTCTTCACTTTCTCCGAGTTTATTTCTGATAACAAGACGCTCGTCTAGGTGAAAGTCTGGCCAATGAGTGTTGACTTTACTTATTTTTTTGATAAATTCTCTTCTTAGAAAAAAAGCATCGAAAATCGCACTGGTCTTCGATTTTCTTTTGGTCTCTAGTAACTAGTAGCAACCGCTTTCTAACGAGCTGAAATTATATGTTTTCAGCGAAATGTTTTCTCAGAATTTCTTTATATTAGCCGCACTCTTTCTTCACAAAAACACTGTTTTCTTCACAAAAACATCTTGGCAAGCTCACTATGTCAGCGCGCATTAACGATTTTTGGATAAATCCACTATTTGTGTTGGCTGAACCCGATTTCTGGACACAAGGCATAATTTCTTGTAAAGTTCAGTTCAGAAGCTACAGAGGATAATGTGTATTTAAATGGCAACGTTGGATTAGAATATCAATTACTTGCTGAACCGACGAACATGATCGTATAGTGCTTAATTAATCAAAAAATCGGAAACTTGTAGAACTTGTGTGCAAGTAATATAATATTCATAAATTCCTTTTAACAAAAATTTTAGATAAAAAATGTAATAATTGAAGTAATTAATGAATGTATTTTGATCATAGTCAACAAATGTTTTTTCCTTGTTGTCCATTTCTCTTCTTACTAACCAATTGGCTACACTAGCTACACTCTACTCGCCTCTCTTTTCACGCTTTCTTATCGATCATTCCGCGACTTTTCTCCAACTTGTTTGCTCTTTCATTGAAACATTTCTGACACTCCTCTACCAAATTTTTATGATGAACACTCATTCTTTGTACAGTGGTTATAAACGTTTGTTAAATCGTATTATTTATGAGTTATATTCTCACCTTCTGTAAATAACTTCATATCAATTTCTTCAGTCTTTCCAGGATGGCGGTCCCTTACCGCCTCAAGAAGGCGTTCCTCAACTTGTTACTTACTATATCATCAGTCTACTTCTACACGATTCGCTTTGTCTTCTGGTTCGTCAACTATTTCTTCCGTGAACGTGTTTATGTGACTCCACCTACTGATCGCCTTCTCTTGATCTCAGCAACACAAGCGGTTCGAATGATCTCAAAAAAAGAAATCTCAAGTACGGCACTCGTTGAGAGTTATATCCACAGAATCGAACAGGTAACAGGCACTTCAATTCTCAGTTTTCAAGCTTTGAAATTTCAGGTTAACAACACTATCAATGCAGCCGTGGTTAAACTGTTCGACAGTGCTCGTCAACAAGCAACCGAAGTCGACACATTCATGGCTCTCGCCGACGAGGAAGATATTCAGAAAAAACTCGAAGAGAGACCATTGTATGGAGTACCATTCACAATGAAGGATGCATTGGAAGTGGAGAATGAGATTATCACTTGCGGAATTTTCAACAGAAAAGCAACAAAGTGTGATAGAACTGCCGAAGCAATCAAACGATTGAAAGCAGCTGGTGGAATCTTACTTGCTGTGACCAACGTTCCAGAAGTTTGTATGTGGGTTGAGTCGGTCAACACTATTTATGGAAGATCAAAGGTAAATTCTATCATGTGTTAACTAGATAAAAGTTTAAATTTAGAATCCATACGATGCTCGCCGCATGACTGGAGGTTCCAGTGGAGGAGAAGGAGCACTTCTCGGAGCAGCTGGAAGTGTTGTTGGAGTCGGAAGTGATATCGGTGGTAGTATTCGAATGCCAGCATTTTTCAATGGAGTGTTTGGATTGAAGCCCACACCCGGAGTGATTCCATTGATTGGACATGTCCCAGAACCCACTGGATACAAAACTCATATGCTTAGAATCGGACCAATGTGTCGATTCGCAGAAGACTTGCCATTGATGTTGAGAGTGAGTCATTTTAAAAAGAAAATAAATCAATTTTAAAAATATATTGTTCTAGATCATGGCCGGAGAAAATGCGAGAAGTTTGAACCTTCACGAGCCTGTCAACGGAAAGAAACTCCGTGTTTTCTACATGGAAGGAATTACTGGAAGTCCAATCATTCAGCCACTGGAAGATGAAATGCGATTCGCGTTGAAGAAAGTGAGTGATTGACAGTTTCCCCTGTTATCAGAACTTGTGTCCAGCTACTTAATGTCTTTTCTAGGCCGTTAACTTCTTGGAACGTAAATATGACATTGTTGCCCAACGAATTGAACTTCCATCAGCCAAACATGTTATGGAATACTTCACTCTTTCGATGCACGAAGACACAACAGATCCAGCGTTCAATAAATTGATGCTTTGTACAAATGGAACAAAGGGAGAAGTCAACTGCTACACTGAGCTCTTCAAATACTTCACCGGAAATTCAATTCACACTTTATCTGGAATCATTGCTGGAATTATTGACTCTCGGGACCCACCATTCTCTGCTAATCACACAAAAGACCTCCTCTACAAAAGGGATCGTCTGAAGCGTCAAGTCAAGGAATTACTCGGAAATGACGGAATTCTTCTGTTCCCAAGTTGGCCATGCACTGCAATGTTCCACAATGAGCCAATCCTTGCTCCATTCAATTTCTGCTACACTGCTCTCTGGAATGTTCTTTCTGTGCCGGTTGTTCAATGTCCACTTGGTCTCGATTCGTATGGTCTTCCACTCGGAGTTCAAGTCATTGGAAATCAATATACTGACCGCAATCTCATTGCTATTGCCCAAGTACTCGAAGAAGGATTCAATGGATGGACCCCGGCTGGACCGTTGTAATAATATAATGCATGCGAATCATCTGTAATCTAATTTTTTATCGAACTCTTTAAACTAATATTTGTCCGAATTGCAAGACAGTTCCTGTTAATCTCTCTTCTGAAGATCTGTGAAATAAAAATGTGTATGTGATATAATTGATAACAAAAACAAAACAATTTATTTAAATTTGGAGGAAGGCAGAAAACAACAGTAACAAAAGAGAACAATTAGAAGGTAACAATTGAATAAGTGAAGGGTAACTAATAGGTAAAAATAGCGATCGTTCCGTCTGCTCCAGCAGTAATGAGCCAAGGTTGAGTTGGATGCCAGGTGGTATGAAGCATGCACAAATCGTTGGAAGTCTGAAAAATTCATTTTTAGAAGCTGAAAGAAGTGAGAATGAAACATACTCTTTCGTGAGCTCGGAGTCTCTTCACAGGATACAGCTCATTGTCTTTCGAGAAATCGGAATAAATTCTTGCATAATAAACCATTGCAGTTCCATCATCAGAAACTGTGGCCAACAATGGATACTTTTTGTGATAGGCAATACTTCTGATAGCAGCAGTATGATGTTTCAGCTTCTTCCATGGTTTGTTACCCATTTGGAGATCCATCCAACAGAAACGACGATCCAGTCCTCCTAAGAACAAATTCTCTCCGTTCGCATCAGTAGCCATTGAAGAAATGTGTTTGCAACCAGTGATAAGCTTCTTTACAAGAACACAACGAGCCAAATCGTATTCTCTAACATGAATCTTGGTAGCCACGAAAAGACGAGCTTGTGTTGGGTGGAAAGCAACAGCTTGTACATGTCCCTTTCTCTTTTGGAATGGACATTGAGACTTGGCCTTGCTCATTTGATGCACGTAGACTGATTTGGCAATGTCATCAATACACACACTTGCGAAGTAGTCTCCCTTTGCGTGCCATGTCACTTGACGCACTTCATTTGGCATTTTCAGAACCAATTTATCCTTAGATTTTCTCCAAGTGACAACGGCTCCATCTTCTTGAGATTCGGTTGGAGTTTCCGCAAGAAGTGATTCTGTTTGTTGAACATGAAGTCTGTCTCCGCATCCAGTATTCAGAATCGCAACGTATTTTCCTTCATAAGCAACTGCCAAAAGCGTTCTATCAGCGACTGGACAGAAAGCGATTGAAGTGACTTCTCCGTCCATTTTGAACGTTTTAATACAACGTCCAGTAGCCATCATCCAGATACGAACTGTTCCATCTTCACCGCCACTTGCCAAAAGTTCTCCTCGTTCTGGCTCAACACTAATAGATCGAACTTGACCAGTATGTCCGCGCATATACTGAAAAAGAACACAATTTATACCGAATCTCCTCTAATTATGGCAACTTACGAAAGCAAGAGTTGTTGGGAATGGACGCAAATCATTAGGATTCGGGAGATCTGGTAACAAGTCAGTCGGGTCTGCATGAATACGCATTTTTCTCTGGCGTGGGGCCAAATACAAATCGAGACATCTCTCGAACCTTTCAGTAATAAACTTGTCATACTGTGGCACTTTGCGAAGAGCATCGTATTTGGAAGGCATGAAGTTGATAACACGATCTTCCTTTTCTGTTTCTTCCCACTTTTTGCGCTCATCGTCATCGAAGAGATACTCCTCTGGTGGATTATAAGACTCTGCATGAGTTGGAAGAGCAACTTTTGGAGCTGGCATATGAACACGCATTCTGGATAGCTGAGATTTTGTGACATTGTCCAATGCATCCTCCGCTGCCCACAAGTCGTATGCTTTTGGTTCTTCTTTCTTAGCTTTCGGTCCCTTCGCCCATCCCATTCGGATAGCGTGAACCATACGAGAAACCATACGCATTTCATCTTTGGATGGAATGAACCGAGCTTTCGGTTCTGGACGATTATCAATAGGATGAATTTCTTTTTGAGACGAATAAATATCGAGGAATGGTTCATAAGGATTATAACCAATAGTTGGGTACTTTCCAGAAGCGATATTATGAATCTTTTCGATTTGTTCATCGGTTAGTCTGACATCAGTTCCAGTTTGTTTGTCGAAAACTTTTCTCCTGAAATAAATAAAAGTTTATGTCGAACTAAATCAACAATAACTTACCAATAATCAGGATCTTCCATTTTCTCTAAGAATGTTTCAATTTCTCCTTTTTTAGCAGGCTTAATGATTTTCTCTCCAAACTTGTCATATCCAATATGTTCTTCATCATCGTACCACTTGATCGGAATGTTTCCAATAGTATTTCGGAGATCCTGCAAAACTATTTTTTTATTATTTTCAAACGTTTTTTCAGACTTCTTCATCCGATGAGTCGTAATCATAT
Organism: Caenorhabditis latens; assembly: GCA_002259235.3. NCBI lineage: Eukaryota > Metazoa > Nematoda > Chromadorea > Rhabditida > Rhabditidae > Caenorhabditis > Caenorhabditis latens. The sequence goes on along the minus strand of CM056093.1, from coordinate 13,087,556 downwards.
TCATCTGCAGGTTTCGGAATCACAGGCTTGATATCGAGCTTCTCTCCAAACTCATCTTTCAGAGTTTTTGGTTTCTTTTTCCCATTATCCAACTTTCTTTTTGCTTTCGGCGGAACTGCCGTAGAAGTTGAAGCCATCTACAAAAAATTAACAGTTTAAAACTTGATAAAAATTGGAGAGTAGTTTTTGATAGTTAAGAACGAAGGAATATTTATATGCAGACGGAAAAATCGAAAAATTCGCCTCCGAAAAGAAACTGCTGATGTTGGGGGACTAGAAAACCAATAGAAGCAAACGCGCTCCAATGTTGCCCGTGGCGAGACCTACCGTCTCTTTGCGATTTTAGGCCAAACCATTTTTATATTTATTTTCTTTTTTCGATTTTTTTTTGCTGTTTCAAGCGTACTTTTTCGATTTTTCATTGCAAAAATAGGTTTAAAAATTAAAGCGAGTAGTTACATAGCTCATTTCATATAAAAAACATGAAAAATTAACTCTTCTACTCAAATTAACAAAATTAATGCTAAATTTTGCCATTTTCCTTCTGTTGGGGTTCTGGACATCATAAACGTCAATGATAGTATTAGGAAGTACGTTTTCTAATTTTTATTTAGTTTAAAATATTTAGAATATCTTTATCTAAAAACTTTCATCTAATTCTTTATCGATTTTTTAAACTGCTTTTCGAAATATTAATTTTTGCTGTGCAACCCGCATTTTCACCGTGAGTTTTGTAATTCGACTATTTTACTGAAAATTGAACGGTTCTTGAAGTAGTATTCACAATTTCCATTCTGTCATTCTGTCTTATTTTCGTGATCTCATTGTCTTATTTTCGCAATACTGTTTAAGTTAATTCCTACAAGAATTAAATTACTTGATTAATATTTTTCAGGTAATCCAGTCGAAATGGCCAAGAGAACTAAGAAGGTCGGAATCGTCGGAAAGTACGGAACTCGTTATGGAGCTTCCCTCCGTAAGATGGCCAAGAAGCTCGAGGTCGCCCAGCACTCCCGCTACACCTGCTCGTTCTGCGGAAAGGAGGCCATGAAGAGAAAGGCTACTGGAATCTGGAACTGCGCCAAGTGCCACAAGATCGTTGCCGGAGGAGCCTACGTCTACGGAACAGTCACTGCCGCCACCGTCAGATCGACCATCAGAAGACTGAGAGATCTTAAGGAATAATTTTCCTTTCGGCTATTGTTAAATTTCCACATAAATTGTGTTCTTCATTCGCCTTTTTGTTTTTTTTTCAAGTTTTATCACTTTACACAACCCCTTAATGGGATCTCCGTCATGTTCGAGCTAATCCTCGCTTCACAGTCGTCTAATACTTTTTCTCCGCATCCTTACAAGAAATCTTACAAACTTTTGAACATTTAGAGAAGTTCGTCCAAATAGAATGGGAGTTCCCGCATTCTTCCGATGGCTGACGAAAAAATACCCAGCAACAGTTGTCAATGCAAATGAAGATAGGCAGAGAGATGCCGATGGCAAACGAGTACCGGTTGACTGCACTCAACCAAATCCGAATTTTCAAGAGTTCGACAATTTGTATCTAGATATGAATGGAATCATTCATCCTTGTACACATCCAGAAGATCGACCTCCTCCCAAAAATGAAGATGAGATGTTCGCTCTCATTTTCGAGTACATCGATCGTATCTACTCGATTGTCAGACCAAGAAGAGTGAGTACGGAAATACATTGTCTAATTTATCGAGTTTCAATAATTTTGAACTGACAAATAAAATTAAGCAGAACCAATAAGTTCATCAGTTATATCAAGAGATATTCGAGTTACTTTATTTCAGCTCCTCTACATGGCTATTGACGGGGTCGCACCGAGAGCAAAAATGAATCAACAGCGTAGTCGTCGTTTCCGTGCCAGTAAAGAAATGGCCGAGAAAGCAGCGAGTATTGAAGAACAGAGAAACCGTCTTATGGCGGAAGGAATTGCTGTTCCTCCCCCGAAAAAGGAGGAGGCTCACTTCGACAGTAATTGCATTACTCCAGGAACACCATTCATGGCACGATTGGCTGATGCTCTTCGCTATTATATTCATGATCGTGTGACCAATGATGCCTCGTGGGCCAATATTGAGGTTTAAAAAATAAATTGAAAACAATTTTATATTTGAAAATATTCAGATCATTCTCTCCGACGCCAATGTTCCAGGAGAAGGTGAGCACAAGATTATGGACTACATCCGAAAGCAACGTGGAAACCCAGCTCACGATCCGAATACTGTTCACTGTCTTTGTGGAGCCGATGCTGATCTCATTATGCTTGGAATTGCTACACACGAAGCTAATTTTAACATCATTCGAGAAGAATTTGTACCGAATCAACCAAGAGCTTGTGAGCTTTGTGGACAGTATGGTCATGAACTGAAAGAGTGTAGAGGTGCCGAAAATGATACAGATCTTGGTGACGACTATTGTAAACCAGAGCAACGAGAGAAGAATTTCATCTTCCTTCGAATTCCTGTTCTCAGAGAATATCTCGAGAAAGAAATGGCTATGCCAAATCTTCCGTTCAAATTTGATCTTGAGAGAGCTCTTGATGACTGGGTCTTCCTCTGCTTCTTCGTCGGAAACGATTTCCTTCCACATCTTCCGTCTCTTGAAATCCGCGAAGGCGCAATCGATCGTTTAATCAAACTTTACAAAGAAATGGTCTATGAAATGCGTGGTTATTTGACAAAAGACGGTATTCCTGAACTAGACAGAGTTGAGATGATCATGAAAGGATTGGGAAAAGTAGAAGACGAAATTTTCAAGCGAAGACAGCAAGATGAAGAAAGGTTCAAGGAAAACCAAAAGAACAAGAAAGCTAGAATGGAGCAATATGGAAGGTGAGATATATTCGAAAGAAAATATTAATTAGTGTCTTACAGATGTAGAGGACGCGGTCGTGGTCGCGGTCGCGGACAGCCAGCATACGTTCCAACGTTTGGAATTTTGGCACCAATGTCAGCTCCGATGCATCATTCAGGAGAGTCAACAAGGCAAATGGCTTCAGATGCGAGACAGACCGCTATGCAATTCAACACAACAAATGATGCTAATGCTCAAGCAGCAGCCAATCTCAAAGCTCTATTGAATGTGAAAGGAGAGGAATCACCAGCTGATGTGGCAGCTAGAGAATCGAGAAAGCGCAAAGCTGAAGAGCCACTCATAGTACCAGAAGAAGACGATGAACCAAAAGACGATATTCGGCTCTTCGAATCCGGATGGAAAGATCGTTATTATCGAGCAAAGTTTGATGTAGGATCTGACGACGTCGATTTCAGACACCGTGTCGCTTGGGCTTACGTCGAAGGGCTCTGTTGGGTTCTCAGATATTACTATCAAGGATGTTCCAGTTGGGATTGGTATTTTCCGTATCACTATGCACCATTTGCAAGTGACTTTGAGACTGTTGGAGAATTCAAACCGGACTTCACGAAACCAACAAAGCCATTCAACCCATTGGAGCAACTGATGAGTGTGTTCCCAGCTGCTTCCAAGTGAGTTTCGAAAATAACCCAGATAACTTGTAAAAGTTTTGATTTGCAGGCAACATCTTCCAGTGGAATGGCAGAAGCTTATGATTGAAGACGAATCGCCTATCATCGATCTCTATCCAGCAGACTTCCGTATCGATCTCAATGGAAAGAAGTATGCCTGGCAAGGTGTCGCTCTTCTACCATTTGTCGATGAACAGCGTCTTCTGGCTACTCTCAAATCTGTGTATCCTACACTTACCGACGAGGAGAAGCAGAGAAATACACGTGGTCCAAACCGCATTTTCATTGGTCGTAATCACAAATCTTTCGCCTTCTTTCAACAAGTAGCTGAATCTAAATCAACGGATATGGTTGATCTGGATCCCTCACTTCTCAATGGAGTCAGTGGAAAAATTGCTTCTGATTCAACCGCCACTGCTCCAGGATTACCATTCGTTTCTCCAGTTAATCACGAAGATTGTCAAGATCTACCTGTATGTTGTATTTTCTTTTTTTCACTTTTTAAATTCTAATTTTCAGACAAACTGTGGAATTTGTGTGCTTTACGAAGATCCAGAGTATCCAGAAAACTACGTCTTCCCAGCAGTTCGTCTCGACGGCGCCAAAGAACCTGAGAAAACTTTGAAACCGGAAGACTGGAACGAGAGGAGAGAGGGACGATTCAACCCAACAATTGGATTCAATAGAAATGCTCCACGTGGAGGACTCGATCCATCTGGCCAACGCCATATCAACCATCATGTTAGAGGAGCGATGAGCGATCGTCAAGGAGGTGATAATTACAGAGGCGGATATCGTGGATACCAAGGAGGTTACGATGATAGAAGAGGTGGGCGCGGAGGTGGTGGTGGAGGTTATCGAGGTGGATACAATGACCAACGACCGGATTATGGAAGAAATTATGGCGGAAGAGAAGGTAACATTAAGGAAATGTTCAAAAAACAATTATAGTTTTTTTCAGGTGGAGGTCCTCAGCGACATCACGATAATTATCAAGGAGGCCACGGTGGCGGTGGCGGCGGATATCATCAACAACAACAGCCGTACAACCAAGATCAGCGAAGAGGTGGATACCAAGGAGGGCGCGGTGGTGGACCCCCAGGATATCAACGACCACCGTACCGTGGAGGTAGAGGAGGTTATCAAGGAAACTCCTCGTGGAGATAAAAACATTGTCTTCTTTTTAAAAACTGTTAACTTATTCATCCTTTCAATTGTTACCATTTGTTTATCCAATCCCTTCTTCAATTCTAATATTCATGCCTCATTTTTACTGATCTGTTTCATTTCAAATATTCAGAAATATTTGAACATTTAGTATATTTATTTAATGTTAATTATTTACCCCATTGCAATCTGTATCATCCCTTGTTTTTAATTTTTCCTTCGAATCATTAAAACATGGAATTAAATTTATTTTTAAACGGTAAATCAACGAGAAAAACAACAAAAACGACAACAATTATAACAATATTAACAATTCCATTCATTCATTGTTCTTGACTCTCTCGAAAACAGCAACAAAGAATCCATTTGTCAGAGTCACTTTCGGGTCGGCACGAAGACAATGTTCTCCGACTTCGTAAGTTTTCAATCCACGATGCGTCCACTCGGGGAGAACGTCCTTCTTGAGTACGAAGTTCTGTCGAACATATGTGTCTAGAAGAACTTCATCGATAACTTGCTCGTTTTCTTCTTCATGAATCGAACAAGTCGAATAGACCGCACGTTTCAGTCCAGGAAGTTTGAGAGCGTGTTTGAGAATCATCGCCTGGAAAAAGTTTTTTGAACATTAATAATAGGCTGATAATTAGCATACCTGCAAGTTTTTCAGTTTCTCCAATCTCTCTTTCTCTGCATTTCCTCCCGTAATCTCATCCATTCTCTTCACAATTCCAGAACCCGAACATGGTGGATCAATAATGGCAAATTTAACCTGAAAATAAACTTATAATCATTCTTATATATGAAAGACAAGTGGGTGTTGGCTGCTTGTCTGAGTCGCTGTCCGCAACAATTCTGGAAAGAAAAAAGAAACTGAGCCAGCGGGCAAAACCGAACTGGCGTGCTTGGGACAGCGACCGCCGCTTTCTATAGACCACTTGGCCATACGGGCACATTTGACAGCTGGATGAACCGCGAAGGCGGGCAGACATGCTGGTTACTTTATGATCTTCCTATGATTCACCTTCGAAAACTTCTTATCGGTGATGTCAGTTTTCAGAAAATCTCCACAGAAAGCGCTGGCAATTGCTACTTTCGATCCATCGAGCAGTTGCTTCATGACGGCGACACGATCAGCGGCACGGTCCATTGCCCACACTTTTCTGGAAAATTGAAACAACTTGGAAACATTAAAAAAAAACTATTTTCAATGTACCCCTGATTCTCCATAATGGCAGCAGCATGACTTGTTTTCATTCCGGGAGCGGCACATGTGTCGAAAACTTGAGATCCGGGACGTGGGTTGAGAAGGAATGCAGGGAGACATGAGGCCTGCAACAAGGAATTCTAGAAATTCAAAGTCATTGGAAAGTACCTTATCCTGAAGAATAAGATATCGCTGTTCAACCATCCAGTATTCGTGGAAATTCTGAATATTCGGGGCAAAAATGAGCAGATTTTCGACATGAGGGTCGACATAAATTTCATCTTCCTTCATGTTGCCAACAACTTCTGCGAAATTCTCAACACCCGCTGTTCCTTGAAGTTTCCATTCTTCAGTTTCCAATGTCTTCATCGCCTCTTCAGCTGTCCATTTCAGAGTGTTGATTCGAGCGTAACGAGGAATAATAATCTGAAAAAGAAAACTTTATTCAATATGATTCGTTTCCAGGCCTAAAATACCTTTTTTGCTCCTTCTTCAGCTTCTTTGATCGATTTAATACCTCTTCCATCAGCTTCCAACTCTTTCTCCACATCTTTTATCTTCTGAGATCTTCTCGAAATAACTGATTTCAACTCCTGCGAGCATCTATTCAATCCAGATCCAACCAGTGTTTCGTACATAAGAACATACAATAAATCTACGGATCCTCCGATATTCGGATCATTTTTCATCTTTTTAAGCTCTTTGTCCAGAAGAATTTCGTCGAAAACTGGTCGAAATTTAAGTGATTCGCATGACAATCGGAGTAGAGCTTTTTTGTTCTGAAAAATGATAAATTAAAAATTCATGTTCTATTTTCAGATTATTATAATTATGAAATACAAAAACCAGCAACTGACAAATTCATTGTGAGAAAATGAAAAGAATAACAAGAGAAACAATAAAAAAACAAAATTGACAATATCATTGTCCCAATGGCTTTAAAAATTTGCCTTGAATCCATTGTCGATACATTTTCACTTGCTTCGCACGATTCACAATGAGTCGTCTGTCGACATGCATCACTTTCTTCTCCATTCCATGTTCATTGAGAAGACTTTCCAACTCATCCATTTCGAAGAAGTAAACAAGTGTGCCATCGCCACGACAATACAAGTTCCCATCGATTAATCGATCCTTCTTAAATCTCAATTGCGTCAAATCATATCGTCCATAGTCCTTGAGCAAAAGTGTTCCTCCAGGTTTCAGAAGGGATATTAGATTATTCAAAGCTTTTCGAATATTATCGGGATGAATCGCAGACAGTACATAAATGCAGACAATGTAATCGAGAGATTCTGCTGCTGGAGATTCTTCTGGTGCCGGTTGAGTGATATCCCAAACGAATGCGTTCATTTTCGATGTATCGTATGCTTCTTGGGACTTCAATACTCGAATTGCATTCGGAGCATAATCACAGCTATGGAGAAAAAGTCGTGAACTTGAATTGTTGACTTGCATCAACGGGAACGTCGTATTCCCCACTCCACAACCAACTTCCAAGATTCTCACTGTTTCTTTCTAAAAAAAATGTTTTAATGACTTTTATGGAATCATTAAATACCTACCTGCAAATTGCATTCTTCATTCACATCAAGCTCTGGGAACTCTTTCAGCAACCAATTTCTATCTTTGAAGAATCTGTTCTCATTATGCGCATAAAAAGCATCCCATTGATCCGCAGGTGTACTCAGAAGTTTTAAAGCTTTCTCCTCATCAACTTTCATTGTTTTCTGATTTTCAACAATTCGTTTAGCTTCTTCTTGTTGCTCTTCTGACCATTCCACGTCATCCCATGCATTATGCTCGAAAACTTTAGCATCATCAGTCAGAAATCGAGTTCCAAATGGATTACACTTCGGTTTTTCTTCCGGATTTTCTTCAGCACAACCCATAATCGGCTCGTCTTTCATTTTTTATTACCTATTATAACGAGATATGATGTGTTGTTTCAAGATGGAAAAGAGCACGAGATAAAACAAGAAAACGAGAAAATCGAAGAAAAAGAAAACATTGATTTCCACAAGAACGCTTTAAAAATAGCGATAATTGATGTGACGAAAAATAATATAAACTAACTTTGTAAGAACTTCCGTAGACCGCATTTCTAACACTTTTCTCCTTGGCCAAAACGCAGCGAATAATTTCTGCGACCTCGTGGTAGAGCGCATCAGTAGCCATCTAAATTGAAACTATTTAAGTTTTTTTTGCATTGTGGAAAGCAATACTTTCAGAGGGAAACATAGAAAATTAAAAAAAGATTTGTTAAAAAATAATTAAAAAATTGCAATTTTATTTTGTCTGCATTTGCGCGTAGCATTGAGCGATCGGTGATTGCGACACGGCGCGAACAAAAAATTTTAAAATCCAAGTTTGTTAACTTTTTTCCATGAATTTCAGCTTTTTCAGCTTTTTCCTCCATCAAATTGCTTATTTTTCAGAACAAGGCAACAATGGCGTGGCGTAAGAAAAGCAAGAAAAATGTTCCAGTCGTTCAAATCAGCGAGGAAGAAGTGAATACGATTGAAGAGCGAGTTGCAGAACTGATGACGACTCAACTTCCATTGGGAAGAGTCAAGAAAATCATACGAATGAATTCAGATGTTGAGATGATTAATAGTGAAGCGCTTCAATTAATGACCAAGTCAGCGGCGAGTTCTGCTAAGTAAAGTTTTGTTTTTGACCAATAAATTTCAGGAATTGTTCATAAAAGAGCTCAGCAACGCTGCCAATCAGAATGCTGCAATGGATAAGCGAAAGACCATTCAGCCTAAAGATATTGGTGAGTTTTAACTAATCGAGTGTAAAATACTTTGTTCAATTCAAATGTTATTTTCCAGATAAGGCAATTAAGAAGATTTGGGAGTTCGCATTTTTAGAAGACACCCTCGATGGATGGCCAAAGATCCAACCGAAGAAACGAAATCCAGGTGGCAATTCAAATCAAGAAGACACAGTTATGGAGGAAACACTTGTTGAAGACACTGTCGAGGAACATGAAGAGAATCACGAAGATCATGAAGACGTCGAAGAACCTGAAGAAGAAGACGACGAAGAAGAGCACAACGAGAATGACGTGGAAGCTGAAGAAGACGAGTTGCCAGAAACAGTGCCTGAAGTCGACGGAGACGATGAATTCGTCGAAAAAGATGTTGATCGCCCCGCAATGAAGGATCCATTTGCTGAACAATTCTAATGTTCGTGTGTACTTGTATTTAGTTTGATGACTTTGTTTCACCATTCCCTTTTTTATTTTTCTTATCTCTGTGAATCATAAATGAAATTCGGTTGTTTCAAATCGAACTGTTTTGTTTTCCCCTTTTTTCATTCGTCATTTCACATATGACGCATCCCCCGTTTTTTTCCGAAAACTCTGAATGGAAAATGCTATCACATTCTCATCCTCCTCTCCTTATCGTAACGCCAGAACACATTTTCCGCTTCATTTTACTATCCTTTTCTTCTTTATTTGTCCTTTTTAGTTCCCGAGAGTTCCCATCAGTTTGTACGCTTCGAAAACGAACGATAGGTGAGAGTGAGAGAGGAAACGAGAAATGAGCCAAATATTGACCTAGATCGTGGCGGCGGACGCCTGTCTCCCACTCACTTTTCCATTTCTTTTCCACAACTTTGCCATTCGGGTTTCCCCTCTAAAAACTAGGTCAGATCGAACTCGTTTTCTGGTTTCTAGAGTAACAAATTGATAAGAAAACTCTGACTCTGAAAATGAGTCGAATGTCCGATTTGTGTGACGAAGAGACTGAAATATTGAAAAGGAGTTTGTGATTCGCTCTGAATCAGTGTCTGATCTATGAATCAGAATTCATGACATGGAAATCGTAGTTTGTTACTTTCCCTTGAAGTTATTGAAAGTACCTACAAATAGATAGAAGGTTGGATTTTAGACCTATTAGAACTGAAATAATAATTCAAACATGATTTTGAGAACGTTTCAAAATGAGATTTCATTTTATAGGAGGTGAGAACGCAAAAAATTGTGATCGAAATTGTGATTGAGAGGCACCCAGATTTATCACAGCCTCAAGTGGGCTCGGCCGCTTAGCTCAGCTGGTTACGGTTTTGTACCCATGCGCGTTCGGTCATGATTTCGGGATCCATAGAGCAATCACTTACCGAACTTTGAGCCGAAATTTTTTTGAGTTATTACCTCCTTCAAGAAAAGCTGCCACCTTACAGATTCTGATGCCATTTCTAGATTCTTTTTGTTCTCGAACTACAGTAAACCTATAGATAGAATCATCCAGATTCCATCTGATCCAAACTCTTTCGAACTTTCTCTGACCGGTTTTGTTGCAAATTATTATTTTTTCATTTTCAAAGTTGTGAAAATCTTTGGTTAATCCTTTTCCCTCTGATGTGAACATTGAACAAAAGCGAAACAATGATTTAATACGAATTCAAACAATACAGTTCTCATTTTCTCTGCTTCTCTATCGTCTCCACTGGCTCAATGCTCTCTAATCTCTTTCTACTTTCCGTTGCACTTTTCATATAGTGGGAAAACGTATGTTGGTAGTCAGAGTGAAGAGAGAGAAAGAAACGACGTGTAGTACATAGTTTATGTAAAGATGGAAAACGAGAGGACGGAAAAAAAGTGGGCGGAGCGACGAAATTCGTCGCCATTTTGCCATTCCCACCTTGACGACTGGTTCCTTTCTCGATGAATTCGGATATGGAATTGAAAGAAAAAAGAAAAAAGGAGGATTTCGTTTTTCTCGGGATTCTTTCTTTATGTTCACTTTTATATCTTTTTGGTTTCTTTGCTACCAGTTTTCTCCCATTTCTCCGCCTTCTCATCTGTCATGGCATTCCAGATTCTTTTGGTCTAGATCATGGAATAGGCGACACTCTTCAGGTGATCTGCTTCTGATTCTTACCTGAGTGTCTGGTAAACATGAGACTGTTTTTCTAACAGCCAATTGAAAATTTCAGAAACTTGAAAAGCGTTCCAGATTCTGAAACTGTTGGGGTCACCTTCTCGAAAGAAATGAAAATGAAATTTCGGAATAGTATGGAATTTTGTAAGAACCAACTTTCAATAATGAACTAATTTTTTTTAAATTCTTTATCCCAAAACTCTCCTTTTCTATTCTCGATCTCCATTTCTTTCTCCAATTTGTCACTCGATCGCCATGCCAGTTCACCACCTAATTTCCATAACAATTCTCTCCTCCTATCATCACCCATTTCATTCTTTTCTCAACCCAATCGACCCACTTTCTCTCATTTTTTCACGCCACACTAACCTAGAGAAAAGTTTCAGAAATGAGGAGAGAAGAGGACGACCTTTTTCCTCTGTTTGAACAGTTTATCTTTTTTATGTGATGTAGCACATTCTGATAATGATATAACTCTTGAAACACGTAAAATCAATTTGTGGTTTCTGCACCATCTTTTGCTACTCTTTTTTCTTTGGCAACTTCTGTGTCTTTTTTCCAGTTTTATTCTGATTTCACTCTTAAAATTCAATCTATTCCAGAAATGTCAGCTGAGGTAACAGAAAGGTTCAAAGTATGGACCGGTAACAACGAGACGATAATCTATTCTCCGTTCGAATACGATTCCACGTGGCTCATCGAATCATGGTGGGACGACTTGACAATGCATACATTCTTTAAAAATCACTGGTTCAAATCTGTCTACTTGTCAGCTGCTTATGTTATTGTCACGAATTTATTGCAGAGATATATGGAGCCAAGGAAACCGAAAAGGTAGGGGAGGAGAAGACATCTGGAGTGACAGACATACAGATAGTTTTCATTTTTCAGCATGCGACCTCTTTTACTACTTTGGAATGGAATCCTCGCCGTATTCAGTATTATGGGAACGTGGAGATTCGGCATCGAATTCTATGATGCTGTCTTCAGAAGGTACTGTATTAAAAATTTTGAAAAAAACCTTTCAAATCTTATTTCAGAGGATTCATAGACTCAATCTGTTTGGCAGTCAATCCACGTTCACCATCCGCATTCTGGGCGTGCATGTTCGCTCTATCGAAAATCGCCGAGTTCGGTGATACAATGTTCCTTGTGCTCAGAAAACGACCAGTTATTTTCCTTCATTGGTATCATCACGCTGTCGTTCTGATTCTCTCTTGGCATGCTGGTGGGTTTTTTCGAAATAATTCTCATCTACTTTTCGTTTTACACTAGGATGTTTATAGTACCGTAATCCTGGAGATTCCGTAGATTAGATTTGAAAGAGATGAGATACCTAGTGTATCTGGACTTTGATTTTTTATATTCGAAACATCTGATTCGGAAATGTTGCGTAGCATGGTTGATCATCAAAAGGGACTGGATTCCTCTTCGGAATCATCTACGATCCTCTTTTTCATTCAGTCATCATCGTAGACATATTCGGATTGAATCAGAAGAGACATAAGAGAAATAGATGGATTAGAACACAAACAACCTTTTCTTTTATCCTCCTCCTCCTTCTTCCAAATGGCTTTTATCTCAAAAGGAGGGAAAAAGGACATAAGTGTTCGGAAAACGAATCAAAGTATAAAGAAAATAGGAGGGAAGTTCCAGTTTAGAAGAAGAAGAACATGATGGCATTCAAATCGAACCTTATTAATACAATTAGTTCATTCTTAAGAGATTGAATAGGGAATGACTTGATCAAAAGAGTCTAAAGATTAGTTGCTGAATTGGCGGAAGAGTGTAATCTGTACTTAATAAATTCTAAACTGGGAGGGTCTGGAGAAAAACCTTATCAGTTTGAGAAAAAAAAACCGAAAAATAGATGAGTAGACATCCGGAAATCCGTTCTGCGAACTCTAGTTCTCTGATTACTCAGACCTCCGGACATCCGGACAGACTACTTCTTTTTTTCTCATTCTGAGTCACAAGCCTTGAAATTCAAACTTTAGGAACCTAACTAGGGAAGGCCTCCAAGAGACCGTGGAGTTATGGGACGTGACCTATATCATTGGAGACCTGAGAAATCGCTGGTTTCAAATATATTTTCAGTTTTTGCCCTCGAGATCTGATATTCGAGAAAAACGAAGTTCAGGTTTTGACCCCTGGCAAGTGATTACCTTACCGACGAGTGAAAATCGTCCAAACTTTGACCTCATTTTTCTCGAATACCAGGTTTTGAGGGCAAAAACTGAAAATATATCTGAAACCAGCGATTTCTCAGGTCTCCAATGATATACATAGGTCACGTCTCATAACTTCACGGTCACTTGGTAAGTCATCTCCATTTCGTTTTTTAGCTGACCAGCCTTATCTTCTAGTCAAACAATGTCCATGTCCTTTCTAATCTATTTCCGTTCTAAAAACTAATCAAATCATGCAACAAACCGGTTCAACTTTCAAAGATATACCAGTTCACAAGTTCATATAATCCATAATCATTTGGTTGTTCTGTCCAACGGCAGTTTGTCCAATTGTTGATGACGACATAAAAAGGCGGAAAAAGATAGAGGCTGGTATTCGCTTTTTGTGGCTAACATAACGTAACCACAGGAAAAAGGGAACAAGAAAGATGAAGAAGCTGGGAAGAGAGTTTCGGGAGGAAGGAAAAGGCAAATAGAACATTATGATGACGGCAGAAAATGAGAAAAAGAGTGGTGGTAGTGTCTGGTCAAATATCAAATAGAGAGAGGACTACTACAGAAATCAGTATCTTGTAGTCATGTAGTGGGAAAAAGAGGGGTCGTGGGATTCAGAAGAATTGAAGTTAGAAATGGGTGATCGTGGGAGCGAGTAAGAAATCAGAAGAATAATTGTGAGTGTGGGATTGAGAGTTGTAAATCAAGGTATGTTTCAATTTCAATAAGACAATAGGAGTCCATCAATATTTACAGTACCGGTCAAAAGGTTGTAAACTTTTGTTGAAATTGTCCAACTTTGAGACTGTATTATGGTCATACTGATTGTCTTATCAAGTAGATTTATAATGAATCATACAGATCCAAAGTAGAGCTTCATTTTTGTAGTTGACAACTTTTTTGTACAAGCTCTTTCTAGCAAGTTACGTATTGATAAAGTCGACAAATTCCAGTGCAAAATAGAGTGGTTTTTGAGCTGCCGTCTTCAAAATGACCACAACTCTCTAGGGAGTGTTCATACAAAAAAGTTCTCAACTACAAAAATAAAGCTCTACCTTTGTTCTGAATGGTTCATACATGATTTACTTTGTGGGACAATCAGTTATACTGTAACTCCCTCTGAAAGTTGGACAATTTCAACTGGAAAAGACCAAACTTCGTATCTTTTTGCACAGTACTATACATATTTTTAAATGTGTTAGGTCATTCGTCAAAATTAACAAAACCTAGCTTTTCTCTTCAAAATTTTCTGTCCTCTGTGTAACCACTGCAGGTCCTAAAACAGTGTATTACACCATGGACTAGATTTCCTCTTTCCTATTCTCCAAAAAATCTTGCTATCCTAATCGAATCCTCCCCACCGATATCAATTGATCAACGTCATCGGATCATCTTTGTTCTCTTGTTTCATTGTTTCTCTAGTATGAAATCTCATTCTCATCTTCCCCAAACAAACCACATTCTTTTCGGAGGAGGACAACATGCTTTTATTTCAATTTTGATCTTGATCATGTCCTCATTCAGATAGAAATAACCTATTCTCCTCGATTCCTCCCATCGAAAGAAGCCACACAAGGGGAAAATTCATGAGGACGGAGTGGGGGGATGTCACAGAATAGTAAAGAGACATCTCCATGGAAACGAAGAAAAAAGAAAATGGATGAGTAGAAACTACGAAAATATGACGGAGAAAAGTGGAGGAGCATTTAAAATTTACGGGTGGCTGGGTGCATCTCGGAGAAAAGAGAATATGGGGATGAGCATTCAAAAATGGAAAATGGGAAAAGACAAATAAGAGTTCAAACTAATCTCTTCTTCTACTTTCAGCCATCGAATTGACTGCTCCAGGACGTTGGTTCATCTTCATGAACTACTTGGTTCATTCCATTATGTACACTTATTATGCAGTCACTTCTGTTGGATATCGGCTTCCAAAATTGGTTTCAATGACAGTTACATTCTTACAAACACTACAGATGTTCATTGGTGTCGGCATTTCGTGTATCGTTTTGTATTTGAAACTCAATGGAGAGGTTAGTGATGTTTTTATTGTCTATTTTATATATATAAAGTACCGGCCAAAATGATATCATGTTTTGCCCTTTTCAGTTGAAAATGTCCAACTTTGAGAGTGTGCCATGGTAATTCTGATTCTCACACCCAGCAGGTATTCAACGATCATACAGACCAAGAGTATAGCTTCATTTTTGTAATTGACAACTTTTTTGCAGGGACACTCTCTAGAGAGTTACGTATCGATTAAGTAATTTTTCTCCTAGGTCGTCCCATTTCAGTGAAAAATAGAGTGATTTTTGAGCCGTCGTCTTAAAATGACCATAACTCTCTAGGGAGTGTTCGTACAAAAAAGTTGTCAACTACAAAAATGGAGTTCTACTTTTGGTCTATTTGATCCCATAATATGTTATCTTGTGGGACAGTTAGTTTTACCATGACACACTCTCAAAGTTGGTCATTTTCAACTGAAAACGGCCAAAATCGTATCTTTTGGCCCAGTACTGTCGGCTCTGCTCAGCAATTCTTGAGTCTTTCAAATAACAATTCCTACTTCCAGATGTGCCAACAATCCTACGACAACCTTGCCTTAAGTTTCGGAATCTATGCTTCCTTCCTCATTCTTTTCTCCAGTTTCTTCAACAACGCCTATCTGGTCAAAAAAGAAAGTAAACCAGCTGTGAAGACGGATTAAATCAATTCCAGAAGCTTTTCACTTTTCAAAAGTTACATTATAATTACGAGTCATCTTCCACCATCAAATTTTCAGTTATCTATTTCATTTTTCACTTCCCGTTCCCTTCGTTTTTTTTTGATTACAAATAAACTATTCTGTGTTGCCATGAAACAATATTTTGAGCAGAAAAAAAGGGCAGGATGTAATGTTAAAAAAGAAAACGGAGCAGCGATAAATAGTCATATCAGCAAATCATACTTCCTCTCTCTCTCAATATCTATAAAACTACTGATACGTTCCAGTTTCATTTTTCCAACTTCTCCAAGTTTACTTCCCCTTTTTCTTCCTATCAGCTGTGCTGGCCCAGCCTGGAAATACACGTTCAATCAATAATTACCTCTTCTTATCAGTGTCTACGTACATTTTCTATTCCTTTTCTCATTCTATTCTCCCATTTTTATTCTTCTATGCTCCCTTTAAGTTCTGTTGATTTGACTGAAATCAATGTAGAAGATCTGGAAATAAAAGGAGAATGTCTCGCACGATTTCAACTGGGACAAGGCGCAATTGCTGACATTTTTCATGTGTTTTATAAGGGCCATGTTAGTTTATACAGTTGGAAAATTTGGTTTTATAATTTATTATTTTATAGGATGCAGTTCTAAAACGACCGAGAAACAATTACACGGATCAAGAGAAAAGTGAGTTTTTTCTATTTTAAATTTATAAGTTAACATTTGAAAAATTACTTTTGATCTACAAAGTGATGCCAAAGTGAAAAGCTCCAAATTTTCGCTGATATGCACTGAAGTTATTCGGTTTCATGGAGAAATGTCTTTGATTACCTGTAACTTTCTTGAGGTCAACTACAAAAATTATATATTGTTTTTGCTCTGTTCAACTCATAATAAAATTGAGTTTATCGGACAATCAGGGGACATCAAAATACACTGTCAAAGTTGGTTCCAATTAAAAGAGCCAAAGTTGATAACTTTTTGAGCGGTACTGTACATAGTTTTTTTTGGAAAAATTAGTATGTTATCAAATTCAATCTCTCACAAACATCTTCCAATTTCCATGATTTCAGAGGAAATTCGCCGTGAAGCCCGAGTCGTTGCTGCCCTTAACAATTGTGAAAATGTGGTGCGAATATACGGAATCTGTGATACAATGCCTTTCAATGGAATCATAATGGAGTACTGTGCCGGACCGAATCTATCAGAACTCGTTTTCAAGTTATACGAATCGAAAGTTGAAATGGAGACGATTCGGATATTTAAGTGGTGTCATGAGTTATCGAAGACTCTTTGTGAATTGAATATGACCTATTTTCATGGAGACGTGAAAACAGAGAATGTGATAGTCAAGGAGAGACCTTGTTACTGCCAGAACGGAGTTTACAAAGATGTGACGATTCGGGATACGGTAAGACCATTAATGGGGTCAGGCATTTATGTATTCTTCCAATTTCAGACATATCATCTTTGTCAGACATGTCATGGTGTTCATTTGGAGCATCTTTCTCTGAAATTTTGTGATTTTGGAAAGTCATACGAGCATGGAACAAAAGAAAGAAATTTGTAAGTACTCGGCAGAAGTCCCTGGATAAAAATTTGAGTGTTTCAGCGGAGGCACCGCAGAGTTTGCAGCGCCTGAAACAATTCAACGAGGGGAATATACACAGAAATCCGAAGTTTATACATTTGGACATCTCATGCTGATTCTAGTCATTGGATTTCCAACAGATCAATGTGCAGATGGTCAGAGAAGGTTTCTGGTGAGTTGAATAACGAAGAGCATCTAGAATATTTCAGATGTTTTCAGCAACTGTATAATAACAAAAAGTATGACTTGAGCGGGTGTAAATCGAATTCGATATGTGAAATTATTTCCTGGTGTTTGGTAAGTTACAGGCATCGAAAAAATAATGAAAACTAATTCTTTTCAGGATAAAAGGGCAGAAAACCGTCCAACATTCAAGCAGCTCCTCGAGAAACTGAACAGTCGGTTTGATCATTATAAGAGCTTACGAGGAGATGACAAGAAATCAGCAGCTCACATTGCAAATATTGAAAGGGAAGAGTTTCTGGAACATTATAAGATTCCAAGAAAGATCACAATGGGTCACAGAACAGTCACAACGTCCACGTTTCTCTCGATATCAACGGATTCATCAAATTCTCAATTGGATCTTTCAGCAACTTATTATGGAGGTCCACTGGATAATGATGTGTTGTGAGTCATTCGTTATAAATTTTGCACTTTGTTCACGTACAGTACGTGTCAAAACGTTGAAAACTATGCCCGTTTTCAGTTGAAATAGTCGAACTTTGAGAGTGTGTCATGGTTATTCTGATTGCCAAATCCAGTAGGTTTTTAATGCATCATGCAGATCAAAAGTAGAGCTCCATTTTTGTAGTTGACAACTTTTGTGTATGGACACTCCCTAGAGAGTTATGGTCATTTTAAGGGGACAGCTCAAAAATCACTCTATTTTGCACAGAAATTGGTCGGTTTGAGGGAGAAATTAATTTGTCGATATGCAACCTGCTAGGGGGTGACCGTAAAAAATTTTCAACTACGAAAATTAGCTCTACTTTTGATCTGTATGACCTACTGAGTGTGACAATCATAATTACCATGTCACACTCTCAAAATTAGCAAGTTTCCACTGAAAACGACCAAAGTTCGCATCTTTTGCACGGCACTGTACACGCAAACTAAATTTCCTTCCTTCTCAAAACGATCAAGAATAGTCCAAAGTTCCACGAAAAACCTCATAATAGTATTATCAGAAAGGAAGTAACACTGTTAATGCTAATACAATTTCTACAGTAATCCTCTTATCATCTGACTCGTCTTCTTCTAATTTCAGCGAAGAAACTCCACTTCCCTCGCCATCAACTTCTCGAAAATTCAATGACGGATACGAATTGACACGCGGTTTCGTCGAGAACACATTATACACTGGAGATGAGTGGGTACCTAGGAAAAAATGTAACTTTTAGAAGACGACGTTTTTAGAAACTTGAGATTATTTCAGAGAGAACATAATCATGTTACCGACGAGAAGACGAAAAGGGTCTTTTATTAGAAGAAATATTGTATTCAAGTATTTGGTTCAAGCAAAGAATTTGATAAGTGCAAAGGTTATTTTTAAGTTGAAAATTTGAATTATAAACTGTTTGTTTTTTCAGATAACGACATTTGTTAGGAGGGGAAGATACTGATTCTCACAGCATTCTGCATAAGATTTTTGGCTTTTCAAATTAGAATTGTGTTTGTTTGATTGATATAAGAAATGAGCTTTAATTTTGTTTTATATATTTTTATGGTTCTGAACACTTTGTAAGATCAAATCTTTTCATTCAGACAGAATTCAGTAAAAAGAAGAGAAAAAACGGATTGAGAGTTGGAAAAAACACGGATCGAGTTGACAAGAAAAGTTCGGAAACAAAGATATTCGTAATCAGTACAATTTCAGTTTCAGGGGAGGGAAGGGGTTACAAATTACAAATTAAATTAGGAAGCTTTTTTGATTTTTTTGTAGACAAGGACCAATGGAAAGAGGGAAGATTAAAACAATCGAGTGGCAAGATTTTGAAGAGAAACTTGGGACATTTTGATTCATTTCTAGACACGGCTACAACCATTTTGAGCCAAAAAGAGAAAAGAGCTACCGTAATCTGTTGTGACCAATCAATCGATTATCGATTGATTTCTTTTTTGAAAGGGATAGTGAGAGAAAAGAGATAAGGAAGAGAGAGAGAGAGAAGAAAAATGAAAGGTTTACCCGGAAATTGACAGAAAATATCGGAAAGAGATCCGGAAAGAAGAAAAGAGAGAGGAGAAAAAGGAATATTTCAGACGTATTCCTCTTCGGCAATACTGCAGCAAATGGTGAACGGTACCTGAATATCACCGTGTTTCATTCTGAATTTTTGAACAAAAACGGTTCTTAGGAAAGAGCACGAAAGCTAGTGATCGGGGGGGAATCATAGGGGGAAATTTTTGATGGAGAGGGAGAGAGAGCGTAGCGGAGAGAGAGACGCAGAGAGAGATAGACATCACGGCCAAATAGAGCTGGGGCAGCGATCACTGAAAAATTCACGAAATCAAAAGGGGTAAAATTTGGGTAACATGCAAATTTCCAAAGGATTCGTGCTCTATTGGTAAAAGCTAGCAAGTGCGCTCCATTATCACAATAGAGCACGTTTGCAGATAGCTTGACACAACTGCGCTGTACTGACAAGGGAAGTCTTTGGAGATGCGGCATTCAAACGAACTATAAATTTCGGTATAGATACTTTTGACTAAGGGGAGTCCATTTCTGCCATTAAAACCGGCTAAATGTCTCTGTTAGCCGAGTTATGAGCTCTCAAACTTTTCCAATAGTTAAACTTTTTCACATGGAATTCCAAACCGGCCTCAGATATGCCACCGCGCGGTTCCATTTGTGTTTCCCAGCGGCTTACCTGTACTCGTACTTTGCAAAAATGAGAACTTCTTTGCGTATACTATTTGCCGATTTGGAACTCCATGTGGAAAAGCTTAACCATATATAAAGTTTGAGAGCTCATAACTCGGCTCACAGAGACATTTAGCCGGTTTTGACCGCAGAAACGGACTCAGCGTAGTAGAAAGTATATATAACCTAATCGTTTGAGAGCCGCGGCTCTAAAGTCAGACGATTCTCAGTAGAGCAGAGTTGCATTCTGAGGAAACGCAATGAAACTCGAAAATTTGGGTAAATGACAACGGCACACATTATCATTTCAACAAACCTGACTAAGTTCAGAATCAAGGGAAGGAGAATCTCGTTGTGGATCCGGACTATCACTAGTACTCGCACTCTCTTCTTCTATCACTCCGTTTACATTTCCACCTGGAATCATAGAATTTGTAAATTCCGCCGAGTGAAGTCCCTTACCATTACACGTTGTCGGCTCATAACTAGCCGTTTCAATTTCGATTTCTTCTTTCCATTTCCGATGATTATGTTGCATATTTATCATTAGTTCGGAGGTTTCAAGTCCAGGAAGAATTGGAAGAAGGCCACTCTGAAAGGAAAATATAACATTTTCATATTGCCTCTGAAAGTCATTATATCATACCTCATGCATTGCCTGAGCCAACGGACTAACAACATGAGCAATAAACGAGTCTTGTAACTTCGCCACCTGGGCATCTCCTCTATCCATATACGGAGTAATTGCTAATCCTCTCTTCTTCTCATCGTCTCCTTGCTCATAGAACTCTTCACATATTCTATCAGTCCACTGTCGATGCAATCCGTATGGTTTTGTTGGACTGTTAATATCAGCCATTTTGATCAGAAGTTTTCCGACGAGGAGTCTATCAGATTCTACTTGAAGATCCATATCGGATAGTCGATCATTGAAGGTCATTATGATTTCAAAATGTTGTTTCAGATCGGTAGCCAAGATATATTCAAGGACGAGGTATCGGAATCTGAAATTTAAATTATTACATAAAATGAAAACTCTAATCAAAATACCGTTTCATCTCAGCAGGATCCAAATTTTCAATAAAATGATTCTCGGGCCGGCACAATAATTTCCATGATTCAGCTGCATGATGGTTCTCCAGAACACTTCGATCATTATACAAAATCGCCTTCTTGTCTTCTACAGTAACCAAAAACGCGTTCGTTCTTCCTGGATGATCATAATCATGCATTGCAGCTGCTGTGAATAGAGCCATCAACTCCAAAGTACTCATTTGAGACATGACTGAAGCAGCCACTGGAAGTGGAGCCGGGAGAAGAGAATCTGGAGATTTGACGACACCGAATTGCGGTCGGACTGGATGAACAGAGAGGTAGTAGCAGCCATGAAGGACATCGGCGGCATGGATTCGGTTGTGATCTATAAAAATAAAATGAGTAGAATACTGTACATAGTTTTACAAATGATTCTTACATGGAATCTCCCAATATCCCTTCTCAAGAGCATGAAAAAAGTTGAAGAATTTGATTGGTGACACTTTGAAAATCCGGAATAATTCTGATTGTTGGAAGATGTTGTATGTTAACTGAAAACTCATTTGTTTTCAATTTGAAATCATATTTGGAAGTCTCGTTACCCTGCTCAAAATAGTCTTTGGGTACTTCCTCGAAATCTGGAAAATCGGGAACGCCCATTCTGCAGTTTCACTGAAGTCAGGGTCGTTGTCAAGTTCTTTTGTGTCATATCGTTGACCATCAATTGTAGTGACTACTGTATCCACGTGGGTTCCTGATTCCTTTCGAGACACACTGATTTTTCGGAGAACGTCTACAGGTATTTCGTGTTCATTGTTATTTGATGGAGTGGATTCGGTTTTCCAGTAACTGAAAATGAAATTGATTGAGAAAAAAGGGGATGTTGTGGATCTGGGGTTCTAGTCTGTTTCTGTAATTCTGGAAGGACGGTAATTGCGCCCTATTGATAACGTGAACCAGACCGGCTCGTGAAACAATCAGAATTTCCGGAATACGTACACCGTACCTAGCAAACGCTGTCAACGGGGAGTTGACCCTTTTCTGAAGTTTCTTTCCAACCAAAACTCCAAACGGTTGAATCTCCTTTCCAGTATCCGAAGATTTGGCACATGCGTTACAAGTAGTTTTGGATGTACTCGGACTCAGTGCACTCGTCATTTTCTCATTTCTTAGAATATACAAAGATTCATTAGGGATTCGAAAAAGAAGAAGGAAGAAGAGAGAGGAATAATTAGAGGGAAATTAAGAAAGTGAGCACTATCTTTTCCCTTTTTCTCTTTTTGGTTTTCGGAAAAAGGAAAATATGAGTGAAACCAAAACAAGAGGGATTTGAAAATAAAGGAAACGAAACGAGGAAGAGAAGAAGAGTGTAGAGTGTCAGTGCTCGGTTCCCCTCTAAAAAACGGAACGACTCGAAAAAAAAGAGTCAACCGAACACAAGACCCGTGGCAAAAAAAAATGGAAAAGGGACCCAGAAATGGAGGGACCAACAAACAAAACAAAACGGGTGGGGCAGTCTTGAAAAGAGAAAGAAAAAGACACGGGAAGCACGGAAATGTCTTTTTTCGCCTTCGAAAAAAGTGGGAGCAGACCACGAGGGAGTGTATGGAAAAAACAATTACCCCCTGAGGTTCAAAACTGAAAAAGGAGAAAAGAGAACTGGAGGAAATCAATAAAAGTTCAGAGATCGGACAAACTTTCAAAAAAATAAATTAGAGCCCTGGGAACGGAAGTTCTTGAAAACTAGGAAAATTGGGAAATTCCAGAAAATGCTCTAATAAACTTCGCGTTGATCCACTTATCTCGCCAAGTGAAAATTCTGATTTCTAGGTTGTTTGAGTCTATTCAGATCCTATCTTTCGAAATAAAAATTCTCGTTTTTCAACTTCATTGATTGTTTCGGTTGGTCAAAAGGGGCGGAGCCTAATGGGTATGTTATGAAGTTCTTCGAATTCCCAGGGTACTAACATGTTAGAAAATCATCCAGAACGGACAACTCTAGTTTCTTTTAACAGATCTTCCAGTCAATTTTCCCCTAGTCTTTCTAGAGCTCTGAATCGGAACGCAAACCAAAAAATGCGTCGAAATCCATTTATTGTCTCAAATTTCATGGACGTATCATCCTACATTTGCCTATGCTTTTTTGACTTTTCAGTCTTCTAGACATCTATGATACAAAATTCAGAAGCATGCTTCCTCGAAATGAAAAATATAAACTTCACACAGTGAATCAATATATTTATAGCTTCTAAAATGCTTCTCTCTCGTTTTTAATAAACATGAATTGAGAGAAAAGAGTGACATCTTAATGAGGGCACTCATCCTACTTCATTAAGGGAAAAAGAAGAAGAAAGAGATGAAAATAAATAAGAAAAATTGTTTAGAAAGAGGAAAAAATAAAGGTCAGATACATAACTCAGAATTTGAGGTTGGAGAGCAGAAATTTATTGTGAAGATACTGTATAATTTCTCCATTTAACAGTCTTGAAGTGATTGAACAATTGCGCTACGAGAGTAGTAGACAGGTTTCTTTTGAGCCAATGAGCCCCACTGACTAACCTGTTTTTGACAGATTCGCTGTAAACCTTGTTACTAGAATAGAATTGAGATAGTTAGCCAAATCTAGATAATTCCAAATCTATTCTGAGAAAAAAACAAAGATTCATCCTCACTGAATACGTAGAATATCTCATGAGGAGGAAAGGGTAATTGGTCAAAAGCCTTCTTTCTCTTTTCTGTCTTTTCAATTCATCGGACAGTGAGCAAAAAGAAAACAGATACATTGCTTTTCAGCTGGTCTCCATTCCATTTTCAGACAAATGCATTAAAATGCGACAGCTGAAAAAAAGAAAAAAAAGAGAGGGAAAAAAAGAAAACAAGCGAGCAAATTATATCTTCATCTGATCTACATTAATCTCTTTTGAATGTTTTGATAGGTTTCACATTTCAATAATCTCATAATTATGCATGTAGTTCCTGGATTCAAATCTCTTTTTCAAATTTTCATTTCATCAAAAAACTCACTTTGAAATGTTCAGTTTCTCACCGAATTTTTCTAGATAATTCAAAATATAGGAGTTCATATTCTTAACTTACTTATTCTAACCAATTCGACCTACCAAAAGGAGAAATAGGCGGGATCTTGCCATTTTGACATATTAAATTGGTTCTCTAACCGAAAAAACGGAACGACTAGACTGCCCGAGAGCCCATAATTTTGAAACAAAAAAAAGTGAAATGGGGGTACATAAACAACAAAAACCAAAAAATAAGTGAGCAGGTGGAAAAGAAGTAACTGGTTACGCTGTGGTGGGATGTTTGGGTAGCAGAAAATGTTTGAACTCAGAGTTTATAGGCTAGAATAAAACTAGAAAAGTCCTACAGTACCGCTCAAAAAGTTATAAACTTTGAGTGATTCCAGTTGAAAATGTCCGACTTGGACAGTGTGTTTCGGTGTCACCTGATTGTTCGATAAACACAGTTTTGTATGGGTTGGACAGAACAAAAATAGCACATAATTTTTGAAGTTGACCATTTTTTTGTAGGTACACTATTTTGAAAGTTACATGTTGTCAAAGTGAAAAGCTTCAAATTTCAATTATTCAGTTTTGGGGAGCAATGGCTTTAACAACCTGTAACTCGCAAGATGGTGTCTTTACTAAAAAAATGTTGATAATCTTTTCAGCGATACTATAAATAAAACTTTCTCGAAAGGCTTTGTTCGAAACCTGCGACCAACAATCCTCCACTCCAGTATTCTTAAAAGTTCTCAAAATTGGACACCCATCTTTGGCTTTTTTCCGAAACAAAGAAGCCGAAAAGTTGGTTTTCCCGGTCTCTTTGTGTTAAGTAAATCTACGTCACAACCAGGAAGAACAGAGTGAAAAGTAGTTGGAAAAGGTTCTGGAGGAGTAGTCACGGAAAAGTAAGAAAATGTTGGAAAAAGGGAAGAAAAAAGACAAAAAACTTCTTCTTTTGTTTTTCTCTGTCATCTCTGTCATCTCTTTCTCTCTATTTTCTCCTCATTTCCGTTCGTTGTCTTTTCTTTTTTCTTCTTCTCTTCTTCAAAGTCTCAAGATCCCGAAACATGGTTTTTGCCAAGTACTAAATAACTAGATATCACTTTTTAGGTGTCTAGACGGAATTATATGTGAGGGAATAAATTGAATGAATTTCAAAAAAAAGGG
This sequence comes from Caenorhabditis latens, assembly GCA_002259235.3. Taxonomy (NCBI): domain Eukaryota; kingdom Metazoa; phylum Nematoda; class Chromadorea; order Rhabditida; family Rhabditidae; genus Caenorhabditis; species Caenorhabditis latens. Next base: position 13,062,216 of record CM056093.1, on the reverse strand, counting down.
CAGACCAGACTTGAAAAAAAAGGAGAAGTGGAGATGAATGAAATTGGATATGAATAGAAAAGTCACTTGTTTGGAGACAAAACGTGGTTGACAATTTGAAAAAAGGGAAGAAAAGTGGAGGAAGGGAGTGACATGTCAGAAAAGAAATGGACCAGTTTTGAAAATGGGTTATATATGGGGGGTTCAAGTGGGGGCCATATCTTTGAAACTCAAGACAAGAGGGATCTTTGAATTGAGACGTTTCGAGTGTTGGGTTGAATGAATGAATGAAATGATATCTATGCTCAGAAAGAGTTGATCATCGAGGTATTCTCAATCCTTTGGAATGGTTGAGTTTGGAATTTGAACAAAACCAGGGCAAGAACTCACTAAGATTTTTTGCCACTGGTTTTCCCAGGCCAATTAAAAATATGATGATTGAGAATTAGAATTTCAGACGAACTATAAAACTGAAAAATTTTAAGAAAAGAATTTTGAGCCGAAAATAGATTTGAATTTCAAGTTCTCAGAGCTACAGAAAAAGTTATCAGATTACATTGTTGAGGTTTCTAACAGAACTGATTATTTTGAAAGTTTCAGATTCTTCTTCAATACAAAACGATTTTTAAAAAATTAGAAAAAACTGTCACCATTTCGTTCTCAGAATCAAAACAGCTCTCGAAATACAACTTTTCGACCGAAGCTCAAAAATGAAAAGACAAAAAGTTGTTATTTTCGCATTCCTCAGAAACGTTATGGAGCATTACGAGAAAGTGCGTTTCAAATGAGTCTAGACTTTTTAATAGACTGAGAGAACTCCTTTACTGAAAATAATGAAAAATAGTATGACATCAATGATCTGAGAAAAGTAGGAATTGTACTCTAGAACAATAAGTTTCCGAAACAAAACTCAAGCTTTACTTTTTCAAAAAAAAAACAAAAGAAGATTTCGAATAAAAGGGAAAAAAAGAGAAAAGAAATGTCAATCTTTGGCGTATTCTCCTCCCCTTTTTCTCAACATTTTTCTATCGGTTTGCTCCTTAAACTTTTCATTTTTCCATACATTTTTTCGTTCTGATAGAGATAGAAAACGTAGGAGAAAGAATGAAAAGGAAATCAAGTTAATGTCGTTTTTTGAACCACGACGAGAGAAGGAAAGAGAGTGCCGGATTGGAACATAAAAATCGAATTCAGAAAAGATAGAAGGGGAAAAAACGGAAGAAGATTTGTAAGAAGAAGGACACAAAGAGAATGAAATCTTATTGGGATACTTCTGTGTTCCCACGTCTTCTTCTTCTTTTAGTTCTCATTTTTCGTTTCCGCTCCGTCCACTCTATTGAAATCAAAGAAGAAGAAGAAGTGAATCTCGTGATGATTTCGGAATGTTAGTAGTAGTCGTCGTAAAGCTTCTGCTATTTTGATCGGAAACTATTGCTGCTGATCTTTCGAGAGAAAGAAAAAGAGAAAATTGATACTATCGTTCAGATGATAAGGACTGGGAAAGTGTTTAGTAGAAAAAATGGGAAGGCGATTTAGAGAATTTTAATAGAATTCTAGCAAAACTGTCTGATTGAAAAACATAAAACGATACAGTACCGCGCAGTAAGATATACAATTTGGCCTTTTTCAGTTGGAAATGCCCAACTTTGAATAGGTGTTACGGTATCCATGACCCCAACCGCCTGGTCCTTTGATTCTTACCTGTTACGTTATCATCAGAAAAGCGCAGTCCTTACTAAATAAGATTGCTCACCTGCTGCTCCTCGCTTTATTTGGCTCTGCGGGTACTGTAGGTAAACCGGTTGCTGATGTGACTGTTGAAAATGTGATGTTGGAAATTCGCGGTTTCGATGCCTGAAATTAGAAATATTTGGATGAGTTAATAAATCATATTTTCCCCAGTTCCAAAGTTTTCAATCATCCACGCCTCAAAACTACTCGCCTCAGTCTGAAAACATCCGACAAGATCTCTCTCAACGATCGGTGTCGTCTGAATGGCGACCGACGATCGTGCTGGGACGAATCCCAAACACTTCGCCACGTATTTCTGTCTGGTCAACAGTTTGAATATCAAGTTATCAACAGATCCCTGTCGATTCATAGAATGCGTCGACGAGGAGGCCGACGATGGAATCGAATGGAACCCGTTAGTTGTGAGTGGATGACCGGCCGATTTGCATCGAGATGCTGGTGAATGTGATTCACTTCGACGCGATGGAAGCATGTGATGGTGAAAGGTTTGGGAAGAGGAGATTATGGTGATAGGTGGAATGGTAGGGGGAGTATTAGGAGTAGGTTCTGAATTGGATGTAGTGAAGTGTGACGGTTATGAGAGAAACGGTACGGTAACGGAACGAAGAAATTTAAATGGTACGGAAAGAAGGAGAACACATCAGAATTTGGAGCGCCGACGGATGACAAATAGAAGAATTGGAAGCAGATATAAGAAGTTTGGATACTCGAATACAACGAAGTAAGACATTTAAGCCAACCTTATCAAATTTTGTCCAGATCCTGTTTGTAGAGAAGGAACCTATTTTTGACCGGATGTTTTGAATTAAAAAAAATAAGATTTTACATCAAAAAATCAAATTTCTTGATGCATAACTACCTTTTGATTGAACTCGGACGTATAGTCAGAAATTTGACGTCGAAAATGCCCGGCCGAGTAAAATCCAATTTCGGCCCGGCCCGGCCCGTAACAAGTTTGATTCAAGCTACCGTATACCTAGGTCTACTCACATTTCTTTTTCAGACTCCTCCAATATAAAAATCAACAAAAAAAGAAGAATCTACGAAAAAGTCAAAAATTCTGTGTGGTCTGTGTGTGCTCTCAATTGTTTTTTTGCCTCCGAACTCTTCTACTCCCGAAGACAAAAAATCCCGGACGACATGAATAATTGAAAGGTCTCTTCTCTTCTCGTCATGTCAATTCTATTCAATTCTTTCTGCACAACAGAAAAATAATTCAACTCCTCAAATTTTTTGGAAGTAGATCTTGCTAACCGAACAAAGAAAAGAAATGGAACAGGAGAATGAACAAAAAGACAGAAATTCAATGCATTAGGTAGTTGTTTATTATATGAGAAAAGAGACATAAGTTTTTTGGAGATATATGAGAATAGCCATCCGGAGATGAAGAGTATTCCGAGAAACCTGCCCAGATGCAGTCACTAACAAACTAATAAACCTCAGATGACGTGGCATCCTAAAACACACAAATTGCATAACGTCGATGCGACACGGAACAAGAAATGAGCATCAGCAAAATGAGCCCTTCTTCGGATCGTGAATATCGGACACCTACGCTAATGATATGCGCATTCAGAGTACTCAATTTACTTGGCTTTTTTTTCTCACTTTGCTCCTCTCATTTCATCATTTCTCTAGCCGTCATTTTCATAATAATCGGATTGTTTTGCATACGAGTAATTGGGGTCAAAGATGCAGAAGAGTAATTGGAAAAATGAAACTGAGAACCATTGGAACATAGGCAAACGTCGAATCGTTCAAACGTGCATTTTATGGAAAACGTTAAAGTACAAAAAGTGAATTGTTTGGTATGAATTTTCATGTTGAATATGGGGATATGTGAACACAATAGGATAGAAACCAATGTATGTCTAGAGAGAAAAGAATATTGAATGGACAAAAATCGTTTAAACAAGAGTCAACTTTTGGAGAAAGGGTCCAGAATCCACCAGTAGATCTATTCTGCCATCAGGGACAGGTTGATACAACAAATCAACAACTTTTCCTTCAGAGAACAGAGATTGAGGTCGCAATTTAGCAAACAAATCGTATCAAGCATAAATCAAACTTTGGCCGTTTTCAGTTGAAATTGTCTAACTTTGAGAGTGTATCTTGGCAATTCTGATTGTCACACCTTGTAGGTTACAAATGGATTTTACAGATCTCAAGTAGAGCTTCATTTTTATAGTTTGCAACTTGTTTGTACGAGCACTCTCTAGCAAGTTACATATAGACAAAGTAATTTTCCCTCAAATCGCCCAGAGTGATTTCTGAGCTGTCCCCTTAAAATGACCATAACTCTCTAAGGAGTGTTTGTATATAAAAATTGTCAACTACAAAAATTAAGTTCTACTTTTGGTTTATACATAATTTACTTTTTGGGACAATCAGGTGACACCGAAATACCTCTCAAAGTTGGTCATTTTCAACTGAAGCAAATGCCAAAGTTCATATCTTTTTTGCACGGTACTGTAACTAGACTATCAGAAACAATTTTTGTGAAGCTAAACTATTAATTCAAGAGTTCAGGAAACCACGTTGCTATTCTGAACGACGCGTGCAGATAAATGAAAACCAGTCGAGTGCATAGTTTGGAATGCAGAGACTGATCAAAAATTGAAGAAAACCTATAAATTATGCTATAATTCAAACTTTGAGCTGAAATTTTATACTCAACTTTATTTAATTTGTCTGTGAGAATTTGATTAGAGTCACATCTAGCATATTTTCTATTTTTAAAGCTGGAATTGATTCTTCAGAATTCCCCTAGAACCCTTGTCCTCTTGCACATCTAGATCTTATTATTTTCTGTTCAAAGAATGCAAATGAAATGGGATTCAGGATTCAGAACACAAAGTCTCAAGGGCAGAGAAACGAAATGGGGAATGAGTTAAAAGAAATGAAGAGTAGATCAGAAATCTGAGTGTGTGGAATACAGAATGTGGACGTCGTGTCCGAAAGAAGAGAAGAAACTGAGCTGAAAAACAAGGAACTGGTGAAAAAAGAGAGAGGAGGAGGAGACTCCTTCTTCAGTTCCAGAATTCTGGCGTCATTTTCTATCCGGATTCTGAATCCGCATTCTGAATCTGAATCCTGAATCCGCGTTCGGGAATTCAGGTCAGATTTCAACTCAGCAATGTGAATAACAAAGTGTGAAAAACAACTGCTGAAAATGAAATTTTGAAAAAAAAAAAGCTTGTCATGATCTACGGAAACATCACGCATACCGATTCGACACAGGGCATGAATCACATCATCATACTCATTCATCCATGTATAATATTTGCAGACAAAAGAATTAAAGAAAAGAAAAAAGATGGAGGTGTAACATTTCTTTCTCTTAAATCTGATCCTTTTTGCTGAAAGACGACGCATGACCCAATTGAAAAAAGAAAACCGGAAAACAAGAAGAAGAAGGATTGTCGTCATCGAAGAAGAGCAGAAAAGGATTCCAATTAAATCCAGAAATCCAGGGGTAAGAAAATGAGGATAAAAGGAAAAGTTTTAATTAAACATCTCATTCAGAGTCTATGTATACCTAAAGTTACGGTGGAGGGAAGGAAGGGCAAGATCCAGACGGATGAATCCAGACTTCTCGTAAAATGAGGTCAGGAAAGGGTTTCATTTTAGTTTTTAAAAAATTAAACTTTCATTGGGACGAAAATGAGAAGTTTTCGGCTACGAAGATTCGACAGGACTCACAATCAGATGACTCCAATTCCAGACTCGCCAGGTATTAGTACGACCCCTTTCTTACAACCGTGCTCTACCGAAATCGAAAAAAATTTTGTGCGAAATTGAGAGATTCAGAGAAAAAGACAGACTTGCAACGGATCGGGCCGAGCCTTTTTGAGAATTTTCACCGGTCCGGCCCGGTTCTCATTACAAAATTAAAAAAAATTTTGCAAAACAGTCGATATAAACTCAAAACCGGGCCGATATTTTGCAAGTCTGGAAAAAGAGATTTTCAAGGAAGTTTCGGTGGAGCGCAGTTGTATGAACTGTGCCGAGCTAATAAACTTCTCAACAACAAAAAAAGTCCGAAAATACTTTTCTGCTCAGAAAAAAAACCAAACTACAACAATTCCCACTGACCTCCACCAACTTTTCTCCTCGTTTCCCGTTTTGTTTCTTATGTTTTTTCCGGGTCAACCAGATGAGAATTGTCCAAGTGTAAACTAATTGATCACTCTCGTTTATAAATGTCGTCACGTGCACTTCATCAACTTTAATGAGGTGTTAACACAATCATTAGTGAACTTTTGAAACACGAAATTTGAAAACGAAGATGAGAATTCTGACGTTGGGGAATTCTGACTCGTCGAAATGTTGCCGAATAAAAATGATGATATGAGGGAGGCTGTTTTCAAGCATGAAAAAGTTTTTGAGTTTTAGAAAAAGAAGAAGAAAAAGAAGACGTCAGTTCAAAACGAAAGGTGATGGATTTCCAGAGGAGATTTGGATGGATCAAATGGAGTTTCTTAATCTCAAAAGATTCTGAAAAGGATAAATGAACTGGTAGGACGAAAACAACATTGATGAAGTACATGATTCTGGGAAAAAGTCAAGATTATACATGGATAAATTCAAAAATCATTTTGATATCATTCTGTGGTCATTTTGCAGAGTGAAGTACTGTAAAATTTGAACATTTCAAAATGGATCTGATGCATCTTGAGTATTCGAGTTTGATCTTCTTGATAGAACTAGAAAAAAGTTAACGTTTGACGTAGTAGTAGTATGCTCAAACCCTTCCTATCTCTCCTCGTCCTTTTTCTCATTTTTCTCTTTTCCAGACGTAATTTCCAATTTCCTAATCAACCGCTCCTTCTCTTCTTCCATTCAAATCAACGATGAAACAAAAAAGAAATGAATGTCCTAAAATGAGACAAAAAAGAATACGTGTCCGTGACAAAAGTGAGCAAAAAAAGGGACAGAAATTAATCTCATAAAACAAGGAAAAGGAGAGACAAGCCTGAATCTTCATCCGGAAAAGAAAAAGAAAAAAGGTTGCTCAACAGGGCGAATAAGAAGAAAAAGGGGGGAAGAAAAGTTGGGAGTAGATGTCCCCTTTCAGAGAGTACCTAGAAAAATTCATCAGCAAGAAAATAGAGAGGGAATGGAGACGAAAGATGAGCATATATTCTGATATATGTCTTTTGGAGTATTGAAATTGAAAAAATGATGAAATTCAAACATTAAAATTTTTATGAAAACTTGAGTCTTTTTGCATGTTTCCCAACGCTTTATTGTTGAGAAAGGTTAAGTTTTTGGAACTTTGATCCCATAGAAGAACTCAACTCTCTCTTTTTCGAACTTGAATTAAAAAGTGTTCAAATTCCATTGAAGATTCACTTATTCGAATCAGATCAACAATAAAATGTATCATTCTGTTTTGATGCATAAAATAAACTAGAAAACAAGAGACTACATCCAGTTTTAATCTGACAGAAACGCTCGAAATCAGAAATGAAGTCAGAACATTGAATAGTGGATATAGATCAAATCAAATTTATTCATTCTCTGGTAGTCTAGGATACTGTACCAGTTTAGACATATAGGGTTACGGTAGTTTAAACCCAACAGGAAAAAAAAAATCTCCAACGACATCCAAACCACAGAAATGAAATCATTCTCTGGTTGGGAAGGGGTCACTCGATCACTTTCCGAGCACAAAACCAAATCAGCTTCTTTGCAAAAAAAGATTCCGGAAGCCCTATTCATTTCCTCCACCGAACGAAAAATGTTCCAAAAACTAAATTGCGTGTGCTTTTTCTCTCTCCCAATATTCCACTTTATCACTTTTATTTCTGTTTTCTCCGATAACTGACACGTAAGGTGTTTTCATCAGAAAATAAAAAAGCTTTTCCCTCGTTTTTAGACCTCAGACAGAAGACGTAATCGAATAACAAATGTGACCCTCGGGACAGAAGAAGAGGTGAGGAAGTAGGCGGGGAAGGAGTAGATGAAGAAGATGTTCACAACAGATTGTCACTTTGGTTGTTCTTCTCCAACTTCTTCTTCTCCGCCTCTTCCGAAGACGTCCCCTCCTTCTGAAAACATTCTCACGCCAAATCCTTCGAGCACATCTAGTTTTGAGGGCAAAAGACGAAGAAGAAGAGCATTTTGGAAAAAAAGACGTCACGTCACGCGGTGGTGGCTCCGCACAAGACGATGTCAAAACACATCTTCTCTGCATTTGCACCACCAATTTGTTGGCCATTCATATCTATTTTTTTCGCGTTTTCTTGACCTCCCTTGTGAACTTGGAGACACGAGATTTGTATTTAGATATTTCGAAAAGATCAAGTTTCACAAAAAAAGATGGAACGGTTTTTGCAGAATTCAGAAGTATGAAATCATTGAACTGAAAAAGATAACATGTACTTGCGTCAATCAAATCAGAAACTAAAATCTGCTGAAAGAAGGACATCAGAAGATAAGGAACACAAGAGGATTCGTTACGGATAATCTGAAAAGTGGGAGAACGGGGAGACGATACGGAACTGAAAATTAAAGACAGGGTTGTCAAGACATATAGTTTTCATCGTCCAGAAAAATGTTAAATGAGGTGAGAACTCAAAAACAATGTTGGCTCGAAGTTCAGCGTGGGTCCCAAACTCATGGCCGATCGCGCATGGGTACAAAACCGCAACCGGCTAAGCTAGACGGCCGAGAACGCGGCCGCCCTCTCGGGGTTGTCATAAATGTGGTCAAAATTACCTTTTTCCTGTTCGATCCACTCGTGCCAGGTTCCGAACTCATTTTTCAAGCGAGTTCAGATATAAAATAAAAAATCAGAAAGATATAATATTGAGAACAAAATGATTTCAAAACACATTTTATAGAGTCTCTCTCAACTCAAAAATCATCATCTCGTGTCTAGCTTTTCCCTCTCATCCTAATTAAACAAAGTGCACAAAAAAGGAGCGTCAGAGTTCATTTCGAAAATGAACAAAATTTCAGAGAATCTGACTTCGAATCCCGCTGATACTGGCACAGAGACATTAATCAAATCTCCTGTTTCGCTGAGCACAAAACGACTTTCGGGGGAAAAACGAAAGAAGGGATTCGATTTGATTACAAAAATTATTCAAGAGGAGTTGCAAAGGAGATGCTTTGTTGAAGGATCATACGTCAAGAATAGGAAAAGAGGTTCAAAAGAATGGAGAAGCAAGAAAAGGAGAAGAGGGGAAAAGTTCCGGGTTTCAATAATTGAATTGAGATGTGTTCTACTAGATTGATGTTTGAGTGAAAGAGGCGATGAGCTGACGGGAATCAGAATACATAATACGGAAAATATGTTTCAGGCTCGAGGAAATTTTCAGAACAGTATCCTCGCGGATACGGTAGAGACGATTTCATACAACTACAGTAGTCTAACAGAATTACCACAGACTTACTAGGGAAGGCCTCCAGGTGACCGTGGAGTTATGGTTCGTGACCTATATCATTGGAAAGATGAAAAACCGCTGATTCCAAATATATATTCGGCCTTTGCCTTCGAGGCCTAGTATACGAGAAAAACAAGGTCAACATTCCGAAAAATGACAAATTGTTACCTTTCTGACTCGCGAAATATATTTTTTATTTTTTGCGATTTTCGCGTATTAAAAAGGTAAAGTTTCTCTGTTTTTGACCTTGTTTTTCTCAAATACCAGGCCTAAAGGGCAAAAACTGAATATATATTTGGAATCAGCGTTTTCTCAGCTTTCCAATGGTATAGGTGACGTCCCATATCTCCAGATTGACTCCGTGACCTTCCCTAGTTAGCTACGATGTATAAAGCAAGATTTCAGATGAACCGTAAACTTGTTTCAAACTTTAAGAAATCTTAAAATTTTCAGAAAATTGCCCATTGGACCATTTCCTGTACTCTTCTTTTGCAAAATCCTATTTTTCATATTTCTGCTTGAAAACACATACAAAAGACTACACACGAAATTTCTTTCAAAACTTGCAAAAAACAGAATCAAAGATCTCGAATGCACAGGTACAAAAGTTATTATGTTGCCATTCCCTCCATTCCCCCCAAGGGCTATGAAAAAAAAGTGGGCGGAGCCTTGAGAGAACTCTGAAAATGTTTTCTCTGTCGAAGCTGACCGAATGTTGTTTTGTCAAAACAAACTTGTTGAAAAGGAGAAAAAATGAAGGAAAAAACTAAAAAACTACGTCAAGATCTGGAGAGAAAGAAGAGAAATTTCTGAAGAAAGATGCCGCAGGTCAATTTGTTTTGGAAAACGGAGAAGAAATAGAACACACTCTCTTCAGTAACAGCTGGGCTCCTGGCTCTCTCGGTTCCAGAACGAATGGACAACTACTACAGCTGACCGAGAATTTTGTTAGTTCAGTTTCAAGTTGATGGGACAATTGAGAGAAAACACGTGAGAGAGGGTTGCGATTTTTGAAGAAAAAGGACTTTTTGTTTTTTCCGGTCGCGAGCAAATGTACTTGAACTTAGAGACAAAGAGACACGTGGAAAGTCGAAAACACTTTCAGAAAATGGGTTCTTTTTATCTCTTTTTAATCTTTAATAGAACATTTTCCACGTTGAAAATGAATTCCCTCTCGTGATTTTCAAACATTGAAACGCGTTCTCATGGGGAAAGAAAAAGATACAAAAGATAACAATTTGAAGCTTCAAAAAGTCTGAAAACAAAGAAAAAAGCGGAAAAGTGTTGTCACTACCCTCACTCATTGCTTATTTTTCAGTCTCGTTTTTTTTCGGGAGGACAAATTGGTGTCGTGTCGAGAGGACGGAGAAGAAACTTCAGAGAGACCAACTACCAAGGAGGACAGAAAATGTAATAAATATAAACAATTTGAGTTTGACACGTGACACCAAAGTCCACTGGTAAGCTCACAGAGTTCGAAGTGCATGCAGAAACATGTTAGACAAGTTAAGAAAAGAGCAAAAACATCAGCCCAATGCGGGGCTCGAACCCGCGACAACCAGATTAAGAGTCTGGTGCTCTACCGACTGAGCTAACCGGGCGGCGATGCGACATAGGTAAGAGGGTGAAGAAGAAGAAGAAAGAAGAGAAAAAGAAGAAGAAGAGAAATAGGTCAGAGGGGGGCATAGTGTGTACGCGAGGCCCCCTTATTTTAAACTGATAAATATCAATTCCCTTGAAACCAAAGTGAACCTACCGTAACCAATGGTACCATTACATGGGCACAATCAATGCAACATTTGCATCGAAAATCCAATGAGCAAACAATGCATTGACCGACAAAATTGACAAGCGAAGTGGTAGAGTTACGTGAAGAAGAGCCACGATGTGTCAGATCACGACTTCCACGAGAGGAAGAAGCACGATTGTGTTGAGAATTAGTCGGTGGACCAGATGTTAAATCAGATGAACTTCGAGGCAAATGATGAGTTGGCATAGAGTGAGAAGAATTTATATTATCTGGAGAATTGGAAGAGAGAAATACGGGTTAGTTTGTATATTTGGTTTGGGAACGAATATGAAAAAGAAAAAATATATTGAGAAGGAGATGGAGAGATATGTATCTTTGGTTGGAGAAGTAATAAGAAAATAAATGAAAATACGGAAGGAGTAGAAAATGAAAATTCATAGCAAAGAATTTCAGATTTTTCATCAGGGGTGTTATAGAACTAGGTCAGAAAAGACTGATTGTTCAGAGAAAAATTTTGCAGAGAAAAAAGAAAAACATGCCACCGAAAATCAGATTGCTGTAATTCAATTATGTTTATATACTGCTACATAGTTCACAGATTGAAATGAAAAGCTTAAAGAGGAGAGAAATTAAAATGAATTTTGACTCAAAGTTTCGTAAGTGATTGCTCTGTGAGCCCCGAACTCATGACCGATTGCGCATGGGTACAAAACCGCAACCGGCTGAGCTTCACGGCCGAAAACGCAAATGCCCACTCGGGGTTGTGATAAATGTGGGGTGCCTCTCAATCACAATTTCGATCACAATTTTTTGTGTTCTCACCTCCTTTAAAATCAGACAAGAAGAAATTGGATAGGATGGTTAGACCCGGATAACTGTTCTCAATCTAGAATTAGTGAGGGAATAGCTCATTTACCTAATTTCTGAGAATTCTAACAAGGAAGGTTCTTCTTCTTCTTCCTTTTTTGTGTTTTCCTTTTTGAACTGTAATCAATAATTTTCGTCAGAAACTCGACTATCCGATAACAAAAAAGCGAGAAAACGCTAATAATTAATCCCTGTTCGGTGTTCTCTGATAATGAAAACAAGTTGTGATCATTGTACATTTAGAACTGAGAATGGAACTCGGTGGGAAAATGATTTCTAGAATGAGTCAAACCACTGAACCAACTGCTCTGAATTCAAAAAGTCAAAAAAGTTTTGTTTTCTCTCTAATCTCGTTTTTTCAAAAGATAATCTCCTCCTCCCTCTCCCGTCTTATTAGACATTTGACGCAGTTTCAAGTGATAAAATGATGAATGATAATCTTATTTTCTCTCTTCTTTTCATCGGCCAAAGTCCGTTATCATTGAAAAAAATAAATTGGTAAGATTGTTGCGCAAAAGAATTCATGCATCACACCACACCCTTTTTACAAGTTGTACAAAATTCTGATATCTTTCAAAAGTGACTTGACACAAAAAGTTGAGCAAAAAATGAAAGAGAGAAAAGAGGAAGATTCTGATGAAGAGGAGGACGGAGGCACCGGATGAAGGAAATGAGGGGGGAAAAGTTGGAGTGTGTGAAAATAAATATGCAGTTCTAGGAACTCATTCAGAGGACAGATTGGAGCAAGAAGACTCGAAATTTGGGCAATTTGTGAAGAATATGAGTTTCTGTTGTGTTGGGCTCTGCAAATCATTCTAAGACCTAGAAAACAAGTGTTAGTCCCTACTTGTAACAGAGTTTCAGATACAATGGTTCTCGATTACAGTATCATTTCTTTGAACCAAAGCTTAAAGGAGGGGAGACACTCAGATTTATCACAACCCCGAGAGGGCTACCGCGTTTCCGGCCGTCTAGCTCAGCCGGTTGCGGTTTTGTAACCATGCGCGTTTGGTCATGAGTTCGGGACCCCCCCCATACAACTTCGAGCCAACATTTTTTTGAATTCTCGCCTCCTTCAAGACGAACACTTGTGTTGTTCATTATCATCCTTCTTTCTCTCTAGACAACAACTAATTTCTCCTCAAATGTCACCTTAAATCGGATATTCTAAAGATGCTACAGTAGGCACATGCACAAGAAAACTTGAAAACAACTTCTAGGAGAATCTCCCGCGAAGGGGGGAGACGACTCAAGAAAACCTGTGTGAATAAGACACAAATTGGAGTGATTTACTTGAAAAAAAGTGAAAAATGCACACATTGAATGTCTGGAAATCGTTGTCTCTCTATTCCTCTTACTCCATCATCTCTTCAGTTTTTTTTCTCACACGAATCGGATTGGATTAGCAGCTGCCTTAAAGTTTTGCTTCTCCCCCAACAATTAGCAGACTATTGAATATCAGGAGACGTAGAAAATGGAGTGGAAAAAGGCAGAGACTAGTGTTTTTTTTTTCGCAATTTCCTCAGTCAATGAAGAGCAGACAAAGAGACAAAAATGATGATTTAGGGGAGAAAAAGAGCTAGACATAGATAATGAGATCCTTCGAAATGAACACTTCTTTCCGAGGTTTCCCTGGTTCCTTCAAGGGATTCTGAATGGTTAATCCAATATGTTAAGCTCTTTCCTTTGTTGATGTCATCACCAGAAAGATGCAAAAAGAAAGTCAAAACATTCGGATTTGAAGTCCAAATGTCAAATGATCATTTAGGGAAAAAAACGGATTGCTTCAAGTAAAGAATTGACTTTAGATAAGTTCTGAGTGACACATCACGTTATCAGTATTTTGAAGCATTTTTCATAAAAATGAGAGTCAGAGGCAAGGGTTACGGTAGTGGAATGATTGTGCCTTATGTCTTCTGTCCGATTTCATGATGATTCATTTCACGTGTTTCAGATTATTTGAAAAAAAGGAAGTTGTGGTACATATGTTAAGATGTGGTCACAATTCGAATAAGGTGTTCCCATATGTTTGAACAATCAAATGAGTTACTTTCAAACAATCATAAAATACATAGTTGCAAACCGGGCCGGCGCGTAACTCGCTTGAAATACACCAGTATAAGCTGAAAAGTATACCAAAATGTAGACATAGAACTCGCCGCGATCTACATTTTGGTATACTTTTCAGCTCATAATATTGCGGTTTAAGCAAGTTACCCCACCCCAAGTATGATAAAACACGATCCACAGATGATAAAAAACCCCGGAACCTACCCTTCCTAAAAATCTAAAATAAACTAACCCCAACAATCATCGACTCTCCTCCATACGGGTTCTCTATCACTGAGGGTAATCCAAAATCGCTTAACAATCCATTTATCGGTATGGGTCTCTGCTCTAAAAGGGTCGCAACTGCTCGTAGACACGTGGCCACATTTCCAGGTAATTCTTTATTCATCAACATATCAGCTATCAGTCCTTTTGCTTCACTCAGTGATGAACCAGTGACCTGAAATGACGGTAATATTAATTTTTAATGGGACACCAGGTGTTTGTTGAGCAGGTGTTGAGCTGACTAATTAGAAATAGTAAGACGAAATTCTAGAAAAATTCAAAAGAATTTGTACCAATTGGACAAAGGTCGAATTCTGCAGAAACCTCAGAACACTATCAGTTAGAAAATGAAGAAAAAGTGTTCAAAAACGAATCAGAGAAAAAGTAAAGAGATGATAGGCTCCGCCCACTTTTCTTGTCTTTTTCCGATTTTTCCACAATCGGAAGCCATCCATCACTGGACACGTCTACGCGGGACACAGTGAGATGAGGTTTTTGATCTTTTTCTTTTTGAATGATGTAAGGAAATAAGGAAAAGAAGAGGAACTTCTCTTATTATATGTAATGATTAGAATATATTTTACAGAGTATAAGCTGCAAGAATATCCGGTTGAAATGTTCCCAGAAGTGTCTTAAAATTACAACTGACAAGCAAGAGTTCCAGTCATGATATTAGCAAAAACAAGACTTACCAAACCCTTGCCTCCATTCAATGATAAACTATTAGCTGGTAAACTGGTCCTCCTCTGTCTCATTGCTTCGTGAAACGTTCGTTGCATATGACTATCCGACATGACTCCACGCCCTCGACCGCCAAGAATTGGTAGGCCGATCGAGCCGAGTCCGGAGCCTGAAAAAATGAAAGATTTAGAAAAGAAATTGAGTATAAATAGGGAAGATGAGCAGAACCAGAACAAAAATAGTTTAACTGGAAAAGGACTCTGAAAAGCTGAATAGCAGTAGTTTCCAGATCTTGACCATTAGGATTTAACTCAAATACAAATTCTCCGAGATAAATAAAACAAACATCGGTCAGAAAACCTGTCTGGTTAAGGGATGTTGCAAATATTGACTAGTTTCTAACAACTTTTCTCCTGAAGTAGGATATTCAGTGGAACGGGGCTGCTAAAAACCGTGTACTCCATAATACCTTGATCATCAAATGTTAAGTCAACCAGTATTCAACAAGGAAATACAAAAGAGTGCTACAGTATTTTTGACCTTGTACTTTCGATTTGTAAAGATCGAATATTTCTTCTGGTCGTTTATTCCGCATGTAAAATCTTATAAAGTTCAAAATCAAACTTCAACTGATAACTGATTTCTCAATGGATACATTGATAATAGAACTATCTCTTCCTATCTTTCACCACTTTGACTCCAAAGTTTTTGATCAGAAATTTGAAAAGAAGATAATCTATACAAACGGAACATCTCAAACGTGTCAGAAATAATTTGGAAAAAAAGGAAATGGGAAATTTGTTTGGTGTCTGGACAGGAAAAGAAGTGTTAAAGCGGGGAGAAGAAGAATACACGACGACACTTCTTGATTCGAATTACGGAAAAAAGAAGATTCTTGAGTGGAAGAAACGGAATGGAACAAGTATGACAAGCGAGAAATTTCACAAATTTCGGAAGTTTTTTCTCATCGTGTGTGTGTGAACCATGTGATCGGAGAAATCAAAGTTACATTTTGTTTTGAAAACAAAAAAAAAGAGTCTGGAAATCTATGAGGTCACTGATCACTTCTAACAAAGATAAATTGGTTCTAGGTCTCATGAGATTTTGTGGGTTTTTTTGAGAATATTGAGAGAATTTGAAAATTTGAGTGTTGTAAATTCCTATTATACCGTATACAGTACCGCTCAAAAGGTTCCCAACTTCGGTTTTTTTTTCTGTGGAAAATGACCAACTTTGACCGTGTATTTCGGTGTCACCTGAATGTCTCATAAATTCAACTTTGTGTGGGCGGAACAAACAAAAGCATCACATCATTTTTGTAGTTGATCATTTTTTTGTAGGGACACTACCATGAAAGTTACAGTTTGTTAAAGCCATTTGTCCCTAAAACTGACTAACTTCAGTGCGTATTAGCGAAATTTTGGAGCATTTCACTTTGACAAGCTGTAATTTTCATAGAGTTCCTACAAAAAATGATCAACTACAAAAATAATGTGCTAGTTTTGCTCTGTCCATCCCATACAAAATAAAATTTGTCGGACAATCAGTTGACACCAAAATACATTGTCAAAGTTGGTCATTTTCCACTAAAAATTTTTCCGCTCAAAAGGTTAGTTGATAACCTTTTGAACGGTACTGTACCTTACTTTGAAAACATTGGGCTGTTCGCAGTCAATTCTTTAAAAATGTATCATCGCTAGTATGAAAGAACTAAAAGATCAGAGAGACCTCCATGTTTAGCGCAGCCGGAAACGAGTTTGGGTCCTTGAGATTGTGGGTTTGAAACATTCAGAGGCTACAAACTACAAGTTTCTATTGAAACAGAAAATCCTACTTCACAATGTTTGTCTGAATTCAAATCCAGTTACCAGTTGCATATCCCACTGCTACATCCTTCACTATTTTTCCAAAAATTTTCTAAACCCGCTACCTCGAAAATCCATAGATGACCTCTCGAAAAAGTTGTGACGTAGATGAGAAGCAAAAAGTATCAAGAGTTTGACACACAAAAACCCAACAATTTAAGTGCTGTTTTTATTACGGGTCACAAAAAAGCGAGAGGATGCGAATCGAGGAATAAAACCACTTGTTGTTCTTCTTTTTCTATCGGTTTTTGTTTTCAAGGTGTTCAATTTTCAAGCTCCAAAAGGACTCCTATCATCACATAATCAAGATTGCAAAGAACTAATTACTTGCAGAAAAAAAAACAAAACAAAAAGATAAGCGAAAGATCAATTGATCTGGTGTTGTCTACTATCAAAAAGTGGGCGGAGTCAGTTCTTCAGAAGGAGTTGTCTCAGTTGTCTCACTTTTGTACACGTTGTATTCATGAGAAATCGAAAAGGTATAAAAGAGAAGATGGGAAAGATGATGGAGAAGAAGAAGAATGGGTTTCCGGTCATCAGCGTGATAATTTGATAACAATTGAAGATGAAGATGATGAAGACGGAGGGGAGAGGAGGGCGAAAAAGAAAATAAAAATGATGATAGAGAAGAAATAAATGAATGAAAAGTGAGAAATAGAGATAGGTCAGCACCTCGATAAGTTGGCTTCTTCTTCTTTTCTCATTGCGTTTCGAAAATAGAAAATAACGGTCTGTTATACTTATGAAATCCAAGTAGGTGTTTAGACTATCCAACTGATGGCCTAAAGTTCTTAGAAGTTTTTATATAGTACCGTTCAAAAGGTTATCAACTTTGCCGGTTTTCAGTGGAAAATGACCAACTTTGACCGTGTATTTTGGTGTTACCTGATTGTCCGACAAACTCAATTTTGTATTGGTTAAACAGAGCAAAATGAGCACGTAATTTTTGTAGTTGGCCATTTTTTGTAGAGACACTACTATGAAAGTTACAGGTAATCAAAGTAATTTATCAGTGAAATCGACTAATTTAATTGTGAAAAAGTTAAGAAATTTTGGAGCTTTTCACTTTGACAACCTGTAACTTTCGTGTCTCTACAAAAAATGATAAACTTCAAAAGTTATGTGCTATTTTTGCTTTGCTCAACTCATACAAAATTGAGTTCATCGGACAAACAGATGACACCGAAATACATTGTCAAAATTGGTTATTTTCAACTGAAAATAGGCAAAGCTGATAACCTTTTGAAAGGTCGGTACTGTAGGTCAGCATACTGTTAATCTAATTAAAGAAATCCATGGCCCTCTGTGCTTGGATTTTCGAACTCAAAAGAAGAAATGGATCAAATCGAAAAAAGCCCCAGACAGAAAAAGAAAAAAAGAACAAGTCGAGAAAATATGCAGAAATTGAATCAAAAAGATTTAACCAATCCAATGTGTCTCAAGTTTTGTTCAACGTGTGAAGGATAAGTTCGATGTGGGATTAGAACGGAAGGAGGAATGATGCATCTGTTCACACGGAAAAAGACTGAATTTTGATCTATAAAAAGCAAGAGAAGAGGAGGGCTAGGATGATTTGTTCAAGTAGGCTGAAATTTAAAGTCGAATTGTGACTCTAACTGGTAATTGAAAAACATTGGTGAAACTAAAAATCCAGTATAGAAATATTCTCAGAGTGAATGAATCTCGACCAGTCTTGTATCCAGAAGATAAATGAATTCAGGAAATTATATCGTTTCTCAAATGAGGCCGCCAAAAAATTTTTGTGATCGAGAGTCTAATCTCCGCTTGTCGGATATACCATACTTGATGAATGATCCTTTTAGAAATAGAAAACTAGAAAACTGTGGATCTAGCCCCCTCTTTCCCAAAAATTGTTACCCAGAAAACACTCAAATATTTTCAGACCTATCCAAATCCAAAACAAAATAACCGTTCAACAAAAAACGCCTCTTTTTGCAAAAACAAGAGTCAATAGGAAAGAGGAGAAGTGTGAAGACTTGATTTCGACATAAACAAAAAAGGCAAATTTTCAACGGGAACAGGAAAGAATTTCAGTGAGACAAGAGGGGCCTTTCCCTATGAGCATGTAGACAAAAACACACGGGGAAAGAGAAAACTCGAATGGGAAAAAAATTGGAAAGGAGAAAAAAATGAGAAAAAAAGAAAATTAATCGGTGTAGGTGGTCTTTCTTGCTTTTTGTTGTTTAGGAATGATATTAGAAGGTAAATTAAATTCTGTTTTTTTTTTCATTTTTCAAAGTTTTCCCATAACTTTTAGTAGTGCCTAGAACCTATTATCTTATCACAGTTCTGACAACTGCGCTCCACCGAAATCCTCTTGAAAAATGCTCTCAATTTTGAACACACTTTTCTTCGATTTCGGTAGAGCGCGGTTGTAAGAAATCTACTGTGCTAATAGACGAAAGAATACGCACCGTAGTGGTCAAATGGCAGAAAAGGGAATGATTGTTTGAACTGACTCCTCCGTTTTCCCATTTTCTTCGTTTATTTTCTTACCCACAAATTTCCATGAATTTTTAATTTATTTACTATGAATATACGGAAAAGACAATGACCTCAATTTATATTCATTCCTCTAATTGTTCGTATTTCTCTGGAAAAAAAGAAGTAAAAAATAGAAGATCAGAGGTTCACTTGTTCTCAAAACGGGGAAATGACAAGTTATAAATCTCCATAAAAATGAATATTTTCCGAGTATTTAATGAGAAAGTGAGTGAAAGAAAGAAGGGAAGAGTTGCCCTGTACTTTTTTTCTAGGTGGAAAAAGTTTATTTCGCCTCAGGCTAAAGTTCGAACTAGAAAAATGAAGAGCATCGAGTAAATTATTGTTACGTATTATTTGATCTAAATGAACTGGAAAGAGAGAAAGAAGATGATGAGAGTGAGTAACTATTTGGGCATGGTGGTCTGACTTTTTCAGAGAAAAAACATTAATATCTATCATCAGTTCACGAACACTTCTTCGAAACGGTACCGAAGCGGAAAATATGATTTGCAGTTTTTTTCTGACCTGCAAAGCTCGAAAATATGGCGTTTTATCTTTTTCAACTACGAGACCATTCTGCAAAATTCCAAATAAAATAGATGAGCCTTTAACACCCCTGGCACGAGTTCGTGAACCGATAATAGTGGGATCTCAAGTGAAAACACATAAATTCGAACTAAAATTCTGGAATTGGTCAGAATTGGAAATGAGATAGTTGAGACTTTCAAGGTGTAAAAAATGAGCAAGTGAATGCTATTTGAATTCATAAAACGCTGGTGCATGTGCGACGCTTTTACCCAAATCTTCATGCTTGTCCAGGCCCGATGGCACGGGCCTTGGAGAATTTTCTAACGCCCGGATTCAAAAAATGAGCCAATTAAAAAAAACATTTTCATTGACAATGTGAACATTTTTGATGATTGTTCAGAATTTCTTCTAATTCTGAATAATAGTGACTTTTTCGTGAAAAATTTGAATTTTAAAAATTTATTTTTTGACAAGTATGCAATAATCCTACATGTTATTTTTGGGATACTGTAGATTCGAAAAATCCAACCAAAAATCATACTAAACACAGATATTTTTCTACCCATCCGGTCAGAAAATCGCATTTATAAATGTTGCGCGAACCGTCACTAAGCCCGTCCTCCTGATTCAAAATGTCGAATTTTTCTAAAGAATACGTGACAACCGTCTGATCAGATTCAAAAATCACTCGAATGTTTCTAATCAACAAAAAATAATGATGTCAATGAACAATCTTGACTTTTAAAAGTCTTTTTGCTTCATTTAATTTGAATTAACTTCTTGGAGGTCATTTGAAAATTAAAGTATTTTGGAAAAGAGAAAAAGAGAAAATCAACGGAAATTAACAAGAAACATGTGATTTTGGAAAGGATGAGTTTACGTCAAATGAGTTTACGGTAGAGTAGGGAAAATAAAAATAAAAATTTGACATCATCCAGTCAACTTTCGAAAAGTTTTTAGAGTCCGAAGTGCAAGTTCAAGTCAAGAAAGATGCAATTAGGTTTTCCTGTTAAGTGGAAACTTTTGAAAATTTTGTGTTTCCTTTCCTTGGGTTCTCGTTGCAAAACCATTTCCCAGAATGCTCCCTTCTCTCCCAAAAAATGCCCAAAAAATGAATTATCTGTGTCAATTTCAGGGAAGAGAGCGATACAAAATTTGGACGTTTTTCGGGTGGACACTCAATGCGAATGAATTGTTAATGAAGATGAAAACAGAGAAAAAGTGAACTGAAAAAGAGGAATTGGGGGTAGTTGAAGCAATACTTATACTGAAAATAAAAAATGAAAGGAGAGAGAGAGAAATGGAAAATAAGTGCACTGAAAAGAAAAATAAAAGAAGAAATATGGACATCGGAGATTAAAAAGTGTCTATGGGGACTGGAAATGGAGGAATATGGTAAAGGTAAGAAAGAATAGAAGGAGAATGGATAGGAAATGAGGTCAATACTCTTAGATAATTCAGGAAGTGTGAATGGTTTTGTGGTATGCGGTAGGGTAATGGAGGTTTTTTTTAGAAAGAATTGCAGTCACAAAAAATGCATCTGGGGCGTTTTGTTATTATCTCGGCACTGTTCTTACAATTGCGCTCTACCGAAAAAATAAATCCCCTTGAAAAATATCTATTTTTCTCTGAGTCTCTCAATTTCGCACACAATTTTCTTCGGTTTCGGTAGAGCGCGGTTGTAAGAAGTGTGCCGTGCTAATACATGCCGGAATATGATGAATCGTTTAAAAAATTTTATGAAAATTAGAGAATGAGTGCTCCCGTTGGGTGAACGGAATCCTATGATCTTTTTCAGTCACCTAACGTAAATAATCATACTTGCAAACCGGGTCGGCGCGTAATTCCCTTCAAACTGAGTTTTATGAGCTGAAAAATCTACCAAAATGTAGATCCCGGAGAGTTCTATGTCTTTGACCTACTACGGGCCGAATGGTAAGTCGTTACTGTGCCACTGGCCGGGAAAAAGTACCAAAAAAGCTTTTCTAGCCCGACCCGCGGCACATTAACAAACAGCCGTCCGGCTTTTAGTAGGACACATAAATAGGACTCGCCGAGATCAACATTTTGGTATATTTTTGAGCTCGTAATTCTAAGTCTTAAGCGAGTTACGCGCCGGCCCGTGTCGGCCAGGTTTGCAAGTATAAAAATAATGGATAAAACAGTGTCTCGGTTTTCAAGTATCATTGGTATAACGAACTAGAAATGTAACCAACTCTAGTTCTGGAGGAAACTAAAAACATAAAGCCTATACAAATCTCAATTCCCGAGAATCTTGCCATCATCTTCCGAAAAATGACAACTTCCCGAATGATTCTCCTCCGACACACTGGTCACCGCTCTCTTCGAATGAAGAAGAGCACCGTAGTCACCCGAGAGAAATGGAACCCCAGAAAGAAAAGGAACAGAATTCTGAAAAATTGCTCACATTGAGTAATTGATCCTCGATGTTGCATCATAGTGCTACTGCCACTGCCCGACGATGTTGAGGTCGCATCTCGATTCTTACGCATTTCAGCCTGCAAGAAAAAAGTAACAAAAAGGATGCGGAAATTGAAAGAAGAATGGAAAAGGGGACAGAAGAAAAGATATGCTCTCTGTTGTCTGTGTGAAGAAGAGTTGAAAAAGAGAGAAGAAGTCGTTGACTGAGAAGACGACAAAGGTCGAATTGCACAGGGGTCAAGACGAAGGGCAAGAATTACTAAAATTTTGTGTTTTTGTGGAAGAAGATCTGAAAAAGCTTGAAAATCGGAACACTTTCATACAAAAATCGGCAGAGGCTGGGGATGGCACGACTGGACCTTGGGACATTTTTTAACCTGGCCCTGTCCGAAGGTTCGGCTTCAGAAAATGAACCAGTTTTTTTCCAAAATTTCAATTTTTATCGGAAATGTAAACATTTTTGTTAATTTTTCAGAATTTCTTCTGATTCTGAATAATAGTCGAAATTTTCAAAAAAATCGAAAAATTTTTAATTTTGAATTATGGCGGCAGGTACCCGGGGCTTCGGGTCTGCCCGGACCTTGACAAGTTTGATATTTTCATTCTTATGAGGTTTGTCTGAACGTTAACTCCTGTGAAAACTGTTCCCCTTTAAAAAGAAAATTCCCAAGAAATATCAATTATAGTACTGTAGGTCATATCTAAAAAAGAATACTTCTAGAATTAGATTGAACAACGAAAGTGAACTTCCGATTGAAGTGTAAAAACAAAAGTATATGAGACGACTCTCGAATGAGTTCACAGAACGAATTCATCTGCTAAGATAATAAAAACCATATGTTGTCTACTTCATGGATTCCAAAGTAACTCGCTCAACACTAAAACTTTCAGGAGATTGAGGGCGTAAAGTACATATACTCAAAAAAGATCTAGACTCCTCAATAAATCCAAACAAAAAACTCTTTGGAGGGTCAAAGCTTACCCCACGTTTTCTTTTTCGTCATCCGGTTGAATGGATCCGAAAGAAAAAAAGAAGACGGCTTTTCGGAAAGCTACTCATTTATATACGTGAAGAAAAGAGAAAGAAGCTTTCTTTCGTCCGAAAAATATGAAAATGACAAAGAGAAGAACGTTTTGTTTCGCTTTGAGACGACGAACCGACGAACCTAATTTTAATAGTAAAGCTGTGAATGGAGAGGAAAATAACAAAGTGTTACTTCCCGTTTTTTACCTCTTTAAGAGGAGGAGATGAGAGAAGACAATTGAATGGGGGAGGGACCTCCTTTACTGCTTTTACTCACTCACACACGGGGTCTAGTTGACGGGATAATGTGACACTTGGAGAGAGAAGAAAGGAGGAGATAAATGGATTTTATTCTCAAAAATACTTGAAAGGTGAGTAAGGGTAAAGAGGCAAATAAAGCTCAACTAATTGATGGGAATTTCAGTTTTTTCGGGGTGAAAATCAAGAAAAATAGTTAACTTGATTAATTTTGTTACGGCTGTGCCGGTTTTTTTGGGTAAAAATCGGAAAAAATTCTGGGAATCTGGACACAGGGACACACAGATTGATGAAAAGCGTCCATTTCGAAGTCTGGATGCGTTTTTCTGGGCTAAGAAAACGTAAAACGCGTCCACCGCACGCCAGTCAAAGAAACGGAGAAGTTTGAGTCTGGCGTGCTGCTGGCGCGTTTTAAACTTTTCGAATATCCAAAACGCGTCTAAGGCACACCAGGCTTCACAAAACTAGCACTTTTCATAAAATAAAAAGGAGCGTCTTCGACGCGTTTTTGGCCTCCTTAACAATCGCGTCAGAGGCACACCAGACTTTATAAGTTGTTATTTCCCGAGCGTTGAACTCGTTTTGAATTTTTAGAGTTATAGAAATGAATTCCTTCACTTTCCAGACTGAAATTATTGTTTTTTGTCTGAATTTCTTCGAACTCGTTTCCAAGAGGATCAGTAGTAACTCATGTTCTTTTTTTCCGTCAGAAAATAAAATTCTTCTTTTTTGTTTTCATCTCTTTTTTTTTCTCGCGTCTTGCTTGAATCCATAAGAAAATAGCGAATTCGATTTCGAATTGGTGCCCATTCCACATGATTTATAGGGACATATGGTGCAATGAAAAGAAGAAAAAAGTGTTCGTTTTTTTTTATTGCGAGAAGAAAAAAAATAGAGAAGAGCAAAGAAAAGGCATCGGACGAAAAGAAAAGAAAAGAAGAAATAAAAAATGAAGAAAAGAAAAACAAAGTGATTAAGTTGCAGATGAGAATGGAGACTATCTGAAGGAGATGAAAAAGTTGAGAAGTCAAGAGAAATAAATCTTCAGGAACGTGAAGATACAAGGATTTCTGATCTGCTCTAATTCTCGTTCATCTGAATTTCAAGAACTTCCTGTTTTGGTGTCTAGCTTATTCAAGCCACCTCAAAAAGCTAAATGGAGATGTGGATATCAGAAGTTTTGAAAGGTGGGCAGGCCGGAACGTCAACTTACAATTACAATTGTTCAACCAGTGTGAGAAAAGAAATGCAGATTATTAATTTCTTGCAGTTTTTTCAAATGAGTGTCCAAAAAAAAAGAGTTCCGAACTCACTAGACCGAAAACTAGTTAGAGATGTTTTGAAATTCTTCAAACATGTGTTCCTGATGGTCAGGAAACTTGGGTGTTCAGTGGTTGTTGTTTGACTCTGAGATTGTTTAGATTTTTGGAAGAAAACGAATTGCTACAGTAAGCATCTTGTCAGATAATGACAATCAGAATTATACATACTTGCAACATGCCGGGCCGGGCCGGCCATGACGAACATTTTCACGACCCGGGAAAAAAATATTTTGAACTAAATTTGAATTTTTTTTTGAATTTTGTCCAAAAAAGTAACATTTTTGACTATACTTCAGAGTTCAATCAAAAGCTAGTTATGCATCAAAAATGTGAATTTTTAATTTAAAAATTCTTTAAATTGTTTTTTTACTTGTTAAAAAATTCACCTTTTTTGAAGTCGGGCCGAAAATTTGCAAGTATGGAATAATACTATTTTCTTCGACAATATATTGAGAAACGAAAAAAAACTCACTGAAAATGTCTATTCTCGCAACATTCTATTAAGGAAATTAAATTCAAAGATTTCAGAATCAAGATAAAACGGAAAAAAGCACATTCTGCTCGGAGCACAATGGGAATTCGTAGATTCTAAAACTCTCAAAAGGAAAAAAAAAACAACTGAACTCTATAGCAATAACTCCCGATTGGTCAACACTGAAAATTTGAAAACACAAAACAAAAATACAAGAGATCTCAACGCCCTCCTCCGACTGCTCAAATATCAAAATGCATGAGATTCCTCACACGAAAACCCGTCTATTCTCTGACATGAGTTGAAAAGCCAAGATGGGATCAGCTGTCTCTGTTGGAATGACAACAAACACTATTCCACTATGATGACCCCACACATTCAAAACATTCATCTTGCCGCCAAAAAGAAATTTTGGAGAAGAATGAGATCTTGCTGAAAATGAGCTAATGTGTGAGTGTATATATGTGTCATGTGGTCATGAGAAAAAGTGTCAGTTTTCCTCAAAAATTAAAGAGAAATTGAGAGAAAATGCATGAAAAGTTGCAAGAGAAAGCCCATTGAAACTTCTAACTAATTTTGGGCGATGTTGATCTTTTGAATACTGAAAAAGCCGGTATGAAACTAGAAATTTAAGAAAATTGAATAATTCTATGTAGTGCAGTTTTTGCAGATTTACAACCAGCCGGGCCAGAATCCGAACGGCTCGGCCTGGTTGGCCCGGAAGTTCAGTACTGGAAAAACTTCAAATTTTTTCAAAACAATTCTTCATAGCGATTTTTCGTCACAGCACAGTTTTTACAACTGCGCTCCATCGAAATTCCTTTGAAAAATGTCTCTTTTTCTCTGAGTCTCTCAATTTCGTACACATTTTTCATCGGTTTCGGCAGAGCGGTTGTAAAAAGCGTGCCGTTCTAATAGATTTCGAATGCTTTTGGGAAATATAGTTGAGAAAAATATGGAAAAATTTCTGAAAAAAATTTTGCAAAAAAAAAAATTAAATCTGGACCGACCCCGGAATTTTGCAAGTCTGGTTTTTTCAGAAGCTCCCTTTTTTTTCGAAAATTCTCCTAACCTAATTAAAATGAAAACTTTGATACTTCCTCCTGACTCACACAGTTTTCTTTGAGACTTTCCTCCCAGTCAGTTCCTTCTTTCACTACGTGACGTCTTCTATTTCCTCATGTGAAAAAAATAATTTGTTTAAAAAAGTTGTGAAAACAAAACACCACTTCCATATTTTCTTTCTTCTAGTAGACAAAGAAACTTGATCCACAGAACGGAACTGAATTCTTTCATCTGAGGAAAAAGAGGAAAAATAGGAGGAATGAAGCTTTTAAAGATCACTTTTTCACACGGTGTACATCTAAATATTCAGAAAGTAAACGAATGTTTGTGAATTAATAAATTAAGTTTGAAAGATAAAGGAAAATCTAAAAGCTAGTTGATAAACTGTCAAGATTCTGACTCCAAAATTTACAAAAAAGCCTACTAGCTCGGCACAATTCTTATAACTGCGCTACACCGAAATCAATTTGAGACATTTATTTTTCTCTGAGTCTCTCAATTACGCACACAGTTTCCCCCGGTCCCAGTAGAGCGCGGTTGTAATAAGGGTGCCGTGCTAATAGAGAAATGAATGTTTCAGATTAAAACTCTTCAACAGACAAGAGCACAAAGCAATTAAAGAATTAAAAGAAAAAACTAACCGACAGTCTCGGTGAACGATCTCTCAACTTTCCAGGAGGTGTCTGATGATAATGATGTTGAAGGTGATGAGAATGAAATGGAGGAGCACTTCCAGGGACCATAACGGGCGGACTGACGCCTCCGGGAGGTCCCGGAGACATCTCCGACTCCGAACGATAGAATTTTGGGCGTTGATAGGACGATGAAGACGACAGTTTGGATACTGAAAACTTGGAAATAGAAGTTTCGAAATGAGAGGAATAGGGAAGTTTTTAAAAAGAAATGAGTAAGGCATACGAAGAAAACGCAGAATAATTGGTTCAGCGAATGACGATTTCAGAATGTTTTGAATTTTCGAAAATAAAGTAATAAAGTAAAATCTCTGCTCTGCATAAGGACTGGAGTTGCAGAATCCTTTTTTGAAGTAATTAACACTAATTAAATATTATTTCTAACTGTTCAATGCCACCAGCACATCATCCCCCGCCTTGAGGTCAGATGAGGTGAGGTGTACGGTAGGCAAAATGTGTGAGCCGTTTGAATAATGGAACCCTAAATTAGCCAAAAGTGACATACATAATTAACCGTTTTGAGTAGATCAAACAGGTGGGAAAAGTAGTGAAAATTGTGGGGAAAATCAACGTTGATGTTATTTCTCCGTCCGGTTAGTAAGTTGAATTTGAGGATCCACAAATTATCAAAAGAGTTCTCAAATTTTCGGAATAATATATTTATATCAAAACTTTAATCATCCCGAACTTCACGCTTTTAAATAAAACAGAAAAAGAATAGCGTGTTTTGTGTGCTCCATACGACAATCTTTTTTCATAAGGACAAATAGTTTTCAATGTTTTCAAACATAAAATCAAACGATAAAAATGTGTTTTTTGAGATAACGAATTGTCACGAGACGGTGTTCGTCGACTCTCAAAACAATACGTGGACAATGAGGAAAAGGAAGAAAAATGAGAGAAAAAGAGCATTTTTTACTTTACAAAAGAAGAAGAGAAGAGGATGAATGAAGGTGGCGAAAAGAATCAAATATCATCTGGAGACACGTGAGAGAAATAGAGAGAAAAACGATGTGATTGAAGGGAAGAAAAACGAATAAGATAGAGACGAAATGAGGAGAAAAAATGATGGATGACGTATAGTTTAGAGGTGATCAGGAGAATGGACACACGAGCAACAATACACAAATTTTCGGAAGTTTTGAAATAGATTTACAGAGAGGGGCAATGTATGCAAAGCCGATCCACCGGACGACGGTATTCGGGGGAGCACAGAATAAAATATTTCGGTGTGTTTTGTGCTTTACGAGTGGGTTATGAGTTGAGAGAACTGGTCAGTTCGGGTCTGCCGTTAAAGTCACGATGCAGTGTTTTGCGGTGACCGTAACCACTTTCATGTCATAAAAATGCACGAAAAATAAATCCGTGATAGAACTTACCAGTTTCTAGAAAACGATGATCAAAAGTTAGAATTTAAAACTTTTGAAAGCAGATCTAGAACTTCCAGTCTTCCTAGGGAAGGCCTCCGCGGAGCTATAGGACGTGACATACATCACTGGAAAGCTGGAAAGACGCTGATTCCAAATGTATATTCAGTTTTTGTCCTCGATCCTTGATTCGAGAAAAGCGAGATCAAAGTTTGCACCCCTAGCAAGTACGAGTGAAATATGTCGAAAAATTTTCAACTTTGACCTCGTTTTTCTCGAATATAAGACCTCGAGGGCAAAGATTGAATATATATATTAAGAATCAGCGTTTTCTTAGCTTTCCAATGATATACGTCACTTGGAGGACTTCCCTAGTCAGCCAGATTTTTTTATCAATATTCGAAATGACGGTCATCTTCAAAAAGTCTGGGCTTTTTTTGACTATTCCTCGCAGATTTCACCTCAAAAAAAAACTTGAAAGTTCTAGCTCAAAATGTTATGAATCATCTCCTAGACACCTCTCTTCTTCTCCAAATTTTCTATGAATGTGGGAAAAGTTTTGGGTTCAATTTGAAACCAAGAGAGTTTCCGTCGGAAATCAAAAACCGAGTGACGCTCACGCTCAAAAAACGAATTTTCGGGAGAAAAGATAAAGATGAAAATTGATTCCGGAAGTTTCGTGAGAGGGACAGAAGTTTTTGTTTTGATCATCAGAAACCTCTTTTCTTCTCACAAATCAATCATTTGGAACCAAATGGATTGGAAGAAGAAAATAGTGTAAGAGAGGAAGAGACGGAGAGAAAACCGAACTCTTTTTTGAAACGTCAATATGAAAGAGCATTTGAAGCAAAACGAGAGTCAAAGAGCTCAATGAAATATTATAAAAGTTCCCATGAGAGGCCAAAAAAAGAGAAATTGAAACTTTTTTGAGGGCATCGTCTCTCTCCGTTTTTTGTCATCACTAAAGACCTCATATACTTTTTGAAAGAACCGGAATGTGTGGGAAGTGAATGAAATCGTATGGAAATTTGTTTGAAAATTCACAGAATCTCTGTTTGTAAAAGATGATGCAAAATGAGAATTTTGGGTGAAACGAGGAGGAGTGACGTAGAATGAAAAGGTGAGTGCACGTATGTTGAAACTCAATTCTCTCTTGCTCTTTTCCTGTCGAGTTTATTGGTGTGGGAGGGCGAAAAACGAGGGAAATGTCTGATCGCCAGCAGTTCAAAACTTTTTACTACCTTCTTCTTTTGAGAAATTCTTGCTACCTGCAGTCACGAGGACTTCAAGAAGTAAAATTCTCTAGAAGTTTGATCAGGGCTGTAATCTGAACAACCAAAAAAGTCTTCCGTTGCGGGGAATCGAACCCCGGCCTTATGGGTGAGAGCCATAAATCCTAACCACTAGACCACAACGGAGCGTGGGAAACTGGGTTGTCAGATGAAGTGTCATTGAAATGGACAACTGTTTCGGTTGATTGATGGAGACATTCTTATCAGAATGGACGATTTTTCGTTTATCTATGAGTGTATGTGTATTAAGAGAATTGAGCATAAAAAAACTTGAAAACCTAATTTTTTATTTCCAAAAAGTTAGCGTAGACTACAAAACTACGATTCGCTAGTAATTATTGAATGCATATGACTTTTGTGGGAAGGAGAAAGGGAATGAATGATGAAATAAGTAGATGAATAAACAAGAAAAAATAACGAGGATCGGGATGAAATTGAGAAGTAACAGAAGTCTGAGAAGGAGATCTTCCTCTGTTTTTCTCTTCTAGACTCCTTCATTTTTCTTCTTTCTCCTCTATTCTTTTTTCAACATACCACTATTTCATCTCTGCTGTTTCAAAGAACATGGTGTCGAGAATAATGATAGGGTTGTTTCGAAAAAGAGAAATGGGATTCACGGAGACGACGATGAGGGTTAAGGGCGTAATTTCAGAGCTATTCAGACAAGGTTGTGGAGACGAGAGGAAACGGAAATGAGAAGAACATGGTGGTCCTCTTCTCGGTTGTGAAGGGAAATGAGATGCGTTGATGGTGTTTGTGATGACAAATAAAAGGGCAAAACGCATCTTCCGTTGCGGGGAATCGAACCCCGGCCTTATGGGTGAGAGCCATAAATCCTAACCACTAGACCACAACGGAGCATGAAGAAGAAGAGTTGACAGTGTAATCAAATAGACTGCTCGCGGAGCCAATGAGCAGCAGTTGCTCCAAAGGAGAATGAGAGGTGAACAAGAGGAGATATTGTTTCAACAGGAAGTTTTGGTGTTTCCATGTTTCTATGCATACGAAACTAATAAAACAAGGTGAGAGTGAAAACATAACTCTCGAGTAATTTGATTTGATTCAATTTGATTTCACATGATTTCTATTGCCTCAGTCTACCCCGAAGAAACCAGTTTATTTCCGAAATTCAGTATTTTCTCGCACCTTAAATCCATTAACATTCCATTACAGATAATTTGAAATTTTGTGTTGTTCGTAGTTGACGTGGATTTCACAACAGTGAGTAGATCACGGGACAGAATGGAGCCACGGTGGGCATGTGGAGAAAGAAGCCGTCTGAGTCGAATCGAAGGCTTGGACTGAACTTGAAACGTGGCCATTTAATTTTATTAAATAAAGTTAATGAATTGTTTTTGACAAAAATAATGTTA
This sequence comes from Caenorhabditis latens, assembly GCA_002259235.3. NCBI lineage: Eukaryota > Metazoa > Nematoda > Chromadorea > Rhabditida > Rhabditidae > Caenorhabditis > Caenorhabditis latens. Next base: position 13,031,254 of record CM056093.1, on the reverse strand, counting down.
TCTGGAATCCACAATAGTTATGCCAATCAATGACGTGATCTCTCTCTTTTTCACACCCCTCGTTTCCTACTCCTCCACTTATTCATTTTTACAATATTTGCACTTGTGTCCTTTCCGAAATGATTCTTTGCTCTGTCTTCTTCCCTCCTTTTTTCTTTGATTTCCGCGGCAAAACTTGTCGGAAAAACAATCAAAATCGCAACATTTCCCTTATTATTCATTAAGTTTATATCGGATACATCCAGAAATTCAAGACAAAATCCTTGATGAAGATGAGATGTTTGAAAATAAACTTGGCTCTGATCTACAAAAAATTAAAAGATGAGAGGAAATGAAGTGTTCCGTCGTGAGTTCTGAATGAATTGAAAAAAAAACTCGGAAAAGTTCTGAAATCTGAAAACCTCTTCTTGATAGAAATTCACGGTTTAGGTCTGCAATTTTAACTTGAAAAAGTTGAAGTAAATTAACCCGTTTTGTCTAAAACTACAGTATATTCACAATTGAAAAATTGAACGTGAAACATTTTTTTCAAATCTTTTCGAAATACAACCGAGCGAATCCGAATCCACAACATACGAATAATAATACTTTTTAAATACAGGCGACCTGGGAGTTTCGGTGCCCTGAATACTGAAAAGTATACTTGTCAAGGCCCCAAGGCCCGAAGGTCCGGCCCGGCTTCAAAAAATGACCCAATTGAAAAACTTTTTCGAAAATGTGAACATTTCTGATGGTTTTTCAGAATTTCTTCTTATTCTGAATGATAGTCGAAAATTGTACTTTTTCTGGAAAAAAAATCGAAAATTTTGAATTTTGAGCTTTGGCCCCAAGTACCCGAAGGATATTATCGAAGATCTTGGAAACTTGAGTGGAATGATACCGTATCCACAACGAATGTTTCATTTTGTTCCAGATCATTCCATTTTTTCCATCATAACACACACACACACACACACACACACACACGAGTTTCTATCATTCACTTGAAACACTCCCATACAAATTGTCTGTTTCCATAATATTCTCACTTCCTATTTGCCCAACGAAATGCCCAAAAAAGCGCCGCCGTCAGACATGAACCACTTGACGAGTTACTTCTTCTCACCCGCCAAAAATGTTCAGATGCTCTCTTTCTCTCTCCTCATTGGCAACATCAGGCTCACAGATCATGACGAATTGAATTGTGCTCTACAACAACTGTTTTTCTGTGCTCTTTCAATGTTCTTCTATTGGAAAAGTCCTGTTTGTCCTTTTCCACTTTTTTCTCACCCACACTCTGGTACATATGTCTATACGGTAGAGGTTTTTCTCGCGCCTTTTGCACAATTCAATGAATCAAAAGAGTCTTGTTGACATACCTGAGAGGAGAGAGAATCAAAAGTTTTACGTGAGCATGTTCACGTGTTTGGTTGATTAATCGACACGAAGAGGAGAACGAAAAATCGAACAAATAAAGATGGTCAGGAAAGATGAACTGGATGGACACAGTTATTGAGCAAACTTACTTGGGAGAAGGAAGATTTTGGAAAAAGATAGACATAGAGGAAAGGTAAAACGAGAATCTACTAAAATAATTGAACAAGATTACGGTAGCTCACAATCCATCAGTAACACTAAACTACAGTCGATTTTATTTTTTTCTGAAATACACTCTTGATTTCATATTTGCAATTTTTCAGCCCGGGCCGTTAGAGAATTTTCAAGGCCCGGCTCCAAAAGGTATTAATTTTTTAACCAAATTTTTTGAATCTTCCAAAAAGTTTACCTTAAAAAATTTATTTTTTGTTGCATAACTAACTTTTGATCGAATTCGAAAGTATAGTTAAAAATTCGACGTTTTCGGAAAAAATTCTCACTTTTGTTCAAAATTTAGTTCAACTTTTTTTAGCCGGGCTTTCGAGCGGGCCGGGCCGGGCCGGGCCGTGGAAATTCTCGTCATAATCCCCTGATAATCAAATACGACAGAAGAAAACTTTGGATCTTCCCCCATATAAATTGCAGAATATGTCCCATGGACCGATATTTCCTCAGAGGATAATTTTGACCCTTCCTGATTAAGATGACACACCCAGCTAGGTTCTTATTAAGTAAACATTCTGAAACCGTTCTGAAAGATTCTGGAAATAAAACTAGAGGTACTGATTGGGATACTGACGGCTTCTTGATGGAAAAATTATACAATACGACACAAAAAAAAACGCTTTACCTAAATATCGAAGAACAAAAATGTAGGAAGCTTTTCAACTTTATCCGAAAACTGGAAATCCTTGATCCAGAGTAACATATTGAACTTCTTGCAATCTGATACTTCTGTTGACAGTTACCACTTCTCCATAAACTGGATCCGTAACCTCTGGCCTCAAAGTATCTGCATACAAACTACAAGATTTGAATTGAATGTCTAGACTTGATGACCTCATGCTTTCAATTGTTGAATTTTTCGGAAGATCCCTCTCTTTTCGAACACAAAGCTCACTTCTTTATGGCAATAAAAAGTGGTTGCATGCATCCTTCTTTCAAATAAAATATGACTATGTGCTCAGCCCCCACTTCTTCATTTTTTCTCCCTCCCACCAATACAATAGATTGTTGGCATGAGGTTGTTGGCACCGGCTTTAGTAATTCGATACAGAAAGAGTGAGGAAAAGAGGCGGAAAAACTGTACCGCGCGGAAGAGAGAGCTTGTTTACCCCTGTTGAATACAATAGAGAGCTCTCACACGTGTGAGTAGAAAGGGACGCCGCAAAAAAGTTTCCATGCATCCCGATGAGAGAAGGACACGCCTTTTTCATCCCACGGCTATAAAATGGGATCCAGATTCTTGAATCATCCATCATCACTCTTCGACACTATTCAAGTTTTCGCATTTTAGTCAGATTGACTCTTCTACTGTACTCTTCTACCGTACTCCTACGATTTCTCGAAATTTCTCTATCAGTGTATCAATTTAGGTATAGCTCATCTTATTGGGTTCTCATTATGAGAATTCCGGTCTCTAATAGGTCTTATAGTTTGGGCTTTCTCAAAACTTATCAATGATTTACTTCTACAATTTATTGTAAGATTTCGATCTTGAAACTCTACTCAAAAATCCAAGTCCTGGCATTCTGTATTTCTTATTGAATGATCTGAAATCTTTTTCGATACATCTGAAACAATTTTTCTGTAACTAAAGATCCCAACTTTTTTCATTATTCTCAAATCTTCTTCTTTTTTTCTAGTTACTCAGGTTCCTAACTCTAACTTTTAACATTTCCAGAACCATGTCACGCCTTTCGTCCCTGTTGATTCTTGTCTGCATCGGAGCTCTTCTAGTCGAGGTGAGTGCCTCCAAGCCGACAAGTTCTTTCAAAACAAAACAATTGTAAAACCTCAGCCAACTTGACAAACAAACAAATAAATAAATGAATTGAAAAGAAAAGAAAAAACGGAATTGTGAAGTGTAAAGTCCCCTGAACATGAACTAGTTTCTAGGGTGATTTTGTTGACCTAAAGAACAATCTGACTCATTCTGGATAGGGGACAATGGGCCTTATTGTTCTAATAGGGAATGACATTTGGAGAAAACTATAGCTTGAGTAAAGTCATTGAATACAAATATAGTATTTGAATAGTGACTTGATTCCAGACATTTGCCGCACCTGACGAGCCAATTATCGTCCGTTCAAAACGTCAGCAATGTCGTTGTGTCAAGAATCCAAACGGTGGACTTACATGCAGTTGCGCCAAGGGACCAGCTGTAAGTTTCCCATTTCTCTTCTTCAATTTTTCATCCGATCGAATTTCAGAATGGAGCATCCGGATCTTCCTCATCTGTCGGTAATGGTGTCCAATACGATGTTCCTCAATCAGCTGATATCGCCAATCAGTTGACTCAAATGTCACAACAGACAACTGGAATGAATGCTGCTCGTTGTGGATGTATCCAGATTGTGTTCCAAGGAGCACCTCAATACAACTGTCAATGTGGAGATCAAAATGGAAACCCAGTAAGTTTCTAGGTTGATCAGATAGGAGGGGTTGTACTTTTATAATAGGATCATACCGAACTACATGATCCACAAATAGTAATCGTAGTAAAGAAAGTTCATACTTACTAGGGAAGGCCCTCGAGTCAGTGTGGAGATTTGAGATATACCCTATATAATTGGAAAGCTGAGAAAACGCTGATTCCGAATATATTTTCAGTTTTTGCCCATGAGGCCTGGTATCCGAGAAAAACGGGGTCAAAGTTTGGACATTTTTCGACATTTTTCACTCGTCGGTTAGGTAATGACTTGCCAGAGTTCTGACCTTATTTTTCTCGAATACCATGCCTCCGGGGCAAAAACTGAATGTGTTTTCTCAGCTTTCCAATGATATAGGTCACGATCCATATCTCCACACTGACTCGAGGGTATTCCCTAGTTAGAACAGTTGAGAATGAAATTAAAACTCAATCTTTCGAACCAGTTCTGAATCTCAATCTAGTTTAATAGTCTCAATATATTCTTATCTAAGCTCCCAACATCCACCACAATGGCTCCAACCACAACCTCCACCACCACAACCACCACAACCACCACCCCAGCCCCAACCACAACTACATCCACCACTACACCGGCGCCAGTTTCCTATCCTCAAGTGCCAACTCAAACTCAGGTAGTGTATTGCTTTCACGTCCCTCTCGTGTAGTCTTAGAGTTCAGGGAAATAATGGTGCTTGCAACTGCATCATGATCAGTATCACCAGTCCACAAACTGCTCAATACCAATGTCAATGTGCTCAACCACAACAGCAACAACAACAGGTAACTATAGTTGAGTGCATGAGTGCATGAAATGTCATATTTCAGTTTCTTTTAAACTTCAGCTCTAGTATATCTTTATTCTGAATTTAGCCTGTTAAAAATCTTAATTTCTTCAAGAATTATTTCCATTTTTGATTGAAAAAGGCATGTCATCACCAAATAATCTCTGCATGTTTCTTTTAACTTCACAGCACATCATCGTGGACTACGAAGACCCGACAGTCGAATACGGATCCCAAACCGCCATCCCAGGAGCTCTACCAGCACCAAATACCACTCCAGTTCCACCAACCACCACCACATCATCCACAACCACATCAACAACAACACCAACTCCACAACAGTATCCACATCAGAATCCATCAATGTTCACTCAGTCACCACCTACCGTATACCCAGCCATCGGACAGTTGGCCACTGGACAAGAGACATGTTATTGTCTTGATCCAACCACTAGTGTCATGTCTGGATGTGGGTGTCGGTGTAATTGTGCCACGTTGATGGTTACTGTACCCAATGCGTATTGTGGATGCCCACAACCAGGACAACAACAGGTATCTAGAAGGGAATTGCTGACTTTTGGTGGCTCAGTTGCATGTAGCATGATTCTAGCATGAACCGGAGCCAACTCCATCTTATCTCCTTCCCAATGAAAATCATGAAATTTTCAGATGCAATACGCTGATACCTACGACTACACTCAAGTCTACTCTACCCAAGCCCCAACGGTATTTGACTATACAACCAAAGCTTATCCATTCAAAGTACGTTCTTTTTAGACCACCACAACTGCCCCAACCACTACCCAAACTCCACCAACCCAACCACCAACCACTACCAGTCCGATCCAATATGCTGACACTACTGCAACCCAATACCCATTGACAACCACATGTGTGATGTATGTCAATGTTCCAACGACCGCATGCTCATGCCTTCCACAATACGATCAGTGTGCTCAGAATGTTTGCTGTTTGAAGGCTAAATACAGAAGTTACAAGGTAAGAGAATTGGTTTGCATCATGATATTTCTGAACAAATTTAAATAATTTTTCTTCCAGAAAGCCGAAGAAACCCAACCATCGACCCTCGACGTGCTCATGAACGTTCTCCAGACAATCAAAACGAAACTCGAATAGAAACGAAACGAACCCCAGTATCTGTAAATAATTGACTTAAATGCCATATGCTCCATTCGATATTAATCTAATAAATTTATGCTTCAAATTTGAAAAAATACATTGAAAAAATTACATTTTGTATGTATATTGGGAAGTTTTTGTATTGGGACGCATTTTGGAAACGGATTTTTGAGGGGTGAGAAGTTTTTGTATCAGTGACGATTAATAGAAAGAAAGGGAAAAAGAAAAATGAGAAAGTGACTATAACTATGAAAATGTAAGAAAGTCAAAAAATAATACAAAAGAAAGAAAGCTGAGATCATTGAATAGAAAGTTCTGGAGAAGTAAAGACGCAAAGAAAGGAGTCATGAGAGGAGCAGAAAATAATTGAAATCTAAAAATGAGTTGGGGGAAGAAGAAAGAAGAAGTTACAATTGAGGAGAGAAAACACTCGGATCGCATTGGAGGTAGCGAGGGAATAATATGAATCAACTAGATTCCAGTGAGGAATGGGCTCAAAGAGCACGGAGACTTGTCACCACTGGCACCACGTTTCACGAGGGCATTGTCAGCTGCCTCCTTCTTACGCCATTTTGTACGACGGTTTTGGAACCAGACCTGAAAGAAAAGTAGATATATATTGAGTCCCTCAAATAGTTTCTTCTTCAAAAATTCATCAATCCAAATTGAAGGATGTCACTCAAAAGTCCATATCCCCCATTCTTTTCAAAGATGTCTTCTTGTTCAGAAACAAGAAGCGACGACACATGATATCAAATAAAATTAAAATATTTGAATTGAAATGAACTGGATATCCGGCAGTAGAACATGTCTTATTTCAGAGCATCCCCGAGGGACCGATAGTATTTGAAATAGAAAACGAAGAAAAAGTGGGGAGAATAGAGGAGAGGAGAAGCAGATGTTTGGATGGAGATAGTGTTGTACCACATTATGCATAACTATCTTAGTATTGAACACACTACTTTATATTATGTTATGGACGATATTAAGATGTCTGATGACCTAGAACTGGTGGGAAAACTAGTCCACGAATTGGAACTGTCTGATCCAGAATTGAAGCGATAACTTCTAACAAGGGAAGTCTTTGGAGACACGAGTTTCGAACGAGCTATAAATTTGGTTATAGGTACTTTCGACTACGGGGAAGCCATTTCTGCTATCAAAACCTGATAAATATCTCTGCGAGCCCAGTTATGAGCTCTCAAACTTGGAATTCCAAATCGGCCGCATATACGCCACCGCGCGGTTTTAAGGTGTTTCCCAGCGATTTACCTGTGCTCGTACGTTGAAAAAGGAGAAAATCTTTGTGCATACTATTTGCCGATTCGGTATTTTATGTAAAAAAGCTTAAAGTTTGAAAGCTCATAACTCGGCTTGCAGGGACATTTAGCAGGTTTTGATGGCAGAAATGGACTCCCCGGAGTCGAATGTACCTATGACTAAATTTACAGATTATTTGAAACCCGCGTCAACAAAGATTTCCCGGGTAAAAATATAAAGCTTGCATCGGTTACTTTGACCTCCCATGTTCCAACCTACCTGTCTAATATCAATCCCTTATAATTCGTGTCATGAATATCTAATTATATTATGTATGTGTCCAATTCCCTCCCCCCTTTGCCTCCATCTTCAATCTATTCTAGTAACTATTCGTAATCAAATCGATGTATTCATATGTGAAATGAGGTGTATCTCCCTTCCCCCGAAAACTACAGTAACCGGATACAATTCTCCATCCGAAAACGGAGAAGAACACTTCAATTCAATCTGATCTGTATCCCCCCTTTTCATATTATTATTATTTAGGTTTATTTGTATGGAAAGAAGAAGAAAAAAGTGTGGAGAACTATGGAATGATGACGAAGAACGTCGTCTTCTATATCATGTACCAATCATAATAATGATATGGAATGATAATAATAATGATAGGTGATGACTCAACAAGGGGTTTTTGTTAATAGATGACACAATCGTTTCTCTATTTTCTTTCTCAATCATTCGCCTGCTTACCTTGACCTGACTCTCACTCATATTGAGCTCCTGAGCAAGTTGTGCTCGATCTGCTCCAGCAAGATACTTGGTTTGCTCGAATTTTCTCTCCAATTGGTAGATCTGGAAGACAAATAATTAAGAAATCAATTAAATAAATAATATACCTGGTGCCCAGTAAATGTGGGTCTGCTTTGTTTCTTCTGCATATTCAGAGAGTTCGGTGACAATTGCATTGAATGTTGGAGACGGCTCATCGGAGAAAGTGATGGAAGTGCTCCGGTGAGGTTGCCAAGCAAGTTGAATGAGTTCAAAGTGCGGCTTACTGTAATGAGAGAAGTTCCCTTTCCGTTTCTCTTGGTATTCCTCATTCCCATAAATATGTTAACCTCGGAAAACAAAACATACACACATCCTCCTTCCTACGGTCGATTGAACACGTTTTCATCATCATGCGTGGCAAAATGAAACGGAGAAAAAAGTGGAAGAAGGTCAGACTAAGTACACATATGGATATTCAGTTTCCGGAGTAGACCCATTTGATTGGCGCCACGGAATTAGATGACAGATAGATATTCTACAGTAATCCTCATCGAGCATCTGGTTTCTTTTTCAAACGCATGGCCAATTTACAATCAGAATATAAAATGTGTGAAGAGAGAGCAGCTCGTAAACCTTTATTCCCGTCTGTTGAACCAGAATGCAACACTCATTTCTCTTTCTCTTTTTATTTTACAATCCATCTCCTCTACTGTAATAAAGAAATAAGGAGGGGGAAGGGGGAGATGTCGAAAACTTGTCATTCAAGGACATTGTGTAATTAATGAGCCAGTTTACGAAGCAAATGAATGAAGTTGGGGAGGTATGTCGAATGAAACGGAACGGAACAAAGAGAGGAACTGAATTGACGGATTTTGAGTTTTTGTCTTGTTCCGTTTGGTATTGATGAGATTTGGAGTGAACCAACCATTTCAAAACTGGTATGGTTCATACAGTGCCGAGCAAAAGTATACGAACTTTGACAGTTTTCAGTTGAAATTGTCCAACTTTGAAAGTGTGTCATGGTAATTCTGATTGTCACATCTAGTAGGTTGTTAATAGATCCTGCAGTTCAAAAGTAGAGCTTTATTTTTGTAGTTGACGACTTATTTGTACGCTCCCTAGCAAAGTAATTTCTCCCTCAAATCGACTTATTTCAGTGAAAATTAGTGTGATTTTTGAGCTGTCGTCTTAAATGACCATAACTCTCTAGGGATTGCCCGTACAGAAAAGTTGTCAACTACAAAAATGAAGGTCTACTTTTTCTGTATGATTCATTAAAAACCTACTAGGTCTGACAATCAGAATTACCATGACACACTCTCAAAGTTGTTTAAAGGTTAACATCTCAATTAGAAATGCTCGGAATCTGCTCGGTCTCATTAGACAGAAATATAAAGGTTCTCTAAAAAATAGATCGTCACTTTCACTTTCCCTCATCAAAATTCAGTAAACTTGTGACAGTCGGCTGTCTTTACAATTCTATGATCCCTTCAAAAGGAGCTCAAACCAAAGTTATCACCCCTTTACGCACGAAACCCAAAAATTTAAATAAGATTTCCCTTCTCTCCCAGAGTGAACACGTGTTCGCCTAATCGACTCCTAATGTGATTATTATGCAATTGTTGCCCATCATCACTCCCCCCTTTTCACAAAATGCATATGAATACGGTAGTATAACATCTGCTCTCGATCCATGAGTCTCCTACTGAATCATTTATCCGGAAGAAGAAGGAAGCATATCTCTCTCTCTACTCAACTGCCAATTAGTCCCCCTTACTATAAATGCATACCGTTCTCTTGTGTCACTCGGTTTATCATTGATTGACTGTTCAATTGTTGGTGGAGAAGGAAGAAGTAGGCCTGGAAAACTATGGATTCAGATTATCATAGGTAGTTTTTTGTTACCTGAAGACTCGGATCCACCGATCCATTTCCATTAGCCATCAATTGAGCCATGATTTGAGTTGGTGACGTGGCACTTTCAGATGAGGAAGACGAGGATGTTGGTGCGAACATGAATGAAGAAGCAGCAGTTTCAGAGGATGGACTCCGTGGATCCTCATCATTACTACTTGATGAATCGTCTTCACTCGAACTACTCGATCGAGATGGGCTGGATTCTTTCTTCTCGAGAAGTAGATTCGAGATACTGTAGGTGGATGAGTGCTTCCGATTCTCCAAATCTTTCTCATCAGGAGCAGTCGCCAGTTGTGGCTCCGACATGATTAGACTCATTTATGAAGAGTTTTGAGATAATTAAAAATCTGGAAATGATTGATAAGAGCAAGAAAACTAGAGAAAATAGAAAAACTTCGAGTTCAAAAGTTATGAAATCACGTCACGATGAAACGGAAACCGAATGAAAACTGAACAATTTTCCAATCTTCTCTCTATATACAGTCACACTAATATGTCTCTCTCCCCACCACTCTCCTTACTTTTTTTGTTCAAGTCGTACATTTTTAATTAAACTGATTGGATACTGAAGAAGAGGAAATACATGGAATTGAACAAAAACAATATCAATGTTTGACATATAGACAACCGAAAAAAAGGAGACAAATTAACCAAGAATTAACTATTTGGAATCTAAGAAAATATATATAAATGGAATTGAGAGAGACAAAATATTATGAATTGAACGAGCCGGGGAAAAACAATGCAATAAATTACCGGGTGACAAAATCTGAAATGAGCAGACGAGGAGATGTGGTATTTTCTGTGAGTTGGACGATTGGTAAATCAGAGAATACTGAAAATATATATGTATACAGATGACGGAGCTGGTGTGCTGGGATTCAGAAGAAGGTCGAGATGGGATGTCAAGTGGATACGAGGATTTAGGTTCTAGAATTTTGTTCTGGTAGGGCTTGTTTCGTTTCGGTAATGTATCAGCAATCCACCCCTCTTACAACTGCGGTCCACCGCAAACGAGAAAGTATCGGCGAGACACGCAGAGTTTTTTCTCGATCCGACACAGATTTTTGCAGTTATTGACCTATTTTCGCATTTTTTCGAATCAATTTACAAAGATTAATTTGAAAAAATGCGATAATAGGTCAAAAACTGTGAAAATATGTGTCGGCACGAGTAGAAACTCTACGTCTCTCGCTGAAACACTCTTGTTTGCGGTGGGGCGCATTTGTAAGAGGAGTGGACTGCTAACAAGATGCTTCAGGACAATCCAAAACTAGAAATTTCAAAAACTTGCAAACATAGTAGAAGGAAAGATAGATATATAATCTGTCATCGATTTGAAGTTTCTCAGATAACTCGGCTTCTGAATTTCAGATTCCAGATGGATCAGTAGGTTCACTAGACGACAAAGAGCTTTCTACAGTTTCCCTAAGTTCTGAAATCTACCACAATCCCTTAATCACTCCTAGAAACCCACCTTCCATCCAACAATAAATCCGGAATCATTTCTTCTCACACGCCGCCACAAATCCTTGAGACAAATGAGGAATTGGAAAGGAAATAAACATATTTCATAGCCTAATGAACTAAGAAACCTTTAACAAGAGAGGGAACCCTATAAGACACACGGAAATATACATATCCCTCCTAATAGCAGGTGCTACTTCATCTATTTCCATATTACGGGGGGACTCACACACTCTCTTATTACTCCTCGTCGACGACAACCCTAATCAAAACGTTTCGATCCGAAAACCAGAAATGAATGTGAAATTTCATATATGTTGTGGGCCCCCCTTCGTACTCTCATAATCATAATCATAATAATCACATGCACCACCAAAGAAGGGAAAGAGAGCTGGAGGGAGAGAGCTCTATGAAACGTAATGACCTGAGGAAATTGAACAGATAAACTGGAGGCAGGTGAAGATATTCGGCGTCTAATCCGCGAAATATGAGGGGACTCATTAACTGTTTTGAAGGAAGAAAAAAGAAGAAGGAGCTTAGTCTGAGTTGAGAGAGAAGAAGCCATATTGGATGGATAGGTTGTGAAGTTTGCAAAAAATGAATGAATGGCTGCACAATTATATTTTTGTCTGGAAGAAGATTTTGGTTTCAGACTCCGAAATCTGAAGTAAAGAGCTTCAGACTCGTTGTCTTGAGCCGGCCCCGTTACCTAGTCCTGCTCAACCAAAATCGAATTGCTCATTTTCTAGTCACCTAATGATATATATATATTAGGAAGAAATCTAATTGCTTCGGCTCCTAAATTTCGAAAGTTCCAAAGATTTTCGAACTCCGAATCTATGAATCCGGAACCAAATTTTTCTGTGGTACAAACTTCCTACACGAGATATCGCGTACTGAAATTCCAGCTCAAAAATCAAGAAGGAAAATGTTGCAAGATTTTGACGAAACATTCTTCGATCTGTTTATTGAAACCTATAAAACGAGATTGAGTGTGTCAGCAACAAGAAATATTAATCGCTCACTTTCAAACACCTCAATTATTTATTTCATATCACATAATAGCCCGAGTAGGCGTGGCTTTGTTCTCTCTATTTTCAGAATTAGGAATAAGAGGAAGAAGAAGAAAATTAAAGCTTCTGTCATCATCATAACTTACTTGCTCTAAAGTGGAAAGAAGAGGAGATTTTCAGACGAAGGGGGAAATCTCGAATTTCTATTTGAAGGATGGACGGGGGTCATCATAATAATAATAAAAGATGATGATGATGATGATGAAGCCATACAGACGAAGAGAGGATGTCTAACATTTTGATAGAAAGGAGAAGAGTCGGGTCAATTTTGGAAAGAAATTTGAGATCTATTAATTCTAGAAGTGAAGGAGTCTTCAAAATAATGAAGAAAACAAATATTGTTCTCAGTTTGCAGTGATGAGATTTGTGTTGGAGAAGGGTATTTTCGTGCAGAAATTGAAAGTGTGAAGCGACTTTTGATCTCAAGACCATTTTCTGTAAGCGGTTCCATTTTATAGAAATGACGTGCCCAATCATGACCTACTCATTTCAATTCAAAACCAATCAAATAGAAATCGATCAGTTATTAATGACACAAAGAACGAAACCCGACAAAGAATAGAATGAATCGGCAATCGGCACTATCTTTTATACTTCTTGTCCCGTATTATTTAATTAGAATAGGAAGTTGTGAGGGTTGTGAGCATTATGTTGATGTAATAAGAAGAAGAGAAGAAGAACGACTAATTAAGACAGTAAAGACGGCGGTATTAGTTGAAGGAAACTGTACAAAAAGAGGGATAGACAAACAAAATGATACATTTGACTTTTAAGGTTCCCCTATCTGATTCATCCGGAGAGAGCGACATTGAGAAATACTTTTTGGAAGAGAGCAATTTATGAGTTAGCATTATGGAGTCGGGGAGTAGAACAAAGGGATCGGGACGGCGTGAGAGACTAGTTATGTGTCCCTAATAGAGCTGCCCCCATTAGGAAGGGATTGGTGCACAACATCTCAAATGCCTGGAGAGCTATCAAAATGTTTCCAATTGAAGAAATATTTTATAAGTACTCAGCTATATTTTGTCTGTTAACAACTTTTTGATATCTCCTTTGACAAAAAAGATATACCGCGTTAAATAGACTTTGTTGGGGGCTCTTAGATTTTTTGAAAGTGAACGAAATAGAAAAGATATAAAAGAACCCTCGGATATTCAAAGCTCTTTCCCAGGTAACATAGTCTGTATGGATTATTACGATGTATTTTCTATCAGAAGCCCCGCCCCCTCAACTAAACTGTGACTGTATTCAAGTCATGCAATCCAACCGAAATTTCAAAATTTCAAATTTCTCCTCCTCCACCGACTACTGAAAAGTTATTAGTAAAAACTTGACATTTTCTGACCATCTCTCTGCGAAAAACACACAGAAAAATAATAATTTGTTATCGAGAGGAGGTGGGACAGACACCTCGAAATCTATCGAGGTATATATAATATGTGAAATGAAATTTATGATGATGATAGGGCTTCTTTTTGTGGAAAAGGCGAATGAAGCGACGAGTGTGGTGTAAATGACAATTAGGCTGCTCAAACGAGAAAGAGGATACGAATATGTGTGATGTAGACTATTATTATTTTTATTACTTATTTTTCAAAAATTCATGTTTTTGAAAGGAGGGACTGGGGGCGGGGCGTCTGCGGATTCTTCGAAGGTCTCATTTTTTGCAAAATATGGAATATGGGCATCTTATTAAATAATTTGACCTCTTAAACCACGCCCCTTTCTAGAAAAGTGCGAGATTATGTCTGAAGAAAAATACCAGACGCTTGTCACTATATCCAGCTGAAAATCAAGATCCAAAAACGACTTTTTAGGTCACAAACAAAAATAAACATGTTCGTATAGAATGAGTTTCGACACTTTGTTCAAAAAGAAAGCAAAAATTGTGACAAGTTGGCAGACATATATTTGCAAAAATGAGAGACAAAGAGTGAGAAATGTTTCAAGTACCTACATCAAAGTTCGAAATATATTGAAGGAATTCAGGGATTCAGATGACGTTCCAGAATCAGAAAAGAATAGGAGACCTAGTCTGAAAGGGCGAAGTCTTCTTAATTTCTCATGAATAAAATTAAGAATACTTTAAAGTAGAAACTGCTATTATCATTTTGAATTCGCACATTCTCTAGAAGCTTTTTTGAGTAATATGGACTATTCGAGCAACAGTATTCCACTACGAAAGGAATATTTGCAAAAAAAAACGAATGAAACAAGTAGATCATTTTCAAATTGTAAAAGTACAAAACCTGATTATGAGGAATCTATTCGAATAAATCAAACACACATCGAGAGGGTAATAAAATAAAGTTAAAGTTAATACCAGATAATCCGTTACCATTTGACTTGTGATGAAAAATGAATCAGGCAACGAAAAAACAGGAAAAGGCTCTTCATACATATATTTCAATCGACTCTTTTCATTGAGACATGGATCTTTTTCCCTCTCTCTTTCTCTCTCAACAAGAATAAAAAGGGGCGGGGCGTCGGCGGTCGATTGGATGCAAGGATGGTGGGCGGAGCCTATTTTGTGGAAGAAGTGTTCTCTCCTTCAGGAATAGTGTACAGTAAATGAATAGAGAAAACGAATGGAATCACGGAGAATTCCTGAAAAGGTGTAGAAGACCGGGAATGGTTTTAATTGAAAGTGTGGTGAGGTGTTGACGATAATGATGCTATGCCCAAGATGGGACGGTTTTAAGGAAAAAGGAGAAGAAGAGAGGGAAATTATAATTGAAAATAGTAATTGAATGTGTTTGGTTGCGGAATCAAAAAAAAAGAGAGAATTCTCGCCTCTTTTGAAGAAATGAACACAACGCCGTCTGTTTAAGATTCCTAGTTTTTTTTTGGGAAGAGGTGGGGAGGTTTATGAATGGGAAGATGGCGGAATTGATAGTTTGGTAGGGTATAGAGACAGTTCTGAGGGGTAGGGGTGCCAGAATTACTCAACTATTCAAGATAAATTAACCAGTAAAACGACTACAAGAAATACACTCTGATTTGACATTAGCCGATCTGTAACAAATTCTAGGTCAGTATTGGGATTCAGAAGCTCTCACAGATTTAGCCTTGTCTCCATCGAAAGTCAAAATGTGACCATGACCGTGACCACCCAGGGAAAGAAAGAAGATACGGTTATCGTCAGCCATCCAAACCAAAACTTCTGGCCCACCAGCTCGATGAGCACTAGCGCTCCCACTCGTTTTCGGACATTTTAGAAAACAGTCAATTTTTGTCGGAGAGTATTCAGACTTTCACAGAGCTTTAAAACATAGCTGGGGACGCGACTTCCAAAGCTTCAAGAACATAGGTTCAATTTTAACCGTTTTACGACTTTCCGGGATGCGGGACGTCCCAACTCATCCAAAAAAGCCCTAATGAGCACAAAACCAGAGCCGTTCAAGATTCCAAAACTATTGTCTCGGTCTCCTCGGGCATTATGATAGATCTAGAGAGCTCAGATGAAACACAATTCAAATCAAAATGAATTGTTCTTAGGAATGCCTTCATTGAGAAATAATGATTGCTAACTTCTAAAATATTGGATACAATAATAGCAGGTGATAAAATGAGTCATCCACACCTTTGTCTTATGAGACCTGATGATCATCACTCAAATTTCTATAACCGAAAACAATCGAATTGGGTAAACACTGTATTCAAAAAAACAAGACTTTCAAAACTAGCCATCTTCCAATTTTCGCAACTTCTCATTTTTGCATGAGTCAAACTTCTTCATCTCATTTTTACAACACCTCAATAAAATGTATATAGAAGAGTCCGTTTGTCAAACAAGCACCGTTTTTGATAGGTTTGTATCAATATCAAATCATAACTATCAACATTTTCAAATACATTCACAACTCCTCTCTTCCTCCTATTCACCTCATTTTTATTCAATCATCATCCCCTCTGATATTGTACATGTTCTTCTTCTTCCTTATACATTTATATATATATAAAACATCAAACAAGTCAGCAGACTATTTGCTTTTCTTCTTCTTCTCGAAATTTGAAATTTAGGAGAAAAGAGGAGGAGGAGTAAGATGACATGGAATCTTAATGGTGAGGGATAATATTGAAATGCATATGAAATCTGTAGAATCTAGTGGGGCCAGAAGCCACAAAGTGAAACTTTAAGATCTAGAAGTCAGTGGTGGTATCCACTTGTTCCAGAAGTTACTTATCGACAAAGTAATTTCTCCCTTGAACCCACCAATTTCAGTACAAATCATGCGAATTTCGAGCTGTCCCCTTAAAACGACCATAACTCTTTAGGGAGTTTCCCTACAAAAAAGTTGTCAACTAAGAAAATGAGCCTCTACTTTTGATCTGTATAATTCATTAATAATCTACGGCTCTATTACAGTTTAGATGTCCTTTAAAAACTAAAACGTCCCTCAAAACACTTAAACGTCCCTTAAAACACTTAGACGTCCCTTGAAACACTTAAACGTCCTTTCAAACTCTAATTTTCTTAAAACGTCCTTTCAAAAGTTTAGACGTCCCAAAAAACGTTTAAACGTCCCATAAAATGTTTAGACGTCCCTTGTAATCCCAAAATATAGTTCTGAAGATTTAAACGTCCCACAAAACATTTAAACGTCCCAAAAAACATTTAAACGTCCCAAAAAACATTTAAACGTCCCAAAAAATATTTAGACGTCCCTTGAACACTTTCAGTGGCTTTTAGTGTTGAAGGGACGTCTAAACATTTCTTGGGACGTTGAAATGTTTTTTGGGACGTCTAAATGTTTTTTGGGACGTCTAAGTATTTAAAACCAAATTTTCGGACTTCAAGGGACGTCTCAATATTTAATGGGACGTCTAAACGTTTTTTGGGACGTCTAAATGTTTTTTGGGACGTTTAAACATTTTTGAACATATTTGGGATCCGAAAGGACGTTTAAATGTTTCAAAGGACGTCTAAGTGTTTCAAGGGACGTCTAAGTGTTTTAAGGGACGTCTAAGTGTTTTTTGGGACGTTCAAGTTTTCAAAGGACATCTAAACTGTAATAGAGCCTAATCTACTTGATGGGACAATTAGTATTACCGTGACACACTCAAGAGCCCATGAGCCGAGAGTACGGGGGTTGCGATCTGCCATACCTTAGTCAAAAACTATCTAAAATAAGACCCCTACATTGTAATTCAGAGCTGTTCCGACTCATTTCATTTCAAAATTCGGATTTGAATGAAACACTTACCAATCATAACTCTTTCCTCTCTTTCCGATACTTACTCCGAATCAAAATGACCTATCATAAAATTATATTATTATTCTAGTCCATTAGCTTCTCTAGTTACGTGATTAATGAACACCTTCTCTCTCCATCCATCCCCCCTGCCTACCACTCCTTCTGCACCGCCCGTAAAACATCTGCCCTTCTTCTTCTTCTCCCCATTTTACTACTGAACCACTCAGGAGGAGACACAATGTCATAAATTTATTGGAATATATGGAAACAAATTGGAGTCGACACTAACTAATATGATAATGATCGTTTTCATATGCCTCTTTTAGACAGGCAGGTGCATGAATGATCTCATCAAAAAGTGAGTGGAAGACATGACCTAAGAAGAGAGAACAACGGAAGATACCTTATTTGAGAAGAATTGAGAAATTATTGGAGTGTTTGTTTAATATAACATCAAGAAACAATTGTTTGAAAATTGAGAAAAAGACAAAGGCAGACGTTTTTGAAGGTCGCTCGCGATGAATAATAACAAATTAAAAAGGATTACGCAAGCTTACTTGAAAGGGATTTTGCAGCTGGCGTAACATCGGCGCGGTGTCCCTTTGAATGATTCCGAAAGTTATCAAATAGTCAAAAGTCTGGAAGCTTGAAGCCATGAAAACTAATCATTATCTTCGAATACCGTCTCTAGTAGAGCTCGTCTAGAATACTATAACGATAAGTCATCGGGAAGGATTCACAAATCTTGAGAATCTGAAGATTCTCAGATCTAATAACTCAGAACTCAGATGTCTACTTGAGAGCCTTATCTCATTTCTCAAAAATGATTCGTTTTGAATAGTCAAATATCTCGAATCAACTACTCGTAACATGATGCAATTATGGTATACTGTAGCTGTCACTTGAGTGAAATTCAACTTCAAATTTACGGGGACTCTCCGACCGCATAACAAATTTGTTCGCGGCGTCTCATCGCCGAGTATATATAATCATCCGTTTTTATTCACAACGTTTTTCACAAAAGCCGTCTTCTGTTGCCTCTTTTCTTCTTGACTTCTTCCCCTTTTCGCCGCCCAACTTGACGCCTTTTGAATGGCGCACAATCAACTTATACATTTATTTGATGATGGAATTGGAAAGATAGACTCACACTCACTTTAGAATACAAAGAGAAATCTTCTTCTTTTGACGAGTTAAAATGTCTCCGGCTCCATTCAGCGGACTATTTCCGATTTCCGTAGTAGAAAATGCTCTGTTTTCTCGAGACTTTTTTTAGTAGCCGGGGCAAAAGAATTGCAAAACGAAAAAGTTTGTATTCCAGGGAAACATATTGAATGTGGAAAGAGAATGAACAATTCGAAAGAGAGATTTATTACTGAAACCAGTTGCTCTCGCGGATTTGGAAAATGAAAAGGGAGAGCATAGCAACGGTTGGAAAGAAAAGAGAAGTTTCAAGTGGGTTTTATGAGAATCACTTTTATGTAGATGTATATGGAAGGAGTTGAGGAGAACGTGTGGAATAGAGAGTACGGTACCCAGTTTCAAAGTGAAAATTGCTGACTTTGGCAGACCTGGAGTTTTTTTTAAACTAGGGAAGGCCTCCAGGAGACCGTAGAGTTTTAGGACGTGGCCTAAACCAATGGAAAGCTGAAATCACGCTGATTCCAAATATATTTTCAGATTCTGCCTTCGAGGCCTGGTATTCGAGAAAAACCGGGTTGAAGTTCAAAAAGTGATAAACCAAAAAGTGATAAACCTTTTTGACACGCGAAAACTAACATTTTTGAAATTTTCACGTGTTAAAAAGGTAACAATTTTCTATTTTACTGAACTTTGACTTCGTTTTTCTCGAATATCAGGGATCGAGGGCAAAAACTGAATATATATTTGAAATCAGCGTGATTTCAGCTTTCCAATGATACAAGTTACGGCGGATAACTCCACAGTCACCTGGAGACCTTCTCTAGTAAGAAGGATATAGAGAAAGTTTCTGTTATGAGAGTAAAAACAAAAACAGTTAGTAATTGAGACCCTACTCCGCATAAATCGGACGCTAGTGAAACAGCCCTGGCTCAAAATTTGAAAATTACAAAAAATAGGTTTTACAAAGATTCTAGACGATTGTTATTCAAGATTCTCAAAGATCTTTAGAATCTATGAAAAAGATTCGCTAAACCCATAACATCTAACGATTTGTTATTCGAATCGTTCCCTCCATATGATATTTCGAGGCTCCAAATTGTCGCATTTTGCTCCCGTCACTCCTCATTTTCTAGCACATCTGATCGTTAGGCAGTTCAGTTTGCTTTCATTTAACACACTTCATTTATGACTTTTCCCTTCTTCTTCCTTTTCATCTTAACCCTCCCCTCCCCCTACCAAATGTTTTGTTTGGTTTCGCAACACACACAATGTAACATCTGCAAAATCCCATCTTATTCGTGGATTCTGGGGGTCTCTCTCTCTCTCTGTCGTCTTCAATTTGTTCCGAATGACGCTATTCTTGAAGGCCATTCAGGCTTCTTCATCTGACGACCAGAGGAAAAAGGTTATGAGATTGTGTGCTGATGATTTCGGAAAATTCACGAAAATATTCAAGGGGGGAAGACTCAAGAACAAAGAGATTTGAGGGAATGATGCCGTGAAAAGAGGAGACTGTAACTCAGAAGTGCAGTGACTCAGTCAACTCAGTTTCCGAAATCATCAGTACCCCTATCCATGTACATCCGAAAACACCATCTATTTCTTTTCTCCTAACTTGAAAATTTGTCAAATTATGTATTACGAATTTCAATTTTCTCCACATAAAAACTTTTTCGAATACATATTCGATTAATCCAGAAAAC
Source organism: Caenorhabditis latens (assembly GCA_002259235.3). Lineage (NCBI taxonomy): Eukaryota > Metazoa > Nematoda > Chromadorea > Rhabditida > Rhabditidae > Caenorhabditis > Caenorhabditis latens. The sequence goes on along the minus strand of CM056093.1, from coordinate 13,010,791 downwards.
GAAAAATGCAAATTTTTATGACGAGACGATACGCATTCTTAACCACATCCTCTTCCCCCTATTCACCCTAGTTTACAACGAATTCCTATTATTAGTTATATGACAATTCCAATAGGTCATACGGTATTTGCGGTACCTTCTCCTCTCCTTAGGAGGTGATTTCGGATTTAGATTTTCTTGACACATTATTTACATAATAATTGATTGGATACATGTATCCAAAGTGGACAGAAAGAGAGGACCGCATCAAATGTGAAACATAAATTCTCCTCGATTCGGGGAGCCTTTTTCGGGGGGAGACAGACGCGTCATACAGGAGACAGCTAGGTGTCGGTAGGAAGGCTTGTTGGTAATCGAATGGAATATATAGATGTATGACCTTTAGGAGTTATGCAACACGGTGTCTTGTTAGATATTTCAAATAAAAAGAACAAGGAGATGGAGGGCGGAGAGAAAGGGTCAATGACAACAAAAACGGATATGGTTGAGATTAGGAAGATGGATAGGGGGGATACAAATGGATGTGGTATGGAGGGAGGGGTCTGGAATAGAGACGTGATAGTGAGTCTTGCCTTGGAAGGGACCTTACAGTAAATCTATCAAACTTCGACAATTTAGAGTAACGAACTTTGATACTTGTCATTTGACATAGTTCAAATAATCATACTTGCAAACGGGGCCGAAACGGACCGACACGAGCCTGCGCGTAACTAGCATAAGACGCAATCTTATGAGCTGAAAAATTTACCAAAATGTAGATCTCGGCGAGTTCTGCATCTGTGACCCACTATATGCTGCCGGATTGCGCATTGATAATGTTCCGCGGGCCGGGCTGGAATGGTTTTTATTTTACCATTTGCTTTTTTGGCACTTTTATCCTGCCCGAAACCCACTACCAATCCGCAATCCGGTCCATAGTATGTCTCAGACGTGGATCTCGTCGAGAGCTACATTTTGGTATATTTTTCAGTTCATAAGTTTGCGTTTCAAGGAAGGTACGCGTATGCAAATAAGATCACAAACACAAGAAACAATCATAATGTTCTATGGACTACTTCATCTGAAACCATGAGATAACTAACCGTCTCATATACTTCTGCCGCGTCGAAAAAACTGCTTTCCCGAAATTTTTGATCTCAAAAATCGACAATCTATTTCAATCCTTGACTTCCATAAACGAATATATCTAATCTCAGATTTCTGAGAATTCCGAAACACACTTTGACATATCACTCCCAATTTCTCTCCTGCTGACAATCACCTGTTCGGTCTGTGCAGTCATTAAATGAGCAAGTGAAAAAGAAATGATTTGCAATTTATCACCACTTCTTGCCTACACTTTATCAAGACTCTCGCTGATTCAGACCTCTCGATGAAAGCAACAAATTTCATGGAAAGATCCAGAACATGCTAATTTTAGAAAGGGCTATTTCATGTGACTTTAGAAGAAAAAGAAGCCTGATTCTGATAAAAAGTGGGCATACTTTTAAAGACGCTCATAAAATATTCAGTGTAAATCAGGCAAGGTAGGCTTGAGAGTACAAAGAGCAAATTAGAATAAAAATGTGTGGGCGGAGAAGGGTGACGGATGTCTGAAGCCTGGAGCAGATATTTCAGCAGTTTATAAGATGAGTTATGTAAACTGGAAGATATGCTAAATGATACATTTTCGGAGAGATTCCTGGCCTGTCAGTTATACAGAAGCTACAGTAATCTTCACAACACAATTGCACTTTTCGTGGCAAGCCCACTCTCCATCCATTTCCTTTTCCTCATAAGAATTTTCCCACATTTTACTTTTTTCTCTTCAGTTACGTGTTCGCCCCTCTATGCACTCGGTATCCACTTGTACCAGGTGTTCTACCTCCGTTTTCTCAGCTTCGATATGAGAAATGTCACAAATATCTTGTGAGAGAACAAAAGAGGGAAATAAGAGGGATTCGAATTAGAACAAAAACATGAGTTTTTTTTTTCCTTCCACTCTGGAATCTTCTCTAAAATGGATGCCAGAGTGGTGTCGTGGGACAGGTGAAATTGGTGTAGTGATTGACTCGAAAAAATATAGATTTAAAGTTTTTGAAATTATCTAAAGGTGTTTTAATAGGGTGACTGGAGACGGCAAGGTGCTATTTTTGAAAAAACGAAACGTCGGATGACGACATGAAAAAAGTTTCGGATTTTGCAGTCGGATTGTAAACAAATGTGTGCAAAGTAGAGGGACAAGGTAATTTATGAACAGTTGAGTTGAAAAATAAAAAGTAAGGGATAACAAAATAAGCAGAATCTCCTAGAGGGGGCGGTGTTGTTACAAGGAAGATACCGTAATCCCCTAATGAGTTATGTATGACTAGGTTACGGTATGATCTTCTTTGGTGAATAATATAGTCAGGTATCAGTAATGATATACATATTTCAAGCTGATAAAGACTATAATGTATTCTAAAATTAAATATGTAGATTGACTAGGAAACACCTGATCCAGACCAGATCCTAGGGCAAAGTAGACACAAAATCCTTTTTTCAGGCTTCCAATGAGTGAGATTTGGTTTTTTAGCTTTGGAAAAGCATTGGTGTATTTTGGACCTACAGTAATTCATCTAACAGTTCAGAACATCTGGAAATACATAGGATTTTTGATTATTTTTGTAAAAAAATTCAAACATTTTTGACTCCGGGCCGGCCGGTATTTTTCAAGTCTGTCCAAACCGTTATGAATTTACAACCTGACACAAATACCGTAACCCTTTTCACACTTTTCTGTTATTTCACCCTATCTTAGTCCTCATCATCGAACCCAATTCACCGGTAAATCATATTCACTAACCGTCCGAAACACTCTTGACAGGACATATAGATGAATGGATTAACGGATATCACAACACCTTTCTGAACAGATGTATTTACAAAAGGGTCCCGACGGGGTGAATTGAGGGATTACGAGCAGAAGAAAACATGGTGCATCATCTCTATAGGAAGGAAGGGAGGGTTTGTATATGTGTCGGCATTTGTCTTTGCTTCTCTCTATACAAATTGTTTAACGAGGTAATATAAATGGTGTCGGAGGATAGGTAATCGGCTGAGGTTAAGAGATTGATGAGATTTCTCTTAAGGAGGAGGAGGATAATAGAACGATGATTGTAATTGTGTGTCGGAGGAAAAGTCCCTTTTTTGAAAAAGAGGGACTGTTTGAGGGAGGAGTCAGGTGTAAAATCTCAAGGATTGAAATGGAAATTTGGTGATGAAAGCGAATTACAGTATCGGTCAGTAGGTGATGAACTTCCGCTGTTTTCAGCTGAAATTGTCCAACTTTGAGAGTGTGTCAGGGTAATTCTGATTGTCACACCTAGTAGGTTTTTAATGAATCATACTGATTAAAAGTAGAGCTTCATTTTCGTAGTTGACAACTTTTTTGTACGGACACTCTCTAGCAAGTTACATGTTGACATAATAATTGCTCTTTCATATCGACCAATTCCAGTGCAAAATCATGCGGTTTTTGAGCTGTCCACTTCAAATAACCTAACTCTTTAAAGAGTGTTCGTACAAAAAAGATGTCAACTACAAAAATGAGCCTCTACTTTCAATCTGTATGATTCATTAAAAATCTACTTGATGGGACAATCAGTATTACCATGACACACTCTCAAAGTTGGACAATTTCAATTCCCGGTACTGTATCTGAGTTACTGCTTGTAAAATTTCAGTTGAGAATTACAAAGATCTAGTTTAAGAAACTGCCAGATTTCCGCTTTTGGCAAAAAATTGTCAGTTTCGAGACTATTTGATTGAAATACGGTGTTCACTATCTATGGAGACATCTCATAGAAACATAATTTGAAATTCCTCTTCCTGAATATGTCATAACTAGTAACATCCACTCAATCTATTTTATCTACCGTAATCCCTCTTCAACTTCATCTTCTTCAAAATACATATCCATTTCCATCTCATAAGCAATTTCGAAAAAATCAAATCGAGAATATAATTCGGTTTGTCGTCGTGTCTGACTGCTCATCTACGTCGTCAAGTCCTTGAAATATTAGTCGAATTTCTCGAAAAACGGATGTAACTAGAGGTAACCAATAAACGAGAAGAAGACATAAACCACTTCTCTCTTTTCGAATTATAGATTTGGATGGATTTTGACGGAAACTGAGAAGAGGAAGGGGTGTAATTGAGTAGTCAAAAAGTATATTCTGAATTGAATTGCAAAAAAGAGAAGAAGAAGAAGAAAGTATTGTTTGGAAATAAGGAATTGAATATAATGGGTTATGGGGTATTACGGTAGACAAGGTTTCAATTTAGAGAGGTGATGGAATAAGGAAAAGAACTTGATTGTTTTTTTGGTTTTTGACCGTACTGAAAGGGGCGGAGCTTCAATACGTTTTTAGAATGTGTCGGAAGTCCTGAGCTCAAGTACAGGCAAACTACAAGTCCTAACAGTTTAGGAAATTCTCTTTGTGGAGCTTACTGACATTCCGTAAACCTCTAATAGAGGTACTCCCAACAAAGCCTTTTTAACGCGGTATATCTTCTTTCTCGGAGGAGATATCGAAAAGTTGCCAACAGACAAAATATTGCTGAATACTTATAGAATATTTCTTCAGTTGGAAAAAGTTGATAGCTCTCAAGGCAGTTGAGATATTGTGCTCCAAACTCTTCCTACTGGTGCACCTCTATTAGAGGTTTTGCGGCATTTTCTCAAGAAAATAAAGAATACGCGTTTACGGAAATACAGTAAAGAAAAGTTACAAGATGTCTGATGATGTTTCTTTTAACAAAAGCATTTCAAACATAACTTTTTTTCCCATCTTCTGAACATCCGTACGGAATTCACTGCTCATCAGAAGTTTGAATCCCATAAAATCTTCTCTTAGTGACATATGGATTACTTTAGTGCGAATGAGACTTTTATTACCAACCATCCGGTATACCACTTACGATAATAAAATTTGTTGAGGTGAGGGTGAATGGAGCAGAATTATAGACGGAGGAGGGGGACCAAATGACAATTGAAAGGAGTTCTCCCTACCTAATTCTCAAGATTTTCTCGATGAACACCCTATTAAAAAGAAGGTCAAAATGTCGAAATAGGACAGGTGTGTCTTCTGGAGAGAGCCTCGGAAGAGGTGACAATAAATCCGATTTCAAAAAAGGAATGAAATGGAAATTAGTGGGGAGAGAAGGTGCCATCTTTCATATATTTCTATGAATCGACAGGTGTTACTCTTGAAATTAAAAGAAGAAGAAGAGATAGAAGAAGAATGAAAAAGAATGAATAAGAAGGTTACATCAGAGGGAGAAAAAGCTATTAAAAACAATTAGTGACTTTTCGATAAATTATTCATTTTGACGAGAAATACTCGAAGTAAATTGTTTTTTGATGTCATTCGATTAGAAACAATTTGTTATTTTCTCGAGTTGCTCTCGTGAGAAAATTGGACAAAATTGTTTTCATTATTTACTAGATGCAACATTTGTGAGAATATTAGAATTGGAAAGAATGGAGAAAGATGAAAACTAATTTGAGGCTAAAGTTCTCTTTTCAGACAGATTATTTGGAGAGAACCACCTGAAGTTGTTTCAATTCTTGGAAATAAAGGAGATGCAGTTCATAAATAATTCGGCTTACTTTTTTTTGGAAGAAATCACAAATTATTCGTTTCTCGAAGGTTTTAAAACGTTTCTTTCCTGATTTTGAACATAAGTTCACAAATTCTGAAACTCTCAACACACAGTAACTAGGGAAGTGACCGTGGAGTTATATGATGTGATCTAAATCATTGGAAAGCTGAGAAAACGCTGATTCCAAATATATATTCAGATTTTGCCCTCGAGGCCTGGTATCCGAGAAAAACGAGGTCCAAGCTTGGACCACTGACAAGTCATTACCTTCCTGACGAATGAAAAATGACGAAAAAGTTCAAACTTTGATCTCATTTTTCTCGAATACCATGCCTCGAGGGCAAAAACTAATCATATAATTGGAATAAGCGTTTTCTCAGCTTTCCAATGATATAAAACACGTCCCTTAACTCCACGGTCACTTGGAGGCCTTCCATAGTTAGTTTAGAACTACTTTCAGACGAGCCACATTATTGGGAGAGCACATTCAGAAGCACCACCAATTCAGATTTAGGACTCCAATATTTTTTTGGAAATTCAGAAATGATGAATATTGATGAAAACCTAGAAATAATTTAGAATGAATTTCACAAAACTAAGTGAAATGATAAATGCAATCTGTTTCTTCTTTTCGTCTCCATGACTAATAACCTCCCATTGAAATGTCCTTGATTTGATGCACACACCTCTTATCTGATTTTTCGTTTCCAATAAAGATGAGAACGACATATAAAGTGTCAACTTCTTAGGATAGTCTAATTGGATTAAAATGACACTTCTTTTCATTTCGACGCGCCTCCGCCCTCTATCTTCATAAAAAACACCTTTCGAAAGAGATGACCGACGCGATGAAACTCTGCGGGAGATCTTCTTCTTCGGCTTCTTCCTTTTTGATGATTTGACAGGTACAAAAAATGGAAAAAAGTGATAAATGTGAGATACATTGAGGAAATTGTGAGGTGAGGTGGGGAGGGAGAACATTGTATATCTGGATGGGGGATCTGGAAGTTTCAGGAGGTAGGAGCAACTTCGAGGGCTCGTCATGAAGGACAGCTTCGTTGATGTAATAGATTCTAATTCGGAAAAAGCTTGTCGTGAATTTGGTTTTAGTGGTTGCCTCTTTTTCAATTCGAGACTGTAAAAGTTTGAACAAGTCATATCTGAAGTCTACGGTTTTTTTTCTCGATACGTATACAGTAGCGGTCATAGGTGAGTATACCTGCATACTTTCATGTGTAACTCAGCTGAATCGTGTCCGTTTTGCATAATCTTTTTTTTAAAGATAGCTGAAATATCCAGTAATAAGAACATAAGTTTTTGAAAAAGTTTCAGTTCTGATTTTTTTCAATAATTGATTTTTCCTGATCCTCATTTGAAAATTCGAAAAAAAAACTTTTTATTTTTCTGTTGGAGTTATCGAGTTTTTAATGTCAAAATGATGCAAAATGTTTAAATAAACAAAAAATTATGTTGAATTGGTTTCTAAAACCCTCAGCATCGTGCAAGAGCTCCAGAAGTCAAAAGTAACGTTGTCAGGAAAGTCATGATAACTCATCAAGAAACGTTCCAAACTAGTCAAAAACTGTACCAAAAGATGTGTCTTGAGTTTTTCTACAAACAAACATCAAAAAGTTACATTTTTAGAAAAATAATTTTTCAATTTTTTTCACTCAAAATTTATTTTATTCCCATTTTTTCCTAATTTTCGATATTTTCTGGGCATAACACGAACAAGGAATACATCAATGCGTTCCATTATTTGTGAAAAGATTTTTTGTATGCAGTTTTTGATAAGTATGTTCGTTTCATGCCCAGAAAATATCGAAAATTAGGAAAAATGGGAATAAAATAAATTTTGAGTGAAAAAAATTGAAAAATTATTTTTTCTAAAAATGTAACTTTTTGATGTTTGTTTGTAGAAAAACTCAAGACACATCTTTGGTACAGTTTTTGACTAGTTTGGAACGTTTCTTGATGAGTTATCATGACTTTCCTGACAACGTTACTTTTGACTTCTGGAGCTCTTGCACGATGCTCAGGGTTTCAGAAATCAATTCAACATAATTTTTTGTTTATTTAAACATTTTGCATCATTTTGACATTAAAAACTCGATAACTCCAACAGAAAAATAAAAAGTTTTTTTTCGAATTTTCAAATGACGATCAGGAAAAATCAATTATTGAAAAAAAATCAGAACTGAAACTTTTTCAAAAAACTTATGTTCTTGTTACTGGATATTTCAGCTATCTTTAAAAAAAAAGATTATGCAAAGCGGACACGATTCAGCTGAGTTACACATGAAACTATGCAGGTATACTCACCTATGACCGCTACTGTATACCGTAAAACCTGTAAAAGAGGCGCACACGCTAGCAAGAGTTTGGAGCCTCCTATCTCGGCTGTCTTTAAAGAAATGAGAAAATTTTCAATTATAGAAATATTCTATAAAAATTAAGCTATATTTTGTTAGTTAGCAGCTTTTTGATATTTTCTTTGGGAACCGAGATATACCGCTGCGAGCAGGCACCGCTAGGTTCGCCTCTATTACGGGTTTTACGGAATCATGCCTTCGTAGAGATTTGATTTGTCGTTCAATATTGAAGTTTAGATTTTTCAGTTTAAATTTGAATTTGATATGTTTGAGGTTGATATTTTACATTGAAACATTTTGAAAATGATCTGCGAATTGGGGAAATCGTAAAATCCACCATGAAATTTTGAAGTTTTCCTATAAAATTTGTTTTGAATTTTCTATTCGACGTTAGAATTTTGTTATCCAGGCTCAGATTCTGATGAGTTCTGAAAACCAGAACTCGTCTATTTCGCAAATCTGAAATCACCAAAACCGAAATTTGAAACATAAACTATCCCAACTTTACAATACAAGGTTAACTTTCTAAATACTCTCAGAAAAAAGTGTCTACCGTATTCGAATCGTTCTTCTCTTTAAGGACATAATTAGATATGATCAGAACCAGTCTCCTCGGAGGAGTTTAATTGAAATGAGTCGTCTTCTTCTCTTTCTGAAGAGAGAGGAGAGGAACAGTAATCATTTATATAAAGAGAAAAGAAGGGAGAGGTTTTGTGACCTTCCTGAAAAGAGATGTGTAATTGACTATTGTTTTCATTGGATTTGATTGATTTCAATTTCGGATTGAGGAGAAGAAGAAAACCGAAGAATTGGAAAGAAAAAAACTAATTGTAAACTATTCGTCAGAGAATTAATTGAAAGTTTGAAGAAGAAGGAATGAATTTATGCACCAGGAGGGGGGAAAGTAACATCTGCAAGGATATTAGATCATAACTTACAATAAATAAACCCGGAATAATACAGTAAATTGGAATAAATAGTAAAATAAAACTATGTTTAAAAAGTGATAAAACTAATAACAGTCTTTGATATCTTCATCGTTTCCGTGAACATTTAGTGATGCAAGCATTTCACGAACAATCACAACCGACTCGTTTTCTTGTTGAATATGCTCTTCGCAGAGCAGACGACGAACATATCGGCCGATCCAGCGGTCCTGAAATATGGAAGTTCTCGAAATGGAATATCTTAATTATCTTACATTTTTATACTCGGTCAGAACATTTATCACTGCATCTTTCAAGTTCGGTTTCCCCATTGCAGTCTCTGCGAATTTCAGTGTTTCTTGTCTCATATCCATTCCATTATCTGAGAGTCCAGATTCCAAATATTCCACAATCTCATCTCGAGATAATGATCCAAAAATCATTGGAGTACTCAAATAATGCATACAAACGAGCTTCGGAGCAGGATCTGCTGATTCAAGAATGTAGTAACGGAGAAGATCGTCAGGAATTCCACCGTAATGATCACGCATCAATTTTAATACCATTGACATTACGTACGGAGAGTTACGATTGCTTCGAGACAACGCTTGAAGATCTTCTGAAATTTTTTAATTGTAATTATTTAAAAAGACTATCGAAAAACAACCATTTTCGGGCAAAAAGCAGGGGAAGATGTAAGCGATCTCGAGTGCCGTGTCGGTCTGCTCCCATTCAGATTCCAGCGCAGAAGTTCGAATCATATCAGTGAGACGAGCGCGAAGGCGATTTTTGAAATTACTGAATTCTGGACGACTGAAAATATCTGGACCGTAAACACGACTGAGCTCCTGAAGAAGTGATGATGATTCGAGAACACGAACATCAAGAGCTTCAAATAACGTGGCAACTTGTTGGATGGTGACGTGGCGTGCAAGTCTGAGAGAAAGAATTGTATAAAGCAAGGGCAAGAATATACTCACTTTGGTAACAACTTGGAAACTTCGGTGATTCGTATTTTATTTTCCACTTTCACTTCGACATTCAGCTGCTCCAAAAACGTTTTCAATTGTTTATTGCTCATATGATGAAGGATTTTCGTTTTGTGGTGAAGCTTTACGGCTGGTGAGTAGATGAGTAGGTCAACCAACTGATCAATATTCTCAACGAATTGTTCATTTACTTCATCATTGATTGCAACAATTCTATCGCGTGGATTTTGATCCATTTCGAGAAGGAAACAAATGAGATCGACACGATTAGATTCACATTGCCAACTACCAGGAGTCAGTGGGATTTTAAGAGTTGAGTGAAGTCTGAAAAGATATTTATGAATGTAAGGAGGAATTATTGAAATCTTACTCTCTCAGCTTAGCAAGTAATCTCAATGAGTTCTCGCCTATTCTCGAAGAATTTCTAATACTCTCCACGTAGCTCATCAATTCTTCAACTTCTAATTCAGTCGAATATTTATCCAGAATACGAGTGACAACGTCAAGGATGAAGTTCGATTGCTGGCCACGTCTAGTCCGTCTGATAAACATTTCTACTGCTCCAGATATAATTAAAAGGCGTCGAGCATCAGCAGGTGGAACTTGGCAGATGAATGATTGGTATTGGCGGCGGAGGAAGACAGATGTACTGTCATCATCGATTTGATTGATCGCCCATCGTATTACAGCTGAAACGATTTGATTTTGGGACAAGAGATTCATAATAAATTAGACTTACTGAGCCATGCGTCTGGTTTCCGAATCGCGAAGACTTCGGGTCTTTGATAAAGTCTGAAGAGATCATCGAGCAGCTTCGGTGGACGGGATTGGGGAAGAAGATCTTCACTTTTTTGAACGAATTCAAGCAGAAGATCATCGTCACGAAACTTCTGAAACTGACGAGTATTCGAGCTTTTAAACTTATATAGAGGATCGATTTCTCTGTGAATGTGTATAGAAATCTTCATTTGTATGCTAGACCAGCCTGTCTGCTCTGCCTACTCTCAAATGTTCCCGCATGGCCGAGTGGTCTGAAGCAGCGGTCGCTGTCCGAAGCACACCAGTTCGGTTTTGCCCGCTGGCTCAGTTTTCCTTCTCTTTTCAAAACCGTTGCGGACAGTGCCTCACTATCAGACAACGCGTTGCAACGTCCACTTGTCTTTTAAATATAAGAATGATTTAACGAAGGTTGAGAGCAAATACAACACATTTCCATACCTTTTTCACAATTGCTGCATCGAGTAGTCGAATGATTATCTGAATCGGAATACATCTGCTCTCAAAGTCTATTCCTCTGACAAAGTTTCGCACCACAGTTATACTACTTTCTGAAATAATTTTTCATAATCATGTTAATTTCTGCTAAAAACCTTCGAACTCAATGCTATCAACAAGTTTATCAATGAGTGTATCGTCGAAAGAATGCGGCATTTCATCATAAATCGAGCAGTTTGTCACAAGTCGTTCCAGTAACAAATCCAGAGATGCCATTTTCTGAAGAGATGATGTAATTGTGTTTAATAATTTTCCAGATGCATTTATTCTTTAAAAAGTAGAGAAGGTCCTGCGAATGTTAACTGCAAAAAGCACTGAAGCGAAACAAAAACATAGTCCACATGCAATTTTTTCAAACTTTATTGGTGAATATTTACAGTGAGACTCGATAAAGATAAAACTCAAATTAGAAATAATTTAAGTGCTTCCCGAACGGAATGTATGAGAATCTGTATAATTTACAATTTAGCTTGGAGAGCTGCCTCGATATCCTTCTTCATGTCCTTTGGCTCGGTGGTTGGAGAGTATCTCTTGATGACGTGTCCGTCTCTGCCGACGAGAAACTTGGTGAAGTTCCACTTGATAGCATCGACCAAGAATCCTCCTTTCTCTTGCTTCAAGAACTTGTACAGTGGATCCGCATTGTCTCCGTTGACATCGATCTTCTGGAAAAGAGTTGGCTCAAACTTGAACTTGTCAGCGACGAAAGCTGCGATGTCGATCTCGCACGCTGGTTCTTGGCTTCCGAATTGGTTGCATGGGAAGGCGAGAACCTCGAGTCCGTCTTTCTTGTAACTGAAATCGAGCAATGAAAAACGTTTTCAAGAAAGAATGATTAAGCTTACGTGTCAAGCAACTCCTTGAACTGATTGTAGTTGGAGTTGGTGAGTCCACATTGGGAAGCGACGTTCACAATGATCACAACTTTTCCACTGAAAATAAAAACGCGTTAAAACTTAACGAAGTTTATGGGAATGTACCTATAGTTGGAGAGTGGAGTGTCTTCTCCCTTGGCGTTCTTGACAGTGAATCCGTGAACAGATGCCATTGCAGTTGCTGTGGTGAATGAGATGAAACGACGAGCGGCTGAAAGTTATGCTTTGAAACACGAGTGAATCGATTTTTCGAAACTTCAAAGAAAACATTAGTAATGAAATGCAAGAAGTGCGAGAGACTAGAAGAGGGAGGGCGTTATAATTGATGGTGGAAATGTTGCCATGGAAACGGAAAGAAGAGATCAGTCACACAAATCTCAAAGGGAAACAAAACTGACCTGGCAACATTTTTCACCGGTATTTGGCTTCAATAGAGAACTTCTGAAATGCAATGAAATGAATAAAGATTATTGAGAGAAGGAAATGAATATATCGAGATGAGGTAAAGATAGATATATTCGTGTCGTTGTTTGAGAGAACGAGTATGTGAAGACTTCAAAAAGTGAAAATACTTATTGGGAAAAAACAACAATAACTTTTTCAACAACAAAATCAAGAATAACAATTATAAAATGTAACGAGAATTTGATAATGAAACGGGATAGACAAAGAGAAACAAAAAAACATAGAAATTTTAAGTGGAAAGGGATAAATATTTGGAAACATTCTTCTTCATCGCCTTCTTTTTCTTTCCAACACTTGCTGGCATCTCTGGTTGCTTCGAGTTCTTCGCAGCCTTCTGAAATATAAATCAGGTTAAATACTCGGAGCAGAATGATGAAATAATACAAAATACGCAAAGTTTCTAAAGGAAATGATGAGATTTCTCAGAGAATTCGTTTTTTGTCAGCATAAGTTTTTCGGTGTTTCCTCTCGATGGGCGGCTACGTTGTGGCTGTGCAAAAGAGACGGAGGCTAGCGAGAGGAAATTGTTTACTCGCATTTTTAGAGGGGAAAATAGCAAAATAACAGAGGAAAAGGGGCAGCGATGTGCTAAGGTTGATCTTCGATCTTTGAGTCTTCTACGTTGTCTAGAACGTTCTACTGGTGATTGATGTTCAGAATAAAAGAAGACAATTAAACTCTATTTGAATTAGAATCGCTGACTATGACCGAACTTGGGGTGATTGAATTTCACGGTTCTTTTTAATTGAGAATGCGGTTGCTACCGGTCATTACAGAAAGACAATTATCCTTACCACACGATCCACATTCTTCTTTGCTCGACCACTCAAGTTTCGATGACGAATCTTCTTTCCAGTGAATTTCGGCAAGAATTTCATACCGGCAGTGTGAACTTCACCGATGGATTGTTTCACTTGTTGACGAATCTTCTCATTCACAACGCGTTCACTCATCTTTTCGGTTGTGTTCTTCACATTTCTACGAGCCTGGAATTATATTGGATGAATGAGAGAATGACTGGGGAAAACTAACTCTAGCTTGCAAAGCCAACAAATTTTCTACTGAAAACTCGACAATTGGACGATGATCCTTTGTAAATGTGTCTGGATTGTTGTTCAGCTTCTTAAGACATTCAAGAGCATGCATATGTTCTTTGAAGGCGATGAAACCGAATCCAGAAGACTTTGGTTTACCGTCAGGTGTCAGTCTTTTTTTGTCCATCCAAACACGACATTCTGTGATGAGAGATCCAGCTGATGTGGACTTCTGAGCAAGTTCTTTGAGTTTAGCATCGTTAATCTTTTGAGGGAGATTGTGAATACACAATCGAACTGGAGAAATGAACCTGGAATTACAGATTGTTTGTAATCACTTTGTGACTCAACTTACATATTCGTGTTTTCCAATTTCTTCCTCATTGCTTCTGCGATTCTTTCTCTTTTCGTTGCATCCTCCTTGCTCATTCCAGCAGCTGCCGCTGTTCCATCACGAATCAATCCGAATCTGGCGAGTCGTAGATTTCTTTTGTCTTTCGGAACCTTGGTGAGCTTATCCTTCTCCATTTCAGCTGCTTCTTTTCTTGGAATAGCAAGATTAGCTTTGACGAGTCGATTATCAATAATAACTCCATCCTCGATTCCTTCGATGCAATTGGAAGCTTCCAATGGCGAAGAAAAATGAACAAAAGCAGTTCCCTTCGAGTGTCCACTGTCTTTGTACTTGCAAATGATTGCTAAATCGATTTGACCGTATTTCGAAAGCTCCTCTTTGATCTGCTCAACTTTGGTTTCGAACGAAAGATTTCGGAGGAATACAACTTTTCCGTCAGTGATGGCTTGATCGGTTTTGCGTTCAGCGGCCGGTTTCTTCTTCTTTTTCTTGTCTCCTTCCTCCTCATCCTCGTCGTCATCTTCAGAATCATCTTCGGAGTCTTCTCCGTCTTTTTCTTCAGAATCATCTTCTTCCTCTTCTTCCTCATCATCGGTCTCTTCCTCTTCATCTGAATCCTCGAACTTTTTCACATTCTTTTTCTTGTCTTCTTCCACCTTTTCCACCTTCACTTTCTTCTTTAAATGTTCTTTCTCGTCGTGAGCATTCGTCTCATATGTATCCTTATCCAATGCCCAATCCGCAGCGACTGACCTTCCCAAAACCTTATTCTTATTGAAATACTCTCTTCCTTTCTCCGCGTCTTCCTTCTTCACAAATTGAATGAAGCCGAAACCAGCTGATGTCTTCGGATCTTTTTTCGATGGTGGCAGTACGATTTCAGCGAATGGACCGATGGCCGAACAAATATTTTGCAAATCCTCCTTTTTCACTTTGAACGGAAGATTTCGAATAATCAGACGCCATTCCTTGGTTTTTGCTTTCTCAAACCTTTGTCGAACTGCTGACTTTTCACCGGTAGAGGAGAACCTTTGATTCGTTTCTCCAGATTCTTCAGTTTTGGGTCGTTTTGTCAGTGGCTGACGGTTTGCTGAAATAGTGGCAATCTATATTTGAACAAAAACGGAGGAAAGAAGAAAATTACCGTTTCTGTGCTCAAACTCTTCAGTTTCTCCGTATTTTTCTTCGTTATCATTATGATAATTGTTGTAATCGCGTTTTTGGCCATATCCATAGTTTCTGAAACTGCCGCGGGACGACGAATATCCACCGCGACTCATTTCTGAAAAATATTTACTATTTTAACAATATTTATTGATTTTTATAGAAAATTTGAGAGGAATTGGTATGGAAAGACTGGAATTGTAGAAGAAAGAAGGTTAAAACCATGAAAATTAAAAATTTCTGAAGCGAAATGTCTAACGTCTCACGCTCTCTAACGCGTGCCGAAGGAGCGCGATTTACCCGTGAAAAATAGACAATTTTCGGAAATTTCCGAGGCGTTTTTCTAAGCTGAAAATATATATATATAAAGCGAGGTTTAAACTGCATTTAGAAAAAAATAAACAAGTTAATCTTTTTTATATGCGAAAAATGTCAGTTCAGCCTGAATACGGGAAGACATCATTTCGAAGGTTTCATACTGTAGTTAGGTATGAACTGCCTGAAATTGGTTATGGATAAAACAGAACGTCTACAGAAAAAGGTTTATTTGAATGTCTGCTAAGATTGGATGCGATGTCTCTGGGCTTCAGCTGGATCTATCCTTTACGAAGAGCTTTGGGAGTTGGTTTGTACATGACGAATGTGCAGACCATGTTCTCATCGACCTGAATAAGAAATGGTATATTTTATAGCTTCCTTATCAGATTATACCCTCATAGTGGCAGCAGAGTTATCAAATTGTCCACAGTAATGAGGGGCCGAGAAGATAGTGACCATCTTCTTGGAAGCAAAGAACTCATAACCATCCTGAACAACTTGATGAGCACGTGCAACTAGATCCAAATCAAGTTTCATGCACAAATCAGTGACAACATCTTGTCCAAAGACATAGGATACTCCACGTGTATTCGCTTGCCATCCTTTAACCCATTGATCAGGATCAGCCCAAAGCAAATCAATTCCAATCGATGGATTTGGTGGATCTTGTGGACGTGGAAGTTGACGAAGTTGATCAAGAGATTGAAGATGTGGAGAAAGACCGCCGTGCATACAGAGAATACGAGAACCAATGAGACCACAGAGAGGCATCCAATTGAATGTATCCTGGAATTGGGACCAGAGACGCGTCGATTTGTAGCGACGATTGCATTCTTCATAGAATCCATAAACACGATTTATTGCTGGACACTCGTGATTTCCACGGAGCATGAAGAAGTTTTCCGGGTATCTGAAATAGAAGAAAACGAGATTTCATGAGAAATATCTAGAAATTACTTGATTTTGAAAGAGAACATGAGACAAATAGTCTCAATATTCTGACGTCCACGGTCTACATAGTCTCCGAGAAACAAGAAATTCACATCTGGTGGGAATCCATTCTTATCGAAAATACGAAGAAGATCCGAGTATTGTCCATGAATATCTCCACATACGATGATGGGCGGTTCCACTTCGAGAAGTGACGCTTGAGAAGCGAATACCGATTTGGCAATGGCACAACATGTTTGAAGTTCTTGTTCGTTGACAGAAGTTGTCAATCGTCCACCAGACATTCCGACGTTGAGCAGACGGCTCATCAAGTTATCGACATCCATTGTCGCTGTCATCTTTGTTCCTTCTTTCTACAATTTTCTGGAATCCAAGAAGCCTCCAAGTCAAAAGACTCCTACCTTCGGAAGGCCTTTTAGTTGGCGATGATCCGAAGACGGTCTTAAATAGAACAATAACTCCTCCCATTGAGTTTCCCAACAGATTAATTTTTAATTGACCTTACAACTCGGTTACTGTATTTCCGTATTTCCAGTTAATGTCACGTTTAGAAAAATGTCTCACTGAATGTTTTCTTCCCGAAAAAGATTCAATCTTATGATCCATTGATCAATTTTCATTACTTTTCGGGTCCCCTGATGTTTGCTTTTGCAAAAGCATAATTACAAAACACCTCCACATTTGCAAACACTCTCCTATATAACAAAACAAAAATTTTGATGTTTCGCTCTAAAAATGAATCGTCTCCCCTTTCTACTCCTTCTCATAAGTTGCACGATATCCGTTCAAGCAATGTTCAAACCAATTCGTCATGTATATTACGGTGGAGGTGACAACTCTGAAGAAACGAAAACAACGACTGGAAGTTCAACTACAATGAGATGGGAATATTCCTGTGAGCCTGGATGGAAAACTTTTCAGAGAACACCTTCTACTTATAATGACAACACTGGAGTTTGGTGTGTAAAGGTGATTATAGAATAGAGTTTGTGAGAGGAATCTAATCTCCACGTGTTACCTTCAGTTCGTGCCGGCACCTTCCAAGAAAAACATTTCTATCAACGAAGCTGAAACTCTTTGTAAAGAAAACGACGGAGAATTGACTGCTTTTGAGAATGAAAACGAACGTTTGGAGATTCTCGGTTTGCAGAATTTCTCTTAACTTTTTCGAATACATTCTTTCAGTGGAAGCTCAAAAATATATGATCGATGAGCTGAAACGGTCATCCGGTGCAATCGCAATTGCTGGGAAAAGTATCGCAGAGTGTAAAAACAGAACTTCAAAACCTGCTGTTTGTTCTGATAAGACAAAAGCCTACACTCTTCCGGAATCATCAAAAACGAATCCACAGTTTTTATGGGAGAATTGGGTTACAAATGAGCCAAGTTTCAACAAGTGGACATAGTAAATATCTTATTGGATTTTCTATTTTCAACTTCTCTGTTTTCAGTGACATAGAAGAATGCCTTCAAATGTTTGTATTTGCATCCAATACTACTGTAGGTAATGGAAAAATCAACGACTTTTACTGCAGATTCGAAACTTCTCCGAGCGAAGTTACGAACACACGCTACTGGAATTTCGGTGCTCTTTGTGGACAAGCACCAGGAATCGAGTCAACCGGCTGATAATCACTGTTCAGAGAATCCCATAAAATATCTATAAACCATTGAATTTATTGGAATAGAATTATGAAGAAACATGACAAACACAACACAACAACAACAATACAGGGAGTAACGAGATTGAGTTTTAAAAAAAGGACAGAAAATTACTTTTCGGCGTCAACTTTCAGCATGTTTGGGATTCCATCACGAATTGGGAACACTGTTTTTGTCTCCGGGCAGATGAGTTCCCCATCAACAACATCAATATTCATGAGTATATGGTGGAATTGTTTCAGTTGATCGTCAGATAGTTCATCATATTTCGCTGGTTGTTCGGATGGAATACGATCTGCTTGATTGACAGCGGCTGCCGCGACGAGAAGAGCTTCGTATTGAACCTGAACAAAGCAAAGTTTCAAGGGAACAGATATTAGGTAACTACCTTGTCCAACATAACAATTGTGTTCTCTCTGTCAAACTCGATATCCTTTTCCTCAAATTGCTTGACAGTCAACTCGAGTGGGTATCCGACAGTGACATTCTTCAGGAATCGAGAAGACATGAAGTTGTGTACGAAGAGCTTCATCTAAAATTCGGTATTTGTTTGGATATCGAGGCGTGAAAACGAAAAAGAGGTATGAGAAAGTGCACAAACACCTTTGATGTAGAGATTGCAGGGTAATTTTAAAAGAGCACAAAATTTCATATTTGATAAATAGCCTGGGAGAGAAAACTCAAAATCAGTGATACCAAAAACAGAGTAAGATTATGTAATGACAGAGAAAGACAGAGATAATGAACAGAGAAAGAGAAAGATATGCAAGTTGAAATCGATAGATATAAAATGTTTAATGGAATGGGGAAAAAGAGACAGAGAGATACTATAATCTTGTCTAGAAAATGAATATGCAAGTTAAATAGATGATGAAAATAGATATAAGAGACAAACTAATACGATTAATATGGAATAAGTCAGAGACTACAAGGATGAGTTGGAGATCATGAGAATCACAGGAAATGGTACAGGTAAGTCGAGTGAGAGAAGTTGAGCAAAAAAGAAATAATAAAAAGTAGTCATTCAAAACCAAAGTTCGCTTCATTTGGATCCATCAATGCTATCTTCTTCATCGTCATTCAAGTCCAATCGACCTTGCGGCAGATTCATATGACACCGTTGAATCGGTGTTCGCAGTGCCGCCGGGACATTGTGATTCGGATGTATCGGAGACATGTCGAAAACGAATCGCCGGAAATCTTGCTGAGCGGCACCACCAGAACCGAAAGTTCCCGATGAAGTGGGTTCTCGCACAACTGAACTTGGAACGGAACCAGTGAATCGACGAGGCGTCCAGTCGAGATCTTCGTGGCGCGGTGTTGCATTGGAAGAAGATGAACGATCAAGTATTTCGTATTCGTTGGCATCTAGAATAATATAAAAGTAATGAGATTTCATGAGTGCGCCGACAGCTAGATGGCAAGTCAATGACACCAAGAGAAAAGAAGTGAGAAGGAGAGCGCAGGTTGTTAGAAACTAGCATAGTTGATGCAGCACGAATGAGTGCAGAGAGCAGTGAAATTATATGTCCAGCTAATCTTAGAAATACGCGGCAATCGAATAGTTACTCACGTAAATGCGAATCCGAGAAAATTTTTCGTCTTATTTCCTCCGAACGCTCATCTGTTTCCTCTAATCTCTCTTCGTCAACCTCTTCGTTTTCCGCTTCGTCGATTGAGTTCATCATGCAATCATTGAGAATCGAAATGTTAATTGCTATTTGGGAAGCATGTGAACGTGTTGCTGACGTCGAAGCATTCTCCTGATCCATATTATCCGTTGCGTCTTCAATGTCTTCAGTGACATCGACAGAACGGCGAACAGGGGATAACGAATCATTCTGAAAATTGAAAATTTGTTTAATATGTCAAGAGCTCGACCAATAACTAACAAATGGCTGTCCGGAAGATTCATTCATCAGAAGATCATCTGTAGAAATGATCGATGAATTCGCGACATCTTCTGCTCCATCTTCTTGTTGTCCGCCATTGGAGAACAGTCGCCGACGAGTGGAGAAGTTCGATGACACGGAGATATTGAACACTTCTTCGTCCTCACCCTCTTGATCCTGATACACAAAGTTTTCTCCCAGTAACTTTTTCAGATCGAGATCCAGGCCTGGAGGGATCGTAAGTTCTGTTTGGCAGACACGGTTCCGCACTTGACGAAGATTCCTGAAACTTCAAAAACGTTTGATTTCCTATTTTGACAAAATACACAATTTTGTAGCACTTGCGCCTAAATGTATAGTTTTCTTAAAAATTATTCTTACTTTCTGGGCCTCTGCTTTGGTGATGACGTGGCATATGCAGCTTTCACGGCTTCTTTCCTCCGAACGATGTTGGCCAGTGATGGTGTGTTTCCTTCAGAAGATGCTGCTTCTTCTCCATATCGAATCGTTGTAACTGTTCCGTCGCGATGTGTCAAATTAACAAAACGAGGGCCATCAGGAGATGGGATATAACTAACGTTGTTTGACCAGTACTCGTTTAGAGCCTCTTGAATTTTTTCTTCGATTTCTGGAATTCTGAAACCGGAAGAACCTTTTGAATTGGCTGATCAAATCATCACGTACGGTGAACGATAACTTGCGGCGATCTCGTCATCAGAAATATGAGCCGGCTTCAGAATCGCCAATTGCTCTACACTCCATTGGAACTTTTCACCACCTTTCTGTTGACTACCCGATTCTTGCTACAAGGTAAAAAGTTTGTAAAGAAAATATTGAAGCTGCATACCGATGATAAAACTAGCCGTGGACTGAAATTGATGGATTTGTGAAGAGAGTTGAGGAGGATGGAATCGAATGGGTTGGGACTGTTGTTGGCAACGAAAGAAGAGAGTTCAGCTGACATCGACAACTTTGGGTCGCTGAAAAAGATTGAAACGGTTAAGAATTTATTTTTGAAAACTCACGATGAAGAAGACTGTTGTGGTGTGCAAGCTGTTGTGTTTTTAGAGTCATAACCAGAAGTCGAAGGATCCGTACTCTGTGAAATTACCAGTTTTGATGTTTGGAACGAGAATGAAAAACTTACATTTACTGCTCTCAGGGGCGATTTGAAATTGCTGGACTGGAGATGGGAGCTTCTTTGAAAAATGGAGGTTTTAACGCGCCTCTCTTCCGCAGTAATAGGCGACAGCTTCCATTCTGAAAAATATATTTTAGATCGATTGGCTTGAACAAGTTTTTACTGACCTTTTTGTTCATTTTCGTCTTGTTCGAGAGCAGTGCTGTTAAGTTGCTTGCCGGATTCTTCGCCGTCGTAAAACGAGGAGACATTGAATTCCATCTAGTTGTTAAAGAGCGAATGACTGAAAAATCATATAAATTAAATATTAGTGTGTTTTAATAAACACGGATTTTCAAAAAAAAAAGAATGAAATGGTGTCCAAAAAGAAAGTTCAACGAAACGGAACTTTTTTTAAAAATAACTGTCGTGAAGTAAAATGCTTTGTCCGCACTGTGTGCACGCACACAAAAACGTACCGTATACTTCCAAAAATCCTGCACCTCCAAACCAGGACTTGAAAATATTTACTTCATCTCTGCTCATCGAAATACGGACACCAAAAAACAAAAAACATCTTAAAAATCGCACTGTTTTCACAACAGATTCTTGGTTAATGTGCAAAGCCATGGGGAGAATTTTCTTCTTCGGTTTCATGTAAGTTTTAAATGATAACGATCTTCATAGTTCTGACACAAAGGAAAACATTTACAGAGGTCTTGCCATCTCATGGGTTGCTCTCTACTATCGATACAGTGATGAAAAGAATACTCTAGCTCGAAAATATCGGCTAGACCCACCACCAGGGCTCATTGGAAACCTCTTCATCAACGCGGATCTAGAAAAAGCTACACATATCTTGGATGGAAAAATTTCAGGGCCTGAGTCCATGGTCGTTGATGATGGTGAGTAATTTACAAGAATATTATTAATTTCTTGTTTGAATTCAGATGCAATCTACGCTTCTGTATATGATGCTAAAATTCTGAAAATCGTCGACGGAAAAGTAGTGAGCAAAGCGGCCTATTCTGAAAAATCCAAATTTTTCCCGGATTGTGGTCATTTCGATACGGAACCTGAATGTGGCAGACCACTTGGAATACGTCGTTTAGTTGCAGGCAAACCTAAATTTGTGGTCGCAGACGCATATCTTGGAGTGTTTATTGTAGACTTTACAAATGAGCAAGATCGTGAGTTTCTGGACACCGAATGCCTTTTGGTACAAATATTTATTCCAGCAACTTCCACTCAAATTCTTGATTCTCGCGTTCCAATCGACGGATTCAAACCACGCTTCCTCAACGACTTAGATGTAATTTCTGAGGACGAGATTGTCATTACTGACAGTTCAATTCGTCACGATCGTCGTCATTTCATGCCATTGATTCTAGAGCATCACGCAGATGGACGTATTCTACATTTGAAAATCTCCTCAAAAACTGTGAAGGTCCTCGCTGATAAACTCTACTTCCCGAATGGAATCCAGCTCACTGAAGACAAAAAATCGGTTCTGTTCTCTGAATGTAGTATGGCGAGAATCAAAAAACTGACGATAGCATCTGGAAAAATCGAGATGTTCTCTTCTAACTTGCCGGGTCTTCCAGATAATATCAGAAGTAGTGAACGAGGAACTTATTGGGTCGGGTTAGCAGCAACTCGATCTGCAACTCATCCATCAATGTTGGATCGGCTTGGAAGTTATCCAGGTAGTTATCAAACTGAACCTTCATCCTGATCTCTAAAAATGACATTTCCTTCCAGCAATTCGCCAGTTCCTTGTTGATATAATTCCTACTCAGTACTGGAAACCGCTTCTCAGCCTCTTCAAATCTCCACATTCCATTATTCTGGAACTGGATTCAACCGGACAAATCATCAGAAGTCTTCACGATGTTACCGGAAAAGTTGTAGGAGATGTGTCTCAAGTAACAGAGCACAACGGAGAACTCTACATCGGGAGCTTCGCAGATGACTTCATTGCTAAATTGAAGTTGTAAAATTTCATTTTCTTTTCATTGTATCTTATTCTGCAGAATTTTAATTTATTTCAGAATGTTTATATTTTCGCCTTCTTACCTCTTTCTACTTCACTGCTGGTTTTTTGAAATGTGTATTTGTGATATTCAGTATATAAAAGTATTTTACGGTGTTTGATTAAAGTTTTAATATTTATGTACGAACCTTTTTCTTTTTCAATTTTTGGTGTTCACACATCCAGTAACTCCGTGCTTATATTTTTTCGCGCCATTGTTATATTGATTCGCGCGTTGAAAAAACAATAGAGATCATAAAGGCATCGACCGAGTTTCATTCAGATGACAACTTGTAATGACTGTCATGAAAATCCGGAATCTTCTGCTTCTGTTCGCATTTTATTCATTTCTCAATGTCTCCCACGAATCCGATGCAATTCCATTAAAATTACGCAATGAGTTCCACACTCTTGCCACTTCCAGGTGAAGATATTTATTTTTGATTTTGACATAGAAATCTTCTGTACTTTCCAGATTGAATCACCTCCTGAGCAATCGTTCTGCGACCGATTCATACTTGACAATGATGTTTATCTTAAAAGACTGTCAAAATGAAGTTCCGCTGACTTCGGAAATACAATCATCCGAGAAACAGGTTTGTATGTGAGCCTCTAACAGTTAATAAATTAAAAGTTCTGGTTTTAGTTGGTTTTGAAAGAAGTGACGTGCGGAACGGCTGAAATGAAGAAGTGGTGCAAAGAGAAGCCGGAACGGATTGGTATTCTGACGACGTTGGATAGTGCATCAAACAAAAAAGCGTTGGTTCGCTTTTTGTGTGATAGTGGTGAGAGAATGTACAGTACCGTCCAAAAGGTTGTAAACTTTTGCCGTTTTTATTTAGTTGAAATTGGTCAACTTTGAGGGGGTGTTACGGTATCACGAATTGTCCCACATAATAAATTTTTTATGGATCATACAGATCAAAAGTAGACCTTCATTTTTGTAGTTGACAACTTTTTTGTACGAACACTCCCTAGATAGTTATGGTCACTTTAAGATGACAGCTCAAAAATTTCACTATTTTCCACTGAAATTGACAGATTTTTGGGAGAAATTACTTTGTCGGTGTGTAACTTGCTAGGAAGCGCCCGTACAAAAAAGTTGTCAACTACAAAAATGGAGTTCTAGACTTGGTCTGTTTGATCCCATAAAAATCTACTTGATGGGACAATTAGTATTACCGTAACATACTCTCAAAGTTGGCCGATTTCAACTGAAAACGACCAAAGTTTACAACCTTTTGGACGACACTGTAGTTTTATTAAGAATTCAATATGTTCTGTGCAAGAAGAGGCAAAGAAAAGCGAAGAACAAGAACCGATTTTTACAAACCAGCCAATATTTCAGAACATCTATCCGATCAGAACCCACAACAACGATTGATGAGAAAAATGACCAATTGTATCGTTGTCCTTTTGATTATTGCAATTGTCTTCAGGTACCACTTCAGCGATTTAACTTTTCCCGAAACTTGGTTTTCAATTTTAGCTGGAGTATGAAATGCACTCGGCCGATTCCTCTTCACCCCTCAAATATTCTCAATTTATCGAACAAGTCAAGCACATATCCATCGGACAGCTTCGAAAACATCACACTCAACAGTACTCAATCATTGTCGAGATCACGAATTGCCAGTCGTAATCGCTCAATTTTTAGCATTACACCGAAGAAGTTTCGTATAATTGTTTGATAGAATTTGTAATGTTTAAAAAGTTTTGCCCTGTGAACTCGTGAAATCTAACAACTATTTCTTAAATTATGTAAATAAATCTCTAAACTTTTAAATATTTGGCTCGGTACTTAACTCCAATCAACTGAAAAAAAACAGTTGTGAGTTCGCATCGTTTAAAGGACCTATCGATTTCTCAAAGGATATCTCGCAGCGAAATGACAGGTACTGTGCTGTGGGAGAAGGCGCGCATTGAGATTTTTCGAATTCTTGCGTCATTTTCTCATTTTCCGGGGAATTTTTCCCATGAAACTCTCACATATTATTGATTGAGAAATTGTATTCGCAGATTTACGACGAGTATTGTTTTGATTGATCGCCTTTTACTTTTAAAAAAGGTCATTACTCGTAATAGACAGCTACCTAAGCTCGTTTAAGTGCTTTCCCTGCTTCGGTTTGCCCTCTTCCCTGTTAGTTGTTGTTCATCTTGATTCCCAGCTCGATTACCTTCTTACCGTTTCTCGAATTCTTTTTCCGTGCCATCTACATCTTTATATCATACTTTCAGAACAACTTGAAGCCAACAAATAATAATAATAATGGCAAACCAAGAGTATGAGATCGAGAGACTGGTCGACTTCATCAGGTGAGAAAAAGTTGTACGACTTGACTTATAACATTGAAGTTTTCAGATTTGAAGAGGCATACGAACAGTTCTATCATCACAAAAACAAAGAGTTCGCTGGAATTTTCACGGTATTTTATCGAGTTTCAAACCAATCAGTAGCTTATAAAATTATTGCAGAGAGCCCGATTCAAGAAAAACCCGAGAAATACCTACGTCACCAGCAGATATTATTACAAAGTAACTTTTTTGTTTCTCTTTTTTAAAGAAAAATAGTTTTCAGGTGAAGTGGTTGGGCTTTGATCGAAACAACACAACTTGGGAACCAGAAGAATCTATTCCGAATGAAGTGTATCTCGGCCAGTTCAAGAGATTGAACAATTTGGACGAACACTTGGAAAAAATCGAAGTGTCGTTCGAATGGAAACAAAAAAGAGGTTACATTCCTCTACAAAACGTGAAAATTCTGGAAAAAACGGCTGATGAACCAGTTAATCTGTCTCAATTCTCACCAGTTCTTCTTGACGCTGTTGACAATGGACGATTCGGAATGGTGCCGATTCCAGCAGGCGAGAATCTCAATCAGCGCGCCTTCTTTTTCAAGCTAAATCACACATATTACTTTGTGAAAAACGCAGTGTACAATGCGGTAACACTTAAATTATTCCGAAATAATAACATTTGTTCTTATTTTCAGGAGACGAGTGAGGACGTCGAATCACTTATCAAAGCTTTTCATCATGAAAACAAATGCTTCATTCAAGAGT
Organism: Caenorhabditis latens; assembly: GCA_002259235.3. NCBI lineage: Eukaryota > Metazoa > Nematoda > Chromadorea > Rhabditida > Rhabditidae > Caenorhabditis > Caenorhabditis latens. The sequence continues at coordinate 12,984,674 of CM056093.1, read as the reverse complement.
ACATCCGGTAAGAGTTTTTTGTTGATAATTTCATATTTTCAATTTTTAAACGTCGAAGATTCAAATACATCGCATTATCATTCTTCGTCAAACATTTCTGTATTTTTAGACATGAAAACATCGTCTCGATGCTCGACAGCTTCTACAACTACGACCCAAGCTCTGGAAACCTGCGCATCTCATCTGTATTTGAGGAATGTCCACAAGCTCTTCGTTATAAAATCACGAATGATGGCGTTAGTTGGAAATGGTGAGTTTTAAATAGTCATCTTCAAACTAAAATGTTTCGTTTAGCATGATGTTCGACGTTCTGAAAGGACTTGCATACATCCACACGTATGGTATTCACCAAGGATTATCAGTTGACAATATCTTGTTCGGAAGAAATGGTCAATTCAAAATCGGCCATTTCAATGACTTCACATTCTCGAAACGTATCGATGCGATGAACGTAAAAAGTGTTGGAGTTGAACTTGCGCCAAGAAAATACGGTTTGACTGATCAGTTCGACTTCACTGTCGATATTTACGCTCTCGCCATCGTGGCCCTTCAGTGTTCTGAAAGTGTCCTCCTCGTTCAAGGAGAATGCAAAACATTGGCCGATGTTGAAGAGAAAATTAGACTAGCCATGGATAATCTGCTGTCAGATGAGGATCGTCACATGATCAGAATGATGCTTAAAGCTAGACTTCTCATGCATCAAGGAGCCGGATCATATCGTTTCAGTGCTCACTCTCTCTCGTGTTGGCCAACATTGTATGACAGTGGAATGGTATCCGTCGAATGTATCTTCCTGAAGACATTGGATGCTACTCCAATCGTGAGTCATTTTTATCTGTCGAATTTCTTCTTGTTGAGCCACTGATTCCACTTCGGTACAAAACGATTTACAGATCGATCGTGCATACTATGCACCGGATGAGACTGTGGCAGATGTAATCAATCGAGCCACTGCGTTCTATGGTTGCAGCTTGGAGACGGATTACCGCATGCTCTGTTCCACGAACTTCGATTCCTCGTGCTCTGCTGATATTCTCAGTCAGCGTGAGAACTTCAAAACTGTTGTAGACAATGAGACGACACGGGGAAGCAAAAAATTCCTGATTCTTCCGATTCTCAAACCTTCTGTTGCTCCGGATCATCTCATGCAGAAGTACGTCATCCTCTACCGTCAAGAACTTGGAGGATTCCCGATTATAATCGAGGTATTTTCACATTTCACATTCGAGAGACAGTCTTTAATTAAAATGATTTTAGTCACCAAGATTGACTCCACCGGAACTCCTCACTCTTGTGAAGCGAGAAGCTGTCAGCGAAGAGTACCGACACCTTAAGATGGGCCTGTTCGCAGAAGAACTGAATGACTATGAAGACGATATTCCAAAATGTATGCTATTTTCAATATCTTCTCTGAATTCAAATATTCATTTTTCAGACAGCGAAAATTCGTTCCTGTTGAAAATTGAGCCAGAAGACGCCGTCAAGAGTCGTCTCAGCACACTTGAGGACATGAAGAAGCCGTTGACCGGAGATATGTTGAGATGGACTGAAATAGCTGGAATCCACAGCCTCTTCGGACAGAAAAATGTCGGGCCTGTCGTTAAGCGAAGTCGTAAAAGATCAAGTTCTTGCATGAATTAAGCTTTTCTTCCCGCTCCCCCATTGTTTTACTCTGTTCTATCCAAACCTAGGAAATTTATTGTAATGTTTTATCTATCTAGTAATCTTTTGTTAATACGTTGGCATCTTGAAACCACCACAAATCCCTGTTTTTACCCTTTTATTCATCTCATAGTCCCATCCTAGATCCACCTGCACATCCTTGTTCTTACCTTTTTCATAATTCATATTCCCATCCTTGAACCACGTTCAAGTCCATGTTGTACCTTTGTTCTTTCTTCTCAAGAAATGTTTCAAGGTTTAAAATCAAGCAGATTCGATAAACAAAGGAGACTGTGGGGATATGCTCTTGGGGGATGGTTTTCGGCATAAACATCGAAATATTCATTGGAGATCACAGAAAAATATTAAATGCAGTCGAATGGGAAAATAAATGCGAAATGAGTTGACATGTCAAAAATAAATGCAATTGAGCTTTCAATCAAATAAAAAACTTAAATTTTAAAGATTCAGTAGATTCGATTTTTTCTTGAAGTATTCATCGTCTTTTCCAATCAACCAATGAGTTATGAAATCTGGTTGTTTCTGAAAATTATATTGTCTGTAATTCATAGAATGTTCCAGATAATGTTCTTACCATACTAGTATTGATTCCTCGAATTTCAATGATATATTCGGGATATTCATTAGACAGAAGATGTTTAGAAATATCGGTCATCTGAATCTTTCCGCCTTCTCCAGAAGATTCCATTATCGATGCGATGTTCACCTGAAATGAAAATAGCTTCTGAATCTCTAATTCCGAAGACGTACAGTTTCTCCAAAAAGGCAGTATCGGGGTGATCGTAATCCAATTACAGCAGCAGCCACTTGTCCGGAAGCGAATCCCAAACGAATTGTCAGACGATAATCTTTTCGATGTGGAACCTCAAACTTTTTCAATAATTCCAGAATTTCCAGAGTCACAGATGCAATATTTGCCACGTGTCGTTGTCCATTTTCAGTTGGAATTCCGGAAACAACCATGTAGGCGTCACCAATTGTCTCCACTTTATAGCAATCGTGTCTGTTGAGAGTCGAATCGAATTCAGAATACAACTTATTCAGAAGGTTAACCACCTGGAAATAAGGAATTGACATTTGAATGGTTACGGTTTTACACTATACCTCAATTGGTGTGGAAGCAGAGCAGAGTTTAGTGAATCCGACGATATCACTGAACATTACGGTAGCTGAATCGTACATTTTTGGTGGAACACTTCGACCAGCTTTCAGCTCAATTGCCACGTGTCTGAAAATGAAATTTTGATTTGAAAAGATCTCTACCAGTTACAGCACTACAGTACCCTACCGTAAGGTATACAATTTGGTCTTTTTCAGTTGTAAATAACCAACTTTGAGAGGGTGTTACGGGATGATTGATTGTCCCACAAAGTACATTTTTTACGGATCATACAAATCAAAGGTAGAGCTTCATTTTTGTAGTTGACAACGTTTCTGTACGAGCACTCCCTAGAGAGTTAGGGTCGTTTTAAGGGGACAGCTCAATAACCACTCTGTTTTGCACCTATTACTTTGTCGATATGTAACTTGCTAGGGAGTGCCCGTACAAAAAGGTTCTTAACTACAAAAATGAAGCTCTACTTTTGTTCTGTATGGTTTTTAGATAATTTACTTTGTGGGACAATCAAGCATACCGTAACATCCTCTCAAAGATGGTCATTTTCAACTGATAAAGACCTAATTATATATCTTCATGCACGGCACTGTACCTACGCGGAAAAAGTTTTTTGAATTCTTTCTGATAGTGAGCACAAAAAACCTTTCTTCTCTTCAGATGTCAATAAAAGATATCTCACTTTGGAAGCAACTGAAACAGAAGTCTCTCTGCTCTCAAATTAGCTTCTTCTGCCAATTTCGTCCTTTCTCCGACAAGTTTCTCCAAATTATTCGCGTACTCTTCCATCATTCTCATCATACTGTCAACAAGATTTCCCTTTCTGAATAACAAAAGATTGTCTGAATTCCAAAAAAAGGAATCTCACGTCTTCAGGGCGACTTCAGTTGCCAAACGAACTCTTCGAATGGTTGGTCTCATATCTGGTTGATCACTCCAACAATCCTGAGAAATACAATTGATTTAAGTGTAATTGAGTGAGTGAATCCACATGAGACTTTTCGTGAAATCAAATTCCTTTTGGGAGAGAAGGCTCAAAAGTTGGATTACTATTATCCGAATGCCCTGAAAACAGAATCAACCATTTTTATGAGTCAACATATAAGACGGTTGAAATTTCAAAAGTTCAGATAATTGAAGGAAAATCTCGAAAATTGAAACATTTTTGGATAACTCCAATTAATACTGTATCTTTTCTTTTCCGTGTTCATACTGCCAGAAAACAGTTTATAAAGCAGATTTATGCAAAATCCATCAACTTCCTTTTTATCTTGACAAACCATATATCTGAGTGGAAAAGATAGAGCAGATTTATTAAAATGTAAAAAATGGATAGAAAAAATAAATATGAACGGGGCAGAATTTCCAAGTTTATAATTCTGGACCAACATTGAAGATCTGAAAAAGAAAAAAAACTTTCACGTGAAGTTTATTTTGGAGCAGATTTTTCAATTTGAAAAATTTGGACAGAAAACATAAATTTTTATATTTTTGCCGTAAGTTCCAACTCATCCGTTTTTCGTGGTTTTAGGGCAGAAATTGAAAACTGAAAATTCTGGATCGGGCGGTATGTTGAAAATGGTGAAAAGTTGAGAATTCTGAAATTTAAGATACCTCAACACCGAGCTGCAAATATCATTAATTTTTCAAAAAACGAAGAAAAAGAAAGTTGTGAATACGCTGAAACGAATCTAAACATTTGAAACCGAATAAATAGAACATAATTTTTACAAATTTATTTCGTTTGAGTAATGTTCGCTTTTTAATCTTCAACACAGCCAATGCGAAGTGAGCAAAAATGGAACCAAAAAGAAAAACTAACGAAATTTCGAAGTTCCACGTGTGCGAAAATGTTGTTTTTGACACGCAAACTTTTGATTGTCGGCGTAGATTAAAAAAAAACAGCAAAACAGCCAAAATTTTTTCACTTTGCACCGGCTATACAAGATCGGAATTAGAAATTGAACAGCTCTAATTTGTAAATTTCGGAAATTTTAGTGTTTAGATTCGTTTCAGCGTATTCACAACTTTCTTTTTCTTCGTTTTTTGAAAAATTAATGATATTTGCAGCTCGGTGTTGAGGTATCTTAAATTTCAGAATTCTCAACTTTTCACCATTTTCAACATACCGCCCGATCCAGAATTTTCAGTTTTCAATTACTGCCCTAAAACCACGAAAAACGGATGAGTTGGAACTCACGGCAAAAATATAAAAATTTATGTTTTCTGTCCAAATTTTTCAAATTGAAAAATCTGCTCAAAAATAATCTTCACGTGAAAGCTTTTTTTTTCAGATCTTCAATGTTGGTCCAGAATTATAAACTTGGAAATTCTGCCCCGTTCATATTTATTTTTTCTATCCATTTTTTACATTTTAATAAATCTGCTCCATCTTTTTCTTGGTTGACTCCATTTATTATCAAGATTCTCAAAAAGTTGGCATAAATCTGCTCCAATTTGGAAATTGTAGCAGTAGTTAATGATTTTTTACGAATCAAGAAGAATTTCTGGATTTTTCAGTTCCAGAACCATAATTCAAAGCCATTTTGAAAAGTTAACAGTCTTACTGCTTAAAAAAGCAGATTTTTCTTAATTTTGCACTCTCAAGTAGTAAAATCGAAACTTTTGAAATATCAACCGTCTTATATCGTCATTGTTCACAAAAAAACACATGTAGAATACATTGATTTTAAACTCACCTGAAGCAGTGCAATCATATCTGGATTCAATTTTTTATTTCTTTGAATCGAAGGCTTCTGAATCTTATCTCCTTCAGCCGCCTTTTGTGCCAATTCTGAAAATCCTTCCAGTCAAATCTCTATATAAAAATCGAGAGGTCAAAACCTGTCAAATCCATTTTCTCATCATACGGTAGACTTCTGAATAGAATCTCATAAATGATGACTCCAAATGCATAGATATCCGATTGTTGACGACGAATTATAGTCTGTCCCTGCCATTTTTGATCCATTCTCTTGATTCGATTCTTCTCATTTGCGCTTCGGATTTCAGGTGGAACATAGAGACTTGCTGAAAAAAACAAGATAAAAAGAGATCATTTTGATACAGTACTGTGCAAAAAGATACGCACTTTGGCCGTTTTCAGTGGAAATTGTCCAACTTTTAGAGTGTATCATGGTAATTCTGATTGCCAAACCTAGTAGGTTTTAAATGAATTATACAGACCAAAAGAAGAGCTTCATTTTATACGGACACTCCCTAGAGAGTTACATATCGACAAAGTAATTTCTCCCTCAAACCAACCAATTTCAGTGCAAAATAGTGCAATCTCTTAAAATGAACATAACTTTTTAGGGAGTGCCCGTGCAAAAAAGTTGTCAGTTACAAAAACGGAGCTCTTTTCTTAATCTGCATGATTCATTAAAATTCTACTAGGTGTGACAATCAGAATTACTATGACTCACTCTCAAAGTTGAACAACTTCAACTTAAAACGGCCAAAGTTCGTATCTTTTTGCACAGTACTGTACAAAATTCAATTCAACATCACAACCTTTTGTTAAAAACTCGACTGAACTAACTCATTGGATACCTAAACTTACCCATCTGCTGCCATTGTTTCTCCGATTCATTATCTATTTTACAATTGATTCTTCCATGTTTCTCCCATCTTTTCAATGGGTCTCCAACTGCGTAATCCGTCAATTTCAGCATCCAATTCTTGTCAATCAACGCTGTCCATGAAGCAAGTCCACCGTGGTAACCAATAGGAGATGAGTGTAAATACTCTAATCCCAAAGTGATATCTCGAACGAAAGCTCCTTGAAATTTCTCATCCATATTGAATTTATCGCAGTAGATCACATCTTGGAGGGTTCCCCGAGAGCAGAACTTCCATAGAAGTAAAAGTTCAGCTTTCTCATTGAACGAGATACCAATGAAGGGATTTATATTGTCATGAACTGCTTGTTTCATCTGAAATATAAAATCTATCGATTCTGCAACTGATTCGTTTATGATAATATTACCTTTGTCAACAGAACCAAGTCCTCTCTCTTGAATTTAATATTCTGTCTCTGCTCGTATAAATCATAAACTGCATGAGTGTTCACTCCAACAATCGCATGATTTTTGATGAGTTTTGTTTCCACTTGAGACATTTTTGTGGTTGCTGAATTCAATGAAACCACAGATTTTGCTTGCTCTTCATCCAGAATCTGAACGTCATCTCTCAGAATTCTCCACGGCATCTTCTCAAGAGCACTCGTTTCACATGCTCTTCTCAACCAAACTGCTAAAACTACAGTTATAATTAAGCAAACTCCAGCTGTGATCAATATGATTGTCTGTGTATAATCACAGTTCTCTCCACGGAATCCACATTCCGGCTCAGAATCTGGAAATTTTCCAGCCAGAGTCGGCCAGAATTTCGTGACGACGTCGGAGACAATCTGGAAGTATTGTAAGTCAGTCTGAAACTGCGGGGAACGAAGGACGAAGAAAAATGAACTAACAAGTTCGATACAAACTGCTTCCATACAGTTCTTGGATGTGACTGTGGAGTTGATGAGGGCGACGGTTCGGATCTGAAATTGCATTGTATTGACTCGTTTTTTTCGGGGGAGTTACAGTACCGGCGGCATGTTTCAGTGGAAAATGACTAACTTTGAGGGGTTGTTACGGTTGTTATGTTTGTCCCACAAAGTAAATTATACATAAACCATACAGAACAAAAATAGAGCTTCATTTTTGTAGTTGACAACTTTTTTGTACGAGCCCTCGCTTGAAAGTTACATCTTGACAAAGTAAAAAGTGCAAAATAGTGCGAATTTTGTGAAGTCGTCTTAAAATCATAACTCGCACGTACAAAAAAAGTTGTCAACTACAAAAATGAAGCTCTATTTTTGTTCTGTATGGTATATATATATATATAGTTTACTTTGTGGGAAAATTCCCTAGGTAACACCAAAACACACTGTCAACGTTGGTCATTTCCAACTGAAACAGGCCAAGAAAAAGTTTTCTGAGTACAAAAAACTTTCGTTGTTTCTCCTCTCTGATGCAGAGATTCAGCTCCAGTCTTCAATTGGTTTTACAATTATAAGCACAAACCAGCTTGAGATGTCAAATCTTCTCCAAAACATCTCGAACCCTATTAGTTGGTCAACACATTCTCCCTTCCAACAATCCTTTTAATTCACCCTAATTCTCCCTGTTTTCCACTAACCTGATCTCTATTACCATCCACATAGAATGCACTGAAAGAGGTCATTCTCTCTGCTCCATTGTCAAATGTTATATTATCCATCACGCCTGAAATTCATTATAACTAAACATAAATTCAAGTCCCCAATGTACCTGAAAATGTCATTCCAATTGCCATATTGTAGAATGATTTTCCATCAATTCTCGATCCATTCCCAGCAAAAGCAGTCGTATTTTTGTAGTTTAAATGCAAATACTTTTGAGACATCTTGGCGAAAACACAATAACTTTCATAGAGAGCGACGTAATTGAACAGGTCTTGTTCATCAATATAAATCCGTTTTGTTTTGTCGAAAATCGCAATAAATTCATTGAGAAGATCATCCGAAAATCCATACGAATTGTAGATTTGAATGGTGTTTGGATAATCTGTTTTGATCGTTTTTTGTGCAAGTTTTCCATAGAAAATGGGCGGTTCAGCAGAGTTTCGTGAGACAATAAGGGGGTTGATGTAGACGAAATCGGAATTTGACATTTCGGCAAGTTGAGTTGCATTTCGAAATACAGAAGATAGGTCTCGAGTGGAAGAGAACAGTGGGATGATTACTGTAACGAGATGGTTGTTGACTTGGGAACGAGTGACGGATAATTGAACTTTTTGAGCCTCCACAGATCATTTTGCCCCTCTTAATCTAGATTTCAGCCCTAAATAGTCTATCAAAGATCAGATTAAAAAAGGAAATGACGCAAGGAAAAAAACACTTAAAAGTCAAGGGACTCAAGATTTGAAACCCAGTATTCCGTACCTCTTGAATTGTCTTTTAACTCATTCATAATTCCATTATCAACCAAATCTTGAGCACTTGAGCTCTCTTCAAACATGACTCTTCTTGTAATTGTGATTCCACGAGACCTCAATGCCTTCTCCAAACTTGATATCTTTTCAAATGAATCTGTCCCAATATTTGCGACGATTGACGCTTTTGTCAAGTTGTGATGAATCATGAATGCAGCAGTTGCATCAGAAATTGAGGAGAGAGACTGGAATGAAGTTCTCAAGAGAGTTTTGTAGATTTTTGAATCCGAGAATTCGGCAGATGTAGCTGTGTAAGCGAAGATGGGAATGTTCCAGTAGGATGCCATTGTTGCAACTGGTGACAGTTCTGGAAATGTAGATTGAGATACTGTAGCTACAGTAACCAGACTTGTCAAAAATCGGGCCGGCCAGGTTCGGCCCGTTGACCCGGATGGAACAACACTCATTTTTTAACAAAATTTTCTGAAAACTTTCGAAAACTTCGAGTAAAAGTGCTGAAATTATCATACATATTCACCTTTTGATTGAATTTTAAAGTTTTATTCGAAAACATCAAAATTTTTTCAAAAAAAAGTTTCAAAGCGGGCCGAACGGGCCGGGCAGGGAATATTTTTGATTTCGGTCAGCCCGGTGCAAGTATGTCAGTAACCAATTATCCGATTACGTGGCGTTCAGATTGAGAAGAAATAACTCAAAATAGATTTCCCACAAATTATCCAATTTCTCACAACCTTTTACTCTTTTGATGACATTTCAAGCTAATTCTGAAATTCCTTTTTTTCTAGAATACTAATTGAAGACAAGACTTCCAAGAAGCTAATATTTGTGGAAATCTAACATATATTTTCGAATAAGCTAGACAATTGGATAAGTGGTTTTCAGTATTTCAGACTCCATTATCTTGCAAAATAACTTATTTCTGAGAATCCTAGATTTCTTCTAGACACCTCCCTCGCTCGTAAAGTACACTCGAATCAAACTTCATTCTGGAAATTCTCTTGATTAATATTCAAAAAGTCAAAATTATTCAGAATACGCACGTCAAAAAAGCTCCATTTATCCTGTGTTCCTGATGACTTTTCTACTTCTCTTTTCACATAAATGACGACATTGAAATGGAAGAAAAGTTTGAAAAAGTCACGACTTCAATTACTTTTTCTTTCCTTTTCTTTATACTTTCAATTGTTTTATGTCCCGCAGAGACAGAAGTTGGACTTTGAACTAACCTTTCGCACAAAATGGACCAAAGAAAGCATCAATATGCTGGACATGATATAGTGATGCAGCTGCTGCAACTCCCTCAAATGAAGCTCCACATCCTTCCACGTTGATCACTCTGAAAACTTTTTTCTGTTGTTATTTCCAGATAAATCTGAACTTTCAAGAGAAAGGGAATGGTGCTAATTAAGAAGGTTCATGAAGACTTCTACGAGGTTGTTTTTCGGGAACTTCGACGCGTGTTAGAAATTTTTTAAAGATTGTTTTTCAGTTGTCATATTTATATGTAACCATGTACTGTTAAAGTACATAAGGAGAAGTATGAATCAAAAAATGTTGTAGCTTGGCCACTTCATAGTACCGGCCAAAAAGATGTCATAATTTGCCTTTTTCAGTTGAAAATGTCCAACTTTGGCAGTGTATTTCGGTGTCACCTGATTGTTCGATAAACTCAATTTTGCATGGGTTGGAAAGAGCAAATATGGCACATCATTTTTGTAGTTGACTTTTTTTTTGCAGGATCACTTCCAAGAAAGTTACAGATTGTCAAAGTCATGTTTTCTCCTGAAACTAATTTCTGTTGATATTTTGGAGCTATTCACTTTGACAACCTGTAACTTTCATGGTAGTGTCCCTACAAAAAAAGGTCTACTACAAAAATGATGTGCTGTTTTTGTTCTGTCCAACCCATACAAAACTAAGTTTATCGGACAATCAGATGACAAAGAAATACACCGTCAAAGTTAATAACCTTTTGAGCGGTACTGTAGCTCACCAAGATTGCCTTAAAACGGGTTAAAACTCTGATCCTTTCAAAACATTTTCCAATCCCCTTACTCACTCAATATCGAAGTTCTTTCCCAAAACTCCCTGCTCGATCATTTTCTTCTTCGCCATATCCATAATACTTGCCAGCATTTTCCCATTTTCCTTCGAGCTGATACTTCCGATTCTCAACTGAAAATTACCTCAATTTATAGTGTAAATGACCTCTTTTATTTCCTTGTCTCTCTTTTTCAGATGATTCATTTCCTTCCAAGAGAAAAGAAGAAGCCACATGTTTTCTTTTGACCTAATTACACACTCATCGAAAAACAAAGAATACATCCACCACCCCAGCTCTTTTCTTTTCTCTTCTTGCCGTCATAGTACGACTATAAAAATTTGAATTTTGATTTACTTGAATCCAAATTTTTCCCTTCTTTACGTCAATCAACAAACCGTTATTTGTTCATTCTTCTCGTCTTCCTGAGAGAATACAATTGGAATCCAACAGAATATGATGAATATGAATTGAAAATTCCAGAAGTTTGTGAGCATTACACTTTAGAAGAGTAAGAAATTCAGAAGGTAATTCTCCAGAATAAATGAAGAATTTTGTGAGTCTCAGTTGCTTTTATTCCATTTCTCGACTACCATTTAATCGCCTCCCTCAGTCGGATTTTGGATGGATTTTCTAATATTGCTCGAGTGGTTTCGAGTCGAATTCTCTTCTGAATATTCAGATTCTCTAGGATCAGTAAGGAGGATGATCCTAAACCTTTTTGAAGATTTTCAAAAGAGAAAAAAGAGATTATTGAGGGGTTGTTGTCATGATAAAGTAATCAGTTAGAGTAGTTGATTCTTGAACAATTCGATTCTCCAAGAAGATAAAATATCTGGAGAATTGAGAGCTAACGTTCTCAAAAGTTCAAAATCTGTAAAAAGTTTATAGATCAGAAAAATAATGGAATGAGCGTTTTTGTCTGGTACGGTCAAGTCTCCAAAAATCTAGTTATAGTTTCATCCAGTGTCGGCCTCGTCTCTTTAATATGTATATGTCCGAAACGGGCCGACACGGACCGCGGCGTAACTTGCTTAAAACGTAATATTATGAGCTCAAAAATAGACGAAAATGTAGATCTTAGCGAGTTCTGTATCCTGGCCTACTACGGGCCGGATGACTAGTCTTTAATGTACCGCAGGCAGGGCTAGAATTGGTTTTTCGACCATTTTCGCGTTTTTGGGCACTTTTTCCCGGCCCGCGTTTAACGGCTAACCATCCGGCCCATAGTAGGTCGGTCTAGAACTCACCGAGATCTACATTTTTTTGGGCTCATAATATTACGTTTGAAGAGAGTTACGAGCCGGCCAGTTTCGGCTAGGCTTGAAAGTTTTGTAATAGAAATCTGTGTGCAGTTTCCAGTTCGCCATAATTTTCAAGTGGGGCTTCCATAACCAGTTTCACGTCTTCCATCAATTGTTTCTTAAATGTTTTTCTCAACAGCCGTCCAAAACGATGACCCTCAAAAAATGATATCATCTTATCCCATTTCTAAAATGTTCTGACCGGAACAATGACTTATTCTCATCCCATTCAGAAATTGAAACTTCTCATTCAATAATCAGAATCACAAGTCACAATCCTTCTTTTCTCTTCTGATTTCATTTTCCCATTGTTTCCAATTCTTTTCTCAGTTACTCATTCATCAAATCCTTTCCTTTTTTCATTATCCCAAATAATTGTTTTTTTTGGTTCCTGATATCTATCTCATATTGTTTTCACTTCATTGCAGTTGTGATTCACCAACTTATTTATCTCCTTTTCTTGCCCCAGATCATCCTCGCTTACTACAGAAATGAGGATTTTCTGATTTTTAATACAGCTCAGACCGATTCTATATTATTACTGGTTTTGGGAAAACATTTGGAAGGGATGACAGATGGAATAGGGGGAAAGGAATGGGGGGAAGTGGGGGATCTGGAGTTTCAGAATGAAAGGAACACGGAAAAACACAAATCAGTGTTTTTCTCATAAAGTTTGAGATCTTGTTAGGAATGCAAGAAAATATTGGAAAGGATGTATTAGCACGGCCCGCTTCTTACAACTGCGCTGCACCGAAATCTCCTTGAAAATGTTCTCTTTTTCTTTGAGTCTCTCATTTTCGAACGCAATTTTCATTGTTTTCGGTAGAGCGCGGTTGTAAGAAGTGTGCCGTGCTTATACAGCCTCAGAGAGGATTTCAGATGATTTGAATCATAAGAACTAAGTAATGAAAAAAAATCTGTGTCTTTTTCCTTTTCCTAAAAATCAAAAATCCTCCAACTCACAGATTCCCACTGACTCAATTACTGTCTCGTGAGAATTTTATTCCAAAGTTTGAAGTTTTCAAAATTTCGAATTCCCAGCGTTTCTCATAAAAACCCACAACGAAATCAGAAAAAATTCCCTGTTCATTCCAATATTTTCTTATGATGTTTTTCCTTCCTTTTTTGTATTCAAACCTAATCAAATCTCATCCGAAATTCTCATGTTTCTACGTCTTAGTACCACGCACTTCTTCTGCTTCTTTTCAGCTCCTCTTCTACTCCCTAGACTCCGCCCCTTTTCGGTGAAGAATGCCCCGCCCACTTCTGCTCACGGAGCACTATAGCACGGCTACATATATACATCATTTCTTGGTTTAAAAGCTGAGAAGAAGAAGGAATATTCATTCGTCGTAATGTTCCTAATCGAATTTTCTTTTTTCTCTTTAATTTCGTTTCCTTTTAAGTGGTTCAGTACCAGAACTAATTTCATTATATTCTTCGGGTTTCCTCTGATTCATTTCTTATTTTTTTTCCAGTTTTCAAGAAACATTTTCCAGGGAAAACAATGTTCGGACTTGTGTGCAAAATGCTCTTCGCTCTTCTCTTCGTTCTGTCAGTTTCAGCAGCTCCGGGTACGTCAGAAACAACATGTTCTTTGTTTTATAAAATGGGGTCAGAAGGTTCAAAAAGAGAAAAAAACGAGCTTCTGAATGATCGTGATCTGATTAGTGTAAATAGGTCTGGACAGTTTCCAGAAACTTAAAGGAGGTGAGAGCTCAAACAAAAAAAATTGGCTCTAATTTCGGTAAGTGGGTGTCGAACTCATGACCGAATGCGCATGGATACAAAATCTTAACCGGCTGAGCTACACGGCCGAGAACGCGATCGACCACTCTGGGCTGACATAAATGCGGGTGCCTTTCAAACAAAGATTCTTTTCGTTTTCAACTCTTTTAAATACCTGCGAAACGATTTCTCCTAAACTAGACTAGACGCTATCCTCCCTAACGTCACTCGAATTTCGAACATTGAGTCGCCCATCTAAATAAGTCAAATGTCTATTTTCGGTTTCCTTTCTCCCCGTGCAAAGTCTTCTGAATACTGATGACCCTTCTCTTCTCATCGAACGGAATTCTAATTTCAATTCGTCTTCTTTTCTTGCAAATTCTGAAACTTTGAAAAGAGATACGTACGTCACCAATTAGTCACCTCAATTCGACTTAATCGAAAACTGGGAAAACATGTGTGAAAGTAGTCGGAAAGGGAAATTTAGAATATTCAATGAGATGAGGGAAGGCAGGAAAATTTCATGATTTGGGGATGAATAACAAGAGGGGAAAACGTCTTTTCTTAGAAAACTTCATAAGTGTAATTCATATTTTTCAGCCCTCTTCGAACTTCCGAACCGTTCCGTTCGTCTGATTCGCTCGGATCCAGCGGCCTACGATGGATACGAGAACAGCTTCTACCGGGGATATGGAGCTGATCAGCAATTCAGATTCAACTCTCAACCAAATTGGTAATCGAATGGAAGAAAACTGATAATAAATGAATACATTAAGAGAGAGAACTTCGTAATAATAATAAACCGTTTCTTTTGTTTTTAGTCTTTTCCGACTTCATCGGTGCAATTTTATAAACAAAGCCCTTATTCAAGGAGAAAATGATATATGAGGGGAAAAAAGTTATATAACAAAAATCTAAACAGAAATGAATAAATAAATGAACATAGATGGAAAACAATTCTTCTTCCGGATCATCGTTCCAGCTCCTTTGCAGATTTTCCACGTTGTTTTGGCATCTTTTTGTTTGTTGAATCTTCCAGTTCTCGTCCCTGAAAGAAATATTTGATTTTTGAGCGGTTCCAAACAAAAGAAAAAGAAATAATTACCTTGTAATAATGGGGCGCCACTTCCAAAAGCCATCCACTTTCGATTTCGGACATCTGAAAAAAGGAAATGTGATTTTTGAAATTTCGAATGATTTTTCTCTTTCTGTCTCCCTTTTGTGTAGGAGTTGTATTGTTGCTCAGAATGAAAACGGAAGCTTTCTGCGGAACTCTTTTTTGTGGGTTTCCAGTTTCATTCAGACCGAATTCAAAGAAAAGATCTTTGCAAGAAAAGAAAAGAAAACATGTCAAAAATTCAGTGTTCCGCCGTTGCGGCGCTGATTCTGAATAAGAAGTAAAAAGAAACCGGAAGTTTTGATGTGAGATTTTCGAGATTAGAATACAAGAATATATGACATGTCATTCATAAAAATGTATTACTGTAGGTTGTGTTCAGATAACGTCAACATTGATTCTCAATGAACTTTTCCAGAAAAATTTCGAAAATTCCCGTTTCATCATTCGCTTTCGTAATCTACTATGGGAATATGATTTTGTATTTTAATGTTTCAGGAACATCATCGCATTTCCGGTAGTTTGTATAGATATTCAAAAGTGCTCTTTAATGATTTCATCATAAATAATTCCTCGTCATCATCTTTTATGTACTAAAGGTTTGTAAGGAGGGTGTGGGAAAATACGGAGGTCTCCGGCACAATGGGTATCTTGTAATTGTTTGGGAAGAGTGATCTCTATGATAAAATTTGCTCAGAATTCGATTAAGCTATTCAGAAAACGCGTGGGTTTCTTAGTAATTCTTCAAATCCTGAATCGAACGGGTGTTTTTCGGCGAGATTTTTTAATTTTCTCATCTCTGTTTTTGTCAATTTTTTCATCATCACTACCGTTTCTTGACCAAAACTTTGGGCCAAAAAACAGAGAATATTTGATTGATCAAAACATATTTTTTGGTCTCAAGAGCCTGAAAATGTGTCATCTTTCCTATGTACACATATTCTCAAGAAGGAAATTGAAGAGGTTGTTGAAAATTGGATAAATGCGATCAAGAGACTCTGTCTTTCGAAAGAAAGAGACAATTCAATAATCATGTGGCTCTCTAGAAGCATTTCAGAAGATCTCAAACTTCACATCGATTCGAAAAAAAGTACACGTGCAAAATTGGAGAAAATGAAGAAGAAGAAATGACGAATTGATCAAATTTCGAAAGTAAAAGTCGTCAAAAGTCAGAATACGAGCACAAACTACTGGAATTGAGTTTACTTCTTAAAAATTCGGTTTGTAAAATTTTAAGAAAGAGGAATCCTGATAGAAAGTAAGCCATCCAGACCGTATGGAAGCAAATTGCATGTTCACCTAGATAATATACGATTTAACCTAATAAAGATTCCGTTTTCTAATATCCAATACATCTCCCACTCAATTTTCCGTTTGAATAAACCCAATTACCTCTCTCATGAACTCTTTGCTTGTGAATACCAATTCGTAGTATACAACCCAACGTGGCGTCTCTTCGAAAAGGCATGAATTCGGATGGGGATGGGTGGTGTGCTTGTGCTTGACCGTTTTGTAGTGTCCTGCAATAAAGATGATTTTTTGAACGAAATTTTGAATTTTCGAAGAAATTTATAGGTGTATAGTGGGAATCAGAACGATCAAATTTGTGGTTTCGGTTAGTTAGATTGAATAACAAAAGTTCGATCCAAGGATCATATATTACAAGAATCAAAAGTTATACTCTTAGATGTCTGTCTTCCCTAATAAGTTGTCCTAAAAGGTTTCAAATAACTTGAAGGGAAAAGCATCGAAAGTGTCAAATTACGCTGAAAGTGATGACGTTTTTGTTGTCTGAAAACGCACAAGGGATTTCGTGTTTAGGAAATTGTCCTTACTGATTAATAATAAGAACGGATTGATTTCGAGGTAAAACAGGTACAAGCATACTTTTTGTTTGACGCTAGTTTTGTTATTGAACTACAATTTCTTGCTTACCTGTATTATCCAATTTCGAAACATTGTAAAAGTATCCAGCAGTGATTGCTTTCCGAATCTTGATTGTGTCGGTGGAAGATTTCTGAAAACATATAAAATTAATTTCAGTTAATTGAATGTTCCTATAACTACTCACCAGTTCAATTTCGACTCTTTCCAACAATCCAACCAATTGATCGCGAACATCTCTTGCTCGTTTCATCGTTCGATGTTGAACATAGTTTTCGATACACCTGAAAACAAAATGATAAGATCTGACGAAACACTCGAAGACAACTTACCATCTCTGAGAAAACTGTGACTCTTGCCATTTATTGTAGACATTCATCAACGTGATGTGATCTCCAGCGGGGCTCCAGAAGCCTTTCCGAGCAGAGTCTGCGTGGATTACTTGGGCTTTCGGTCTGAAAAAATGATACTGAATTTTTAATATTCTGAAAAATGAAATTACCTGTAAAATACAGCAGCATTACATGACAGCATAGCAGCAATCGTGACAATCTCTTCAGAACATTCGTATTTTTCACTTGCAATAATCATTTTACTCATACACGGATCGCATGGAAATTCAGCCATTCTTCTACCCAGTTTTGTCAATTCTCCTCGATGGTTCAAAGCACCCAAAGCATATAACTGTTCAAGTGCAATGACGAGTGTTTCCTGAGGTGGCGGATCCAAAAAGTCAAAATGAACAAGATCGTGAATACCCAGAGATTTCAACATCAATACAACATTTCCGAGATTTGTTCGTTGAATTTCGGGAATCGGTTGTTCTTCCAGCTCATGTTTGTAAGCCCAAGCAGTGTAGAGACGGAAGCATTTACCAGGACCTGTTCGACCGGCACGACCTGCTCGTTGGTTTGCTGCAGCCTTTGAAATAGTGACAACATGTAAATGTTCCACTCCACTTCTTGCATCGAATGAGTTTTGTTTCGAGAATCCGGGGTCAATGACAAAACTGATTCCATCAATAGTAACTGATGTTTCAGCAATATTTGTAGCGAGAACAACTTTTCTGGCGTCTCTAGGTGTTGGTTCGAAAATCTTCGCTTGTAAATCACTCGGCAAATTAGCATAAACCGGAAGAGGAATCAACTCTTTAATTTTTGAGCCGAGGGCTTTCGACCTTTCCATCAGCGCTTCTTGTACGGTTTCAATTTCTTCTTGACCCGTTAAAAACACCAAAATATCACCGGGTAGTGGTTGTGTCAAATGAATTTGCATTACAGTCACAATCGCAGCATCCAAGTAATCAGCTTCCGGAGCTTGTGTGTAGTAAATATCAACCGGGAAACGACGTCCTGGAATCCGGAAAATTGGAGCATCATCGAAGAAACTTGAGAACTTTTCAGCATCGAGAGTAGCAGATGAAATGAGAAGTTTCAAATCTTTTCGGAATCGAGCAATATCTTTGACAAGACCGAAAAGAATATCTGTATGGAGGGTACGTTCGTGAGCCTCGTCGATCATCATTACACTGAAAAATGGAGAAAAGTTAATAAAAATAAATAAGCTTGACTGAATATTTACTCACCTGTAACTAGCCAGATCTGGTTCATTGAGAAACTCTCGAAGAAGCATTCCGTCTGTCATGTATTTCAATACAGTCTTCTCTGATGTGCAATCTTCGAAACGGATACTGTATCCAACCTGCAAGAATATAACTAATTTCTCTTCTTCAATCACTTGATTCCCTACCTGTGTTCCTAATTTACAATTCACTTCATCTGCAACTCTCGCAGCAACAGACATCGCTGCGACACGTCTTGGCTGTGTACATCCGATTCGTTTTCCTCCTTCACAGAAACCAGCTTCATACAAATATTGAGGGAGTTGTGTTGTTTTTCCAGAGCCCGTTTCTCCTTCAATGATCAGTACTTGATGCTCTTTCACTGCTTCAATAAAGGCATCTCTAAATGCATATACTGGAAGTGATTTCCGAACTTCTGCGATCGACATCTTCTTTTTCTCTGCTTCTGTCTCTTTTTCTTCGTCTTTTTCATTCGTTCCTGGCATTTGCAGTGCTTGAATGAAGTCGATTTGCTCATCTAACAACAACTCGAATTCCGGTTCGTTCTTCTTCGCATCCTTGGCTCCAATATGAAGCATAGCTGACGTCAATTGATCAGCTTCCCACTTAGCTCCATCACCACCTGGTAATAAATCTTCCTCGTCATCGATATAGTCTGTAGGCATGCTTCGAGATGTGGCATCAGGAAGATGATATCTTTTGATTTTCATCACTTCTCCAGCTTTTCCGTGAGCTTTTGCGTATTCTAACACTTTCTTTCTGTATTCCATGTCCTCTCTTTCTCGCTTCGTGAGTTTTTCATTAGCAAAAAGAGTCTGATCATCATAAACAATCGCTTCTAACTCCTCCAGTTTATCGTCTTTCCTTTTCTTCAAGTACTGCCTTCTTGATTCCTCTCTTAGCTTATCAATCGATGATCCTTCCTTGTCTTTGTTATCATCTCGTTTCTTTTCCATCACGCTTCTCGTCTTTTCTTTCTCTTTTTTGTTGATTCGGGCAGCTAGAGCATCTCTTTCAGCAATATCTGCATCTAAACGAGCTTCAATTGCTTCAATATCAGAATCATCTGATTCTTCAACCTTTTTTACTGGCTTCTGGCTCTTTTTACTTGGTTTTGGAGCCTCATCTTCACTACTACTCTCTTTCCTCTTCCGAACATTTTTCGTTTTTGAGGATACATAATCATCGTCTTGTAATACTCCAACTGCACGATTCAATCTTTTTAGCTCTTGTTCAGCTAGCTCAGTTGCTGTTGGTCCTCTCTGTCGTACGGGTACTGCTTGTCGTGGCATTCGACTCAACAACTGATCAGCGAATGATTGAATTGCTGGTGAAACATTAATGTCACAATCATCTCGAAGTTTCTCTACCAAATCCCGAGAAGTTTTAGCTTTCTTTGCCAGAGCATGAACATATTGACATATTGACTTATCACTGATTCCGACAATTGCATGAAGTTGATCGTTGATAAACTGTTCCACAGACATTTTGCTGAAAAAAATAAATAATTAGAAGCTAATTATGAGAAAAATGACGGTTAGATAAATTAAGTTATTTGATAAAAATCAACAATTATTGAAAAACAATCAAGAAACGAAAAAGAAAGGAAGTATTTCGAAAATATAACTTCTAAATACCTCTGAATATGAATCTTTTAGTTCTCTGTTTGAAAATTAAAGAGTTATGCAAAAATACGAAGTTTCCAAGATTTTAACTTATCGTAAATACAATTCGAAAAAGAAACCGAAAAAGATTTTCAGCAAAAAAAATGTTGACAAACAATAAAAAAAATTATTTTCGAAAGCGCTCCAATTGAGTGTAAACACCTTCACGTCGGATTGCAGACTCAGTAGAAAAATTTTAGAATGGCATTTTCAATGCTTATTCTCGAAATTGATGTGAACTGCAGTGTTTTTCTCAGGAAAAAATTAAAATAGAGACTTGAAAGTGTTCGGAAAATTCTATTACAGTTTGCAAATCTTTTTGTACAGCACAAATCTTTATTTCTCAGTTTACTATTGATATACATAACTTTTTGAGTTGATAACAAATGAAACAATGGTACAACCAAAATCAACTATTAAAAAACAAAATGCCTCAGAAAGTTAATCACCTCACCAACAGTCAGTGATATGCTCAATTGATCATCTTTGGCAGAAAACCACAAGTGGGTGGCGAACCAGCATTGGGAGAAACGACGCTCAGAACTCACCCGCCTGCGCTACCCTTGCATCAGATCGGTAGGGGGGAATGAGGTCTTGAGAAGAGTGCGGCGAGTGTGGTTTATGAGAAAAAGATGGAGTTTTCGTAATCTATAGCAGTTTGGTATTCCAACTGCTTTTTTCTTATTGAACTGTTTAAAAACATACAATTACCGATTGTACAAATGAAAGGATTCCGCAAACTTCAATTTTTGGTTGAACTTTCATAATCAAAGAATGATTTTGCAAACTGCATCTGTAAAAATAAAAGTAAAAATATTCATCGTATTTCTCGAGAACATAAATACAAAGACAAACCCGATCTTCAAAATTCAAACGGTGAACACAATATTACAAAAAAGAACATGATAAAATACAAAATATTAAAACAAAATAAAAATTTTAACAAGATAAATCAAGAATAGTCGGCAAGTTTTCGCAAATGACCAATCCACAGAAGTGATCCAAATGCCACGATGATTCCATTCCATGTCCAAAGAGTTTCCAAACCGAAATGAGTATAAACTCCCCTGAAAATTGTATATTGTTTTTATTGCCTGCAAAGCTGGAACTTACGAAGAGTAAATGGGCCCCAAAATAAGAATAACATCTTCAGCAACAATCATTGCTCCTTGCATAACACTTTGGTTGATTGGTCCAAGTGTTTTCGAATAAATAGCATCCAAAGCAACAGAAGACAATGGAATTCCAATTCCCATGACAACAGCAATAACAATAAGTAACAAAGGAGCTGCGGGAGCATATGATGTCTCACACCAATCATAAACATTCGAATTACAACCCAAATCTGCTGTAGAATTGTAAGCAGGAACTGGATTACTGACTGATTTCCATGGATATGTGAACAAGTACATTGACATGAAGATGATTAGACCGACGAGGAATGCAAAACGTTGTTGAATACTGAAATTGAAATAATTTGAACTTTCGAATTCTTTTCTGAAAAGCTTACTAATTTCCAAGATGGCAGAAGAAGTAGAGACTCGTAATTAAAACTGCCAAGATTCCAACAGCGCCCATTGTAACGGACATTGCAAGCACCGTGTGAGATCCACTCCAGCCATAATTAGTCATAAATATGACTGATGTCAGTGTAGTCAGTGTGACAATTGAAAGTGTGGCATTCATCTTTTGAATCCAGCACAACACGACGATCCGCCAGTTGAGATTCATTTGAGATATTCTTTCTATACGTGATTTGACACCAGCAAATGTCATTAAAGACTGATTCTTTTCTGGAAAAAAGATAGATTCAAGCCACATTAGTGTTTTCACTGAGAAAAAAAACAAAACAAGAGGTCCTGGCCGGGATCGAACCGGCGGCCTTCTGCGTGTAAAGCAGACGTGATAACCACTACACCACAGGACCGGTGGCATTGCATGCCTCTCGTAGCGCTACAAACTCACTCATTTCTGACTGCGCGCGGCGCGGCAACTCTTTGAGAATGGTACAAATGATGATGATGGAGATGAAGTTGGTCGATGCTGCGACCCAAACTGGAGCAGAATATATGTGGAACTTCACATTTGGAAATATTTCGTAGCCGGGGTAGTGTATGGATGAGAATGCTGCTTGGATCACTGGAAAAGTGTAACTTATATTCTAGAGGTAACCGAAACTAAAACTTACTTGGACCAACAATGATTGAGATCATAGTAGCTGCATTGAGACCAGAATAGGCTTGTGGGCGGTCTCTATGACAAGAAATTGCAGCCACATAGGCACGAAGAATCGTCGAACTGCCTGAAGAAGAAATAAAAATGATTTGGAAACGTTCAAAACTGACTAGATGCAACTCCAAATAGCACATAACACAATGCCATTACATATCTCCGTCCTCCATCGAACATTTCGACTGCTAAATAAAGAAGACATGCTCCGAAAGCGATGAGTCGTCCAGCAACTAGTGGAACACGGAATGATTGTCGCCGATGGCACCAAACGGCGAATATAAGAGCCGAGACGGCGTGGAAAAGTTTGGAAGCAGCGGTGGCGTTTCCGAAGAATTGAGCATCTGCTTCTTTGTCGATCTGGAATGAAACGGAGTTATGATAATACTATTTTCAGCTTTCATTTGTACAAAAACATTTTCAGAACGACATGTCGTAAAATATGGTGCACGATATGTATGTACTTGAACTTACGATAAACTACAAACTCACTATCCAACTACCGTAACCCAACCAAGTTGATGTATAAATACAAACCTCATTCATATAAGGCCATTCGCTCATTCCAACAACTGTATTCTCGATTGCAGCAATAAACATAACAAGGGAAGCAATCATTATTCCTTTTCGATCTGTTTCAATCTCCGACTCTTGCTCGCTTTCGTTTGCATCTTTTGACGATTCATCTGCAAAATTTAATTAGAATTATTCAAATCGATTTATTTTACCTGCTATTTTCAAATCATTCATCGATATTGACGGAATCTGATACTTCTCAATGGGGGCAGTCGAAACTGCCATTTTCGGAAAACTGAAAACAGAAAAGTTGATTAAACAGAAACAAAATGAGCAAGAGGGAATGAGGTAAGATTTGCAGTGAGATTGAGTGAAAAATGTTTTTAATCAAGAAAAAAAAACTATTTTGATAGAAGAGTGGGAATTCCCAAGTTGACTAGCGTCATATGAAGAAAAACTAACTGGAATTTCAGTAACACTTTCAGAAGAATTTGGGTCTCACAAATTTCAAGATAAAAAGTTTAAATTTGATACAAAAAAGTTGTATTTCTTTCATTGCCCAACCTAAAAGTTTCTTCCTTCCGCAAAGGAAGTGAAGATATTTTTTAACGATTTGCCGATTTATCAGTGGACCAAAGAGTAGAAAAACAAAAAAACATTAAAAAACGTTTTTGTTGAAAATTTTGTCGTTTTTTTGTTGTTAGCTTTGACTTTTTGAACACTAACCTAACATTTCAGACATAGATTTCAGATTTATGAGAGACGCAGAGAAAGAGATAATGACCTGATCCAACAGATTATAGTTCATAACGGTGTTTCAGAGATACTCGCCAAATAACTGGTATCTATTTTATGTATTGTAGTGTCAGCACAAACCAAAAAAAGAGACGAAACGAAAGATGAACATCGAAAAGTTCAATGTGTAGGCGGAATCCTTCACATTAAAAAAACGGCATTCTGACAAGATGTTCAATTTATTCTTCTCCTCCTCCGACTTCTTCAATTTGGGAAATATGACGAAGGCAATGGTACTACAGATGGACGGTACACGGGGGGAAGAAGAAGGAGGATGAATATAACCGGTTGAGAGAGAGAAATAGTGAAACAAGATGATGGAAACATATATGAGAAGGAGGAGGAGAGAAAGTGATTGGCATTCTCGTTCAACCGCAATTGGATCACAAAAGGATGTGTGAGGTGTGGGAAAAAGTGAATGGAAATGGCATTTTTGAGTCATTGTATTGTAGATCAAAAGGGAGAGAGGGGGTACCGCATCTGGGAAAAATAAAATAGTCCATTGATCAGGTTTCAAACTAGATACAAGCTACAGAATGCACAGAATGTGGGAGAGATATTATTTTTATGAGGTAGGCTATTTTCAAAACAAGTTGAGAATTTGTGGAGAATAAGCAAACTTGTTACGGGTTTGAAATTCAAAAATTTGTTGAGTTTTTTCCAAAAATGTCGAATTTTCGACTATACTTCAGGATTCAATCAAAAGCTAGTTATGCATCAAAAAATTGGATTTTTAAATGTAAAACCTTTTAAAAAAGTTCAAAAATCCGCTCAAAAATAAGTACCTTTTCTTGAACCCGAGCCGAAATTTGACAAGTTTGAGAATATGGACGGCTCTGGCTTGCAATTTCATCTGGGAATTACGAAAAAGGCTCGTGCATTTTCAGAAAAAAATTGAAGGAAGTATCAAAAGAATCACGAAAATCCTAGACTTTCCCATCACTCATCCGATCTAGATGTGAAATTCCCATGAATACCTTCTGTTGAAAAAAAGTAAAATAGAACATTTTCAGTTCCTGGTTCACTCACCAAAAAACAGAAAAACAAGTGACTGGAAAACTGTGGAATCTGCTCTATTTTCTAGTACTCCCGTCTTGTTTTCAATGGCGTTTCTTTGTTGATTTAATGGGTCAGACAAACAAGATTAGATAGCTTTTCAATAGGAAATAATAGGTCACAATCACACGAAATGAGTCAGGGAAATCAAGGAAGGGATTCTAACACAGAGTAAACATTTTGAAATCGGAAGTTTTATGAGTTATCATTTGTTTGCAGATTTAATAAATGAAGCTTTTTCGGGAGTTATGATGTGACAAGTACGGTGGAAAGCTAATTCTTGAATCACCTTGAGAAAAAAGTCAAAGAATCAGGAATTCTGATTCTGGGAAATTCATCCAGGTGGAACTAGACTAACAGACTAGAAACTCTTAATTGAGTTCAAGAGTTTTCAAGGTTCACAAAAATCTTTATTTGGTTTCAGATGACTAATTCTAAAATTCTGATGTCTTGATCTTCAGCCTTTCTCTCAAAATGAAGATGACTTCTTCCCCATTACAGTACTTTCATTTATAGTAAAATTTCCAGATTAAAAGGTCATAACTCCAAAATTAGAACATGTAACCCTCTTATCACTTGTTATCAGCTCACGTTTACGAATGGAATGGCAAGAATGGGGGAACACGTGTCTGGTGAAGTGTTTTTGAGCACTTTTTGAGAGATTAGATATGGAAAACATTGAGAAATTACAACGATTGGTGGTCATACGAATGGGAAAGGTGATAAGAGATTCTCTGTGAATTGGTCGGGTTACGGTAGTTGAGAAAACTAGAAGAGATGGAAGAAGGAAGTTGAAGGAGGGAATTCCGCACAGCTCTGCTGTGAATTCAACCACTTTTTGAATTCCCAAAAAACTAAACTTCATTGGGAACAAAATCTAAAATACGACTACAGTATTTGTTTGAATTGGTTTTTATACCCATTTCAGAACCACCTAAACCCTAATTCCCTTTATCTCAATTCACTCGAAAAGTCCAAAAAACCAATTGCTGATGACCTCACTAAACTTTTTGTTTACAAATTGATTTATTTTATTCATTCCAAGGCATAATCCTTTTCAACGGTTCAAAATTATGTTGGTTTTTGCAAGATTAAGGGGAATAGGAATCTCGATGTAGTTGGTTGCCCTTGAACTCGATATACAATACAGAAGACATGTAGAAAAATATTCGGTATTCATATTTTCAGATTTCCATTTAGTATTCCGGATGCCACCCACAATTATTCAGAATAATAACAACAATAACTGTATAAACAGAAACTAGATCTATAATGGGTTATGATGTCAGAGAATGGACACATTCTGTTGAGAAGAGAAGATACGAATCACAAAAAAGTCAGAGAAAGATTCGAGTGAGTCATCCAGGTTGGTTTTGGGTTCAGAAAAAATAGTTTGTGGAGAGGATGTGGAGGAGTTGATCAGGTGTGAAATTACACATCGATTCGTCATTTTTCATTGATATTTGAAGGTTAGAAAACACAGAAAACATGCAAATTCGTAGTCACTGATTCATAGTAACATGCAGGAGAGATAGGAGATTATAGTCTTTTTTCATTCTAAAAAAGTTGCGAATTTGAAAAACCAAAGTTCTTATTTTCTGATGCTCTTCGAACTTTTTGCAGTCGTGGTGTCGTTCGACGACTTTTGAGATTTCGTTCCGATTAGAGCTTCTTCTTCCTGGAATAGGAAAATATAGTGAATTCGGAAATGGAGTAGAGAACAAGCGTACCGCACAAAGTGCCTCATCAAACGAAATGGGTGCTGGTGGTTTCTTGATTGCACAGTAGTTGTAGAGTCCAAATGTGAGGATGAAGACAGCCCAGCAGAGACCTCCGATAGTGATTATCTGAAGAAATCCAAGTAGTTTAAGGTTTTCTGATAGACACCATACCAATTTACAAGTGGTCATTCTCTCCCATTCCGATCGAAATCCATTCTCATCTCTGACAATCGGAATTTTTGAAGACACGTTGAGATTGTATTCAGAATTCATTTTGGGAGAATGAAGTGGTAGGAATAGCAGAAATGAAAATGAAAAAAGATGGGTACGTGAATAAAAAAACATGGTTTTTGGAAATCGCGTGAGCTTTATCCTTCAAAAAACTCACATTTTACACGTGTTCCAGTAACTGTAAAAGTACGTGACATTTTAACGTGGCCGACCCCCGTGACACGTTCCCGATTACATATAATCCACGACGAGGTCAATCCAACTCTTCGTGTCGTTGACCACACCCGAATCGATCAGTTCTCGTTTTCATCAGCTCTCCGATCAACCTTCCTTCTCTTCCCCTCTCCTCTCGGCTTCTTCTCCAACACTACTGACAATGTAAGTTTCTATTTCGATATTTTAGAGGTCATCATAAGAACGCTTTCCAGCCAAATAACGAGAAATGGAACCAAGGAACGAACTGATGTTACTGATATTGGCAGGGACCAGCAGGAATTACAAAACACGTGAGTCCCTTCTATGCTATGCGTACTCCCTTATTCTATTCTTGGGGTTTCATCTAGGATCACGTGGCACTAAAGCTACATAGTATTGACTTTAACAGGGGTTTTCATTTTTCTTCATCAAAATGAACCCTGGTCTCGTTCAGACTGATCACATTTACCCTCACAAGCCACACTTGATCAGTCTAATGTCAAACGCAGCAATAGATTCAACTCTAGTGTCACATATTCCTATTTCTAGCAGAACCTAGATTCCATCAGTTCTACGTCAGTTCTTTTCCTTCTTTTATCAGAATGTTTCCTTACACTGCAATAGTTCTTAACTTCGTCGTCTTTTTATTTTATCAATGCGCCAACCCATGACGTTGATCTTGGACTGCACCTTTATTTCATTCCAATTCGGATTTTTTCGTTTTGAATCAAATAGAGGTGCTTTAACCAGCTGATCCCGCACATGGAGATCCCGGTAATATCAGCCTTCTGACTACCAGAAAGTTCCCTCACATCGCTTAAGTTCTCAAATTTTTCTTATTCATCTCCATAACTTTATCACTGCGCTAACCCATGACGTTGATCTTGGACTGCGTCTTTATTTCACTCAATTTAGACAATTGAAATTTCGTCTGTTTTGACTGAGATAGAGGTGCTTTAACCAGCTGATCCCGCACATGGAGATCCCGGTAAAATCTGCTTTCTGACTATCAGAGAGTTCCCTCACACCGCATTAGTTCTCAACTTTATCTTCTTATTTTTCTTCTTTTTATCACTGCGCCAACCCATGACGTTGATCTTGGACTGCATCTTTATTTCACTCAATTTAGACAGTTACTTCGAAATTGTGCCTGTTTTGACTGAGATAGGGGTGCTTTAACCAGCTGATCCCGCACATGGAGATCCCGGTAACATCTGCTTTCTGACTATCAGAAAGTTCCCTCACATCGCTTTAGTTCTCATCTTTTTCTTATTCATTTCCATATCTTTATCACTGCGCTAACCCATGACGTTGATCTTGGACTGCATCGAAAGGTGCATTGACCAGCTGATCCCACACATGGAGATCCCGGCAAAATCTGCTTTCTGACTATCAGAAAACTCCCTCACACCGCAATAGTTCTCAACTTTATCTTCTTCTTTTTCTTCTTTTTATCATTGCGCCAACCCATGACGTTGATCTTGGATTGCATCTCTGTTTCACTCAATTTAGACGATTGAAATTTTGTCTGTTTTGACTGAGATAGAGGTGCTTTAACCAGCTGATCCCGCACATGGAGATCCCGGTAAAATCTGCTTTCTGACTATCAGGAAGTTCCCTCACACCGCTTCAGTTCTCAATTTCTTCTTTTTGTCATCACTGCGCTATCCCATAACGGTGATCTTGGACTGCATCTCTGTTTCATTCAGATTCATTCCAATTCAGGCATAATCCTGTTGAATTTTTTATTGGTCTGTTTTCAATCAGATGGTCGCGCTTAACGAAAGGATCCCCCATATGAACGTCCCCAATAACGTGAGTTCCTTATTCGTGTTCATTCATTCATTTGGTTTTGGAACAACCTATATATTGTTATTCTTGTTGATTCTTGATCTCAAAATATCTTCCTGTTAGGGACAACTGAAATCTATTCAAAATGGGTCTGAAAACATGTTCAGCTAGCTGTCTAAGTGTCAATAAGTAGAAAAACTACCCGGTCACATTGAATGAAAAAAAAAGTTTTGTTCAAAAATACACGTTTATTGTGGTTCAAAATATACAGGCAAGATGGATGTTTGTGTGAAAAAAAACACAATCAGATACAGAACAAATATCTGGAAAGAGTAAAAAGAAGATAAATGAAAAAGTGAAAGATTGCGTTGACTAGACTGAAAAACTCACAACTAATGAACATTTCTACAATGGATCTGATACGATCAAGCACCAAACGAAGACAAAATATAAGAAGGGAAAAAAGTTAACACTGTGCAGAGGGGATCTCGTTTTCAGTTGGTTCAACCGTGCATTCTTCGTCATTGTCCCGAGCTGATGGACTATGAGAACTACATGAATCATCATTATCAACATGATCATCTGTTTCTTCCAGCAGTGACATTATCTGGTGACGAACCTGGAAAAATATTAGTTTTTATTTAAATAAAATGACAACAGTAAACCAGTTTAAAAAAAGGCTCTCAAAAAATTGTGAACGTCACCGCCTCTTTTTTAAACTTTCTTATGTCTTATAAAATAAAACAGCTCACCTTCTTCCGTTTCTTTGGATCCATCTTTTTGAGTTTCAATCCAATTATTCTGCTGTACAGTAGATCTTCATCATTCAACCATTCGAGAGCAACTCGTCCAACCTGAAATGAAAACTTCGAGGAAATTCTATTTAGAAATTAAAAGATAATTTGACTCAACAATTCAATAAATAAAAAGAGCTGACCTGTTGTAAATGATGTCTCATCATATTCTCAGCTTGCCTCGAATGATGTCGGCTTCTCGCTGTCTCTTTATATGGATGAAAATGATTCGAATTGCTCGGAGTTGACGATGTTGGAGGTGGTGGAGTTGGTGCTCTAACTGGAGTTGCAGCACTTTCTGATTTTCTTGCTCCATTCAACATTGAGCTCATTCCAGTTAATTGAGCTGCTAAGTGGTGAGCAAATCTTGCTTGATTTGCTGCAATTAATGTTTCAACTGATGGTTTCTGTTGTTGTTGTTGTACATGAGCAACTACATGAGCATTTTGTACATTTTGAGCATTGATTGCTTCTGTTAGCATTGCCATTGCTTGATTCTTCATTGGGGGTTTCTCAATATTCTCTTCTTCATCGTCTCCTCCAAAGTCTTCCTCTTCTTGTTTCAACTTCATCTCCTCTTCTTCTATATTTCCATCTTCTCCATCGACTCCATCCACATCAATTGTTCCATCCAAACTCTGTGTTCCTGACTCATCATTCTCGATTTCTGGTGAGATACTGTCCAATCTTTGTGCTGTTTGAGCAAGTAGTCTATCGAGAACAGACGATTCAAGTGCTGGATCACTATCATCATCTTCCATTTCTTCTTTCATTGCATTCAAATTGGGAAACCCGAACCAACTGAATGGAGTTGTTGATGTTTCATCAAATGAATCTGTCTTTCCTGTTTTCTTTCCTTCATCTGCTGCTTGTCCGCTAGAACTTTAAATATCGATTAGTTTCGGATTTTGGTTAGTAGATAGGAGTTTGGTTGCAAACAAGGGGAAAGCTTTTTTTAAAAGCAAACTAGTTTTTCATGAAATTTACAGCAAAAGCTCATTCAAAAAGAGTTGTTGAACATCTAATAATCTGTATATGGCTACTGAAAATATCTGAAATATCGAAGCTCGACCGATAAAGCTATATGTGACTATTTTACAAATACAAATGAACTGTTTTAATTGGAAAGTATACGGATTTTTCATGCTTTCAAAGATTTCAGCAACAAAACTTACATATTATCTTTCAAAAACGGATCTAACCAAGACAGCTGATTGAAATAACACCATCTCACTGGGGTCACAAAACCATTTTTAATTGCAATTTTCAGCTCTTTCCTGTATCGATCTCTCAACTGCAACCATCGTTTTTTTGCGAATTCAGCTGCACAATTCGGATCAATATTCTTTGCAATTGATTCCCAAAGTCTCTGACGTTCCATTGTATCACCACTTCCACGTCTTGAATGGTTATAAAGACATGGATATTTTCGAACTTCATTTATCAGTCGGGCGTTGAACGCCGGCTGAAACGCCATCTGGAAAGGAAAAGATGACGGATTATTCGAGGTTTAGGGATCAAAACAGAAAGAGAGGGAGTAAAGAATCTTTAAAAAAGCATATTGAAGCTTAGAATCAGAAGATTTGAAAATGATATGTCAGTGGGAGAAAAAAGTTAGCAAAACAAACTATTAAAAAAAAAGAAAGGTGTGATAATTGAAGATTAAAATCTGTAGTGAATAGGCCATCAAATAAATGATAGACAAACGGTAAATGTAATCTTAATTAGAGTTCTAAATCACACGAAGGATAAAAAATGCACAGCTCATTAACAAGTTTTCATAGGTAATCAGAATGAAGATCTGAAGATCACATCCCTAAATTTAATAATTGAATGGTTACAAAAGTTCTAGAACACGACTCTTAAAATCTGATAAATGATTGTATCGTGATTCCAAAATAAAATGGATTCCTGATAAACTAAGACCAAACTTTAATCAAGACACAAGAAACTATAAATCTATCAGAAAGACTTTTCCGTTTTCCAGTCAAAAAGTGTACATTGACATGGTTAGTCTCTCCCTCTCCTTCCTATGTAATAAAAAGTTTACACTTATTCTGTCTAAAACGGAAAAGGGAGAAGCGAAGAAGCGGGGAATCGTTCGTAATCTCATCTGATAATAAACTACAGTAAGACAAGTGTCATCTGGAAATTCGCATTTCTAGAAGGACTGGAGAAAATGGAGAAAATGGAGAAAGAAACCGGTAGTTGTACGGAAAAGAGAAGAATCGAGATGAAGTGAAGAGGAAAAAAAGGAGAAGAGATGAAGACAAGAGAAGAAGGAGATGAAGCTCTATTTTTTCCGGTGAAGAAGGAGAAAAAAGGATTTGGTTACTTATGGTGTTGACTCACAAAACCGTATTTGGAGTCGGAGTTGGAATGGGAAATTTCAGATTCCAGGGGTTTTCAGTGATCCAAAAATTAGGAAGACATATTGGGACAACCGTGAAAACTGAGATTTCGGAAGTTTTATAAATATTAGTTTGAGGTATCTTCCATCGGGAATTCTAGTTGTTTCGAAAAACAATGTTTCTTGAAAACTCAGTACCTTTTTCATTAGTACCGTTTTAATTTTCGAGATCTGAAAATCATTCTGACTCAAAACTAGATTTATTTTTGAAATAAGTCTGAAAAATTGGAACTCACTACAGCAAAGAACAAATAAATCGCAAGATTTTTAGTAAGTCTAGAATATATTTTAGCCCCATATAATTGGTTGACTTCTCAAGTTCATCTAAAACTTTCTCTTCATAATCCTATTTTCAATATCATCTTTTCCATTTCTGCAAAAAGAGATCATCTGTTTCAAAAACTGAAAAACAGAAAAATGCAACAAAAATCGGCAACTTTAGCCGGGAATCCATGAAAACTGGCCATAATATATCGTTTCCTCTAAGACCTAAACACAGCGGGAGATACATTGACTGTGGCCGGTTGGCTTCTTCTCCTTCTCCTTCTACAACATTTTCTGTCTCTTCCGAATCATATCAGATAAGAAGCCGTTGATCCGCGCCGCCCGAAAAGGGAAGAAGCGGAGGGGGTGAAGGGAAGAAGAACACGAAATCCGGATTGCGGATATCCGAACTGAACAGACACTCTTTCAGTCGGAATAGTATGGAGGATGAAGAGACGCAGAGGGGAAGACTGGATTCGGGACGACCGGCGGATCGAATGGAAGGAAATGAGGAAGACGTTTAACACAACACTTGAATGATAAAAGTGATTTGATTTAACTTTTTTCAGCATATTCGGTTTTGTTTCTTGTTGATTAGGACTTGAATTCATTCAATATCTATTCAAGAAAAAGTCAATCATTTGGAGAGAGAGTGTAGGCGTTGCCGGATTTTGTTTCGGTTACGAAAAGGTGGAGCAATGGAAAAGAGCTCAGTGATTAGAGAGTGTGATTTCTAGTGATTAGTTCAAGAACAGTACATGAATAGGTAGAGAATATTGAATTAAAAAAAGAGAAAATATGCACACTAATCAAGTAGTCAACTTCATTATCTGACTGACATATGATAAGATGTTTAGAAAAACTTGATGAAAATGATGTTATTTAAAACTACTTTTACAGTTTGAATTCAAAAGTTGGAACTCAAGATCATTTTCAAAATGTGTTAATTAGGGAATTCTGTGACACTTTCAAGTCTCCAAACTGAGGTACAGTACCGCTCAAAGGTTTATTAAGTTTTGCCTTTTTCAGTTGAAAATGCTCAAATTTGAGAGTTTGTCATAGTAAAACTGACTGTCCCACAAAATAATTTTTTATAGGATCCAACAGACCAAGGCTAGAACTCCATTTTTGTAGTTGACAAATTTTTGGTACGGACACTCTCTAGAGAGTTATGGTCATTTGAAGACGACAGCTCAAAAATCACTCTATTTTGCACTGAGAAGGGCCGATTTCAGGGAGAAATTATTTTATCTAACTCTCTAGGGAGTGCTCATACAAAAAAGTTGTCAACTACAAAAATAGAGTTCTACTCTTGGTCTGTTCGATCCCATAAAAAGTCATTTTGTGGAGCGGTTAGTTTTACAATGACCCACTCTCAAATTTGGGAGTTTTAAACTGAAAAAGGCAAAACTTAATACACCTTTGAGCGGTACTGTACCTCAGTTTGGAGGCTTGAAAGTGTCACAGAATTACCTAATTAACACATTTTGAAAATGATCTTGCTGTTCCAAAATTACAGTAGTTTCGCCTCTGTACAAAACTATAAATTGTTCATTTTATCTGCTAGAGAGATATCTACGTAATGGTGTTGTTAATGAAATCATTAATTGGAATCATTAATGAATACCTCCTAGAATAGCCAATATACGATATCTTGTATTATTCGATACCTGATGAAATGTGATTCTAACCTGAACCATCTGAATAAAAAGTGAAGAAAGTGAGAAATTCGATACTGTATCAAATGGAATAAAAACTCGAATGAAAGTAGTAAAGTAGTAACTGTCAAAGTGTGTGAGCAGTCAACCTTTTGCTTCGGGAGAAGTAAAAGCCAGTAGTCACCATTTCACTCTTCTCGTTTTTTTTCCTCTCTCAGTCCTCGATTTTACTAACAAAACTCCCGAGCTCTTACAGTAAATGGCAAACAAATGGGAGAAGAACGGAAAACCGGCGGTGCCGTTGGGGTTACGCAAATACTCGAAATAGTGTGATAATTGAAGAGATTCCAGAGAATTAGAGAAAAGAAATTGAGGAAAAAAGTGGGAGGAAAAGTAAACTTGGCATCCCAACCCGACCGACGGCAACACAGTTTTTCTCAGCGCGGGAGAGGAGATCGGGTCGAGGCTTTTTTTTGAGAAAAAGTTGGATGAAAAGTTCAGTGAAGGGTCGGAGGAGTATCGGATTGACAGGTTTTGATGAGAAAAGAAAACGGAAAAAAAAAAGAAATTTGAGGAGTAGGGGGAACTGTAATTTAGATGGAGGGAGTAACAAGTATCATGGTAGGGAGAAAATGGGTAGAAATCTGAAAATATTTAGGAAAACACAAAAAAAACAACAAGAAATGGATTTGAATTGTAAGAAAATTGTAGAGCTACAGTATTGGCTCTAGTTGAAAAGGGAACTTTTATAACATTTTCTGAAATCACAAATGCTCCAAATTCTAGGAGCCTATTGAAAGGGAATCTGGATTTTCATGTTTCTTTTTAGAGAAGTGATAGGATGGATTGGGGTTACTGTAGGTACGAATCGAAACGCTTGTAAGGCGCGCTAATTAGTCTGAAAATCGAAAAAAAATTGGCTTAAAACGCGCCAAAGATACGCCAGATCAGCTGAAAATGGTGAAAAATTCTACAAGCATTGAAAAAACGCGCCAAAGGCACGTCAGACACTAAAGTTCCGTTTAAGCTGAGATTTCACTCAAAAATATCAAAATTTCGATCCAAAACGCGCCAAATGCACGTCAGAATATTGAGAAAACTAAAAAAAAAACTTGTCAAAAAACGCGCCAAAGGCACGCCTGATTTCATTTTCATTCGAAACTTACCATTCTGAAGGTAGTCAAAAACTATCTTCTTGTTTCCATTTGGAAAAAAGAACCTTGCTATATGAAACGTTCTGAATTCATTGCAAGATGCTCCAAATTCTAGAAGCCTATTCTGAATGAGTCTAGATTTTCATGTTTCTTCCTTAAGATTCCAATAAACTAGAGTATCTTGGAAGAGTTATTCTCTGAAGAATAGAAAATTGAATTTCTAATGAGGCCATTCACGTCCGGAAAAAAGGTTTTTCCCTCTATTTATATTCCGGAAAAAAGATTTTTCTATTCGTTTCTTTCGCCTCATAAGTTTTTAAAAAGATACAGATACTCTCTTACTGAAGAACAAAACAATCTAATCGGAGCCAATCTGTTGTTCTTTCCTCTTTTTTAGCTCCCTCCCACTCATCCGAAAAATGTAAATTTGGAATTGTCGACCTACACTCAAAGTTCGAATCGGAGTAGCACTCTCGTTGATGAAATTGAGAGTATTGAAACTCCACGAAGGGATCTATTTCCGGATGATGTGCTGACTAGAATAGGGAAGAAAAACATAAATTTGAATGTTACAAAGTGGAATATTCCATGGAAACGTAAGTGCAAATGAACCATTGTCCAGAGACTCCTCTTCCTTTTTCATCTATTTCCATATACGAAAAAAAGGAAAAAAAGAAGTCAAACGTGTGCACGACCTCAAATTCCGGTCCGGCAAAAAGAACCTTCTGAATGTCTGAAAACTCTACTCCTTCGCCTTGTATTTCACATCAGATTCTCTGCGTCTCTTCATCTCAAACACTATCTCGTTGGCCGGCTGACGACTCCGTCAAACCGACGGACAGACTGCCGGAAACGAGAAAGAAAGACGACGTGAAATCGAATGAAATTGTCAAGGCGGAATGAGAAGAAGAAGAAGGAGGCGGAACGTCTTCCGGAGGAGACTTGGTAATTACGGAAAGCGGAGAAGCAACCGAGAGAGACAGAGAGAGCACAAATGGTGTTTGAGGCAAAACTTCCGGAGAATTGATGAAATGAAGTAGTTGGTAAGTGTAGTAGATGGAGACACGTTCGAGTTTATAAATCATAAGGAAAGAACGGAGATTACTGTAGAAAGGGTTTAGGGAAGTGATAGTATGGATTGGGGGTTACTATAGGTACGAATCAAAATGCTTCTAAGGCGCGCCAATTTGCCTGAAAATCGAAAAAAATTGGCTCAAAACGCGCCAAAAATGCACCAGATCAGCTGAAAATGGTGAAAAATTCGACAAGCATTGAAAAAAAGTGATTTAAAAACGCGCCAAGCTGAGATTTTGCTTTGAAAAATGTCAAATATTCGATCTAAAACGCGTTGAAGGCACGCCAGAATATTGAGAAAACCAACAAAAAACTTGTCCAAAAACACGCCAAGTGCACGCCTGATTCCATTTTCATTAGAAATTTACCATTCTGAAGGTAAACTTCATTTCAAAACGCGTCAAAGGCGCACCAGAAACTGAAAAGATAGAATGACACCGTGAAGCTTTTGAATTGTAACATGAGGAAAAATGTTCGAAAAAATGTTTTCCGAAGGTGGCCTTCATCTGTCATTTCAGATTACAACTGACGACTTCTAGACTATTTGTGTTTCATTTTTTACAAGATCAGAATTGGTTTGACAGTAAAACCTAACCGGAATATTCTGGACAGATGAAAAAAGTGAAAAAGACGAATAAGAATAAGAAGAAGAAGGCGAAAATAGGAAATGGAGGAGGAAGAGGAAAGAAGGCCGAAGTAAAAAGAGTGTGCGACGGGACAGAAGACGATTGGATTTGGATGGAAAAGGAAGGCCCCCCATCGGCCGGCTTTCCGGAAACTTGCCGACGACCAAAACGACCACCAACACGGGCACATTTTCCGACGGGGTGGTGGGTGTCCCAACCAATAATATGTATAGATTTGAGAAGAGGAGGAGGAGCACATTCAGATGAATTGAGCGGAGGGATTGAATTGAAATGGATATGGTAGCGGATGGGAATGAGATGGATTCTGAGAATATAGGAACGGGCTCCGGAAGTTAAACTGGAAATGTGATGGGTGTCAGACAAATGTCGATGAGATAGTTTTCAGAATGGATTAACACAAACATACAGTAACATAAAAATTCAATTGCAATTGTCGTTTTCAGTCCAAAATTACTACAGTACCGCTCAAAAGGTTATCAACTTTTGTTGTTTTCTGTGGAAAATGACCAACTTTGACAGTGTATTTCGGTGTCACCTGATTGTCCGACAAATATTGTTTTGTATGGATTGGACAGAGCAAAAATAGCACATCGTTTTTATTGTTACTCATTTTTCTGTAGATACACTACCAAGAAAGTTACAGGTAATCAAAACCGACTAATTCCAGTACAAATTAGCGAGATTTTGAAGTTTTTCACTTTGACAACCTGTAACTTTCGAGATAGTGTCTCTACAAAAAAAGGTCAACTACAAAAATAATGTGCTATTTTTGTTTTATCCAACCCGTACAAAGTTGAGTTTATCGGAAATTTAGGTGACACCGAAATATACTGCCAAAGTTGGTATTTTTTAAAGAATAAGAGGCAAAACAAGCAGACAAATTTCAGAAAACACCCCACTCTCCTGAAGAATTTGAGTTTTCAACTTCTATGATTTCTAGCCAATCAACTACCTCACTGGGTCAGAATTCAGTGACAATTACTTCTTTTTAATTTGCTTTTTAATTTGCTCCATTATCATATCAATTGTTCTAATAAAATGAACTTTCAGTCTCATTTCGTAAGGGAAACTGTGTCGAAAAGATGTTTATTTTCACCTGCCGGTTTTCCGTTTCCAATTAATTTGAAACCGGCCATAAAGATAAAGAATTTCCAAATTGTCTCCCTCTCTTATCTTTATGATAAATGTTCTATTTCGGTCAGTCTTCAGTCTGATTAGACGAGAAAAAACATGAAAGCTCCTAGATTTTCCAGGAAAAATCAGAAAATAAATGAAAAGGACCGAATCGGTCACACCGATAACCGAAACCGATGGAATTCAGATGAGAAGAAGACCAGAAAGAGACAAAGATATCCGGTTTTTCCGAAAGATAGAAAATGAGAAAAGATGGAAAGAGAGGGGAGAAGAGATCCAACAGTTTCACTGATTAGCCTGATTTCTCATAATTACTGATTATAAAGAGAGAGAGAGAGAGACATGTTGCCATGGAAAGCACTCAACTACAGTAATCAGCATTCATAAGGGAGTAATAGCAAGGACATGAAGGTAGTCTAGACTGAGTGGAGTATGTTTATGGGCTCAGTTCGATGGGACAACTTATAAAATTTTCAGAAAAAAATAGCAGGAAAGACAGTAAGGGTACCAAATGCTCACAAAAATGAGCTGATTAATGAGCCAGATATCACAA
The DNA here is from genome assembly GCA_002259235.3 of Caenorhabditis latens. NCBI lineage: Eukaryota > Metazoa > Nematoda > Chromadorea > Rhabditida > Rhabditidae > Caenorhabditis > Caenorhabditis latens. The sequence goes on along the minus strand of CM056093.1, from coordinate 12,946,353 downwards.
AAAAAGAGGCAAAGCTTTAAAAAAAAACAACAAAAAAACCAATTTGAGGGGTTACTGTAGGAAGGTTAGTGAAGTGAAAGCATGGATTGGGATCACTGTAGGTACGAATCAAAATGCTTCTAAGGCGCGCCAATTCGTCTGAAAATCGAAAAAAATTTGGCTCAAAACACGCCAAAGATGCGCCAGATCAGCTGAAAATGGTGAAAAATTCGACAAAAATTGAAAAAATGTGACTTTAAAAGAATTGTAAAAGTTTTTTCCCACATGTTTCACTCTCTACTAACCCTCACAGTCTTTCTAATTTTTCCAAAAACTCAAAGTAATTTTTAACCTAAATGTGCCAAAAAGTAAATTTTCGTAAATGAATGAGTGTCCGAAAAAACCAAATGAGGGGAGAAATGGGGGGTAAGAAAGAGAAGTGTTCCCTCTCTGCCTAATCGAAACCCGTTTGATGATCATCCCAGGCAAGGAGATGTTTTTCTGTGAACAAGTGGAACTACGCACTGTTTTTGTGTCGCGGAAGAACCGTAACCGGACTGAATTATTCTAATACTTTTCCTTGTTTTTGTTATTGTTTTCTCTTTTTTCAAGGGGGGAATTCAAGGAGTTATCGTACACCCAAGAGATTGGATGGATGGGGTACTGTATGTGTGATACTGGTCCGGAAGGGGAGAGAACTGTTAAAACTATCTAGTTCAGACGAGTCTTCAGTGGTTCAGAACGGTGATGGCTGAAGTTTCCGTAGTTATAATTCTGATTGGAGTGAATCTGGAAATGCAGTGACACTTCTCTGAAAGTACGATGCCTTGATTTCTCTAATTTTAATGTAAAAATATTTTATTTCATTTTCTTCCGATTCTAAAGACATCGTATTCAGAACATATGTATAGTATGCAGAAGTCTGACCTACCGTTAAACTTGTAATCGGGGCCATCTAGCGGTGCCAGCTCGCAGCGCTATATCTTGGTTTCGAAAGGAATTACCAGAAAACTGCAAACTGACAAAATATAACTTAATATTCATAGAATATTTCTTCAATTGAAAAATGTTTCATACCTTTAAAGAGAGTCGAGATAAGGGGCTCCAAACTCCTGCTAGCGGGCGAGCCTCTATTACAGGTTTTACGTTCTTTTACTAATCCCGCTTACCCCGTTTGGGGATTTCGGGAGGAAAAATAGTATCCTAAAATAGCTTCAGTAAAGACTGGATTCATTTGAGATTTCAGATGAATCTTATAACACGGATTAACAGTGAATTCCAGACAAACAAGAAGACCTAATTTCTTTCCAATTACAACCTTTACTTTTTTCTGAAAACTGGGTTCAAAACGAGGTGAAAAACAAGGAGAAGCGAATGAAATGGTGAATGTTTTACATTAAATGAGAATTGAAAAAGAAAAGAAGACCGCCCGTGTCTTGTCGGGACCGGTGTGGTTTGGTTCCACGCGCGCCCTCCTCTTCTCCTTCGTTTTTATCGACGAAATTTCTTTTGTTTTCTGAAATTGACTGAAAATGAACAAAACGTACGTTCATGACAGTTCACAATTCAGACAATGGAGATGGTAGATACGGTATTTGGAAATTAGAGAAAGGTAATGGAGTGACGGGGCTTTTCGAGTAAGCGGAATGGAGCATTTTCAAGTAATTTTTATAGATTCAAGAAATGAGACATCGATTGAGTTCTAATCAGAAAATTTATAAATTCCAGGATTTTCAAGTTCAATTTTCAATCAACCTTTTACTTCTGATCTGGCAGCACATATCTCTAGCCATCGAAGTTAATTTCGTTTTAAACAAAATGGATGCTGATTTCGTCTTTTTACACTGTTTAGAATAACATCATGTTGAACTCCACTTCTTAACAATAACGATTCCTTCCCAATAATATTCTCAATTTCCCAAAAAAGGAACATCTCTTGAGATTCTCGATGATGTAATGTTTTGAAGAAGCATTTCCTCTCCTTTCCTTTTCCTGAACACTCCTTCTCTTCTTTTCTTCATTTCCCTATTGTTCGGACCTTCAAACTGGTTACTAGGAGTGTGACCGACTGAATAAGAGGAGTGGGATTCTCTGTTTTCGGTTTGATGTTTTCCGATCAACATTATTCTTTTTTCATTGTGTTCATTTTCTTGTTTTCAGGATTTGGAAGAAGACAACAAAGGGGGATAATGGTATCAGAATTAGTATGAAAAAATGGATACTGATAAATTTCGCTCAATAATTGTCAATTCAATAAATCAATCTTCATTCACTCAATAATTCTGAATAACTGTAGCTGGTTCTGTATCAGTTGCAGAACTCGATGAAGACCCCGAAAGACGGTCCATTTTCTCGGAATATGGAGATGCAGATGTACGAGTTGCGTAGATTGTATGACTCTTTTTGTATCCAAGGCGATCTTGATTGACACGAAGAATTCGGGAATCTGAAAATCATTATTTAAATGATATTGAAAGTATATATGTTACCTTGAATATCAACTGGAACAGCAGCTGATCTCGGTGATTTGACAGTTGGTTGATCATGAATCAGAGATGGAACATTGAATAAAGAATCTTCTTCATCATTACACTGAAAGTTCTTCAACTGACTCTCATAAACTCTCAAAAACTTACGAAATAATCCTGTGGACTCTTCTTTCCACGCCTTTCTCTTCTCACACGTGCTCTCAACTTCTTCACCATATCAGGTGCTGGCGATGGAAGAAGTTGAAGACCCGGACGTTTCTCTTCATCGCTGAATTCATAATTTGATCCCAAAGGAGATTCATGATCTGAAATATAAAGAAATCAAATCAGTTTTCAGGTTCCGATCGTCCCTTCATCCGATTCTTGAGTAGAATCCAAAGATAACGATTCAGCGAGAACCGGAGTTTTCAATTCATCATCTTTTCCATTGAAAATAAAGAATTTTGCGAGTTTCTTCCCTTTTTTGTTCTCTTTCACTTCTGTTTTCTTCGCCTGTAAGTTTTGAAATGGAGACAGACAGTTTTTCTGAAATTCGATCTACTTTTTTCTCACTCTTGGTCGGTTTCTTCTCTTCTACTACGACTGGAACTGCTTTGACGTAAGCTTCTGATGGAAGTTCTTTCGTTTCTGAAAACTTATTCTCCTGTAAGCCAAACCTTCCAACATACCGTCTCCTTTGAATTTCCAATGAGATTTCAGGCAGTTTACAAGTGCAAGACTGGCGATAAATGGAAAAGTTATGATTAATAACGTAACTTCACACTGCATTTTTGGGAAGGTGTGTATTTTTTAAATAACAATGAATGGATTTTTGTTTTATTTTTCTTCATTTACACAGGAAGTTCACGGGCGAAACTTTTTATGTTCTTGCTCTAATTCAATCCATGAAAGCTAAACTTCATTTGGATTACGGTACTTCCGATGAGAGAGTGTACAAACTTGAGAAGCGCAGACGCGGCACTTTGGAATGTCGTAATGCGCTATGTTTAGCGTGGAGGTGGCGCCGAGCTACGAAATTTTGCTTTTTTTTTTGAGAAAAATTAAATTTTTACTGCTAAAATGTGATATTTTTAAGATGACATGGAAGAACTGTGCCACTTGTGATGGAGCGATTGACAATGACAGACAAGACGATGCGTCAAGTTCCCCTCAAAAAGTTATTGCCTTCAGAAATTAATAATGACAAATTTTGTTGTTACAGACAGTCAATTACCACGAAGCGTCGGCAACGCGTCAATACCGCATCGCAATAATCACAAATTGCCAAGAGGTTCTGGAGAACAATGAGAACAACGAAATTGAAGGAAATCTTGAGAATAGACTCACGAGAACAGTGAATTTCTACGTTGACATGTCGGAGCTCGTCATCATTTGCCCTTTTTTCGAAAGATTCAAAGAGGTGAATTTCTGGGTTTTAAAAATTAAAAATCAAATTTTTTCAGTTGAATTGTCTGGAGATTACAACGAACTGCACTGACTCGTGGATTTCTGCACCTTCGAGTGTGGCGGCTTCTCGTGAAGAATGCTACCATGACTACAAAGCACCGATCAATGCACACCATTTTCATGCTTTCTTGGAATCCACGTGCCCATCACTTTATGGAATTCGTCCCGCTCCAATCACACGTAAATCAATTTCTTACTTAAAACACCTCAAGATTTTTATTTTCAGTTGATAGTATTATTCCTGTTCTCGATATGCTTTCCCACTTCCACAGCGAACCATTGCTCACAAATTGTGAGCGATTCTTGATGTCTACTAATATTGGACAACTTGATGGACCAATGTTAGTTCGTTTGCTTGACAAAGGACTGTGTGTCAGTTTGGATCATCGAATTCTCGGAAGAATTATATGTGTCTGTCTCATGAATACAGCGACGAAAATGTCAGATGTTTCCCAGGATCTTATTGGAACCGTTGGATCAGTTTTTGCTCAAGCGTTCATTGCGTAAGAAAGAAAGCGGTTGCGTAGGCTAACACTGTAATTTGCAGCAACGCCACTAAAAGTTTCCGCCACGTCAAACCGTTGGAGCAAGAGAATGCTCTCTGGCCTGCCGCTTTCCGTCATTTGATGATTCCAACTGCTCCCGCAGCTGGATCAACTGTAGAATCAACTAGTTCCGACGATAAAAAGAAATATAAAAAAGGACCAAAAAAACATGAATGCGACCATACAGAAGAATCGTATGTGGTGTATTAAAATGCTTCGTGATTAATCAGTATTTTCACAGATTCGAATGCATTCTCTGCTTCGATCAACGGTGTATGAAGTGCAAAGGAGAAGCCGCGTTTTGTTACAAGGTACACATACTTCTTCTGATATTTGTTGTGTTTCTCCGTGAATTGTTCACTTATTCTTTCCAGGCTCTAGACAATTTCCTATACGAAGTCCGTCTGCAGCTGTATCCGCACACCTACCGTCCACACCTCGATCGTGATTTGCTCCGTGAAGATCGCCTCAGCGACTACATTCTTCGTCATCAGTTTCAGCCAATTGCAGAAGACTGAGCAGCCAGTTTCATTCCTATCTAAATTTGCCTACTCTTGTGAATATTTGAACCCATCGCTTACTTGCCATTCCAATCTATTGATTCTATTGATTGTACTTTGTCTTTTTATTAGACACAACAATGTGGCCAATCCCTTTCAAACAATTTAAAAAGGTCGCAATAAACACATTAAATTTAAATTTTGCTCTTGGAAAATTACCAAACTAGGCTTGCCGACACAAAATTCCAAGAGTTGTAAAATCAAAGTGAACGGGGACATGCTGATCACGCATAACCTGTATAACGTGATAAGAGGAGTTCTGAAAAGCGTTCTCTAACAGATATTACATTAAAACATTTTATTGTGGAAATGAAACATTGGAAGTTAGCGCAAAAAGATAAAGAAAACTGAAAAAGTTTTTTTCGGTGGGAAATGTAAAATTTAAAGAAATTTACAAATGGCAATAAAGAATTTCGAAAGAAGAACAATTCAATTGGTGGAAAAGTGAGTGTGTGCAAAAAACTAGAAGGCATCAAGGCGAGGGGTTGACTAAATGATTCAATAAACATTTTAATAAAGTAGGTCAATGGACCGGTAAGAGACTACCGTAATCTGGGGGATTCGGGGGAAATGTAACATGAAGTGGAAGAATGAAGGATGAGGGAAAATACATTTTGTGCAGATAGACCAGAGATATCATGGTGAGAACATGGCTACCTATGCGAACACACTGATTTTCTTCGGCACTACCTCTTTTCATTGATTTTTCGATAAATTTTATATATATATCTAAGGTTATGAATACCTTTGTGAAAATTATGAAAAAGTAATCGATAAAACTTTAAAGGTGGTGGTTCTGAGAAAATCCCCCGTGCTCAAAAAAAATCAGAACGTATTCGCACATGGTTGCATGGTCTCACCGTAATGAATACTCCTTGCCAGCTTAACAATTACATCCCGAGTTTTGTTGATTCTGCTGGTTAGGGTTGAGTCGAATCTGATCGGGAAACTCTGGGAAGTCGTTGGTTTCCTGAAATAAAGGATTTGAGACACAGTTGCAGTGAAGTATAAGATGATCTTACCTGCGACTCTCTCGCCAGAGCATCTCGAGCGATAGCCAAGAAAGCAGCTTCGACATTTAACGCTTCTTTGGCAGACACCTCGTAGTACGGAATGTTTCCTTTCGTCTGGCACCAAGATTGAGCACGTTTTGAGGAAACGGCACGCTGCGACTCCAAGTCGACTTTGTTTCCCAACAAAACGAATGGGAAATGATCCGGATCGCGTGGACTGAAAGCAATCTACGTTTTGATTTATAATATATTTGGCACATACCTAGCCTGAATCAGAAACTCATCACGCCAAGAATCGAGAGATTTGAATGAAGCTGCGTTGGTGACATCAAAAGCAAGAACACAGCAGTCAGCACCACGGTAAAAAGCAACCCCGAGTGATTGGAAGCGTTCCTGGCCAGCGGTGTCCCAAATCTGGAAGGAATAATTCTTTAGTTTTTAGTTTAGTTTCCAAGCTTTTAGTTTCCTAGCCAAGACCAACTCCCAATTTTAAAACTATTCAACAAAATTTAGAACTATTTATAGTTTGTTTCAGAAGCATTTCAAGTGGAACCTTTGAATGAATGAAATAATCTTCATTCACGGTTACACTTTCTAGTTCTGATGTCTTAAAATATTTTAGATTACAAAGAACTCACCTGGAGTGTAACAGTTCGATCATCAATGTTTACATCACGAGTCAAGAAATCGGCTCCGATTGTAGCCTGAAAACAAAAATTGTTTACATTTCGCAATAAATCGATTCAAACCTTGTACTGATTGCTGAATCGCCGATTCACGTATTGATTCATCAATGAAGTCTTTCCAACACCTGAGTCACCAAGAATGATAACTTTCAAAAGAGCCTTCTTTCTGGTTCCTGACATTATTGTGGTAGAAACAGTGTTTCGCTGAAAACAAAAGTATTGAAATCCAATAGAGAACGAGACGATATTGGAATATCGAAGATAATAAGTGAAAGAAGTATTGACATGGTTATGAAACCAGTGACCAAATGTACAAATAAATTAAAAAGAATACGAATGAGCATTTTTTTTTGATGAGCAACCTGAAGATTAAAATATAAAACATAAGCGTGAAGAGAAACCCGTTAGAAAACAAGTTTACAGGTAATTTTACAGAAGATGAGACCTAGAATTGATTCTCACTAGAAAACAAGAAAATGCTAATTAGTAGGGTAGCCAGAAATCATCACTGTTCAATATCATTATATTTAATTATCGGCTCGCCCGGGTTCCATAAGCGATCCGGGCATTCGGACTCCTCGTGGTTTTTCTGAAGATGAACATTAATCACGTGGAGTGGATTGTATTTACAAAATACAACTTCTATAGGCTGGTCATCCTGAAATACAAAACGTCTTATTCTATTTTAGCACGGTCTCCTAGAACGATTTTAGGGGCAGATTACGTCATCAAACGTGGAATGTCACGAAAAATGAAAAATTACTGAAAATTCACACGTGAGGGCTTTTTTGAACGGGGAATGAAGTGTTCATCCATTTTCTCGAGAACCAAAGCGTTTTTCTAAAATCGGCTCAAAAGTTACCCAACAGAAATATACAAAAAATTGCTAGTGGGTTCATAACACGGTTTCGAACAAAACTGAGTGAGCCGATTTTAGAAAAACGCTTTGGTTCTCGAGAAAATGGATGAACACTTCATTCCCCGTTCAAAAAAGCCCTCACGTGTAAATTTTCAGTAATTTTTCATTTTTCGTGACATTCCACGTTTGATGACGTAATCTGCCCCTAAAATCGTTCTAGGAGACCGTGTTTAGTACTTAATTGGTGCTAATACAATTTTAGACGGCAAATTTACTCACTTCAGTGACGAGATTGCTCACTGCAAATTTATTTCTATCCTGACGTTTCTGGTTCTGCTGACTGTTACGATTCTGGTGACCGTATTGCTGTGGGTCGAAAAAATTAAAATAAGTCATGTATAAAAATGATATTAAATAATACTCACTGCTAGATCTAGAAGCCATATTTTGAGACGTTGATTGCTGTCCATCGGCCATTTTCGAATGAGACGCCCGTCTTTCTGACTATGAAAATGAAAGTTTAGCAGTATTGTAATCGGTAGAAGATTGTGAAGGTTAACAGAGAACAAAAAGATGAAATACTGACAATTTAGAGTGTAACCGAGGACAAAAAGTGCACGTGACGGGGTCCGTCAGCTGGGAGAAATGGCCAGAGAAACACGCGACGCAGAGGCCGCATTGCAACCAACAGAGCGCTCTTGCTGTGGTCACATGAATCAGCTGAGACCCACCGATTCCGCGGAAGAGAAACTGTGAAGAAAAAAAAATCTGAAGAAAAATGGGCGGAGTCAGCTTTACAATTTCGCCGCATGGATTTTCGAACCGTAGAACGACTGAAATTACACGATTGTTCGAAGTCAGAGAACAACTCGCATTAATTTTGTGGGAGTCTCTGAAGTTGACACTATTCATTTTTACAAAAATCACAGCAAAATTGTTCACCGGCGGAAAAGCTAATTGGCGAAAAATAGCGCGGCGAAGTTGCAAACCGGACTCCGCCCATGTTTCTTCAATTTCTCTTCCACGGAACCGGTGGGGTCACGAATGACTCACATATTTCAGAACATTGCTTATAAAAATGCCCGGAATTTCGAAATGATAAAGAAACAGGAAATTGGGATTCTATGAAAAATAAACTCCTCCTTATTGCTGAAAATGAGGAACTTCAAATCTTCCTACGTCAGAACACCAAAAAGCCAGATGTCATGGAAGTTTCAAAAACGAATTATGATATTTAAAAGACGAAAAGAAGAAGTATAGAAGCAGAAACGATGGTGGAAACTACCAGAACATTAAATATGAACTGTGTTACAACAGTTTACACATTTCAAAACAAAGATATAAACACATATTTTTATTATCATTAAATACATGCCGTAGGTCTATTACCTGTTTACAAAAAAAGATCAAGAAGTAATATAAAACGTTTCAAGTGAATTAGAGATAAAAATTAACCAAGAAAATTTTTTCGGTGGGTGCGTGTGTGAGTGATTTTAATTGAGAAAGACGTTCTGAAGTTGAGTATCTTCTGATGTTGACTCCTTCTTGGCTGAAAGCATGTGAATAAAGACAACTACTCAGAACTAAATCAGGTTACCTGGCTTCTCCTTATCCTCATTTGACTCTTTGGCTACTTTTGGGATGCTTCCTCTTTTTGTTTGTGTCGTACATTTCCTCATTTTGGATGGTATGTAATCATCATCGTCGCCTGCTGCTTCGTGTTTCTGCTTGTTTTTTCTTGGTTTTGAGGGTCCGAGTAGTTTTTGGATAGTCTTCAGGATTTTATTCTTCTCATCAAAAGAAATATCCGCTTGTTCTCCATCTACCCATCCTTCTCCCTCCTTTCCTGCATCTCTCGACGCGTTTTCCGCGGAGTCTCTGTGCAGCCACTGCTCCAATGTTTCGTAGATGAACTTCGCTTTTTTCCAGAAATATAGGTCTTCCTTTCTCCTATCCGTTCCTGCTTTTGTCATTTCTGAAACATTTGTTCTTAAACTGGTACGAAAAAATTAATGAATACCTCTGGCTTTCGGAGTGATTACATTCTTCATGTACTTCCAATGAAGATATTCAAAGTTTGGGAAGTAGAACTTCGATGGAGTTTTCAATATTGAGCGTACGGCCTTCTCGAGACAATAGATACGCATTTGCATCTCAACATTGCCAAGGTGCAGGAAATTTCCTCCAAAAACAAGAGCATCTTCCGGAGTGTAAACGGCATGGATCCATCCGGCAGGAATTAGAAGTGTGTCTCCTTCATTGATCACAACTCTCCTGACTTCGCTTCTGATTTTATTACCAAACCACTCTGAATTGGAGCGCGAGGTTTCATGTCTTTGGTATGCCGCGAGGTTACTCTCTGATGGTCGAGCGATATAGAAGATTTTTTTACCCTGGAAATATTATAATTATGATTTATTCTAGAAAAACAAACATACTTTGAAAATGTGATAATACACACTGCTTCCGCCGAAATCGATGTGGAAGTCAGTGTAGGAACCACCCATTCCAGAAAGGCAGAATTGTTCCACTTTTGGTCTAAACTCCTCTGGCAAATTGAGTTTTTTGTCCAGGAGGATATCATATGCCTCAGACGATGGATCAGGCCAAAGTTGGTCGACCAACGAGATCTCCTGAACGAATTGAGGAGGTTTCGCCAATTCCTTGAATCTAAAAACACTGAGATTACAGGTGAACGAAACAAAACACCAACTCTTGATTTTCGGAGAACTCTAATGAGAGGAAATTGTACAAAAGACTTCTCGGTGAGGGATCGCGGAACTTCTTCAAAAACGTTGATAACTTCATGGCATATGTGCACTGGTTGTAGACGTCAATTGTGTCCACTTGGTAATCTGGCGACATCAAATCAACGACTTTCTCGATATCAAATCCATGCGATGGCATTTTCATATTCAGCCCGTTCATACTCTTGATAAGAAAAACTTTGTCCCATTTGTGAGGTCCGTCATTGTCGAAGAATTTTTTATGAAATTCGATACCGTTTTCAACGACACAAGCTTCTTCTTCGCTCCTAGAAAAATGCAAATACACAACAAAACAGGTTTAAAATACTTACGGAGAAGGAAAAGTGTGTTCCCAAGTAGTAAATTCTTTAATCCATTTTTGAGAGCCGACTTCCATTGGTTCGTTAATTTGATCCTTATCGAACCAAGATAGACGATGCGGTGCAACTGTTTCAAACACTGAATAGTTGAATATAGTTGCATAAACATTTATCCAAACACCCCTGTTAGTTTCAAAAATATCAATATCTTACTCTTGCTGGGGCCGGCTGTTGGCGAACAGATAGGACAGAAGAAAGCTTCGTACACATAATACTCGTATTGTTCCAAGCCAGAACAACCAAAGTGATACCAGCTTTTGCAACAATCGCACATGATCCAATCGGAATCAGGACCAGGGGTGAGATGAGACTTCTTTTTGCTCATTGGCTTCTCTTTTCTTCTTTCGAGTTTCAATGCTTCTTCTATTTCGTTTCCCGACTGACCACAGCCTTGACATTTCTCTGTACCGTCATCAAATTGATTAAGATTAGAAGATCCCTTCAAAAACGAATTGATTTTATAAACTGTTTTTGTTTCCGTACCTCATTTATTTCTTGTTTCAACTCGGCTACAATTTCAGTATTTACGACTGCAGACGCGTCAAGCTGTTCTGGAGTATTAGATGACTCTCCATTGATCGGATTCGTATTGATGGAACCATCGGATGTTCGAAACTGAAAACACTCTGAGATTATAAGATTATGCTCAAGGTTAATTCGATGTTATTTCAATGTGATAGAAAACCTTGATATCGTCCTCGAGTTCTTGTACATTTCGCTTTGAATTGTGCTCTCTCTCTTGTAGAAGCACCGACTCAATCGCAAAGTCAACCGAAGTCTGAGAAGTTCAACTTTTTCAACTAAAAAGCATTATTAACTAACCTTCTCAATTCTGTTAATATCATTGCTGTCATCACTTGAAGGCTGTCTGTCTGTGAAGATTTCATTCACCTATAAAGCTCAGTACATTACACGAGTTTCGGGAGTTACATACATTGGATTTTTGTGGAGACTGAGAGCTGTCACATTCAAGACTTGAAGAATGTCGATCCGTTTGATCTTTCTCCGAAACTCCATATTTAGATGCTGTTAGATTATTATTATTCATTTTTGATACCCTGAAAATCGAAACCATATTTTCTGATTGTGAGAACTTAAGTAGGCACTCGAATGAAAAAAACGAGAAAGAACCAGCAAAACTATTCTGAAATTTGAAAAAAATGAACCGAAAATCAAATATTATCGGAATAAAAATTTCCGATGCTTTTCAACGGTAGAAAATTGGAAAATACCACTTTTTCATCAAGAAAACAAGGAAATTAGATCAAAAATAAATTGAAAGTGAGCGTTTTCAAAGGCGCGCTCAAGTTTTCAATTGAGAACTCTCGCAACGATTTCGAAAACTACTGTAGGCTGGCGCCAATTTTTCGTTCTTAAAACCTCGATTGCGGTAATCAGCTCCGCTTTTTGTCTGTTTCCGTCTTGTTTCACATTTGTCTCCTTTTTTTCGCAAGAATTGTGTTTCAGGAAGAGAGAAGGATGCAATCTTCAAACGGAGAGCATCATCAGCAACAGCAACCCCAAACACCTTATTTTCTGAGTGCTCCATGTGACCCAAGTATTCTGGCATACGCGCAACATGCACTTCTCGGTTATCCACATCAAAAAAATATGTATCAGCAGGGTTTGTGTAATTTTCTTAGCTTTAAAAAAGTCCAATTTTCAGCCTTTCCAACGTCGCAAATGCAACCAATGATGCTTCCGCAGACGCAAATGCTTCCGGCAATGCATCATTCGTTGTCTCATCGGAATGTGATTCCATCCCTAACAGCTGCAATTCCTGAAATGGACAAATTGTTGTTGGAAGAACCGATTGAAGCTGGAAGCATGCCATATCGGCGCTCCAACAACAAGTCTGCTTCGGTTTCAGTGGCTGACGACGTAAGTTTAGTAGTGAAATGACATAATCATATTTGAACTCCAGTCATTCAATAATCTCCAACGATCAACCTCTTCTTCGCATTTTCGGCGTCATTCCGCTCAATGGGAAACCATGACCGACGATGAGCGTGAGATGATTCAGCGTCAGAAGCGCAAAGAAGAAGCGTTCAAGACGGCGCTGTGTGATGCTTACAAACGAAACGGATCCTGTCCATACGGAGAAGCCTGTCGGTTTGCCCACGGAGAGAATGAGTTGCGAATGCCATCACAACCACGCGGAAAAGCTCATCCAAAATACAAAACTCAGCTGTGTGACAAGTTTTCAACTTACGGCCAGTGTCCATATGGTCCAAGATGCCAATTCATCCACAAATTGAAGAAGGTTTGAATACATTAATTAGGAAAAAACACATTACATTTTTGCAGGGTCTTCCGCTTCTAGAATACAACCGGGCTTTGTATCAAGGGAGAATCTCCCCAGCACGTGATGATGAAATCACTAATCCAGATGAGTCTCATTCTGAAGACCAAAGTCTGATGAACTTGACTCGAACTCTTCATCGCCGTCGGTCTGCTGGTGGATATCTGGACATGTCTGATAGTGGATACAGCGGAAGTGGACGAAGACGGCTTCATCATCAGTTTGAGCAGTGTGAAGAACCAGTTACACGTGGAAAAACTGCTGCTGGGAAAGCCGTCTATCCACCAATGCAAGTGGTTAACATCGAAATGGCAACTGGGCAAAAGAAGTCGTTAACAACGGAAAATCATGGGTCGACTCCTAGTCACTGTCAGAGTCGAATCTCTCAGAAAGATCAGGTGACTTCTGTTATCGATCAGGCTGATTATGAAGCTTCGATGGCCGGAGGAAAGATTTTTGGGAAACCAGTTGGTGGAAAATCAATATCTGTCGATATTCTGGATCATTTTCAGGAAAACATTCGTACATACGGGGCCATGATTCGTGCTAATGAGGACCATGTTGAGCGCAACCAAACTGGGACCACCAAGAAAGATAGATCAAAGCCGCTTACTAAGAGGGTAATAATTTGGAAGACCCTATTCCAATTTTAATGTTTCATTCCAGGATCTTTCACTGATTCGCGAGGAGGAAACTTTGCTTGTCGATGGTTCTCAGATTCAACCGACAGCAGTTGCTGCTTCAACTACTCAAACCCCCAATACGCTTCAAGCCGAGAATCAACCATGGTATGAGAAGATATTCGGGAAGATGACAATGATTACGGAAGAATCAATGGGCGATGAGGACGATTCTCGTCTTCTGGCACACGATGATCCTGATTATTCGAAATAGATTGTCTCCTCCGTCCCTCTAACGTTGATACTATTCCTGCATCTCACATTTTCAAACCTTCCGCTAATAGCCATTAGTCTCGTGATGTAGAAGTTCCAAATTTCTATTTTCTATGTTTCAACCTTCATGTTTTATGCACTTTCTCTCACCCTCAAACTATCCCAGATATCTTCATGTTTAAAAGTTTCTCCCCGCGGATTTCTAGTCAAATTTCATTGATAATTGTGATGATGAGTTGTGAACATATACGCCCCTTATTTTTTCCGCATTGGTTGTCTCATAATTTTCCCAAAGTTTCCATTATTTTGATAATGATTGTAAAAAGTTATTTTGTGATCTACCGTACCCTATCCCCCATGTTTTTTCATCCCTTTTCTAGTCGATCTTGCTCTTCAATAAGGGTCTCGAAAATAATCGTATACCCATAAATAAACGAGAGTTTGAAATGATTCTTTTATTCAAGTTTTAACAACAATTTAATAGTCGACTGACCAAACTTCGCTGTTCCACTTACAACGAACAATGTTTCGTCCGTATTTCTTTATCATTTCCTCAGCGATTGTAACATAATCCTGGCGACATTTTTCAGAGTTGAGCCCCTTTTGAGCTTTCCACGCAGCATATTTCTTCATTCCGAGTTCATTTCCAGCTGGAACTGCTAAAAAATAACTGTTGGAAACAAATGTAATATGAAGCACTCTGTAAACTTACGATAGATGTCTTCATTGGGAATATCTCCATGAAGTGCTTGTTTGTACAGTCCGTACAATTTCATTTGCTCTCTTTCAGAAGGAGTTGACTTCAAACGCCGCATTTCTTCTGCGGCAATCTCGAAATTGAGACCAGTCCATTTCTGAACAAGTAAACACTACAAGCAGCTAGTACACATTAGTAACGAACCTTTTCGAGCTCTGAAATCGGCATCTTCGTCTGCTTTCTTTATGCTATCAAATTGTTCTCTTTCGTCTTTATATACCGCTCAATAATTGGTTGAAATTTAGAATATTCCAGAAATTGGCTCAAATTAGTGTATTCATTCAAAAGAAAGAACGGAACAATAATAATAATTGTCTGTATATATATACCATCTCTTCATCTTCTGTTAAGTTAAGTGAGAAATACGGTCTGAAATTCTGCGAACATGTTCTCAGGCAACTCGATATCAATCTAATTAGACAAAATGGTAATCTAATTGTAGTAAAATGCGAGACTAACGCGACCCAGTTAGATTGACAAATCGTCTAATTAGACTAGCATTTCGTCTAATTAGACTAGCATTTCGTCTAATGCGACTCACAAACAATCTAGCTAGATTCCATTTCAATCTAATTATTATCGCTTTTTTTGAATTGAATTTTGCTGGATTTTCGTATAAAATTTTATTAAAAAATACGGAAAAATCAACAGAAATACGGAGAAATCAACAGAAATACGGAAAAATCAACTGAGAAAACAAGAAAACTAGAGAATTTTGGGAAAAAAAAGAAAAATGAATAAGTCAACCGCGTAAATGTCAGTGTCTTGGAGATTTTTGAACCATTATAACACAAATTTATATCATTTTCCGAAAAAGTGAAAGTTTTGAAAGTGAATTATTGAAAATTGATTTTTTGAGAGGAGTTTTTAAGAAAAATGGATAAAAAATCTCCAAGATATGAACATTTTTACGAAATTGTTAAACCTTTCCTATCTTGTTTGGCGGCGGTCCATCGTCCATTGCAATTCGTTGATTTTTTTTTGCGTCGGCAGAGCGGGCGTGGTTGCTGAAAAAGATTTTGTTATTCGGATCTGTAGTAATTAAACGAACAACACGCTAGTGAGGTGGTGGTTGAAGAGCAACCCGATTGTATGTGACATTTCATCTGCATCCAATCCCTCAATCTTCAATCCACGCACTAGAACATCTGAAATGTCAGGGCAGTTGTGTGCAGTAAGCTCATCGATATGACTGTAATCCAAGTTCAGCCTACACGCCATTTTTGCTCGCAGTCGTCTCTGATCACATAATCAATTTTTCTGAATTCGATGCAGCAAACCTACGTTAAAGTCCGACATTTGTTCTGCGGGAGTCTGTGAGAGAGCAAAACCGAGTTGAATTGGGCACATTTTGGCTGAGTGAGCAATCATATCTGAAGAGGCAGCAACGTTTTCGGTCTCAAATTTGTCGCCGTCGGAAATTCGGTCGTACTTTCCAGAAGGATCAACAAGAATTTCATCTTCTCCTTGCTGCTCTTGAAACTCATCATCATCTTCATAGAACTGGAAAGTATTCTAATTTTACGAGAAATGAATAGTGACATTTTCTTACAGTGCCCAGGGGATCTCTTCTGAACGTCATCGGTGGTTGTGAAGAATTTTTTGTGGTTTGTCTTCTGATTCGTGTCGCCGCCGCTTCCTTTCTGTTTCGGTAACTGTTGACGAGCTGTGAAACTTGTGACATATCACGAGACATTCTGAATATCACCTTAAAATGATTGATGAAATTATGAGACTGGCTCAAATATAAGACGAGAAGCTTTGATCGTTACAGAAGTTAAAAATGTAAAGAAAGTGAGGTGAAAGTTTAAGATAGGGACACTCTAAAAGCAAAAGCGCTCCTTCTAACCGTTTTCTTTTCCTCTGCACACGACTCAATATCCCACGAGTAGTCAATTTTTCATGTCTCCTCGACATATTACACTGAAAAAAAGAAGATATTCTCAAACGACATAATTATTAGCAGAAAATGAACCAAAATGATTGTTTCCCTTAAAAACATATATTGAGGGAAATCGTGACACCTTCAGCATTTAATAAAGCTACAAAAAACAAGAATAAGTGATTGGAAATATTATTTACGCTCAAAAAATAAATGAAAAATTATTTATTCAATAAATAATAATATGCGCAAACAATTCTGTTTGCGCGCACGGCGAACGCGCCTTGGATATTGAGCTAATCTAATTAGATTGCCTTTAGATTGGTGTTCTGTCTAATTAGACTTCGGTTGTCTAATTAGACTAACATCGAGTTGCCTGAGTTAAAAGAACTATATCACTAAATTTTATTAAAATAAGAAAAATAAATAAAATATAATTAATGGTTTTGACGACGACTCGCTGAGCGCCCTTGAAAGCTTCTCCTTGCCGTCTTTGTCCGTTTTCTGAAATTACAGAAGTTAGTAAGAGTCTTGTGCGGGAGAAGCGCAGACGGAACGTAAAATAGACGGAAATTAAGAAAAAAAGTGTTAAATAGATGTAGATTCAAAGAAAAGTTGAAATCATATTTGTCAATCGATGGGCTGGGACGGGGAAATGTTTTTAACTTTTTAACATTCCAAAAATAATTATCAAGTACTTTTATGACTAAATTCACTGTAGAACTATCTAAATTTGCGAATTTACTCGAGTGTGTCCAAAAAACTACTTTTTACTGTCGAAAAATACATGTTTCTGGAGAAATATTCACCTGGGTCCATGAAAATGTTTAAATTGACCCGGCTCGTGACAAGTAAGGTACGAATATATGGGAGCAATGAATGAAGGAAATTGGAAAATTGAGTAACCGCTAGGGATAACATTGAGAGCAATTCATCGTTAAACGGCGGCGTCTTCTTCTGTCACAGAATATCTCTTAATTGAGGTGACTATGAAACTAATCAAGAGCCTCAGTTAATGGTAGGAACGGGTAATATAAAGCAATAAATTAATAGAAAGCGTATAACCTTAAGGTTGCAGGAAGCGAAAATTGCATATATCTCTGATTTTGTTAATATTGCAGCAAAGAAGATAATAATGAATAAACTGTCCCGATCATGTCTATTGGATAAGAAAACGAGAACGTTGGTACTCGGAAACTTAAAATATCCTGAATAAAATTTTTCAAAGAACAAAACAGTCTGCAAATACGAGAAGCAAAACTCGTCTTTAGAATTTAATTTGTTCAATCCCAAAAGAATAATATTTCAATGATCCTCCTCTAGAATCTAACCGAATGTTTAAACTTTATTATTTCAAGTTTTTCTAGATTTGGATCATTTAACTTTGGAAAATCAGCGTTTTTGCTCCAACAACAAGGAAAACAAAACAAAACTTTCAAATTTTAACTTTTTATTTACGCTTTCACATTTATTTTATTTTTTTGTTGTTTTTCGTTTTTGATGATTTTGACTATGATATATGAACTTTAAGGAAAGGAGAGTTAACCTGATCTTTGCCTACCAACCTAACCATAGTGCATTTTACGGGGGGAAGCCGGGGGAGAAAAATGACAATAATTACGACTTTCAAACACACAAGTTGTACTTTGCTTTTGGCATCGTTATGTGAGAAGAGAGCAACAAGAATAGGCGGAATCTCCCGTACGGACACGCACACGTATTTTGAATGGGTTTAAAACTCTGCACCGTCGCGACAGAAGATAAAATATGACGACTAAACGGTCTAAATTGAGAGGCAAAAAATGTGATGGACTAGGATTTCAAAACAATATCGTCGCTCTCTTGCCCCCGTTATTTACAGTACACAGGAGGGAAGAAAATGAGATACTGTAGAGAAAACATTGGATTTGGACGTATAAAGTGAAACAACGAAGACTGGATCAATAGTAAAATGTGCCAATGAATCCTGCTTCCACATCATCGTAATCATCCTCCTCCTCTTGCTCCAAAAATGCAGATAAAACAGCACGATAAATAGCGGGCCGTTGTCTCTCATATGATTCGCGCAGCGATCTTGCTTGTGTGGTCACCTCTTCACACTGAAAACAAATAGGTTAATCAGGAACTCTGAAAGTGTTTCGGGTGATGGTTATGTAATTTATTCGGGATAATAACCAATGAGTGAACCTTATTTTTTCATGCATCCTTTGAGAAAAGTAACCCTATTACTATTTCTTTTGTGTTATCCGAATTTCAAACGGGAACGTGTCTTATCTGAAATCATTGAGTTTCTTACGAATAATCTATACTCTCCAACTCACAATGAAGAGTTTGTTCGGTTGCAAATAAACCCTCGGGACCAGTTTGTAATTGTCTGCTAAAACGTTGGGAAAACTATGGGTGATTATTTAAGATTCCAATAAATGTGTACTAATTTCTACTCCGGAGATATTTTGCTTTTGATGATCTTTCAACTTACCAAAATAGCTGTTTGGCTATTCCCCGCCAACAGGTCTTCCCTTTCTCGTTTCAACCGCTCGAGCCTGGCTTTGCTTTCAGCGAGCTGCTGTTGGTATTGCTTGTCAATCTATAGAAAAAAGTCTCATTAAAACGCAATGCTGAAAGTTTTCGTCAATTTCAGTTGACAC
Source organism: Caenorhabditis latens (assembly GCA_002259235.3). Taxonomy (NCBI): domain Eukaryota; kingdom Metazoa; phylum Nematoda; class Chromadorea; order Rhabditida; family Rhabditidae; genus Caenorhabditis; species Caenorhabditis latens. The sequence goes on along the minus strand of CM056093.1, from coordinate 12,927,167 downwards.
CCCCAAAAATACTAGGATTAGAACCCTCGGAAACCACCTTATACTTGACGAGTCGGTGCTTCGATGACGAGCTAGTAAACTTTTTTGCGTACTTTTTGCCCACTGTAATGATGATTATTGAGCAAAACATGGACGAAGGCAGCTCACCAGTCAAGATTTTGCGCGAAGACCGCCGTAAAGAAGTCATTAAAGACTTTTTAGTTTTTGAGAGACGACGGACACGAGTGCTATGCCGTACAACATTGGAGGGTGACGCTGAACCACTGCTGGAAGCAGAGGAGGAGGGCGATGATGAGGAAGTTGAAGGGGTGGGGGAACAATGCCTTGAAGGCACCTTTTCCGTGTACTCCACCACAATATCGAACATTTCTGCTGACATGGCTTCACAGTACGTCGCTGAAAAAATGAATTAGAACCGGGTTCAAACCTCCAGAACTTGAACAGACATAGATAACAAAACGTTGAGAACGTTTAATAAAGAACATTCAGAAAAAAATTTCGTAAATTTTCAACTTTTTTTAATTCATTTTTTAATAATAATTTTTGTTCAATAACAACTTATACAAGTGAATTACTAACTGGGAATAAGAGAACAGGTAAAAAATTTACAATTAATTAAAAGAAAAATGGGGGATGTGCGACGATCGATCAAAAATTTCAAAATAATTGATATATGAAAATGTTTTTTTTCTTCGATTTTGCAAATATTTAATTTTTTTGCGGAATCAATGAATCCAAGGTGATCCCAGTAGTTTAAGATTGAGAGAAGCACCAACATCTTACACAAAACTCCTTAATCCAATATTGAATCGATCGCCGCACTGTACAATGATGGGGTGTGGAGGAATGATACTGTAGTTAAATAGAAAAAATTACAGCGATTTCAGCACTACTAAAACTAACCATTTTCCGCCTCATCACTGATAGTAGTGAGTCCCAGGCATTGGAATAGGCGATCTACAAAAACATTGAACAATAAGTAGATAAGGCTGGTAAATTTTGGGGTAATGAATCCTACACGTTTCGAGGAGGTTGGAAAATAAGTAAGTGATTTACCGTAATTCAGCAATCACCATTGAGGTAATTGTCGAAGGCGCTGAAGTCGCCTCCAAAAAGTTCCGTTCCATTGAGATCGTCGACGAACTTAGAGTCCATTCTCTGCTGGTTATTGTCTGCACACTGCTTGCATACTTCGACAGTGGTTCCGAGAGATCCAACGTGAACACAGACTCCGGCGCGAGCGTAGCTGAGTTGCGATGAAGATTGGACTCCCATGTTGGCGACGACACGAGCAATTTGGGAGTCTTGGTCGATGACCTTTTTCAGTTGAACGATCTCCTCCTTTGCATTGGTTAGGGCCTTCTTCATTTTGGTGTTTTCCTCTCGAGTGAGTCTCAACTCCGCCTCGAGCTCAGCATTGCGCATTTGCATCATTGACATCTCGGACTTCTTCTGCTCACGGTAGTTGCGGGCATAGTTGGCCATTTTCGAGTTGCTGGTCACCTTCAGTGGGCGTCCTCTCTTTGACGATGGAGACTGAAAAAATTAAATTAGGAATATTCTCATGATTTTAGGTGTATAAGGGACGGGGTGCCTAGGTGGGAAACTTATTATTGAACTTAGTTACTTCATCTCTATACATGTGCATACTGTTTCCACGAGATCTGCTATTACTCGGCTCCTGAAATGTGGTTCATAAGTACTTGTCAAGGGTGGGGGAGTTCACTTACTTACCGCGTATTTCAAGAAAGAGATTTTTCATCAGTACTTTTCAAAATCAATTAAATTCCCCATTAGAATAGGTATCTTTTTTTTCGGAAAAACATCTCGAAATTCTTGGGAAAGTTAAGCAGATTCTGATAAAAACAGATAAAATATCTCTTCCTGAGGAAAAATAAATAAAAAATAGCTTACCTTAATTAGAGGGCCGCTCGAGTATGGATTGAATGTCGAAACTGGGTAGCGTCGAATCGTTGGCATCTTCAGCGGCTTCTCCTCCTTTTGATATTGAATCGGCGAAACTGTTGGGTCCTCGGATTCGGAAGGAGAAAGCAACCATGCTGGTTCCAACTTGGCTTCTGTCAGGAACATGGGTTCCTCGTCCTTCATCGAATGCTGAAGCGATGAGCTCGGAGACTCACCACCGAAATCAAGATTGTACTCCATGAATAGCTCACTTTCGTATGAGTTGTTGTGAAATATCACTGGATCCTGTTCAGACAGGAGTGGATATGGACCCTGTGTTTCGTCCAATAGAGAGAGCAATTGCTCCTCTTCGGACCTGAAATCCTTGTTTCCCATCATAATTGTTTCTTTCAAGAAGTGTTTGAAACACGAGAGAAAAATTAAAAATTAAAGAATAGGATTAGAAATTGATATAATTCAAAAATATCCAGAAACGAATGGAAAATACGGAAATTGCCCGGGAAAAAGTTTCGCGGTCGAGTGAGGAAGAGAGTGCACGTGACGATGGGTTTTCGCAATGTTTCGAAAATAGGGAGCGTTGCGTGTGCGCTGCGGTCGGTGGCCGATCTACGTTGTAGCCCGCTGGCCGAGAAATTGCTTGCTCTCTGCGCACTCCGGAAAGTTAGTTGTGTCTCGTTGAACTAAAAATGTCGACATTTTTCGGCCTCGAAAAAAGTTAAATTGAAAAAGATAATAATTTGAACGTTTTCCGGTCAACTATAGCAATATGAGAAGTTCGAAAGGTGGGAGAGGACGTCAAGCTGCTCCAAAAACTGCACCGACAAGTGTTTGCTATTGGTACGAACTTGTGCAGAAATGTTTGAACCGATTTAAAATAATTTTTCAGTGATGGAAAACGCGAGTTGGGATCTGTTGAAGTTTTCTGCTCCAGTTGCCTGAAATGGTTCCACGGAAGATGTTTGAAAGAGTACAATGAATTGTGAGTACAATTATTCCTTACGAACGGCGGTGATGGAAAAGTTACAGAAGTTCGAGCGGAGTTCCATTCATGATCTGTTATACATTCACCTGCAAGCAATGTCGTCCGAATGCTGAAGATTGGAAGGCAAAAAAAGCTGATTTGGTACAAATGTGTGTCACCGTTTTTGCGACTTTGTCTGCAGAAAAGTTGAAAGAAGACGGAAAATTGTCAGCAGAAATTATCCCTGAGGATTTCACATATTTAAGCTTGAAAGACACAGTTGTACCATACATGACAAAGAATTGGTTTATGCTCACCTCACTGAAAATGAGAAAAGATTGGGATAACAGTCTGGCACCAACTCTACTGAAAGAGAAGAACGTGTTTGTTGTGAGTTGTGTAATACAACATATCCCGTCATTCTATAATTTCGTTTTCAGCAACACAATGACGATGACGACTTGTTCGCGTTAGCGGAAAAAAATCTAGCTCTTGTTGGACCCATGCATGAAGCAGTTAAACAGGTAAATGGCCTAATGCAAAAATTACTGCAACAGCATACAGTTACAGATAGGAAAAAGGCCTCCAACAGAACGAGAAAATCGAGAACCACGTGAATTGCCGCCAATTGAAGGTCCGAAAACTCGTGGTGCTTCAAAACGACGTCATGCCGAAGCACCAGCGCCTGGAAAGAAACAAAAGTTGTAAGTTTGCAAAGCTCAGATTCAGACAATCTAATGATTCGGAAGAACTTCCAGAGCAGCAGATTATTCGTCGGCTGCAATGCCAGATGGTGTGCAGATTGACATCCCAAATAGCAAAGACAGTTATCGGTATTACTTGACAGAGAAGGATCCAAATGTACCAGAAGAGTAAGTTGGTAAAAGAAAATGTTTGTATCCTTTAAAATCTTGAAAGTCGTAAAGTTTGACAAGTAAAAACATTTTCTCGCTTTTTTAATGAAAAACTCGTTTCTTCAGTCCTGAATGGGATCAAGCAGCCTCCTATGTCATTCCTCCATACCAGTATCGCGTGCTTCTCAGCCAAACAGTGATTGTGTCACCTAACGATCGAGCTTATCAACTGCACGCCTCAGGCCAGAAAATAACAGGATTCGAAGGCTACGCAATGGCCCGAGCCAGTCATGGCGTGTCGAAGGGAACGTGGTATTTTGAAGTTAATTTTGATGATCAACCCGAAGAATCCCATATTCGCATAGGATGGAGTCAAACGCATGGTTAGATTTAATTTCGTTTATAAACAGTTCATATTTTAATTTGTTTTTTCAGCAGCTCTTCAAGCATGTGTCGGTTATAGCAAATTTTCTTATGGTTGGAGGTCAAAGCATGGAACGAAATTCCACGAAGCAAAAGGAAAGAAATACCATTTTGGTGGATTTAAGCAAGGAGACACTCTCGGTTGTCTGATTCACCTCCCAGTCGATAAAAAGACACTTGTACCAGCGAATCAGCCATCGGAAAAGTATTTGCCTCCATCTTACAAAAACGGAACTTTAATTAACTTCAAAAATAATTTATTTTTCGAAATTCACGAGGACTCTGCTGAAGTAGCCAAAACTTTGCAAGAAATGCCTGGAAGTTACGTGAGTACTAAGATTTTGTCTGTGTTATTTATTCATTTGCTATTGAAATTACAGATTGAGTTTTTCCACAATGGCAAATCGTGTGGCATCGCATACGAGAACATCTACGCAGGAACTTATTTCCCATCCGTTTCTCTGTTCAAAAGTGAGTTGTACCATGGTGTAAAAACACAGTTTTAATTTATTGTTTCCAGATGCCACCGTAACAATGAATTTGGGACCAAAATATAAGTATCTGCCACGTGGGACCACAGGAATCCATATGAGAGCTGAAGAGCAACAACACGAGCAAACTCTTTCGGATTTACTGTATCTGGTGTCAAGCGATGAAGCGAAACAAAAGATTTTGACCCCGGTGAAGAAAGAAATCAAAGAAGAAGAAATATAATTTCACTTATCGTTGTTCCTCAAACAACCTGTACTATTAGATTCTCAGTCACGTTAATTTTAAATTTTGATCTCTTGTTTTTGCTCACATTTTGGCAACTAATAACACATGTGTGTACGAAGAATACTAATTCAATACAAAACCTGTATTACACGATTCAATCATTAATTAATAAATAACTTTTGCTTTTTACATGTTCGAATTCTGCTCTCTGGTTGCCATTCAGCCCAATCATATCACTACAATCCGATCAATTTCTGTTAGAATTAATAACAGTTATTTTTTGGTCAGAATGGTATATGTGAAGTCATTACTCCGTCGTACTGATAACTTCATGTACATTGTGAAGAAGAATGCGGCCGCTCGAAAGGCGTTTCTGGTGGATTTAGTGAACGAAGAGAACTATCAAGACTTGGCTGACAAAGAAAATGTATGAATCTGAAATCTCAAGTTCTTAATTGTAATTTCACATTTAGATCGATATCACTGCTGTTCTGACCACCCATCATCATTACGATCATTGCGGGGGAAACGAAGGATTCCGTCGTCAGTTCCCAAGTGTTCCAATTTACGGTGGTGATGAGAGAGTTCCGGCTTTGAACCAGCCAGTCAAACACAATCAAGTCGTGGAACTAGCTGATTTGAAGGTTGGAATATCACTCTTGTAATGATCGAGATTATGATAAATGTTCAGATTCGTTGTCTTTCAACTCCATGTCACACGTCTGGTCATGTCTGCTACTTCATCACCGATCCTTCGAATGAATCAGAAGTTCCAGTCGTTTTCACTGGTGACACACTTTTTATTGCTGGATGTGGAAGATTCTTCGAAGGAACTGCTCCACAAATGGACACTGCTCTCAACCGAATTCTCAAAACTCTTCCCGATGACACTTCCGTTTTTCCTGGCCATGAATACACTGTCGCCAATCTGAAATTTGCTGCCTACGTGGAACCTAGAAACCCGGATGTCGCTGCCAAGTTGCAATGGGCAACAGAGCAAAGGGAAAACGGGGCATTCACTGTTCCCAGCACAATTTTTGAGGAGAAAGCAACGAATCCATTCATGAGAGTTATAGAATCAGAGGAGATTCAAGAGAAAGTCGATACCAACGACCCAATCGAAGGAATGGCGAGACTCAGAGAGCTGAAAAATAATTTCTAAATGTTTTTGTATATTTTGTAATGTTTCGAAACCAGTTAAATAACCCCACCATTCCTACTATTTTCCTATTTTCCCGCGAGATTATGTATAATACGCTGTGATTTTTCTTGTATTTCCCCGGTTCAAAATAAAATTAGATTTTTTTCTTTTCTCTAGTTTGATATTTTCCGGTTAATCAATGTTACTCCTGCTATTAACTATTCAATATCTCAGTTTCAGCGAAAAATCGTATTATTTATATATTTATTTCCAGAAAATGAGCACGAATCCTCCATCTGAAACATCACAAGAAGATATTGCCACCGCTCAAGGTGCAGTTCTCGTGAAATCATGTCAGGTACCGGACGGATCAATTCCAATCCGCGGGTTTGATTTCAATTCCACTCCCGATTTTTCATTGTCTGCAATTTTATCATCTTATATGAGCACAGGATTCCAGGCGACTCATTTAGCTCAAGCTATTCAGGTAGGTATTTATTTTATCGAATTGATAATTCATGTGAAGGAATTCAGCAAGTAAATGAAATGCTCACTCTCCGTGAAACTCCTCTAGACTGTGATGACGATGAGAAGAAGATGCCATATCCAGAGGGACGTGACAAACGATCATGCACAATATTCCTCGGATACACTTCAAATTTAGTGACCAGCGGACTCAGAGAGGTCATCCGTTTCTGTGTTCAACATAACCTCGTCGACTGTATTGTCACATCAGCTGGTGGAATTGAAGAGGATTTGATCAAATGTCTGAAACCGTCATATCTTGGAGCATTCACAATGGATGGAAAAACATTGAGATCAAATGGAATGAATCGAGCTGGAAATGTGCTGATTCCGAATGATAATTATTGTGCATTTGAGGACTGGCTCAATCCGATTCTTGACGAATGTTTAGAAAAACAACAAAAAGAACAGTTCAATTGGACACCGTCAAAGTTGATTCAAGTTCTGGGAGAACGAATTAATGACGAGTCATCGATTTTGTATTGGGCTGCGAAACATAGGATTCCAGTGTTCTGTCCGGCTCTTACTGATGGATCTTTAGGTGGGAGTTATCAGATGAATCAGTCAAAATGAGTGGTTTTTCAGGGGACATGCTCTATTTCCATTCTGTAAAAAGTGCTCCAGGCTTGCGCGTGGATATTGTTGAAGACGTTCGACACATCAATACTATTGCTGTGAAAAGTCTCAAAACAGGATCCATCATTCTCGGAGGAGGTGAATATTTAAATGTTTTAATGAAGAATTTTCCATTCATCTGTTTTCTAGGTGTCGTCAAACATCATATCAATAATGCAAATCTGATGAGAAACGGTTCTGATCACACTGTATACATCAATACAGGACAAGAGTTCGATGGATCCGATTCGGGAGCTCAACCAGATGAAGCTGTTAGCTGGGGAAAAGTGAAACCATCGGCTGGAGCAGTGAAGGTACATGCCGAAGCAACACTCGTTTTCCCTCTACTTGTTGCTGAAACTTTTGCGAAACGCGTTCATCGGAAGAATTGATTGCATTTTGAATTTTGAATTGTTAACAAGTTGTTATTCAGTTTTTCTTTGTTGATCTAATTGTTGTTCTCTACTTTTTGATATAAAGTTCCAAAATTGAATTCCAGATAGTTTCAGAAACCGCATGATCAGCGGAAATGTTTACACATATGACAAACTCTGGAAAACCGATCAACTCGAATCATAAAAGGACACAAAGAAAGATTCAATGTTGACTTAAATCATAAACTTCTTGTTTTTTTCTCTGAATTTTCAGGCACTTTCAGCCATCATTCCTCTTTCTTCAAACATTACATTCCCTTTTCTTCATCTCGATAATTCTGAATCACTTAGCAAATCAAAAAGGAATTTATATAAAAGGTTATGCTCAGTGAGCTTCATTGTTCCGAATCACTCAACTGAAAACCTTTTCAGCGCCTTTTGTTCCGTTTTTCTCTTCTCAATTGTCCTCGATTTCTAGCATTGACATTTCAGAAACACGTGAAGATAATGACGTCTACTAGATGCCTCAGAATCATGGCTGTGGGGTTTGTGATGTGGAATTTTAAAGTGGCGATGGCAGATGAGAAAATATGTTATCAATGTGCATCACCGAATCTCCAGAATAATTGGGCAATCACCGGGTTGCCGTTGAGGCCAAGCACGCTGAAATTCGATGAGTTAGTAGAGAAAACAGTACAACAGTACCGCTTAAAATTGTATTAAGTTTTGCCTTTTTCAGTTGAAAATGCCTAATTTTGAGAGTGTGTAATGGTAAAACTAACTGTTCCATAGAACAACTTCTGACAGGATCACACAGACCAAGAGTAGAGCTATATTTTTGTAGTTGATAACGTTTTTGTACGGACATCTCATAGAGAGTTATGGTAATTTGAAGACGACAGCTCAAAAATCATTCAATTTCCACTGAAATGGTACGATTTGAGGAGAAATTACTCGGTCGATATGTAACTTGCAAGGGAGTGTCCGTACAAGAAAGTTGTCAACTGAAAAAAATGGAGTTCTACTCTTGGTCTGTTGGACCCCATAAAAACGTATTTTGTGACACAGGTAGTTTTACTATAACACATTCTCAAAGTTGGACATTTTTAACTGAAAAAGGGAAACTTCGTACACTTTTGTACGGTACTTTATGTCTACCCATTATTACGACAGTTTTCAGAGCTTGTAAAGAGCTCGGAGATCCTGCACAAGCGTTAGTAACAAAAACTTGTTCTTCGTCTTGTTTCGAGCTCCTCCTTCCGGAAAACGGTGAATATGACGTAGTAAGAGGATGTCATTCTGATTTTGTTTGGGATGAATTCAAAGTAACAACCAATCTCTCTTGTCACATGACTCTTGTTAAAACAATTGAAGGGAAAGACTTTTATGTGAGTGTCTCAGATTGTTTGGTGATCAGTTAATCATGTTTTCATCACAGGCTGGAACGAATTTCTGTCCACCAGTTGCCACAATTGGATGCAACAAAAAATTCAAAACAGATGATATTCAGATAGCAGCTGTAGATTGCCAAATAGACGATGTTCACACTTGCAAAAGTTGCAGTGAATATGATGGAAGTGGTAGTTGTTCTCCGTCAACAACTGGAACTTGTAAAGGAGTTTATTGTACGAAAACAGCTGGAACGTTGAATGGTAACTAGTTAGAGGAAGACAAGAGGAATCAATTCTGATTTCAGGCGGAACTTATGAATCTCGTGGATGTGCTTCCTTCAATCCAATCGGAAGTAATGTCTGTTCATGGACAGATCAGACATATAATGTCTCAACTGGAGTTGATATGGCACTGTTTTCCCCAGCTGGAGCAAGAAAGAAAAGAGCAATTTCCATGCCTTTTCGAGCCAATCAATGTTATTGTCAAGGTCTATAAAAACGATTAAAAATACACTTTTCCAATCTGTAATTTCAGGCGAATTGTGCAACTCATCTCCTCGATTCTCTACTTTCCTTCTCTCATTATTCACTGTTTCTTTTCTTATTTTTTCTTAAATTCCTTGCATTTTATGTGATTTCCATACAAGTTGTGTTGATTTTCCACATCTTTTTCAGCTTCCGAAGACGTTTTCGCGAATAAAGTATTTTGTTTCTAAAATGTGAAAATTGAGAGAAAATTGTGGGAATTTAAACAAAAAGGGGATCAAACGATGCGACAGAAATGACGTATAGATTCTTGACATTTCGAAAAAAAATATCATGAGAATTTGGGTTGGAAAACGAATTCGAATATGGATTCAGAACTGAAATCGGAAGGACTCTAAGTGCATGGTACGAAGGTCTGCATCAGAATAGAGCCATTTTAGAATCGCGAAAGTTGATACAGCTCAGAAGGTTATCAACTTTGGCTTTTATCAGTGGAAAATGACCAACTTTGACACTGTATTTCGGTGTCACCAGATTGTCCGACAAACTTTATATTGCATGAGTCGGACAGAGCAAAAATAGCACATAATTTTTAGTTGACCATTTTTTGTGAGGACACTACCATGAAAGTTACAGGTTGTCAAAGCCATTTCTCCCTGAAACCAACTAATTTCAGTACATGCTAGCGAAATTTTGGAGCTATTCACTTTGACAACCTGTAACTTTCAAGATAGGGTCCCTGTAAGAAAATGGTCAACTACAAAAATTTATGTGCTAGTTTTGCTCTGTCCATCCCATACAAAATTGAGTTCATCGGACAATCAGGTGACACCGAAATACACAGCCAAAGTTGGTCATTTTCCACTGAAAACAACAAAAGTTGATAACCTTCTGAGCTGTATCAACTTTCGCGACGTACCGTACCCTCTTGAATCAAGAGTCTTCATCTTCATGCATTTCCAAGAAAATAGAGAGTTGGCAGATTTAAGATTTCAGACTTGAAATGTACATGTCAAAACCAATCCTCGAGTAAAACATCACTGATCCGCCTGTCAAAGAGATTAACCGGATTTTAACATTTATTGAAATTGACAAAGAAATGGGATCTTCTGAGCTGAAACTTCAACACATATCAAGATCAAACTCATGTTTTTCGAATCGGGATTTCACGTCACTACAGTAATCCTTTCAACACGTCATTTAGTTTTTGGTTCCATCCTATTCAATTTTGACTAAACCGAAGGATTAGAACACAGAGGGGTAGAAATAATTTCAAGAAAAATTTACCTTTGTATATGCTGCTGTTGCATGATTGAGTAAAGATGATCAAAAAATGGTTTATTTCTGTATTTCTCAAACCAGAGAATGTCAACTTTCCATTTTTTGATATTGCTTTGAATGAATTCTGAAACTCAGAGCTCTGTGATAACCATTCATCAAGTATTTCAATGTCTCTGAACCCAATAATTATCTCTACCTAGATATCAAATTTATCTAAACTTTTATTAATTTTCTTCATTTCAAAATGTCACGTCTCTTTGTCTCCTGAATAAAAAGTTCTAAATAAAAAAGAAAAAAAACAGAATTGTGTGTGTCTCTGCTCATTTTCATCCGATGCGCCCCTCCTACTTTTCATCTCCACACACACATTTTCCAGCCCAGTCACCTCTATAATTTCTTCATTGTTCCCATCCATCCGTCCTTAAAAAAACAACGTCAAACTCTTTTTTCTTCTTTTTCTCTCTTCTCTCCTCACACTCTTCTCTCTTTTTCTCTTTCGGAGGGGAGGCTCCGCCCATTTAGTTAGCTCTCCAGTATTCAGAAAACGGGGAGAAAAAGAAATAAAAGCAGCTGATTTTTGAAGAAAGAAATAAAATTGATAAAATTCAAATTATTTTCCTGTTCATTTTCTTAATCTCACTCAATCTCCCCCATTTCCTACCTTTTTTTTCCAATTTCCAATTATCTCGAATAGAGAATTTTTATGGGTACATGTCACCAGATTGCATTTCTAGTTCCTTTTCAGAAAAATCACATTCTCTGAGTATAGTTTTCATTGTATTTTCTTCTCGAAACTCTGCAAAAATTGTATCCTGCCACCGAGTTACGCACAGAGATTTTTGTATGTTCCAAGCTACGCACATGAAATCTTCAAATACGTTTCACTTTTTCCTTTCCACATTTTCCTTTTTCAGAAGTATTCTGACGATGAGTGTGGCACACAAAAAACATGGAGTTTTTCGCAGATCTCAGAGGTATGTTTCAGATTTTTTGCCTGAAAACAGGTTTCTCAACCTGAAAGAGAAAATAAGTTCGACTACTAATAAGATTGGAAACCGGAGAATGTTGACCTTACAGGACACAATTAGTAAAAAATAACATGGATTCCTCTAATTTTAGTACTGGAATCGGAGACTTATTTGAATACAAAACGGAGGATTGACTCTTCAAAAAAATAGTGTGCGAAATTGAGAGACTCAGAGAAAAAGAGCATTTCGGTGGAGCGCAGTTGTAAAAACTATGACGAGCTAGTAACTACTAGTTTTGGCTCGTCTTGAATTGAGAGATACGTCACAGTTTATATTTGAAACCGATTCTTGGTGGTCTAATGACTTCTCAAACAAGTAGCAAAAGAAATTTCGGAAAGTCTCAATTTTCTGCGATCTCCGTTCTATAACTTATTGAAGAAAGTTTAGGATCCCTGTTTTCAAAATTAAAGGATGAATCTGTATTCCATTCTTTGAAGTTATCAACAGTCCCAATGTTTGTCAGATAATAACCCAGGTTCATTAATCTTTATGAGAAAGGAATATTCAACAGATTTTAGTTTTTAAATTTCTAACGGGAACGTTTCATTTTATACTTCACTTTTTAAAGGATTCGAGCTCCTACAGTGCCTTATTTTCAAATCGCCTTCATTTTTTCTACTTTCCTTTTCCAACTTTCATTTCAAATTCGTCCACCAACATATCATAAAGAACCAACTTCTGACAATATTCCAACATCTGGCAAGATCTCTTCTCATTAATTTCTTTCTACTCCTTCCAAACTCCTCTCCATTCATTTTCTGTGTTCCCGAGCAACTCGTAGATTATTTTATTACATTTTCTTGCTCATCATTCCCTCCGAAAACTTGTTTTTCATTGTTCTCTCCCGCATGATCATCATCAGAATTTCTGAATTCCGAATTCTTTTTTTTGTCCGCGCGTAGAAAACTTTCCATCTTCCCGATCCAAATGTCATTTCGAATTTTTGAACATTATTTTTATGTGAAATTTCAAAATTCTCTCTTCGGAAACTCATGTAGAATTAGAATAAAGAAATTGACAGATTCAGATTGACAGGGGAAATTTTTTGTTGGGAACTTGAAAAAAACTGGAAAACAGAAACTGCAAAAAACGAATATTTTCTATTTTTTTCATTCGAAAAATGTGAAAACTTTCTTATTTATGTTCACATTGTTCTTATTTAAAATGCATTGATGATCCATTCTCTACTATATTTTTTTCTTTTTTCGAAATTTTTGGACCGAACTTCTGAACAAGTTATCCCATGAACTTGATGAAGTAGAGAGTCCACAATCAAATTGTGTCGATATTCTTCGCATGACACTACTCAATTTGTATCTTGTTTCTCTTCTTTTTTAGTGGAAGAAGAGTAAAAAACGGGGGGAGAAAGAATTGGTTTTTCGACAGAGGATAGAGCGCTAATTGCACTTTTGACAGAAGAAAAAAAGAAGAATGAGAAGAAAGAAGAAAATTGGAAAAAACTGAAATGAGACATGTTGGGTCAGTAGAAATAAAGAGGAAGAAGAAGAGGACAACTGGCTATATTTAGATTCATGTCATAAGAAAGAGAAACACTTTTTATATTACTCAACTCGTAAAATTGTTACATGTAACTTATCTTAACTGAACATTTATTTCGAAGCGGAATGGACATCTCTACTAGGTACGTTTTTCAAAACTTCTCTTTATATAGACTCCGTACTATAAATACAGTACTGCCCAAAAACTGTTTGTTTCAGAAGGTTTCCATTGAAAAATTGGGGACTTTGATGTCTAAAAGTCTAAGGTTTGTAGGCTACAGTACCGCTCAAAAACTTATCAAGTCTGGGTGTTCTCAGTGGGAATTGGCCGACTTTGACAGTATATTTCGGTGTCACCAGATTGTCCGACGGTTTTCATTATGTTTGGCAAAAATATCACATCATTTTTGTAGTTGATCATTGTTTTGTAGAGACAATATCTTGAAAGTTACAGGTTATCAAAGCTTTTTCTCCCTGAAACCGACTGATTTCAGTAGCGAAATTTTTTAGCTTTTCCCTTTAACAACCTGTAACTTTCAGGATAGTGTCTCTACAAAAAATGGACAACTACAAAAATTATGTGCTATTTTTGCTCTGTCCAACCAATACAAAATAAAATTCGTTGGACGTTCAGGTGACACCGACATACGCTGTCAAAATTGGTCATTTTTCACTGAAAACAGCCAAAGTTGATAACCTTTTGAGCGGTACTGTATAAAGAACAAACATGTGGCTTTATCTTAGGATTTACAACATTTCTGAATTAATCCTTCTTGAAAAGAAAAAGCCTGTTAACCAATCTTCAGTCGAAATATTTTTAAGTAAGGTTGGTCATTACCTAACAACTCGCATCTCAAAAAAAGTCAATTACAAACATAAAAATCTTGGAGAGCTGATTCTCCGATGCCTATAAAACCATCTTGATTGTGAACTAGACTCATTTCTTCACAATCATTGCTATCTCTCTCGGTTCATAAATTTCAACTCGAAATGCCTTTTTCCAACTTCCTCCTCCTCCTTTTTTCTTCATCTCACGTTGAGTCCAAGGCTACCTATGCGAACAAGCTCTAACGAGAAACTACGTGGAAAATGAAATATTTTCACGTATCCTAAAATTTTCTGTAGGAAAATAGATTCTAATGTTCACCGCCACGTATTGCGGACCATGTCTTTTTCAGAGCGCGTTTGCATAGGTAGCCTGGGACTCTACGTGTCATCTTCTTCATCATTTTCCGTCATCTTACAAGCATATGTACAAGCATTAAAAAACGTGTTTCCTCTGCTCCGAAATTGCACAATTTTCAATATCCTGCTCCTCAAATTAGTCTCATTTCGCGGTACGAGTTATAAGGAAAAAAGAAGAAATAAGAGTTTTCGGATCAGTTTTCACGTAATGCAGATTTCCTTTTTCTCTTTTTGTTACTTTACTGTTAGTGTTTCAGTCTCTTTTTCAGAAGAGAAGAAGTTTTTTGAATAGTCTAAAGACTAACTAACATTTTTTCTGGACACTAATTACAAAGTACTTCCCAGAAGGCCATTGTGGGTGGTAAATGAGACAATTCGTTTGAAGAATGACTCATGGAAATGCCCTTAAAAAGAAAGAAGTCGTGTCATAAGCAGATATGTCAGTTACAGAAATATCTTATATTTAAGAAACCGAATTGAGAAAAAGAGTATAAGGACGGTGGACTCGAGTAGAGGTTAGCCATTCTGTGGGACTTCGGAAAATCGAGTTTCTTAACAATTGTTTTCCATTTAGATTCAAATTGAAGCTAGCAACCGTTGACATTCACTTTTTAGCTATCATCCATTTTCCCCAACCTTTCCAAAAAATGCAGCCAAAATCTGTCCTTGCCGTCCTCCTTGCTTCTTGTGCTCCAAAATGTGCTCATTTGCTGCTCCACGAAAAGCACAAAAACCCAACATATTCTCGAGGAAAACATAGTTAGCTGTCACTTCTTCTTCTCTTTCTTTTGTGGATGGGGACTCCCACAAGTTCTCATCTTTCAGAGACATCAAAGATGTCTCTCTCTCCTCCCTCTCACACATTTTATACACTTTGAATATGCGATTCTGAAAGGTTCAATTTTTGGAATGTGTGGGGGTTCAACAGAACAATCAGAAGGGTTCGAAGTGGGGAGAGGGGACGTAAGGGAACAGAGAAAACTTCTGGAAACATGAGAGATGAGATTTTGATACAGTATCCCACATCTTTTTGAAATGGAACTTTTGAATTCTGATACTCGATTCAAATGATTTTCAAGGGTTTCAACCACACTTGCAGGCTTGTAACTTGCTTGAAAAAATAATCTTATGAACTGAAAAATAGACCAAAATGTAAATATCGGCGAGTTCTACGTCTGCAACCCTACGTCTGCGGGCCGGGCTGGTATGGTTTTTGACCATTTTCTCTTTATTTGTAACTTTTTCCCGGCCATTACCGACGTAATTCGGTTTGTAGAAGGTCATCAACGTAGAACTCGCCGAGATCTACATTTTGGTATATTTTTCAGCTGATATGATTGCGTTTCAAGCAAGTTACGAGCCGGCCCGGTTTGCAAATATGGTTTCAGCTGAAACTTTCGAACCGCCAGACGTGAAACTCATTCCTTCGTCAGTTATTTTGTATAACGATGTTCAGATTTTCAGAGAAAATCCAATTAGACATGTTTTCATATGTTTCTCTAGATTTTGTCTTCACTTTCTTGTTTTTCAGAACGTATTTCTTTTTTAGGAAAAACTGAAAATAGCTTCTTTTTTTACTATGAATCAATACAGAGAGATTTGACAGGGTGTCTGCACGTTCTAGAATCAACATAATATTAGTGAAATCCAGAAGTTTTCAAACTGATTTGCGATACTCTTAACCTCATAACTCCAGTGTTTCCTCTATTAAAACCTAGACCTCTCAGAAACTTGAAATCTGGTTATTTAAAAAATCCATTTCTATAAATTTTCAGCACTCGAAGTCCCGAACATTCTCCACCTTGTTCACCATTGATTCGTCGTCAACGTCCAGCAACCCTCTACGTGAAACATTCTCCAAGAAACAACCACGTGACTCCAATCAAAAAAATCTCGATTCCCACGGTAAGATTTTGTGAGTTTTTATGTTCTTCAGAAGACGTCGTTCTTCTGAAATTCAGAAATCAGAATTCCAGACGAAGCTTAACATTTCGCCCTAGGATATTTTTATTTTTCATAAACTCTTCTCCGTTCTCTTTCTACGTAGGTGTACATAAATTATGCAACACTTCCAATCTTAGATTCTTGAAAATTATACAAATCTGTCACCACTCAATTCGTCATTCTTTTCTTTTTCTTCTCTCGTTTTTTTTGGAAGATTGACTGACATATTCGAAATATTTCTCTGTCATCTCATGAACGTTTGATGACGTTTTGAATGTAGTCATTGACTTGATTTCAATCAATTAGTTATTTAAATTTCAGGTTAGTGTTCACGAAATGGCTTCAACAAATGCAGAATGTTTGACAGTTCGTCAGCAGATACCTCCACAGCAGCAGGTAATTAAAAGCCAAAAATATATCATCTTTTGCTTGAGAGAGTGTCATAGTAAAACTAACTGTTCCACAAAATAACTTTGTATGGGATCGAACAGACCAAGAATAAAGCTTCATTTTTTTAAAATCAAAACTATGAAAATCTTTTGAAAGACTCATATGAAACCTCCAAATCTTCCAATCTCCAGTCCAATCGAACCCATCCAAAAAACATTCTTGGAACTATCGAACTACCCGATGAAAATGTCTTCCCCCTTCATCTTTTTTCAATTGAATTGTCCCCTCTTCTTCCAATTTCCTGTCTATTTCTATTTCTTTTTCTGTTTCAGTTGTGTCCAAATTCAATGGTTCCTCCTTCTTCCTATGCCGAACGCTTCTCTCGAAGTGCATCTTCATCACCAAGAAGGGGCGGAGCCGGTGCTGGAGCAGGAACTTTCATCGTTGGACCTGATGGACAATTGCGGTGAGAATTCGATTATTTCTAGGGAACTCTTGATGAGATAGATTGGAGTTTGTGTATTATATTACTCAAGAAATTATTTTGCTCTCGAATCAAGCAGAACTTGACCTTGCCACATCAGCTTCTTTTCTTGCAATCTGATCTCGAGAAGCTTTTTTTGTTTATAGATCAAATTTTAACAAGTTTCTGTAACTTTCAGAAAGAAAGATTCATCAATTCTTCTTATATTTCATAACTTCTAATTCCATTTGTTTTCATTTCCTTCCTTTTAATGATGTCATTCTCGTTTCAACTTCTGAAAATACGAGTTAGAAATGAAAACAAACCTTTTAAAAACCGGAAACATTCTCTCTTAATGGCTTCTGTTAACTCCTAGTTTATGGTTTTTTGCTCTTTTCCAAAGTTTTGAATAACTGAAAATCCCAAAAAAAAAGATAACGAATAATCAAAAAATCCGCTTTTCATAAGAAGATCCACACACTTTCAGAACTTGTAGAACATCTTCTCAAAACGGATAATATTTTATTTTTTTGATTTTCTACTCCATGAAAAAAATAGTGTCTCCGTGAGCCTGCAATTACAAAAACCATGACTCAAACACGGATTTGCAAAAAAAAAGTGTCAGAATTTAGATGAGCCAGACACGTGGGCCGGAGTGATCACCAAGGCGATAGTTTTTAGAAGAAAGAGTTTTAAAAGTCACGGGTCTTTTTTCTTGTTTGTTTTTCTGAATAATGTATAAATGGACAGGGAGCTCAAGTCTTCACGAACCTCTTGTAGTAATCTCTTTGAATGAAAAGAATCTAATCCGAACATTCTGAATGAGAGGAAGATTTGTTCTATGTCTTTGGAACAAAACTATATATTCCTTGAATTGAAATCTATTCCCTTTGGGTCTTTTTATATAAATCTCATTTTTATTTTCTTTTTCTATTACAAGAATACTAACTAACAGGAAATGACCGCCCATCGGGGAAATAGTTTTCTTCAAGGGGGAAATCTCAGTTGTCTAGACGTCAGAATTCCGTTTTAAGGACTGAAACTATTCGAAATGCATCAATGTTTCTCGTGACAGAAAGTCATTGTGGTTCTTAAAAAACGAATTCTTTGAATTTTTAATTATTTTCTGTTCTATTTGTGTTTTCAGAAGACGTGAATCAGTTCTCCAAATGTTGAATCGAATCTGGAAAAGTGATGAATGCACGAGGAGACCGTCGGTTCAGAAATCGAATGCATTGGATGTTCCAACGTGAGTTTGAAGGGGGGATTTCAGTTTTAGAATTGGGGAGTTTGGTTAGTTGATGGGTTTCTCAAATAGAGTAATAAGATTCTATAAAATTGGTATTAGATTCACGGTTTCTGAAAACAAATATGAGTAGGTACAGTATCTATTGTTGTTGTTCTGGGAAGTTATGAAGGATCTTCTTAGAAAAGCGTTGGTTTAACGTAATGATAAAAATTCAAAATGTTCTTGGAATGTTTTCTGATTGAACTGCTGGGGGGAACACTAATACACTTTGTTTAGAAACAAGCTATGGTTTGAACAATGACTCTGTTCTGTTCGTATCAATATAGGGACCTTTCTCGTGTCCGTCACTTGATTTGCCGCTTTTCCGATTTTTCGAATCCAAAATTGATCCGAAAATCATGAACATTTTGAACTGAATCAAAAACTTTTCTGCAGCAGAGTTCAATTCAAAAATGAGGTGAAATGTCGAAAATGTTTTCCGGAAGTGCGTGTTGTGGTTTCCGGATTAAAAACGAGCTACATGAGAGCCGAATATTTCGAGATTTATTTATTCTATTAGACTACACTTTTTGATTTCAGTCTCGTCTCGATGAACTTTTTTTGTTGAGTTTTCAACTAGACTGAAATGGGCGGAGTTGAACACTTTCAAATAATCTCTATTCATTCGGAAAATGAGTCAAAAGAGATGAGTTAGACTACATATGTTGTTTTATGATTCACATGTGGATGTTGAATTGTTTTATGAAAAGAATCAAGTTTTGATTTTTGAGTTTCTAGCCAGAATCGAAGATTAGCTATGATTCTTTTCAGTTGGAGACATGGAATTCTAGCTTCTGAATCTCCATTAAATCTAAACTAAAATATGATTCCACCTCGCCTAATAACTTCAATTTCCCACAGTCCAGGTTCTGTGTCTTCTGAATTTCCCCGCATAAATAGTCCCAATATCTCCACTTCTTCTATCATCATCATAGGAACACCATCTCATCAGAATAACAGAATAACAGAATTTCATAAAAAGGAAAAGGAAAAAGGAACCAAGTTCTTTAGTTGCATAAAAATATTTTTCGCTTGAATATTTTTCTTCCGAAGGGATCTTCTTTTCCTCTATCATCGTTTCGCTTGATTGAATTGAATTTGGAAGTGGATCTGTTTGTGAAGGGTCGAAGAAAAATTGTTGTAGAAATCATGCGAATTCCAGCAGTTCCATAGAGAAAAGATCTCCGGAAAACTGATAATTGTAGTACTCAATCACTTGTTTATTTCATCTCAAAACTTCAGATGAAGACGTGACATGAAGACGTCACAGAGATGAAATTTCCGTGAAGAAAAAGAACGAAAAGACATGAGTTTTGAGACAAAAACCTCTTTGACGTCTTCTCTTTTTTTTTCATTGTTCTCTTTCAAGTTTTGATATAAATCCCTATCATTATATCTCGTAAATACATACCTTTTGTTGGTCAGAACCGTTGAAAATGATATGAATCATTGAGTTTTCTTTCATTTTTTGTGGTTTCGTCAGTCTTCGTTAGGAAAGTACAATTTTATGTATTTAAGCTAGGTTTCTCATGACTGGAGTCATTTTATTCTGTGGTCTGAAAAATTCTTTTTTCGATGAGGATTATATGTTCTAGTGAGAGTTCTAGTTCAAATTAAGTCCATTTTTTACGATTCTGGCTCCCGATGGAACTCAGATAATATCTTTCAAATGTTTTTCTTCTTTTTTTTCTCTTTTTTTTCTGGTTCGGTGACAATCTACAATGGCAGAACTCAAGTTACATATCGACAAAGTAAATTTTCCCTGAAATCGACCCATTTCAGTGCAAAATAGTGCAATTTTTGAGCTGTTGGCTTATAATTACTCAAACTCTCTAAGAAGTGCTTGTACAAAAAATATTTCGACTGCAAAAATGGAGCTCTACTCTTGATCTGTTAGATCCCATAAAAAGTTATTTTGTGAGACAATTAGTTTTACCATATCACACTCTCCAAGTTGGCCAGTTTTAACTGAATAACTGAAAACGGTCAAAGACGGTACTGTAGAACTTACAGTAATCTCCAGGTTCCAAAATTCAAAGTGGCACCAGTAAAAATAATGTTGAAACTGGAATACTAGCTATCAAATAACTTTCAATGAACTTTGTCGACTCCTAATCTTTTCGAAAATTCAAACATTTCAAATAAAAATCGAACGAGACTTGAGAAAGTTCGAGAAGCCAAAAAATAACACAACTTGATTTTTGAACCGCCCATAACACATATGTCGTGACAATAA
This sequence comes from Caenorhabditis latens, assembly GCA_002259235.3. NCBI lineage: Eukaryota > Metazoa > Nematoda > Chromadorea > Rhabditida > Rhabditidae > Caenorhabditis > Caenorhabditis latens. The sequence goes on along the minus strand of CM056093.1, from coordinate 12,906,440 downwards.
TAGCCCCAGCTATATTGCCACAACTGGTACAATCTAACTCGTAGATTATTTCCACGTAATTAATAAAATATACAACGGTGAACTTATAGTCACTCTCAAAGGTTAATTACCTAGCCTACTAACCACGTGAAACGAACTCAATACACTTATCAAGATGACATTTGCCACGTTTCAATGTCAACATAAGCTATCGAATCGCTACCAATCAGTATCGGAAGTTAGCCATCCACCGATCGACCATCAGAAGTTCCTCGCCTACCGGACGTTCTACAACATCAAGACGACGTGCTCCCAACAACAACAACTATGGCACCGGATCGAAGAACTCTCTAACCAAGGTGCTCGACCTTTGGGAGTACAGTAATAAACCGTTTGTATTAAATGTTGTCTTGTTTCCTAAGTCACTGTCTCTCTCACTTCTTGAGTTGGTTTGGGTTCACCAACCCTATAAACCTCCTCGGATCCTACCCGAACCCATACAGCCACGTTTTGAGCAACAATTTTGCTTTACGATAGCTTTCTTCGAATAAGAGTTGCTTCGCTATGCGATTGAATATAGCTTCTCTACGATAAGAGTGATGTATCCTTCGAGTAAGGTGATCAGAAGTTCGATTTGAATATACCGTGTTCACGTTCGAATAACGCGGCTTTAGCTGAATTGCTTCCGAGCCCTGCGTTCTCTCACCCCACCAAAGTTCGATTAACTCCGGTCGATGCACCATGTTGAGGAGGTTTATAGGGTTGGTGAACCCAAACCAACTCAAGAAGTGAGAGAGACAGTGACTTAGGAAACAAGACAACATTTAATACAAACGGTTTATTACTGTACTCCCAAAGGTCGAGCACCTTGGTTAGAGAGTTCTTCGATCCGGTGCCATAGTTGTTGTTGTTGGGAGCACGTCGTCTTGATGTTGTAGAACGTCCGGTAGGCGAGGAACTTCTGATGGTCGATCGGTGGATGGCTAACTTCCGATACTAATTGATTGCAAATCAATAGCTTACATCGACAGTGACACGTAGCAAAGGTCATCTTGATAAGTGTATTGAGTTCGTTTCACGTGGTTAGTAGGCTAGGTAATTAACCTTTGAGAGTGACTATAAGTTCACCGTTGTATATTTTATTAATTACGTGGAAATAATCTACGAGTTAGATTGTACCAGTTGTGGCAATATAGCTGGGGCTATTATTGTCACGACAACATATCACATTTATAGATTCTTTAATCGGATAAGACACTCTCTCCCGCTCCTTCTATCCTAAATTTTAACAAGTGATTAGTAGAGATGTTAGAATATTTTAAGCCATTACTATCCCCCTCAAAAAAACATTCTCATATGCTTCACCTAGAGTAAATTGTTGAAGAAGAGTTCTTGCAGCAGAAATGAGATCATTCTTCTTTTTTTTCTTTCTGACTGAACAAGTTCATACTCATGTAAACTCAAATTAAATTATGCTCCGATGAGCAATTTACCCCTCATTTCTTCATCTCAACGCACTCTTTTCTTCAATTTTCTGAATGTTTCAAACTTTTTTTCTTCATATTCTTCTATTTTTCTTTCTTAAAAACTATTTTTTTGTAATTTCAGAAATGTTGACACTTCTCGGAAAAATCGCGCATTTTCGGTAAGGGGATGAGTTCGAAAAACCAAAAAGTCCAGAGATTTCTTGTCTATTTTTAAAAATTCGAGAAACAAAACAAAACAAATTGAAATGGAATAAACGGGGAAGAGAAAACAATTTCTCGTGTTTTTGTGAGATGATCAATGTCAAGTACCTCTTCTCGACAGACGCCTAGCCATACATTTTTTCAATTTTCACCCGTCATCCATTCTTTTTTTCGGTTGCTCACAGATTGTGAGCTCAAATTCTTCCTTGAAATATTCGTAGACTTCATGTTCAATAATATGAGATTCAGACCGTTGTAAGTTTAGATTTCTCCATGGTGGTTACTGTAGGTACTTGTAAAGAAACATTTTTTTTTAAACTGAGACAGTGAGGTCGAAAATTCAAAACTATGAATATGGAAGTTCATTTTCTGAAATTCTTTATTCTTTTCCATATAAGACGGTTGAAATTTCAAAAGTTCAGATAATTGAAAGAAAATCTCGAAAATTGAAACATTTTTGGATCACTCCAATTAATACTGTATCTTTTCTTTTCCGTGTTCACACTGCCAGAAAACAGTTTATAAAGCAGATTCATGCAAAATCCATCAACTTCCTTTTTATCTTGACAAACCATATATCTGAGTGGAAAAGATGGAACAGATTTATTAAAATGTAAAAAATGGACAGAAAAAATAAATATGAACGGGGCAGAATTTCCAAGTTTCAAATTCTGGACCAACATTGAAGATCTGAAAAAAGAAAAAAGCTTTCACGTGAAGTTTATTTTTGAGCAGATTTTTCAATTTGAAAAATTTGGACAGAAAACATAAATTTCTATATTTTTGCCGTGAGTTCCAACTCATCCGTTGTTCGTGGTTTTAGAGCAGAAATTGAAAACTGAAAATTCTGGATCGGGCGGTATGTTGAAAAGGTGAAAAGTTGAGAATTCTGAAATTTAAGATACCTCAACACCGAGCTGCAAATATCATTAATTTTTCAAAAAACGAAGAAAAAGAAAGTTGTGAATACGCTGAAACGAATCTAAACATTTGAAACCGAATAAATAGAACATGATTTTTACAAATTTATTTCGTTTGAGTAATGCTCGCTTTTAAATCTTCAACACAGCCAATGCGAAGTAAGCAAAAATGGAACCAAAAAGAAAAACCAACGAAATTTCAAAGTTCCACGTGTGCGAAAATGTTGTTTTTGACACGCAAACTTTTGATTGTCGGCGTAGATTTTTTAAAAAAACAGCAAAACAGCCAGAATTTTTTCACTTTGCACCGGCTATACAAGATCGGAATTAGAAATTGAACAGCTCTAATTTGTAAATTTCGGAAATTTTAGTGTTTAAATTCGTTTCAGCGTAATCACAACTTTCTTTTTCTTCGTTTTTTGAAAAATTAATGATATTTGCAGCTCGGTGTTAAGGTATCTTAAATTTCAGAATTCTCAACTTTTCACCTTTTCAACATACCGCCCGATCCAGAATTTTCAGTTTTCAATTTCTGCCCTAAAACCACGAACAACGGATGAGTTGGAACTCACGGCAAAAATATAGAAATTTATGTTTTCTGTCCAAATTTTTCAAATTGAAAAATCTGCTCAAAAATAAACTTCACGTGAAAGCTTTTTTCTTTTTTCAGATCTTCAATGTTGGTCCAGAATTTGAAACTTGGAAATTCTGCCCCGTTCATATTTATTTTTCCTCTCCATTTTTTACATTTTAATAAATCTGCTCCATCTTTTTCTTGTCTGACTCCATTTATTATCAAGATTCTTGAAAAATTGGCATATTCCTGCTCCAATTTGGAAATTGTAGCAATAATTAATGATTTTTTACGAATCAAGAAGATTTTCTGGATTTTTCAGTTCCAGAACCATAATTCAAAGCTATTTTGAAAAATTAACAGTCTTACTGCTTAAAAAAGCAGATTTTTCTTAATTTTGCACTCTCAAGTAGTAAAATCGAAACTTTTGAAATATCAATCGTCTTATATGTTTTCATATTTCCAGAGAGCCTCTGTCCCGCCAACTATCCCTATCAGACACCAATGTGACACCTCAAATCAACAGATGTGCCAAGTTGAATCTCACTCCAAAACAGAGAAAACTACTCAGAGTAAGCTGAAACTCTCTAAAACTAGCTTTTTCGATTCCTAATACTCTCTCTATTTCAGCAAAGTTTCAATGCAATGAATTCTGGTGGCACCTTCCTGAAACTGATGGAGAAAATCTTCAGACGACTTGAGAACAAGTGTCCAGATATGAGGTGAGAAATGGCTTTGTCTGGAACTTTAAAAGTTCAAAATATTCCCACTTCCTGATCCATTAAAGTTCATTCGAATCCTTGCATAATTTCAGATCAATCTTTCTGACAACTGCATTCGTAAACTCGTTGAGTCGTGAAAGACAGACGCCTCCACTTGTGAAGACGGAGCATGATCATTGTAAATGTATGGTTGGAATATTCGAAAGACTCATTGAGAATTTGGATAATATCAATGAACAGCTCACTATGATTAGACATTACGGAGAAAAACATGCTCAGGTTTTTCACGAGATTTTGAGATTTTTCTGATATTTTGCTTTCCAGATGGCTGAAAGCGGGTTCACTGGTGCGATGATTGAGCAATTCGGAGAGATTTCAGTCTTTATAATTGGATCTCAAGATGTTGTAAAGTTCAATCATGAAACAGTAAAGGCGTGGAGGCTTCTGTTGGCATGTGTTACTGACGAAATGAAGGTATGAACTCTTTTTAACTTCTTATATTGTCGAAATAAAAAAAGTGATACCCGGTGTTTGCGGACTTAGTGCTAATTTTAATAATTTTGCACTAAGTCCGCAAACACCGGGTATCACTTTTTTTATTTCGACAATAATCATATATTATTTTCCAGGTCGGATTTGATCGCATGACAAGGATAAATGGCCGTCGAAACAGCTGTAATCCTCCGAACTCTACCGTATCTGGAAACTGAAATGGGAAGCTCGTATACTCCGACGCATCGTACGCAGTGTACACCATCACGTCATAATGCATACTCTAAATAAAAATTTCTTTTTCTTTTTTTGCCATTTTTAAATCTAAATTCCACCATTCTTCGGGTTTCTCCATGTAAAAACGTTGAATAAATATCTGGAATCTTTCACTAATTTTTCAAAAAAAAAAAATCAAATTTAGGTAAAATGGCGTCAAAACACGCAGCAAAAACAATCGACCCGAAAGACTTGTCACCAGCTTGGAAAGTACTTCAATTACAGTTAAAAGAAGAAAAACAGGAGAAGGAGAGAGCTGAAGAAGCTGCCAAAGCTGAGAAAGTAGCTAATGGAGAGGTAGAAGAGGACAACGAAGGATTCACAAAAGTTCAATCAAAAAGACAAAAACAGAAACTCAATCGGAAGCGTAGAGCTCAAGAAGCTCTGGCAGCAGCATTGGAAGTGAAGAAAGTACATCATGATATTCCAGTTGTTATTGAAGATTCTGAAAGGTTTATATTGTCAGATCTGAACCGAGATAAAATAATATATTTTAGAGGAGAGCCTACAAAAATAATAGCGATTGATTGCGAGTATGTTGGAGCAGGAATGGGTGGAACGACTGATATTTTGGCGAGAATTTCAGTAGTTAATGAAGTGAGTTTGAGATATGCAGTTCATCAAATCTCAAACATTCTAATTTTCAGTTTGGCAAAATTCTTTACGACAAGTTTGTAAAACCGACAGAGAAAGTAACCGATTTCCGAACGGCTGTATCTGGAATTCGTCCGGAAAACATGACAAAAGCAATTCCATTTGATAGAGCTCAAACTGAAATTTCAAAACTTCTCGAAGGAAGAATTGTTGTTGGACATGCTGTTCATAATGACTTCAGGGTTAGTTTCTGCAATAGTATTTTGTCATATTCCTAAATTTTCAATTGTAGGTGCTCAAGTTGAACCACATTCGGAAGCTGACACGTGACACTGCAAAATGCTCGATTCTAAAGAACATGGCGAAATGTCAAGGCGTAAGTTGGAGTAACAGATAGAACTGCTTGCCGAACCATGTTTTTCAGACTCCATCACTGAAGAAATTGGCCAAGGAAGTTCTAGGAATTGAGATTCAGAAAGGAGAACACGATTCGGTAAAATAGCATTATTTTGATTCTCAATGAATTGATTAATTGTAGATTACTGATGCTCGAGTAGCTCTTCGCCTCTACGAATCCGTCAAAAAGCAATGGGAGGCTGAAATCAAGAGATATCGATAATAGTTTGTTCATTATTTTTGTTTTTGTTAAGTTTTGTCTGTTTTTGTTATTTTAATCAAAAATTTAATGAAAGTATTACCATTTACCGTAAATGGATTTCAATCATTTAAAAAAACGTCTTCGTATTTCATTAATCACAGAGAAATCACTTTATCACAGTTGTAATAACATTTATCGAGTCTCAATGTAGACTTCCAATAATCTCTCTGAAATACCAGTCTTCCATTGAATGATTTGCACATCGTGGACACATGAATTCGAGACTGCATGTCTGAAAATATATATCCTGTTTAGAATGTCCTCGATCAATACATTCGACTCACACTATCCTTCATATCAATATGTTGCGGGGATCCAACTTGCATTGAAATTCCACATTCAGTAAATTTAACGAAGTTTATCTTCTTCGAATCCATCCGAATTTTGTACGTGTCATGATTTGGGAAACTGAATTTTATATTGGTTTTTGAAAGTTTGATTAACTAACTGTTCAAAAGTTCCACCGTATGAACGCAAACTTCTTTCATTATTTTCCTCGTGATGACCAGGTAACCAGTGTGTTCGATATATTGGATTCGATGCGATTCTCTGGAAAAGGGACTTGTTGGTTGAGACACTTTTCGATATAAACTCACAGCAATATAAGTGACTAACTCGATAGCGGTCCATGCTATTATATCTTCTTGATCTGAAAAATGAGATATGCGAAATCTGAGAATTCTGAGAAAGGGAACGAACTTCCATATTTGGATGTCCATTTTGAAACTTCATAAATCTTGATTATGGGTAGACTGTAACCTTCCCATCGCTTAGAAATATCCTTTTTCCAATTTCGAATTAAAACTTCTGGCTTCTTTTCTTTTTTCTTCAAAAATGCCAAAGATTTATGAGTATTTGAAAAGAATTTTCCAGAGAGAATCATTCTTTTCGGACAATTTGCAGAAAGATTCTTTTCAATAAATTTCAATATTTCATGATCCGTCGGGACGTCCTTATTCTCAATCAGACACGATTCAATTTCCAGTTTTCGCTGAAAAATTCCATCCAGAAAATTTGAAATTTCTTCCAGAAAACTATCAGATTTCATAATTTTTGAATCATTTCCGATATCCAAGTTCTGACTTCTGAAAACAGTTTTTAAAAACTATTCATCCAAAAACCTTGAGTCAAACCTGTATATTTTATTTTCCTCAGCTATCAAATCGATTCTCAGAATCTCAGTTGGATTCTGAATTATCAGAAGAGTGACTGCTTCCAAAGATATTCCAATTTTCAGAAATGGAATTTTGGCTTTCATAGATTCGACAGCTTCTTTGTCTGCTTTCGAGCATAATCGAACATTATTGCTGCAATTTTCGTTTCTAAAGTCTAAAAATACCATTTTTTTAAATGTTACCATGTCAAAAAGTTTGTATATTTCAAAACTTCTGATTTCATTTCAGCTGGAAGACTCGACCAAGACGTCATGTTTGGATCGGAAAATAGAAAAAAAATGAATAAACCTTTCTCACTTATCAATCAAACGAGGAGAAAATCAGAGAATGAATCAGAAAAATCGGCCTCTTGTGTAAACAAACACCCATTTTCATACGATTCTAAAAAGTTCAAAAAACCAGAAAAGTTTTTATTGACAGGAAGATTGAGATTCAAGAAAAACAATAAATAGGAAAATAAAAATAAAATGGTTTTGACATCCACTGAAACAGCTTATTCTTCTCCACGCCGCCTCTTGGCCATTTTGTTTCTTGGATCCGTGATATGATACCAATCCTCACTTTCCTCTCGCATATTTGCATCTTTTGCTTTCGAAGAGAGTACAACGTCCTCAGCTTTGAAACGATGAGACATCCAGGAGGTTCCTTGAAGATCTTCAGCATCCAAATCCATCGTTCCGAATTTCTTCTCTTCCGTCTCTTCGCCTTCATTCTTCACTGGTTCTTCTTCTTTCAACTGAAATTGGATTCTATTTGAAATACCAAATGAATTTTCATACCTTAATCTTCCGATCGAACAGAATCGCTTCTTGATTCGATGAGCCCAATCGATTCTTGAATCTTTCCAACATTTGCATCGTTTGCCCTTCTCTTTGAGCATCTTTTTGTTTCACCACGTCCTTAGTCTTCGTTTTGAAACGCATTTTGAGGTCATGATATTCTTGCATCGCTTCGGAGAGTGTCTCATCCTTCACTTTCTTCTTTTTCTCTTTCACAGGTCTCAACGCCTTCATATACTCCTTTTGCATATCTTTGAGCTCCGAATTCATCTTCTCACTGAAAACATTGTGAAGAATATTAATGACTTTGATCTCGAAAACCTACATTTCTTCTCGTTCTTTCGCTTTCTTCTCATCTTCAATCATTTGCTCATAATCCTCGTCTTCAGCCGCAATTCTCTCTTCCATCTGAAACAAAACTATTTGAAATCCATCAAAACAATCAACATCATTACCTTTCTTTTTTGACTTTTCTTCAACAACTTCTCTCGGATCGACGAAATTGAAGAAGCATCTCGAACAGCATCTTCATCTTCTGGACAATAATTACTCATTTCATCTCGAGTCACAGCAGCTTGTTTCGACAATCCAACAGTATCATTGTCATGAGCGTCGTGAGCAGACTTTGGTTTGTTAGCAGTTTTCTTGTTGAAAACAGCCAAAGCTTCCTCATCTTCATCAGCTTCGTCTCCGAAAGAGAGTAAATTCGTTTTCTTTGTCTCCACAACCTTCGGTTCCTTTCTCCGTTCACTCTTATCCTTCTTTCTCTTTTCTCTTGGTTTGATATCATCGAATGGATTATTGTCAATTCTGGCGCCCGTAATCTTATAAAAAGTTACAGGCTTATCACCTTCTGTTTCTACTTCCGTGATTTTGAGCATATTGAACAGAGTGGGTCCGGTGATTTTACCAAAAACAGTGTGCTTTTTGTCGAGTTCCGGAGCTCCGCGTTCTCCAATTGTAAAAAAGAATTGAGAACCATTGTCATCTCGACCGGCATTAGCCATTCCGACGATTCCACGGCGATTGAATTTGAGACGTTGATGGAATTCATCCTGAAATCGTATAATTTGGTACAAAAAGTTTAAAACTGTGCTAACCTTGAACGGATGTCCATAGATACTCTCTCCCCCTGTACCCGAGTTTGTTGGATCACCACCTTGTAAGATAAAATCTGAAAATAGTGAATTTCTTTGTAAAAAACTGAAAATTTTGTTCTTTTACTTTTTACAAGTCGATGAAAACATGTTCCTTTGTAATAGTTTTCCATACACAACTGAATGAAATTTCGACACGCTAGTGGTGCTTCTTTCGTCCATAATTCGATTTCAATGTCACCAGCAGTTGTTTCAAGAGTTACTTTTCCAGTTGTAATTGGCTCGTTGATGTATTGATTACTCATCTGGAATTTAAATATCGTATCTTAAGAGTGATTTCCCCTTTGCTGAAAATATGCACACAGTAACAAACCTATTCGCAGAAAAAGAAAGTGAGATTATTTTCAGGCAAGAAATCTTTTTATTTTAAGAATACATGGTATGAATACATAAGCTGCTATTTTCTACACTGTAGACACGGAAAATGGAAGGTTCCGAAAAAGAGAGATTGTGCAATAAAAGGTGAAAATAAATTAAGATCTGGCGTTGATGATTTTGACGAAATCTGGCTTCAAGGACGCTCCTCCGACCAAGAATCCGTCGATGTCTGCCTTCTTCCCGAGCTCGGCGGCATTGTCAGCTGTGACAGATCCTCCGTAGATGATGCGGGTTGAGTCGGCGACCGCTGGAGAGACCTTCTCCTTGAGGAACTCACGAATCCATTCGTGAACTTCCTGAGCCTGTTCCGGAGAAGCGGTCTTTCCGGTTCCGATAGCCCAGACGGGCTCGTAGGCGACAACGATGTTGTCCCAGCTAACTCCTTTGTCGACGATGGCTTGAAGCTGGCGGAAGTTGACCTGGAATTTAATGAATTAGCTTGAAGAATTATGACTATATGAGCTGAGCATACATCCTTGGTTTGTCCAGCTTCTCGCTCCTCGAGCTTCTCTCCGATGCAGAAGATGACCTTGATACCAGATTCGAGGGCATGGACAGTCTTCTCGGCGATGAGCTAAAACAACTATAATGATTTGATTAAATATATAATTTCTTCCTTACAGCATCACTTTCTCCGAAGACGTGGCGGCGTTCGGAGTGTCCCAAGATGACCCACTCGAGTCCAAGATCCTTGATCATGGCTGGAGAGATTTCTCCAGTGAAGGCACCTTTTGGAACTTTGTAGCAGTTTTGAGCAGCTACAAGGACTCCGGCCTTCAAGTGGGATTTAGCATACGCCAAGTATGGTGCCGGTGGAGCTACGACAACGTCGACCGAGGCATTATCTGAATTAAATTTCAATTAAGTCTGTGGCCAGTTTATTGATTATTATACCTGCCGACTGGTTGAGGAAGGTGACGATTCCGTCCACAGAGGCGAAATCTCCGTTCATCTTCCAGTTTCCTCCGACGAAGAACTTACGAGTCATATTTGCAGCGAGTTCTGAAAAAAATCAATGAATTTAAGAAATAAAGGAATTTTCTAACAAATAAAATGACGCAAATGACTTTTAAAAGTCGTCGGGAAACACCAATAATCAATTCTCGAAATCAGATCAATACAATGTTTGATAAGATAACAAGAAAGATTGTAATGAAATTTAAACGGATCGATGCGAAACACAACACAACAAGATAAAACGAAGCGCGGAGCGGTTCATACGATTTTTTGGGGGAGAAAAGAGCGAGAAGAAGAGACAAACAAAAAATAGTGACCAGCGTGAAGAAACGGAGAGAGAGACCAGAGTGAAAGTTGGCACGTATTTTGTGATGTTCTGAGTATTAGGCGTTGAGCGGCCAGTGGCATGAGCAGAAGTTTAACTACTGAATTCATATAAGAGGAGATTTGAGAAGGATTTGAAAATGCATTATTATGATACATCACACCACAGATTTGGCATTCATTCAGTATGAAAAACATGTGGGCTCGTATTTTCGTAATGATCTGATACGAAATGCATTTACTCCGCTCCATTCGAAGAGGAAATGAAAACTGGATCACAACTGCTAGATTCTGAAACGGAAGATTATTTTAACACATATTATTTCAAAATGTTCATCAAATGTTCTTAAAACTCTATTTCCATTTACAATTCGTTCTTTCTTTCAGATTCGTTGCTTATATTATTTCTCGTAGCTATTCGGTAACTGTTTCACTCGAGAGGTTTGTTACACGTCGAACAACAAATATGATGTGATTCCTAATCTCCACATGACTGAATTCCTCTGAACAAAAATAACTCGGAAACAAGGCATCAGCTGCAAATTTCTAATTAGAAAATGTAGTTATTCGCCTGAATATGTAGAGCAACTGACTATTTCATCTACTTCTGTTTCTTCTTGTTCGCTTCATTTCTTTCAGCTTCAGAAATGTTGTAAACTTATGTCTCTCAATCATTCCGGAAAATTAAAAACTCTATTTTTGCCAAATAGAATTATTTCTAGATCATAAACTGAAAAACCAAAAGTTGACTTGTCAATATTTTCTGTTTACAAGCCCTAGCTGTTAGTTTTCTTGCAGCGACCATAGACGATAACGCAATCGATTCAATACCTGATATGAAATCAAAGAACAACACTCAATTGAGCAAAATTACACCAAAAACCAAAGAAAATCTGCGGAAATGACCGGAAACTTGTATGGAAAAATGATCCATTTCCTGCACGGCCTGGCAATCGCGACTACCGGCCGAACTTATTGAACGTTGAGTACTCAGTGTACGCAGCCAAATTTGGTCCGCAAAATTGCGTGGTTTGTCATTGGTGTTTGCAGAGTTGCGTACCGTAACACGGCGAAAAATAATTTTTTATCAGCCAAATGCGATTTTCTATCAAAAGTTTCTCATTAATACGAACAGTGGCTTTTGATTTCTTTTTTCTACAATAATGAGAATGACTTGTTCTATCTTCTGGTAAACGTTTAGAAAGATAGTGTTTCACGTTTTTGAGATCTATTAGAAAATGCCAATTTTTCAGCCAAATTCGATGTTCTATTAAAAATTTCTCAAAAAAAACGATCAGTTGCTTTCGATTTCTTTTTTCTACAATAATGAGAATGACTTGTTCTATCTTCTGGTAAACGTTCAGAATGATGATGTTACTTGTTGTTGAGCTACGTAAGAAAATGTCATTTTCTCAGTCAATTTGAGATTTTGTGTCAAAAGTTTCTCAAAAACAAGCACGGTTAGCCCCCGATTTTTTTCTGAAAAGAATGAGAATGACTTGTTTCAACTTTGTTTAAACGTTCAGAAAATTGCTAGTATTCGTTTTCGAGATATATGAAAAAATATCAGTTTCTAAGCCAACGGCGGCTTATGTTCAAAAGTTTCTCAAAAACAAGCACGGTTAGCCCCCGATTTTTTTTTCTCAAAAGAATGAGAATGACTTGTTTCAACTTTGTTTAAACGTTCAGAAAATTGCTAGTATTCGTTTTCGAGATATATGAAAATATGTCATTTTTTCACTCATTTTCAAGAAAGTTTTAGCCGTCTCTTTAAGAAGGGAAAAGCGTGAAAGGAGCTTTTTGTTCTGGAATGACCACTATATATTCATCAATCATTTCGAAATGTTTCCAACTAACGAGATTTTCATCTGGGCTTCTACAAATCAAAACACTAGCCCTCTATAGCTAATTTCCTTATGTCGTTGTTGTCGGCGGTGGAATGATTTGTTTGAAATTCTATTGCAAAAAATTCATCTAAATAAAGGTATTCTTCATTATTTACGAAAAAAAACTAAGAAATTATAGCAAAACACCTGAAATCGAAGATGCTTAATCTCATAATGTATTAAAAATTGAAATGGCCGAGTTGGAGTTTTCTAGGCCAGAGGTCTGTGCGGCCGCGCCGTGCCTGGAAAAAAAAAGACTTTCACAAAATTCCAAGCCGTCCAGTAGAGCGTGTTTTCGTTTCCTTTGGTCAACATTTTATTATTTTCATTTTTTGGTTTTTTTGGCGCATTAGTCAGCTTGCATTCTCTCACAAATGCAGAACAAAAACAAAAAAAAACCAATTTTCTTCCTGAAACAAAAATTGAGAAAAAGAAAATCCTTCTCATGTTATTTTAAGCCCTTTTCTACATTGTCCAATATACACATAATGCCGTCATTCTTCAAAAAAACATCTATATAAAAGCAACGGTTCTCTGTGTTTTAGTATCAATACCATCACTTTTTTGTCACAAGGGGCTGGCAAACTGCCAACTTTTTGATCTCGTCACCTGATTGTTTTAACGTGTCTTCCTATTTCTGCGTCTCAAGGTATTTATATGTACTTTCGCGCGATAAAATAAATAAACCAAAGCAGATGTATTTCGTAATGAGGATTTTTGTTTGGTTTCCGGTTTTTTGATTGTCTATGAATCATCTCTGACCCACTATTGTATATAACAGATCGTCAAACTCTCCCAAATTTCAGATGTTTTAAAAACAACGTCACTTTTAATTGTGCTGAAGCCTACCAAAATGCAGATAAATTTATCTGGAAAAGTAAGTTGGTTTTAAACCTTATTGATTCAAAATTAGTGTTTTTTCAGGTGCTCGTGGAGCCACGCGACTATCGATCATTCTGTTTTCGTGGTGAAGGAAGAGCAAATTTTGTTATCAGTGCTAGACATCGACTTACTGGAGTCAGGTAAGGTTTAATTACAAAATAGATGCATACTTATGTAAATTTTTAATTACAGAATAGTATGGCGATTCGCAAAAGCTCGAAAAAGTGGTCTTCTAACTGTAAAAGCAAGAAGTGAAATGGTGAATAGTTATATGGAAAGAATAGTCGCTCCATTATTTTATGAACAATATCTGGTTGATATGAACATTGTGGAGTTTGACACTATAGATGTTCATCAACTTGCCAAGATTCCCAGTCTTCCTGCTAATCAGAAAATTGAACGATTCGAGGATCTATTCGATTTGCCTGATGAATACTCATTCCTTCCATTGAACACATTTCAACGAGTACATGGAGCAGTAATTGTAACGAATCCGAAGAGAATGACGTCACTCCAGATGTTGGATGCAACACAACTCCCAATGACTGTTGCTGATGGCAGACATAGTTCAACGATTACGGTAAATAGTACATTATGTTTTGAAACTTTCGAAGGTCGTCTAATTGGAAAATAATAAATAACATCGGCCACAATAAATAAAGAAGCATCGTTTCAAACCAGATGATTTTCAGGTGGAAATCAAGCCCAAACAAGGATTCTTCCAAAACCATAGAAATGCGAATGTTCCTCACTGCAATAACTGCATCCTTCAAGTGAGTATATTAATTGATTAATTCTGAAAGTATTGCTTACTCTTCAGATCGAAAAGTCATGCGGCCAATCACATTTTTCACAAATGTACGACTTCTGTCCGATGGATTTGTTCTCTGGAAACTACTCACGAATGCACAAAGCGATTCATTCGTTGTTCTTGGTTCCCCATCGGAATTTAAGAATTTTCATTGATGGAAACCAAGTACATTCTGATGAAAAGCCTCTTGAAAAGGAGATATTCTCAGAAACCCTGTTTCCTAGAAACGAAGCCACGTCAGATGATCTGATCTCTGCTGTAAGTTAAAAAAAAAGGAGTTGTTCAATCAAGAGAGATTAATTGAAAATTATTTCAGCTGTGTTTCGCCCTTTCTGGAAATCAGTCCAAAAAGAAATTTCACATCCGTAACTCGTCGGTTCTCGGTCAAATCCTTCAAGCCCAAAAAGTTGATGAAATCGGAATAGTTGAAGCTCATTCCATTTACGATAGAATGGATCCTCACACAAAATCAACGCTTCTCGATAAATCCTCATTGACACGAGCTGGGTTAGAAGCTATCCTCGCACCGAAATCATCGGAAAATGAGGATTTACAAAAACTTCGAAAATACTTTTTGGCTGCTACGATGAAGGATTGTTCGGTAGGAGGAGATAACTGGAAAATACTGATTGTATTAAAATAATTTTTAGATAATGATATCTCTTCGGTTACTCCATTCCTGTCCAATTCCACGTCGAGATGTAATCCGACTTCCCAATGGCCGTATCTTTGCATATGCAATAAAAATCGTCGACTTGGACCCAAAAACAGCGAAGAACTTAATAAACAGCCATGCCCGTTTCATGTCAGGAGTGAAAATTATTCGATTGGATCAGGAATCCAATGAGAATGAGCGAAAGTTCAAACCATGCGTTTAATCGTTTTTCTGTTGTCTTTTTGTACTTCTTGTTACGTTTTCTTCCTCGCTACTCCATTCGTATCTAATAATTTATTCAACCCACTCATCCTTTCTTGTGATAATCCGCTTTCGTGCATCCATTGTAATCCGTTGAAACATATCCAAAATTCCCCAATATTTCCTGGTCACTTCACAACTTTTCAGATCTTCTCCTGTTTTTTTTTTCACTGATTGATGGTTTTTGCCATTGCTGCTTCTGCATAATCACTTTTCTTGTCCTTGCCGGTGTTTCTTCTATCGTAACAAAGTATAAAGCAGTATTTTACGTCTTCAAGTTTAGAAAGAATTGAATTCGATTGGTTTCCAATAACATTAGTGTAAAGATCTCGAATAGATACTTGAGCATTTCAGGAAACATTTCAGGAAAAGTGAAAAAATTCATGATTTCAGCATTCCATAATATCTGAGCTTCCGTCAGAAATTCACTTGTATAGGTGGGTCATTTTTGAAGTCTGAATTTAAATTGCACAATAAAAACAGTACAAGGCAACGTGTTCCGTCCCGGGTGGATTCCTGACATCTAAAGACAGAGATTTCTATTTTAAAAGGCAATTTTCTACGTGGAATTTCGAAGAAATCGCAGCAGTTCATCATATGTTCCCTCTCATATTCCCATTTTGTCTCTTTCATTTTCTGATGCAATATTCTCTAGCCTGACGAAACAAATCTATTTCTCGATCGTCTTGAAAAATATTTTCTTCAAAACAAATCTCTCAACTCAAAGTTCAAACAATCAGTTACTGGAATCTCTCCCCACGTGGCCTCAAACTGGTGTATCATCGTCATCACATCAAAATGGGATTCCTTTCTTTTTTCATCAATTTTTCTATCTTCAATTATATATGTGTGTGTCAGGGACGAGCGGCAAGGCAAAATTTCGGCAACCCGGCAATTCGGCAATTTTCGGCAACTTTCGGCAACGTGTAATAATAAGGATTTTTCATAAGTCGAGAGAGAAAAAATACGAGCAAATTGATTTAAAAACAAAAACAATTTATTGAAGTAACATTAAAAAAACAAGAAAGTAACAACAATACAAATCATTTCATCAGGGCGAGATTTTTATTCAAGAAAAGCAACTGCTCGAAGTGTTCCGCCGATAAATTTTTTCTGTATTTCGTTAAAATATGAGAGGCTGTTGAGAAAATTCTCTCAACTTCAGAAGAGCCAGGTGGAACGATTAAATATTTTTTGGCATGTTTTTGGAGTAAGGGAAATACTGATGTGGCAAGATCGCTCATCCAATATTCAATGGGATTGGCAGACGGATCAGGCAGAATCGCAAGAAATTTATCTAATTCTAATTTTAAAGCCATTCCGTAGTTCACTTCTGCTTCCGATTTAGTAGAATTTTTGATTTTCCCTTGAATGTATTGAAGAAATCCGTCGTTCAGCTGTTTCTTTGCAGGCGGTTCTCCACAACTTTCCATATCAACAATTGGTGTTTCTTCTTCAAAATCCAATTCAGCTTGTTCAATGAAAGCCTGTTTTACACCACTAGTACTGAACATGTCCTGTAAAGAAAACAGAATTGATGAATGAAAAGCGAAACGAAACCAACCTTAAATCGAACATCCAGAAGAGTTGCGAATTGCAATACATTACATTTCTTATACTTTGACAATTCACTTTTCATTCGTGTAGCGATTGCTCTCGATGCTTCTGGGTGCTCAGTATTTTCGTTCATTAAATCAACTAGATAAGTACACAGCGGAATTATGATAGAACCCGTGCTTCCTCTTTTCTGAAACATGAATATATTAACCTGATCATTTTTCGATTAATACAAACCTGAACATTATCCGACTGTTCAGTAATAGGTTTCAAAAGCTCACAAACTGCATCAATTAGATTCCAATCAGAATCGCTGATTTTTGGAATAGTTGGGTTGGTCATCAAAAACTCATTGATTGCTAATCGACATTCTTGAGCTCTGAGGAACATGCTACGCAGCGACCCCCAACGAACATCTACTCCTTTAATCAAGCATAGCTCGGGAATTTCATAAAGTTTTTGGATTTCGGAGAATTCTTTTGGGAAACAGAAGATTTCTTCAATTTTCTCACGATCTTCTTATAGTTCTCAATAACTCTCTTCAAACCAATCATCGCTTCTGTCCCGTCTTTTGCAGCCAAATGCAATTTATGATTGAGGCAGTCGAACCTAGAATTTAATTCAGTTCCACAGAAACTGCCGGAAAATTACTAACCTGACTTTTTCTTTTCACATTCGTAATCGCACAACGTACATTTCAATTTTCCAGTAACAGTTGCTTTAAATAAATGAGAGTATTTTCCCATTTTTATCGAATATATTGAACAAATTATTTTAGAAATGCAAGAAATATCGAAACAGAAAATGGTAATATTAAAGGCGCATGCATCGAAAACTTTCCAGGTCTCGGCGCGGGATCGAGAAAGCAAGAATTTTCGATTTTCGTATAACTTTTTGTCGAATTCAGCTCGAAAATTGAGTAGATTTAGAAAAAAAAATGCAAAAAAGCTTTGCCGAAAAAAAAGTCGGCAACCCGGCAACGGCAATGCAATAAAAAAAGTCGGCAATTTCGGCAATTCGGCAACGCGGCACACGTTCAGTCCCAGGCTACCTATGCGAACACGCTCTAACGAGAAACTACGTGGAAAATAAAATATTTTCACGTATCCTAAAATTTTCTGTAGGAAAATTGATTCTAATGTTCACCGCCACGTATTGCGGACCATGTCTTTCTCAGAGCGCGTTTGCATAGGTAGCCTGGGACTCAACGTGCGGCAACGGCATTGCCGCTCGTCCCTGGTGTGTGTTACTTTTTCTATTTAGTTCCGATCTGACAGTGTCGTTTTGTAGTGATCTATAGTCACAGGGTGATGAAATGGAAGATAGAGATTGCAAAATATGAGAAGAAGAAGGAAAGAACTTGAAAACAAATGATGAAAGAAGATTTTCTCACGTAGTGA
The DNA here is from genome assembly GCA_002259235.3 of Caenorhabditis latens. Classification (NCBI taxonomy): domain Eukaryota; kingdom Metazoa; phylum Nematoda; class Chromadorea; order Rhabditida; family Rhabditidae; genus Caenorhabditis; species Caenorhabditis latens. Next base: position 12,888,315 of record CM056093.1, on the reverse strand, counting down.
GATTTATGGGTATTGACACGGTCAGCTTATGATACGGTTTGCTGCAGAATCGAAATCACAAAACCTGCAGAAAAAGAAGCCAAAGAATACAGTAGCGTAGAGAAAACAAGTGTTTTTCAATGAAAGATAATCAGAAACAATCTCTACTACTGCTCAACATGACAGGAGCCAATTCTTTATTTGAACTGTTCTGTAAATTCCAGCATCACTTCCAGGCTACTTTTTTTCGATATTAGAAGAATCTCAAGAAAAACGACTTCCCTATCACAATTGATCAACTATCAAAATCATATGTTCCGTGATGTCTCTCCCTAAATAACTTTACCTTTTTCTTCCCCTCGTGTTCTCTTTTACACTTTCAGTTTCTTCTTTACATGTCTTATGTATTTTGTCACGTGCTACATCTTCATTTCTCTGAGTCTCCGAAACTGTAGAGTCAAAGTTATTTTGTTGTCAGGGGTATCAGTGATACGGTTCCTGCCACGTCATCAATCCATGTTCTCACTAGGAATTCAGCTACCCTGAGAGGAGAAGAACAACCCTTGGTCTTTAGTGAAAGAAAGAGAAAGAAGAGACAACTAATTACAGCTAATATGATGTTTTTCATGTTCTACAGTAACCCTTGGTCTATCAGTTTCAGTTTGTCTTCTTGAAGAATACAATGTACTCTTCCATCTAGTCTATCAAATGCTCCAGCTGTGTTATCAGGAACTGACCAGCCAACGGTCACTGTTTGATAAGCGAAGTACGTCAAACTGACAGTTTCGAATAGAAACTTGTATACTTCTTTTTAATATCGAAAAACGTCTGCAAGCATTTACCAAATGTTTTCGAAAACATTTATGGGGTGACTTATTTTCTTCAAAAATTGAAAATCGGTGACTCTACTACTGGTAACAAAGAGGTTATCCAGAAACAAGATCACAACATTCCTATCGACCGTCTGAATCTGGTGAATCTGGTACGGTGGCCTGATTCTTACTAATTTCTTAGTCACCTTCATCTCTGCCCCATCTGTTTATCAGTTTGTTTTCGAGTTCCGTTTCAATAAAAAATGCCTATCGTCGAGAAAATAACCAGTTTCATTTTAACGACGACACAGTTTCATTTCCATTTCATCTGATCTTTCGGACGAACTGATTCGACGGACCGCTCGTGATAAGACCATCTGACCTGGATGAAATGAGAATTCTCACCCCTCCCACTTTTTGAAATATATTCTCATAGAATTCTGTCTTATCATTACATTCAGTGTGTGTAACACTTGCAAGCTTCCTATTCCTTCTTCTTGATTCTTGTTTTATCCTTTCTTATTCATACTTCTCGCACAGAATATATTCACTAGATGAGCAACAGGATTACGGTATCTTCATATCGTTAAACCAAACCATCATTCTTTTTTGTTTTTCTCTTTTCTCTACAGTGAGCAGATTCTCCGTGGTTGATCATTTCATCATCATCATCAATTCACTTCAACATTCTATTTATTGCAAGTCCAATCTCTCCTCTCTCTCTCCTGCGAATGATAACGATGGTGTCCATTTTCGATGTGAAAATGATAGATTATATCGGATCGAGAGACACTCAAGACAACGAGACAAATCGGCAGCGTGTCAGTCTAACATCTCCGACCATTTCTTCCCATCAGAAGACAGTCCATCAGTCAGTCAGTGAGCGCGTTCCCATCTGGTTTTATTGGCCTCGTTTCTGTGTATTTGTTTGTCAATAGTGCAGACTGCCTGACTTTCAAAGACATGTTTCTAGAATATTCTATCATGAGTTATTATCATTTTCTTACTAAAATATAGTTCTTATCTCTATGAGCTGATCTTAATATTTGTTCGCCTCTCTCCATATCTTTTCGTAATACTGTAGATTCTTCTTTCTCTTCACCTCTCTTCACATCCTGGCCACCTTCTTCCTTATGTTACAGTTCTAGTTCTGATCATCCATTTCCTTCCCATCTTTATTATTCGTTTCGAAATCTTTCTTTCCGTGTCCTCTCTTTTTCTCTGTTTTCCTCTTCTCTCCCTTTAATATCATTCCTCATCAAAAACCATTTCCAGCTTTTCCCCTCTCCCATTTTGTGCCACGTGCTTGCCACGCAGGCGAATGCATCAAAAGAATCAAAAGTATAAAAATCTGCCACACTATTTTTCGCCGCCAACGAAGAAGTCATTGAAGAAGTTTCCTCGATAGTATTCAGATTTTGAACTGATTTTGAAAACAACAAGAAATTTGAAACTTTACTGAATTGAAAGAAGCAACAATGAGGATTCGTATTAGAAATGTTGAGCAGGTAAATCTATGTTCTTAGTCCTTTTCTTCCTCTTTGTGGAGATCAACCAGAAATCACAAAACGTGACAACAACAATTATAAAAGTCGTCTCCGATATCTGATGTCATAATACTTCTTATCATGACCATCAGACGATCTTTAAAGAAGAATACGGAGAACAAAACACGTTTCTCTGTAGTCGGCCTACATAATACAGAGGTCCGTCTCGATAATGAGAAGAACAAAAATCGAAAGATCAATATTGATTGTCAAGAAACCGAGAGAAAAAATTCTGCAAAACCGTTGAAACATACAAACAGATGATAAACAAAACAACAAATAGATAAGATATTGTTTTCTCAATTCCTTCTTTTACAGGTCAACCAACACCTCCGCAGCGCCTATCTGTGTAGTACTCAACCATCAGTTGCTCCAAAAACAGTTCTAGCTCCACAGCCTAGACCAGTAATTGTCGATAACGGAGAATCAAGCAGATATTGGGTTGATCCAACAAGTTAGTTTTTTTCGAATTGATTTTTTATCTCAAAATTGCGTCATTCGTGGAAAACGTGGTTTTGTGTCAAAAAGTTTCCAATGAAAAGCTCTTCAAAATCAACATGTATCCAATTTCAGACCACATGAGACTGCCCAAATCATTGGCCGCTGCTCTATATCAAACTCAAAATACCCAATCAAAAAGATCCATTGGAAATATGGAGAAGCCGAGTTTTCAGCCGAAGAAAGTGCTCATTTTGAGTAAATTGACTAGATATGAATTTGAGAAAAAAGTTCATAAAGGATGTGATGATGATCAATTGGCTACAATTGTAAGTTGCTAGATGTCTAGGTTTTCTTTTCTATATTTCACATTTTCAGCTCAAGAAACGTGGATCTGACTACAACCGTCTTCTCTCCAAGCACAAAATCCATCATTCCTATCTGAATACACTCCAACGGGAGCTAGAGTAAGAGCTCAATTCTTGAACTTCTTCAATCACATCTATTCTTTCAGAAATGCCGGAATCGAATCTCGTCTCGTCCGTCGTTTTGGATACACTCAAGAAGCAGTCGACTGGGCGGACGCTGTGTTTTCCGCTGGTGGAGATGGAACTTTTCTGATGGCGTCTAGCAAAGTTCGCACAAAACATAAGCCAGTTATCGGAATCAACACTGATCCTCAAGGATCTGAAGGATACATGTGTTTGATGAGAAAACTGCCAGAGGAGAATCTGGCTGGAGCACTGAAGAAGTTGTTCCATGGAAACTTTGAGTGGTTGTATCGTCAAAGAATCCGTATCACGGTGACTGGAGATGATGGAATTAGTGATGCAATTGAATTACATGATCAACAATTAAATAGGGATCCATCAACAGCACGTTGGACTGATAATCCACGTAGCCCTGCTAGAGAAATTGATGTGGAAGAGTGTATGTCACTGTCACCACCTGTGTAAGTTAATGTCGTTCATCAGACTATTTGTATCTAAATTTTCAATTTTTAGAAAGAAAAGAATGATCTCTGAATCTGACAAAGTAGTCGTGCCAATTGAAAAGGAAACTGTCGAATTACCGGTTCTTGCTCTCAACGAAGTTTTCGTTGGTGAAAGTCTTTCCTCTCGGGTATCCTACTATGAAATCGGTCTTAATGAAGAACAAATGCTGAAACAGAAGAGCTCTGGAATCACAATTTGTACTGGAACTGGATCGACGTCTTGGCATTTCAATATTAACAAATTAACCGAGCAATGTGTGCAGGATTTGATGAAAATTGTTGCCGAACACTGTAATCTTCCACAAATTCCACATGCTGATAAAAATGCGGTCAGCGAGATTTGTACAAAGTTCAATCAACAACTCATCTTTGATCCGGATAGAAGACGTAAGTTCGAAGAGTCTTTTGACAAAAATGTATAATTGATTACTTTCAGAACTCGCATTTTCGGTTCGCGATCCGATTTTCAACGCCACCTTCCCACCAACTGATCCACGTGGATTTGCCGACAAAATCCGTATAAAAAGTCGTGGTTATGATGCTCATCTTGTTATCGATGGTGGCATCTCGTATCGCTTCAATGATGGATCAGAAGCAGTGATGGAAGTTAGAGATGAAGATACACTACGTACAGTTGTGTTCCGATGAATATAAATATACTGGAATTGCATGTAATGCCAAAACTGTTATGCCTTAATTTGTACTATTTATGACTCCCTGAATGAATCTGTTACTTCACAACTTTTCAAATCTAGCGACCAGAATTTATATGTTGAAAAAGTGATAGACAGGAAAATAGAAGAAAGTGAAAAAAGAAAACGTAGGCGTATTTACAAACAAAGATGTGAAAAGAAGCGATAGAAATCTGAAAACGATGATTAGAACAAAGAGGAATTATGGCGAAAACGGGAAGACTCATTAATTAGGCAATTTTAGTTTTTTTTTGAATATCTGACTAGATTTCACTGGTTTCTGAAGTTTCTCTCAACGATGCTGTCTTTCTCTGCTCTTTTTCAGTAGCTGCTCGTCGAGCAATATCTGAAATGACCACTTCGACAGTCTCATCCATTGGATTATTGAAGTCGGCATTGAATTCATTTCGCATTATTGTTACTCGGAATCTAAAAATCCACTTTTGATTCGATTATTCTGTTTTCAACTTACAGGGTAACAATATCAGCATGAGTGCATTCCATTGCAATATCCAGAGGAGTCTTACTGTCAACATTTGCTAGATTATTGTCAGCTCCACGTTTTAACAATTGACACACTTGTCTGGAATCAGAAATATAAGTTAAGTATGCATTAGACTGATGACTTACAATGTGTGCCCCTCTTTGGCTGCCAGATGCAGTGGTGTGTTCAGTTTTTCATCCAGCATATTGATTTTGGCTCCATTGAGCAATAAAAATTCAACTGCAGCAGTTTGTCCGCTTCTCGTGGCAATATGAAGTGCGGAAGTTCCATTATGAAGAGCCAGCAAATCGAATCCTTGAGCATGGGCCCTCAGAAGAGCCAAAAGATCTCCGGATTCGCATGCTTCTTTTACTGATTCCCAATCTACAGTTTTTGCGTCTATTGAGTTTCCAACAACATCTAAATTTGTGTCGGAACCACAAGCAGAAAGGCGTTTCGCTGCAGGAGAGACCGGAATAGATAGGTCAGAAGACCATGGATCAGCATCCAACAATCCACTGTGCTGATCTGCATCCTGAACATCAGCATAAGAGGAACTTCTATTCACTCCATTTGTACTTCCTCCGATACTTGTCTTATGTTTCAAATGTTCTTGTCGATTTGTTGCAGTGCTTCTGGCACGTGTATCTTCAGAAACTGCGAATCTTCGTTCCACATATTTCGCCTTAATCCATGCTTCTCGAGCCGGACGTGCAGATTTCTCGTTGATTGGAGGTGGAACAATACTTTCTGTGGGTGGAAGATGGGCAAGGAAAATGGCATTGACTTGACGATTTCCTAATGACAAGAGAACATCTCTCAATTCATTGTCAATTGAATCCATACACAACGATCGGACTTTGGATGTTTGAACTCCCAGGGAACGATGAGCTCCAGAGCATTCAATACATAATACAACTCCAAGGTTTATGCTGACCCATTTTGGAGCTTTAGAATTACAATCTGCACACACTTCGTTTCCAGGTACACGACGGATTTGTTCAAAAGCAGTTGAAGAAGGGACGTTAGATGCAGAGATAGTGGAAGCATTTAGAGAGGCATCTGGAAAATTAGTTTCAGATAATTATATAATTTCAAGGGTAGAACTCACTTCCAGAAGTGGAGGCAGGATCTGATACAGATCTCCCTTTAGTGATGTCAAAATTATTAGAAGTTGGAGATATTGCGTTGGCAGTAGTGACAGTACCACCAGATGACGATGAAGCTGCTTTGTTACGTGGACTTGTCGATTCAACATCCGGTGAATCACCTTCGTGAAGAGCAAGAATTGTTCGTTGCAAAGCACGCATCCAATCTTGACACAAAGATTCCGAGTCGGCTTGAAGTAGATGAATTCGAGTGGGCGTGACTAATTCAAAGCATCCAACACGGTCGATATTCGATGGAGCAGGTCGGACAAGACAGATTCGCAGATTCTCTTCCATTACAGTTGATGGTTCAAGATCGGTGGAACGATGGGAATAGAGCTGAAATTCAAGAGGGTCGTTAGCCACACCTGAAAATATACCTACCAATTGCTTATCCTTGATCTGAAACCAACGACGGTTCCAGGTTTTGAAGGCATTCGAAGATCTTTTGTAGAGATATCCCTCCATCATTACATCAGCTTCGATTGGCATTCCAGATGGGTGTTGGAACATTTCCTGAAAATTCAGATTTTTGAAAGCACTGAATAGAAACTCGACGCGCTTAAACTACTTGCCAAAAACTCAATTTACCATTAGTCTCGAATCAGAAAACGATTCGGAGAAACGACTTGAACACCCAATTGAATTATCCCATTCTAGTGAGTTTCCTCGCTTTTTTCCAGCTCTTTTGAGCGTATCATCTCGAGATGAATCACGTATCAATATACTTGTGATTTTGCCTTTTGTCCGTTTGGCTGCTCTTCTGACTAAACTTCGTTTTGACCCTGACTTCAATTCTTTCGCAATTTTAGAAGCATTTTCTTGTTCTAACGCAACTTTCTGTGCTCGAATCTGGGCTTTTTCCAATTCCATTTGAACTCTTCGTTCTCTTCTTTCTTCTTCCAACGACTCCATTCTCTGTTTCGCTTCTACACTGATCGTCACCGTTCTTGTGATAACTTTTGATGTTCTGATTCCTGATTTATCATCATGAGTTCTCACAAAAGTTGTTGAAGAATAAGATGATGGTTCATCTTCACAAGAAAAGAATGTGATGAGCTCAGTGACAGTATGATGTTGTGGAAGAGAGAATGTAGAAGAAGATGATGATGTCAATGACGTGGAAATAGAAGATGTTGGCATTCTGGAGTAGTCTTACTATGGGAAGTGTATAAACGACGAGAGGAAAAGAACGGAAGTGAGAAGTGAGAAATTGTTTTTCTGCAGGATACAAAAAATAGTCACTAACTGGATGCTATTGATAAGATAACATTTCTTATTTTGCAGAAGTAAAAAGTACGTGGTTTCTGGAGAGCTGGATTCAAAATTTCGATACAAAGTAACTAGAAAAAGTAAAAGACTACGTGTCAATCAAAAAAGTGCCTTCAATAAATTGACCGCATTAAATGTGTAATTAGCTGCTCAAACTAACGAAATTAACCACAATTAATAAGCTTATCGTGCTAAACTCTTCGAGAATTTCGCGAAACTTTGAACACTCCGGAAATAATGAAATTTGGGGCAAAAAGAGAATTGATAGCGAGAAAAAAAGTTATTAACGAGGTGTGATTCATAGAGTGATAGCGACTGGGAAACCCGAAAAAGGAAATGGGAGAAACGAGACAGTGTAGCTGAATCTGGAACAAACTGGAAGAGAGGAGAAACCACGAGAAAATTAATCTCCAACGATTATGTAAATTACTGTGCAAAACTAGCAATGGTCATGTGCTGTTGTGCTACCGTAATTCAAAAATCAAATGCACCTTTTTTGGGATGGCATATGTTTTTTTTGGATCAGAAGAAAAAAAGAGGAAAAGAAAACAAATGAAAACATCAAGTAAAGTGGGATGATTCATCAACATCATCCTTTCTCTATCTCACTCTCTTTTTTCTCTCCTTGACAATCACACAGGTTGGAATGAGAGGAAAAAGAGAAACATGAAGAGAGAAAGAGAATTGAAAAAGTTCTTTCGGATGAATGGTGGAAGCCATAAATGGGGGAAAACGGGCAGAACAGACACTCTGTATTTATGTATTTGTCGTTCTCTTTTTTTCGTATTTTTTGTGATTCTCTTTACTTTCCATGAAAAGTTTCTAGGAGTGTTAGATAATAACTTCAAGTTGAATTCATATCACAAGAAGGTCGGATGACTTTTCATGAAACGGAAAGCAAAGAGAACGTCTCTTTATTTATTAAATTGTTTAGAAATGTGATACTTTCATAAACTCATGAATTCGGCCGGACGACTAGTGAGGAACAGAAATCAGAAGTCGGAAACTAGGAATACAATTCTGGTCGAGAGACCGCCGTCCAGGAAGGCCCATCCAGAACAGAACGTTAGTTTTGTAATAGGTAGAAGTGTTCTCGTGTTGTGTCCAATGTGATACTTATATGTTTTGTCGTAGTAAACAAAGTGATTTGCAGCTTGATATTACAAATTTGTTTTTCTGGTTTCTCGAATGATGTCAGTAAACCAAACCATGTTCTCTCCCGGAAACGATATTTTATTGAAAGTTTCTTGGTCAATCTCCATGACTTCCAACGACCGTTTAGTTGTCATTTTTATAGTTTTATTTTCGCGCTACAGTAATAAGCACCTTCAATCAACTCACTTTTGGTACCAACGAATGCACATCCTGCATTTTCCTTTCGATCAATTTTGATTTCGCTGCAAATGTCTGAATTGTATCGGCGATTGCTCCGTTGTCAGCTGCTGTCCACTCGTCAAACGTGGCGTGTCCTTTTGAGAAGAATGCTGACGATTCGCGCACAAGAGTCCACAGCTGAAATGAGAAAGCTAATCGATTTGTTGGAGAGTTTTTGAGAGCAAATTTCAAGGATTCGTATAAGGACAGTAGTGAGGATTTTCAATCGTCAAGTCTAGAGTTGTGACATCTTTCCCTCTATGAAAATTGCTCAAACTTTGGATGAACAGAGTCAAAACTAGATTCATTTCGAACTACCGTAGTACCGTGATCGAGACCGAACTATTATATAGAAATAGAAAGATGCGTGGAACAGAACGATATCTCCAAATATGTTATATGGCGATAGAGGAGCCGACAAAATAGGGAAAAGGACAGAAGATTGTACATCGTTTCCACCATCTGCTTTTTTGTAATTGCACCAAACTAAATTTGTGAAATAAAAGCTTGTAATGAGACTCTCATTATGAGAGTACAGTAGTTATTTTTGTTATTCATATCCTATTATCAATTCAAGTTTTTTGAATCAACCTTACTTTTTTGAGTTTCAGAAGCTAAATTGAATACGTCTCCTCTATCGTTCTACGGGGAAATTAAGGTGTTCAAAACTTGTGATTATTGAAATTCGATATTTTGTTTCCAAAAAAAGAAAAAGAGAGCGAGCATTTCAAGGAGTGCGAGTCATCAAAAATGCTAGGTAAATACTAGAAAAAGGAGACGGCCTTTCGCAATTCGTATTCAGTTTTTTTTTTCGTTTTTCCTTGGTTGGTCTTGAAAACTCTTTTCTTTCTCATCTGATACTTGAACTGATTTCTGCTTATTTTTTTCGGAAGAACGCCACAACATAGTGATATATGGAATATTTTTCTGCCCATAGTAAAACTGATTTCTAGAACTTACAGCATCGAGTATCATGTGATCCTTGTGAGCATGTGCTATATTGATATTTGCCACGTAGTCGAGGGTAGTATGTACGAAACAAGTGCCGACCTGAAGAGACGAAGAATAAAAGGGTAAACTATTTTTCGGGTTTTTTGTCTCTGCTGTCTTGGTTTTTGAAAAAGAGGAAAACTCTTCGGAATTGTTTGTCTAAACTTTAGTCAAGAGGTGTTCCGAGATTGAAGATTTTCTTTCGGTCTGGCTATTAAAACTAAGAAAAAGAGACGTGTTCCTGATCCGGATAATCTCACAAGACTCTAACTCACTGCTGTCAATTTATTTCTCTCATCCGTCGCTTCTATCGGTTTTGATCTCGACATTCCTGCATTTTTGACCAGTGCATCGTCCATTGATTGTGACATATTTTCAAAATGAGCACGAGATTCGGCAACTTTTGCGAGCTCGCTGAAAAACAGTAGAAGATTCAGTTTTGTTCTCAATTTTATAATGTTTGAATGAAAACTCACTTTTTAATGAAATTCGAAAGTTTCGTGTATATTACCACGTTCGAGTGATCATAATAAGTTCTGAATAGATTAACAGTGTGAGCATATGCTTCAGATAGTCCTTGAAATGTAGTTGCTGCCAATGGATTCCCAGAGAAACTCTCGTCGCATAGCTGATTCACCGATACTGTGAGCTTACTGAAATTGCATTTTTTTTTTGAATTCAATACAAATAATTTCGATGAACACTCACTAAAAAGTGTTCACATAATTTTTGCTGAAATCAATCATGGCGGTGATGTGACGAAGCATCTCGTTGAGACGATTCTCTAGTCGATTGAAATATGCAGCATGTTGTGCGACTGTTGCACGAAATCTCGGTGAGTCCTGTAACATTTATTAAGACCATTAAAAACTTTAAACACAAAAATATATTACCTGAATCGCCTCAGCACAGTCAAGTTTTGGAGGTGATGCCGGCATTGCCATCCCATTGTTTGAAACCGTCATAAATCTGAAAATATGAAAGCGTATTTTTTAAAAAGATATTATGAAGGTAAAAAGAATAACGGAAACATAAATGAGAAACTACAACGCAATGTGATTGGATGTGACTCATCAATATATTTTCGAGGCTGCGATCGCGACTCACCTTATTACTCATTCATATTTGAAAAATGAAATGCAAAATATTCTCAAAATTTTCAGCTGATGCTTGCAGTTCTTAGTTACAAGAAACTCACGTGTTCACATGAACAGGAAGTGAGAAAGAACGCGCTAAAGGTGCGACAGTTTGCCAGTTACAAACAGCTTAACCACTTCACTGTTTTTATTTGAATAACATTTGAGTCTCATATTTCTGTTGCACAACAACATTGACACGTGTTTGTTTATTGCTTATTGATATGCTTAAACAGCTTAAAAAAACAGGTGATTCTTAGCTTTAAAGTAACATATTCTGCTTGAGAACCTCATTAGAAGAAAAGAGAAAAATCCATATCAGTTTTTCACCACGTAACAAAAGCCAAAAAACAGAAAAACAGCCGGTTTGTATTGGATGCCGCTCCCTTTCCTCTCTTTCAATGATGATGATGAACAGGAAAAAGAAAAAGACGATGAGAGATAACCGAGAATAAAGAGACGCAGACAGTTCGAGAAGAACAGCGACAACTTTTCGGACGGGTCATTGTGTATTGGAAGGAATCGAAAAGGAAGGATGGATGGTGGGTCGGAATTGGAGAAAAGAGCGAAGAAAAAGGACAACAGAAACAGTGTCCTCTTCACTCTTTCTCCTATAAACATTCCCCTGCTTTTCTCTTTTTCTCTCTACTTTCATCGCTATTTGTTATGTTCCTCTTGCTCTGTCCGGCGGAGCTGCTGATGGAGCAGCAGTAGAAGAAAACGGAGTGACTGAGAAATAGCGAGCGCCTAATTTAATATTCTCGCCTTACTTCTTTGGTTGTCGTCAAAATTCTAGTACGAAAACCCAACTCAAAAACAATTCGGTTCACAACGATTTCATCTAATCACAAGAGGGACAAGGTAAATTCTAAATTATGATCGTTGGTAGATTGAGTATTGAAAATACAGAAAAATAGAGGGGACATTTGAAATCGGATTTCCTGATGTGTGTATATATGTTCAGAGTGCGTCGAATGTGGAGGGCAAAAATCGGACAGGCAAAAGGAAGGAATAGTGACAGAAAAATTTGCTATGGAAATGTGATCTCAATGTGAGATAGAAATGGAATTACAATCAAGAAACATTCATTTAGATAGGTCCACGGCGTCTTTTTGGGATAGATGATGATGGAGTCTGTTCAGCTTCCTCTTCACTTATCTCTCGAATCAATGGACCTCCGATACGGTGTGATGTGGAGGATCGGGAACTGAAAAACCAAATATAATTCGAAATTCATCTGATTGGCTGATGCAATGCTACAGTGTACTACCAATTTTATCAACTTCTCTAATCTATACTTTCTATCTGTTAACCGATTAAAAATAGGTCACCATAACTCAACATCAATTCGAGAAGAATAGTTTGATTGATATGATTCTTGAAACGTCAAGCGTTCAAATTTCAGAAAAGCGCAATCAAGATAAGCAAATTCCTCGAATACTTTTCGAGAAGAATCAGGTCAATCAACTTTTTTTCGTTGAACGATACATACTGAGATGTTTCTTCCTCCTCTGGCAAAGTGACAATTGGGGCGCCACGACTGGATGTTCGGTCTTCTGTTCTTCGTGTGCCTGGTGACCTTCTGCTAGTGTTTCCATCATCTATTTCTCTCAAATTGCTGCGCGAGCTTCCCCCGTATCCTTGTCGCACCCGAGATGAGAATTCACGATCGAATGCTTCGGCATTGGCTATAAAAGATTGATAAAAATTGGATAATTTTTTAATGGATTCTTTTTAATGGAATCATTTTTCGTCCCCCATAAAATGCAATCGGAATTACGAAATCAAGCATTTGGAGTGATAGAGAATAGAACGAGATTTTTGATTTTTGAAAAAGTGATTCGAAAAAATATTAAGGGGAAGACAGCTGGCTGACAATTGACCAGATAATCTGAAGAGGAGACGGAAAGAAAGAGACGAACCACACCCACGGGAATTTTTGGAAACAGAAGAAACCTTCTAACTTCAAAGTGAGAATAATTGAAATTGAAAACTAAACTTGAAAGCTTACCCTCATCTAAATTCACAAATCTCTGTTGTTTTCGAACATTTCCTTCACGATCCCGTTTTTTGTCGATGTAGTGCGAACGATCGCCAATCGAATGCCCGATCGACATCGATGACTCTCCATTCTTCTCGACGCGTCTGCAAACAAATGAATAATGATTCGGAACGAAGAGAGTGACACCTTACCGTTTCGTTTCAGTAACATCTCCATGTCTTCTGACTGTCTGTTGTTCGACACGTGGTTTACCATCTGGTCCAATAGTCATCACACTCGAGCTCATGTACACATTGGATCCTTGTCCAGGTGGTGGCATCATCATTCCCTTCAATTTTTCAAAATTATCTCTGGCATATTCATAAATAAACAGATCAACTCACCATTCCTCCCAACAATCCTCCGAATGGTGCAAATGGATTTGCTTCTAGTTCTTGACGTCTTCGGCTAGGAGGTTGACCACTTCCATCGGTAATTGCTCCGAATGGATTTCCCATTCCACCCATAATTCCACCGAATGGATTACCAAATGGTCCTCTCATCATTCCGAATCCACCCATTCCCATATTTCGAAGCATACCTCCTGTCATCATATTCATATCGTTCATCATTTGTTGATGCATTTGTCTGAAACCATTTCATTTTGATCCAGTTAGAATACAATCAACTTACCCAAAACTGTTCATTGCGCCCATTGGAAAGTCATCATCGCCGTTGAACATTTTGTATTTTGGTGAAGAATAAATAAATTATTTGGGTCGAGTAGACGAGAAGAAAACCTGAAAATCAAATAAAATTACCAAACTTTTTGAAAAATGATTCACTTTTTATAGGAATAGATGTATGCCAATGTTATCAGTTATAGATGGCAAAAAGTAAAATTGAAAGTATTGAAGAAGAAAAGAAAATTCAAAAAAAGATGGCAGAGACGTCCGAATATAAACAATGATAAGAAAAAGACATCAGAACGCATCATAATGTATACAAAACTAAAGACAATTTCAGAAAATGCAAGGTTTTTCTTCTCTATTATCTTTTAATAAAAACTTGTACAAGCAACTTTAAAAAAGCTCAATAAAGAAACGAAGAAACATTTTTTGGACCCGCTACACTGCACACTAATGAAAGGAGCTGAATGAGGAAGAAAATCAATGTTCATGTTTTAATGTCAATAAATAATGAAACCACGCGTGAATTCAATTCTAAACATGAAACATATGACTAACAAGTGAGTGAAATATCAAAGTCGTAAAATTTTTATTCAAGAGAATAAATCGGAAACTAATTGTTTTGAATCAAAATTTTAAGGTTTTTCAGAAAATGCTTTCAGGAAGAGAACGAAGTGTAAAACCACGAAAAAGAGAAAGTGTGTCTCCCGCATTTCAAAGTATCATAAAAACTTCGGAATGTGAAAGAAACTCACATGAATTTCTCTTTTTCCTGACGTTCAGGGCGGGAAAAAGTCGATAATCCGCTTTACCTCAAAATTTCACTCCACTCTTTTTCTCGGAAGAGTATTTAAAAACACCTTAGACTCACGACAGGCACAACTTTTTTTATAAAATTAGAAAAAATTATCTTTACAGAAATCACAAGGCTTTCGTTATCCATTTTTAGCCTTCTAAAAACAATAGCACATCAAAAACTAAAAAGTAACACTGAAAACAACAGCAGAAATGTTGGTGTGTGCGAAAGAAACGACCGCCTTTCGGACAGCTGAATGCAACGAGAGATTACACGAGACATGGTGAGATAGAGATGCAGAGAGAAATCGAACAGAAAATGAGGGCAATAACGCAGAGAAAAAAGGAGAGGGTGGGCGCTTCGAGAATGTTCCAGTTGTTGTGGTGAGCAAAGAGAATGAGCAGAAAGGAAGGTAAATAATTGAAACTGTTCGTCTTGCTTATATATTTTCAACCACCTGAGAATAACCAAGATATTCAATCAAGACCTTTGAAACTCAAACACTGAGGAACAAATGGAAATATGTCTATTGTTATTATGAATTCATTTTTTTCTGTGCATGAGAAGTCCGCGCCGCACTCCCGCGGCGGCCACGCCCACCCCGATTTCAACGTTGCGTTCAATTTTTGAACACTGCCGCAAGAAAGGGGCGTGGCCGCCGCGTGAGTGCGGCGCGGACTTCTCATGCACAGAAAAAAATGAATTCATAATAAAATGTGGTTTTATTCACAATCAGATCAAAAAAGTTATCTCGCAATTAATAGTCACCGTTATAAAACATTCAAATTTGATGAAATTAATAAAATACAAATAAAAATAGGTAAGGATGAGTGGATCAAATATAACCCAATGGGATCGCGTCGGTTTTTGGTCGCACCGGTTTCAGATACACGTCGATTGGTCTTTCAAATCCTTTCGACTTGGCAGTTGCCACACCAAGTTTCTCGACAGATTCGTAGCCAACAGTCTCGATTAGCCACATTTCGAAATCTTCGGGTTTGAATTCAATCTTGGAATAGTTTGCTTTGAGCTCCTCGTTCATTTTGGCACGTTTACGATACGTTTCGAATGCTTGTGGTTCGATGATGAAGCGACCACCTGAAAAAGAATATAATTGATGTTCCTAAGCGCTGGACTCAAATGTTTGTTTTGAATTGACACGATCTGTCATTTGAAGCAAATAGAAAAGGAAGAAACATAAATCTTACCGGGATGAAGCTGCGCATAAGCTCTCTTGAAGAATCGCATCAGTCCATTGTCTCCCCAGTTCAAGTGAATCCATTTTGTAATAGAAAGAGCGAGAATCACATCAAACTCTGGTTGAATCATGTCAAGCATCTCGTCGCTTTCCAACACGTAGTTCTCTTTTTTGAACCAAACATTGTCAGGGAACTTAGTGGAGAATGGTCGCGGTTCTTCTGTTCGTTGAGAAATCGTTCCGAATTGAACACCGAATGACACCGGAAACTTCCCAGCAACAGCCGTCTCATGATCGCAATAATGCCGAATGTTCTTCCGTGCCACGCCAATAAGATGTTCGTCGATGTCAATACCAAGAATTCGTCGGGGCGAAAAATCCTTTGCGATGGATAATGTGAGAAATCCAACATTGCATCCTGAAGAAAACCGGTAATATATTTAACGAAGAATGAATAACTAAAATCAACATACCAATATCCAGAATTGACTTGTGTTCGAACCACGCCTTATCGAAAGCAGATAGACGTTTGTCAGTTTCTCCAGGATTCAAACGGATTCCATAATATCTATCGAAGTTTCCATAGCGATATTTGCGGTTGAAATATTCATTTTTGTTCTTACGGAGTTCGGAGGCTTCCTTCTCTTCTTTGGTCGGCTGATGCTCACGTCGAGGTTCTTTCTTGGGCGAACCATGTCGATTTGTCTGAAATTTCTTAAAACGATATAGTAAAAGTATGATGAAATGAATATATTGATTAAAACTGATAGAATTAAATAGGACAATACTTACCTTCACCGGAGATTTTTTAGGGGAATCTGTCTCCTCTTCCTCTGGTTTTTCCTCTGCCTTTTCCTGCTTCTTCTCCTTCTTTTTGGTTTTTCGACGTTTTGGCTGCGGAACCGTTGCAGGCTCTGGATCCAAAAGACCCAAGCGTCTTTTCTCTTCCTCCGGATTGTCGAGCAATTCAATCGCCAAGTTCAGAGGATCGGTTTTTGAACCTCCCGGCGCGAAAGTGTCTTTATAAAAGCGCTTCCGGCCTCGAAAACCGCCTCTTCGATAACCAGACATTCTAAAAACAATATTTTTTAGTAATTTGGATAAAAAGTATGATAAAATAAAGATTTTTGAGCGAGAAAGTGGATGAAAAATTCAGTTTCGAAAAAGCCTCTGAAATCGCGGAATTTTTATTTTCAAAATTCTTCGATAGAGCGCGTTTGCTTCTTATTTACGCGGATGTTCAAATTCAGGTTTTCATCAAACTTTTTTTGCGAAAGTTGCATATTGTAATATAAACTGAAGATATATTTGATTGATTCAGGAAGAGCCATTTTTTGAGTGTTTTTTCGGGAAGAAAACAGTTTGTAAGGAATTTTTCGAAACGTGACATCAACTGGAAATACAGTAACCGAGTGGTAGGGTCAATAAAAATTAATCTGATGGGAAACTCAGTGGGAGGAGTTATTGTTCTATTTACGACCGTCTTCGGATCATCGCCAGCTAAGAGGCCTTCCAAAGGTAGGAGACTTCTGACTTGGAGGCTTCTTGGATTCCTGAAAATTGTAGAAAGAAGGAACAAAAATGACAGCGACAATGGATGTCGATAACTTGATGAGCCGTCTGCTCAACGTTGGAATGTCTGGTGGACGATTGACAACTTCTGTCAACGAACAAGAACTTCAAACATGTTGTGCCATTGCCAAATCGGTATTCGCTTCTCAAGCGTCACTTCTCGAAGTGGAACCGCCCATCATCGTATGTGGAGATATTCATGGACAATACTCGGATCTTCTTCGTATTTTCGATAAGAATGGATTCCCACCAGATGTGAATTTCTTGTTTCTCGGAGACTATGTAGACCGTGGACGTCAGAATATTGAGACAATTTGTCTCATGTTCTCTTTCAAAATCAAGTAATTTCTAGATATTTCTCACGAAACAATTCTCGTTTTTTTCTATTTCAGATACCCGGAAAACTTCTTCATGCTCCGTGGAAATCACGAGTGTCCAGCAATAAATCGTGTTTATGGATTCTATGAAGAATGCAATCGTCGCTACAAATCGACGCGTCTCTGGTCCCAATTCCAGGATACATTCAATTGGATGCCTCTCTGTGGTCTCATTGGTTCTCGTATTCTCTGTATGCACGGCGGTCTTTCTCCACATCTTCAATCTCTTGATCAACTTCGTCAACTTCCGCGTCCACAAGATCCACCAAATCCATCGATTGGAATTGATTTGCTTTGGGCTGATCCTGATCAATGGGTTAAAGGATGGCAAGCGAATACACGTGGAGTATCCTATGTCTTTGGACAAGATGTTGTCACTGATTTGTGCATGAAACTTGATTTGGATCTAGTTGCACGTGCTCATCAAGTTGTTCAGGATGGTTATGAGTTCTTTGCTTCCAAGAAGATGGTCACTATCTTCTCGGCTCCTCATTACTGTGGACAATTTGATAACTCTGCTGCCACTATGAGGGTATAACCTGATAACGAAGCTCAAAAATACGACATTTCATATTCAGGTCGATGAGAACATGGTCTGCACATTCGTCATGTACAAACCAACTCCAAAAGCTCTTCGTAAAGGATAGGTCCGCAAAAGATGCTCAATGATATCGCCGCCAAACTTAGCTGACATTCAATAAACTTTTTTATTAGAATCAAATTTACATACAAATAATTATCACAGATCTGAAATAGCTCCGTTGCGAATCAATCCTCAGAACTTGAACTCGTGTCGAGTCCAACAATCGGACAATATTGGTCATCTGCGGTGTCGGAATATCTATTCTCAATCACTAAACACGCTGTTTTTCGATGTTTGCTATGTCGATAACCATAGAGAAAATAGGAAATTATAGCTGAAAATTATTGGAATCGATTGAAGAGTTATTTCGAATTCCGAGACTTACAAGTGAAGAAAATAACTGTCAAATGGATCAAAGTTCTAGTTGGAACACTTCCAAAGAATGAAACCAATAGAAGAAATAGAGAGAATAGGGAAGCAGTTGGGAACAGTGTCACTTTTGATTCTTTTCTGAAGTTTTTATCAAAATTAAGAACTCATTGAATCCCAGAAATAACTTACTTGTATAGATAATCATTCGTTTGTAACCGATTGATATTCACTGTGAATACTAGAATAATAACGACAAATCCAGCACTCAAAAGCCAACAAGTTGTAGTTGGCATTGCAAAATTTCTCAAAAAAGTTGAAAATGCTGCTGTCATGAAACAGAATAGGAATAGAAGACGCCGAGACTTGTGGTAATTTGTGAAGCTAACATCTGGGGATGGAGGACGAGGAGCTGATGAGGAGAAGGTGGAAAAGAATGGTAATTCTGGCTCTTCATTCGCGAAAAGATGAACTTCTTGAGAGTTGTAATCTGGAAAATTGAGGTTTTTCAGGTGAAGAACCAGATGAAAATCATACCATCGTCATTATCAGCTCCACATTGCTCGGCAACACAGTTATGAGCATGTTTCTTTGATTTCTTAGTAGTTTTCTGACTTTGATCCATCGAGTGATATTGAGATACTGATTTGGCAAGGACTGGTTGACGTTCCTCATTCTCATTCTCAAATTGCTCCTGGAAGACATAATTTATTTTCTCTTATATCTCTTGTATCTGCACTCACTTTTTCCAACCTCCTCTGCAGTCTTTCCGTCTCCATTTTAGTTGCTTTCATGTACAAGAAAGCAGTAGTATCAAATGTGGAATGACTGACTTCTGACTCATCGTCATCTCCTTTTCTGACTCTTTGCACTGCAATCGATGAAACTGAATCATCTATCGAAACTCCATCATCAATATGAACCCGAGTTCTCTTTTTTCCAATTGATTTATAACTCGATGTCTCTTCAGGAATACCTATTTGCTCCGGATAGTAATGTTGAATATAAACGAGAAGAATCTGAAAATGAAAATCATTTCAATTGCCAGATTAAAGGGCATGTAATTACCGTAATAACCATTTTAACTGGAGCCATAAATATGACAAAGTTCAGAAGCATTGTCTTCTGGATCATAGAACACAAAGCGACCAGAACTGTGCAGAGAAGTACTGCGAAGTAAGGACTTTTGGTAGAAGTGTCACGAGCATACGGGATCAAACGATCTGAAACAATTTAGTTTTCAATTTGAGATTTCATTTTATACAATAATTACCATGACACAGAGCTGCAATGACACGTGTCGCTGGAAGAAATGATGCAAGGACTCCACCGGATAGTGCGCAAACTGAGCAGACGGAAAGCATGTATCTGGAATTATTGAATTTTAGATAAATGTGGAGAATAGAAATTCTAACTCAACTAACTCAACAGTTTAGATTAGAAAAAGAAAGAAGCAAAAACTTAGATGCCAGAATATCAATAAAAGGAAAAAGAAGCAAAAAAGGAAAAGTTGAGAAGCAAGAGTGTGAAAACGAACCGCATTCGAATAAAACCCTGTTCGTAGTAGGATCTGAATGCGGATGATGAAATGGGTGATGACGTGGCAGAATCTGTGGAAATCATCGGAAACCGACGGACCCAATACCTTGCGGAGGATCTGTGTGGGAAGAAGAAAAAGTGAATGAGAAAATTTGTGTGTGATTTCAAAGAGAAACACTTGTGACATGCGGGATTCAGTCGAAAGATGTCATGGGTTTTAGTGCGAAGAAAGATTTTCATGCATTAAATTTTTGAAATGACACTTTTTAAAAATCTGGTTCATCACAAGGTCTAATGAGTTTGACAATTAAAAATCACTATTTTTCGGACTCGTTGTGCGAAAATTGTTCAACATGCATTCAATTTTTCGAAATATTTTTCCAGTATTCCTCCCAGAATCTGATTCCATACGGCACCCATAAAAAAGTAAAACTCAATCGAACTCACTTTGCAGCGGGAATATTGATAACTGAAAACACTTCCGGAATCATGATTCCTTCACTTAGAGCTGTCACGTTCGTGGATAAACTGAAATCTTTTTTAGGTCTCTCTCGTCTTTTTGACACACTATTTTACCTGAATGTGATGGATAAAACAAAGAAAATAGTGGTCAGTACGAGTACAAGAAAGGATAAAACTCCAGATATTCGTTTTCTTGGATTCTTCGTCTCTTCTAAAAGACACGAGGTGCTTTCTATTCCAGTATAGCAGGCACAAAGAGCACAAATTGCATAGAGAACCTGGAATTATTTCAGTAACATCCCAACTGTTTCTCTTGATTTCTCACCCCCTGATACCCAAAATGAAAGAATTCTGCCTTGATCCAGTTCTCTGGATCCGAGTGGAAGAATGCAACCATTGTACACGAAGCAGCAATCAAGAGAGTGACGGCTAGAAGGGATACACAGATAGTTCCAACAACTCGGAGAGAGCAAAGTAGAAGACAGAGAGTGATGAGAGCAGAGAGAACTGTTAGAAGATCAATTTGTGGAGAGAGAATTGAAGAGTCTTCGGAGAATACATCGAATGTTAGGGACTTGGCTGGAAGCCCACGGAATAGAAGATTCTGGAAAACGATGTTGACTAAAACATTGCAGAAACCATCTAGTTTCAGAATCTGAACACTCACAAAATGATCCGCCCATGCTTTACAGAAAAGTCCAGCTTGTGCCACGTAGTCAACCAAACTGATCCAAGCGATAACGAATGCTGGAAGTTCTCCAACAACTGCGTACGCGAAGTGATATTGGACACAGTTTTTGGGCATAGTACATGATAATTCGGATAGATGAGCAGCTGGAAATGAATATGAGTTTCCTAAACTGAAATCATAACCCCCAGGCTTACATGTGAAGAAAATGATCAAAAAAGCAAAAATGAGAGCAAGAACTGTACTCGGACCGGCAACTTGAGTCAATGAGAAGGGAAGAATGATGAATAACATCATAGAAATCGATTTGATTCCGGCTAGAGCCACCATTAATGGAATTCCAAGACGACGAGCCCATTCGGAATGACGAAGGAACTGTTCATCTACCCGACGTGTTCGGAGCATTCTACGGAGTATTGACATGCTGAAATATTGAAATAAATTAGAGTATGGAGTATAGAAGAATAACAACAAACAGATATTTACAAAGTTAAAAATCATGAGAAATAGTAAGAGAGATCTATAAAAATAAAAATAATGATCTTTCGATCTGGAAGCTCTTCTCGTTTTCCTTCTTTCGAAGTAATGCATTTTCCAATTCATCTATATCAAAAACTCTAAAATTTTCTAATTTTTCGTATTTTTGTCAAGCGCCTCCCTCTCATTTTTTCCGTGAAGTGGGATGTAATTCGATCCTTCTTCCACTCCTCCTCCTTCTTTTTCGATACTAAATTTTTGAGAAATCGTCGAGAAAAAAGGAACACCCAAAACCACTTTAGTTTGTTAGAGTCATTTTTTTTTCATTCAGGAGGACCCCGCAGGACGTTCCATCTCTTTTTCCCCTTTTTGCGGTCGAAAATTGGCGGTCTCGGGGTATTATATAGCTACTATTAAAAAGAGTGAAAGAGGAGAAAGAGGCAGTTTTATGGGAACTCGGATAAGAATTGCTCGTTTTGGGATAGAGAAGCAATAAGGAGAGGAATAACGATTTCGAATTGGGATTTGGAGATTTTGGAAAGCGTGGGTAATGATATAAATTCCAATACAGAAAACATCGTTCAAAAGATGTTGGATTAGACTTTCAAGAGAGGGTAAATCGGATGTAAATGATCCATAATGCCTAACTAGGGAAGTCTTTGGAGACACGGCTTTCAAATGACCTATACATTTGGTTATAGGGACTTTTGACTACGAGGAGTCCATTTCTGCAGTCAAAACCGGCTAAATGTTTCAGCGAGCCGAGTTCTGAGCTCTCAAACTTTTCATATGGTCTGGCTTTTTCACGTGGAATTCCAAATGGGCCGCATATATGTACGCCACCGCGCGGTCCCATTTGTGTTCCCAGCGGTTTACCTTTGCTCGTATGTTGCACAAATGAGAAAATCTTGCTTATACTTTTGGTGAGTTGAATAAAAACGGTCCAGAATTCCTAAGTTTTTAGCAAATGTCTCTGGAAACGAGATTAAACAACTCACAGAAAAACAGTCAATGGCTGCGAGGGAGCGCTCAACCTAGCCTAGAAAAAGAAAGATTTCTGACATTCAGTCACTCTGTGATGCTTTGCTACAGTATTCTATGTGCTTTGTTGAAAACTTTTGCTTCAAAACATCAGTACAAAAACAAAAAAACAACGCATTGATTTTCCGAGTGTAGAAAACAAAAGAGCAAAACATGAAAATTGTGGAGCAATCTTGAGACATTGACAAAACGGACCAAATGGCGGAAAATTCGAAATCCTTAGGGACCGTATCATCAAAAGTGACATGTGTTTGTTCTTCTTCTTTTGAAAGTTGTTCGTGAAAAAAGAATTGAAAAAGGAGAAGAAAGAGAAAATATTCGATGTATCCAATAGAGACACTTGATTTCTGGTTGTTGTCTCGTGGCATTCAGGAGTCTCTAGCTTCGATTTGTATCGTGTAAATGTACAAAGTGATATATGAATTTTTGGGTGAATTGGAGAGATTTTTGATATTCAGAGACTTGAATTATAAAACTGAAGTGATGAAACAAGAATGAAACAATGCAAGTATTTAAAATCTGAAAAAGTTTTCCAGAGTAGTTTGAACTGTTTTCCTCTGAAAACCTAGAATCTAGCTGGAATAATCATCTAAACAGAATTGAGGAAATCTGGATCAGTCATCAAATCGGATAAAACATCTCAAAAATCTATCACTTTATAACAAAAATCATCTTCTCAGAACTCGTGAGCCGCTTCTTTTTCTTCATTTTCTCAACGAAAATCTCGAGTTCAAATCCCTGAGAGAAGCTGTAAATTCAATTTGAAAGTGACTCGGATTTTCGTTGAAAAAAGTGAGAAAAGAAAGAAAAACTAAGGGACACTTCACTTTTTTCTTCACTTTGAATGGAATAGTGAGAAATGACTTCTTTTTCGAAAATTCTTCTTCTTCTTTCTACTCCAGAGAAGAAATTTGCATAATCTACTGCTTTTTTCTCGCTTCAAAAAAGCAAGAGTACAATTCTTTTTAAAAAAGAAAAATAAAAAACAAAAAAAGAGTTAAAAATAAGAATTAAGAAGAAGAACAACAAAAACGACTAAATAGATTGACGTCAATCAGTGATAATGATATACAAAAGAGAAAAGAAATGAGAAAGAAAAAGAGCTGCGAGGATAGAAGAAGAAGTGAGTCAGAAAAATAAGAAGAATAAGAGAAAAAGAAGGTGTGATATAATATAATCTTGTGGGAATTTCTCTCGGTTTACTTACTCGTGGAAAAAACAATTGATATTACCTTTCAGTAATTCCCAGAGATTGGAATTCGAGAAAAGTGGCATTCGGAGTGACACAAGAGTCCAATAAGTCTGAGAAATCAAAGAAATCAAAGCGAACGTGTAGGAGTTGGAGAGGGTGTTATTAAAGTATTCAAAGCTGGAATTGAGGGTTTCAGAAGTGAAAAAGAAGACGTCAACGGGGAATTTTAACTCTGAAATTTAAGAATGGCATTGGATACTGAATACAAGGGAATTCAGAAATCTCTGTTTCATCTTGATAAATTTAAAACTATGTTGCAACAAGATATAACTACAGTACAAAACAAAATCTATAATATTTTGCCTTTTTCAGTTAAAAATGTCCAACTTTGAGAGCGCGTCAAAAAAAAAAACTAACTGTCCCACCAAATAACTTTTTTTAGGATCAAACAGACCAAGAGTGGAAATTCATTTTTGTAGTTTACAACTTTTTTGTAAGGGCGGTCCCTAGAGAGTTATGGTCATTTTAACTGGACAGCTCAAAAATCGCACTATTTTGCACTAAAAACGGGTCGATGAGGGAGAAATTACTTTGTCGATATGTAACTTGATAGGGAGTGTACGTACAAAAAGTTGTCCACTACAAAAAAGAAGTTCTATTCTTGGTCTATTTGATCCAATAAAAAGTTATTTTGTGGGACACTTAGTTTTACTTTTGGCGTACTCTCAAATTTGGACAACTTCAACTGAAAAGTTTCAAAATACGATAGATTTTTTGACCGGTACTGTACATTTAAATTTCTTTTCAGCATACCTTTTGTCTTTTTCTGCCTATCGAACAACACGAAAAATGGGAAAAGAGCACAGATAGAACATACAAACATTTGTGAAAATTTCCAAAGTGGGAAAATAAGAGCAAAATCTTGAATTGTCACTGTCTAGACACTTTATGACTCCACCCTCTTTGAGCTTGAAACTACAAAAAATGTATTCTGCTCACTACAACCATAATTCAAAATCTTCTCGTCCCATTTTTCTTTTTCTACATGAAGAATCTTGGTGGAAAAGTGAAGAGCCACACAATATTGCGTGCCGGAAAAAGAAAAAAAAACTGAGAGTATTCACAGTTGATCAAGTAGAGAGAAAGATGAAGACAACCTACAATTTCAGAAGACAGACGTCTTTTGATTCACTACGAAAAGTGTCTTCTGTCTCTATTTGATACAATAATAGCTATAATTTCAGACGAGAAAAGAATGGACTCTGATTCTAAAGTATTCAGAATCCAGGTGAGAACATCAGGAACATCTTTATTTGGACAGACACACAGAACAAGGACAAGAGAGAGAGAAAAATAAGAAGAAGACATGGGTACGGACGGAAGTGGTGCCCTCCCTCCCCCTCACGTCTTCTGGAGAAATCGAATCAGACACTCTTCTCTCTCTCTATCTCTTATTTTTTTCTCTCTGAAAAAGGATTCTTTCTTCAGTATGTGTAATACTTGTGATACTTGATCCAATTTTTGAGTCGACAAGTAGTAACTTCTGAAAGAAAGTATCCAGTGCATTTTTGAGAAATGAGAAACCAAAAAAGAGAGAGAAAGAGAAAAGAAAACTTGAATGGAAATGTGCTTGTTTGCTTGATTGCCGTCTGATAATTGCATTGACTTTTTTCCTTTTTTCTTCCAGTTTTCGTCCATTTATTTGTTGTCTCCACCCTGGATTTGGTAGACCACTTGTAATCAAATACTGGAAAGAGTTCAAGCGTACTGATCAGATTCAAAGCGGACCACTGTGTCTGGAATGGGATCAGTTGTTCACTTGAGTGTTTCTGACTAGTATCACTGTAAATATCGGCCAGATGTATATATAGTGTTATAACAGAACTGTTGTGTACGTGTTCGTCAGAAAATCTTGTCAGGAGAGTTTGGTTCTCTCCTCAAAATAGATCAAGGGATTCACTTCTATCTGAATTTCTATATTGTAATTCCTCAGTTGAAGAGAATCGAGATCAGGGGATGTATCTCGATCGGAATAGCTTTCCTACCGTAACCCGAAAAGAAGAAGCTCGATACGGATGTTCAGAATCATAATGAAAACAGACTGATGTAGGACTACAACTGATGGAAATTACTTATGATCAATGTTGCATAATTTCAGAATCCCTTCCCCGCCCGTCAGCATCGGTTAACCCCAATTACTCACAGAGCTCAAAATAGTTTTTCTTCCGCTTCGTTCGCACTGTGAACTCAATTCAGAATTCTGAATCTCTGATGACTCATATATTCAGGGAACTCTCGATTTCCAATTCCCGGATTCGGAACTTCGATCTCTTCGTGAGATTCTGGAAAACTTTTTTGGAGAGCCTTCCAGTATTCTGTAATTAAAAATCTCAAGGGAAACGCACTAATTGTCAACATCCTCTCCGAGAGTTCGTGTATTTTTCTCTTTCTCCTCATCTGATTCTATTCAAATTGTCTTCAAGATTCCAGAAGACGTCAAAAAAGAAGCGGAGACGTCAGTGTCAATCAAAAGCATCGTGTCTCCAGAGGAGGACAATTGGATCAACGATCGACGGAAGGAAAAGAAGAAAAACGGATATTTTTGCATTTTTTCTGTGTGTTTCTTCTCGAACAAATTGGGATTTGGATACAGAAGAAAAGAAAAGGAAAAAGAGTAGCTGATAGGAAAGAAAGACGAAAAAAAACAACAAATTCGAGAAGTCTCTGGAGAGAAAAAAGAAACGGAGAAGCCCTTCCTCTCCTTTTACATTCACAGCTTCTCATATTTTCTCACATTTTTTCTCCACAAATATTCTATTGATTCTTTGGAATTAATTCAAACGAAAATGAACACTTTGTTGAGATTTGGTCTTGTTTCTATGCTGGTTTTGGGAATTCTAGGTAAGCGATCAGAATCGGAAGTAGGCTCGAAACATCAAACTTTTTTCCCTTTGATAAGTGATCACAGGGTTTCGTAAAAAGAACAGTTCATAGAAACAGTATTGAATTCGAACTGACTTATATCTGATTTTCGACAGGAGAAATACAAAATCAGATGTACAGTACCACTCAAAAGTGTATTAAGTTTTACCTGTTTTGAAAATGCTCAACTTCAAGAGTGTGTCTTGTTTAAAAACGTTTCCACAAAATAACTTTTTATGGGATCAAACAGATCAAGAGTAGCTTTAATTTTGTAGTTGGCTACTTTTTTGTACGGATGCTCCCTAGAGAGTTATGGTCATTTTAAGGACGACAGCTCAAAAATTACGCTATTTTTCACTGAAATTGGTCTATTTGAGGGAAAAATTACTTTGTCGATGTGTAACTTGCTAGGGAGTGTCAAGTTGTCGACAACAAAAATGAAGCTCTATTTTCAATCTGTTTTATCCCATAAAGTTATTTTGTGGCACAGTTAGTTTTACTATGACACACTCTCAAAGAAAAAGGCAAAACTTAACACACTTTTGAGCGGTACTGTACGTGCTCAGTGGTCTATGAGCCGTTGCTAGTAAAAAAAAATGTCCGATACCAGACAGTTCTGATTCCGGAACATGTTTATGTGACTTCAAATAAACAAACAATTTCATTTCAATTGTAAGCATCTCACTTCACGTTTCAATGACTTGAGGAATATCAGAAACACAGACAGATTTCCTTAATTTTACCTTCTCAATCTTTATTTTCAGCTGAAATCCACATTCCTCTCTTCGGCGGTTCGATCACAATTCGCAGCAATTCTAATGGAAGTTATACTGTTGAAACTGAAAAAGTTAGTAACTGAGAACAGTCCTCTCTAGAATTATAATAATTATAACTTTCAGAAATCTCCGACAAAAGCTGAAAAGTATACAAGCTTTACTCTTCGAAACGGTACTGTAGAGAACTTCGGTGAGCTGGAAAACGAACAGAAGTTTTGAAAACCTGGATGAATTTCAGAATTTTCGACAAATTCCACATTGTCTGAACCAAATGAACCAACAACTGAAGCACCGGAAAAGAAGGAATCATTGAGGAAACGTCCATCACAACAGAGACCGAAATCAGATGTGCTGAATGCGTTGCTTTCAATGTTTGGAAGGTTTTGAAGATTTTCTTTTGCTTTCTTGTGATTTCTAATAAATTTACACTGCTTTCCTTCATTAAAAACTATAATCTATTTATAAAAAGAATAACTTTGTGAATAGTTCTCAATTGAGATCACCAGTCCATATCCAAGTAAGATTTCAAAAACTTCTCGTGAATCTCCGTGAAGATCATATCACAGTGGCGGATTTCGTAGCGAAGCATCTGAAAACAACTTCTAATTGATCTTATCAAGTTACAAGGATAGACATACATCACGTTCATCATCAACTTCAGATTTTTTCCCTTTCAATTTGTGAAATTCTCCACAAATTTTCTCAATCAAATCGAATTTCGAAGTGATGAGATGAATGAGTTCTCCTTCCAGAACACAACGATGACCCAATGGAATTTTTCGCTCGCAATGCTCCTCCCAAATCTCCATTCCTTGACAACTTTTATCCAGTACTTCAGTGAGAATCTCGAATCGATCCTCTTCTAGACTTCGATCTTCTCTTGGAAGAGCCCAAAGCATTCGTTCCATTCGTTTGACACGTCTTTCGAATTCCACAAATCGACGAGCCAAATCAGGAAGATATTTACGAGCGATCGAGTCAGGAATCTTCAATTTTTCAAGATCAGACTCAGCTAAAACCTATAATCCAACCTCTTTCATATTCTTGTAAACCGTCTTTGCATCCTTTCTCTTCAATTCTTCGTAGAATTCTGGATCAGCTCCCTCCACAGGTTTATCCAATTCCAATTCACGAACCAAATCATGAAGTGGAAAATCAACAGCTTCTGGAACGCCTTCTGGTGGTGGAGCACGTTTTGCGATCTCCTCATCCAACAGCTTTTGTTCTTCATCCGACAGAGGTGGAATAATTGAATACTTCTGGAAACTTCTTTGTTTTCACTTGAATATAGACAAACCATTCTGATTTCTTACCCCATCCTTGATATCCTTATCAATTTGTTCAGCTCTTTTCATAATCTCATCCTTATTCAAATCAAGATTCTCGAGCTTCTCGATTACGACACTCTCCATGGTTTCCGTCATTGGAACTGATACTAATAGGGTTCTCTTTTCGGTTTCCCGACGTTTCTTTTGCTGTCCTCATTCTTTACGTTCATAATTACTGAATTTATCAAAAGTTCACGGAAATAATCGTACTTTATTCTTATTTGAATTCCCTCCAATGGGCAAAAGCGAGAGAGTATTGGAATAAGGAGACGCAGCGTAGAGTAAGTGCGCTCCACGGAGACTAGACCGGAATAAGCGCGGAGTGATTGTTTTTAAAACCTATCAAAGCTCCATTTATTGCTGTTCAGGTTTCGACATATTTGTCGATATGCATTTTCAAATCAGATGCTTTTAATATATTCTCAAAATTAATTATATGTTATCGATTATCAGCTGTTTCTCATCTCCATTTTGCAAATTTCATTAATAAACAAAAAATACTTAATACCTCAGGAATGGAGTATCCAATAGAAAAGGAGAATTCTCCGGAGAACAGTACGGCATCGGATCGACCAATAAGTCCCGAACAAAAGACACTTGAAGAAAATAAACCTGAGGAAAAGCCACCAGAGCAAAAGCCACCAGAAAAGCAACCAGTAGAAGTGACACCCGAAAAACAGGAATCGGTGGAAGCAAAGATAGAAAAAAGGTGAATAACTTAACATTTCATGTAAAGTCATTTTTAAATTATATACAATTCAGGAATGCTCGTCGTCGTTCATCAATTGGATTATCAATTTTAAATAGCTTAATGGCTCCAGGAACAGAAGATATTCCAAGCCCGGTGGACTATAAACCTCGTCCAAAACGAGCCGTTCAAGTCAAATATGAGCAAAAGAAGCCAGTTGTTCCTGTAATCAAACGTGCCAAGCCGATACGATACTCAGTAAGGATTAAAACAAACATATTCGTCTGAATTTTTTATTTTAGTTTGATCTGGGAGAACGTGTTGCCGTCAAACCTTGCCTGAAACGTCCTGGTGTGAAACGACACGTAATAGCTGCTACAGCTTTAAAGTCCTTGACTCAGCAAGCCGCTCAGAAAGTCATCAATAAATACAGAAAAAGTAGAAGTATTGGTGAAAACAGCACCCCACCAACTGATAAAACTTCGAAATTGAAGTTTCATAATATTTGTTCCATAAGAGTCATCACACCTCGTCCATCATACGTAAGAATACTGTCGATCACTCGAAACTATAAGAAATTTTTTTCAGGACCCGTTACATTTGGCTTTGCCGGATGATGATCAAGTGGCAGCGAATCGCGAACGACTCAGTACTGTTGAATTAGTGTTAACACCGACATCTCAAACGATGGTATCACAAATTTCTTAATCGATCACCAATGAATATTTTCACAGATTGATTCAATTCGAGATAGCGATGTTGTTCAATTCAACGCAGAAATGGTTTTTGGTGATGGTGATCCATTTCCGACAACATCATCTTCCGGTGAAACCGTCGTTGAAAGCACTGTTGAGACGGCTGAGTCTTCAGTGTCTAGTGAAAAAGAGCTTGAAACACATGATGTGAGGAAGAAATCATCGAGAAGAAAATCACTCATCAAAGGCTCTGCCTCTCCTTTGAAATCACCGGCGAAAGTTGAGAAACCGAGAAACTCGGATTACGAGGAGGAAGTAATTGAATATGTAAGAAAATGGTATATTGATTTTTTGAAAATTGTTTTGTTTTACAGAAAGCAACTCGAAAGTCTCGTAGATCGGTTCGCCTAAATTCAGATACGATCGAAAAACCAGGGAATTCGGATGACGGTGAACTCCAAGAAAGAGATAAAAACAGTAAAAAGAAGCGGTTACTTGTTCCGGAGCAAGAAATAAATGAACCGAATCCGAAAAGAAGTCGCCGAAAATCTGGGTATCTGAGACAGGAAAATGTGGAAACAGTTACTGAGGAGCACAAAACTGAGGGAAAATGCGAAAAGAAAAATGTTGCAATTCACAGTTTTTTCACTCCAAAGTCTTCTAAAAAGAAAGAAGAAGAAGCTAGAAAAGCAGAAGAAAATGCGAGAAAAGCAGAAGAAAATTCGAGAAAAGCAGAGGAAAATGCGAGAAAAGCAGAAGAAGCTAGAAAAGCAGAAGACGATGCTAAAAAACGAAAGAAAGCTCGTCGATCTTCTGCTTACTTCGGTACTGCTGACAGAAGAAAGAAAACTGTCAAAGAAGTTTCTGAAGAACCAGATATCGTTGTTATTTCTGAGTGTGAGACACTTTCTTCTTCTTCAAAATCCTCTAATAAAGTCGATTTGGAAGTAATTGCTGAAACCACAGTGGTTGCAACAACCTCCTCATCTTCTTCCTCTTCATTCAAAAGCAATGAATCAGTGACAATATCAACTTCTTCAACGAGCGAGACTTCAATATTTTCGAAACCACCAAAGAAATCATTCTCAGATACAAAATTAAGCGAGGTACTAGTTTACTTGAATGAAATTGTTTTGAATATTTTTCTTTTTCAGGCATCAACTTCTGCACCAAAACCTTCCACGAGTGCTCCGAAACTTTTTTCGTTATTCTCACCGAAACCCAAACCGAAACTTGATTTAAATACCTCTCAAGATCCTATATCTCTTTCGGATAGTCCTATTGTTCCGAAAATAAAAGAAATTCCAAAGAAGTCAATTGGTGTAAAACGAAAAGAACACTGGGGTGATTTGCATCCGGAAAGTTATGAATTCATAATGAAAATGCCTTCCCAGTCGAGTGTTTTTGAAGAAGACACAACTTATACCACTGATGAGAAACTTTTCAGTTCAAGACCTTTCGATGAAAGTATACTCGCTGTGGACTCTGTAGACTCTGAGCTTCGACCAATCGAATCAGAAGTTCCTAATTTATTGGTTCCTAGAAAATCATCAGAAGATTTACCTATTGAAAAACTCTCGGTTCCGAATGGCGCTTGTACAACAACCATATATCCGCCAGACATGAAGTCTCTAGTTGAAGGATCGGAAACAGAAGACCAAATCAAAAAATGGCTGAATCGATGGAAACGACGAGTCAGAAAAGATCTGGAGCGAGAGTTGGAAAAAGAAAAAGGAAAGAAGAATGGAGGTTCTAAAAGAGGAAGAAAGAAGAGAGATCGAGAAGAAGAAGATTCTGATTATGAAGAAGAGGGTTACGACGATGATCTAGAGAACCCATTAGTGTTGATTGGGCCGACTGGAGTTGGAAAAACCGCACTGGTAGCTACTCGATGCTCTTTTTCAATACAGTAGTTTTTTTTTCAGATTCGAGCATTAGCAAAAGAAGCAAACATGCGAATCATCTCAATTGGTCCTGAAACAGATCGATCTGGTGCCGAAATCAAAAAGAAGCTTCAAGAATCCATTCGATCTCATCGTGTCGATCAGCAACCGACTCGTTTTGAAACCACATTTTTCAAAACTATTAGCAGTCAAAAAGAGCCGACACCTAGAAAACAACCGAAAGATTATATACAGAGTCTGGTAGTTTTTGAGCATGTCGACGTCTTTTTTGATACAGCTGATCGGTTTGGTGTCAATGGACTACTGGAAATTGTGAATGAATCGGCAGTTCCAATAATATTTACTTGCCAGAATGATTGGCCACGCCGGACGGCTCAAACTGAATTAAAAAGGCCTTATTTGGAAGTTCGATTGGGACGAAATGATTTTAACATTCAGAAATATGTTCAGGTATTTAAACACGCTCCACTATTTCTATCAGTATTATCCGATTTCAGAGAGCTGTATATTCCTGTCGGGGCGTCATCATCGACGATTCTACCATACGCCAACTCTCGGAATCTGTGGATCACGACTTACAAGGACTTCTCCGACAAGCTCATATTTATTCTTTGGCTCCCACAAAACCATTTCCACTCACTTCAAGACATCTCGTCTCTAGCGGATTTGACAACGACTGGGAAAGACCAGGAGGATCGTCATCGAAAACTCACGAGAGAATGGAACATCTCATGGAAGAGTATTTCGATGTGATTCCTGATGTGATTCCGGTAACAAGTCATCCGGAAATTCGGAGAATTTGGGACGACGAACGTCGAGAACTCGCAGTGAAAGAGACGAGATACTCCGAAAACCTTCAAAGTATTTATGAAGCTTTGAATGGACGGCACTCTCGAAAGGCACTGATTCTCGATGTCAACCCATTTTTGGTTCAAATCGATCGAATCGAAAGAGAGAAAATTTCAAAAAACCGGAGACATTTACATCACTTCAAAGAGCCTTCAAACATTCCTGTTGATGGTCATACGTTGTGTGATTTTATTGGAGCATGGAGAATCAATCGCCACTAACTTGTTCTCGTCGAGTTTTCGAAACTCATACTCACTGTAATATTAAAGTACATTTATTGAACTTTAATTGTTCATTTTCTCTCTTACTGTAGAATAATTATGCTATTGACTATTGAAAACTCCCGAACTCTTACTGATATTTGATAAATGACTAGATTTATGCACTTTTTTTCTTGAGTGAAAAAAACGACAAAAAATAAACTCAATTTAATAATATAAATTTTGAGATGTCAAGGGACATGTTCTGTTTCAATAATTTGATCTGCTGACAACAAGTTCGGACATGCTGCGAAAATGACAAAAGTTGTTCCGAATATGAGTCCAGTGAATAGAAATAATGAGAATCGATCGATGACCATTGCCATGAATCTCCAATTCAGAATCTCTTCTTCTTCTTCTTCATCATCGTCTAGTTTTGCCTGAAAAAACTAGAATTGAAAAGAAGAAATGTTGAGAAGAGACCGACTTTGAAAACTTTCAGATATCCGATGACTTCTTCAAGAAATGGAATTGTTGAATCCATCACTATTTGACTATTCACAAGAAGACGTGGACGTGGATTCTGATTCTGTTGCTCCGAGAGCAATTCCATGATCTCCACTTTCCCCGTATTTGATTCTTCGTCTTCTTCCTTCTTTTTCTCCCTTTTCGGTTTTCGAAAAACATGATCCGGGCGGCTCATCATTAGAATCCATGGAAGCCATTCAAGAAATATATATCTGGTCTGAAAACTGGAATTCATACAAAAAAGAATAACAAATTTATACCCAGTCTCCCATTCGATGCATTTTCGGATGTCGATAGAAAATATTGACAGTAATCAGAGAAACACAGATAGAAACACCCAGAATAACGATTGCAAATGAGAAGAATGCAGCAATAATTGGAATAGATTCAGAAGTGGGCGGAGCTACTTCAGATACCATTGCAAGAAAAACCATAATTGAAAGGAAGTTTGTAATTTCTGAAATACAATTTTGATTTTAAAAAAAACGAAGAAAGGGATCTTACGTAAAGTAACTTTTTCTCCACACTCCACAGGCATTGTGAATCCAAGAATATT
This sequence comes from Caenorhabditis latens, assembly GCA_002259235.3. Taxonomy (NCBI): domain Eukaryota; kingdom Metazoa; phylum Nematoda; class Chromadorea; order Rhabditida; family Rhabditidae; genus Caenorhabditis; species Caenorhabditis latens. Next base: position 12,854,039 of record CM056093.1, on the reverse strand, counting down.
ACTCAAAGAGATCAGAATGGAAGGGATAATCCAATTGAGTCCATAATACATTGTTCTTCTTTTTAAATGCATATGAAAGTACAATTCCACATAAGTCTCGTCTAGAAAAGTTGTCGATTTCCGGAATGCCGGGGTGGAAATCAAATCGAACTCTCCGTTTGGAACGTAATATTGAAGATCCATCTTGTGTCCTTCGGGTAGATCAGCATCGTCTATTCGGAGATCTAGCTTCTTTCCGTATGTCCACGAGCCAAACTGAAATACCAAAAGATGAGATAATTGGCTGAAACTGGCTCAATGCAACTTACTTTCAAATAACAAACTTGTTCATCGTATGGGAACCAGGTCATAGAGAGTGAACATGAGAATTGCATGATTCCTGGAATATTGTGATGAGTTTAACTAACTACGGAAGGTCGCCGGGGAGTTATGGGACGTAGCTTATATCATTGAAATACTGAAATCACCCTGATTTCAAATAAATATTCAGTTTTTGCCCTTGAGGCCTGGTTTACGAGAAAAACGAGGTCGAAATTTGAACCACTTGACAGCCAAAAATGGTCCAAATGTCATTAAAACGTCATTTTTAAACAAAATATCTTGAAATGAGTACATATCGATAGAGAAAAACGAGAGCTTTCGAATGATATAAAAATCTCACTGATCCGATCAAAACTGATAAAGTTATGAAGCGTGAAAAATATCGGCAGCTAATGTGAGTGGTAGAGAGGAGGTATATTTGACCTCGCGGTTCTCGAATATCAGGGATCGAGAGCAAAAACCTGAATATATATTTGAAATCTGCGTGATTTCAGCTTTCCTGTGATATAAGTCTCGTCCCATACCTCCTTACCGACCCCCTTAGAGTCAATCAGATTTTCAGACTCACCTGGTGGCGCAAATAGAACACTTCCATCACTGGAAACCACCATGTTCACCGGAAAACTTGAATCAAAGTGCTCATTTGCACTGTTAAAGAGCAATATATCAGGTTTCCACAGTGTTCCATATGGTATTTGGAGTGTTGTAATGTTACCGTATTCATCTGGAGACCATTTCATTTTATAATCACTCCACGTGTATTGTGTCCATACAACAAGAGTTATTACTTGATTCTTCTCATCAACATCCACTAGTTGCTGGAGAATCAAACGAAGTTTCACGTTGACTGGTTTCATGTGATCAGATACTGGACGTTCCATTGGATCATATCTGGATACCAAGGGGTACTGTAGTCTCTATTTATCTAGTCTTACCCTTCTCGTAAATCTTTCAAAAGTCGATACTCATCATCACTGGAATCTACTGATTTCGTTAAAAAGAATAAACAAATAGTGAATAATTTTAGGAAAAGAAAGAAATAGAAGTTCATTATTCGTTCAAATGTAGCAATTTCGTGTTGTCCAGGTGTGAAATGTTGATATCCACTTGAGACGGGAAGCGTCTCGAATAACCGTATCGAATGAAGTTCTATTTGTGCAATAATTGAAGAAACATTTGTGAAACTTGGGACAGAGTTTGATTGATTTTTGTTAATGTTTGATAGATTAACATTGTACACTTTTCCGATTAGCCATCTCATGATTAGTCAAACAAACACAAGTTGACTAACGGCTGGGAAAGTTTTTACATTTCCGATATGTGATGGTTTCAACTTTCGAGTTGTAAAGTGATCGTTTACATATCGAAATTCAAATTAATATGCTCAAACTTTAGGAACGCTTTTTTTGAATTAAAATGTTTCCCAATATTCCATAAACAGAAACACCATGTAGCCCAATAAAGAGTCATACCAACGTAAAATCTTTATGAAAAATCAATAGACAACCTGTTTTTCTTGCGATTTTTATGATTAATCTCGTTATAACTTCTTCAGTTTATTTTGAAATCAGGAATTCTGTAACTTTTTGCAAACTTTTTGATGAAATGTGTGCAGCTCGCCGTCGCCGTGTTTGCAGACGAAACACCAAACCTGACAACAATTTTCTTGACAACTCAATTTCGAATACTTCTCTTTCTTGATTTTCTGAAAGTTTTTCGATCAAAATGGGCAAGGAAAAGAAAATGAAAAAAGAAAGGTAAGTTTTAATTGCTTTCATTCGCATGAAATAAACCTTATCTCTGCAGAAAGCGTCGTAGATCCCCTTCTTCCTCTTCTTCATCAGAATCGGCAGATGAGCAAACGAGGAGAATGAATGTAAGTAAACGTTCGCTTTATAAAAGTATACCTCCGAAAATATTGAAAAACATTTTGTTTCAGAAAACACTCGCAGAGCAACGACTGCTGAAAAAGATGGAGAAACGCCGTCAGAAAGAAGAAATGAAAGCAAACGAAACACCCGAGGAGAAGAAGGCGAGACGTATGGCAAAGAAGATGAAAAAGGATGCAAGCAGAAAAGCAGCTGATGTCGAAGATTCTTTAATTCCAGCGGAACTCAATTATACAAACCTAAACAATCCGTTCAACGACACGAAACTTACGCAAACGTTTGTTTGGGGAAAGAAGTTGGAGAAAGAAGGAAAAGATGGACTCTCACAAGAACAAATTACGAAAGAGTACGTTTCTATGCTGTATAACACTGAAAATTGTTATAAGCATTTATTTATCACCTAAAGTAAACACTTTCTGAAACAAAAATATTACAGAGCAAGTCAGCGAATTCGCAAAAATCTGACGGAAGCTGCAGAATACAAGCGTATACGTGATTCACGTGCTGCTGTGAAAGAAGACATGGAGATGATGAAGCGAGACGCTGATTTACGTGCTGGACAGATGACTGATTCGAAAGAACGAGAGTTCCAACTCGATCAAGTGAAAGAAAGAACTCGGATTCGTATTGAACAAGGAAGAGCAAAAGCGATCGATCTTCTTTCTCGATACGCTCGATTTTCTGATGAAAATACTGATTCATCATCTGTTCCTGATTTTGAATTAGAGAACCCCATTGAGTACATGAAATCTACATGCAAGTCGATGGATGATTACGAAGATTTGATCGAAGATATCAAAACTTATCGAGAATTGGATGGTTGGTCGAAAAATGAGACATGGTGGACCGACATCACTCGAATCGCTGAAGATGAGATACAAAAGAAATTATCGCAACGGAGAGGAGAGGTTCATACTGGAGTGCAAAACGATGTTCAGAACTCGTTCAAGGTGAGTGTAGCTCTATTTAATCAGACCAAGTCATAATAATTTATTTTCAAAAAAGGATTATCAGGATTCTCTAACTTTTTAGTTGGTTTCTTCGTTTTCTTGATTCTCATTTCCCTCGAGTTCCTCTTCTTCTGGAATTGTTGGAATTTCATCGTCACGACACATCACGAAACGGGGAATTTCCTCTGGTGTTGGCTCACGTTCAAAATCCATGTTGTCTTCATGATCAGTAATTCCACCGAGATCCTTGTAGATTTGTTCCGCGAGTTCTGACAGCTTGACGTACTCATCATCAGTAACCGAATTCTCTTTGGAGAACACGATTTCGGCAATTTTATGGAAAACATCCGGCAAAGAAGTGAATTCTTCACTCTTCAAAAATGCACCCTTCTTTTGACCTGCTTCCTTATAGCTCGAGGATCCCCATGGCAGTTCTCCAAGAACTAAATGCATTGTTTGATAAAACCAAGATTCTAGATCTTGACGAGCTCCGACTTTGCCTCCCGAGTGATGAGTGAGAGGAGCATAATCGAGAATTCCAATATAAGAAGCTGTTGGGGCTCCATCTTCCGATTGAATGTTCTTCACGAGAGATGAAATGTCTGCCATGAAAAGATGGCGACTAGCTGCGTCGAAATGGAAACAGTCCAAATTGACATTTCGGAGAAGATAACCATGTTTGTGAGCGCAACGAATGATCTGAAATCTCCGAAATTAGAAAGTTACGAATGGAAGTAACAGATAAAATAGTAGAAAACACTAACATTGAGTACGTCCGTCGCCAAACGTCCAACCGTTCCATAAGTAAACTTATTGCGGATTTCGAAGCACTGTTCCAAAGTCGGTCCTCCACGGAAGTACAGCGTCATATGAAACGCATCATCAGTCATAAAAACTTTATGAACTTGAGAGAAGTGGCGCCAATCTTGCAGTTCTGCCTCCACTTTACACAAAAATCCTGCTTCGGCACGAACGACATGAGTCAGTGCGTCCACTGGAGCAACACGAACAACAAGTTCCTTTTCATCAGGAGCAAGACCGAAGAAAGTGGCTCCAACTTTATCGTCGTAACCGATTCTCTCGAAAATCTAAACGACACTGTTAAACCACTTCACCATTTTTCTATGCTCACTTTGACTTGTCCATCGATCACATGATCCGGTTGATAACATGGAATTCCATTAACAATCTCATAATCAACAATGTTCTCATCGAGAAGCTCCGCTTGTCTCGCTCTTGGAGGCGGCAGTGCAGGCCCGACGACTAGTTGCTCTTCAAAGACCTCATCCTGATGATTCAAAGACTCCATTCCTTCCGAACTTTGCCTAATCACGCCTTCAAGTTTAGTGTAAACTAACTGATTGAGAATTGATAGTACTGAAATTACACGTAGGCAGGTAATAATTACGTTAGGAAATGTTGCCAGTTCACGAAGAAATGTTCACGAGAAAATATTCAAGTTCAAAGTTTAAAATAACGTTTTTTACAGAACCAAACCATGGAACAGTTGTTGACAACAGAACGCAATATCCAAAGTAAAATACGCGACAAAGAAGGAAATATGGGTTTCTGGCAAGAGATGGATGGCCAAATCAAAGTATTCATTGCACGAAAAAGAGTTCGTGAGAATCATGGACGAGTTCTTCGTCTTCAATTGGCTAGAATAAAGGAAGAGCAGAAGAAAGAGATTCAGTCGGCAACTCAGAATCGTCCAGTTGAAGCAGCTCCCCCTGTTAAGAGAATTAAAAGCGAAGAAGATGAAGAAGAGGACGAGGATGATGAGAAGTTATCAAAGAAGGTTAGAAGAAAGATCGACGTACAATCACTTGATGATCCAGAACTTGATGAACAAGAGAAAGAGAGAAAGTGGAGGTATGAAACATCTGAAAATGATCCAAATCAATTTAAATATTTACAGAGCATTGACAGAAGATCAACTAGAAGATGTCACTTTGGAGCTTTATCGTATTGGATGTTACAGTCCCCCGTACAACAGTTTCGATGACACAATGCCTGGAATCGAAGTTATTGATTCTCAAGTAGATGTGGAAAATCTCACTTTGCGACGAAACAGAAATCGTGGAGACGTACCATCCGGTTCCACTGCTGCGACTTCTTCAACTGCTCCAGATTCTCGTATGTTGGCTATTGCTCGTCAAGGAATGGAGGGCGATGAATCAATGTTCTCTGTTGAAGAACAACTTGAAACCCAAAAACACTTGTGGTCAGATAAGTACCGTCCGCGTAAACCAACATATTTGAATCGTGTACAAACTGGATTCGATTGGAATAAGTACAATCAAACTCACTACGATCAAGATAATCCGCCACCGAAGATAGTACAAGGATACAAGTTTAATGTAAGATTATTTAAGTGAAGTCTTTCCTGAATGTTATAATTTCAGATTTTTTATCCGGATCTACTTGATGCCACGAAAACTCCAACATTCATAGTTACACCGTGCGATGATGTGGATTTTGCAGTGATCCGTTTCAAATCAGGACCTCCATACGAAGATATAGCATTCAAAGTTGTCAATCGTGAATGGGAAACTCTTCACAAGAACGGCTACAAGTGTCAATTCCAGAATGGCGTTTTCCAATTGTGGTTCATGTTCAAGAAATATCGTTACCGCCGTTAATTGGTTGTGCTCTCTGTTATATTTATTTTTTATAAAGTGTTCTTTCACATTGTGAATTTATCAATCAATACAAACATAATCAGTTAGATTATAAAACTGTCTAAAAATATTTTTGAATAGCGAAGTTTAGTTTATTTTCTTGAACGGATAGTTTTTTTTCAGATTAAGATCAATGCGGGAGCTTGTCTCTCGCATTCTGCTTGGGCTGTTGTCAGCAAATGAACTCGGTTTCAATGCAGTAGCTGCGATTCTGATGATTATTGAAGCATGTCTTTCACATATTGTTATTCTGAAAGTTAAATGTAAGAGATTGAAATCCATTTCAATAGGAAAATGTTATGTTCAGACACAGAAATCGACTGGAGTACGTATATGCAGCAAGTCGAATGTTACGTGAATAAAGGAATTATGAACTATACCGAAATCGGAGGAGACACTGGTCCTATTGTGTAAGCTCTTACAAATCAGAATCCTCTTTTCTTCATTCTGAATTTTCAGTTATCCTGCTGGTCATCTTTTCCTCTATCGAATCCTTTACTTTCTGACAAGTTCCGGACGAAACATTCGATTAGCTCAGCATTTATTCCAAGCGTTTTACCTGTTTAATGTCTTCATGGTCTTCCGAATTCTTCAGAAAACAATGAGAATTCCTCCGATTGTTTTGTTTCTTGTCACAGTAACCGGCTACCGTATTCACTCAATTTTTATGCTCCGTCTATTCAATGATCCTCTTGCGATGATGTTATTCTATGTGGCGATGGATAGATTTTTGGATCGAAAATGGCTTGTTGGATGTGTTTTTTACAGGTAAATTACTTCAAAACGTGAATGAAATCTAAAATTTTATGAATTTTTCAGTGTCGCAGTATCAATAAAAATGAACGTTTTATTGTTTGCTCCTGCGCTATTCTTCACTTTAATTCTCAATAACACCTTCCAGCACACACTGGGATATTTGGCAGTTTGTGGGTGAGTAGATCACTAATTTCTGGTGTGAACACTATTTACTAATTTCTAACATTCCAGACTAATCCAATTGTATGTTGGCGGTATATTCTTGTTTCACGACTGGAAATCATATATCCAAAGATCTTTTGACCTGGGTCGGGTTTTCATGTTCAAATGGACGGTAAATTGGAGATTTTTGCCTGAAGAGGTTAGTCATACTGTACTAGGAATCCCTATGAATTTGTGAAGTTGTCTAACAAGACTAAAATTTTTCTACCGAACTGAAAGGAAATACATTATCATAATTTTTCTGGTTTCAGTTGTTCCTCGACAAACGATTCCATATCGCTCTCCTCGTCGGACATATCACAGTTCTCGGTCTGTTCGCATACTATATGTGGTTCAGGTAAGATAGAAGCAACAATATTATTTTTCTAATTTTCATCATAATTCCAGACGTCTAAATGGTCTCCCAGCTTCTCTTCACATTCGTGTTTTTCAAGGAATCCATACAAGAACTGGACCACTTGAAACCTATTACGCATTCTGCACAGCCAATCTCATTGGAATCGCATTCTCTCGCTCTCTTCACTATCAATTCTACAGTTGGTATTTCCATCAACTTCCGTTTCTTCTGTTCTGTGATTATCCGGAAGTTGATAGCATTTCGAAGATTCCATGGAAACAGTTCTTCTGGAAAGTTCCATTACTACTAGCAATTGAACTATGCTGGAACGTGTATCCATCTACTTGGTGGTCTTCGGCTCTTCTTCATGTTTGTCACATCATCATATTCTGGCATTTGATTTCAACTCGGCCTCAACTACCAATGGATTTCGTGTCGAAACATACGAAAGATACTATTCGTCGGAACCAAGAAATGATGAAAGAAACGCTTGAAGAATATGAGAATGTTGTTCCGAGTCAAGACTTCGCTATTTATGATTCTGAAGAAGAAGCAGAAAGAGCATTTGCGGAACAGAAAATCAGAGAAAAAGAAAGAGAGAAGGCGGAAGAACTGCTGCAGAAGACAGGAAAAGAACCAAAGGAAGTGAAGACAAAAGAACAATTGGATCAAGAATTCGAAAGATATTACGACGAAGAAACGAAAACATTGAGAGAAGATTATAAAGTTTATGTACGTCGTGATGTATAGAATAAATTGTTTTGATTAATAATTGATGTTTGTTTCAGTGTTCCGATGACGGTGAAATGCAAATAGCCGATCTTCTCCCAAATATCGACCGGAGCAAACTTAAAATACCAGAAAGAGTTCAAGATATTTATAATCGTGCTTTGATGGTAGCATATAAAAAAAGCTGGCTAAAAACGAGATATTGAATTTCAGATACAAGAAATGGTTGAATCTGGCTCCGATTCTCAAAGCGGATCAGAATGTGGTTCCGTTGTCGTTAGCGAATCGGATTCAGAAGATCGAGACGTTTCTACTGAAACAGATGAATCCGACGAATGCACAGAAGTTGATGATTCTAAGAGCGAATCATTGATATCAGAAGAATCTGAAGACGAGAATGTGTCTGAATCTGGAATGAAATCGTCTTCTGACATAAAGAAGAAGAAGAATAGTGGAAGTTCAGTTGAAACGGAAGATGACGATGAGCAAGATGAAGAGTCTAAAAGCGAGGGAAAGTCAGAAGAAGTGAAAGAAAATCCGGAGAAAGGAGGAGAAGAAGGATCCAAAGGAAGAAAAGAAGGTTCAGGAGAAGTGGATGAAGAAGAAGAAACCTCAGCTGCCGAAAAAAAGCAGGTCAAACAAGAACTAAATCACTCCTCTATTCCAACCGGCGACTTTCAGAAGATTAGTGAAAATACGAATGGAATCAGACGTCGAGTGAGATTTGTTAGTCAAGAGAAATTGTTAGTTTAAATGCGGGTCGAAATGCTTTTATTCTTTGAACCGTTGTTATTATTTATTCATTTTTTTTGTTTTAATGGAAACTCAGGGTCGTTCTCAATGTGAAATGTGTGAAATGTATATATGTTGCTTTCTAAAGGGTATTTTCATTAAAAATGAAGCGTGTCTTTCGTTAATAAATCGTTGTTTTTTGCATCAATTTTTGACATTTTAATATGAATTCAATCAAATCAATAGTTTGAAATCGTTCCATACTTTTATGTCGAGTGTCCAAAACTAAAACTATATTATCGAAAATAGAATGATTATCCGATTGAAACCGTGTGGTTTCCCGTTCCGTCGACTATTCTCCAGCTGCCACGTGGATTCCGCTAGTACGAGCTCTCAATCTGCTCCAGCTCAAAATGCGGTTGGTTATAATTTCTTCAAAATTCGAAAACAAATCTCTGAATCTATAGGTATTCGATCGTGAAATGAAACGAATGCAACGTGATTGGGCAGTGCGACAACCCGATTTTCAAGCAGCTCAATATTTGAAAGAAGAAATTGGATGGAGAGTTGCGGATAAAGTTTTCGATCTTACGAAATTCAATCCGTTAGTTTTGGATATTGGTTGCGGAGTCGGGAATATAACTCCACATTTAATCAAAGAAAATGTTGGAAAGATTATTCAGGTTAGTGAAGAAATCACAGAAATCAGTTCCTGAAAATGTTATTTTTAAGATTGATATGAGCGGTGGAATGGTACAATCAAGTGCAACGTGTGATGATTCAGAAGTAATTGTCGAACGTCGTCATGTTGACGAGGAGACTCTTGATGGATTCCATGAGAACCAGTTCGATCTTCTTCTAACTTCAATGTCTGCTCATTGGATCAATCAGCTTCCACAATGGATGAAGAAATGTAATGAGATTCTGAAGCCAGATTGCCCATTCATAGGATCAATGCTTGCTGAGGACACACTTTACGAGCTCAGATGCTCATTACAACTGGCTGAACTCGAACGTCTTGGAGGTGTTTCATCGCATATTTCTCCATTTGTTCGTTCTCAAGATGTCGGAGGTCTTCTTTCATCAGCTGGTTTTGATATGATTACATTGGATTCAGATGAGATTGAAGTCGGTTATCCGAATATGTTTGCATTGATGTATGATCTGCAATTGATGGCTGAATCACATTGTACCTATCGAAGGAATCGAACGATTCGACGGGACGTTCTTATGGCTGCTGAGGCTATTTATCAGTCAATGTATTCAAAAGATGGAAAATATCCAGCAACTTTCAAAATCGTGTCATTTATCGGCTGGAAGAAAGGTCCGAATATGCCGAAAGCAGCGAAACGGGGATCACAAACAGTATCACTGAAAGATATTGGAAAGATGGTGGAAGATCCGGAAATGATGAAGAAAATGAGTGAAGATAATGTCGGAAAAAAGAAGGATTAGTTATATATTGCTTGTTATTTTAAATCAGTTTATAGTTTTGTTGTTTAGTTCTGAGAATAAAGTAACTTTCTAGAAAGTATTGGAAATTGATATGGGGGCTATTTACATCAATTTCTGTGAATATGGTTGTCTTCGAAATCGAGACGGTCGGCTTGACTGTCTCCGTGTCATCGAAATCCACTCACTTAAAAAGATAGAGATCGGTCCCATCAAAGTTGCGTTGATTTTCTTGTCCTTGAGTTGAATTGTTGTCAGAACAAGTGTTCGGTCTTCAGAATGTTAAAAAAGCAGATTTTAAATTTTAAAAAAGTTTTATTGTTGTAAAAACTAGTGTTGTGGGAATCGTGAGACTCCCTATGAAAAACTGTAACAACTTATGCATGTAAGAAATTATGAAAGAATTCAAGATTATGCGTCAAACTTCTAGTATGCTGAATCAGTGTACTTAAATGGAAATCTCGAATTATGATGGATTGCAAAATGCTAAACACATCAAGTGTACCCGTCGAGAACAATGAAGAAGGATAAAAGACCAAGGAGAGATGTACAGTGAAAAAGAAGGCACAATAACAGAGAAAATGTAAAGGCATTTGAAGGGGATGAGGCGAAGAATGAATAACCGGACCTTCGGGGGAATAAGACAAAAGGCACAACACCAGCGCAAACGCTCAAATCACAGATATAACAAGAAGGAATGCAAATTATCAAAGTGAGGCAAGGATGTTTAATGGAATGGATAAGTTGGATCGGGATGGGACAAGAAATTGCATCAAATTGTAGTAAATATTGAAAGTATTATAACTGGGCTGTAAAGTATGTTTCTTATTAAGAATCTACGAAGAAACAGCAAGCGGGGCTTCTATCTTCAGAAGTGGCTGCACAATATGCTCAATTTCCTCAATAGTTTCTGTCTTCGCAGGTGATTCTTCATCAGGCTTCTTTTCTGGAGACTCCTCTGGCTGCCATCCACGTTCCTTAGCACGCACATAGTCTGGGAAGCATTCGTGGAGTCGGAGGTTCCATTCGGCACGCATCTCGTCGGTTCTAAAAATAAAGGGTATGAAAGAAAGCAGTGAGATTGGGAAGGAAGAAGCGTCGAAGGATGGAAATGTAGGGAAGTAGAAAGGGAGGGATAATATCACACTCCATGCATATCGAAAGGAATAAAATTTCACACTTCACACTATTAAACTGCACTACATCATATACATTTCCTTCTGATTCATTTTCCAACTTACGTAATATCGTGGGCATCATCGGCACGGTGTCGGCATTGTCTGGCATGGGAGATGACGTTCGATTTGATTCCAGTGAAGTCACAATCCCAGCACTGAAAAAGAACACAGCTACAAAAGACTGCACACACGCATACAAAGATATAATGAAACAGAGAACAAGGGGTTAAAAGAGGAACATGTTAGGACACAACACTTCAACAACACCACAAAATCATGCAAATTCCAGCCAGACTGGATTCATTGACTCACCTTGTATGGTTTGGCATCTGAATGGATCATAATAACATGTCTCAAAAGGTTCCATCTCGATCCTGTTGAGTTGAGTGTTGTTGGCTTTCCACAGAGTGCACATTTATACGTGGCTTTGCAGTGAACTCTTCCACAATTCTTTCCACGAGATGACCGACTCTCTTCGAGCTCGTTGACTGGGAGCCAGCGATGCTTCTTTGATGGAACACTTCCAGAATCTCCATTACGTCTCTTTGTTCCAGAGGTTGGTGTTGATGGTGTTCCAAACATTGCTTCAGTATCAAGAAGACCGAAAGCGGATCCGAAAGCTGGATTGAGAAGATGAATCATTGAAGCACGGACTTGCTCATCACTGGTTCCCAATCCGAAGTCTGATGAATCTGTTTCAGCTTTCAAGTCTTCTGAACTGGCTTTTGATATCGTCTCGCTATGTTGATTATCATCGTATTCTGGTGTCATTCGTTCAATTCCGAAAGTATTGAGTTGAGCAGCCTGTTGCAGAAGAATTCGATGAATTTCAGCTTGCTGTCGCTCTTGTTCCTTCTTTTGAATTGTCATCTTCTGTTGTTCTTCAAGAAGTTTTTGTAGTTGAGACATCGCATGAGGATTGGACAACTGGTGTTGCAGCATACTCATATGAGCGGGAATTTGTTTTTCAGCAGGAGCTGGTGACACCTTTTTCGTTGACAATGCTTTTGCTATTGACTCAATTGATGCTCTCGGTTTGTTGTTATGTGGAGGAACGGGTGTACTTATTGATGTTGGTGTTGAAACTGCAGTTCTTGGAGGTGTATGTTGAGCTGCTGTTGATACTGTCGTTGATGGTGATTCAGGACTTGATGATCCATCTTTATATTTGAAAGAGGGATGATCCATTAAATCAGTCACAACTGCAAACTTATCGAATCCATGTGTTACCTGAAAGTAGAGAAATTGGAGTATTGAAACAGAATTCTGATTGATTTGAAACTTACCAAGTATTCCACAAGTGTCATTGTGTTGTTCGTATTACTCACTTCAACTACTACAAATTTGGAGAGCATCTGGAAACGAAATGATTATAATTGAGGAAAATATGTCAAGAAGAAAGGGGAGAAAATCACAGAAGTTACAGATATTCAAGAGTTGCAGAAACTCATTGTAAGAAAATAAGCAGAAAGAAAACGACAAAGAACATTAATCCGAGTTTATTTATAATACAGTAAAGAAAAAATAAAGAAAAAAGTTATGCTAAAATCTAAATAAAGTTCCAAACTTGTGTTAGTTGCACAAGGCAGTGTGGTGAGTGAAATATGAAGAGAGAGAGAGAGAGATGACAGAGGAAACGAATGATAGAACGTTAAAATGACATAAGAACATTTGAAATGACAGAAGAAGATCATAGTGGTTGCATGACATCGTCTTCAGGTGAAAAGTGATGTTCGTGACCGTAGTCTTCTTCACCCGCTGCAAAAACTACACAGGAGGTCAATAGGAAAGGACTTGTGGGCTCATTGGGATTCTCTAAACTGATCAACATAAAAAATAAGCTTGCCTTGCTGTTGAATATCTTCTTTATGGTGCTTCCATTTCCGATATGTTACTCCGAAACACTGATCTAATAGTTGACTCCATTCAGCTTCTAACTCGGGTGATCTGAAATGGAAAATATGAGAAAATTGAAGATCTCTAGGAAGACAACTCACTTTAAATCTAGTATACTTGCATTCGCATCGTGTTTATGCTGAGAATCAATGTGTTTCCTAACGTAAGGCTTGATATGGGAATAGCCGCAAATCGAACATTGATTGGGTTTTGATGATTGGTGCATAATCCACACGTGACGCATCAGGTTCCAAGTTCTTTGAGGAGAATACATTACATCGTGTCCGCACACTTTACAAGTGGCTTTGATAGAATCCTCTTGTTTCCTGACAGGCGTCTTCCGACGAAGATTGTCTCCATTAGGTGATCCATTACAGTTGAACATTTCGAGAGTTGACAGACTGGCTTGTCCGTGAGCAACAGAATTGACAGTGGCATCGAATTGGTTGGATTGTTGTTGAGCTTCATCTTTGTAGGCATCATCACTCTTGATGTATATAAATGCATTCTGAAATACGCAAATATAGGTATAGTCTGGAAATGTCTGAAAATGGAACTTACATTCGAATATCCAGAAGTAGATGGATGTTCAGAGATCTGATGTTGCTGCAGTATATGTTGTGTCTCTCCGCCCATTTGAATCTGCTCCATCCGTAATGTCTGTGGTCCAGGTGTACTGATTATCTTCATGAGCCGTTGACGTTCTTCATCATTGAGCTGAAGGAGCATTCCTTCTGTCTCCTGAGATTGAGTGTCATCTTGAACAACATCTTGATCATCTCGAAGATATGGATGATCTTCAAGGCGAGTGAGCAGTGAGACTCGATCGAAATTTTTCTTGACCTGGAAATAATAATGATTATTAAGAGGGATGAAAAGAGCATTGAAAAAATATTTCAATAAAAAGAGTGATGATGTCGTCGCTCAAAGGTAGAAGGAAGGAAACAGAATGCGGGTTTGTGCGTGAGCGCGCCCGAGGGGTGGAGCGATGTGGGCGGAGTCAGAGGCAGAGCCGTAGGGGATCAAGGTGAGTGAACAGCAGAGAAGGGAGGAGATCGAATGAGAGAAGAATCAGGTATTGAAATTGCTCTACCGTCAGAAATGTTTCAATTCGAGAAAAGAAGAAGACATAAAGGGAAAAGAGATCTAGAATATCGAGGCAGAAGCTTGCTCATGAGAGTTTCGAAATCGTATCGTAACGCTTTCAATAAACAAATTTGCCAAGTTCCGGTCGAAAAATTCAATTGTTTCTTGGCGAAAACTATGAATCACAAACGAATTCAAACGGAGAATAACAGGAAGAGCAACAAGATTTGAATGGTGTATCTCAATGAGTCATTTAACGTCATGTGGGTAGAACGAGAGAAGAACGGTACGACTCAAGGTCAGTAGACAGAGTAGAAGATGGATAAAAAGGTAGTAATCATAAGATGCCCCGAGAAAGAAAGAGAGGAGACACATATTGCCAACTCAGCGAGCTCCGAGATTCCAATCTCCGGTGAGGGTCAGGCCATTAACTGTCGTAACGACGGTACTGAAGTGAACAGAAAACGATGGGAACATTGAGGGGAGAGAGAGAAAAGGGGCGTGGACTTTAAAGAGAAGAAAACTCCATTTTACTGTAGGTTAGAGGCGGAGCCGGCTCAACTAATACTGGATCGCATTTGAAATGATTCTGTTGTGAAAATTATCATTTGTAAAGAAGAATACTAATAGTTTTGAATTGAGACGATGGATATGAGCTCGTCAAGGTCTTCGGAAGACTGCGTCGTAAACTGCGCACATATCAATTATCAGGGACTGCCGCCGCTCCGGTGACCCAGAAAACCGACGACAAAACGGCGACGATTGATGGAAGAAGACAAGAAAGAAGGGTTGCAATTTGCATTTCATAGAAAACAAATGAAAAGTTAGAAAAGAAACGAGCATAGTCTTCGTGAACTCTTACTCCGATGGCTTGATGATGTTTTTGAAACGTTCAAACCTTATAGTCAACACGAAGAATCAAGGAATTCGACTCGTTTCCTCCTATTTCTCGAAAACTGACAAACTATTCGGGGGCTGTTATCATTCGATAAATTACCCAATCAAAGTTCTCTGCGCACTACTCGCCGAGCACTCTCTTTTTACAGTATCCCGCTGTCTCTCCTGAGGGCGCTACTGCTGTTTACGCCGTTGGCGCACGCCACTGAAGGACAGTAGAGATTGTGGTGAATCGAGAGACTATTTCACGTCAAGGAATGAGAAACGTCTTCTTCGTCTTCCGACACAGACTGTGTTGCCTCGTTTCCTACTCTTTCTCCTCCTCCCAACGCGTCCATCTAAAGAGAATGAAAACTCGTTTTCGGCTCTTCTTCTTCTTCTTCTGTACGTCCGCATCGTCAGACCCCGGGGGCACACAGAAATAGTGTGCGAGATGATGGCGTCCATGCGAGAAACAGAAGAAGTTGGGCGGTTCCTTCAGCCCTTCAGGAGCCTGTGTCACCCCGCCAAAACACAACGAGTTTTAGTTAGAATGGGCAGAAATGACGATTCTTCGCTCAACGACGGGAGAAGAAGAAGGAGTTGTTACGATTGAGATAAGTACACACTTCACAATCACAGAAATTAGAAGTTTTCGAGTAGATTCAGAGAGCATAAAGTAAATAGATTAGGTCAGTCTAAAGAAGGTATGAGAATTTGAATGAAGGTACGATGAGTCAAGGACATAAGGTGGCCATCTAGATCACTACGCAAGATAAAACATTCGATTGCTCCGAGAATAACGCAATAGGAAGAGACGAAGATATATGAGTTCCGAGGAGATAAGAATGGTCACTTACCTACCTGCTCATTAATGTTTGAGGAATGTAGGGAACACAAAGTTTTCAGAAAAAGCAGAAAAGTAGAACCGATATACTGTACTACATAAGTGGCAGGAAGAAAGAAAAGAAGACGGCGTTGACAGTCGTGAATAGAAGACGAGCAAGCACTTGATGGTTGTGGTGTCTCAGACAAGTGCCAACCGGTTCTTGCTTCACTTCGTGATAAGCAAAAAGCAAATGGCGTCGTTGCTGCCGCTGTCGGCGACGTCGACGATGACAACGGCCCGAAATTGTTATGGCAAGCAATTTGGGCCACGCCAGAAGACTTCAACTTCTCCCTCACCGTCGTCACAGAGCGCGCTCACAGAAAAGAAGTCGCGCATTCAAATTGGCAACGTCTTCTACACCTAAGAAGGAGTGGTGGTAAAAAGAAAAGAGGAAGGAAAAATGAGAAAAGAGAAAGAACTGTGAGCGTCGTCGGAGTGTAATAAGGACACGAAAAAGGAGCGATGGCCCCTGAGAAGAAGGGCGCGCTCGCGGAGAGAAGGGGTTGACTGTCAAGCCGGTTTGAGGATGAGAGTGCTTCTGTTTTGTGTGCGCTGAATTGAATGGAAAAAGCAGCAGAAAAGGGAGAAGAAGCCGAAGAAGAAGACCGATCATCTGATGCGCCAACGCGCACATAGATATACAAAGTTGCAACGATGGGATGAATGTGTGAATAGAAGAAAAACAAGGAAACGGGTCTGTCATATATTGGAAAGAAGTAATCTCACTTGATGCATTGCTCTAGACTCACAGACCTCCTCTACAGGTGGTAATAGCTCCATTATGTCACATGACCGTATGGAGCTCTCTCACAGAGCACACAAAGATATATCGATCCAACACATCGCATATTTGACGGGACAGACTATGGGGATAATGTGCATCAGAACTGACACATTAATCCTACCTTCTCAGACCCCTCTTTACGGTTATGCTCATCTCCATAAACCGTAAACCTTTGTGTAGGAATACTGTAGAGATCTAGCTCTCATGTCCGTTCTCATTGCCCCATTACCGTAACTAGGTCACTTCGACATCTCTTCCCTCCTTCATCTTCATTGAGAGTCAAACTCTTTGCTCATCTTTCACATTCTAGTACCTTTTCGTTCATCTCCGAATCGTCCTTGAATCGGAGAAGAGACGGCCGCTCATGCGCAACCGACAACAACTCACGAAACAAAACTGCGTGTACACCCCATTTTAGGCTCAGCCGACCTTCACACTTTCCATGATTATTCATTGTACTCGTGTAATTCTGAAGGACGGAAGATTGGTTGTTTATGCTCCGACGGAAAGGAAGGGAACCTACACACCTGGTGCCACATCTAGACAATTTTCGTTTTTTCTCCTGTTCTTGATCGTAATCTTCAATGAGCTAGAGATGGGAGAGAGATGAGGTGGAAGGTGTGTGTGGGTGTGAAAAGATCCGTCACCATAAACCGGCTCAAGGACGCTATTGAGTAATTGTAGATCGTAGAATCGGGTAGGCACTCTTTGCTCAGACAGTCCCCCGCCTCTCTTATGAATCCCGACGTACGGTGCTAACTTCACCTTGATTGGTCACATTGTAAAATGAGCACTTCGGATGCCGCATGGTAATTGAAGAGGAGAGGTAGGTAGGTAGGAAGGTCACTCGAGCACTGACAATGAACATGTAGTATCAAAACAACCCGCACCCGAACTAAAATTGATGGTTAGAAGAGGTGTGTCGGCACGACGGCGTCAGTGCGCGAGCGGTAAGGGGACCGACGACTACAATTGTGAGACCGACATACATATATGGAGACAGAGACGCGACAGTCGGCTGTATTATGATGACAAATTGGAGTCGATCGACGCGCACAATGACAGACGATGGTGGGGATTCCGAAAATGAAGATGGAGAACGCTCGTCTCTTCCCTTTCATCTGAACCGGATATACGGCTCTTTTCACGAAAAATAATGGTTCACACAAGGTCGCAAAGTGCTCAATGAGGTAGAACTACTTTAGTGGGATTACTATAAGGATCAGCTGAAAATTGACAGACAGTGAGGAAGATGGCCAATGACTAGATTCGCAGCTTCAGGGTTACTACAGTAACTCAAACTTTCTGATTCGGAAAAACGAAAATGAAATATAATTTGCTCCGAATTTGACCACTACGTAGGTTGAATTCTCATCTGATTTTTTTGATTTTTTTTAAATCATTCAAATCAAAAGTAGCATTCTTTCTGCTGATCCGTGATTGCTCCAATGTCTGAATCTATAATGTATACTGGATAGAATCCGGTAAATAATTGGTCCTTCCACACTAGAAGAGAACCGGCCTTGCACATCATCTCTTCACTCTTCACAGTAATATTCTATCGGAATGCGTGCGCATCATTTGTGTGCAGCCGGGTTGTTATTACGAGCGCGACATGCCAGGAGACATGGTAGAAAGGAGTGAAAAAGAGAAAGACCCGTCTTATTCGCCCCTTCTTCAGGCCACTGTACCAATCAGTGAGACGCAGACAGGAGCCAGACCCTGTCTCATGCGTCCCGGGGAATCGTTTTGAGAATCGGCGAAGAGGAAGAAGAAGAAGAAGATGTAAGAGAAATAAGAAGGCGAGGATGTGTTTGTGCGCCCTGCGCAACGAAGAATACCAACCGATTTGAAGGAGAAGTGTGTGGAAGACAAAACTGGCTCATCTTCTTTTATTTTTCGACGACTACCGTCCACTGTCTTCAGCGGGGGCGCTGCGCGCTTACGGGAGCGAAATAGTGCGTCGGAGCGCGAGAGAAATTGACGTAATTGAAAAGATACGGTGCAGCCGGCTGAGAAGAAGAAGGAGAAGATGTTATGTCGGAACCGCCAACACCACCAAGCAGCAGCACGACGAGTTTCGGAATTCGAGTCATAGATGAAGAGAGATCAAGAGAGACGGGAACAAGAACGAATAGGGGGCACAGGAGATACACAGTTTTGGTCTCTTCTGCGAAAAACGCCACCGCCGGTCATGAGTTTTATCGCCCCGTCGCACCCGAATCGCGCATTTCGACGACGACGTTGCTCCCATTTCCAACGTGGGAGACATGAACGAACTTGCGCACGACCGGATTACGGATAGAAATATTCGATGTGATCTGATGAGAAGAGGGGATCAGAAAGACAGTTGTTTTCTTAAAAAAAACAAAATGTTGATCTATCACAAGCACAGGTGTAGATGTCGTCAGTTGGCCTTGGTGAGAGCTAGCTGATTGAAAATTTCTGACGAAAACATCTACGGCATGTGACCTCGCATTCAAAAAATTTTGCAATACATTCAAATTATTGAAGATAAGAAGGAGAATGTCCTTGCAACTTGAAGCACGCTTTAGCAACATTCACAGTAGGAGAGAAGAAGAAGGACACTCGATGCTTGTATGTTGTGACATTGAGTTCTGAGATGTGTGCAACAAAAAAGGTCATTTCTCTCCGATTCTCTCCGATCGGTGTGCATTTGAAAAGTAAAAGTTAAGGTGGAGAGGAAATTGAAGGGGTCGTTAAGACAAAGCGAGTGTTTGGCGAAGTATGTTCACTGTGAGTCATCGAGAAGAGTGATTAGGTGATGTTACGGGAGGAAGAGAAGAATGTTTTTGTTTCATTTCTAGTTTTAAACAACAACTTTTTTGAAACTTTACTAATATACTTCGAGTTACTCAGTTCTGACCTTGTGAAAACTAGAAGAACAGTCGAAGTGAGAGCATCTACCGTAATCATACAGTACTACGATTTCCGAGATTACTGTATTTCATAAGCACTACTTTACAATGCTCATCTATAATCATATCCAACGCAACTCTTCAGAATACAATTGTCGTTGTTAGTGATCGGTTCCCTTCCAATGAATTTTTTTATTTTGATGCACGATGTTTAACGACGCCTCTGACATTGTGGCTCTCTAACAATGAAAATACGTGTGATGGCCTCGCTCTGTGATGCCCGACTGCGCCTCTGTGAGGTTGTAACTCAGAAAACCAGTTTTAGTGGTGCCCGCATGCGCTCATCACTTCTATTTCGTCGACGACGATACACAGCGCCCTGCCGATTTGTCGATTCTATTGTGTGCAATAATGGTTAGACGCCCGCCGGCGTGAATCACGCTGGTAGAACGAATCCGATTTAGACTTCGCGCGGAGGGGGGAAGAGACACATGAAACGACTGAATTGGCTCCAATCGGGGACAACCGATTTATAGACCGGAGAGGTCGTCGCACCACTTCGTCAACTTCTTCTTTTTCCTTTCCCACTTCTCCTCTACCGTCCATCTCCTCCAGAATTTAGGTCATCGCGAGCCGAAAGTGCGGGTGTCCGTCTTTGCGGCCTCGACGGGTGACTTTACGGAGATATGCATTCGCTCCTTCAACATGGACAAAAAGAGAAAGTCCATGGATTGGAATAATATGCGCTACGGGGGAGTGAGAAAGATCTCGGAGACAGAAGAAGACGGCGACTAATGCGCACTGTGCGCGAACGCTCCCATAATGCCGTAAACTCATCGCACAGTAGACACGGATACTCCAACTGGATCTGAGAGAGAAGAAGAAGAAGAAGTGGAGGATTCGTAAAATGAAACCTGGAGTTTGAAAGTGTTGGGGAACAACAATCCAAATCTTACTGTAGGGATCTAAGTCAGGAATGAATGAATGATGATGTGTACCTTACTGTATTGCTTTCATTTACACAAACCCTTCCAGATTTCAAAGCCTTATTTATCATAGCCAAGCTTTCACCCTTATGCTCAATTTGACCTTATTCCGATTGGTTGAAGATTGAATTGAAGTCAAGAGTGTTTCGTATCGAAAAGAGTTTTAGCGTCTAAGTGCGGATGCGCTAGACTTAAGAGTAGTGGAATCCAAGAGGACTCAGAATGAGGATTATTGTATTAAGTGGGATGTGAAGAGACTGTATTAGTTCAATTGAGAAAGACATCGATTTCGAAGAGTGTTGGGAAGAAAATAGTTGAATGAAAAATGCACAAAAGCGAAGAAAGGAATGATATGATATTGTTATAGGAATGATGGTGTGGTGCTGCTCGTCTTCTCCCTTCTTGCTCCACCGGCAATATTTGCTTTTCGGTCTCACACACATTCAAGCATTGTGCCGCGGTTTTATGATATCGTCCATCTCTGGGATGCTTAGAAGTTATGGCGGAAAAGGGAAAATTGATGGAAACAGCGCTTGTTGTTCGTTTCGCTCTCTCGGCACAACGACAACGAGTACAGTTTTGTCAGTTGTGTGCATTGTGCATACAGGCACCACTCTTTTTCTCTTTTTCTACCCGGTATAGGAGAAAGAGAAAAGGATGGGAGAAGGCATTATGATGACGACGATGATGAAAACGAAGTATGTACACTCCTCTGTACGGATGGTGCTGGAATAGGACAGCACCGTGTTCTATTGTGAGAGCTCGTATACATTGGTGCATATAGCGTTCGTGCGGAGGACAAAAGAAAGAAGAAAAGTAATGAATTGATGAGTTTTCAAATTTTACGAAAGAAGCATAGAGCTCCGGTAGCTCAATCCTGAATGATTCATAAGACAACTTCTAGGGTTTCAGTTCTATCTATACGCTCTTGGATCTACAGAATATTCTCAAGATTCATATAGGATACCAAAGAATTCTTGAACTTTGTGAAACACTTGGGCTTCCTTTAGACCTTATATAAGGAGACCTTATATATATACCGAATCCTGCTTCCGGATTATGGAGTGACTCCAAAACTCCATTTGTTAGCAGCACACGTGGTTCAGCACTTCCGAGACCATGGCAGTTGGGGAAAGATCAGCGAACAGGGAATCGAAAGTTTCCATTGTCTTATGAACAAATTGGAAGTCCGATTTGCATCGATTCGTAACGTTGAGATGCACATCACTTTGATTTTGGAGCAACTTTCGCATTATAACAAGATCTTCGACCTCGGATGTCCCTTGTCTTCTGCATGAATCACTTCTTCTTGCACTTTCCGTTAATAAAGCCTAATAACATATTGCATGCCACTAACTGCACCTCACATTCTTTTCAGATCTTCAGATTTTTGAATTCATCTACATTTCAACTAATCCACCTTGTCACTTCTCCTTCCACAGGGCTGAACCTCTACGCGGTGAAGGAGATAAACGGAATTCAGATTTCTCCAAAAGTAGTCTCTTCTTTTTTTCAAAACAATTCCGGCCAATGCAGCTCGATTTATGACAAGGCGGCTTCAGTTGAAATGCAAATGAATTCTGAAAATAAACATATTTAGTTCAGTCACAGGCATAAACTTCTCAGTAGTGCACTCCGTCTCCATTATTCCATCGAAATAAGCTGCTCACCGAAGAAAACTGCACTAATCGATCGCTATTTCTATTATTAACAAATAGTGGTCAATTTTTTCAAAAGAAAAATTATTTAAAATACTTCCTTTCCATTGTAAACATCAACAGTCTATCTGCAGATTTGCAAAGATATTTATTCTGCGAGAGACAAAATTTTTATAGAGAGACGCGAGACGATGAGAGGGTCACGCGAAACGCGCCAGCAAAATCAGCCGAAATCTCGAATCGCGTTTTGGAATACCGTGCTTATTAGCAACTTACAGTATCCGTGCTCCACCAGATCGAACAGCTCAGCAATCCGCGATGCGAGAAAAATAGTCAGAATGATACCCGAACTGCATACATATACTGACAACGAAAAGTGAGAAAGACGACACCGAGTGATAGAGAGAACGGTGGCTCCGTGTATACAGAAACACTTTCGAACTCTCCGCCCATGATACACTATCTCTCGTTGGTGAAACTAGCACGGTGTTGCTCGCATAAATGAAAAAAGGGAACACTGCAGCTAAAAAAACGACGGAGAGGGAGAAGCAGCGCGGTGCGGGTTGCAGCTCGTATTGCACATTTATGCGACCGCCACGATTTCATCGATCTGTATAAAGGAGAGAAAGGGAGAAGTGGCACTGTATATATAAGTGTTTCGAATTCGAAATGAGCACCGTGTGAAATAACGGAGCTAGTGTTGATGGAGAGACGGTTGATACCGAAGAGGTACTGTGAGATTTTACATACGAAAGTTTTTGTATTTGAGCTTTTGACTAGAGAAGAAGCGAACCTAGAAGTTATGATATAAACGGACTTGTTTGGGATGAAAACTGGGGAGCAGAGTGGTCGAAACAAAAGAAAAACTTTCTAACAATAGGAAGAAGACGAGAAAAGAGCTACATACTTCGATTCTGAACAATATCAACAACGCATGAGATTATATGAATGATTGAAAAGTCGGTTTCATAATTAAGAAGTATTGCTGAGACTACCGTATGATTTCAAAATTACACAGGAATTGAGATGAGGAAAAGGTAACACTTAACTTGGCTAAACCAGAAAGAACGAGACGACGAGGAAAGAAGAAGAACAACAACTTCATAAACTAGAGTTCAAGCTAGAAAACTATGAAATCTTAGAAAAAAAACTAACTGGATTGCAAGTTCTATTTTAGACATAGAAGCTAGTTATTCGATACGATGTGATAGAAAATGAAAAGTGGAAAGATAAAATAGAAGTTTCACCTTTAACCTTAAGACTTTAAAGAATTTAAGCAAAAACATTAAAAACTCACGCAATAACTGAGCAGATCGATGGTCTCGGCGTCATCATTCAGCTCGATGACGACGAATTTCGGCATCCCGACCGGGGTCGAATCGTAAGAAGACGACACCTTCACGGAGAAAAGGTTAGTACAGAAAAGGGTGAGACAGTACAGATATTAGATAAATAGGCTGAACTATTCATCAGAGACGGAAAACGATTGACAGTTTAGGATAGATATTTTATTCAGTCTACCTAACCCAGTTAAAACTTTCTTTTTGAGTATATACATATATTTGAGCAATATAAAACGAGCAATTATTGAGCTTTTTCGAGGTAAAAATATAACAAATTTATCAACTTTGGTGCGATTCTCAGATTCTTGTACTTTTTCCATATTGATGATCCGGAAAGCACTTGGACATTGTGTTCAGCCATTCACTTCGGATTTCTGGCGTTCTGAAAATATGAATTGGGCCTCTCAAGCCAGTACTGCTGACAAAAACTTACATCATATCAAGTGGTTCAATTTCTGTGTTATGTTGTGACAATGCATGTTGCTTCACACGAACTTTTCTTCCAGTTTGATACGGACACAGAGGGCACTTATAGGGTTTGTGTTTAGAGTGTTTCATCATTACATGTTCATAGAAGTTCCATTTTGAGCCACCAGAATTCAATCGAATCACTGTTCCACACATTTCACAAGTAGCCGTTACAATATCACTCCAGGAACTACTCGCAGAATGATCACTTCTCATTTTCTTCGGAGACGGAGATTTTCCGAACAATGCCAAACCATTCTGCAATGCTTCCGATGCTAATTGTGCTTCTAGTTGTGCCGTCTGTTCATCCACCTCTTCTTCATACTCATCATCTTCATCAGTACATGGTTCGAGTTTCACTTCCACATCGACACGTTCAACTCTGTAATTCCAAGTTATATCACTGTAGACCTTAAATATCCAATTTACCTATTTCTGATGGAATCCATCACATCAGATCTCATATCAGGAGAAACTGTCAAAGATCCATTTTCAGGATTTCGAGTTGGCCAGAATAGTGTTTCATCTCTATCGAACTGATCTTCATGCTGTGTTTCGTGGTTCGAGAACTCGAAGTTTCTTATTCTGGATGCTCGTTGTATTCCTGAAAGTTCAATTTTATCCTGATATTCCTTTTTTTCCAGTTGATCTCTATATCTTCTATCATAACTCTATGTTACTCAGTTGAACAAACACTGCACATACGCTCTATTGAACAACAAGTATCACAACTCGTTCTCATTTTTGAGGCACCTGCACCTGTGTATGTGCATGAGGAAGAGATGCGCCCGTTTTCAGGATCTAATCATTACTTTCAGACGTTTAGATGTGTTTTCTCACCTGCTTGAATCGAAGAAGCCACCATATCTGAAGTTGCCACATGCTGGAATCTGGAGAATCCATTGTCAATCTGAAAGCATTTAAAACTTCAAATCTGAGTATATATGACCCTAGGCCCTTCCAGACTTCTTCCAGTACCTTTTCGAGTAATTTCAGATTTCTAGTGAATAATTATAGCCAAAAACTCACAGAAGGCAAAACAAAACACACGCAACGCGCACACGCTCGCGCATCGCTCTTCGCCCCGCCGCTCCTCCAGTGTCTCATCGCTCACTATTTCTCTGCCTTCACTCACAGTCAAAATCTCTCGAAATGCGAAGTATTTCAATGTTTGTGAGTGAGAATGGGAACACTGCTGAACATATTTCATTCTATTCAAAAGATGAGACTACAGAAAAAAGTTGAAGACGTTGAAATCCTATTGTACTAGTGATCTCGTTTAAAATTCCCAACTTGGAGAAAATTATAATAACTTACCAAAACAGATAACAGCTTTTTAAGCTCTTGTGGTGATGTGATGTCAACAATTAGATGTGAAAGATATTGCCCATTGGGGCTTGGTAGTACTGAAGATAGATTGTTTTTCTCTATCGGACTTGCGGCACGACGCTTCCTTTCCGGGAATAAAACCGGCATATTCCGTACTCCCGACGGCGGTCTATTCACTTTCGAATCTTCCGAATTCTTCGAAAAATTGTTTTCTTTTGATGTTGATGGATCACATAATAGTTTGCTTAGGAGCGGTGCCCTCGTTGTGGCCATCGTTGTGGGAATGGAAACCTGTACGTCTGAGTCTCTGCTTGATGCTGATGCAGATTCCATAGGAGAAAGGTTCAAAGCAGGTTTATTTGCAGTAGGCTGGGGACCGGTAGAACTCAAAAGTTGGCATCTGTAATTGAGAAAAAAGTTTGTTTACAAAATCGTTTTAAAACTTACAATAATGACTTATGACTAGTTTCTGTGAATAAATTCATTGTTGGCTGCTGCATGAACTGATCATTACCAAATTGATCAGTTTTACCTCTTTCTTCATCTTCGATATCCAGACAAACTCTAGCAAGTTGTTCATCATATTCTCCTATACAAATTCTTCGTTTCACTAATTCCTCAATTTTCTCGTCTGTCGTCATTATACAAGAGTTCTGAATTAATCTGAAAAACTGAAATTAATGACTTTTCACACAGTTTTTTGTTTACTTCAATTCATCTTTGATTCTGGCTAGAAGAACTTTTTTCCTATTATGAAAATGTGACTTGACTCGCTCCATCTCTGCTGGGATATCGAACTTTTCTGTTACTTTTTCAGCAATTCGAGACCAATGCTCGTTTCTTGCGACATTTTCGGTGGTGAGGCGTCTATACGAGTTTTTGATGAGATCATCACTTCTCTCCAGAACTTGAGTGATAATGAAATTGCTAACCTGAAATTCAAGGAAAATATATATAGTTTTGTAGGATTTTCAGAAAACTTCGAATTCTATTTAACCTTTAACGATGAATATCGGAAGTGCAAAATATTCAGAATAAAAACTTACGTCTCTACTTATTTTCGCTGTACGGGGACCGGTATTTGTCAACATTATTGTAGATCAACCTGGAAAACATATTTTTCTTGCAAGTCATTGCAAAAATGTGTCCATAAAGACAATCACAAAACAAAGTAAAAAACGGAGCTTGAAAATGTGAGCAGGCTTATTAAAAACATTATCTTTTCGGTGTCAGAGATAATAAATCAAAAAATGGAATGGGTAAAAAAATTTTGAAAAGAACAAAAAAAGTTAAGTGACTACTGATACGATTCCCCCGATTCGTGATTTATGATATGGGGTATAGAGAAAAAGAGTTGATAATCAAAACTTTTTTCAAAAATAATGCGGAGCATATGCCCTCTTGGGGGTTTATCTTTGTGTACACGACACTCTCAGGTCACCATGCATACAGGTGCCTCCCTCTCATTTGGTGTGCAGGTCTCAATGAATGCAACAAAAATAATGGGGCAGACGTGAACTCTTGGGGTCGAAAGAGTCAGAGAGACGACTGACACAGCAAAGTTCAATGTAAACTGGCGGCTGTTCGAGAAAGAAACACTCGGTGGCTCAGTCAATTTTCGAAGAAAAGTAATTGATGGATTTGGAAAATACCAAATGTTTGAAGAACTCAAAAAGTATTATCAAGAGATTGTAGACAACAACAGAATATATTCAGATTTCGAAAAAAAACTATGCACTGATGCAATATGAGATGTAATAATTATTATTCAATGTAAACAGGTGATAACACGAGAGCATGAGATAACGCTGTATTGAAAAACTGCGTGTTTTCTCGACTAATCCGTCGATGTCTTCTAAGGAAATAATGCATACAAGCCCGCGAGATAGAGAAAGAGGCGAAGAGAGCTCGTTGGCTGCCTACGAACCTGCGGGTTAAGAGTGAACGACGTGGTGGTTGGCAGAGAAGACAGACACAGGATAAAATGTGGCTGGCCAAGGCCATTTGTTTTTGGTCAGTCTCATCGTTCTCAAGGACACTAACAACGACTTGCTGTCACTTCAGAATACATCTCGAGGTCAACACACCTAGACTGACAATTTGTGGGATAGGCTCACATCAGCTAGTTTATTCGCAAGTAAATAAGAAAGAAACCATCGTACAAAAAACAAAATCTTGTGGTGAACATGTGAGAATAATGAGCGGGAAATAGAGTAACAGTAATATTCTGGTTAAAATAAGATAATCAGAGATCGTATCGACAGATGAATGTTGCAAGCCACTAGTAACCTCCTTCATCCTTGATCTCTTTCATCTGCTCGATGAGTTGTTTCAGATTCTCGATGTACTTGTCTTGATTGACCTCATCGACACCAAAAACGGTCATCTTTTGACGAGTTTCTTCCTGAACAAAATAAAACAATTATTGAATTGAAAGTATTATACTCACGTTATATGTTTCCATCTTGCAGCGGAGTTTCCACATTTTCGGAGCGAACTGAATACGTTCGAATACTCCATTGTACTCTTCTGGATTTTCCTCTTTCAGATCTCCGATTTCAGCCGCAGTTTTGCCAACCACTTTCGCAGCAGTGTCTCCAAACGCCGTCACATAAACTTGTCCAGTTTCATCAGAAAGTTCAAACTGCATCATGTAGAGCCACTTGAACTTGTTCATACTCTTATTGCACTTCTCACAACGGTACTCTCCGTCTGTTTCGACCACTTTCTTCTGACAACCTTCTGAAGCACATCCTTTGTAAAGAGCATTGTTTGGATTGATTCTCGTGATCATAGCCTTCACTGAAGCGTAATCTCCCTTCTCTGAATCTTTTCCGAATTGCATTTCTTGAAGACCGGCAATAGTCCGTGGAACGTCATTCGAACCACCGGAAGTTTGACTAATCATCTTGACCTCCGTGGACGGTTTCGTGTTATGATACCAGTCATAAAGATCAGCAACTCCGGCAATATCGGGAGCCAGAATTATGCGTGTTCCAGATCCAGTGCCCAATGTGTATCCTCCATTGAATTCCTTGGGAACAACTCCTTTGAAAGCAACAACTTTTTGTTGATACTCTTGAGCATTCGCCTTTGTTGCCTCTTCTCCCCACAGAGTCAATCGAACCATTGCAGACGATTCATCGATTAGCTCCATTTCTCGTTTGACAAGAGTCTTTCCAGCTCTAGATGTGAACTCTGTTGGTTCGTCATCCATTTTGTCGACAACAGCTAGAACATCGATCAAATCTCCACAATGTCCTGCGATCTCACACAATCTGACTCTCTTCAAATTGAGCTTTGGAGCAGCGAGTAGCTCGCCTCCGGCTTCGATCTGAAATTATAAACTTCATTATGAGCCTAATAACAAATTGATTCTTACAACAGAATCGCTGCGAAGCGTGATTTCGTAATCGTGTCCAGTATTGTTGTATCTCTTGTTAGCCTGGCGAACGGATCCACCGGCGATATAATACGAGAGATTCTCTGTGATCATTCCGAAGAATGACTCAGCAGCTTCATTGAATGCACAGCATCGAATAGTATCTCCATTTGTGTCAGTGACTTCAAAGTTGAATACTCTCGTGTTCTTCGCCGGGAATGTGCGAATATCCTCTTTTCGAGAGACCATACCATGGATTTTGAAGTTGTTGACATAAGGAGTGACCATTGCAATAGGAATGATTCCGTTATTGGATGCTCCACGACGAGCTGGTGGAGGAGCGGGGCGAGCGCGTTGTGGTTCTGGAGCAGCCATGCGATTGACTGATGTATCTGTAAACATTACATTTGACCTACGAGCTCGATTCAATTCAAAATATACCTCCTCCGCTCTCTCTTTTCGGCATTTTTGCTGCTGGTGGATTCGACATGTTTTCCTGGAACTCGGTGCAATAAGATTCTGCTTCTGGCCACACATCTTCAACGACGATATTCGGTCTGTAGCCACGATGCTCTTCTGGGTTACCAGAGTGGGATCTTGGCTTCACTCCAGGAGAGCTCAATACTGGATGGTAACGAGAAAGAAGTTTGTATCCGGTTATCAGGAAGGAAGCCTTCACGCCATCCCTGGAATCATTGCATCTCGTTTAATTGAATATTATCGACTATACTAACCCTTGGCTGAACATTGTGAGATTAGTAATGGCAATGATAGCTCCTTCGACGAGATGATCAGCTTCGCGTCTGACTTGATCGTCGATATTGGCACTGACGAGTGTGTCTGAACAAAATAATATGATTTCCATTCAGTTTTGAATAGATAAACTTACTGTACTGGAAGATTCCATCACAAATACGGATTCTATATGTGAAGGGATGTCCCATCTGCTCTCCAATGTCCTCTTTCCCTTTCTAGAAAACATATATTACGAAATAATGAGTATGATCTTATTTACCAGAATTTGGACAACACCGTCGTGCCCAGGGTATCCTAGCTTCTCCAGAACTTCTTGGACATAGCCAGTGGATAATCGGAGTTTTCCATTAGTATGGTACTTGTTAAAGACGTCATGACTGATTTGAATTTCCGCCATCGTTGACTTCTGAAAAAATGACTGTTTAAATCAATGAACAATAATATGAAAATATCCGAAGGTATAAAGTAACACAGTATCAAGAACATGCGCCGAGAATAACTATTCAAAATTCCTACGAGTCGTTTACGCGCCAAAAAAGTGGCGTACGATATGGTGTTTGCGGTAATTTTTGGCGGAAAAGAGAATTTGATTTCTAGGCCAGCACGTGCTTCGAAGAACTTCGAAGTAAGACGAAATCTTTGCGAAAAGAAATAAGAACTCGTGGATGAAAATTTACCGATTGTGATGGCACAGGGCAATGTCTAAACGGGACTGACTAGATAACTGAAGTGTTGATTGGTCTAGGCGAGGTCTAGACATAATCTATTCAGAGGAAAAATATATTTAATAAGGAAGAGTGACCACGAGAAATCAAATGCCTGAAAACAAACTTCGAAACTTCGCGCAAAACAAAGGTATAATTAATCATTCGAAATTAAAGTATATCAGTCGTATTCCTAATGAGTTAGCTAACGTAAACTATCTGTACACAGTTAGTTTTAGATTCAAAAAATGAAAGACTGACTAGTGAGTGGGCCAAGAGAAACATTTTGTCAAAATAAAAATGTCGGAACGTCTTGGTTTCGATAATAACAAAACGTCAAATTAGGCAAAATGCTATTTTTTCGCGGCTTGATCAAACAGATTAGATCAAAAAGGTAAACCTAATTTTTATGATCCTGAAATATTATTTCGTTTAAAATTGTGTACAAAACTTTTATCAAAACGAAAAAGTTTCGTCCGAGACGATGAAATAACTCCTAAAATGATTCGACGTATTTGAAACAATTTTTTGTAACAATTTTCGTTCTCCATGGTCCTCGTGGTGAGACCAATTCAAAGCTACTGTAAATGTTCCTTTAAAGCATGGCGCGAAAGATTGATTTCTAGAAAATTCCGCAAAAATAGCTTCTCATCAAATCACTTTGTAACTTTTTTTTTGAAATGTTTTACCTATTTTCTTCGAGTATTGTAGTATTTCATGTTTTCATTTCCAGATGCGCGACATTTTGCTGGCCTGCGTTCTCGTCTTCTTGTTATACCCTGTTGTGAATGGTACCATCAAGCCAGCTCACGGAGACAAAGATGTGGTCCCTCACGAAGAACAGAGTAAGACAAAAGTTTATATGGAAAGAGTTCAAAATGAAACATGATTTTAGTGCTTGATGTTGATACCATCTTCCGTGCTCTTGGTGTTCCGTACTGCATGAGAAAATGCATCGATCCGTTCATCAATTCGACAACTTCGCTGTGGTACATGAAAAATGTCGTCAACCAAGCTAGAAAAGTGTGCAGTCTCCACGCCCAGGCAATTAGCTGTTTGAATAAAGAGCAGTTCTGTGATCACAACAAGATCTTCCTGAAAGCTAGCAGCAGTGTAGAATACATGTGTGCCACAAAGCACGTCCTTTTTGAGCGCATGGAAAAATGTCTCGACCCGATTGTCGATGACGTCATGTCAGGTAAATCAACTTCTCAAAATCTTATCCAATCTGAGATAATTTCAGCCTGTGATAAAGAATGCTATGCTCGTTCGAATCTCACTGCATTCTCACAAGATTCTAACATCAAGTTCGCTGCGACCGTTGGAGGAAACGCTTTCATTGTTGCGGACCATCTCGGAGATCTCTGTACTTCTTTGCAATGTACTCTTCCATGCGTCACTAAAAGGCTCAATAACAAGTGTGCTCTTAGCGGTTGGCTCAGTCTGGACATGCTTATGCAACCATTTGATGCTGTATCAGTTATGGTCGATCAGCTTTCTCCGCCATTAAAGTAAGATTGTTGATTCATTTCTCTGGAATTTAATTGTTTTTCTTTAGGGATTTGATCTCAAAGAAAATCGACAAGAGATGCCGCTTCGCGATCGACCCCCACAGACTCAACCGTATTCGAAACGGTGACTTCGGAGCATTCAATCTCGCTAACCTGTCATAATTACTTCGCTCACAACCAAATCTCCCTTACTTCAAACTAAAACGTGTACATTGTAAATAGTGAATTCCCGAAATTGTATTTTTATGTTGAATGAATAGTCAGAGAAGTCTCTGGTCATCGAAATACATTTTTATTTGTCTGGATAAACCCCCAAAAAGAATATTGTGAAAGATGCTGCGTGAATGGCCGACAAAAGAGAAAAATCGGTCACGGCGACCTTTATCTGAAAAACAGCTGACAAGTGCAACTCGGCGATCAATAAGCATCAGTTGATGATTCATTAATCGATTCTCTTGCCCGCTCTTACATCGGGCACGCATCAAGTAAATGAGAAAGTGTACGGATCGTTGAGACAGAGACAGTCAGACGGTTGTTACCTACAGGCGAATTCCATCGTTTGTTGCCTGTGTAAATACAGCAATTCGTCCTGTTCTGTCTTTTCTTTCATTCACTTTTCTAGTTTTTTGACAAGCCACCAGTGAAATCTAGCAGTATTGATTCTCTGAATTCTGCTGCGAACGCTGTATTTCACAGAGTTCGTTATAAATTATCTATATGGAAGCGGATGAATATTTTACTACGTACGATGCGCTTAAAGATGTGAGTATATTTTGTATCTCTTATCAATGCTTATCAACACTCCTATCGGCCACACCGCTTATCATTTTTGAACCTGCCATGGACATTATGAACATTTCATATAAAGTTAAAACTATAAATTGCGAGAAATGTATTCTGCCGCTGTGAAAAGACTAAAATTCAAGGTTAGCCTGCTGAAATGAAATAATTTAATTGAAAGGTTCGAATATGTCATTTATTTCAGCAGCAAAAGAAAGAGCACGCTGTGCGAAGGCAGCTGCCGCTTAAAACAAGCGAAAATTGCGGAATTATGAAGATTGTTTGGTCGCAATTCGATTTTATGACTGGACCTGAATTGAAATTTGTTTGGGATGTAACACCTTCCACTTCTATATCACCTGTCAACCTTTCTGGAGAAGATGGATCAATCGCAGATGGAGAAAGTTTAATGGATTCATCTGGATCGAACCAATCAGTTTCCTTTGAGGAAATCGACGATCCATTAAAAGTAAGTACTTTATTTCAAGCGAGTTTCAAGTCTTTCGTGTCTTTTACAGATCGAATTAACAATTCTCGATGGATTAGACGCCAATCTAGTGGATTCATTCAATGCACTCGATATGATGAATGCTGGTGATTATAAATACAAAACTATGAAATATCTAGATGAATATATGACGGATAGTGCAACAACGAGTACAAAAACGTTGACGATGGATGATTCTCGAATAACAGACAGTCCTGAAAGTAGCGGGAAATCATTGAGAGACGAAGGACTTGATCATTGTTGTGAGGGAAAGTTTTTGGAAGATGATAAACTTGGAACCAGTTTTACTCTTGCCTCACCGTCTCCTAACGATACTGGCCACCTCGGGAAGTTACTAGCGAGTAAATATCCGAATGAAGAAGATAGAGAACTCGCAGAGTATTTGAGAGACAAGATTGCATCAACATCTACAGCGATCCCAACAAATGAATGTGTTGCACATTTGACAGAACATTACGAATTGGATCGATTATCACCAATTACAAATGATGACGGTTAGTTGATTCTCGGATGGAATATTCGAAAATAACTGTCTTCAGAACTTCGTCGATCTTGCGTAGATTCTGGTGTCGGGGTCTCAACGCATAGTGATCTCTCAGCACTGTGTCAAAGTCCGCAGAGTGGAAACTCAACGAGAAGGTTCGAAGATGCATTTGGAATGATGACATCCACTCCGAATCCGAACGTTTTCAAGTTTCGAGATGAGAGAGAACAGACGAATACTCCACCGCCGAGAGATATTTTCGACTTTTTTGATGATCAAATCGATTTCGGAGAAACTTATGTAACAGATGAAGCATTTGTGGCGAAGTGTGTACTGGCAGAGTTAATTTGCAAGTGAGTTTTTTGTACGGGATCTCGAATAATTTAATTTTTCTAGCGCTCCCCATTCCCGATGTCCTCTACAACATAAACTGATCGTCTCGCCATCTCGTCATCTTCTTGTTGCCGCTTTCATCTTTTCTGCTCAGACTCGTACAGGATCAACAATCACTTATGCCATCTCGTTCCTCATGTCTCATTTAAAACAAGAATGGTATCTGGACAGACATTCTTGGTTCGAGAGGATGGTTGGAGATTCAGTTCCAAAAATGAAAGCGTCGTTATTTTCGGTGAGTTTTTATGTGCACAAATATTTTTTCTAGTTTTGAATTATTTTATAGGAAGATTCTGATGATGTTCTTGTTAGAGTCACCTCTGAATTATCTCGCCTTCTTTCACTTCTTTCTGCATTGGAACGATTTCCACTCGTATCTCAAGACAGGCCTTTAATGGTAACCAATATTTCAAATTCGAAACCTACCAAGCTTTGACTTCCAGATCAAAAACACACTGTTTGCCGAGAAAGGAGCATCTTTATCTGAAAATCGAATTCTCGCCAAAGCGATTTCCGGTTGTTTACAAAGCCAAGGACACACTGTGATCATCGGATCCGATCATGTTCTCGTGGCGAGACTTCTGTACACTCTTGCATTTTTTGTTCCCGAAGCACATCAATGGTGTTGTCTACGTCCGTACCGTCACAAGTACAACCCGTATTTGAGGTTGCAGGGTGTCAGAAGAGTATGTTGTCAATGAAACAATTTATGCAATCGAATTTACAATTTTCAGGCCGAACTTCCATCAGTAATAATGAGTGGAACATCTAGCCCATGGCCCATTTGTATCATTGACCTGGATCGATCAGCAGTTTGTATGTCAGCCTCATATCAAAAGCATCGAGTATTGAGGGCACGAAATGATTCACGAGGAGTTCGTTTGATTCTTGAACATGCTGGAGTCATGACTTCGAAAAATACAAAAGTTCCACAAATGTAAGTTGAAAGAAGAGACGATAATCCACTCATAAACATATTTCAGAGAACTTTCTCCATGCCGAACTCTGGAATGTGTCAACTCATTCCTCAAACAAATGGATTTGTTACCGATGGAAGAATCTGTGCGAGCTGGATTCTGTTCTCAGCTGATGCTCTATTTCGATAATCTAGCAGCCGCATTTATCGCTTTCGTTCGAGATGCCAGTCGCCCCGGAGTAGATGAAAAGGAATGCGGAACACGATCGAAATCTTTCAGTTTATCCGAATGTCGTAAATCACTAGACCTCACTAATGATGCACTCTTCAATGCTGTATTGGCACGAGCTGAATTACTTCAACCCGATATTTCCGAGTTCATTTACATGTAGAAATTGTATCATTTTTTCATATCGTTTAATTACTTGTTTATGTCTACCAAATCCCGATTTTAGTCATTAATTCACGAGATACTCTTATTTTTGCCTTCAGTTTCTGATGATTTTAGTTGCATTCCTGCTACCATCCTATCCCCTGAATTCACTTTTCGAGTTGCCTTTTTCGTTAGTTCTTTTTACGGTCACAAGTTTTTCTTTAGTTTCAATAAATGTCTAATTGCTTTATTTTAGGAAGTATACAAAATCATAACACGAGTGTTTGACATTCAACATGCAACCAACACACATCAATAAAGAACCACCAGATGTTGAAAAAAAGGACACATCAACTCTGAAAACTATCTGGAAACCGTGCATGAAGAATAATTGTGTGTTTCGACTCTTCAGCATTAAAACGCTTGCTTAAAATTAAGAGTGCACCATTCAAACCTGTGTTTAGTACTCTATAAAAATAATAAAGAAAGAGAAGCACAATTTCCAATTAATTATTTCAACTCTAAATAATAACAATTCTAAAAAGAACCTTTTCTGTTTCTTCTTTTCTGCTCCGAGTGATCTGTCGAATGACGTCGTCAAACGACTTCTGTGCTACGTGGAAACCTTTTATTTGTATACATAATAATTATTTCAACATTTTCTTGTTTTCACCGAAATTACATCTGTAAAGAAGCAGCAGAAGTCATCTTCTAAATAAATGAAAACTCAGAAATTCCATCAATATTTTCCATTTTTCTTCTTTCATGTTGTAGATGTATCTTCTATAATTAGTTCTCTTCTTTTTTCAACGTCTTCACACCATTTTCGTTTTCAAAAATAAGACAAATTGACTCTGCAAAAGCAAAGTAAGAAATAGAGAATCCTCGATTCTCACCTCATCCATCTGTTTCTTTTTTCGCTCATTTAATTGTGGTAATTTGAGAAAAACTCCTACATTTGTGTGCCGCCCATGTTGACGTCGTCCATTTGTTGTCAGAATAGAATAGTACGTGTCGAGACAACTCTTCACCATCCCCCTCAGTGTATTTTTCCCTTTTTCTGCTAATCAGAATCCTTCGCGTTCGTTGACGTGCCTTTTCTCTTTGTCTCCAAGAATAGAATTTTCAGTTTTCTCTTTTTTTCGAAACTTCATTCTTTGTAGTTGATTAGAAATGTTATCACTGAAGTTTTCAGACTGATGACGTTCATTGTCTCAACTATGAATACAATAATATAAATAATTCTTGTTTTCTCATTTCTAATTTTCAGAATTCCTATCTATTCCTATTCTGGGAAATTGAAGTTCGGTTGAATCAGAATAAGTTTGATAAATTTTCAGGACAGAAATCTGACGAAATTCTATTTTTTGTTCAAAAATAACTGATTCCTTCTTTTAAGTTTTTCTCGGAATTGAAGAAAATTAGAGGTTTTTCAAATAACACTATGGTTACTGTAATCGAAAACGGTAATTTTCAAATCAAAACAAAAAATTTTCTAAGAATAAACCTTGAAAACTTGAAACCGTTTCACAAAAATTCAAAAAAAAGAAAACTTTAAAATTGAACCAAAATGTGAATATGTATGATAATTTCAGCATTTCAACTATTTTTTCGAAACATTTCAAAAACTTTTGGTAAACAATGGGTGCCCACTTTGGAATCCGGGCGGGCCCTGCCCGATTTTTGACAAGTCTGCAAAAAAGGATTCTCAGAACATTCCGAACTTTTGAAATTTCAAAAACTGGAGGTCCGTATCAAGCTAATACAACAACCAAAACCTAGTTAAATACCTGGAGATCAATTGAACAAGAGATCTTCTAATTCATCTCTAAATTCTCTAGTTGATTAGAAATCCAAGTTGTTTTCCAACCTGAATTCCAACCTGAATAAACTAGAACATTTTCAATTTTTGAGTGTTCAGAGTATTCAGAAAACAAGAATTCCAACATAAAACTCAATCTTGTTTTTCCCACCTTTTTCAGTCACTCTTTCTCTCTCTTTGCATCAATAAATACGTGTATACCAGTTCAGAGTCTCCTTCCGTTCCTCTTTTCTTTTTCCTATTCTCTGAAATCATATTTTGTTGACTGCTTTGATATAGGTGCAAAACTCAAAGATTGAAATTGAGAAACAGTTTTTCAAGCTGTTTCAAGCTTCTAAAAATAGGTATGTTACTGTCTTTTTCTCTCTTTAATTCTTTCTATTTCTCGTTTTGTTCTTGAAGGACATGGACCTCTGGGAATTCAAAATCGCCGCTTCTTTCGTTTGAAAAAGGGAAAAAAAAGCTTTTTGAAATCCAAACAAATAATTTTGCTTTCTTGCCCTTCCTAACTCTTTTTCTCTTTCTCAATAACACAACCATAACTCTTTTTTCGCTTTGATCATCCCCCTCCCATCAAAATGTGATATATTATTTTGTTAGGTTACAGCTGTTTTCTTTCCCAACGTCACACCTCTAGACCACCTTTCTCTGTTCCATTTTTTCTTCTTCTTTTCATTTTTTTTTTCGAATTTCCGGGTGCTTCTCAACCCAAAAACCTCTACTGAATTCGGAATTACTCCTCTCTTCCTGCTTCCAAATTTAATCCTCTCCATTTAGATTTTTTCCGTTTTTCTTTCTTTTTTTGTTGTTTTTTTTTAGTTGCAATTTCTCGAAAGTAACAATTCCAAAAAGTTCCAAAAAATTAGGAAAAAAGACCATTGATTTTCTCTTTTTGCTCATTTCGAATGCATTGAAGGACACATGCTCCTTCGTTATTTTTCAGTCTTTTAGCCCTCTTCACAACGCTTTCTTTTGATCGATTGTCACATCCTGTAGAAGGAAATAGAGGAATACTGGTAAAATATCCTCCAAACCACAGAATTTCTCGAGAGCTCCCAACAAACAAAACAGGATGAGGAACGGCTCGGTGTGTATTTGTATTCAAACTAATCCCACGACCTCCCCAGTCGATTTTTAATCCTGTCTTCTTGTTTTTCCTCCAAAAATTGCAGAAAAACGTCTTTTCATTCAGATTTTTTGGAATATGTATCTGTTCGAATAAGAATATTAGAACAAAGAAGAATCAGGTGAATTTTAGTTTTTGAATCAGTGAGAATTTTGAATTTCCGATTTTAGAAATTCATAGATTTTTTCGTTGGAAACCATCGGCGGAGGAAGAACATTTCCAATATTTTGAACTTCTAGACCTCATAAAATATTCCAAAAGTCAACTACCAATCATCGTCCAAATATCTCATTCCCTCGTTTCCAGAGCATTTTTTAATTTTTGCTCGTTGAGTTCCTCTCCATTCCAAAACGTCCAAAGAAGTCGCCCCATCCAATAAGTAACTTGTCAGACCAGACACAATTGTTTCTCTTAATGTTCACATGACTCCCAACCAACTAATCGGTTTTTCGAATGTATTCCCAAAAACTCTCTTTTTCAGTTCTTCTTCTTCTTCTAACTCGTTTCAAAATGTTTCAAAAGAACTCTCCCTTTTCATATTCGAGCATTTTTTAATGAAAGGTTTCATCTCTTTCTCTTTATCTCCGATCATCTCTAATTCCCCCTTTTTTCCTCTTTTCTTCCCTTCTAATGGCTCTCGTTAATTTCGTGTCACCAGTCGTTGAAAATCCAATTTCGGTGAGGAGCTCCCCCGTTGAAACCTTCCTCTACCATTTCTTCTTAGTTCCCATTCGTTTCTCATTCCAAAATCTCGTCATTTGTTTGTTTTTTTAGACCTCAACATCTATTTCAAATTCTGGTTGATGTCACAATAAACGGGAAAACGGAGGCAAAACGGAGGCTACTGTAGATTTTCTACACGGAAAGTGAGTTTTTTAAAAATCATTTCATTGATACTTAAACATGTAATAAACTCAAAATTCAAAAAATGATGTTGTAACTGTTCTCTAATTAGTTGACTTGGGTTCATTTAGGCCGATCCAGGTGTGCAAACTATCGTTAGAAACTGTATCGAGCTCAAGAATTGAACTGCTTATTCTTATTTTCAGAGTGAAAAAAACCAATTAATTTCGTATCTCTTTGTTTTTTCCTTAATCTTATCCAAAAACAAAAGATCATTCTGAAAACAACTTCGTTATTTTTTATGAGTATGCGTCACCAACGATCCAGTTAATCTCCCCCACATCACACATCTCTTTTAATTACTACTTTCTTCAACTGCAAAATCTGAAACCATCGAAAGCAAGAGAACAATTATCAAAGGTTTCTCTGAACGCATGACAAGTTCTAACCTTCTCCAGTAACCCATTATTTTCAAAAATCAACACCAACAACACGTGTGCAAAATTGGAAAAAAATAGAAACATAAAGTCTCCTGAGGGATCTGATGCACGTATTCCTTCCCCTGACTTCCGCAATCCAACCGTGACCAGTTTGCAAAAAAAGAAGTGACCAAGTGGAAAGAAATTCAAAAGTTCTAAGATTACTAATTGAGTATTCATAGATCTTTTGACTGTTTTCAACACGGAGGAAAACGTTTCGAAAGTCCACAAATTTCATTCAGTTCTCTTTGTCTTTCCGACAGAGAAGGACCTCCTTCCATTGTGGGTAATCAAATAATTTCTCCATCGTTTCCTTCTTCTTCCTTTAATTTATTTCTCTTTTGTTCCATATGGACTTCCTCGAAGTTCTCTAGAACTATGGATATTCGCATACATGCAATGGGCCGGGCTGAAAAATGTGAACTAAATTGTTTGATTTTTTTCCAAAAACGTCGAATTTTTGACTGAACTTCAGGATTCAATTAAAATCTGGTAATGCACCAAAACATTGAATTTTTTGATGTAAAATTTCAAACAATTTCAAGAAATTTGGTAAAAGAATAGGTACCTTTTTTGAACCTGGGCCGTCGGGCCGGCCCGGGTTTTGAAAATTTTCTACCGGCCCGGCCCGAGCCTTCGGGTCTTGTCGGGCCAAAAATTTGCAAGTATGAGCATTCTAAGAGAATTCATTGAATTCAGAAAACTCTTTACCCAAGATGTGACTTCTATTCCATAATTAAAGTTCAGTGAATCTGAAAGGCCACCACGATTATTATAGAAATAGTAAAATGAGATCATAAGAGCTCAATTGATGCCCAGTTTTGTCTTATACAGGTTTTCATGATCTCGGCAAGAATTTCCAGACAGAAAATGAACATTTTAAAATTGACAACTGGATAGTACCAGTACATTGGATTACTGTTTCAATGGACACCCTCTCTGTGTCTCCAAATTCTTTTTCCTGGTTCTCCGTACTCTTTCTTCTCTTCTTTTTTCCAACGTTCACAACAAGATTATCTAGAATGGAAGCACCGAGCGACCATTCTCTCTCTCCACTGATTTGCATATCTCCCATAAAATTTCGGTCATGTTTTTTTTGACTAACACATCGTAAAGCATTCTCTTCCTTTTTCTAGAATTCTTCATTCACACATAATATCAGAACACTTGTCTTCTCAAATTCGCAACTCGATTCTTTTTTTCCTTCTTTCTCCTATTTTGTTTTCTGTGGAGCCTTCCCGCACAGATACTTCTTCTTTTTTTCTTCTACTCCACCCTCTTTTTTCTTCTTTTTTCTTCTTCTGTTGTGCTACTGCTCGAATTTGTCTCGTTGCCAATGATATTTTCTGCCTCACAGAATTTTCTCACATGGCGAAGAGCACCGGTGAGACTGCTCCAATGTACTCTTCTGTTCCTGTTTTCTCGTTTTCCTTTACCTTCTCTCAAGAAGAAGAAGTATCAGAATCCATCTGACCCTTTTGTTGTGTCCCCTTCTGTCCAGAATCCAACAGAAACCAGGCGACTAATTGGATTTGTTAGAGGTCCTTTTCCCCCCGTTGACCGGACTTCTTTTTCCGGTTTTTAGGCCTCCGATAGAGACAATTCTTAAGCTGTGTCATCGGATTGTAAATCACATCAAATCATTAGTTTTACAAGTTTTTACCACTAATGACAATGTTTGTCAAAACAATTGGGAAACGAAGGAAAATTGGAAACAAATCTTTCTGAAAACGAGATATTTTTTACATTGAATTGACACGACTCGTCACTTTTTTGGTTGGATTTCTTCCTACAGGGGTTACTGTAGTATCGCAGAAAACTGTTTTAAAACGTTTTTTGTCTCAAGTTGAAGTCATTGTTTACTAAAAGAATGGCAGAGGGAGAAAACAGATCACTGTAACCGGAATCGATTCTCGAAAAGTAAAAAAATAATTGATTTAGTAACCTGAAACATTAAGAAAAAATGCCACTTCGTTGAAGCTTCCGTATTTTCCAGAAAAAGGTATTCTAATATGGATAGATCTAGAAAACAGTTTTCACTGTTTCTCTGTTCCTTAGAAACTGGTATTGAGAAAACTAACTTCTCTAATAAAACGCTTCAGAAGTAGGCTTCTTGACTCAAAAAAAGGACCGCGTTTCTAATACAGAATTTTCTAATTTTTGAAGTGATTGGGTAACCTAGTGCTTTCAAGCTTTTATTATAATAGTCTACAGTACTTTTTATGTGAAGTAATTATACTTGACTACCTCATCAATTTACTTTTTTCCTAATTCTGAGAGCAACTAGTTACAAATCGAATAAGCCTGTTCCAGAATCAATATTTCTTTAGTTGAGTGAATTCGAGCTGCTCCAGAATCCTTTAGGCTACTGGTTGTTCCTTCCAGATAATTTAACATCAGTCTATCCCCCAGAACTCTAAAAAGCATTAAACTTTTGACAAAAAACCAGTGAGTCTCAAAACATGTATTTCACAACTCATTGACTTAAAAAAAGCCAACTACTGATGAATCACAAAAAAAAACTTCCGAAAAAGAGACAAACGGAGCAGAAGAAAAGGAACAGAAATTCAAAATGTTTATCTCAAATCTCTCAAAAATGAATGCTCCAAAATTCTGTGTGAGCATAACAGGCCAATCAACGCTCCGGTCGTTGATTGTCTTTCCGTCGTCTGCCGCCAAAAAAACTAGAGAAAAAAGATAAACATCATAAAATGGCGTCCGTCGTCGCCTTGGGTGCCCCCGAGTCTCCGGCAGCATTTTTCGAATGAGAAGGAGGGCTAGAAAAGAGAAAAGACATGAAAATGTGAGAAATCAGTGTTATTTTATCGAAACTCCCTGTCGCGGGTCTATATTTTCGCCTCTCCAACCCCGCCACTCTCCATCTCTAATCCTTGTCCGATTCGACCTACTCTTTTCACATCTTTTTTTCGACGGGGTCCTCCTCCACTTGTCGTTTCCTTCCCACTCTCGGCGACAAAAAGAAGAAGGAAGAAGGAGCCTTCTGCAGGAAGAAAAACACCGAATATAAGAAGTGAGGAAGGCTTCCATTCCCGCCCCCCATCCCGTCCTTTCGCCCGTGTTTCGAACGATAATGGGAAGACGACGCACATCGATGTCGTCGACGTCTTCATCCAGATAATCCTACGACATACTGTCTCCACTTATTATAGTATTTTGTGTTGTCAGGTGACCTTAGGTCATCTAGCCAAAATTCAGAAGGAGAAATTCGAAAATTTGAAAAGGTTTGCATGTTTCTGCCTTCCTTTTCGTCTTTTCAACGGCCCCCTTCCTCCAACAATCAAGACGAGACATCGCCTGTTTTCGTCGTCTTCTTCAATCATGCTGTCACTATTCTGTCTGTATTTTAATATTCACCCTATCTCAATCTTACTCTTTTTACTTTCTGCTCAAGCATTCGCCATCTATACATTCCTACTGCCACCAGATCAATCTGACGTCCCTTTCGCCGTTCTACTCATCGTTCTAATGCCCATCTTCACCATTAAACGGTTTGTTATTTCGACGAAAAAAACCCCAAAGAATTGAAAAATGATGTCAGCTGCTATAATGAGGTCAGGAGTTATCCCCATCTCTTATCTGTGCTCCCACCGGGGGGCACGTACTCGAGACTCCTCGAGCAGATATCAATTCTTCTGCCACCAAACGACCTGCCAATCTCATTTAATTTCATTGAACCAATAGCTACTCAAACTTTTATTAAAATTGACAATGTCTTCTCCAATTTTGAGCAGGTGGGAAGTCGAAAAAGTTCAAAAAACGAAACGATTCCAAAAAATGAAAAAGTGGGGGTCAATAGTCTCATGAAACTTCAATGTTACACCTGTCAACCAAAGAAAGAGATTTCGTTTTGTGCCCCGTGTTGAACTGCCCTCGTTTCAATTGCACATGTCCAAACGAAATCTGCCATTTTCTTTTGTTTTGACACCCCGGGTGTTTTCTATTTTCTAACATCATTTTCTCGAAAATCTCTATAAAAACTTTCTAAATATACTCAAAATGTGCGGATCTCGAAGGCAGTTACGACGGTGTCTACAATTCTTACT
This sequence comes from Caenorhabditis latens, assembly GCA_002259235.3. Taxonomy (NCBI): domain Eukaryota; kingdom Metazoa; phylum Nematoda; class Chromadorea; order Rhabditida; family Rhabditidae; genus Caenorhabditis; species Caenorhabditis latens. The sequence goes on along the minus strand of CM056093.1, from coordinate 12,810,457 downwards.
GTAGTTTCTGAATAATAATCGAGAAACTGATTTCAGGAACGAAGACGGGATGAACGGGGTGGCACGTCGAAAACAGTTCAAATTAAGACCATGGCAATCGACAGCACTTCCATCTAGACACGATCATTACAGTTGGTGAGTATTTCGTTTTTTCGTTTTCAGGAAGAGGTCAATTTGTGATTGACAGACAAAAAACACATGCTGATGTGAGCGCAAAAAATCAAAAAGTGAGAGTCTAGCGCAAAACCGGCGCACTCCGAAAATGAAACTTCCAAAAACTAAACTCTGATAAAAACAAAGATTGAAAACCTAGGATTTACTGAAAATTGATGTCATTTTTGAAACGTCAGAAATTCAAGAACCACAGTCTTCTGATGGTTTTTATATTGAATTCCTATGTAGAATCTAGGAACACGTCTTTCCAGAATTGTCCTTTTTTAGAAATTTAACCGTACCTGATCTTTTCTCTTTTGAAGTTCATTCAACCAAAAAAGGCATAATTTAAATATAATATCTGTATTGATATCTCTTATTTACAGTAGATGGACTTGTAATTGTCCAAAATCTAATTATCCTTCGACTTCTGAAAAACAAGCCTTCGATTTCTAAACGTAATCTTACTGTAACGTATTAAAAAAAAATAGAAGTCATGGTCATTCAAATTCTTTCAGACACGTTGTTTGAAACTATAGAAGAACTAGAATGAGAATGCGACAGAAAAACTTCTAAAATTTCTGAAAATTTTGTGGAGTTACGGTAGATCTCGTTTTCTTGCTCACTGATACCATCGAAAATGTTGCTAGCCCCATTACCTCTTCTTGGTTTAATGTTCTGGTTACTGTACCAAAGTATTTTAGAAATTGAAAATATACAATTTCGTAGAAGCTATTTCTCGCCTCGTTTTCTTTTGACACCCCGAATAAATAGATATATTCTTGTCTGTATCACAAACACTGAGTATACAGAACAAAAACTTCTTTCCGCTCCACACCCAAATTGGTTAGCACAGCTTGTTTTGTTGACTGATGACGTCTTCTTTTTCTTCGTATTCCTCGTTCCCCTTTCAATACCAAAAGAAGAGTTGAACAACAATCTGAAAGTTCTTTTTCTGAAGAATCCCACTTTATTCCCCTTTCATCTACAACATATTTTCTTCTTTTTCTCTTCTGTCGATTGTCAAAAATTTGCATGTGGAATGTGCTGCTGTCACCACCTTTTTTCCCCGTTATTGTCGCCCTGTCATTCTTTTTTTTCCAATTTTTCAATTCTTCCTATTCCGTTTTTGTCCGTCATATTATGATAACGTGATATGCCTTCCGCGTGATGACAGACCTTACTTCCCCATTCAGATCAAACACTCTGTAGCTTCCTGTGAATTTCTGTCTGAAATCTCTGAAATTTCTCACCGATCGTTAGTCACAAAACTTGTATTTAGTACAAATCTTTCGTCTAATCCTCCTTGTCTGTGTGGTCGTAAACTATGACGAAACGAGGCGACGAACACTTTTTAACGCCCGTCAAAAACGTTGAGTCTAGTGCATAAATCATCCGAATTTTGCGAGAAAAATGGGAAAGAGAACATTCGTTTTTTTTGGAAACTGAGATGTGGCGAATTTTGAATATTTATTGTGTTCGGCGAGTTGCTCGTGTTTTCAATTTTCGTATAGTTTGTGGTAAACTCAATTTTAACGAACTTGTTTTCACCAAAAACAATTATTTTTTGTGGGAATTGCTAAATAATCAGATTTAAAATTAAAATTTTCGAGAAGTTAGTGATCATAAATATTTCATATCTCACATCTTTTGTCTGTCTGAAATTGCTGATCAGTCGACACAGGATTACTGTAGATCATAGTTTACTCATACATCCAGGATTTATGAAGCCCAATATGGGTTTTATAGGATGCCATTATTCTGAATTCATAATGGAATCTAAGAAAGTCTTTTTGACTAAAAAACTATATCTTATGAAGCTTTGAAGAGATATCTATAAAAATCTGTTGAATCTGGTTACGGTACTTTTGTTTAACCCATGTAGAGCTAATACAGTAAGCCATGAGATATTTCTGATTCTTTGATCCACAGATGGATTTTCTATACTTCTCACTAAAATCTCTTTCTTTTTCTCTACCCAAAAAATGACGTGATCCTATCCAAACAGTGCTTAAAATGACCCTTCTGTCGCCATCATCTTCTTTTTTCTTGTTCTTTTCCAAAAAAGGGTGAGATAGATATATGGAGAGAAGGAGAGTGAAGAAAACTGCACATCCGGTTTAATCGTCATCTCTTCTCTCGTCTTTTCTCCCTATCTCTCTTGGCTCTCAACCAAAAAAAGAACCCAATCGGTTAGAAGGTCCTTCCATGTTTTTTGTGCTGCCCTTTTCTTCCTCATCCAACCAAAATCAGCTCTCAGTTCCCAACTGACACGAACAAGAAAGCGAGAAAGTGTCGCTTCTTTTCTCCCCTTTGTGAATTGATTCGAGGAGAGCAGATTCGTCCATTTCGGAATCCATTTTCGAAATGCATGTCTTCGGTTTCCTCTGCATCTGGAGGTGTCGTCTTCGTAGTCATCAAAAAAAGAAAACAAGGAGAAAAAAGGGAAGAAAAGTTGAAATACGAAACGAAGTATCGGAGAGGGAGGCAATTTGTATGTACTACTCTTGATTCTTCTATCTGTCCACTAATCATTCATTCCTCCTTTTTTTCCTTTTTTCCTATTCCTTTTTGCCTCTTCACATTCCGAGTCCTGCTCAGTTTTTTGCTGATTTCTCCATTTGGCTTAGTTTCTACAGAGCATCTTCTTCTTCTTTTTCTTCTCCGTTTCTTTCCGATGTCTTCTTCTTTTTTCGTCTCCTTGTTCTTCTTCTTGTTCTCCATCAATCCAGCTCTTATTGAGTTTCCTGTTTGCAGAAAACTGCGGAGGGGATAAGTTCCGGAACTAATTGATTCCTTCTCAAACACAAAACAGCTGGGTCATAAAATCGTAAACTCTTGCTTCTCCTCCTTCTTCTTCTTCCATTCTTCCTCTTTCCTAAACTCTTCTCAGATCCCCCTTTTCCAATCATTGTGACCCACTTGGATCAGCTCAACGAGGTCTTTTTCATTTCTGAAATTCGATAGGTCCCTTTTATTTCCATTTCTCTTCTTCTTCTCCCTAACGTTACAAAAGAATCTTGGGACCACTGGACACCTTTCTTTCCTCCTTTTATTATTTATTTATACGCTCCTTTTCCGTCTCTTTTCCTTCCTGATTCTCTAGACGATTTGACACGCTTTTCCGGCGTTTTTTCGAAGTTCACAGCTGTGCAAATTGTGTTGTTTTCTTCCGAACACCTATTTTCCGAAGCGCTTATTTATGGAAGTTATGGAAATCAACAAGCATAACAAATTGTTGTCTTTTCCCCTCCTTCATCCCTCAAATGTACCAAAAAAGTACTGAATTCTCTCTTCTCATTCTTCTTCTATTAATATAAAAATGCGTTTCGGAATTCCACAGTCACATGTAATTGTTTTTGTTCGTTTCTATTTTTATATCTCCTGAGAGAAGAGAAAACACTCATTTATCAGTGAGACAGGTAGTTTTTACCCCTGGATTCTTTACACTCGTTTTATCTTATCAGTTTTGTCGTTATTTTCACTTTGAACTCTTTCTCTTTTCCTTCTGATCAACGGAATTCTGGAGTAGACCAAACAGAGAATCAAGGAAGCGCTACATTGACTTTTAGAGCATCAGATGTTTCTCTAGTTTTCCTGTTTTTATTGGTTTTGATAGAAATTTGTTACGGAATATTGTTTTGAAAATGTTTCTGAAATCTGATACTTTTACAGTCCAAAATTAGCTCGGCACAGTTCTTACAACCGCGCTCTACCGTAACCGAAGAAAATTGCGTACAAAATTAAGAGGCTCAGAGAAAAGTATTCATTTTTCAAAGGCATTTTGGTGGAGCGCAGTTGTGAGAACTGTGCCAAGCTAATACAATATTTCTGATTTAGAAATAAAGCCTTCAGTTTTTCAGTCAGGCTGTTTAGGAATGCCACTTAATCTCATGTTTTTTGAGTTTTAGAATCTCTAAACTCTCCTAAAACCTTTCCGCTTAAGTAGGTCATCCGCCTCCAGTGAACCTTCGAAGCTATCAGTTCCTCCATGAACTTTACTCTAAAAACATCAAAATGACCCAAAATAGTAAAGTTTATCCCCACAATATTCAGTTACAAGTGCCCTATCTGGGCCCTCTAAAAGTGTAGGCGTACATATTTATTTGCTCGTCAAAAATCAGAAATGTTTCCATTCAAAAAGCGAGAAGAAGAAATAAATTATAAATTCCAAGGTCCCGTAGTTTTCTGCAATGGGCTCTCCATTTTTCTTGCCTTCTGTCCTCCCCTCCTCGTACTCACTGCTGGACCTTTTATGAAACAACGGACCCAGTATTTGGGTGAGTGAATGAATGAAAAAAGGAGGCAAGTACCTTATGGCTTCTCTCCGTTTTTCTCTTCAACTTATCTAAAACTTCCAACTCATTTCCAACTGCCCATATGTGGTCTCCTTTTATCCGTTTTTTTGGAGAAGAGCACAGAGGTTTTTGGCTTTTCTGAAGAAGAAGAAGGAAAAAGAAGAAGGAAAAATCCAGATGCTCTCTTTCTCCATCATCTGAAATGAATCTGAATCATTTCCAAATGTAATAGTCATTCACCCGGGTTTTCCGTTTCCATTATTGTTTTTCGAGTACCTCTTGTTACCGTCCTTTTACCCCCCTCTTCTCTGAGCTCTTTTCCGTTTCCGTCAGTATGCCCAAGAGGCTGTAATTAATGCCTTCTTCCCTGCTTTTCAACGCCTATTCCGGCCCATTCATTCTTCCCGGAGACACAATTGTCATTCTTGTCTAGAATTCATCGCCCATGACACCCCGCCCAAGATAGTCATGTATTCAATGTGTTATATAAGACACCTCGTGATAATAATAAATATGAGAAGAAAACTAGTTTTATACAATGCACTCTGTAGTGTTCGCTTCTTCAATTTTCCAAACATTTCTCTCTTTTTTTTCGGAGACTGTCCCTAATATTTTCCGTTGATATACTCCCCAATTCCCAGTAGAAGTTTTTCGAGATTTTCATTATTTGAAAACAGATACGATTTCTTTGTTTTTGTATCAGCTCTCGCCCTCAATTCTTTGTATTAATATAATATGAATTCCCAAAAGATGGGTTCCGAGTTACGGTAGGCGTCAACTACAAATTAGTTCTCTCTCCCTTTCTCTCCCTTTTATTTTTCTTGATTGAGTGAACAGGAGACAGCAGGTGGAGCTTGATGAAGGGTAGAAATGATTGATGATACTCTGCTCAGAGACAGATCTCGTGTTGATTTTATGATTTCTTGTTGAGAGGGGAAAGGGTGCATTCATTTTGAAACCACAAAGAGGATGCCAGCTCGGAATTTCTGGGAATCTGGAGTTGCTTTTTTCGAAAATTTTAAGTAGGAAATAGAGAGAAAAGAAGTGATTTCTAAATAATAGTTTCCTAGGATACGGTATCTAATTCGGAGCAAACGGTTCAAGAAATGAACGAGAGTTACAGTAATTCTAGTTTCTGAAGTCTGAAGTAACTTTTTTTGAAAATTTTAATTAGTCTTCTACAATTTTAAATTAAGAATCTTATCAGTGAGCCAGAATCTCAATAATTGTGCTCTACCGAAACTAAGACCTAGAGCTGGAAATTCCCTAATCAAATCTCAGTCTCCCAGCCTATTTTCCCATGTTCCTTGTTTTTTTCTTTGTGCTCAACTCTCTCTACCATTCTCTCTCTTTCTTACTTTTTCATCTTCTCTTCCAATAGTTTATCTTTAATATCAAACACAGTAGATCCTCCATCACCGGCTCACTTCCAACCATCCACAATACAACCACAGCCTGTGCCGGCCTCCTCCACTAACTCAAACTGCCGACCACTGCCTACGATTCGAGTCGCGGCGTCTCGTTCCAGATTCACGACGAAGATATGACGTCTAGAAGACATACGGTGTGGTTCGTGCCAGGATCCAGGAGGTAAACACATACACACAGAGTTATTTGGCTTGCATGAGTAATTTTAATCACTGAATATTAGGAAGGAGATATAGATGTAGACGTGGAAAAATAAAGTTTTTTCGGAAAAATAGAGCCAGATAGGGAAAAAAGAAGATTTATGAGTATGTTTGTAGATGTTTCTATGGGAATGAAACTAGCCATCCTTCTCTCTTCTCAGTCAGTCCAGTATTCGTTTTCTCATTCGTATTTCCTTTTGCTCCTTCTACTACTCACATCTTCTCTTACATTTTCTCTCTTGCATTTTCTGTTACTTTATTAGAATCTTCTCTAATTTTCTCAAACATTCTACAGTAATCCCCTAGAGTGCAATTGAGCACATTTGCAAAACGGCGAGAAACAATGACTTGTTAATGACGATGGCTTTGACACAGCTTTGGCGATAGTGTGAGAAGGAGGGAGAGAGGCAAATAAACGAGTAAATATAAACAAAATAAGATTCCAGAGCGGCTGCGAAGAGATTTTCGTGCGTATTTCTTCAATGTGTGCGTGTGTTTGAGTGATTGTGTAAAAACGGGCAGTCGAAAAAATGTAGTAAGGGGGAGAGAAAAAAGAAAGAAAAAAGATGAGGAGAGAAGAAGAAGGGGATTCTGCTTCTTCTTCTGTGAGAGTGTGTCAGAAGGTTGTCCGAAAAGATGAGGGGACCACTGATGAGAGACGCAGTGATATGCAACAAAAATGGGGAGAATAGAGGAGGAGAAGTAGGGACCCGGTTAGTCTGCGGAGGGCGTGGCGCGCGTGTGCCGCAACGGACAAGAGACTATTCGGAAAAGCTTTGCGAGAAGTAGTGATACTCAGACTGTGAGAGAAGAGAGAATGATGGCCTCGGCGCGAGCGCGAGCACGACGACGAAGAAGAAGACGAGTTGTGAGGGGGGCCTAGGCAGAGCAGCAGCAGCAGTAGAAGCAGCGGAGCAGAGCACAGAGTCGCGGGTTGTCGTGTCCTGCCCAGGGGCCACTCTGCTCTGCTCTTGTTGTCGTTCGTCATATCAAATGCCACGAAGACGCGGCTCCTCGTCGTCGTCGTCGGCGGCAGGTGGTAGTGGCGGAGGTGGTGGTGGTGGAGGCTTCGGACTATCCAGCCTCCGACGCGAACTCCACCTGCACAACTTCTTCCGCACCTCATCACCGTCGGCGTCGTCGACGTCGAGAACGCCGCCAGCAGTCCTACCGCCGCGTACATCAGCTGTTACTATTCCGGGCACTAATCACAAATTGACCTCTTCCGCTTCATCCTATCATCCGCCACGCGAGCTTACCGTGTCGACGTTCAGCGCCGGCTCGGCAACTGCAGCTGACGGACTTGGAGGTGCCCATCTGACACCATCACTTTCATCTTCGGTACACGCGAGACGGGAATCATTTCTCTACCGTGCCAATGATGATCTTCGAGAAGCATCATCGTTACGACCTGTCAGTCGAGCATCATCAATCGCGTCTAATGAGCACGGGTACGTTTTTTCGAATTTTTGAATTTCTTGACGCTTTTTTTTGCGAATCCTTTCAAAAACCTTTCAAAAATGTTTTCGAAACCAATGCTACCGTATCCCAGAACGGCCTAAAACTATCCCTATTGATTTGATTTCCAACTAACTTTTCCTCTTCTTATCTTCAAAAAACCTCACACGCATGATGATTATGATCATCTGATTGTTCACTTTCACTCAGTTTCATTTTGCTCTGTTCCTCTAAACATTTAATCTTTAATTTGTGTTCCTTCAACCCTTCGTCCGATTTAATCCTCCGGAAGGAAGTCCTTCAATTCTCGTTTTTTTCTGTGCATCAATGAACTTTCATCTTCTTTTTTATCCTCTCTAATTCATATGATATCTCTCTCTTTTTCTTCTTTCTTGTCCTTTTTTCCAGTTCGTTTTTCAACCCAACCATCAGAATCGTCATCCATTTCCATTTCTTTTGATACATTTGTATTCCATTTGTATTCCATACAACACCCAAAAAAGTTCTCTATTCAAATTTACATTCTTCCTTTCTTTCCACCAATTCTATTGAATGTATTTGACTGAATGCTCTGGAATGCCAACACAGAAAATTTTTTCGTGTTGACGGTGAGAAGTATTGGGCTCCAGAGGGGTGTCTCGACTGGATCTGGAGTTGGACGCGAGTGCTGCCACCGACATCTTTTTTCTCTGGAATTTCTGTGTCTTTTGTCTTCTAGATTGCTTGCTGCCACACCTCAATCAGAGAGAAATGAGTTCCTGGTGCTAGAATCTTGTGCTTCTTCTTTTTCAAAAACACACACTTTGTCTTCCCCAAATTATCAGATGCTTGTTTTCATTTCAAGAACTAAATCAAAGAATGAATTACAAAAAAGTGTAGAAGAATTCGAGAAGAAGTAGAAGAAGAAGAAAAGAAGAAGAAGAAGTGTTAGTTGTGACGATGTTGTGTGTATGAGAGTGTGTGTGAAGCGACTAGAGCCAGCGCATGTTTGAGGTGTGACCGATATGAGCCCCCTGAGGGTGGCGCGAGTAAGACTCCAGAAGCAGCACAAGCTGCGCAGAGGCACCACACAAAACAACTGTGTGGTTACTTGCAAAATCGCATTTGGGGCTTTCTCCTAAAGACAACAACATCAATGTCAAAAAGTGTGTCAAGAAGAAGGGAAAAAGAGAGAAAGAAAGAACATTGACACCAACTTTCCGGTTATCAAAAAATGCAATCAAGCCGGCCGAGAGCAGTTGGATCCACAAGGTTGCGATTGCCAATTGTCTACGTCACTCTCTGGGACCAAAAAGTGTGTAATAATTCCGGTTGTGCTCTCCCGACGCGGATGCTCTTATTTTCTCACAGGCGCCGGCAACAACGCCACGGGGCCCCATAAATGTTGCGACCGAAGATGACCGATGTCACGAGAGAGAGAGAGAGAGAAAGAAAAAGAGTTTTGGAAGGAAAAATGGTGGAGCTTGAATGAAAGAAGAAGAAGAAAAAAGATAGAAGACACGCCTGTTGGCTTCTTCATCTTTCTCCGGTTGGGTTGGCCTCGGTTGCCACCTCGAATTTTCATCAAATGTCGATGGGAGAGCAATTGGAGATGAGTCGAAAGAAGAAGAAGGAGAAGCACTTGAGTGGTATGTCAAAACGCTCAAACGTCTTCTGAAGCATCATCATCTTCTTAGTCGGGCCGCGTGTCGGTTTTGTCATTTTCCTGTCATCAACCGCCTCATCGGAGCTGTCGTCCTCGTTTCTGAAGAAGAAGGAGAAGAGGAGATGAAGGCAAAACTAGAAAAAAGAGGGATCGTCATCTTTTTCTTTTTTCTAGTTTTTCTCCTCGTTTGAACACAATTAGGACGAGTCCGGGAGGCTTCTGGTGTTGGAAGAAGAAGAAAAAAGAAGAAAAAACGGGTGGCAGTTGGTGGAAGGCTCCCGGAACCATTGGTCCAAAACATTTATCTGGTGATATCTGCGTCTCTCACAGATTCTCTTTCTATCCTTCTTCTTCTTTTTGCTTCTTGAAGATTGACTTCACAACCCAACGAGAACTGGAAAATACATATCTAGGGAGAGAATCAAGGAAGGAAAATGAGGGGAACGCATTCTAAGGACAATAAAAAAGAAATCAAATTCAAGAATACTAGAAATTACATGCTGAAAGTGATTTTGCTGAGTTCTATACTCTGAAAGTGTCTATCATTTTGTAGAATCATGTAATCTCTAGATCTGAGTGATGCTCTTTTCCATTTCGTAATTATCACTCTACTTTGCATTTTGTTGTGTGACGTAACGGGGTCGCCGCTCTCTTTTTCTAATCAATGATTCCGCATATTACACGTTCTGATAAGTACAAAAATCGCCACCTTCCTGTTTCTAGAATATTTCAAATTGTGATCTTTAAAAAAGGCAGTGATTGGGAAGAAAAGGAATAAAAAGGAATAAGGATGAAATAAATTACCTGAATGATCTAGATCAGAATGAAGAAAGAATCGGGAGTCCACGTGAAATCAAGTGTGCACCCAAACAATATTCGACCGCCTGAAACTTTCTTCTTCTCCTTCTTCTTTTCTATGTCTATGCACTGATACATTTTGTCATCTCTTATCAGAGAGGACACCCCTCGTCACACATAGAGTTTATCAAGCTGCAACACCCAAAACCAACCCGAGAATTGCCCGTGTGTGATCGACTATTTAGTTGTGTTGTTGCTCACGATGGTCGTGGTAATGCCATGTTGCTCTCCACCTCATAATGCCACCTCGCCACCCAAATCTGTGTTTTTGATTAATTTGGACGATGAATCCAGACAGTTTATGGTGTAAGTTAGTGCCCGCTTTCTGAGAATTTGCTCATTCTTCCTTTTTTGATTTCTCAAAAAAAGTAATTTCTACTGAAACAACACATTCCTCTCACTTAATATAAGTCTGGATTGTTCATCCCGTTTCCAGAATTACTTTTTCTTAAAATTTAAGTTTCCTAAAATTCTCAAATCATAATTTATAATTCCTTACTATCAGATCAAATTGTTTATCAACCACTTTTAATTGGTCATTGAACTCTGATTAAATTGAAATTATTTATTTTACCTGATTAAGCAGCCATTCTAAGGATCTTCGTAAAAAAACTACAGTAACTGACTTAAACCTCAAATTTGTTTTTTAACTACCGGTTCAAAATGTTTCCTGTATCTTACTCTACCAGTTTTATAACATTTTTTACTAGGTAATTTCAAATTCTGACGTAAGTAACACTTTTAGGAATGTTGTTGATTTGCACTTTGACCTAGACAACAGGTCTTGCCTTTTCTGATCTGACACTTAAAGTTGATTCAACAGTTTTCTTGATAAGGACTTTTCTGATTCGAAGAGAAAAAAACCAAAACTAATTAATCATCAAGGAGAGTAAGACCAAGTTTCAAACTATCTGATTCGATGTTTCTTAATGAGAGACAGTTCCTGATATATGTCTACCAATTGAACTATCTTCTTTATCTTGTTTCTCGTAGTCTGATTGATATACAGTACTTTTGTCTAAAGATCAAAACAGTTTAAATACTAGAATCTCTCTTGAATCTCTCTCTCTTCTCATCCATTCATTTTCTTCCTAATCACCTTGCCAAAATTTTGCAAATCCGATAGAAGAACACACACCTTCAAAGATGATCTGCGTGTCGTCGTCTTCTCTTCGTTTCGAATAGAGGAGGCCCCGTCCGTCCTCTTATTTCCGGTCTGATATCATGATGAATGACGCTGTGATCAATTGACGGAGGGGAGGGCGGCCCTTTTTTCTTTTCTTTTTCATAGCTGCAACTGCTTCCGTCGATCATCAATTCATCACACTTTCTATGACAGTTCGATTACTTTCAGACGAGACTTTTGAAGCACAAAAAGAGGAAGAAGATGTAGAAGAATACAGAGAATCCGAAGGCAGAAAGAGAGAGAGAGATAGAGAGATAGTCGGATAGTGATGGTCATCCACCGTGTCAAAAAGAAACAGTATCGGCCTCGTATCAAGTCATTTCCGCCCACTTTTTTCTCCCCCCTTGTATCTTTTTTGCTGATTTCTTCTGCAGCAAAGGAGGGGGGCTGCTTCTTCGTTTTCGATGATAATCGACTGAATACACAAAAGAGAAGAAGACGTCGGTTTTCTTCGAACTGTCCCTTCTCCTCCTAAATCTACTTCTTCCACGGAATCCTTATTTTTGACCGTATGAATGACCACGAAACGGATTACGATGACGACGAACACTACGAAGCTGATTTCGATTTTGAGTTCGTTTTTCTTGTATTACTACTACTACTGTATCTCAACTTTTAAGTATCTTTCTAATTTCTGATCTTTCAAAATTCATTCAACTTGGTGTGTGTCCTTCTTCAGAAGTACCTCTTTGCACTTCTGGGAGGTCGAGTACTTCTAAAACTTCTTACTAACGATCACGTCTTCACATGATTTTCATATGATTTTGATTTTTTCCCTGTCGAATCTCTGATCTTTCCGTCTCTCTCTCTTCTGATACTGCTTATGAAGTGAGAGATGATTAGCTCTTCTCTCTGACGTCCGTTTGTCCAGAAATCCGGTGTCTAAAGCCGGTCCTCGCCCCGTATTAGTTGTCTTCTTATTCCTTTTTTCTTCATCAGTGCCATCTTCTTCTTCTTCTTTTCTCTTCTTCTTCTTTCTTCCAAGCTCTGCCCACACTCTCGTCGTTATCCGTTGTTTTCAGCGTCTGGTCGACAACCAAATCAGCGTAGCTCACTCCCTCTCTCTCTTTCTCTTTCTCGTATTTCTCTCTCCTTTTTCTTTGCAAGAGTCTTCAAAAAAGAGTGTTCATTTTCCACATTCTTCGTCTACTTTTTTATCCTCTTCTCCCCATATTCCTTATCCAATGTCTTCTTCAATTGGATCTTCTTCTGTCATCCATCCATCGCCGTCATGTGAAATGCAACATCGTCGTAGTCAGAGGCATCCATCAGATACACCTTCTTGCTTTGGATCTTTCAAAAGTCTTTTTCTACGAGCACGCACAAATCGTCAGTGAGTTCACACGCATTAGTGCCCAGTCTTCTTCTTGTTTGACAGCATTCGAGAGATTCATTCACAGCTAATTGCGACAAAAACACATTTATTCGTTGGGTTGTGCCATTTCCCGATTTTCCAAGAAGAGGAGTTTCATCTTCAATTTTCTTGAAGCTCATAAATATTTTCTCATATTTCATTGAACTACGTGAATCCTTATAAGTGATCAATTGATTTGACCTCTTGGTTTTCTTTTGAGATTGTCTGAAACTACTACTTACTATCTTCACATGATTTTGATGGAAAAGAAACAACTTTCAAGAGTACGATGACTTCCGGTTTAAAAACTGGTACATTTTTTTTGTCATAAGATTCAGAAGTTTTGACGTAGATAGACTAGAGTACGGTATTTTCATATGACTACAATTTAGGTGTCAGATAGAGGCTCGAAAAAATTAGAATTCCTAAAACGAGGTCAATTTGAAACGTAGGAGATTTGAAGCAGGTGAAAAAAATTTGCGAAAAACTGCCTGCTGTAAATTGTATGTGAAATGTGACTAAAAATTCAGTTCGCCAAAGTTGAAACACGAGATACGTCGTCTTGAATTTGGAAACTGGAATTTCAAAAAACTGTATTTTTCAACTTCTGACTTCCGGCCTGATACCTGAATGAGTACGTTCTTCTGAATGGATATCTGAATTTCTGCAAGACTCTCTAGAATTTGTGTCGTGTTTCTAGCTTTTAGAAATTGCTTCTGGTGAGGTTTTCAAAATTCTAAATCTGTCTAGAATCCTAGAATTCCAAATTAGACATTTTTATAACTAGTGACCCTGATAATTGTTCCAATGAACCTTCAACCTCTGATCTGGTTGACCCCCCCATCTTCTTCTCTTATCTAAATATTCCTCCACTTTGTGTGCTCCCATCTCCAGGAGCATGATCCATTCGAACAGATAGTTCGGATGCTCTGCTCCTCCCGCCGGTTCGCGACCTCAGGTGTTGCTGGTCGAGCAGTTGATTGTTGAGGATCCCTTCTGTATGTATGCCCCGTGTGACGTAGCGTCGTATGTTTGCTGGTGCGTGTGCCTCATGTGTGGCGTGCGTGTGTATACAGACAATTTCACGTACCGCGCCGCGCACAGGCGCTCGCTCCCCCGTTTTCCTCTTTGCCTCAAACCAATTCGTTGCGCTCCGGCGTCGCTTCGCTCCGTACTTTTGTGGCCAAGAGCGCCAAATAAAGGATGATTCGAGGAGAATAGGGAAAAGTGAAAGAGAGAGGGCGGGGTCAGAGGTCGTCATCATCATCGTCATCATCATCGACGAGCTCTCTCCCTCTTCCCGAATCGGTGACATACACTTTCGCACATAAAAGAAATCTCGGCCCGCATTTCCAACCGTTTCTTGCATTTCGATTGAGGGCAAACCAACAAACAAACATACCGTCGCCCCGTTTCTCTCTCTCTCTCTCTCTTCTCATCTCTTCATCTCTGTTCCTCAGAGTCTTTTCAAGGGGAGAGAAGGGGGAGGCGCGGAGGGGGTCGTTGTCGTGTGTATTCGGATTGCTGATTTCACACCTCTCAGGGTTTCACACCTCCTTCTTCCCGACTCTAAATATTCATTATTTTCAAAAATTCTCACTACTCTCTCGTTCATCATTCAAAATCTGGCACCCAACTCAGAATATCTGACACCTTCTTCTACTTCTAGAAGACCGTCCAGAAGGTTTGTGAGCTCTTCTTCTTCATTCTCGTCTCTCAAGGTGTCTAAATCTCGTGTCTCTACCTCTTTCATTTGGCACATTTTTGAAATCAGTCTCTTTCTTTTTCTTGATCACCTGGTAATGGGTTTCAGAAAAGTCATATGAGGCGCTGTAGTCGTCGTTGATTCTGAGAAGAAGAAAAAAGAAAAATGCGCCAATTGAAAAATTGGAAAATCACATGTCGTTTTTCCACGGAAAATGCATTTTTTATTCTGAACTTTTCCGAACTCATTCATCCATAATACCTGTTCCCGGACTTGAAGGGCTCGAAAAAAAGAATTATTTTTGCTGAAAAGCAAAATAAAATTGGCTGACACACACGGAGAGCTTATTTTGTCTACTTACCGACCTTTCACATCAATCATTTTCTCTTCTCTGTCATATTTTTACTTCTGAAAACCCACAAAAAAGTTACGTTTTTTTTGAGTAAGAGACTAACAAGTGGTGGTCCCTTCGTCTTCTCCTGCCTCTTTTCTTCTCATTCCAACACTTTTTCTCCATGGAAGAAGAAAATGACAAACCGAAAATGGGCGGAGCCTATGAGAGGGGCGGTGCCCCGGCTGCAGCACAGCTGAGCCTAGACGTTGTCTTGCTCTTCATTCAGTCCTTTTTCTTCTACTTTGCCCCCACTCGTCCACCCCGAATTCCTCTGACCTATAAATCTGTAGACTTTAAAATATGTCAATTTCTCTAAATAACAATAACAACCGGAGCGTCCGTCGAAAATTCGGAGAGTCCGGATTCACGTTTCGGTGAGCATCCAACTACTACTTCTTCAGTTGACTTGTTGCATGTTTTGGAGATGTTTCTCTCTCTGTGAAGTATATGAGTTTTTGTGTTTTCGAAATCGAAAAACGAGACGAAAAGTCATCAACAAAATAGATGAGGGTAGATTAGTAGTCATCTATATGTATTTACGATAGCTCAGAAGGCTCTCTTTCTCTTTTCGACTCGACTAGTCATCCGATTCGTTTATGTTTTTTTTTGCTTTGAAGCATGATGGTTCATGGTATTACGCGTAATTAGAAAAAAGAAAAATAAGCAGAAGAGTGAAAAACGAAAAATTCAAACTAAATAACAATAACAATCGTGGTTTTGCTGAAATGTAAAGAGATATACAGCGAAAATTTCCAGATTCAGAATTCAGAATTTTGAAAATTTCAGACACGGCGACGACCTGATTGTGACCCCGTTTGCTCAGCTATTGGCAAGTCTTCGGAACGTTCGATCCAATCTGATTTCGATATCCAACATCCAGGTAGGCGCTGAAGAAAGAAAGATCAAACATCCAATCTATATCTGGAAAAGAAAGAAAAAACCGGGAGAAAAATGAGAAACAGGAAGACAATTTCTATAGATGGAATACTTCCTTTCTTTTGGGTTATTTCTCACTCCATCTCATTTTTTCTTCTCTCCCTGTTTCCTTTCCTTCAATAACAAAATCCGCCTTTTCTTTTTTCATGAGCAATAACCCAATTCCCAAAGGACACTATATTTCATGTTATTTTGTCTACTTTGCAAAGAAAAAACTGGAAAGACAACAAGTTGTTGGCTCTGCAGGGCGGCCAGGCTCCACCAGAGAATGTTTAAAGAATTCTCCTCTCCATTGTTAGAAATGATTTTTGATTCGACAAGTAGTCTCTTTTAAAATTGAACAATTTGTCTGATGACCGCCCACTTCACCTTGTTAGTGCACAAATCAAAGATTGAGAAGAGAAAAATGAGGTTTTGAGATGCAGAAATTTGAGAATTCTCTTCTGGAGCATCAGATGAGCAATTTAGAGTTAGGAAAAAGAGGAAAGTCATGACAAAAAAGAGTTTCTCTGCTCTTTTTTTCGGAAAAAGGTTTTCTTCGTAGAAGGAGAATACCAGCAAAGCCCCCTGTGTATGTACATATGTAAATAGCAGTGGGGGACCCTTTACGGACACTCTAGAACAATGGGAAACGTTTTTTCTTCTTCTTTTTTCTGAGGAAAGGAGAAGAAGAAGTAGTATCACGTGGATTAGAACTAGATGGATGAGAAGAAGACGGGGGAAAAGTGAATTCTCAAATTTCAGAATAGCGACGACAGTCGACACGCGAATCGAAGTACGAAAAGACCGCCGTTGCACAATACTCCACTTCCAGACGATGTTGTGCAATGTGCGCATGACACACTCGGTAAGAAAGAACAAGAAGAAAAAAAAAGAAGAACGTCTTCTGATGAAAAGAAAAAAAACGGAGAGAAGATCAAACTAGAGATAGTTTAGAGATTTGATAAGCCTTATGACTGTTTTCTTGTCTGAATCGTTCCCGAAGCTATTACCGGAAACTATTTCTTCTGGCGCCATTAAGTTTTCACGCATGACGGTTTCTTCCTCTTTTTGTATGTTTTCTTGATCTAGAAATACAGAAAATCTATTCAAACCTGTGAATTGAATCACATGATTTCAATTTTCAGAAGAACTCGATTGGTGTCTCGACCAGCTGGAGACGATTCAAACGCATCGATCTGTGTCTGAAATGGCGAGCAGTAAGGTGAGAATTTGAAGCTTTTGGCATTCTGAAGGCGCTCTTTTTCTCTTTTTCTTCTTCTTTTCGGTCCTTTTTCGGTCCCATCTGTGCCCCTTTTTGAGTTGTCGTCGTTGTCGACAAGCTGAATTCAAATTCAATCCGAGCAATGTCATCGGAAGGGAGGTTCATGAAGAGAAAAGAGATACGCCTAACTCAATCCACGAGATGGCACTTGTCTTTTCTTCTTTCTGAGAAAAAAAAGAAAAGAAAAAGGAAATGAAAAGAAGAGCTAGAAGAGAGAAAAGACACACACATGGGTTACGGTGACTGATATCATTCACCCTCCCCCCATGTTTGACCGCCTCATAAAATGTGTTGATGGTGGGAATAAGGAATGGATCCAGTCTGTCTACCGTAACCGATGTGTGATCAACACAAAAGTACACTTGGCACGGCGCCAGGGGGTTTCAAAACGAGAAAATCACGTCATGGGACAAGAATCAGAACTGATTTCCGGCTGTGTGCGGGGTCCAATTAAATAAGGTCAGAAGCAAACAAGTGTTCGGTGTTAGCGACAAGGCGCCAATCTCATCAATTACAAAAAGATTTGTTGCACTCGATGTATTCTGATAGTGAGGATCCCAATATCTCTTCGATTCTGCGTCTCTTTCTCTCCCATTTCCATTGATACCGTCTAATTGTCCCCCCGAGGAGGACCTGCGCACATCTTGTATGATAAGAGAGGAAGAGAGAGAGACAGAGAGTGCTTCGGCTTCTAGTAGCGGTTTGCAAGCGCGACTTCCGGTGATTGATGCTGTAGAGATTGATGGTGTCATTATTTGTTATATACTTTATGGTGGTGATAGGGGGCAAAAAGAAGAAGAGAGATAGGAAAAGAGAAGCGAGAGAACAGGTTGATTGGACGTCTTCTGAATTGAGACGCAGATTTCTTGTCTCTCGATTTTTAAACATGGCCTCCACTCTAACTCTGGAGGCGGGGTTAAATAAATGACACTGGGGCAGGGAGAGGAGGGAACTTTTCAACTAATTAGCATCTCTCTCTCTCTCTCGCGCCACGCAATGATAACACATGATATATTAAATACAATTTGAGTTTTTGCAGTTCCGCAAGATGCTCAACAAGGAGTTGTCGCATTTCGCCGAATCGTCAAAGTCCGGAACACAAGTCTCCAAATTTCTGATCACCACCTACATGGACAAGGAAGAGGATGAACCGTCGATCGAGATCGAAGTGCCCACAGAGGTGTGTTTTGTCGATGAATTTGTGTGTGAAATAAAAACAAAACAAAACAAAAACTGACTGACTGATGTCTATGATGTCTCACTCTCTCTCTAGTGTGTGTGTGTGGTAAGAACCTGTCGGGGGCGGGCTTGAAAGAAGATTGTATTCTTCAAAAAATGGAAGCGACACTCACACAATGAGTACATCCCCACACGCTCATATTTCGTACTACTTTTGATACTTTTTGTCCCAAAACTGAAAAGCAAAAGATTGAGAGAAAATGTATTCGGAAGACGAAAAAGATGGAAATAATAATTCGATTATTTCAATGCACAAGGTACTGTATTTTCCTTTTTGCGCTTTGATCATTTTTAAAAAAAAAAAGTAGATACCTATTATCAAAGGTCGCCATCCTCCCAATCGGCTTCTTGAAATGTCACGTCCCGATCAGAACAGACCGTTTTCTTCTTCTTCTTCATTTTCGTCTGGTCACTTCAGTTATCTATTTTGTTTGTGACCATTCCCCTACTCACTTTACACTTTTTATTCGGTTATTCGGTCCCCGATTTTTTAAAATTAAAAAATAGAAGAAGAAACCTGTGGCACTTCCTCAATGATTTCTATTCACAACGTCTTCAACTGTTCAGATTTTCTACAAAATCTGATTTTACGATACATGGTAATAGTAGTAAACAAATAAATTTTATTTGTACATGGGTAGTAAACGATCCATTTATTTTAAAGATCACCCACATGTTTAAGATGTTACAGAGAGAGAAAGAATAGAACATTTTCCTGTTTTCTCTCACTAATGTTCATTAATCTTCTAGGTACAAGGCCCTTCAACATCTGGTCCAATGACGCTCTCAATTCTGAAGAAAGCCCAAACAGCCGCCATGAATAAGATCTCAGGAGTCCGAAAACTTCGTGCTCCGTCTCACGATGGTCAATTACCTGAATACGGAGTGAATTGTGCACGAGAGATTGCTGTTCACATGCAACGGCTCGACGACTGGGGACCCGACGTCTTCAAAATCGACGAGCTCTCCAAGAATCACTCGCTCACAGTCATCACTTTCACACTGCTCCGTCAACGTAACCTCTTCAAAACGTTCGAAATTCATCCGTCTACTCTGGTCACCTACTTGCTCAATCTGGAACATCACTATCGAAATAACCATTATCACAATTTCATTCACGCAGCCGATGTGGCTCAATCGATGCACGTGTTGCTCATGTCACCTGTTCTTACTGTAAGTTTTTTTTCTTGGTCTTAATCTGAAACTCATTTTATATAATTATAGGAAGTATTCTCGGATCTGGAAGTGTTGGCAGCAATCTTTGCTGGTGCAATCCATGACGTCGATCACCCGGGATTCACGAATCAGTACTTAATTAACTCCAGTAAGTATACAAATCACACGTTTTTCTCACTAATTTATTGTTTTTGCAGACAACGAATTAGCCATCATGTACAACGATGAAAGTGTTTTGGAGCAGCACCATCTGGCGGTTGCGTTCAAACTTTTGCAAGATTCCAACTGTGATTTCCTTGCAAATTTATCCAGAAAGCAGCGTTTGCAATTCCGAAAAATAGTGATTGATATGGTAAGCCAATTGATATGAGAAAGATGATGATGTTGGACCGGAAGTGTCACATTAAATTAGGGGAAAATTAGAAGTCTCCTTCTTCGTGTGTTTATTTGAAAAGTGACAACACCATACGGTCTCTTCTTTCCCCCTTTTTTCTCTAATTTCGATTAGTCATGAGTAACGGATCACGTGTAGAGTAGAAGGCAACGGAAATGACGGGTCCATTTTATTGAAACTTTTTTTGGAAGATTTAAATTATTTATTTATTTTTATAGGTGCTGGCCACTGATATGTCGAAACACATGTCACTTCTTGCTGACTTGAAAACAATGGTCGAGGCGAAGAAGGTTGCCGGAAACAATGTAATCGTGCTGGACAAGTACAACGACAAAATTCAGGTTTGCAACAAATTACTTTTTATCCCCTACTCTTCCCACGCGATCCCCCATTTGAATTCATTTATTTATTCATGTGTCATCATTTGTAGGTGTTACAATCGATGATTCATCTGGCTGATCTCTCAAATCCAACTAAGCCAATCGAATTGTATCAGCAATGGAATCAGAGGATAATGGAAGAGTATTGGAGGCAGGGAGATAAGGAAAAAGAACTTGGACTCGAGATTTCACCAATGTGTGATCGTGGAAATGTGACGATTGAAAAATCACAAGTGAGTTGGTGGTTATCCAGTTTGAAAAATTTAAAGCAGAAATTGGAATAACACGAAACAATTTTTCTAAATTTTCTAGGTCGGATTCATCGACTACATCGTCCACCCTCTCTACGAAACATGGGCGGATCTTGTCTATCCTGACGCTCAAAACATCCTGGATCAACTGGAAGAAAATCGAGAATGGTATCAATCCCGAATACCCGAAGAACCGGAAACAGCACGTACCGTAACAGAAGAAGACGAGCACAAATAGCACCACGAGAAATGAAAAAAACAGGACCAAAATGAACTCAATACGTGTCTTTTTCAAATGATGATGATGAGATGATGATGTGCTAGGTGATTAATTGTATACTCAAACACACACAGAACACTCATGCAAAACATAAATGAGAGCGGGTGCCACACTCAGCTTATAGTCGATTCGTTTTTTATTCGTCAATTCTCTCTTTCCCTCCCCATCCCAAAGAAACTCTTCTAGTCACTCCCCCTCCCCAATCTCTTGTATTTCCATCCTCTATTTATCCCCCATCCCGTTCCAACTACAGAATCATCTCAAACCAAAAAAAACCATCAAAAATGCTTTATGAACTGAGACTGAAACTTGCCAAAATGAACAACTTCTGTCGAAGGACTCTGTTAGATTCAACCCCATTATTTCCTGCCCTTCCCTCCTCAATCAAATTTTCTTTTTCCTTTTTCTCTTTTTTGCTTTTGTCTTTCTATCGGGTTTCAACCTCTCTCTTTTAGAATTGTATTCGCACTCTCCGGTGCTTTCTCTTCCCAGTCGTTTACCGTTTCTCCCTTTTTTCTAGACCTCCACTAGATCCCCCCGTTTCCCCCATCTATTTTGTTCTCCCTTTTTCTAGTTTTTCCCCCCTCAAAATGTTCAAACTTCCAGCTTCTATATGTATGTACACATTGCATCTTTCTCGCTTTAATTCAGATTTCTATACAGCTCTATGGATTCCGTTGAATGTGGTAATTTCAAGAAAATAATAATAAAACAATTCAAATTTTATTCGTTTGTTTTTATATGAGAATCATCTGGAAATCATAAAGACAAGCTGAAACAACTGGAAAAAACCAATATCGGGGGCGTCTCAAATGACAGATTTTTTTAAAATTCTGATTTCGGTTTAGGTCAAGATTTCTTTTTCGGAGGATTTAACGTTGTGGCCGTGGACGTGAAAATTCTCAGATCGGCCCGGCCCGTTGCAAGTATGATATTCTGAATTCTTTTTTCTTTGTAATTTTTATGATTTTCATATCAGATTAACCAGGTTTCAAAGTTATGTAAGTGTCTAGATTCCGCGATTTCCCTCTTTTTGCAGTTTGAAGAAGATTGAATTCTGGAGAAGATATGTGTTTAGTTGGATTCATTTATAATTTTGATATAAAAAAATCATCACGGAGATTTCAAAAATTGAAAAAAAAAACTCTGGAATCCTTCAAAAAAGAAACGAAAATATTAGTGAAATCTGTACCGAAATTTTATGAATTCTAAGTTTTTGAATATCTTCTAA
This sequence comes from Caenorhabditis latens, assembly GCA_002259235.3. Lineage (NCBI taxonomy): Eukaryota > Metazoa > Nematoda > Chromadorea > Rhabditida > Rhabditidae > Caenorhabditis > Caenorhabditis latens. The sequence continues at coordinate 12,788,627 of CM056093.1, read as the reverse complement.
ATTCAACTTTCTAATGTTTCCAGCAGAATTCGTTTTTTTTTCATATCCGATGTTTTGCAAAAAAGAAAATTCAAATTTTCAGCTGCTGGTTGATTCACCAAATTAGTTCAGAACCAAAGAATTATCATAATTTGTGTCCGATGTTCAAAGTTCTTTGCCAAAAGTCCAAAAAACAAAGAACTGGCTCCCTCGGGTAGGAAATCGGATTTCCAATTATTGGAAATTTTTGAGAAAACGTCTTCTAATCAGATAAACTCTTCGTGTCTCCTTTTCCCAACTTCTCTTCTTTTTCTTCTGTCGCATTTTTAAGCGTATGCACACAATTTGTCACTTCTTTGCGTGTCAATTCCCAAAAGAATTCAAAACTTGAAAGAAGCGACAACATCTCCAAAACATTCACAACAAAATTCAGAATCAGTCGGTGGCTCTTTCCTATTCTTCTTTTCCTTTTTCTTTTGATTTCTTCTGCATGTTTAGACAATTCATGAATAGAGTAAGGTGTCTCTCTATCCGGTAGAAACATGAATTATTCATAGCCAGTTAAATGAGTGGAACGCGTGAGGAGAGCTCTCTGCTTTAGCTTTCGGAGAGCATTTCCTCTTTTCTTCAGACGTCTCTAATGGCCACAGAGCCCTCTTTTCTTCTTCCAACTCCGCTAACATTTATTTCGTCAACTCTCTTATTGGCCCCCTCCCTCACTCCAACAACATTCGGACCTTCAAATTGGTTTCTTCCTCACAACTTGACAAAACATAGGTTCACTTGGATAAATAGCTGGATTTTCATTTCCCTAGTTTCCGTTGGCTACTATGACTTTTCCTTTTTGAAGTCATTCCGATTTTTGATAGGAGAATGTGAGAGATGACCATGGCAGTCTTGAAAGTGGAAGTTATTTTATATTTCTTTAACACTGTCTAGACGAAGGTAAGATTAGTCTGAAGAGAAGCTGAAGGTCAGTGTAGCACTGCTTGAAGCTTGACAAAAGTCTGATGAGAATGATCTTTTGATTCATTGTCAGCAGGGTTTTAAATTTTCAAAAATTTAAGATTCAATATTTAAATGAGTTCTCAGTTTCCTTTCACATCAGTTTGTATGTTTTTTTCTCAAATTTTTCGATTATGAATTCATTTTAGGCTTAAAAATAAATTGATTTTATTGTAAGTTACAGATTTTTAAAGAATAATAATCCATTTTTTATAAATTATTAGGAAAAGTCGCTCTATTTTTTCTACTTTTTGAAACGACAAAAATAATAAATGAGCTTATTTTCATTACAAAGGTATCCTAATTTTAATGCGATTACCTCTGTCCTTTTTTCAAACATTTGAAATTTAAAAAGTGACAAAGTAGTGCAAGAGTACAGTCATTCTGCCTATAAATGCTCTTTTATCAAACCTACAGTACTGATGAAATTCGTAAACACACATAACTTTTTTCCCAAAAAACTGATAACCTCTCTCTCTTTTCTTACCAGGTTTACGATTGATTCATAAAACATGGAAAACTGTTTCATCCCTCCTCTTTTCATTTCTCGTAACTCTACAAACACTTTGTGTTTTTTGAGCCGATTCTGTTAGTTCCTCTCCCATTTCCAACCCGATTATGCTAATATGACATACGGCTCCTCCCCTCTCTTTTCACTCTCGCTTGTGACTTTTTCTATTTGGAAACCGACTCGACAACGATTAAAAGAGTCATAAATCAGGTGAGAGGAGGCATCAGCTTCATTCCCCTATTTCCTCTCATTTATTTTCGCGCACCCGTAATATGCCATATGTTTTCCAGCCGCGTTGCCTTCCATTGCGCACTGAGCTTATGTGACATTTAGATGAAAGACAGGGGGAAATTCATTCATTCGATCAACCATAAAATCAATGAGAAACGAGGCGGTAGATGCTAATTGTCGAGAGGAGAGAGGCGGAAGCAGAAGCATAAAAGACCGCCCGTGTTAGGAGAGGAACGTGTGGTCAAATATTTGAAAAGAAGGAGGCAGGAACATGTGTTGTCCTCCTGGAGTCATGCTCTTTGAGTTCTCTCCACAGGATCGGAGGGTCATTTCACTTATTGACCAATATCCCTTCAAACAGATTCAATTACCTTCTCTCTCTCTTCATCTCTTCGTTTATCTTTTTATCTCTTGTCAACGCACTCGTCCCACCGAGACTCCCAGACCAAGAGGATCGCTGCGTGTGAAACACAATACAGTCTATTGCGACGCAGAGTGACTGGCACAACATGTCAACTGATAGAATGAAGGAAAATGAAGAGATTAAATGAGTCGAAGAGACGCAGAATGTCTCGGAAGTTTTGCGCTTTTTCACTTTTCCTCTTTTCCTCTTTCCAATTTCTCTTGATGCTCTATTCCATAATCCAGATCACAACCTTTTATCAGAATCATTCTGAATCTTCTAAAACTCAGAAATGTCCAATCCAATCAGAATTTTCACTCAGAATCCTAGATCTTGGCCAGCTTATATTTATATTAAAACCAGCTGCCAGTAAAAAAAAAAGATTTTCATCAGTTTCAGCTGAGCAAATCGAAAAAATATCATTGTTTTCATTTCAGTTGTTTTTAATAATTTCGATAGATTCAGCAAACAATATAGCTGTTTCCAATATTCTTTTGAGTCATTGTTTCTGGGCAAAAGTAGAAATCTTGATGATTCAATTTTTAGAATTACTTTTTCAAATTGTCATTAATATTTTTCTTTCGAAATACAGTACCACTATCAAACTGTTTTAGTAATTAACAATAAATCAAAACTATTAACACATAACCCTTCTTACAACCTCGCTTTACCGAAACCGAAAAAATTGTGTGCGAAATTGAGAGACTCATAGAAAAAGAGACGTTTCCCGAAAAGATTTCTGTGGGGCGCAGTTGTTGGAACTATGCCGAGCTAATAAGCCATTCTCGTAGATCATTCCAATCCCTTGTTCCAAAACATCTTCCATATAAAGTTTTCATCCGAATCTTCCCACCTTTTCATTTCATTTCACTTCTTTTTCTTCTTTTTCCAATTCACCTAAAACGAGGTCGAATTAAAAAGTTGTGAGAATGAACTCTCTCTCTCTCGTAGTTTCATGATTAGTCATCACTCACTTTCTCTATTTCTCTCATCTCTCAATAAACTTGTACTCATCGCCTTGTTTCATTTCACTCCCACAATCGAAAACAATTTGTTCAATCTCTTTCTGCGTCTCTCACTCTCTCCTCTGAATATCTCTCTAATCCTTTACATTTCAATCCATTCGACATATGTTTCCCATTGATATCAAATTTTCGAGTCGTTCATCCTCTCCTCTTTCTCCTCCAGATAAGTGTTGCCAATTCACTTGAAGCTTCTTCTTCTTTTCCTTTTCCAAAGTACCTCTCCTTCTTCTCTTCATCCACAGCTTGTAAATCGACACCATCTGGCACCGGACATAATTCGATTTTTATTTGCTTTTGTTTCCACTATTTGGGGTCTAGACTTCTCTTCCTGTTTTCTTTCTATTTTTGGAATACAAAAACAAGAAAAAATAGAAAATAGAGTTCAATGAATAATGTATCATCCAATTTTGTGAGTATTCAGAATAACAATTGAAAGTCATTCTTTCTCTTTCTGTCTCTTTCCTTCATTTTCCTTTATTTGCTTCGTGTCTCACCGTCATTTCGAAACCGCGCGAGCCCAATTTCCCCTTGTTTTTTTCTACTTCCTACCTTTTTCTTTTTCGTTTTTTTTTTCATTTTGGAACGTTTTGACACTTGGTAAACATACCACCTATTTCTCTTTTCTTGATGTTCTCTTTTTCTCTTTTTCTCACTTCTTTTTCTCATTTCAATTTGATTCTGTCAAGATATCACTGTCTCTGTTTTCTCAACAATCAAGAATGTCAGCTGGAAAAACACCTGAAAAAAAACTTTTTTTGAATTTCCTCACGACTCCAGATCGAATTTCATTTCTCGTTTATACATTCTTCTCAGTTTCAAAGAGGAGAAAAATCACGAGGTCCTATTTTTGTTTAGCAAACAATTCTGATCACTTCTGATAAATTTCTGAGTTTTTTGTTTCGTCTAGAACTTCTAGAAAACATTACAAAGCTCCAATATCTGATATATTATCATAGCTCATTCCTGACATCTGCGTTCCATTGAAAAAAAAACTTCAAAATGAAAGTTTGAGATTTTAAAGGATTAAAGGTGTAAAAATTCAACTATATTTTATCGGATGATATTGGATTTCTCGCGAACAACAAAACCTAAAAACCAACCATCTTGTTTTAAATCTTCTAACTTCTTTTCCTCACTCGATCTCTGATCCTTTTCCATCTCATCCAAACGCCTCTAACTTCTTTTCCAACTTTATCCCCATTTTTTATGACGTGGCAATAAAAGAAACCACTTTATTGAACACATTTAATGTGACAAGTCTCTCTTCTTACTTCCCACCTTTTGTCAATTTTCCAGCAGCCACACCTTCTTATTCTTCATCTGATTCCTCCTCCCTTTCCTATCGTACGACTCATTTGAGAGGCATCAAATTGATAAATATGTAGATGTCACCTCTTCTCCAAGGCCATTGACTACTTGTTCGTAAGTATCCCCCCTTCCCTCCCACCTTCTCTCTAATCATGTCTTCTTTTTCTTTTGTATTCTTCTTCTTCCATTCCCGTGACAAATCTTTCTCTTTTCCGTAAGGACAAGACGTCTTCATCCATAAACAACTTTTCACTTTTCCTCACGTCTTCCACCCCGTTTATGACCGAATTTTCTTGTCCTTCGCCCTTCATTTCCTCCCCTAAATGAGTCCATTGTCTCAACCCATTTTTGCTCTTTCTTTCAAAAAGAAGACGACGAAGAAGCACCCCCAATTTCCTCTTCTTCGCGCATTTCGTATCCATGAGCCATTATGTTTCGGTCCACACCAACCGAGAGCTACTGCACTTTTTATAGCTCTTATTTTGGCTTCTTCTTTCCTCTTCCATCCATCCTCTGTTCTCATTTTTCGGACAACATCCACTAGGAAATGCATTCCCGCGCACTGCCTTCACCGATATATGTATATGTACACAATTCAAACACAGCGGCCACCCAATATGTTTGCATTTTACAAGTCCAATATGTTCGGTTACCTTTTTCCTACCATTTTTCTGTCTTCACACCTACGCTTTCTCTTTTTTTCAATTGAGGATTTCTTAAAACTGTATACTTGTTCTTTGATCGTTTATCCTGTTAGGACGCAGTACGGAATCGGGAAACGTTTGTTTTGGTAGACATCCGGACAAACAGACCCACATGATGTTTTTCTGCTCTGCTCAAAGTTGTACAGTAATTGTCTGAAAATTAGAGATACGGAGCAAGAATTTTCAGAGACCTATGTTATTGGATAGAAAATTTTGTGAAATCTATAATGTTCCAGATATAAAAATTTCAAATCTACAGTTAAACCTTTGAGTCGATGCTCATCTTTATCAATTCTACTATACACTTTCAGACATAAAATCATATGGATCTGTGATTTAAGGATTCCCTGTAAAACTTGAAAATGAGTTTTTCATGCTCGAAACATTCCTCTTGCTTTCTTTAATACTGTAAGATGACCTTTCAATTTTATGAACTTTCCAATACGAACTTGATTACTCATTCCCGCTTTTTTTGTTTTCCATTTCGTCCCAATCTTTTTCGGAACACTTTTCAAAAAGTCTCTCGTACTATTCGAACTGGTACTGCTTCCCAGCTGCCAACTATTGTACCAGGTGCAACTTTCCCTACTTCCAAACTCTTTCTTCATCCCCATCTGTCATATTTCCAAGTCTCTACACTTTCCGACCCCTTTTTTAAAACCTCCAGATGCTATTCCATTCCCATTTTTTGCTTGTTTTGATTCACTCATTTTCTAGTTTTCACTCAACTACTATTCCTTCTTTTTCATCACATGATCCTCACCACTTTGCCGCCTTCTTCTTCTTTTTGATGATCCTTTTGTAATTATACGCTTATGCCTCTTTTCGTGTTTTCACTTTCCAAAATATACAGTTTGCCTCATCCTCCTCCTCGAAACTCAGCTTAATGATTCGCAGAATGCCGTCAAACATTCGAGAATCGGATGCTTCTTGTCTAGAGATGATACGATCAATCATTCGATCAACAGCAGATGACAATTCGAAATGGGTTGAGATATTCGTGGATTTTGAAAATGCACAACCGACGAATGAAGAGAGAGAAATTTACAATATGGCAGAGGAGGTGTTACATGATTGTGATGCTGTTTTAGCAGATGTAACAAGTTATGGAAATGGTATGGTTCTTCGGGGTGACTTCGAATACATATCTGCTTTTAGGCTGCTACATTGAAAGATCTCAGCTGAAAAACGACAGTGATACCCAAGCATTGAAAATCCTGATGACAAAACTGGAACCCTTCGTCGCGAGAACTTGTTCCTACTATGAACACGTGGCAAAAATCGAAAAGATCGTACCGATACTGCTATGGGAATTGTCATCTGGACCGTTACCTCTTGAGGAACAACTTGCCAATAAACAGTCCATTGCCAAACAATTCGCCCGACTAATTGGATTTGTACTGGATTTTGACGTAGTCAAGGTAATAGTAATTCTTGGATTGAGAAATGAAAAGACATTCCGAATACTCCGAATTCCAGATGAAAACCGCCCAAATTACAAACGACTACAGTTATTACCGCCGAGCGAAACACATTGTTTACCAGGATTTCGAGTAAGATTGAAAAATGAAGACGAAAAAGAAGAAAAACTTGAATAATTTCTATTTTTCAGAGACCAAGGAGTACCAGAACTTCCTCAAGTTCAAATGTTTCTATGTGAAGGAAATCCAATGTTGAAAGCATTATGTAATGGAGTTGACTCCTACATGCATACCCATCAATCCCTTCCAATAAACAATACAACTGATGTCTTCGTAACAATTATCAAGTGAGCCCCTCTTTCCCAATACCGTATACCTTCCTAATTGACTTCAATTTTCTTTTTCAGCGTCTGCCGTTTCATGTTGGCTAATGAAGAGTGTCTGGCACGGTTGACAGATTCATCGAAACATTTATGTTGTCGAGTCATGACTGGACTTGTGATTTTATTTGATCACGTGGATCAGAATGGAGCATTTGTGTCAAATTCGTCGATTGATATGAGAGATGTTGTCAGGTTGATCAAATCGAATACAACACAAGAACAGGTGAATATTTTATGATAAACTTGAGAAGTTAGGATAAGTTATTTGCTCGGCACAGTACTTACAACTACGCTCCACCGAAATCATTTTGAGAAATGTCTTTTTTTTTCTCTGAATCTCTCAATTTCGCACACAATTTTTTTTTCGATTTCGATAGAGCGATGTTGTAAGAAGCGTGCCGCGCTAATATGAGAACCGAAAAAAACAACAAAAAAACTGATTCATTTGCTACATTTTCAGTCTGATTGCCTGCTTGCCGGACTTCGATTCACGACGAAACACTACAACGATTCGAGTACTCCGAAGTCTCTTCGTCATCTGATTGAAGTCAAATAATCACAATTTCTTCAATCATTTCTCCCATCGTTTTCTAGTCATCCTTGCCCTTTCCCCGCTCGTTCTCTTATCGCTTCTAGTTCTCCAAAAACGGTGATTTCCTCCTTTTCCCCTCGTCAAACAGTACTATTTTCAGTGATAATGATGAATTTTTGTTCCCCGCAATGTTTCCACTCACTCATCACTATTATTTTCTCATTGCCTTCCGGTTCCGGTTTCTCCACACTTTGTATACTTCTCAGATCTAAATGAAACTTACAAATTCCTAAATTTTTATATCACACCTTTATTGTTTTGGATCGCAAATATATAACAACAATATGTAGAAAATTAAAATACAGTTGTTCTTGGAAGAAAAGACACAAAACGGAGTGGATGAGACGAAAACAGTTAAAAATTGAGAGTATGTAGAGGCAGAAGCACGAAAAAGAAAACAAAACTGGTCGGTATTTTTGAGCAGCAAATGAAGAAACAAGAGACTCGGGATGTAGTTGACTGAGCCATATTGTGCTATTTAACACCATTTTTAATTATAAAAAACATGGAAAAGGGGAAGAAGGCGCTTTTACTTATCGGGGTATCCGGACTATAAACACGTTTTGGGATAAAAAAAAAGACAAAAACGACAAAGAAAATGTTAAGAGAGAATGTGTCATTGAAAAGGGTGATCTATATAGTTAATTTGGATGAATTTTAGAAAATCTTTGATGAATTGGATGAAATTTCGAAAATCAGGTATCATTTGTCGTGAAAAAACCACACCGGAGCTTCGAAATCTCATTCAAATTAGTTGAAATGTTCTGGAATCATGCTCTTCGAGATGCTACTAGATAGATTATATGAAACGATGAAGGATAACATCGTCGATGATGAAACCATCACGATAGCTATCGCTTCTCTTTTTGGCATTTTCAGGGAAGTTTAGGTATATGAGAAAAGGAAGGGGACATCAGAGGCTAAGAAGATTTGGACATAGAAAAGAAAAACACACAGTCACAATGATAATACAAAACGGAAACAACAATATCTAGAGGATGGTGCACTTCTTCTTTTTCTCCTGTTGTGGTGGGTCAAGAGCGGCAAGAATGGCCTCGTCGAAAACGTTTTTCAGACCCTTCTGCAATTAATAAATTTCAGATTATTCATTGTTAGGAAAGGTCGTGTTTGTTAGATAATACTTCGGACTAGTTATTTTTATCAAAAACAAAACCGTTTCTAATTATGACTCACCTGCGTCAATGCTGAGCACTCGACGTATTTCACAGCCTTCAATTCCTTGGCCAACTTCTCTCCGACATCTGTGGACACGGGCTTTTGCTTGTTCTTTGCGAGCTTCTCAAGCATTCCTGGATCGTCTCTCAAATCAACTTGGGTTCCAACAAGGAGGAAAGGCGTCTTGGAGCAGTGATGCGAGATTTCTGGTACCCACTGAAAATAACTATTGTGAAGATAACTGTAGGTTTATGCAAAAGTGGATAGAAAGTATTCTCTTTGTTATTATTTTTTGAAAATGGTAGTTCACACTCATGAAGACCTTTCCCTTGTATAGCGATAAAAATCTAGTCCGGAACAGCTCAATTGATCTAAGTTGACACATTTGTAATGTTCAAAGAACCGATTACGATGTATCAAAAACTTTATCCACTCACTTTTTCCCTAACGTTTTCGAACGAAGCTGGGGCGACGACCGAGAAGCAAACGAGGAAGACATCTGTCTGTGGATAAGAGAGCGGCCTTAACCGATCATAATCTTCTTGTCCAGCGGTATCAAACAATCCTAGAGTGTATGGTTCACCGCCAATCATCACAGTGACCTGAAAATCTACTCAGATAAGCAACATTTTTTAACCAGATAAACTTACGGCGTAGTTGTCGAAGACAGTCGGCACATACTCGGATGGGAACTTATTCGTTGTGTAACTGATGAGAAGACACGTCTTACCGACAGCTCCATCACCGACGACAACGCATTTGATCGTCTGCATTTCGTCTGAAAATAAATTTATGAATTTTCGTTTAAATTGAAAGAAGTTCAACGAATGAGTCACGCAAAGAAGAGCATTTCAAATTGGGAGATAAGCCGAGAGAAAAAGAAACGAACAAGTTGCGAAACATCAAATGGGAAAATCGATATTCACTTCTGTCGAAACAGCAGTGAAACGGTTGACCACGAGGCAAGCGAATAAATCAAGAGGGAGCAAGGAAGGGGCGGAGAACGATGAGAGAGGCAACATGTCTAAAATAGGGAAAACAGTTTCTTGCATCAGTTTCCCCATGAGGAATTTCTCTGACTCATCGCTATCGAAGGAATCGACGACGCGGCAGAAAAATGCGTTTACAAGCAAGGCATACTGTATTAAAGGAACAGAGACAGATATTAGAAATATATCTCGCCAAGAAAATGGGTTACGGTAATGGATAAGGAGATTGTATATTTTCAGCAAAATTCGTTTTCTATTTTTTACTTTGAAAATATGCATCATAGTATGCTTTTTGTTAGTTTCTGAAACGAAAGATTCTAGTTTTAGACTAAAAACATTCCTAAATTTCTTAAAGGCGTATTGTGGTCTGTTGTGATGTTTTCATATCATAATGTATGAGTTTCGGCGAGTTCATTTTCATAGTTCAAGAATTTTTTAATTCGGTCCATGACCCGCTGAGAGCGAGCGCCGAAAAGTTTGGTCAGCGAGAAGGACGAAGAAACTTGGTGGCCGTGGCCTAGAAAATCTAATAAAAATTCGTTGATTTTTTAATTTTTGACGGCATTTTCGACTATTTTTGTCGTTTTTCTTTAATAAATTCGATAGAACACAGCAAATATTGTTAGAAAAACACAAAAAACTAACAAAAATAACGCCAGAAATAGCAGAATACTGAAAAAACAACTTTACCGAAGTGAAATTTCTAGAACATTCTCGCTGACCAAACTTTCCGTTGGTTTTTTCAGTATTCTGCTATTTCTGGCGTTATTTTTGTTAGTTTTTTGTGTTTTTCTAACAATATTTGCTGTGTTCTATCGAATTTATTAAAGAAAAACGACAAAAATAGTCGAAAATGCCGTCAAAAATTAAAAAATCAACGAATTTTTATTAGATTTTCTAGGCCACGGCCACCAAGTTTCTTCGTCCTTCTCGCTGACCAAACTTTTCGGCGCTCGCTCTCAGCGGGTCATGGACCGAATTAAAAAATTCTTGAACTATGAAAATGAACTCGCCAAAACTCATACATTATGATATGAAAACATCACAACAGACCACAATACGCCTTTAAACAGTGCTCTCTGCCAAGGTTACAATATTCAAATTTAGCGAAACCGTATTATTTCAGAAGATGACGAACTGGACAATCTTTTCCGAAATCAATTTTGACTTGATTTTATCGATTGATTGACAAAAAATCAAGTACATGTCAATCGTGAAATTACAGGGAAGCGCTAAAACAATGAAAAGCGTAAAAGAGCTTTGTTGAACACGGCGAAAAAAAGCAAAGGAGAAGATGGTGGACAGTTTGTCGGCGAGCCTAAGAAAACCGCGACGCGGCCGCTCGCACCCATAGACAACGCTAGTGTTTGGAGACTGAGAGAAGAGGACGAGAGAGTGCGGAGAGACTGGAGACACGACCGCATCTAGCATAGGGTCGCCAGACCACCCCAAATTATTGGATTCAAATTTAGGTCCCATTCCACGTGACAACCAGATAGATTTTGTAAAATCACAGAAGGGAGTAGAGTTGGGAATGGTTCGAACCTAGATTAGTTGGTTTCCACTCCGCAATCCCGCTCAAAACCTCGTAAAACTTTCGAATACGACATCTGAAGTCATCATTTAGACCCTAATCGTTTTGCGATATCGTATATGTTCTGGGCGTTTCATGCAACGAATCGTTTTAGAGTATATCCACCACATCTACAGTAACCCGTACACTGAAAGTGATTTCTTGCCCTTCGTACGGGCGGCCTACAACTTTTTTGTGTTTCGTACATTTGGCAGCGTGTACTCCATCTGTTCGTGTGAAACATGCTGAAACGAAAATTTAAGCTACTTTTGAGGTTTCTCCTTGTTCTATAAGTGTAGTTTAGGTTTCTAGGGCTAGATATAATTGTAGACTTTTTGAATTTTTCAAATTTGGAATTCTAGGTCACGTGTCATGTGTTACATACTGAACTAGATACTTGTCATGTTATTCTATTAGATTCCTAGAAGTTCCGCATAATTGGTAATAAATAATTGTCTAGAAAACGTCTTCCGTATCGAACTTCACTTCAATTCCGATAGCGCGCTCCCTTTCTTCTCTAGATTCTAGATTTTATCTGCTGGCCTAAATTTTGAAAATTCCATACGTTCTATTTCCCTTCTCTAAAGAACGCATCTCTCGATTCGTATAGTATTCTTATCGGTTAGAGCACATTCGTATCCAATCGGTAATTTCTAGAAAGTTTCAATTTTCTACACCGGCAATGCGCCCTTCTCTTCTTCCCTGTTGCCGATCAATAGTCCGTCAATCCGGTTCCCCTCTCGCGTCTCATTCATTCTTAGCGCGTCCATGTGCTTCTTCTCCTTCTGGGATTCTTCTCTCGACGTCATCCATTCTCTTTTTTATTCATCCTAGAACCCACTTTCACATCCCACCTAAAAAATACCGCGGATCGCACACCTGTTCGTGCCGTTTCCTTCCTCCCCTCCTATTCTCCCACACTGTTTGTTTTTGTCGCTCGTGCGACTGCAGGAAGGCCGAAGAGATGGAGTAGTTTCAAACGCATTCCATCGCAAATCTATATCATATAGATTAGGTGAGAGAAAACGAATAGAAATGAGTGAAATTCTTTATTCAATAAGTGTATTCTGCTTTGAAATTTTTAGCCATAACTCCATGTGGATTATTAGCAACGCACGCATATACTCCTTGATCTCCCATTGTAGCCGGGTCTGAAATAGTTACAGTTACGATACTTATAGTAGAATTGTAGAACTTCTAACTGTTTGATAGTACTATTAGTTTATACTCGTTTGTGCAAAAGTTGCATCTATCAAGAATGTGTAAATAATCATTCAAGAGTTTCAAGTGCTTGAAAAACGTTTATGTGTGTGCTTGTGTTCAAAAGTGATCAGTGAGAAGAATTTCGAAAAGTAAGGAAGGAAAGTTAGGGAAACGAAAGAATGCAAAACGCTGACACAGTCTAAAAAGAACACTTTTCCTTATCAGATCGTTTCAATTTCTTTTCTCCATAACCTTTCTCTTTTTCGCAACAAACCGTCGGCTAACTAATTCGTCCGCTAAAACGTCAACTTACCAACTTCTAATTTACTCCAAATTGTGTCATTTTCGATTGGTTTCTCATAGTACTGAAATTCAATTTTTATACAAAATCAATAATTATATCTAGACTTACATGAATACTTGCTTTCGGTTGAATCTCTGCTCCCTCTTTGTACCATTTTATAGTTGGCCTCGGGTCTCCACGTGCTTTACAAATAATTAGAAGTTTATAACCCAATCGATAGGTCTGACTGAAATGGGAGCCAGTTATGATTTGAGCGCTCTGTAATTTGTTTTATTTTTTGATTTCTCTTTATATTCTCTTACTCTATTATCCGAAAGAACCGTTTGAACCAATGAAAATTCGGCAACTTGTGCAAATTGCAGGTTACTCTTTCCTTTTCCTTTTCCTCCTCGACGTCCACCTCTCGAATCAATGGCTCCGAGTAAAAAGCAGAAGAAGAAAATGAAGCGACCCCAGAATCGGAAATACATGATTCGGGATTTACCACTTGGTGTCGCCTATCTCCTTCACCCGTCACTTCGTGGAGTTTTACAAAGGTGAGTTGAGAGAAGAGAGGTCTCTTGAAAAAAATGAATTAGAAAAAAGTTGAGTTCAAAAAGATAGCTGATAAATTGGATATTGATCCAATATTTCAACGTCTCAACATGTGTTCTCACTCTTCTTTTTGTGTAATATTATTGAGAAGAGCAAAGAGAAAAGAAGAAAAGAGAGGGGGAGTAATGTGTTTTATTCGATGCATGACAAATCTTTGAATCTCAGTTTTTCGGGGATTTTCAAAAATGTTCTCCATTTTTCCAGCCGACCTAAGCGATGGAACAGTGGAAGTCCTTCGCATCGAATTGCCGTGAACCTTGTACGGAAATACAAAAAACAAATGAAGCCACGAGTTCTTCCTTTTTTCTGTGAACCTTGTCGAATGGGTTTTCGTAGTTTTTCAGTCGCAAGAGAACATGTTTGTGATAAAGAAGCTGTTAGAAAGGCTGTTAGAAAAGAGGAAATGAGGAAGTTCTCCGATTATGATTGTTCTAACGGTAACTAACTGTTGATGATATTAGTTTGAAAGTAATTTTCAAATTTCAGAGATGAGGCTTGCATTGAATGCTGAAAAACAATGGAGATTCAATGCGCTGGCAGTAATGGAACAATCTCTTCGACCTGATATGATCATGCCAAAAAAAGTGGAAATGGCAGTGGTGCCAACAGAAACTGAGCATGTGGAATCAGAGCCGGAACCAGAGTGAGTTGAAATGGAACTGAAGTGGGCAAGAAGAAGACGAAGAAGAGAAGAGTGACTCTCAATTCGATTAGCACCTTCTGAAGCTGTTGTCTTTCTTTTTCTCTTTTTTCAAAACGTACTCCCCTCTAGTTCTTCGATTTTGCAGATTCTACGAAGCAAAAGAAAAGGAGTATGAGGATGATGTTCAACATTTCAAAATTCATGAAGTACTCATTGAATCAACTCAACCCACTCGACCTGTATCAAAACTCAAAACTGGGAAATGTATTGAACACAATGGAGCAGGCGTGTTTTGTTTCAATTGCAAAGGAACATTCGAAAGTTATAGTCAATATGATTTGCATCTTTCCGAAGATTTCAATGAAGGAAAATGCAGTAAAGCATTACCGGATTATTACTACATTGCGGTACCGTACTTCTTTCAAAGTTTCATTTGAAATATGCTTTCCTTTCAGAATGAGGACCGTACCGGAATGTTTGACAAGAGATATAAGCACAGTGTGATGCATATTATGCCAGTCAAACGAGATGTCAGACATGTTCAATGTACATTATGTAAAGCTGTGAACTTTGCTTCGTCTGGAGATCTCTACAGTCATATGGTAAAATGCGCGTCATCCACAAACCATGATGACAAGTGAGTGAGAACTGAAATTTGAACTCCATCAGTTCTAATAAATAATTTTCAGAGGAGATTCGCCGATGGATTGTCAAACAGCTTTCGGTTACGGAATGCCACCATCATTCAACGCTTGTCAATACGTGTTCCCTGATCCTGCAAAAGGAATTCCACGGCGGCGGAGTGATTCAGACGAATCAATCGAGACGGAGTGTTGATATATGCAGTTCATAGTTTCCTACTATATACATATACTTTTGTATTATAATTTCATGCTTAATCAGAATTCTAACTACTTTTTTGACCTATACTTCTTCCATTTGATATCCATTTTTCCCTTTTTGAGGATACCTCGCCCGGCGCGATCAAACAGCCATACACTATTTCTCAGTATACATTTTCACAATCGCTCTTACCATTTCTCCCCCAATACTTCGAATCATTGTGATCAATTCTCCCGAAACTTCTGACTTCCCGGATTCTTTCCACCCCCCACAAATGCCTTTTCTCCTGCCTAGTTTGTCCTGAATAGAGTCGCTCCTTTCAATGTAACGGTAGTGATCTCAACCAAATTGTCCTTTCATTTTTACTTTTATTTGATTTAGTTTTTTTAATACACTTTTTCATTCTCATCAAATTACAATATTTATCTGGTCCGTCAATTAGCGTTGAGATATGTCATTTGCAGGTTGATTGTTCCAGAAAGAATAGCATCATGATTTCCGGTTGCATTAGCATATTCAGTGGCTCCAACAATCCGAGAGTTTCTGGTAAAACATGGAGCATTGTAGAATCCAACTTTGTCATCGGAAGGACCATAGATGGAATAAATGTGACTTCCTTCGTAACCTTGTCTGAAATAATATCAATTGGTATACTTATGTAAGTATAAAACCTACTGTGCATTGATATTTCTGAGGAAAGAAGACAAACAGAATAGTCCATTTGTGGCAGAACAGGCGTTGGTGATCGGGAGCACACAGAGATAAGATGCACGGTTTGCTCCTGAAATTGCTCTTTTTTTCGGTTTTATTCTATTATTATTCTTACCGGCAACTGAAACATAAGTCTCAACTGAACTAGTCAACGGGCTTCCGAGGTTTACTGTAGAATTATCTGCACAGTTTCCACCGATAATCGCCTTTCTTGCAATCGGAGAACCCAGGGAATATCCAATAACGTCAACTTTTTGTTTTGTGAAATTCGCGACTACAGTAATCATGTTTCTGACCTGTAATTCTTTGGATTAAGATGGATATCAAGATAAGATATAATCTGAACCTGCTGAACAAACTTGCACTCCATAGCCACATCTGGAGCAGGTGTCTTTTCGGCACTTCCAGTTCCATACGTTGTTCCGTAGACAGTTTCATCACTCCATCCATTATTCAAAAGTGTGTTTCGTTGGAATGAAAATGTTCCGGCGTTGTTGGTTGTTCCATGGACAAGTATGACTGCTCTCTTTCTGAAAATGCATTTTCAGTGTAACTCATAGCTACAGTACTCCCACTGAATCACCTGGTTGCACTGTTTCCATCGTGACTTCCTCCTCCATAACTTCCAACTGATCCCAAATCATTTCTTGCCAGAGTATCATACATCTGTTGTCCATAATTGGCAATTATAAAGTTTTTGAAGCTGGTCGAGAAATCAGAAGACACCAGGCCAACTAGAAGAGTGACAAGGATGAAATAACGAGGACTCATTGGGAAGTACAATGGAAGCAACCTTTGACGAATTCTATCGAATTCCGAGTGCTCTTTTATACTCAACTTTTGACAGGTACTGTAGACAATTTCTCTTTTGTTTCATTGATGAAATAGCATAAAAGAAGAAGAGAAACAATAGAATTCGGACACAAAAATGTTCGTGTTTCAGACTAAAATTAACATTCCTGTGTTGGCAGATTTCCATAATTTTTTGACTCGGTGAACTGCGGAATACGATTAAAAAAGAGATGGTTGGTGAAGGTAAAGAACATAATATTATGTTGTTCTTTGAAATAGTTCCTCGTTCTTTTTTTTGGATAGGTAATTGAAAGTTCTCAAATTTGAACTGAATCTCGGATTCTGAAAACTAGTGGATTTATATAGAAGTTATACTCTGTTCCTATTTTTGTTTTTTCATTGCATTATATCCTGCGCCTTCCTGGTTAAAAACATATTCATATAAATTCACTCATATCTAATAGTAAGTATACAATTAAAATACATAATGTACAGAAATCAAAGAAATTAAAACATGAAATTATCCAGCGTGTTCATCAATGAGCTTGAATTGTAATGCAGCAGTTTTGATCAAAACGTCATCGTGGTTTCCAGGACGCTGAAAAAAATCATAATTTACGAAAATCCCTTGAATCAATTTTACCTCAAATTCAGCATTTGCTCCAGCAATTTGCGAGCATAACTGTCCACAAGTGTTACGGTATCCAACTTTATCATCACCTGGTCCATAGATGGAGAAGATATATTTTCCTTCGTATCGGGGTCTTGAGTTGATATCTTTGATGTATTCTGACATACAAGATAATCCATTTTTCATGTTACAAGCACCAGGGAACGGCAGAGCACACAGGAAGGATCCACGGTTGGCTCCTGGAATTGCAATGATCGCACAGAAATTCAGATACAGTACTGGCTATAAAGACTGCGACACTTGCAGTTTTTTGTTGGAAATAGTTAACTTCGAGAGTATGAAACGGTCCTAGTCTCACAATATGGATTATTTATGAAGTGTATAGATTCCAAGTAGAGCTTCATTTTTGTAGTTGACAACTTTTTTGTGCGAGCATATCCTAGCAGTCAAAAATGGCAACAACTCTGAAAAATTACTTTAACGATTAATAACTTCTCAGGATGTGCTCGCACAAAAAAGTTGACAACTACAAAAATGAAGCTCTACTTGTGATCTATACACTTCGTAAACAATCCATATTGTGAGACTATCAGTAGGATCTTTTCTCTCGAAGTTAACCATTTTAAACAAAAACTGAAAGTGTCGCATTCTTTATGGCCAGCACTGTATATCTTTCTATTTTTTGGACACCACAACTCACCAGCGACTGAAACATAAGTATCAATAAGAGCCGTCAATGGAGGTCCCAGATTCTCTCCTGTATCAACACAAGCTCCTCCCAGAATCGCCTGAAACCTTTTATGGAGTGTCATTCTCGATTCATCCATACCTTTCTAGCAATCGGTGACCCCAATGAGTACCCAATAACATCAACTTTTCTATGTGTGAATGCGGCAACCACTTGAATCATGTACCTCACCTTAAACCCTCTTTCAGAAAAGTAATATAATAAACGGGGAAATAACCTGTTTTATATACTGACACTTCATATCCACCATTGGCGCAATCGTCTTTCCACCATCACCGTATGTCGTTGCGAAGACATGAAAAGATAAAAAGATGGTTAGAGTAAAAGTTCGAATGATATCATAATGAACGAATAGATCGAGAAAAAACTTGTTTTCTCGAACAAAGAATCTCTTTCTTTTCTTTTTTTCTGATTATTACGGTTACACTTTTTATGAAAAGGGGTTTCTGACCAGTTCATCACTCCATCCAGCATTCAATAAATGTTGTCTGTGTCCTTGAAATGTACCAGCTGTATTTGTGATTCCGTGTACAAGAACTACCGCTTGTTTACTGAAATTAAATTGTTAATGATTGAGAAAAGGGGGGAGTTGAACATTGATGTCTTGTGATGACGTGATTTCAGTTTCAATGGAAATTTTGGAAACTGGGATTCGGAAATGTATTACTAAAATTTACTACAGTAATCTATACCAATCTGTGAAAAAAAGATCTCTACTATAATGAATTAAAATCTGGAAAAGAGCAGTCAAAAAATAAACTTTTGACCCTAAAATGTTATCATTCAAAGAAAGACTGCTCAAAAAAGTCTGAAACGAAGCAGAAAAAGAGAGATCTTTTCAGGATTTCGAAGTAGATCGTGTTCTATGAATCAGATGAAAAAAAATGAAAACATTTCAGAATTTCAAGAGTTGTACCTTGTTCTAACACTTCCATCATGAGTGCCTCCTCCATAACTTCCGTGCGGTCCGATGTCTCTTCTTGCCAATAAATCATTGATTCCTTTTCCATAATTATCAATTTGGAATTTGTTGAAACTCGCCGAGAAATCCGCAGAAACAGTGCCAATAAGAAAAGAGAGAAATAGAATTGAATACATGTCTTCTGACAATTGAAATGAGGTGGAAGGTCTCGGTCTTCTTTCTTTTTATTTTCTGCCATCTATTACAAACTTCTCTCGATTGTCCCCTCCGTTCTTGTATTACAATCTCTTTTGCGGTAACTGTAAGTGGTTTGTGATTTCACTTTCACAACAAATTGCCAAACAGAATGGATGATTTTGGGGGTGTGTTTGGATGATTTTGGGGGTGTGTTCCAAACAGAATGGATGATTATATCGGTGTGTTTCAATCTCTTCTTGAAAATGTCAACCAAACTATACACACTTTTGTTTCATTCACAGCTGTTTATTCCACCCACTAAATAATTTTAATCATCAGAATGAACTTTAAAATACAATAAAAACTGGGTTTCTCAAGGGGATAAAAGTTAAAGTGGTGTAAAAAAATCACCAGAAATGTTGAAACAATAAATATTTAAATTAAAAAAAACATTTTTGGCAATGTTTGAATCCTTAGGTAGGGCCACCTCCGCGTCCTCCACGGTTACCACGGCTCGGGGTGTAGACTCCACGTGTTGGTTTCGCTCCTCGGAGAGGACGTTGTTGAAGACGAGCGAGGTTACGTCCTTGCATACGATCTCCCGGGCGCTCCTCGTTGGTTTCATTACTGAAAAAGAATAGTTCATAATCGTAATGCAATTATTTCTATAATGAATCTCTTACCTGCTAGAGCATTGATCTTCTCTCTCAGCCTCACGAAGACCAGTTGGGAGGCGAATTCTCTGTTCTTGTCCCATTCTTCCTGAGCTTCCAACACCTGCAGCTCCGGTTGGATCAGCAGGAGCACTTGGCTCGTCGATTGGTCCGAGTGGGTCACGTCCCTCATCTTCAGCCTCTTCTACAGCAGAAGCTGCCTCACGATCTTGATCATCAAGTGACGGTTGGGAATCCTCTCCCCCTACAACTTCTCCAATGTCGTCATTGTTTGAGCCTTCGATTTCGATCTCTTCAATATCATTTCCATCGTCGATATCATTCAAGCTTTCTGCATCATTATCGTCCCCCGGAGCATCATCACCATCAGAGAGTACGACAACATCATCATCGTCGCTGTCCTCTTCTGGGCCTCTATTATCGTCATCGAAGTCTTCATCGTTGCCAAAACTGTCATCATCCTCTTCTTCTCCTTCCATTTCATCATCAATCGCTTCTTCGTCGTTTTCTAGATCAATAACTTCTTGACGACTCTCATCGTTGGTGACGTCATTCGGATCCTCGTCGCTGACTTCTTGCTCGACATCAAGGACTTCATCATCCAATTCGGGAATCTCCGCCACTGAAAAATAAACAAATTAGATCGAAGTTTAATTGAGAAACGTACTGTTGTTCTGTTGGCGAGTTTCACTACTGGTTACAGCCTCATTCGGGCTTTCTCTTTGACGCTTGGCCTCGCTCAACTGAGAATCGTTAGCAGCTCGCTTGCGCCGACCATCTGAACTGGATACTCCTCCCACGTTTGTACTGTCGCGTGACTCGCCATCTAGAACTTGAATAACAAATTACAACAAATCAAAAAAGTATGATACCGTTCGCAGCTACATCTACATCAGTAGGTTTCTGCTGATCAATGCTGCCGCTAACAAGGCTACTCTGACCAGCGGAACCTTCCACAACGCTTTCTTCTGGGAGAACCATGTTGTCTGCAGATGATGAAGCAGTGATCTAAATGAGACAACTCAGAATGATCATTTTAAACAAAAATCTTACAGTCGTTGAGCTGTTTCCAAATAATTGTTGTCCTGGAACAAGTGATGATGTTGTTGTAACGAGCGAGCTAGTAGGGTTGCCACCTGGAGTGCTTGGCGCAGAGTCGATGCTAGGAAGTATATTCTTTTTCTCCACTTGGGGTTGGACAGTAGTTGTGGAAGAGGATGAGAACAGAGACTGTGTTGGAACACGAACAGATGTTTGGAATGTGTGTGGAACCGGTAGCATGGAGCCAAACGTGTTTGATGTTGGTGGCGTTGGATCTGGAACAACTTATAAGACTATATAGCGTGAACTGAAATCAAAGTATTACCAGGAATGTTATCAGATGGTACAGGAGGAATGATATCTATCGGTTCGTTTGGAATCGATGGTGGCAGCTGTCTCTTCATTGGTGAAACTCTCTGTTGAAGAGTGTTTGTTGGAGCCGGTGCCGGAGGTACCACATTAGAAGTAGACTGAATCTGTCTTCCGAAAGAGAATCTCTTAGCAGGTACTGATGGTGGATGTTGCAGAGGTTTCTGCCCACCAGTTTGATCAGGTTCGATCGGTTGCTTTGGTCCGGAAGTTGTAGGGTCATTCGGCTTCAATTGTGCCTGCCGGAATGGAGGAATGTTCCTCGGAACTGAAGACGTTGCAGTTTTCGACTCCACATCCGTAGCTGACGAAGACTCTTGGTTTGTAAGTTGCTGAAATGAGAAAGTTTTGAAGATTCATTGATTTCATTCTTCTTACCCTGTTAGTTTCTGTCAATCTTTCATTCTGCTGTTTCAATTCAGAAATCTGGTCATTCGATTTCTGAAGAGTTTTCTCCATAATACTCACACGCATAAGCTTCATATTCAAATTTTCAGCCTCTTTTTTGAGAGCATCAATTTGAGTGTTGAGCTTTCCAACTTCTTCGGAGTGAAGTTTCGCTTGAGCAGCAAGGCGTGCAGAACATGGATCACCTTCTCCAGTGCTTTCAGTAAGTTTTTTCAACTCCGCATTCTGAAAAAAAGTATTGTATTATGTTATTCAATCTTATTCACTTTCTTTGTCGTTGAAGGACTACAATATAAAATTATGAGGACTACAAAAAAGCATGGATGAAACCGGTATAGTTCTTCTTAGAATCTCGTAATCCCGACAATGCCCGCGCAAGCAACCTGTCCGTCGCATGACCCAATTGCCCATGAACTAAAGAGAGAAAGCTATCGCCGCGATAACAACGAGAAGCTATCATAAGCGTATTCTTAGCATTTTCCATTTCACAAAAGCTGGCTAATATGCTGAAGTGGATACTATATTTCGGTCTTCTTGGAACAGCTTTAGCTCAAGGAGCGCCCGGTCAAATGCCATTCTATGCTAGTGCGGACCCTATGATGTCCAAACTATCTCAGATTCAGTTCGCGGAAATGCCAAATATGAAGGTGAGAGTTCCTATTTCGTTTCTACTTAAAACATCAAAGTTTTCCAGGGTGACAAATACCCAGATGTTGATGCTCATCGCATAATTGGCCCCATCATGAGTCCTATAATGGAAGTTTTCGATCAAATGAAAGAGAACCAACGGGCTCGAGATCAAGCTGAAAAAATAAGAAAAGACAGAGATGATCATCCATTGAGTACATCAAGGAGCTTGTGGGAAATGTTTCAACGTTTACAACAGCCTACAACTACAACGACAGAAGCACCTCCACTCATAGAACGACTCTTCAAGCCATATATTGAACCATGGCAGAAACAACTAGACGATTTCTCTAAAGATATGGCGGGAATCACTCTTATTCCAACCACAACAACAACACCCGCTCCTACGACTACCACAACTCAAAACATATTGGAGAAATCACTCTCAATGTTCTTCCCGTCATTACGTAGAAAACCACAATCTGTTCCAACACTCCCGCCAACTACAACTCCAACACCTCGCCTTTTTGATCCGGATATGTTTGATCGTCTGTTTTTCAAGCGTGATAAAAGACAAGCAACCGTTGCACCAGTGCCAAAGTTCGATTTGTTCACAGTTCCACCACCACCACCACTTTTTCAAGAATGGGAGAAACCGATTCTCGGAGTAGCAAACCCATTCACTCTGAATCCATTGATGAAGATGTTTACAACTCCAGCTCCACCACAAACGTTGGCCCCTCTTCCAAAGATTCCCGATCCAAACCCATATGAAATGGCTAAAGGACTTCCGGAACCACAATTCAAGCTTCAAGACCCCTTCTACAATCCTTTGTTCCCGAGCAGGAAAAGCAAAATATTCGATCTACTAGCGGGCGGTGAGGCAGGTCGACTACTCGGATAGATACTTATAAACTGTTTTAATTGTGTCTTATAATCTCTTAATAATAATAATAATAACTTAATAATTGATTCACTTGTGTTTATGCTCTGTAAAAACAAACCTCATCACGATATTTGATAGCAAGCTGGCGTGTTTGGTTGAACTTGCTCTGTATCTCTTTGAGCTTTTCTCTGTAAAATTTCAATTTTCAAGGCCCTATACGATGAAACATACTCTGCAGTGTTCTTCGCCAGTTCTGAAGCTTTAGCTCTTTCTGTAGCTGCATTCAACTGATTTCTCATTTGTTCCAAATGAGCTTTCGCGTTAGGAGTCATAACATTTTGTTGAGCACGTTGTTTCAGCTGTTCCATTTCTCTCTTCAACTGTAAAGCTTCTTGACCCGAAGATGAAATCTTCAGCTTCTGTTCCTCGTTTTTAGCGGAGAGTAGCGAGATTTGCTTTTCAAGCTCAACTTTTTGGGTTTGGACTTGAGCCAACTGAGCTAACTGAGCCTGGAGTTTGGTGTTCTCCTCAGTAAGTTGAGTGTTGACATTGTACACCGTTGTCAATGACTGTACTTTTTCAATCAAATTCGCTCGATCCACTAATGAAGCAGCGGTGGCAATTTTCTCAGTTTCCAAATCCCGAATCTTCTGAAGAAGTTCGTTCTTTCCACGTTCGAACTCAGCTGTCTCTGCGCGAAGACGTCTCATTTCCACCTCGGCATTCATCGCACGACTCAATGCTTCTTCCTTTGCTTGACGATTGAATTGAATGAGAGATTGAAGGTTATCAACTAATCCTGAAGGCTCAGAGGCACTGTCGTTCAGTTCCATGGCGGAGCCTTGATTCGTGAGAGAGGCAGATAGCTGAAAAAAACGACATTATCATCGAAAACGAGCTAAACTAAATTACCGATTCATATTGCATCGACAACTGTGAAAGTTTCTCGTCGTATTCTGCTTGTTTTCTACGATTTTCTGCTTCCAACAAATCGAGTTCCTCTGATTTCTTTTGCAATAGTCTTTCAACGTGTTCTCTCAACTGATCAGCTTCATTCTTTGCAGTAGTTTCGGCGACGAGAGCGGCACTCTTGTTGTTCAGTTCAGCTTGGATGCGAACTCGAGCGTTCTCGATCTCCGAGATACGATCTTCGAATTGACGAACAATTGTTGTGTGTTGCTCTAGAGCCGATGCGTTTCTGGTAGCTTCATTTTTCGCGCTCAACAAACTATTATTGGCAATTTCAAGATCTCGTTTGACTCCGTCTAGATTGAGAGAAGAAACTTGCAACTGACGACGAAGCTCTGCGGTTTCGGTTTGGAAACGGAATGTCTCCTCATCGTTTTTCTTTCGGAGCTCATCAAGTTCTGTTTGGCGTTGAGCCAAAGAATCTGTGAGTTGCTTCGCACGATCTTCGAACAATTTGGAATCAGTTATCAATCTTTCTTTCTCCATCGCACTCATTTGCTCGGACTGCTTCAAGTTCTCCTCGAGAACATTGTTATGTGTTGCAGAAATAGCGTTTTCAGCATCCATTCGTTTTTGAGTAGTCTCAGCCTGGATCAACTTGCGCTTAGCCTCGTCAAGTTCATTTTCAAGTAACTGTGTTCGAGTTTTCAACTTGTTGTACTCGCTCTTCAAACGATCAGGTGTCATACCAGCAGTATCTGCACTGGTGTACTGGTTGTGAACCAAAGCAAGTTTTGAGCGAAGTTCGACAAGTTCCATCTCATCACGAGCCACTTGTTCTTCCTTCTCTACCAACCGACTTCTTGCCACTTCCAGTTCTCTTTCCAATCGTTGCTGAACGAGTTTTGAATCGTTCTTTGCGTGAGTTAGTTGATCACTGAGTCTGGTGGTAGAGGCCTTCAAACTATCTCGTTCGAGACGAAGTACATCTAGTTGAGTGTTTGCATGAGTCAACTTTTCGGCTTCGACACGGGATAAGAAGTTGGCCATTTCAACAACTGACATTCTCTACAATTCAATAATAGATTAGATGTATAAGCTAATTTCTAGCCTACCACTCTCTCCTCGTTTTCAAGATTGCTTCTTTGGCCATCAGTTGTCATTCTCAAACTGTTAACCTCGGTTCTTGCACTCTGAAGCTCATCTTCCAATGATCGAACACGAACTCTAAAAAGATTTTAAAGTAATGCTGGCGGCGAATAGATGGAAACTACCTCAGACTGCCTGCTTGATCAGTGGCTTCCAAAGCTTGTCGTCCGAGATCTACCAGTCTTCTTTCTTTTTCAGCATCTGCGAAAGTGGCCTTTCTCAACTCTTCCATAGCAGTCTCCTTCTCTTTTTTCGCGGATTCGTATTCTCGTTCCATTGCAGCTGTGTTCGTTTTTTGAGCGTCAAGCATTGCATTCAGTTTTATGTTAGTCTCCGTGACAGTAGTGATGTGTGCTTCGGTAGCTTGAACTCTCTGCTCCAGCTCTTGTTCACGACGGGCATGATCTGCTTTGTACTCTTCAGCCTGAACTCTCAGTCGTTCGATGGTTGCATCAGCAACAACTTTAGCAGCGACCGCCTCATCAGCTCTTAGACGAGCGGTTCGTGCTTCGGCTGCAGTGACACTGTCTCGAACCAGTTCTTTAAAGTGTTCAGTTCGCTCTTTCAAGCTATCAAATGCCGCCTTCGTTTGCTCGACCTTTGTTTTCAGTTCCGCTTCCGATTTTTTGGTTACAGCCAGATCGGCTCGCAACTGAGCCATCTCTTCACTTTGAGCGTTGATCGCCTCTTGTGCAGCACTAGTTTTCGCATTTTCTATGTCCGACTCAAGTTCGACGTTGCGTCTTTGTAATTGAACTATGTTTTGGTAGAGCTGCTCATCTGCCTGTTCGTTCCAGTTCGGGTCTTGAACTCTGCTCTGGCGCTCTACGGCGTACATCAACTCAGCATTCTGAAAAATCACATTAAAATAAATGTTTCGAGTCAAACTTTCTTACTCTTTTAGAGATAAACTCGAAATCTCTCTGGTATTTCTCTAACTCTGCTCGTAAGTATGCAGCATCCCGTTGAGCAGTATCGCGTTGAGTGACCAATTCCTTCCTTTCGCCTTCAGCAAGATCCAGCTGTCTCTCATATTTCTTACTTTTATCGAAAAACTCATCAGCAACCACGCGCTGAGAAACAATTTGAGGCTTGTTCTGTTCGATAGTGTCAAGAAGTTGCTCTAGTGTAGTACGGAGACTTTCGTTTTCGCTTTCCACTTCGGCTAACTTTCCATGCACACGAGCATGTTCAAGGACTAGACTGCTGAGAGATTGACCACCACCTCTCAAGTAACGAACGGTTTCGGCGGCAGCCGGAGCAAGTTCAGAAAGTTCTTCTTCCGATACATTCAACTTCACATCGCTCATACTCTTCATCATTTCACTGACTTTTGCCAATTCAGCGCGAGTCTGAGCAATCACCTCGTCACGTTCTCGGATTTCTTCGGCATGCGCGAGGTTTACTCTTTCTGCATCATCTTGATGTTCTTGAAGCACCTTACGAACCTCAACCAACACATTTTCCTGCGCCTCCAATTTGTCCTTAAAGTGATCCGCAGCATTTTTCGCTTCATCTCTAGAAGTTTTCATCTCTTGTTGGATTTCAACTTGACACCGAAGCTCTTCTTTCAAATTGGCGACTGCTGTGTTGTTGGACAGTTCAGTGTTTTCGATTCTCTTTAGCAAATCAGAGTTCGAGAATTGAAGCATATCAATTTTCTCATTCAGACTCTCAACTTGAGAATTGAGAAGGTTGATCTGTTGCACATATTGAAGACGTTCATTGGCTCCTTGAATGTCCTTGTTGCTAAGTTCGAGCCTCAGTGACGAAACTTTGTTGTCCCGCTCCGCCACCTCTTGCATCAACCATCGTTTCGACTCAGCATGAAGCTCTCGTTCAGCTGTGTACTTCTGCCGTTCGAACTGAAATCATGATTTGTGTTTTATGATTATTTTTTGCCGAGGTACCTGTATGCTCTGAATTTCTTTTTCAAGAGCTTCCTTTGAATGCTTGAAATTGGCTTGTTCGTAAGTGAGTTTCTGAACTTCGTCTTTCAACGCATACGTTTCAATTTGAGCCGTTTGCGCCAGTTTAGTTGCAGCGACGGCAGCGGCATCACGCTCTTCTTTTTCAATTTTCAGTCGAGCAACAGCTGATTCCAACTCGAGCTGAAAATGAATAATAGAACTGGCAATAGTTCCTTCGAGCTTACATTTTTTTCGGTCAGGTCATTCCGAGCTCCTTCTAGAACACGTTGTCGATTAACATGCTCTTTGATTTCAGCTCCGTGTCGCGATAGCTCATCGAGAATCCGACCGTTTGTCCGAGATAGATCTTCGACTCGTTCCCGCATATCTACCAGCTCTTGGTTCAAATTGAATTCATTCCGCTTCAACTCTGCCCTTTCGATCTCCCAGTTTGATAGATCGTCTTCGGCATCGACGAGTGGCTGTTCTGCCGACTCGACAGGCGCGTCGACATCCATAGCTGAAAATAGGCCTTACATGGAATGAGTTAGAAAGAAGAGTTTTGTGGCGAAATTCAAGACATGAGAACATTTGTAAAAGATAACGAAGAGAGCCATGAGGAAAATTTCAGGAGTAGTATGTCGTTTAAAGTGGAATTGCAATAGTTTGTCGTTAAAACTCAAATATCAAACCGAAAAAACTGTGTTCTTCAAGAAATTTATCAAAGTTTTCGTTGCGGGAACGTTAATCGCTGCAGCGCGTATCGTTTCGCATCCAAACATGGCGACGAAAACATCGAGACTGTTTATTTCAGTCTGCACTTTCCTTGAAAAGCAGAAAACTAGTTATTTTCAAGACTGAACGAACCAATCATTTCAAAATGCAGAAGTATTGTAATAATTTCGAGAGCCTCTTGTTTTTAAGCAAAGAAAACGGAACACGATGATTGCGAGCGCGAAAAAATTAATTTTGAACAGTGGCTGCGTAGTTGCGTGGTTGTGTTTGCGTACGCTTTGGCGCCATACTTCACGACAAGTTCCCGCAAAGCCAGTCCCCGCATTTGTATAACTGGAATTCTTGATTTTCAGAGCTGGAAAATATTTAAAAAACATCTGAAAACAACAGTTGTACTTCTGATAATCCTCGGATTTTTTTGAATGTTCGTTCAAAATTGATCTGTTGCGCGATTGTCATTTTGGTTGGGATACTGTAGAAATGGTAGCGTTTAGAAGAGTCTATGTTGTTCTCTGTCTTTCATACATTTCTCATAGAAATTTCAGATAAGAACTTTAAATTATAGAGGAATTGTAGTCTTTGGAAATATCCATAATCTGAAAGTGTCTTCCTTTTTCAGTCAACAACTATCTGAAAATAGAAACAAATTCATTTGTTCATAGATAATAAAATTGTATATTTTAAAACTGAATAAGAACGATCTGAGCACATTTGTATCATTGAAAAGAACAAAACCCATGAGGGCTCAGAAGAGAGCACTGACAATAAGAACACTGTCTATATTGCTCAAAAGAAGAAAGACAAATCTGTAGAATTGACAATATATAAATTATAAAAAAGGATTATCAAATGTTTTGAAAAGCATGGGATTAGGGTATGAAGTCAACGAAAAATTTCCTTAACATATAACCGGTAATGAATCGAAAGAAACGGGTCGAGGCACCTATAGATCAATAATCTTTTTTATTTAGAAAATCAGCATTGCGATTCAGAGACATAGGCGATGATGCCTCCTTTCTGACATGTCGTGGCCGGACTATCTGATCCACTTTCGCTGTCTGAAAATATTTTGAATTGGTGTTGAGGAATTTGGGACTGGAATATATCTAAAGATACTCTCAATCGAAAATTTTCATGCTTCTTGCAGTGGAATTTTTCTATAAATAGCGTGAGCTGATCATAGAATTATCATAGTGGTGTCATGCAAACGTCTAACTATTGTTTTAGATGAACATTCCATTCCAAAAAGTGCGCAAAAAGTGAAAAAGAAACACGATGGTGACTACTGTAGGATAGATTAGTAGAAAAGGAAAGAACTCGACCAACTCACTAACTCTTGAGGGCCATATCGACAATATCATCTGGAGACTTGACGACGCCTGATTTATATCGAGTGTTCGAACTGCTGCCATTTTAGAAGTTGGTGATGTTGTATACGGAGAGATTGCATCAAGGCAGAAGAATAGAAGAGGTGCGAATATCTGAAAATTGAGAATGAGATTCTGAAGTAGGGAACCGTTCCACTTACCGCAGATAATCGAGTTGGAGTAAGTCCATTATGTGGAGAAGAGCAAAGAACTGTACTCAAATGATCTAGAACTAGTAGAAGACAATTCTTGGCAGATAACTGTAGACAATCAATAATTTTCAGAACTAATGTTCGATTAGCTTGAATATCATTTGGTAGTGCGACTGATGCAGCTTCCAGAAGCATTCCATGGATTTGTGGGGATATTAATGGTTCGGGGAGTTCTCGAAGAAAGTCTTTAACAAGGCACGCAATCACATTTGTGTCAGGAATGGACTCAGCGGAGAGCTCTGTACCGAGAGGATTCGACTCCAGCTCAGCGCGTAGCATTTTCTTCTTTTCCACAGATCCGCACACTGGAAATTATTATTTTATACATTGTAATCCACGAAAAAAATAAGAAAACTCACAAACATAAAGTCCACTATAATCCACGCCTCGTTTTTCAATTTCTTGGATCAATCTCGTCAGAACAATGGGAGTATCTCTTCGTTCTCTCTGTACTAATCTTCCCAATGGAATCCCGAATACTCCATTCAGTCGGGGATTAACTGTTCTTCTGAACACTGCTTGCAGATCATGAAATCCAATTCGTACTATCAATTGTCCACGTGGCTCCAGATTCAATGCAAACACTCGATCGTCGTTTAATTGATCTACCACGAATGCTTCCAGAAGCTTCAAAGATCCCTTATGACAGAGTTTATGTCGGAATTGTGGATGCCATGAGTAAACGAAAAAGTTCGAAACGGTAGCATTGACGACATCAATGTGGAATGTTTCTCTCCATTTGAACTTTTGCTCAATGGTCGACACACCAGTACGTGCTCGATGTTGTTCATCCACCTGGAAGAAATAAATAATAAGAAGTTGAATACAAATTTACTATTAGAACCTCAAGAACACAATACATTTCTTCTGTTAATCCCTTCTGTTTCTCTGGAATCTTGAGCCCTCTTCCTTCCACAATATGGACATAAAGAATTCCAGTCAGACTGCTCACACTCAATCGATCCACGTTGATTCCCGGTCCAGCTGCTCGCAACGGAGCTCTTCTATTCATCAATGGTGAAACATGATATCTATCGAATACTGCTGAAGGTCTATCTTGAACAATTGGAGGTGGATGACGTGGCAAGACTGGACTTCCAACAAGACTTTGAGCTAAAACAGTTCTTCCTGGAAGTGATGCAGTTCTTGGTGCTCTCTGCTCTCCATATGTATGTGACCATCTTGTTGTTCGTTGTCCAGGTGGATATGGTCCATACATTCCACGTGGATCATATGGTCCTGCCCAATTTCGATATTCTGCAGCAGAGAAGATGTCATTCACCGTCCTTCCCGGACTTCCATTAGACAATCGGAATTGCTGCTCTGAAAAAAAGAAATCGTTTTGTGCTTCTTCTTCCATGCTTTTTCGTTGTTTCTTCTAGAAAGAATCTCGGAACATTTTCTGCTCCATTTGTTCCATTGTGGTCAGATGCTTGCGTGCTTTTCCTTCCGTACTTGTTTCAGTGCCTCTAATGCACTTTGTCTAAGTCTCTCACTATATTCATCTACTCTATTCTCGATGCGATAATTTGACAAGAGGGGAAAAAGCATGGGAATGTCTCTCTCGCTCGAAACCTTTTCGTCGTTGAGGTGTGACAACTTGTCAGCACTAATTAGCTCTAAGCAATGGACGATTACTTACGTTGGGTTAGTCTCGAAAATGGAGGCGAAGAGTATTCAGGAGCAGATATTGCTCCATCACTTTCTTCTCCACAAAGGTCGGAAGTTGACACAACATCATTACGCCATTTCACATTTCTTCCACCTAAAATCACTTTCTAATTTCAAAAACGATTAAAAATAAGAACAAACCAGTCATGATTCTTCGACGAGGCAACGAATTGCTCTTGTTACTATCGTTGGGTTGACGAAGAGTTCTTGGCAGAATTGGTGAGCACAACGAACGGGATAATAGAGGGTCTGTGGGAACTGACGAAGATAAACGGCCAGTCATCGGATCGTAGGGAAGGTCGGAACGCATGAGAGGGTCTCGTGCTGAATGAGGAATGGAACCGAGAATATCAGGTGGTGGGACGGCTGTGGAGGATCGAGGGAGTGTGTACATAGGGACACTCTGAAATTAAGAATGAGTTATATTTCTGTGATGAACCAAGTACTTACCGTAGAAACTCCAGGTGCCGAATTAAAACTTTCCGTTCTCCTCACAGTTGCTGATGCAAGTCTTGGTGGAGGCACTCTAGCTGTCCTCGAAACTGAGTCGGATGGCTCAGAAGCGAATCTGAAAGTAGCCATTTGATACTCTCGAACGTCAGAAGCTTCTCAAATTCTTCATAGATTGTTTTCCTTCCTTTTTTCGAAAGGAAGAAAAAGAAGAATGAAAAGATGAAGAAATGAACAAACCTCTGGTAATGATGGTCGGCTGACGAAGCAGACGGAACACCTATTGAATGAGAATGTCCATTGACAAGTCGAGGAGCAAAGTGATTTCGTGGAGATGAAGTACTGGCATGTGGACGCATTGTGGATGATGTTGTGGCGTTTCGCATCTCCTGTAAGATTTACTATTAGAGTGAAATTTGAAATTTGAACTTTCAATGATTTTTATACAAAGCTATAGTACTTTGCCAAGAAGATATAAATCGGGAACATTTGTACGAAAAAGGTATAGACGAAGCCGTCATGGGTAGATAAGTAAACGATCAATTGACGAAAAGACGACGACTTTTTTGGGAAGAAGAAAAGGAACAGAAGAAAAGAAGGGCGGAAAACGAGAGTGAGAGACACGACGACCAGCAAAGGACCCTCTGTTTTTGTTACTTTTTGACCACAATTTGGCGTCTCAATACTTTTTTTTCCAAACGAACAAAAAACGTGGCTAGCAACTAAAAAAAGACTTAAAACAATCAGAACGAAACAAGCAGAACATTTGTAAGCGAGAGAAGAAACGAATCCAATTTATTCGGCACCTCGGTGTGGTTGTGTGTGTGTCATAAAATCGGGGGGTGGGGGTGCTGAATGGGATATGTGGTGGGTGCGAGAAACAGGGATAAAATGGGCGGAGAAGAATGAGAAGAAGTAGCAGAAGACGTCGTCGTCGTGGCCGAAGCCGAAGCAGAAGCCTTCCCGACGTGACGAAACGCCGTCGCCTGAATTTCCGATGAGAAGAAGAAGAAGAAGGCGTTTTCGGCACTTTGATAGAGCACTGCTGGATGCACAGGCAAAAAACTAGAAGAAGAAAATAGAAAAAAGAAAAAAGAAAAGGAAACCAGGCGAGAAGTTGGTTGAATTTCTAATGTGTGCCGATGCACTTTGAGGCGCAGATTATTCACGATTGGAAAAAAAGAGAAAGAAGATTCTCATCGGAAGAAGAAAAAAAAGGAAAAAGGGAGACAAGTTTATTAGAATTAGTTTCTGAGGGCATCGATTTCAAATTTGTCTCTTCTTCTTCTTCCTTTTTTGCTCTCTTCAGACGCAGATGGCCATAGATGTCCTTTGAGTGGGCACCAGTTCAAATTACGAGTTTTGAATGAGGGAACTTTTGGGAGGAAGAAGAAAGAAGTTAGAGGAGGCGGGGGGTTAAACGAGAGCATTCTGGAGTCAATTGCAGATTTTTTGTTTTGTCGGTCAGCCTCTCTCTTGTCATCTCGAGGCATCCCCAAGTGACCTCCGTTGAAGAATATGGAGAAGGAGAAGAAGGAGACGAACAACAACGACCACAGAGGGACCAAAAGGCAAAAAGAAAGGAGAGAAGTTGGGGAAGAGTGGTTCGTTTTGACGTAGATTTATCATTTTTTCGAAAGACGACGCCAAAATACTCGCTTTCTGGATTTTATGGTGTAAAATTCGTGGAAGCTTTGAAACTGTTTGGTGGTAGAAGTGGGGTTTCAATTTAAGAAAAAATCTTCTCGCGTTTTTTTTTCTGATTCGATAATTTTTTTCATAAAAAAAGAAAAACTCACTTCCATCTGCTGTCGACTTTTCTTTCCCAACCACGTATTCGCTGTAGACGTTGGCTGTGATAGAATTGGAGCATTCGTTTCACTATCCCTTCGGTCGTCATACTACAATTTTTCGGTGATTCAGTTCTTTCTTTTTCTCCAAAAACTCACTTTATGGAATACTACAACGGGTCGTTCACTCGATCGACTTGATATCACTTCATGTCTCATTGACTTTGAAAATCTGAAGTTATTACGTTGAGAATCAGTTTCTTTTTCAAATAAAGACATACCGTATCCTAAGAAGTAATCGTCTGGGTATACTCAGAATCAGAACTACATCGTCAATACTCATCATCGACACTTCCACATTATTTATCGTCAGAATTTCGTCTCCAGGTCGCATTACTTCTCCATACTTTGCTAATTCAGAATTATCACCGAATCTTGAAACGAAAACTCCATCGGATCGATCTTTTCCATTTCCTTCTCTTAAATATAAGCCTAATGATTGTCCAGGTTTCTTGATAATTTCCACTAGTTGAAATACCACGTCACCTCGTTGTTCTCTGCAAATTCTCTCGATTATTGCTAGAAAGTTCTTTGCAAAGACTCACTCGCTAAGAGTTCTAGCACTAAGTCCTTGAATTCCAGCCTGTGTAAGTGTACTCTGTCCCTGATCGACTGCTTTAATCTTCCTATACACTTCATCTGGCAATCGCCCTCCGCCTCCTGAAAAAAATTGTAAGATATTGGAACTGAGAGGAAAAAGAAAAAACTCACCTGGAGGCGGTTGACTGGCATTCATGCGATCGCGTAATGCCGTCTGAAAAACATGAAACTGTATCTGATCGGATTTTTAATTTTGTGTAGTTATTGTGTTGAACACAGTAGACACGAGTTGGAGTGAGTGTACTCTTACATGCCCATGAAGACACAACGGGCGGTCCTATGGACCACGATGAATGCTTGGAGTTAGAAGGGCATTGAATGGAGTAGTAGAAGGAAGAGAGAGAAAGAGGAAGAGATGCTAAAAGGACACAAAAATTAATGGGTCTTTTCTCGCGTGACTTGTCCCGCAATCACCTAGGTTTTGATCAGAAAATTTTAGAAGTCTCTCTCCTAAATTTATAGCTATATCTAAAATAATTTTTTGGAAGGGAATGGAAATGAACAACTCGGTTGTTTTGGGTTCGTGGCGAGAGGGTGAATTTCAAAAACAAATATTCGAGGGGAAGGTTTGGTTTTCACTTTCAGATGAGTAAATAGATGAGAATCATAATAAAACAATAGAAGGGGGTTGACTTAATTCTAGAATTTCACCGATTTTTATAGCTACCAGTTCAACTAGATTGTCTCTCAATGATTCAAACAACTATTGTACTTTTGAAGGTCATCAAAATGGTTTTTAACTTGCTAAATGTTCCATTCCTTTAGAATCCATGATTTATGCTCTACAATAAAATCTCTCATAACCTCATGCTTACAACCACTTGACCCCTTTAAGACCACTTCCAGATTCACAAAAAAGTTCAGAAATCTTCTCATATTCTCACGGGGGACTTGAAGTCTTCTTATAGAAGTATGCAAAAGAAGAAAAAGAAGACAGGAACCAAGTAAAATGGAAACGACGATGAGACGTCTTTAAAACTTGACAAAAAACCCCGAAGAGTTGAAGAAAAAGAAGAAGAAAAAGAGAAGGAAGAGGCTGGTGATGGCGACGACGGCTTCTTCTTCTTCTTCGTCGGAGCTTCGTCGGTGGCCTCGTCGCCATCCGTCTATCGATCTCGTTTCCTTTTAGTTTCGAGTGGGCACACACACATACAAGTCGCCGTTGCTCTCGCAGTTCAGACGACATAGAGATACGCAGAAGAAGCAGAGTAGAAGCAAGTTGAGCCAACGGCTACTAGCTTCTTCTTCTTCTTCGTCTTCTTCATACTTCTCCTTCTTTTTTCCCTTCTCGCTTCCCATAGTAGTAGCCGTCCACTATGTTCACTCCCCCCTCTCTCTGGGATACATGCTCTTTCTTCTTTTGGACCAAAACGACCCGCCCGTCTGTCTCTTATCCCCCTTCCCACCAAACCACGTAGATTTCGAATCAAGTTCAGCTCGCACCAAAACGACATGGACTCGTCTCTTCTTCGTCTTCTTTTCTTCTTCTATTTGGTGAGAAGAAGAAGACGAAGCGGTCTCATTATTATATTTGAAATGATGAACGCATATAAAGGATTAGATCGAAAGACACACGATTTGGAAAGAATATGTTGGCATTTCATTTAGATTTCTCTCGTTTCGTGGTAGTTTATGTGAAAACTAATACCAATTAGTCTTGATGTATTAGTTTGAAATGGGAAATACTCATCTATTAGTTTTATCAGAAATTGGAATTGAATCGGAGTTTTTTGAAATGTTTCCCACATGTTGTTAAAAAGATAGAGAGTCATAGCAAAAACTTCTGAATTGAATAGGGACGGTAGATGAAACTTTTCAGTTAATCTTTCTAGAGTGATACCATAAAACTATATAACAACTTCACTTTTAAGTTAGGGATTGAAGTTCCGATACTGATTCTCACGATACTTGATATATACATCCACACAAATTTACCTGATTCTCATCCTCTGGATTCTGATTTTTCCAACAAATCATGTTTGCTATATGTCGAATAGAAGTAGAAGTAAAAGAGAAGAAGAAACAGAAAAAGCGAAAGTAGTAACAAAAAACATAAAGATTTATAACGTGGCAACTGATACTATGGAGACGACACGAGGTACAGATGAGAGAAAAAAGAGGAAAAAGGTTTGTCGGGATGTTCGAGACGAAAATGGGTTCTTCTTTTCCGTTTTTCTCATTTCGAGAAAGAGTGCATTGATGCAAGAAGATTAGAGTCAATCGAAATTGAATTTCTCAAGAACTACGGCAATCGAGTTTCCCAATTTTTTTCGGACTGCACGGGAAAAAAAGAAAAGAGAAATAGAGAAAAGAAATGTACCTGTTCAACTGGAGAGCAGCAACATAGTATTCTACAGAGCCAACAACAGCAACACTCCGAGTTGTTGACTGGTTCTTCTTGATACAGGTAGGTTGGTGGATACGGCATTCCTGCTGAAAAGGAGTATGATGATTCGCCTTCCGGGAGTATGTGCATTCACACATTAAAAGGAGGTCAGTCAACAATAATGAGCACAATATTATTTATTAATAAGGGACGACATATATATCAAAAGAATGAGAGGGGGTTGACCTTTGAAACGTACCTTTTCGAGGATCGGTGTTACCGTATCCGTGCAGAGGGAGCATCGTCACGACGTTGGAATTCTCATCTGGAATATAATTTGAGTGGTCTGGAAGAATAACAACGACGAAAGATATTTTAGATTTCAGAAGCTGAAAATAGAAAACTGAACATACCAGTAAACATTAAGTTTAGATCATTCTAAAGTTTTCAGTTGCATCGTGAAACCAATTTTCGAGTACTGTAGGTTTAGTAAGTTGAAGAGAAATCATAGAAAACTTTTTAGATTGAGAACCAAAATAGCAACATATCAGAACCTCATGCCATTCATAACCCTCGAAACATACTGCTCTAGGTTTTTGAATACTAGATTGTCGGAAATTCTATGGATGGTTTTGCAGTGGAAACTACTGGAAAAGGATTCGGTTCAGATAGGAAAGTTTTGACTTGAGCTGCAATTTTTGAACAGTTTTCAATAACTTTAGATTATGAACAGTTCTAAAAAGAAGGTACTTATTAAAAAAGCTCGACAACCAGTTACCTAAATATTGTGCTGTAACTCTACCATTTAAGTGTTTTAGATTCCAAATTGACATATCGGTTGTGACAATTTCAAATTACATAACCGATCAAATTCAAAAAGAAAAGAGGAACAATGAAGAGAATAAGTCGTTATAGAAACTTGGTAAAAAGAGATGGATGACATCTCATAAAAACAGCGTTTCACTCGATGACACATGTTTCAGAGCGTTTATCCTCCCATCTATGAAAGTCAATAATAGGGACGGGACCCCTCTTGTGTGTGTGAGCCCGAATCGAAAATGGCATATACTATGAATAATAGCAGGAAATTTGGAGCAATGGAAATTGGCGAGACTGACTAGATATTGGTTGAGAAAAAGAGAAAAATAGAGAAATAAAAGGAAATGGAATGAGGAGAAGAAGAAGACAAAATGGAGTTGAAGATGACACGACAGGTGTTTTTATTTCCGTTCCAAATTATACTGCATTCAAAAGGGTCGAATGTGGAAAATGGAGGATTTGAGAAATGAGAA
Source organism: Caenorhabditis latens (assembly GCA_002259235.3). Lineage (NCBI taxonomy): Eukaryota > Metazoa > Nematoda > Chromadorea > Rhabditida > Rhabditidae > Caenorhabditis > Caenorhabditis latens. The sequence continues at coordinate 12,751,283 of CM056093.1, read as the reverse complement.
GGATCACAAAAAGAGTGGAATCTAGAAGCGGGTGTTGAATGAATGATCGTCCATTTCTCTTCTTCTATTTTCGCATCGTATCCAGAAGAAATGAGCTTTTTTTCTGAGATGAACTCCATTTTATTCTTCAGATGAATGAGCCATGTGCAAAGTGAGACTGGATGCTTTTGAGAAATTGTTCATTTATTGGCACTTCCACACTTTGAAAATTTTGAAATTGGTGACTTTTTGGGGTTCTAACAAGCTGTAAGTCAAGAATAGATTAAAGAATTTCAAAATAATAGGGTTCAAAGCAAAATATGATTTTAAATATAAGTTATGAGAATTTTAAACTCGGTGAATTTGGAAATCCTTTTGTTATAATTGGAAAGTTAGACAGTCGGGTGATTATTATTCTTCGAATTAATATTTAACATTTTAGAGGTTTACTGAAAAAATCTCAACTTTATTTTGTAACAATTAAATCTAGAATTGCTATTTCAAAAAAATCATTGCATTTGCTCATCTGAAGTTGAATAGAGTTGGATGATCAGGAGACAATAATAACTTCAATAAAGTGGTTTACGATAACAATTCCATCTAGAATTCGTTCATTCGAAATTCGAGATGAGCTGAAGTTGTTCAACGTGTTTGAATTGAGCTACTCGAATTGCAGTTCATATAAAACATTATTCAAATGAATACAAATAAGAACAACAATTGAAAAGTACGAGAAATGTCAGAGCACTTATGAAATAGGTCAACGGCTCCTTCCTTTTCCGATTTACTCGTTCTCTCCTGTCACTTGTCAAGTTTTGAGAGCAGATCGAAAAGATTGGACTTTCTTCAGACAAACGCTTTTTGAGTGTTCGAAAACTAAAACACTTGAAAGTCAGGTCCTTCTTCGAATGAAACGAAAATAGGCGGAGTCTGCCAAAATAGAGAAGAAGAAGACGAATAAAACAGGCCATTTTTAGGAAACGGGGTGCCCCCGAATCGGTGAAAAGCGTTTCACATTACACGCATGTCAAGACGACTACTCACCCCCGTCGAAGCCCCTAATTTTGTTTGTTTTAAACACTGGCAGAGCTCACGGGCTCATCCATTTTACCATGTGTGGTTGTGTGTGCGTTAATGCATGTCCGCGGAATGTAACGGGTCTTAAATGTTATAGCTTTTTTATACGCATACAGGAATAATTGTTTCTCATTTTTTATAAATTTGGAAGAGGCACCACTTTTGACAACTGGATAATTGAATTGGTTTTATTAATGTTCTTCTTGTAATAAGTAATAAACGAATGCATTTCATCTGAAGAAAGTGAAAGTCAGCAGCACACAGATGGGGTTCTGAAAAACAATTCAAAAAGGAAATTTATCGAGAATTCAACTACAGTAATTATTACAGTACACAAGAACGCACGAGAACAGCTTATAAGTATTGTCAGCTGAAGGTAATGATCGGAAATGCAAACGAAATCATTATAAAAATCAGATTGGTCAAAAATCGGACCGACCCGGCCCGGTCGGTCCGGATTCAAAAGTGGTTTTGAAATTTCAGAGTAAAAATGCTTAAATTCCTTTACGTAATCAGCTTTTTATTGAATTCTAAACTTTAACTAGACATTTTCCAAAAAATTCAAATTTTTGTTTGAGACGAGCCGAGCGGGCGGGGCCGGGCCGGGCTGCGAAAAATTTGATTTTGGCGCGACCCATTTTTATGTACTGTCAAGAAAGAGATCCATAACTCTTGCAATATGTGTTTGATTCAACAATACTCTGTCCCTTGTTCACATGTTTGAATAAAAAAGAAAAAAATCCAGAATTTCATTCCACCTTATTATTCTGCAAACATGGGATTTCCCAGCTGGATCCTTTCTGTTTTCGAACAACAACTATTTTTTTGTATTGTACGTTTTTATTAATACATTTCTATTATCCGCCTTCTCTTCCCATTCTGGACTAACATTTGAATGTTCCCTCCCTTCTTCTTTTCCTCTTTTCGTCTCCGTTTCGTGTTTCCCCTCCCATTAAATCTCCATGACAACCTGACTCAGTTCTGTCTTCTTCACCCTAAATATTGACCGATTCCATATTCGAATTCGATAATTATGCTGAACTTTATTACATTTTCTCTTCTATTCATTCCTCTGATAAGCGCTCAATTTCGATCCCAAAACATTGCGTTCACCACAGCCGAGAATTGTACACGAGTCCAGTATTTCAATAGAATAGAATTGAGGTATCCGTTTTATTCATTTCATTTTCGACCCAAAAAATAAAAATTACAGATGTGAGACATGTCCAAATTCTACAATCCCATCTGTTGACAGGCTTTCCTGTCGATGTTCAGAAGAACAGAGAGAACTTTCCAGAAATGGATTTATCCCGATTTGTCAAGACTGCACACCAGGTTTCATTTTTCATTTTTAGATTTTAAGATAACTTGACAAATATTCGTAGGCACATTCCCATCGCCGGATCAATCCGAATGCTTGAGTTGTCAAAATGGAACATGTGAATGTTCTCCATCTAGTACTCTAGTTTATCGAGATACTGCTGGACATCTCCTAACGAGTGGAGCATTTTGTGACACTTGTGCCCGTGGTTTCTTCAGAAATGACAATGGAGAATGTACAAGATGTGGTAATTCTTGCCCAGGAATTGTGAGTCTATTTGTTTTTTTCTGAAACAAAAACTGTACTTTTCAGAATTTCACAAACTCAGATCAAGTATACACAAGAATAAAACTGCAAAACGGAGTAGAAATGAAGTCGAATTACATAGAGAACCATTTATCGTCAGAAACGAAGTTGTGCTCTGAGAGAAATATTCAAAGTTGTGAGGTAATGTTATTGCTGAAAATGGGAACATTGATCTAATTAGAAGATTTCAGGCCTTAGTTAACATGTGTGCACTCCAAAACTTTGAATACGGATCCCCATTGAATGCATGCGGATTATTGGAAAACATAAAAAGAAGCTTCAACCCGTGGCAAAATGCATGGGATTCTCTGGCGACGACAGATGATTCTGAACTGGAAAAAGAGAATGTGATTGATCATCAGTATCTGTTCAAAGATGATTCTTATTTCGAACTTTTTTTCGCAAGGTAACTCTTCAGTAAAAATAAAACGAATAAAAATAATATTTAAGATATGATGTGAATGGAACATTCGATGGTTTCTTCACATCTGAACACATAGATCTATTGCTTTGTGGCGACGCCTTGGATCCATTTGCCCCATTTCTATTCGGAAGAAGATTCCATAAAGAGTGTAAAATAAGAAAGACATCGTTTAGTGACCCATCTCTCGAGAGGAAGTTTTTCGAAGCATACCTCAAGTTCACAGATGAACAAGGAAGACCAAAACTGTACCCGATGCATGTTTTGAATAGTGCAGTTCGAACGAACGGCCAGCTCTTGAATTTTGCAAATAAAGATAGGAATCGTTGGGTTCTAACTCGTCGGTTTTATCTAGTGGATGACTATTCAATGCGGTTTGATAACTCCTCGAAACTAATGAGATTTGCTGCGAAAGTTGGGATAAATGTTGTCCTTCAGGTAATTCACTTTTCCCATTCAACTTTATGAATTCCAATTTCAGAAAGAACGAGATGGATACATAAATCCGCCATACCTGACAATTGAGTATGACGATACAACTGATGAAATTTTGGAATATAGTCTCGACGTAATATATCACAAAGATCCATCCGGATATGATCAGAAACTGATTATCGCTCTATCAATACTGGTGCCTCTTTCTCTATTCTGGTCTGCATTATGCTCGTACAGTTGGGGAAGAAGACACGGAAAGCCATCGGCTGTTGATGCTTCGTCTATTCTTTACTTCTTCGTTTGTGAAGTTTCAGTTCTAGGAGATGTCTTCTTTGCCTTATTTGGACTCATCGCTGTCTGGATAACCTTCGCATACAAAAATCAGACATATGTTTTGTATAATATGTTAAGTGAAGATCAGGAGAGAGCACTCTTCCATTATATTATTGCTGCACTTGTTCTCAAATTCTTTGGGTTGTTATTCACAATGGGAGCGTTGGTATTCCAAGAGACCTTTTTCATTGATTGGGAAAGACAGAAACTGAAACAGGTTTGCAACAAATGAACCATTTGTAATCAAGCTGTAGCTTTCAGACTGATGAACATGGAATGCCACTCTCTCGAGATCTCAGCAAGTCATCGGAAGCAGAGCCAGTTGTTGTTTGGAGAACTTATTTGATTGCAAACGAGTGGAACGAACTACAGCAGTATCGGAAGACGTCGTTGGCTCTTCAAATTATTATGATGATACTTTTGATGGAATACTTTCAAGTGAAGAACTACGCATTGGTGGAGCCTGGATTTGAAAGGAGTATGTTTTTATCAAAAGAATATTTCTAGATGATTGATAAATAATTTCAGATGATGTCGATGCATCAACAACTCTTTCAACTCTCGTCAGCTCACTTGCCGTCACTGTATTCCTGTATCTTTCCTTGGCTCTCGCTCAAGTTATTATAAGAGTTTTGGTCGTTGAACGTATCGTGACTGACCCATTTCATAATTTTGTAGACCTGTGTTCAGTCTCAAACATCAGGTGAGTGCTTTGTACTTTTAGGAGAAATCTAAACTTCAATTTTAGTGTACTTTCATTGACTCATTCATTATATGGATACTACATTCATGGTCGTTCGGTTCACGGAAAAGGAGATGCTGGAATGAGTGAGATGAACGAGTTTTTACAAAGAGAACGTGTTCGTTTTGATTGAATTGTATAGGCAAAATTCTGGAGTTTTTGTGATTTCAGAACAATCTATGTGGATTCAGAGGACTGGAGACAAACTCAGAATTGCAGACATTTACAGTGAACCTTCCACAGCTTTTCCGTTCGAAGTATGATGAGATTTCTGCAATTTCTAAACAGACAACTTCTGGAGTTGTTGGACATGAAGCTGTTACAGCGAGAGTATGCTAATCAAAATCCGAGAAAGCTTTAAAAAGATAAATTTCAGATGAATTCAACAGTAGAGGCTCATTCTCAGATGAACTCATTCTTGAAAAAGTTTGTGGATCATTCAATTACAGACATCGATTATGTTGTACGAGATCGTCCAGTTCTCGAATCAATTCTTGATATGGAAATGAGTGATTCATCAGTGACTGGAACATTTACAAGGTTTGTATAGACTTACATGCTTCAAAATAATCTGCAATTTTCAGAGACCCCGTCGAAATCGCGTACTCGAAATGTTTTGTCTACGGAAATGAATGGGCGTGGAGTTCGTTCGAATGCTTGACACTTACTGTTTTCTATCTATGGACTGGTTCCATCTACTTGGCTGGTGCAGTTGTTTATATTATTTCTCATCTAATTCGTTTAGTTTTTGGGTACTTATCAACGAACCATCTGATCAAAACTAGTCTAGTTGATCAGCGATTTTTAGTTTAAACTGTAAGATGTAAAGATTCATGATACACGCTTAATAAACAATCCATAAACACAGTAACAAGAATTCGAATCCAAATTTTGTTCCGGAATTTGAAAACCAGAACTCATCAGATAAGACTGACAGTTCTGTTGTTTCTGTTGTTTCCGAAGGAGGTGATGACGTCGCGTTGACTTCAAAAAGTGGTGAAGCATGAAGTTTCGTTGGTTTCCGTGATTTCATCGTATGTTTTCGGCAGGTTTCTGAAAATTTGACCATTTTATTTTGAATGAAACGGATAAAACTCACGTTTCTCTTCCAAAACCATGATCAGTTCTTGGTTTTTCGCAAAGTCAATGTTCCTCTCACATTGATCTCCTGTGGCCGCAACAAATAGCTTTCCATCTTGAAAATGAGTCACGAAACATTCTTTTTCATCGGTACCACGGTTGGCGTAGATCAGAAGCCGGTCATCATGCTTCCACGAAGCTAGGCAGGTATAGGACTTCGCTGGAATTTCACAAGAGATTCGGAGAAAAAAAACAAGAAAATAACTCACAATCAAAGATGACTCCATCATTACAATGATAGGCGAGAATATCCATTTTAGAAGAGTCGTTACAATCAAAGACCACATCATAACAATAATCTTGATCCAGGGTTTTTGGAGTTGAGAAAGTTCCGAAAATTCCACATGGATAGGGAGAAGTGTTGAGGACAACTGAAGAGAACCAGGGAACATTGTCCCATTGAGTGTTATTTCTGAAAGTATTTTCCATAGAAAATTCAGGAAATTTTGTATTCTCACGTGCAAATACTGGTATTTGATTTGTCAGTAGGTACACTTGTTTTGAATTCAATTAGATTCTGACTTCGAGCATTGAATAGTAGACAGTGATAGCCAAGTGGTTCACCACTAAAAAGAAAAAAGTTCACAATTAAGCTTCAGATAATTCCTACCATTTGGTCTCCGAGAAAACCATGACTCTGTCCTCGAAAGTTTTAACACAATGAGAAATAAAAGGGACTGCTCCAACATGATGTTGTAAATACTGTAACTCATTAGAAGAAACTCTCATCGAATCGAATTCTCCCTGCATCCACACTGGAAATGCACACGGAGCAAATGGTTTTGCAATGGCTCCGGAGTGGAAATAATAGCTGTCGAAGGCAGTTTTCATTGAAAGAGAAGAGCAAGATGAGTCATTTGCAAAGTAAAGTTTTCGAACGTTTGTCTCCTCGATTACAATCTGAAAATACTTTGAATTGAAGAAAAGAATTGTGCCGAAATTCATACTCCGCATCGGTACTCCTCATTTTCCTCGTTTTGAACAATAAAATATTGCTGATTCTTTCTATCTCTCCATGATCCAACACATCGGAGAGTCATGTCTGAAATTATAAACAAGGAGAATCGTGTTGTGTTCTGTATGTAATTACCAAAGTCTGGAAACGAGCAGTTCTTGAATTGAATCTGTATTCTAGATGATGATGCACAGTTGTTTGCCTGAAATAATTTGGTTTTTAAAATCCTAATCATGTGTGTCATTACAGTAGTCCCGTCTCCAGATTCACAACTCAAAGCAGCGTCGTTCATTCGATAAGAGACCTCAAAACGACCATCAATTGGGCTGCAACTTGCTGCTTGTTCATCAGAAGTTCCTAGAAAACGGGATACACACTGGTGTTGAATTCAAGAAGAAACCTACTAAACAAAAGTGCTCCATCTGAAATCGTGACTAGCGCCGAGTCAAAGCAAGTCATTTTTGCTTCCTTTTCTGTCTCATAGCAGTTTTCTTCTGAATCTTTCAGTTATTTCAGTTTTTGTAAAGCAGTTACCGTATTGATGTGCCAATTGAAGAACATTTTGAGACAATAAAATCGGAGTGAGACATCGAAAACAGATCGGTCGACCCATTCGTCTGAAATTAAAAGTTGTTCGACACTAAAAATCGGTTGTCCTTGCTCGTACTTCAATCCCATTATATAAGACGGACCATACTTTGTGTAGCAATCTCCATAATTACTAATTGATGTCGCCGTTAATGTTATCTATAAAATTGTTTCCCAATTTTTTAAATCGTCATTCAAACTTACATCTTCATAAATAATACTCTGTCTTCCAACGCCTCCTTCAACTGGCATCAGATTATTTGACTGTTTTCTGTAAATCCCATGAAGAGAACTTTCGATTCGACATGATAGGCAGACTGAAACTGATCTTGTTCTTCTGAAACCAAAAAAAGTGAACTCACAATTTTCAATAGAAAATAGAATAACCACGATGATCCACATTGTGCTCGGGAATGAATGGTCATTTCGGGGTGTCAAACTCTTCCGATGACCCGACATTATTTGTATTTCGATCACAAGTACATGTTCCACTTGAATCCACTTCCTGCTCTGACGTGTTCATTTGAAGAGTTTATTCAGGAGTCACTGGTCATTCACTTATTACATTTATTATTAGACTTCAATTATTATGAAATATTAAAAATAAGAAATGGGATAAAAGTTGGGATTGTTAAAGCTCGGATCATAAACTATCCGTCTTCGTACTCTTCTCGGAGGAGCTCTTCTCATCGGAACCATTGGTCGATACTCCTCTTGGAATGAATTGTAAAATGGAGGCTGTAAACAAGTTATAATGAACATATTTAAAATTTGGATACTTACTATATTCATAATGGGCATCATTGCCATTTGGAACGGGAGCTCATACATTTGTTGAGTTCGTGAATTCACTTGACCGATATGTCTTTGAGCAGGAGGAGCTTCTTGAATACTTCTCGGCCATCTGCGAGGAATTGCATTGGCAAGAGCGGGATCTCTGTCCTTCTGGTAACCGAACAAACTTGCAAATGGATCGACCGGCGACAGATTCTGACCATAGTGAACTGTCACGTTGTCGCGATCTGAGAAAAAGTGAATATTTGCTGACTTCTCAGAGTTAGAACTCACTGTAATACAAGTTTCCAGAGAATGGGAACCTGTACGCGACACCTTTTGACATTGGCACAGCCACATCAAGATCTCCTTCCATTCCATCAGAACCTCCAACTTCGTGTTCAACCTACATAAATTTTAAGAAAAATGAGCGGGTCTTCTTCTAAAATTAACAAATGACTTACACCAAGTGCAAAGTTCATATGGTATGGATTACAGAGAGGCGGCTTGCAGGACATTGGCATGTATTGCTTTCCGAATTTACCCAACGGAAGTGTTGGGTGAGCTCCTGAAAGAAAATAATAAAAGAATGAGGGATATACAAAGAACACTCACTTCTATTAGCTTGCATCGCTGGATCACTCATCAATTTCACAAAGTCCTCCTTCTCCAAATCCAGCATATTGACTGGGTGATTCAAGTATCCGAACTTTGTCATTGTGTCTTGGGTTCTGAAATTTTTCTCTCATCTGTGATGTTGGTTATATATATCTCAAGTCTTTACCTGCTGTAGAAACGACCGTAAATGTCAAGCATACCCCACGATGGAACAGCGAAGTTCATGTCCCCTCCAATGTGCTGAATGACAGAATAATTACTCAATTTGAATCACAAAACCTACTCTTGAAATAGCAGGATCGAGGTCCACTCCTCCAGAGAATTGATTCTGGAATGGGAATACTGGCCAGTAGTCTCCGTCATGAGAGCGTCCGGGTAGAGGTTCTTGAGGTCCTGAACTTGAAAAATTATTTTTGAAAAATCGAAAGAAAAAGTTCACCTGGTATTTTATAAATACTCGCTTTCTTCCTTTTCTTCAATCCAAGATCTTGTTTCATTCTGCTTGCAAGGAAAGAATAAACATCTTTTCCATTCGGTCCATCATCATTATCACCTTCATCCTCTTCTTCTTCTTCAACTTCTCCTTGATTTTGAAGATCTAACTTGGCTTTCGAATCGACATAGGCGAGAAAAATCAAAAGAAAAAGCACCTGATGGATGAGACGCATGGGAAGAATGAAAAGGGAAGAATATCTCGAAGAAAAGATTGTTTCAAAAACAAGGAGGAGTGATAAACAGGATTATATTACAAAAAGATCAGAGAGTTCATTTCGTTTATTAGGTGAATTTTATTAGGGATTTAGAGACAATTTCATATTATTATTGGCTTACTTATTACATGTACACAAAATGATAATTTGGAATTATTCTATATTTTCTCCGTCTTCTGACCGGTACATGCATCATCTGAGGAGCCATCATCATTGATGGATACACCTGTCTCTGAGGGAAATATGGATACGGTTGAATCCAGTGTTGTGGGACTTTCTGTACATATGGATACTGTGCAAAGTGTTCCATTGGTTGCTGTAGCATGTACTCCATTCCAGGCATCACAATGTTTCTCATCGGTCTCTCCATCATAACCGGTTCTGGTTCTCGAATGCTTCTCGTCCACCTTCTCGGTATTCTCAAAGCAGGATCTCTGTGTTTTTGATAGTCGAACAAACTGGAGAAAGGCTCGATTGGACCCAAGTTTTGACCATAGGTGACGGTGACGTTTTCGCGGTCTGGAAGAGAAAATTTTGAGGGTTTTTTTTTATTTCCGATAAAAAATATATTGCTTACTGTAATACACTTTTCCTCCGAATGGCATTCTGTAAGCCATTCCCTTTGAGATTGGAATTGGAACATCAATATCTCCTTCAACTCCATCAGAGCCTCCCCAATCATGTTCAACCTGAAAGAAACGACAAGGTTTTAAGAATTATCATTTGAATGACTTACTCCAAGTCCAAAGTTCATCTGATAAGGATTACACAATGGTGGTTTACAAGACATTGGAACATATGTCTTTCCAAACTTTCCAAGTGGAAGAGTTGGATGAGCATCTGGAAACAAGAAAAGATTATGTGTTCTTGCTACTATTACAAACTCACTTCTATTAGCATGCATCGCTGGATCACTCATCAATTTCACAAAGTCTTCCTTCTCCAAATCCATCATATTGACTGGATGATTAACATAACCAAACTTGGATGTTGTATCGTGAATTCTGTTGAAGAAACGCCCGTAAATATCAAGAATACCCCATGATGGAACGGCAATATTCAAATCTCCTCCGATGTGACGAGAAATCGAAGGATCGAGATCAAGACCTCCTGAATATTGATTCTGGAATGGGAATACTGGCCAGTAGTCTCCAGGATGAGAACGTCCAGGCAGAGGTTCTTGTGGTCCTAAATTCAGAATTTATGAACATTTTGATTCACGCCTAATTTTCTTTTTCTCACCAGGAATCGTGTAGACAGCTGGCGCCAATCTCTTTTTTGGAACAACTTCTTGATTCAATCTTTTATACAAAAACTCATACATTGACTTTGATTTCTTATCAGTGAACTGCTCATCGAGCTCTTCTTCTTCCGAATCATCTCCTCCAGTATTTTGTAAATCGATTCGGGCAGCAAAAGTGACGCATATTGAGAAGAAAAGGAGAAAAACAGAAAATCTGAGGATCATGAGAATGAAAACGAGAATGAACCGAGGGAAGGAGACAAGGTATTGAAGGAAGAAGCTAATGAGAAAGATAAGAGATAAAGCCGGATTGCGTTGTCAATTAGCTTTGATCTTTCAACGTGAAACAATAACTTTTTGGGAATTCGATGAAAACAATTTGTCCCAGTTTGAGGGTTCCTTTTATACTGAAGACTCTGAAAGTCTTTTGTGAACTTTCACATCTGATGTGCCAAAACCAGTTTCCTTTTCCAAATCTTCTATTTTTATCGTTTCTCATATTCTGTATTAGTACATTGCTCTTTTACTCTGAATCCCCTTTTCCAACATTCCTTGAATAAAAACTTGAAAACATTCTGAAGAGTACTTCAGATTTGAGACATATTTAAATGTTTATTGGGGCTATACGATGAATGAATCAGAAGAAAAAAACATTATAAGTTACTACAATAAGTGCCTAAATATGTGAGAGAAAAAGAAGAATTGGCGTTGGAAAAACACTCTTTAAGAGCGAAGAAAGTTACCAGTAGAAAAGAGGAAAAATGAGAGAAGAAAGAGAAGAAAAAGGAGAAGAGAAGTGAGGTTAATGGCTTGTAAATGCAATTATTATAAGAGGGGGATATGTATGTACATTGAGGATTAATAAGAGACTAACTAATTGTAACTAGGAGACGAAAGGTTGGTAGAGATAAGACCAGACTGAACATTCGAGGGCTGTGGTGAGACCGGAGATAACTAAAATTTGAATTTAAAACAAGTAATTAGACGTCAGTTCCATTTTCTGGATCTCCTTGTACTGAATTGACTCTCGACGGTTTGCTGCTCCATTTACGGACAGCGAAAATGACAGTGAGAGTGAGAACTATGAAAGCGATTGCAGCGGCACATGCCATGAGAATGATTGGCCATCCGAATGGTTGGTTTCCAAGAGATCCAGTGTGAGCGAGAAGTGAAGACTCAGAGACCTGGAATCAGAAAATTATGAACTTTCTTTTTGGAAGAAGAGGGGAAACGAAACATGCAACAAAAGGAAAACAAGCACACCACCTTTCGACTGACCTCTGGCACACAGTATTGTACCTCCTTGATGTATCCGATAGCGCATTGTTCACAATGATCTCCAGTGTATCCGGCGGTACATGAACATTCATTCTCCTAGAAAACATCATAAATTATACATTCTCTTCTAAATTCTCTTACCTGTGTGACAGTTCCTCCGTTTTCACAGATGAGTGGTGCATCACAGAATGGTCCTGTATATCCAACATCACAAAGACAGAATCCGTCGAGTCCTCCGGTTGGAATTCCATTGAAACATGTACGCATATTACAGAAAAGACCAGTCCATCTCTCGAAACATTCACATTTTCCTTCGATCAGCTTTCCTTTTCCTGGCTCGCAGTAGGTCACTTTCTCGCATCTGTCACCCGACAAACCGTATGGACAGTGGCAACGAACCTGGAAATCAGATAGAGTTTATATGATTGTCACCTCAATTATAGTTACACACACTTACCACTCCTTTGGCGGAATGTCTTCGTCCTCCATTCAAACATCTTTCTCTTTCGCATTGAGTTCCCTCATATCGGAGAGTGCATTCACATTTTCCCTGAAACAAAGATTTTCATCTTCTCTTCTTTTTTTTTCTTTTTTATTTGAAAAAATCACATTGAGGTTTTCCCATAGAACGGTACTACCCCATGCCGCGCAACTCGACCCACTAATCCGTTTTTTTGAGTGGCTCCTTATGCACCGACGACATGACCGAGAAGAGGGCCCTTTTGGTCACCCAATTGTAGCATGTTTCTTTCTACGTCTTCATGTAATCCGGGCGGTCCGCCGTCACACGGAATTAAACCTCTGACCGACCTCAAATGCCACCATATGTGCATTAAAAAGTGGTAGGAAAAGGATGAGTAAATGGGGAAGCGAAGCATGAGTTTTTTCAAATTAAGGCTGCTGCGGCCCCCAATCAAATGGTTGACCCAGTTGAAGTGATGGTCAAGAAAGTTACGTCTACTCACATTAACCAGAGATCCACCGTTTTTGCAGAAGTCATCCGTTAGATTTGATGGATTGATGAGTGAATTAGCAGAGATGGCGCCGAGAAGCAGAAGGGATGAGACGATGGAACGGAAGAGCATTCTGTAAGAAGTACAGCCGACATGTGTTGTTTATAAACAATTGAAATGAATAAAGAGTTCTCTTCGGATGTGTTTATGTTGATGTTTCACACACAAGTGCTTAAGAAGTAGAAGATGAGGAGGGGATGGAAAAAAAGAAGCTTTTCGGAAGGGGCAGTTTTACAACAAGAAAGTATTGCATAATTGAGGGTAGAAGAGACCGGACGAAGACGCGGAAAAGCTGCTTTGAAAGCTGATAGGTCACTTTCAATTAGAATGAACGGAGGGACAAGAAAACTGAGATGGGGGCGGGGAGTGGCAGTACAAATTAGTCTGGTGGCTCCTCAAGAATGGAGACGTGAGACGAGAAATTCAATCTGTGTTTATATGAAAGTAGTACTAGTCGTAGTCTCTTTTCTTGAAAAAGTCACAAGTCGGGAGGTCAAAAATAAGAAGAAGACGAAGCTTCTGGTAGAGCTTAATTACTGGACATCAAGGGGGAAGCGTGGTCGAGTGGGTGCAAACAAATTTCGGTGGTGGTCCCAATGGGAAGTGGTACAGGAAATTTCAATGAAGAAGAAGAAGACACTGGACATGATTAGGTTCGTTGGAAATAAGGCGGTCTCTAATGAAAGAGACAAGGGTGTGAACACTGCCGAAAGGAAGAGGGTGCTAAAATATAGAAACTGATTTTTTTTCGTCTTCTGGTGGGGGAGGGTAGTAAATATTTGGACAACTCATCAAAGAAGACATTGACTCCCTACTGACATTTCTCTACGGGTGGTCGCTTCGCTCTTCAGGCTCCGCCCCTTTTTACGACTTCTCCATGAGCTCTTCTCCTCTTCGGGAAGTGGTCGTAAAGAATGAAGTGATAGATTTACAGCGAAGATGATGAAGACGTTAAGAGTGTTTACAAGCCATGTGACATACGGTGCATTCGGGAGGATAAGGGGAAGGAGGGATTATTAAAATGATGGGTTACACTCTAAGAAAGTGGGAATAATATGAATACAAATTAGTTTTTCGAAGAGATTTCAATGTTTTCTGGGTGAATTCAATCGGAAAACGTTTGCGGAAAGAGAGAAGTAGCAAACAGGTGATGGAGCGGAAACACGGTTTACCTGTCTCCTGAATCCGAGCAGGCCACTCAGAAGCCAGTGACCCGTATGTGGTTGATTGTGAACGACAGGGTCGCCCGCTTGTTAATTGGCATGTCCCAGGAAGCGGAGAGGTTTCAAACCAACGGTCTCAAGGCTCTCAAAAGAAGAGAGAATGATTTAGGTCGGGGTGAAGAAGATCAAAACGATATTCAACTAGTCTTGCTAATTCTTTGAAACGGAAAATGAAAGTTTGGGACGGGAATTCATCCAAATTTACATATTCGAGATTCATGGTGATGGTTGATCTTCTTAGGACTAAGAATGCCTGAGTGGAGCGGAGCGTGATTGAGATTGCACAATCCTAATTAGCGATACAAGATAGCATCTTAAGACTAGTTTCGCGCACCTACTAGCCTCCCTTCCCCATCCGATAACCTACAATTACAGTAATCCATGTAAATACTAACATCTGCAGTATGCAATATATCCACAAACAACCATATGGAGGTGTATGGAGGAGATGCTTAGAAAAACAATGGGACAATACAAAAAGTACTGAAATTAGAGAGGAGTATGAATAGATAGAGGGGGGAGAGAGGCATCAATCTTACACAATTTGTATTCATTGTCTCACACCCGGTGGTCTGGGCGAAGAGGGTTCCAATTAAGACCGGCCGGTGATCAAATTTAAGATACAATAGAAGTCAAAATGACTGGACAAGAAGTGAGGTATTGGGGGAAGTGGGAAACCACAATCAGCTCGAAATGAAAAGAGAAATGAAACAACCCCCTCTTGGTACCCGACGAGACACGTCCATTTGACTCCGCCCACTTTGTGAATAGTTCACCCTCTCTTCTCTCTCTTCTTCTCGCCAGACGAGAGTGACCCCCCGGGAGAGATAGAGGGAGTTGGTTGACCAGTACACGGTGTGTTGTGATGATAATCAAAAAAGCTCGTAAATTCTGCAAATTAGTGGAGAGAGCGGTGTGGAAGATAATGGGAAAGTGAGAGGGGTTGTGATAATGGGATCGTGTCGGGGGGAGAGAGCCTGCGCGGGTGGCACAAAAAGGTATTCGGAATGGGCTTTTTGAAATATGGATAGATGTAGCAATTGGTGTGATAGTGATAGGAGAAAGGGCTAACTAGTGGAGTGGAGTAGGGTAATTGGACAAATTGGTGTCAACGGGAAGTGAACTTCTTGGATAGATGTGGAAGGGAGTATGATTTAGGATACCGATTTTTTTAACTGGGTCCTGATTATACTCGAAAAATCCTAGAGGACGAATAACTCACTACGAAGTGTTTTCAAAAAATCGAACTGATTTCAAAATCTTTTTTTGCCAAGCTTCATCGCAATACCTCATCCACCTGGATCCCTCCTAGAAACCTCCAATCCTTACCTCATGGCTAAGAAAAGTTCAAATGATTAGTCCACAAGTTTCAGTTATTCTACAAGTGAGAAGAGAGAAACAACAACAACTCATTGTGTACATGATCCTCTTTGTTTCTGAATCTGTTTTCTATTTAGTTCTCATCTGCTCTCTTCCGCTTCACAAGATTCTCTCTTCTCTCGTAGTACAACTCATCTCTTTCGAAACCTTCTGTTTTCATTAGTCATACAGCTCCCCTTTTAGAGTCTTCTAGATCAAAGCGGTCTCGCCGTCTTCTATCAAAGTAAATAGTTTCTGTTTTGAAAAGAGCAATGACATTTAGGGAGTCCTTCTCCTTCTTCTCGTCCCCAATCATATTCCCATATCGAATTGCAAATTTGACATACCTGAGTGTGCATATTGTCCCTCATCAAGTACCTACAGGTATTCTTCTTTTCTCCCTCGTACAAAAAAAGAGAAAGAAATTCGAAAAAAGAGGAAGAATTGGACAAATTGGGGGAGGGTTGCGCAACAAAAAAACGTACAAGCAGCTGCAACATTCATAACTAAAAAACCCTCCTTTCCCTCTTTTTTCCATGTTTTCCGGTGTCCGGGTGGGAACGATAACATCGAAAAGGGACTGCATCTGGTGCCAGGTTACGTAATGAGAACAACCTGAGAATTTGTAGAGAAGAGGGAAAGGTGGAAACAATAATAGTGTCCGGATCGGGAAGTACATAAATCAATTTGTCACCTCATCATCACCTCATTGCGGGAGAGGAGATTTGTATTGTTTTGATAGGGGAAAACTACCAAAATATGATACTTGAGAAGGAGACAAAGTTTCCAACTGTGAGGAGTTTCTGGGTTGAATAGGCAATGGTTAGAGCTAGATTGGAATGGAGCTTTATTTCATCTAGTTCGATTTGGCAACACAACTCACCAAACAGACTTATATTGGTACGAAATTTTGATACTGGGAAAAGAAAGTTTGTCATTTTGGTGACCAAGATTTCAGAATCTCTATACTGTTTGAGTATTCAAAGTTTCTGCTCTGTTTTTTGCAAAATAGAATTCATATTCCGATTCAGTCTGAAATTTCTAGACTGTTAACATAATTAAGTTTGAATGTTCACTAATGAAGCCTTTCCGGAGCAGTAATAGGCCTAGAAATCCTCAGAAATAAAACTTTCTGACAAGAACTAAAGAAAAACTTTAAAACCCTCTTCTCTGAGTTGAGAGAACATACTCGAGCTGTCATCGAATGTGTGTTCCGATTAAAATGTAATCAATCGAAAGGCGATATGTGCATCCGTCTTGTACAACTTGTTTACGTGTACTCTCTATCTCGTGTAAAAGTGTAACAGAATCCATCAAAATGTCGGCTTTCAAATCTCTGCTTCTTCTCTTTCCCACAGAGACAGCGCCACCTGCAGAGATAATTATGTGTTTTTTGCCTTCTTCTTGTGATTATGCAACACTTCTGAGAGAAGAAATAGGAAGCGTCGTCGGGTTGATGAAAAAAAGAAAGAATAACGAAAAGCCATATGAAAAGGACACCATATGGGTCTCTCTGGATAATGATGTGTTCTCAATGGACACAGCTGATCGGCGACGAACACAAGAGGAGACATAACACTAATTCAGATGAGCAACGAGATTCTTCAAAAAATAATAATGGGAATATCACAGCGGGTGAGGGATCCTCTTTGAACATCTTGAGCAATCTTGACACTGTTTGAATCTTTGAATCAATCCCAATTAGGGGGACAGATGAGAGAATAAGAGGAGGGAGAAGATCTTTTGAAAAATAAGAAAAAATGGAGGATTGCGTGACATCTCCTAATTAATTATAGGGTATGTTTCAGATGACATTGAGAAAAGATGGAGAACTTGAAAAGTGCCGTTTGCCGCCTTCTCCCAACACCCTAAATTCTGGGAGAAGAGTTACGACGTGGCAGATTCACGCTAGGTTTACGATACCTTGGGAATGACTTCCGTTACACAATCATTCGCCAGAAGGCTAATCTGGGTGTGACGTCGTCTCGTAGGAAACTATAAAAGACCAATTGTTTCTCGATATGACTCAATCTAATTATTGTATTCAGTTTAAAAGTGCAACGATGGCTACTGTAGATTAGAAAGGTTCCTGACATTCAAATGTTTTAATTAATATCGAAATGTTGTTTTTGGACGACGTTCTCGCCTAGCGCCAGGTGTCTCTGCTGCCCTCTGTGTTGTCAACTCGCGACACTTTTTTGTACTTTTCGGATCGCGTGCGCCTTCTCTTTTTGTCCCTACACAGAGGTGGAGAGGTCACACTTTTTGTCACTAATGGTCAAGGGTAATTGCGATAGAAAAAGATTTCTTCTTGGAAATCGGAAACCATCTCGTGTGGAATGCGGGAAAACCTTCGGGTGTTAGTGTTATTCATACAAAAAAACAACACGGTCTGTAATCATAACTGGATAAATATAGAGAGACGAGATACCGCCTATGGGAATAAAAGAGAATATAATAAAGAATAGAATGACTGCTCAATTACGGTGTCGGCATCTGAGAAAAAAACAACACGAACGGACGGTACCTGTCGGATCGTAAACGAGGTAATGATGCCGGTAAAAAGGACACACGGGCGGCACACGGAAGAGCAGATGCATCCGGCAGACCGTGTGTTGAATAATTTAGTGTTATGATAGGTGGGTCAACTGGCGGAAAGTGTTGCTTTTCGAAAGAGAGGGTGTAAACCAAATGTTGCGTATTAAAGGGGAGAGAGAAGGGGACGAATGAAACTGTCTTTGTGTTGATGGGTGGTGAGTTTCGTTGGCTAGGAGATTCTTTTTCCGGTAGAGAGATGCAATTAAAGTGTCAGGCGGTGATGGACAAGTTGGCAGAAGAGAGAAGAGTTCGTACAAAAATGAGAACGATTCGCTTCGTTGCTTCATCGTGTTTCTCTGAATACAATGGATGGAAGGAGAGGAAGAAATAGATTCCGATGGTTTAGAAATAAATTGTTGGAAAGAGATTCAGAGATATCTCATATGTTGATAGAGCTGGAAATACGCTCGTTCAATGAATATAAATAATTTAGGTGGGAGAGTTTTTAAATTTCCTTAAAATTTCAGATTCTGAAATTTCAATATTGCAGAATTTCAGAGGAGATGAAATGTTTAGTTTGTAATTGGAAGATAATTTTCAGACTTCCAGCCAAACGGTTGAACTAATAGGCTTGAATCGAAAAGTTCAGCGTTCCGTACTACTGTAACTCGGTGAGAGAATTTATGAGATTTAGTGAAACAAAATGCGGAATTCTGATAAACAACATCATCTAAAGAAACGTGCAACAGTGAACAATAAAACCAAAGGAAATGTCTTTTTTCTTTTTTCTGCCAATCGAGTGAAATGCGTGAATACAATTAGACTGACAGTCAAACGATGCGAATATCGTTTCTAAGGACATCCCCTCAAGGAGCTTTTTTCCATCGACTCCAGTCGCATTTCGACGGCAAAATGAGGAGGTCATGACGTGGCAACCACGCGGAACAACGAATCTTTTGTCTTTTGGGGGGAAGAGATTGGTTACCTTTTGAGGTGGATGAGCCCCTCTCTCTCTCAATCAGATGATTCAGTCGGTACTCTTTTGATCATTACTCATTTGGACTATTGTTGAGAGACTTCAATGTGTGGAGCGCTATTATCGCATAATGGTACATATTCTTATGATTTATGTGAGAGAGTGAGTGACCAAGTTGAGAAATGAGAAGGTTCCGATTGATGTCCGTTCGGTGCGACAGGTGCATTCTGAAGAGATTTATATGGGAGAAGTAGTCTTGGGTTACACTTTCTTTCCCATATATTCATTTATGCAACATTCGTGTTGTTGTTATTAGATGGAACCTTCTTTATTCATTGCCTCATCCGTTGCGACATTTCTCAATTTGCACAAAGTAATAAGCGGATACTACATGGTCATAAAGCCGGCTTCTCAATGCACTTCTCTCCCCCGAAAAGGGCAACCGAAGGGACCACCCCCATCTTCGATTATTAATTCTTTTTGGGGCCACACACACACAGCTAATAATAATGCGTGCACTCTCCGCAATAGTAATAATATCCATCTTCAGACGTCTTCATCTTCTTCTTCATCTTCAACACAGAAGTGACACCCGGTAGGAAAAGGATATGTACTAGGATAGAAACAAATTTAGTCTCGAGATGAGGTTATTCCCGAAAAAGAAGATATTGAGGGATCGGCTCTCGTTTACGATCTTCTCCGGAGGGAACACTTTTTGGACAATTGCGCAACACTTGGGTCTCTGATGATGAAATGACCATAACGAGTAGGAGGGAGACCTCGGATAATAATGACCACGACGACGGATACGAGAATCCCGTTAGAGTACTTTTTAGAAAAGGGATTCGTAGCACCAGAAACTAATTCAATTGGTGTCATGGTGGCAAAACAAACAAGAGATGCTTGCTGACAGCCTTCTTTCCGATGAGGTACCAGATGGACCCCCGCATTGTCAACCTGACATTATCGCATCGTAATTCTCATTATTGTGTTACTCAGACCAAGCACTAATTGTCTTTGACATGCGTGCATATGGTTTTAGTGTTTATGTATAAGTACTGAAATTAGCCTGATTGGAAAAGGTTTTAGATTTGGAAAAACTGAGAACGGGGGTTCCCATGATTCTTCACGCTGGGAGGGAATGCATTCAAAAAAGAAGTTGATGATCATGACCCAATTGAACAACTTTTAGTGAGAAAATGGGATGATTCGGTTAAAAACTTCGACTAATGGATCTGTGGAGGTGGGCGGAAAAGTTATAAGGGAGTTTTTTTAGGAATCGAATTCTCAGAATCTAGGGCAAGATGTGTACAAATTTACAGACTTGTAAAAAAAAATCGGCCGCCCCAAAAATTTCGAATATTAGACTAACAGTGCTGAAATTAATATACACATTCGCCTTTTGATTGGATTTTAAATTTTTCTCAAAAACTATACTTCTTTAAAAATAAAATTCGAAAGTTCAAAACTTTTCAATGGCCGACCCGTGACGAGTCTGCAAATTTACTTGCTCTAATTTGATCGGTTTTTCGACACTTTGGTTACTCTACCTACAGTAATCCTACCGTACCTGAGACTACAGAAAACTGATGGAACTTCAAATATGATTAGAAATTTCACGTTCGAAAATGAAATTGGTTAACGAACAGTCTGGAACTGATCAGTCTTTGAAAATGTTATCAAATTCATAACAGTGCCATTCTAATCCTGTCTTTTCAGCACTCATTATCAAAACAAGCACGAAGCAATCAACTAATTTGATTTAATGCATTGTCTGCCATCTCTCAAGTTCACCTACTTTCTATTGGAATGACCTACATCGTAAAATCATATTCTATTTGTTCAACTTTTTATCAGAAAGAGGAGAAGAAGAAGACAAGCAACTCTCACTTGTTCCCATTCGATTCTTCCTCTTCTTTTTGCTCCTCCTTTTGAGACCTTCGTTATGAGAAGAGTAATCGAATTAGTTTGATGAGCAATCAAATGCGCGAATATGACATAACAGACAGAAGGTCGCCTGATGAAGGAGAAAAATGAAAGAAAATGAACAAGAAATTAGAATTTATTCAATGGGAAAACACATTCTACAGAATCGGAATGGTACTGTTGACGCAATTGCTGGAAAAAGGAATTGATGAGGGGAGAGATTCTGAAAGAAGTTACACTTACTATTGAATCGAAGTTGTTTTCCAGTCTCCACGAACATTGAACGATTGAGTTGTAGCAGTGGCGTTCCATGTAATATGATTGTTGAACCATCCAGTCTCGTCTCCAGTCTCGAATCCGGTAAGATCTTCATGCATTCTGAACATCAGAGTCCATGGTTTCTTCTCTCGGATTGGAAGTGGAAGTGTCGCCTCACGGAATGTATCCGCTTCTCCACGTAGTTTAGATCTGGAGAATGTCAAATTGCCGTTATAGTAATGTTCAAATTGAAGTAGAGCCGGTTGACTGTTTCCTCCTTCTTGAGCTTTTCCCACACTGAGATCCTTGAAGATGTCGATAAAGATTCTGAAAGTTGTTCTCAACCAAAACTTCTCCGAATTCGCAATAACTTACTTTTGAGCATTCGGGAACACCTCTCCTTTTACCACTAATGAATCTCCATCCTCCATTGGTTTCATGAGAAGAACGTTGACATCTCCACTCGAATAATCTCCATCAATTGTCTCTCCACACTGTACAGTTGGAGCACACAAGTAACAATCAGCGTGTGGTCCTTCCGGCGTAGTACTGTTACCATCGGCAGCTACCGTAGTAGGCTCCGGAGTAGGAGCCGGAGGCGCCGGAAAATCACCTCCGGATTCTAAAAGTTTAATGTATTTCAGACTATGATTATTTTCTGGAAAGAATACAACTCACGGGTCAGGACAGCAGTCACAAGAAGTGTCTGAATGAGGACAAAGAGCCAAAATCGCATCTCGGATTATTTCTCGTCCATCTCTTTGATGACACCTCTTTTATGGAACTCTTCATGTTCCCAGTCCTAACCATAAAACACGTTTTTGTTTCTCAAACTTTATGAATGCCGAAATTCACATCCGGGAATTGTGCTTAAAAAGAGAGTTGAGAGAGGAGAAACGGGTCACAAGATGTTTCTTCGTTTACTTCTTCTCGCAGCTTTCGTGCCTGTTGTATACCTGTGGTGTACTCCATTCATCGCCTGTAATCAGACTATTGTAAGGAGTTTCTTCTCTTCTTTTTGGTGAAATTCGTAAAATCGATTTCAGTATGGAGACTTCAGCGATGCTGAAAAGGGATTGAAAGTTCTTCTTTTGGGACGTCCGTTCCAGAAAATGGATGAATTGATAATCTCGGGAGAATACTATAACAATGGATCAGAGGTTATGGACGACGCTTCGTGAGTTTCATACGGCCTAAGTTGATAAGGAAGTTCAGAAGTTTCAGATTCACCGTTGGACTCTCAAAAGGTCTTATCATGCATCAACTCGGAGAGGATTTGGAGCAATACCTATTGACAACCACCCTCGTAGCAGGCGAGGCTAGGATGAATGTATCTGGAACTATTACTGGAAAATCAAAAAACTTGTTTGGAATCACGTCAAAGATCAAGCCTAATGTCACATGTGATGAACCATTCACTTTCAAAATCAAGTTTGTGTTGATCTCAGGATGAATACAGAGATTAATTTCTATTTCAGGAGTGTTGATGGGTACGGATTTACATTCGGAAACATGGAAGCGTTTTCTGATAAGCAGCAGTATCAATACGCGAAGAAAGACAGAGCTCAATCGGTATTCTTCGACGGACAAATCAAGACAACAAAAATTCGTTTGTGAGTTCACAAGGTTCATCGAACGTTCATCTCATTCTTTTGTTTTCAGCAATTGTCTTGATGAATGACCGCGTGGTTTCTTCCTCCGTTTTCTCATCAGCCTAATAAATAAATAAAGTGTTTGGTTTTTGCTTTTGTGTCGTTTCATGAAGGAAACTTGAACGTGTTGCGTGTCATATGGCCTCCACAAACTGTCGTAAATCTCCAAACCGTTATCAGATTCAAATCTTTTTCTCTTTCTCCTCCGACGGTTTTGCCACGTCTTCCTGCCAAGTACCGCCCATTTAGAAGTGTTTCTTCGTCTACCTGCATAATTATAATTCAGCGAACTTCTCAATTCAGTGTGTAATTTGGTGTCAGTTGTGTTTGTGTTCGTTTTCAATTCTCCCGAAAACGATTTCTCTCCCTTTTTTCCCTCCTCTTCATAGAAATTCTCGGCGGTTCGAAAATCCAGTTATGCAAATGTAAATCCTGGTAAAGGTTGGGTGTAAGTAGCCATTCCAAGTATTCTCTGCTGTCAGAAAACGGGAAAAGAGTAAACAATTAGTAGAGCCAATACCTCTAAATGCAGTCATCAATCAACAACAACTCGAACTACAAATCATTCCTTCTGCTGCCATGAATACCTTTTCCGTCCAACTTTTTCTCTCGACTGGAATTTTCTGTCCCCTCTCTTTTCTAGCCTCCTCCCACTTTTCGGATTAAGTTTGTTCACTAAAGTCAACACATTTGATCGGAGACCTTGGTCTTCCGGAACTAAACGAACTAATGTCAAAAGTGAGGAGAGAGATTTATTTTAAAAACTTTGTTATTTTCTTATTTCCTCAGAAGAACCAGAAGAGTAGATTACATGATCTCTGGAAATTCGTGACGTACGGATTTCTGATTTTTTGTTTTGCTGCTTCTTCTGATGCACACAAACTTAAGGATTCATGAAGCACTGCTGCAGATTTCCATAACAGTTACGTTCTAGAATTTTTTACTTTCAGCTTAGCTTAAGTTTGACTTAAAAAGCAGCTGAAAAATCAAAAAACCAAGATCAGAGTCATTACTTATAGACATCGTACTTTTTTCAGTAGGCGTAATTGGGCGTTTTGATAAAAATTTGCACTTCGTATAGTGACAAATCTTAAAAAAGTAATCTGTTGCTTTTCCTTCTTCGCATATCATTATGGTCTGTTAGATAAAACCTAAAGTTCGAGAAGCTGAATGGTATGAACCATCTTCTTCTGAACACTTCCTCCTTCTGACTTCTTCTCCACCATCGTCGTCGTCTTTTTTTTCCATCATCATCTTCACTTTTATCTTCTTTCACTTCTTTCTGTCTAGTCTACCATCAACGAAAACTTTTGCCAAAACCTGCTTCCTCACTTCGTTTTTCATTCCGATATCTTCCCATCTGATCAGCTGCCATTGCTTCATTCCGTTCGCGTTTCCTTCTCACATTATTCTTTTTCATTTTCTTCTTTTTCCCAGGTTTTGAGTTTTGATTTCAGTTTCTTTTGTCGTTGAACAACCTTTGGTTTTTCTAGTCTTTTTTCCTCTTTCGTCCTCGTTTTACATTTCAAATTCTATTGTGACGAAACAAGACGACTCTCAATCTTGCAACACCTCTCTTCTCCTTCTTTTTGGAAAACCTAATCAAATATCCGCCAGTCGACATTCGACCATTTGGACTCGAGAACACAACTGACCCAGTTACGAAAAAAGAGAAAAAGGTTAGGTGTCAATTGGTTATAAATGAGTGGTTGGTTTGTGTTCTGATTCGTTTTCATTACTTTTTCATTTCACATTAATCCGAATTTCTCAGTAAACTGAAGCAGGAACTGACCATTTTTCTGGGGCTCTATAATTTATCTTCTGCTGTTATCATGTCAGAAAGGAAAACCTGCTGAAATATTTATGTGTTTTCCAAAATGACAAAAGTTCTCGAGTACTGGAAGTTGATAAATTCACTTTTTAGGTCATTATTCAGACTATTATTTGGTAGTTATTTATTGCGTGTTTCAAAGTTTTTTGGTGAAATTAATTGAGTTTTCGGGAGGTTCTGATAATCCCAATTTTCTGACCCAGAGAAACGAAACTCTACTCATTGTAGCTTTTCATGACTCAATGAATTTTAAATTTCTAGACTGAAAACAAGATTCTGTTTCGATTCACTTCCTGTACTTAATCCATCCGGATGCCACATCACTCCTGATATCTGACTCATTTGTTTGGTAGAAAAATAACTGAAAAATGAATTCATCTGAACCGGTCATTCCTTTCTGCTTCAACTTCTCAATTTCCCCTCCAATCAGTTCAATAACCTCCAACAAACTTCCTTTTTATATTTGCCCCCTACTTCCCTCTTTTCTCGCAGTCAGCTATAAATCGTAAAGCTGTCATCAACAGAACTTTTTCGACCAGATCGTTCGACTCGATGGGTCGTTTTCCTAGTATTTACCCTCTCGAGAAGAGACCAACCGAGGGCTCACAGATCAGACTACTAACTGTTTATCAGTTGACAATATACCAGTGGCACCATCCTCTTTTTGTTTTATTTTCTTTGTTTTGTTTGACAAGACGAAAGGCACACCCCAAAACAGCATGCATTTTCAGTCTACATTTGTTGATACGTTATCTATACAATAACACAACAAGACTACGTGTACATACAAGGAATTTTTAGCTTCCTTCCTTTCTTATTTATTACTTTCTTCTTCATATTTCTTCATCCACAATCGTCTCATATTTTCGGATTTCTCTTCTCAAATTTTCATATTTCCTTGTTTCGCTCTAATAGGAAAACATACAATTTGCGTAAACTTCATCACCTATTCCCTGAAATTTATTCCCTTTTCCTTATTCATCTTCTTCTCCTGTTGCAAACCGAAATGTATACAACACTCCGTTTTGCCACGTCAGGCTTGTCCTTCTTCCTTCTCTACTTTTTTGTATGCATAGCAGCGCCCACACATTCACATTTCCCACATCTCCCCCCACTCACCTCGCACACTTTTCGTACTTGGTTCCCATTTTTCTAATTTTTTTCTTCTTCCGGATGTTCTCTTTTTGATTGACATTATTACCTCCTCCCGGGAGGGAGAACTTGTTTCTATTGATCTTCCAATTTTTGGATTAGTTTGTTTTAGTCTCTTGACTCTGCAAAAAGGCGGCACGTGGATGGATTGAATGGTTGCAGAATATCAATCTACCATGACCAAATGTTCATTTATATTTGTTTTCAATCTTCCAAAAAAATGATGCAAGAGAAAAAAGAGAGAATAATCCAACCTTCTAGAATACATTATGCCTGGAAAATTGAGCAGGTCACTGGTCTGTGTTTCAACTATTTTTAACTGGTTCGCTTACGTCAACCATCAAATCGGCAAACCAATCAAAAAACTTTTTCTGCTTTAAAAAGAGTTTATGAGCCATTTTATTTCCAATCGGTTTCCTTTCACTCCATAAATCTCCTGGTGACGTCGAGTCGCCACGATGGAACCGCCTTGTCGAATCCTCGAATCCTTCTGAATCCTCTTCATAGCCCCTCTATCGGATTTCAACTACAGATTATGTATTCTCTACTACTCGGGGCTCTTTTCATTTCATTTCTTTCAATTCTTACCACCGGGAATCCCTTCAATTGTTCCCTTGTAATCTCCTTTCTTTTCATGATGTGCTGTTTCTAAATGAGATGAGGAGAAAGGGTGCTCACTCATTTTTTACGACGAGCAGGGAGGCTTCTCCTGATTAGCGACAAAAGGGGAAAATGCTAATTGGCACTGAGTCAGGAGGCTTCTTGTGATGGCGTGACCGCCAAAAGGGTTTCATTTTTTGTCTGTAGCTTGAAGTAAGTTCATTTTGAAATAAAGTACTAATATTCTATAAGATGAAGACCCTCTTCTTAACAATTGTTCTTCTTTTTGTTTTAGTTTGCTCTGGATGACGTAAGCAAAACAAAAGAAAGAGAAGAACTTATTCAGTTTGCAAACACTTCTCCATCCACTTTTCTTTTGTTTCTTCTTCATTAAAAATGTAGGTATCCAACCCTTTAAGTGTCCAAATGTTCAAAGTTCAAGACCTTTCTTCTTCTTTTTTTCTGCAAGAAAAAGAACAGAAAAACAAATCGTTTTTTTTCTTCTTTTGTTGAAGAGATCGGTGCCCATTTTCATCGTTGAGAAACACAAAAAACGAACCGATTATTCACGCGGCAAAGTGTTTTTTCACACGCCTTCGAGTCACTTCGCATTCGTAAATTTTCTCACCGTTGACAGCCCCGTAAATCTTCTGAAAATGCGAAAACCGACGACATCTTTCTTTCACAAAGAAGGGGGAGAAAAGAGCAAAAAGAGCAAAAGCCATCATCCCGTGATGTCTCTATGGCTCCTCCTCAAAAAAGGGAGTCGTTAAAAAAGAAAAAAGAAGAAGAAGAAGAGGGAGGAGGAATACGGTGTTCTTCAGTTGTTCTATTCTTTTTTGTGGGCCCTTCCAACACAACACACAAATAAACTAATTTAATGATTTTCGATGTTTTCAACGGTCATTTTTGGGCGTCGCTCCCGCCGTCTTGATTCAATTATCAAGTCGAAGAAGACGTTTCACACAAAGTTCCAGAAGTGTGACTGAGTCATAAGAACACTTCAGACTCTTCCTCGACTTCAGACAGCTTCTCTGTCTGTGCCACGTGACTAAATGCTTCCGGTCACTTTTCAGAATTTCGTGCTAGATGTATTTATTTTCAAAAAACGAAGCGAAGTGAGGTGAAAGGTCAGGGACGACTACTATGTTCACATTGCTTCTCGTATTTCTAGTTCGTGACGTTGTGGAAATGGAAGCAAATGAGAAGAACCACCCATTCTTTTTAACGTCTTCTTCTTCTTCTTTCTTCTCTTACTATCAATTTCACTCTATCAGCAAGTGTTCTTTCATTCCTCTCCCTCCAAAAACACACCCAAAAATACCGTCACTTTGTGACCCTGAACCTCCTTTTTTCGGCGATCGGACGCCAGTTTACCTCATTTTTCTTTCACTATCATCATGGTTTATGTCCTCGTGACAACGTCACTCTATTCCCCTCCTAGACTATTTCCAAACACCTTTTTACATTATAATTTCGTGCCCGCTTATCTAAAATTCTGACAAAAGTCTTCATTCACTTATCACCAGTTTCAGCTGAAATAGTCTCATGCCACCACTTTCACTTCTTTCATTTTTATCACCAACAACTCTTTTCTTTGACTTTTCTTCTTTTTCTCGAACATCGAAAGTTCTGAAATTCTAAATATTCATATTTCCAGATGCATAACCCACTTAAGAAACTGTCTCGCTCAATTTCGCACAAACTACTCGGCAAACGGTGAGTCATTTTCATTATTTTCGAATGTTCTTGATTCATGCATTTTAGATCAAACGACTCGTCGTCGACAGAGAGTTTTTCATCTGCTTCATCGACCACTTCATCGACGGCCACAACTCCACAACAGACTTCTTTAGACGAGGATCCATACAGGGTACGGTGGAAATTTAATCTCAATTTTAAACCGAAATATTCTTTCAGGAAATCCTCCGCTCATACGAAGATAATGTGTCGCATCTTGTCTATCATGGATCATCGCTTCGTTCGATGACTTCACTTGAGCAGCTTCGGAAGAAATCAGACGAAGTTCGCAGACCGGCAACAGTTGCATCAAACCGAACAGTCACTTTCAGTTAAACACTTTCTCCTCATTTTCCATCAATATTCCACGTCACAATAACTTATTTTTGTGTGCATACACCTTCATTACGGTTCTCTCTTTCGGAAGTTCTATGTATTCTCCCACCTGTTGACTTGACAAGTTCCGGTTTAATGGAATAGCTGACATGTATCAATTGCTTGACATATAAATATATATGATTTGGAACAAATAAATATGTATTTTTGGATATATTCTTTCTCTCTGTACATTACAGACGAAGAAAAAACAAAAGAAAACCACACTGTATCAGTTCCATTTCCTCTCCCAGAACTTGAGTCTTCTGCGTCTCTCCATTTTCAACAGTGTCTCTTCGTTAACTAGTTGGATACCAATTATGCGCAACAACATACATCCACTCAATTGCCACTTATAACAAAAAAACCATCGAAACCATCTTGAATCTATTAGCTTTTTGAATGCAAACCAACTACAAAGACACAATACCAAAAGCGTCGAATGGTCATTCCGATGATTCGACTCTTGCTAACAGCGTTGTTTGTTTTATATTCTGTGATAGCACAAGGTACTCATTTTCAGTCTTTTATGAGTTTATTAAAACTTTTATTTCTAGACCATCTCAGGAAAGTCAGTGGTGATGCAGCACCAGAAAAAGCTCAAGAACCTGTTGACGAGTTTGGTATTGTTCCGCTTCGATAATGACTAATACAACCTTTTTGAATTACAGATGATTTCATACCAACCATTGACTCATCTGTCAGATTAGAGGACACTATTCCGGAGCCTCCTCCATTACCAATTGGTTTGCAATTCGTTCCGAAGACTACAGAAGAACCACAGCCTCCTGCAAGTCTTCCAGTTGCACCTCCATCTGCACAAGTGGCTCCACCATCAATAAGACCTCCAGAAGATTCAGAACCTTCAACACTGACCCCACCAGTCAGTACTGGTTTTCAAAACTTGACTACTTCAACACCATATGATGACGAAGTTACAGTTACAGTTAGTTGTTTTTATTTATAAAAAAAACAATAACTGATCACTTCTAGATTGATATTGATGACATTCTGCCAGAACCAAGAGATGATTTGGAGGAATTCCAGAAGGCTGATATACTTGAAAAAGAAGAGAATGTTGATGTGAAAGATCTCGTGAAGAAGACAACTATAAACAGAACAAACGACTACTATATCACGTCTCCAGCCAGTTCGTTTCTTCTTTATTTACTTTTTGGTGTTCAATCTATGATTTTTCTGAGTCTTCTGATTCTTCTGACTTTTCAGCAACTGTGATGTCAGAACTTCAAGAGGACACTGTTGGAGAAGAAGATGTTTTCGATTTCGACAAGTTGTTCGACAAGAAAATATTCATCAAAGATATGGGAACAACAAATGAAATTTCATCGAGAAGTTTGTATTCTTCTTCGCTTTCATGTAGACATATTTTATAGGCGTCACAACAACCACAACTTCCGCTCCCACGACTTCAACGACCACGACTACAACGTCTCCTCTTACGACAACTCAACTCAAGACGACGACAACGACGACGACGACGACAGAATCTCAGAAGAAGACGTGTATTCATGTGAAGGAACTTCATAGAGTTGATGATGACTCAGTTGTAGTTCAAGGTGAGACTTGAGTCAATGAAAAAGCTTAGCAGTTCTCTGGAATATATTCTAAGGGGAAAACTGAAATCTTCTTTTTCATAGCTGGAGTCAAAAAAGGGACGATAGAAGTGTCTGTCGAATTAGGTGAAGAAGAAGAAGATGATGAGGAAAACAACGATGATTCTTCAGAAGAAGAGGAGAAAACACCCGTCAGACAAGTCAGAGAGAACAAGAAACCTGTAGTTTGTGAGAACTTTTTGACCTCTTATCTCTCGAATATCATCTATCAATTTCAGGGAAAAAGTTCGAGATGAACTGTGATGAGGAGGAAGATGATAAGGGGAAGATATGCAAGGTAGGCGATGTTTTTTATTCAGTTTTGAGATACTGTACAAATTGGAAATGAATAATCTAAAAGCCTAGTGTCCATTCAAGATTTCTGAAATCCAACCATTTCATTTTCTAGCTTTGGGCAGCCGGTGGTCTCTGTGGAACTCATAAACCAACGATGTTCCTGTTCTGCCGTCGAACTTGTCTCTGTGTTGGACCGAATTGAGAAGAAAGGAGAAGTTTTGTTCCCACGGTTGTGACGTTGTTGGCAGTTGTTCCCATCGCTTGTGTATTTATTGAATCGTTTATTTTTTACTTGAAAAGAATAAAGAAAAGCAAAACATTTGATTGATTTCTGGTGATTGCGGAAGAGAAAAAAGCTGACGAAGAAACGGAAAGCGAGAAGAATTAGTAATGAATGAGAATGTTCTGAAAATAGAAGCGGAAGCAGCTAGAGAAAAGAAAGGGTAAAAAAGAGAAGAAGAAGCAAAAATCAGAGGGGAAACATATTTATAGAATGTAGTGAAGAGCTCCGGCGAGCAAGTTGATGTCTGAACGGAGAGAGTTAACTGCCAACATGATGGAACGAGAGTTGTTGAGGACTTCGACGCTTTCAGTGTATGGGTTGTAACGGACAATAAATGGACGTTTCATGTTGTTGGTGAACATTCTGGAAAAGTTTTTTGTTTTATGGTTCTTATAGAGGGAAGGGAACAACCTCAATTTCTGTTGTGCTTCTTCAAAGTTTCTAGTGTAGAAGTAGGCAGACTGGAAAGTGGTGATAAGACACTCTTGTTCAACGACACGATCCGGATCAAAACGAATGATAGTTGCACTTCCCTCGACGGCATGCTGCAATTCTCCGGCACTACTGAGCAGACCAGCTCCATAAACTTTGAATCTCTCATTGTTTGATCCGGTTTCCTTTACTGGAGAGTCGGCAGCATCATCAGAAGACAATCCGAATTCGATCGAGAAGAAATAGAGCTGAAATCAAGAACTGTTGAGTATGATCTCTATGATATGATACCGTTGCAAGTTTCTTCAAATCCTCCTCAGATGCTCCCAAAGAAGCCAACCCAATCTCCTGCGAGAATTGAGCAAAATCTGGGTCAGCGAATAGCGCCATGTGACCCATCAACTCGTGAACAGTGTCTCTGGAAAAAGCTTTCTGTTTAGATAATCCGCTAGGAACTATTACGGTTCCGGAGTGTAGAACGGATCGGCATGATGGCGAACATATTGGGTGCAGAAGAATACACGATAGGCTAATCCGGCCAAGAAGTCACGAGCAGAGAGATAGCCAGCGACAGGACGGACACGGAAACCGGTCTTGGCTGGAAATTAGATCTAACGACGCATCCCTTATCCAACTTTCCTATTGATACCTTTCAAGAACTTGCAAATATCTTCCAACTGTGGAATATTATTCTCCGAGTATCCACAATGTCTCTCCAAAAGTTCAAAGTTATCGAGAAACTGTTTACATGCATGTCTGAAATCAAACATCAAAACAGAATCAACTTTCTCACGAGATCTCACTTTTTGTGCAACTCGCGCAACTTTCTGTAAATAACACCCCATGTTTTTCTCTCCGAATCCGTGTAGTCGATTCTCGGAATTTGCTCTCCACTGAAAATAAAAAATGTGGCTTGTGAGAACTTTTCGATAAGAAATATTACTGCTTGTAATGGAGAGCCAACTCGGCAAACATCATACGACGTTGACGATACTCGGTATCTTTGAAACCCTGTAACTTTACAGTTGAAGAGAAACTTCGAGGGATTTAGTATCTCACAGGATGATCTGCATCCAATCCAGCACCATACATGATAACTCTCTTGGCACAGATGTCCAAGTCATAGATGCTCTTTGGGAACCATTCGGATCCAGTAGTTGCATCTGAAAACATAAAGAATTACTCATCTGAATCTATCAGAATTCAAAAGAACCATCAGATCCTGGTTCAGTGTATTGTTCCTTGATATCAGTTGGACGAATAGTGAAAGAGACTTCATGAACATCCAATCCATTCAATCTCATCAAATCCATCGCCTCTTGTTTCGAGTAATGGAAGAGTTCAATCTCCAGAAGTACATCCATTGTTTTAGTACTTCCATCCTGACTATCACGAGTCTCCAGATGCTTTACACGTGTATGATCCGGAAGATTCGCAATCATCTTGGAGATGTCATCAGAGACACGACTCGATTTGACGATAATCGTCAAGATTTGAACGCCTTCGTCCTCATCTCCCTCGCGGATTGATGGCTCCTTGCGGATGGTGCGAGTCGGGGTGAAGAGCTAATGGAAAACTAAATAACCTGTATTAGAGTGAGGTGAAACTGACCTGCTTGACATCTTCTTCTGGGACGAATGGGATTCCGAGAGATCCACTGCGACGAAATCTTCTTTTGAAGTCCTCCATGCGGGTGTCGCTAGACATGGAACTGGAAAATAATTGGTTGAAAAGCTACTTTCGAACTTTAAACTAACACTAACTCTCGCTCTTGGAAATTTCTCAAATGAAAAGTTTCGTTGACTCGGCAGAAACTCGCATCAGGCACGCAACATTTACACTTTGAGCATCAGGCGCGCAACACTGCAGCATCAGGACTGCATCATTCACACGCGTTTCGTTTTCTGAAACGCGTCGGCAGCACGTGTGCCGCAACTAGGATGCGGCAGCATATCCGCAACACTGCAGCAGCAGATCCGCTGCTCTTCAGCAGCACCTAGGCAACATTCAGCAAGTACGCTCCATTATTTTGAGTTCCGAAAACTTATGTTTTTATTCACTTTTCTCCTATTTTCCTGTTTTTCATACCAATGTTTTATCTGGATTTATTTTATGAAAATAATTTTACCCGTTTATTGGAAGAAAGATACGTGTGTCTAAGAAACAAAAAAAAATCATATTTCAGCCCTCAACTACAAAAAAGACAACACCACCGCCAGTCGAGCCTAATGGGATTTCAGAAAAAATGAAAAGGTGAGATTTTCTCAATACTCTAAATAAGTCTTACGTCTTTTTTTTTCAGAAATTTGAACAGTAGGAAACGACGAGGATTTCAAAGAAAGCTGAACGCAACATCATTGAAAAATAATTCATAAAGTGTACTGTTTTTTTTTCACATATGTATACATTTTCGTGAATTGTACTATGTTCAGATTTATATATAGATTTATATATATATATATATATATATGTAGTTGTTTTTAAGGTTTTTAAGGTTTTTAAATAAATTTAATCTAATAATACACTGTTTTCGTTGCAATAGAATATAGCAAAGGCGGCAGCGGCCTAATTTTAGCAGCGCCAGAGCAGCACAACAGTGACCTTTCCGCAACACGTACGCTACAGTACCGCAACACCACCGCATCAGGCACGCACTCTACGCTTGCCTGCTGCTGGACTGCTGCGCGCCTGATGCGGGTTTCTGCCGAGGACTATGAAATATTTTATGCAAATATAAATAGAAAGTGACGAGATTGGAAACAAAACGAGTATCAGGTTACATGAAATATCAAAGGATCCAAAGGTTGTTTCAGACTTTATTTTGTACTTATTGCGAAGAAATACCCATCTAGTTGTCATAGTTTCCTATAATAGACTCTCCCGAGATTCTTCTAGTGGGCCCGGTCTTCCAATAGTGGTGGCTTATAGGATCTGAGTCTAGATTAGAATTTGAATCCGAGAAAAAAGAAATAGGTTTCTGATTAGACAATAACTAAAAGAGAACTGAAAAATAGATAGGAATAAGATTGATTTCTGCAGATAAGTAGTTTAGAAAATGAGACTGATGTCTAATTGCAACGGTAATGAATGGCGATGTATCACAAAGAAGGCAGACGACAGTGAGACCCTTTCTAACGACTTTAGAGTTCAAAAAATCCAACTCACAGATTTTCCTACAGTAATTCCTTCAAAACTATTAACTCACACACTGTTGGACATTGTCTTTCCAGCGGCTTTCTTCGAGTAGTACTGAAACTTCATTGCAGATGCCATCTGAAACAACGTGTCCATATGATGAAGAGAGCAACCTAAAACAAAACAAAATGGTGAAAATGAGATGGCCCGAAAATAAAGGAAGGCCTCTGGTTAGCTGATTGATTGTTCTATTATGCACACGAGCGCAAACAGACACCTCCTCCTCCACCCTTCTCGTCAGATATCCAATGGCCTTCTGAAAATCGGCACGTAATATACTATGCCACCACACAATCCAATATCCGGAGAGAAGAAAGAAGAAAATGAAATAGAAAAAAGGAGAAAGGCGCCACTCGATTTATTTCGGCTGTCATGGTTTCCGTGGGAAAAATAAATGAGCCGCTTGTGATGATGGGAAAAGATGAAGATGATGTCAAGGTTTGGAAGAGGAGCCAGTCAAGATTGAAGATGAAAAATGAATGAAAATGTGAAGAGGCATCAGACAGCTTCTTTTTTGTTGAATTTGGAGGGAAGAGCTCCATGGGTTACGGTAGTTTCGTAAGCAACTGGAGTTGAGAGCAAGGTGGAATCTAGAGCGATTTTGACAGTATGGGAACATTGTCTGTGAAATTATTCTCAGGTTTCAGAGTGGATTTGTCTGCTGAACTTCATGACCAAGTGGTGTGAACCTGAAATTTAATGAACGTTTTTTTTCTGTTCTTGTCATTAGTTAGGACTTCGGTTACTCAGTGAGATTTTCATATATTCAGAAACTATTTTCAAGAAATCAGTTGGCAGGAGAATGAATACGTTCGGGAGAAACAGTATATAGTACCGATCAAACATATATCACATTTTGCCTTTTCCAGTTAAAATTGCTCAACTTTGAGAGTGTGTCATAGTAAAACTAACTGTCACATAAAGTAACTTTTTATATGATCAAACAGACCAAGAGTAAAGCTTCAAACAGGTGTCAACTACAAAAATGGAGTTCTACTTTTGGTCTGTCTGATCCTATAAAACGTTATTTTCTGGGACAGTTAGTTTTACTATGAAATACTCTCAAAGTTGGTCATTTTCAACTGAAAAAGGCAAAATATGATACATTTTTGGCCGGTACTGTACCTTTGCTTCCATAGGAAAGTCGAAAAAAAAAGTTATGTTTTCTCTTACTTTTCAATTTTGGCATAACAATTTGTCTTACTTCTCCTCAATATTCATAGTTGTATCCTCATTTTCTGATTCAAGAAGTATATATGTACAGTGAACTGAAATGTCATATTCACCGAAGGTGACTAGTTTGGACTAGGAATTCAGAGAGAACCTTCAGCTACTATTCCAAACATCCATCAGCTATCTTCTCTCTTCTTCCTCGAATACTACAGACCCTTTCCCCGATAGTATATCTCCCTACTGAGTCTCCAGCTTCTTCTTTTTCCTTCTCCTTCTACTCCTTCTTCTTCATTCCTTTATCATCATCCGCACCTCATTTGCGGTGGTTCCCGGACTACATCAAGATACTCATCTACGTTCCATTGTCTCTTCTTTTCCATCGCTTGTCGAGTTTTTTGTCTCTCTTCTCCGCGACGTCTCTCCAATACTTTCTCCTTTAACGACTACGCCGCGGCGCCCTATTCCCAAAACTGATTATCCGTGTTCTTCGAGGAGATAAGAGGAGAGAAAACTTGGTAGCAACAGCTGGATTTCGATTTTTGCTGCTTCTTTCTTTCCTACGCGCACCCCGGATACGTCGCGCTCACATTCCTTTAATAGTGTCCTGGCATTCGTGTTATATAAAAAGAGAAGTACAGAAAAGAGAAGATTATTGCGAAAAAATTTATTTTTGATACGAAAAAAAGACACCCGAAACGGGCGAAATTGATCATGACGTGGATGGCGATTAGTAGCCTGGTGGGGTACGTGGTGCTGAAAATTACAGAAATTATGGACTTGAAAAAAGAGAAAATAATGCGAAACTTACGTGGACAATGTCCGCAATCTCCCTTCTCTCCGTTGTCTCCTGCTGGTCCAGCTGGTCCATTTGGTCCTGGACGACCCTCGTGTCCTGGAGTTCCTGAATCTCCTGGTGGTCCTGGTGGTCCTTGGTAGGATTGTCCGTCTGGTCCTGGATTTCCTTTCGGTCCTGGTGGTCCGATTGGTCCTGGCTTTCCTGGTGGTCCTTGTGGTCCTGGCACCGGAATGAGGCGTCCAGCGGCTCCTGGCGCTCCCTTCATTCCGTCGCGTCCTGGTCTTCCAATTGGTCCTGGTTGTCCAGCCATTCCGTCGTCTCCAGACTTTCCGTCTTGTGGTGGCTCTCCTGGAGATCCCTTTGGTCCTGGTGGTCCCTTTGGTCCCATTGCTCCCATTGGTCCTGGTGCTCCAACTGGGCAAATGATGCATGGCTCGGAGGCTGGTGCTGGGAGAACTTCAGCGTCTCTTCCGTTCTTTCCATCGTTTCCGTTTCTTCCGTCCTTTCCGTCATTTCCTGGTGGTCCTTCTGGTCCTGGTGGTCCAGCGGCTCCCTGGTTGCAAGTACAGCAAACAGCGGCTGGCTCAGCATTCACAGCGGCTCCGTAACCTCCGTATCCGGCGGTGTTAGCGGAACTTCCAGCAGCTCCAGATCCGTAGTTTCCTCCTGCATTTCCGGAACCACCTCCTCCAGCAGAGGTTTCTGGGATCCATTGTCCGAAGAGCCAAGCTCTCTTCATACGGTGTCCCATTCCCTTTCCAGCTTGAAGAGCAGTCATCTCGAGCCACATGTCACGAGAACGAGCCTACAGAAATGGAGAAGATGAGTAAATGATATAGAATAAGAAGAAGGAGTTGGAAATTGATACTAAAAAGAAGAAAAAAAGAAAAAAGAAAAAAGAATGAATTACCTTGCAGTAGTCAGTTTCAACCATAAGATGAGATTGGAACGACTGTACATAATTGTAGAGCATTGGAAGTGTCACAACTGAAGCAATAACAGCGGCAGTGGAGACGACGACGGCAACGAAAGCGATGCGTCGCATTTGCCGTTGCTCTTCTGTCTCTTTGACGTCCATATCTGCGTGTATTGAGTGGCCGATCGGATCTTCTGCTCGTTCTCCTTTAGCGCCTTTTGTAGGCGCCCACCGAGAACTGGATAACTGCGTCGCCAAGTCCCGCCTATCTAGTGTGTCTCTTCTGAAGGAAAGCGTTGGGCGCCCCCAGTGGAAGACGATAACCGATTCAATGGGGAATAGAGATAAAGAATAAAGAAGAGGGGGAGAGAAGAGGTGAATCCGAGATCCGTGTGGATGGACACCTTGTTGCCATGAAATGAAGAAATGAGGGACGAGGTTTCAAATGTGAAAGTGCATGTTGTTTCAGATAGGTCAATATAGCCAAATGGGACAGTTGCTATTGTATTTTGTATTCTGAAAGTGTGAATACTAAGCTGAAGATGACGTGCGGCTCATGCTGCAATTCTGAAATTCATCGAGTCATAACTTTCAGCAGAAAGCAGTTTGTCTATTCCTTCATTTCCAATAGATTCTGATTACTATTATTTCAAGTATACTCATAGATACTATCATTGCCTAATCCACGTTAACAAAAAAGTGTAATTTTCAGTTTTGAAGTTTTCAGAAGTGTGCACATCTTCTGTGAATCCTGAAGTTTCGAGTTTATTCCATTCACATCGAAACCCAACTCCTTCTTTTTGTAAACATCTGAAAAATCTGAAATCCTCGTATCCATTTCTCTCCGTCTCTCACATGTATTCGTCTCTCATCCATTCTCTCTATTATCAATTCTAATTGGATAAGTATGTCACTTGATTAACTGGTAAGCTGTTGTTATCATTCTTCGTCGCGTTCTCCATTCACTTCTTCCAGAAGATTGCAATGATAAACAAGTTTCACCCGATAAACCTATTTCTTTCGTCCAGTATACCATCTAACTATATCATATTGGATCGGTGATATGATATAATCATCACAGTTTCCTCCGGAATATTTCTTTCGGTGCAATGATAGAATTTCAGAGATTAAAATAAAGAAAACTGACGATTTATGACAAAGAAAAGATACTATAGCACTACCCTCAACACAGACCAAAATGCGATTCTCAAAAATGAGTTTCTAAAAGAATGCGAAAAACGGAAAAGCACTGGGAAAATGGGAAATTTTTGGGTGATTGCAAAATGTGCATAACTACAACGCTTTTTGAGGGATTTCCAATTTACAGAATACAATGAAACAAATGGAAAATTGTAAAAGAGAAAAAAGAGAAGGGAAAAGAGCCCCGTAATAAATTGATTTTTTTTGTGGATTTTGGTTTTCAAAAATTGAATAAAAATAGATTATGACGTCACAGACGGAGGAGAAAACGGGCGAATAAAGATGAGTTAAGTACAAAATAACAACTAAGTTGAGAGGAGCTAATTAACTGGATAAAGGAAATAACTAAATTGAGAGACTACTGAAACATCACACATCAAACAACTACTTCTTCTCATCACACATAGCTTGGGAGAAATCAGTGGGAAGTTTGGGTGCGTTCGGATCCTTTGGTGCGTTCGTAACTGGTGCTTGATTCGCAGCTTCGAGTGACTCGTTCGAATCTTCTGGAGAACCAGCTATTCCAATCCCGATTGGCATCTGCAATGTGTTAATGAGACTGATCATCGGAAAGTAATTGAAGTATCGGAATAACGTAACATGAAAAAGAAAATACTTACTTGATAAAGAGGTGCCATTGTAGTTGGCGCCTGGGAGACGGCAAGTGTTGGAGCTGGAGGGACACTCAATGTCATTGATCCTCCCACAGGGATGGATCCACTGAAACACTGATGAAAATATCTGATCGTATTGAGAAAACTCACTTGTTCTCAGAAACATCCGGCTCGTTGGATTGAGCTGCTTGGGCTTGTGCTAGTCCGTTAACTGCATCTACAAGAGCCGAAAACGTTGTAGCGCCGGACAGCAATGGAGAGCGAGAGTTAGAATCCATTAGGCCATTCAGTAGGATTGGAGCTGAATGAGAAGTTATATTAAGAATTACTGTGGGGGTATGACTTACAAACTGTAACTTGAGTATTACTTTCACTACCGCGAGATATCGCTAAACCAAGTGCGCTAATTAAACGAATATCTTGTTCGCTCATCACGACGTTGCCAGGAGCATTTATGGGCGAAGACATAAGCGAGTTACCAGCAGAAAGGGACAACATTGTTGGCTTCAGAGCTACTGGAGCAATCAGTTTGACAGAGGAATCAACTGGTTTTGATGATAAAATCGGAGGTTGAACTTGGGAATCGGAATAGCTGGTACCCGGTTCGTCGTGTTGCTGCTCTTGCTGTTGTAGGTGTAGCTGCTGTTGTGGTAGTTGCTGCTGTTGTGGGAGTTGTTGTTGTTGTTGCAGCTGCTGTTCCAGTTCCAGTTGCTGTTGTGGGAGTTGTTGTTCTTGTTGTTGCAATTGATGTTGCAGTTGCTGTTGTTGTTGTTGGAGTTGCTGTTTCTGGTGTTGGAGTTGATGTTGCTGTTGTTGCCCGACAGCAACCGGACCATGCTTCGCTTCGATTTTTTGAAAGATTTTGCTGAAAAATTTACTTTTAGCTATTAAAATGACGATACTAACCTAAAACTCGTTGTATCTCCTCTAGCTGTAGTGAATTTCGTTGGGCTGGCCATATATCCACTGCTTTCTCTGCTTAATAGATTGCTGACAGCAGCGTGTGGAGGGGAGACTTCACTTCCAGACACTAACGAATCCAGAACTGAAAGTATCGTTGAGTATTGAATTGATTTGAAAATTAAAATATTATACTCACTTTTCATTGTATCTTGACTGCAATTAGTCAGATAATCGTATGGACTTTCAGAACCCGGATGCATCCTTTTTCTACCCAACGGGCTTTCTCTCATCGTTGGAGTTGTACAAAGTGAACTCAATGCACTCACTAATGTTTGTGCTGAAACTGTTTTTTTTTTGAAACAATACATCAACAATCTATGACTTACCATGAGGAATTTGGTGTTCCTGATGATGCCTTTCGTCAACAACTAC
This sequence comes from Caenorhabditis latens, assembly GCA_002259235.3. Lineage (NCBI taxonomy): Eukaryota > Metazoa > Nematoda > Chromadorea > Rhabditida > Rhabditidae > Caenorhabditis > Caenorhabditis latens. Next base: position 12,710,866 of record CM056093.1, on the reverse strand, counting down.
CACTCCAACGTCTCCATGATCTCCAGCATTCACCGTCATCCGTCGGATAGCCTTTCCTGTCGCACGGAACGCAGTGGTCCGATTTGGATCTTGATTTCGGAAATCCGTAATATGCCTAACGTGTACTTGTCGACTAGGCCCGGGCCCTCCAAGATTCGCCAATCGTGAATACTGCCCAGTTGGTGTCCATATTGTACTACTTTGACCAAGAATTAGCTTGTTATCGCTGTTTTCAACGATACGTCGAACTTCTTCATTTGTGCTGTAAAAGCTGGTCGATATTGAGCTTGTGTTCATTTTCATGATGAATCATACCTTGAATTGGGTGAATCGTGTGATGACATATCTCTACTTCGTTTGTCAGAAGGACCATCATTCGAATCTTCTGATAACTCCATTGGCATAGAATCAGAAGTACCAGCACCGGGATAAGCGAAACAATTTTGAGGTGGAGGTGGTGGGAGACACAATACGGACCGTTTCGAATCGTAATAATTATTGTCAATCGCATTTTTGTTCGCTAAATACGCATATGGGTTCGGCAACGACTGTTGAAGAGTAGCACGGCCGCCTGGAAACGAATGGAAATAAAATTATTGATTATTTATAAACGCTCACCGAAATAGGTATGACACGCTTTCTGAGGGTCGTACGAAAGTATCATAGGTTCAGAAGAGGAATCCTGAGTCGATTCCCAAACTCGATTGTGTGTAGAACTTGTTCCGAGAACTGCATGTGGCGCCATAATTGGAGACGCTCCCGGCTCTTGTTTAATGTAATGATTCATATCATTCCCATCCTCAAGTTTCGGTCCATAATTAACTGTTATTTTCGTATCGACGCCTTTCAGATAGTTGGCCATAAATATGTCCAAACCACGAATACTGATTGCCATGTGAAATGGATTAATACAGAGGGGTTCCACACAGGAATCAGTTCGCTCTAATCGTTCGCCGTCGGTACTTTCGAGAGGAATTCCCTGAAAAAATTCGCATGAATCTTTATAAATTTAAATGCTCTTCGCAAACTCACTTTGAATAAAATAATAGTGACTAAATCAAGCCTCCATACTTTATCGGCTTGTCGCAAACAATCGATTCGCCGCATTTTTCCTTTCTGGTCGGCAACGGATACAATACACTTATCTGGTTCGACTCCAGTAATCTGAAACGAAAAGGAATATTATTGATTATAAATTGCGAGAATTACAGCTGAAACAAATGCATCTTTGTGATCGTTATGAATGTCTTTCTTGATTTTTCCAAGTAATCTCGATGCCCATTTCACCTTAGCGTCGTCTCGATCGTTCTGTAACGAAACCTTTTTTCGGTAAGTTTATATTCATGAAAATCGATTATATTACCTGTAATTCTGCTAATTTTCTGTTCTCTTCGGCAGCACTCATCTTTTTCTCGTTCTCTTTCAGATGCCGCCGTTTCGCTGCCTGTAAAATTTATGTTTGCTTCTCCTAGTTGTTCCAGTTGTTTTCTGTTCACCTGCAGATGGAACCAGTTGTATGCACTTGCCCTCACAAACGGTAGTAGTTGTTCGACGAACGGACCCATATCTTCCTGTGAGTAGGGACTGAAGCATTTGATGCCATTCGCTTTAGGACTCACTGCTTCCGGTGAATTGAAGTGATTGTTCCAATCGGAGTTGGGCGGTGGCATTGTTGGTTGAGGAGGTTGTGGCGGCTCTTGTATTTCTGATGTTGATGGATTGTTGGATGTCGATGAACCGCCGGCCGAGTTCACATCGACCTGAAACTATTTCAGGTTGTTTTGGAGCTGCGAAAAGCATTTTTTATATTTTAACATTCAGAATTAGTGAATGTTTTTGGCACCATCCGTTTAGGTTATGAAAATTTATCGATCCAGGCTTCAAAACTCATCAAAAAACTTTGCATACCTGAGAAACAAGCATTTTTCTGACTGAAAGCATGGCAAGCATGTTTTTATGATAATAAAATGCAGTATTAAGATATTTCAGCAGCACTTTGGTCTCGGCATCTCATAGCAACCATTCAATAATAGTTTTGATATTGAGAGGCGCAGATAAGACAGAACACGTTGGTTTGATGCTGGGAGAATTGGAAAAGCTTATTTGATACAGCCGATCAATACGATGACCGGAATTCCGGTGAAATTAATGAAAAAATACCAATTCCCTGCTTGAATCAGTTCTCGTTTCGAATCTTCCAGTAATAAATACCTTGAGATCCATGTGTTTCCTCATAAATCTTTTCGTATTGAAATCGCAACTTCAACGCGACCGGCGATGGAATTCAGGTCAGTTGAAATGCATTCTGCAACAATTTTTAAATCAATAACATTGTGCGACGGGCGGGAATAGTTATATTGAAGTGAATTCGATGAATTACGAGAAAACGAAGTCTTTCTAATGACAACGAGTGTTATTTTATCGTTTCTAACTTTATATGTGCTCACAATCGAAGTCAGAAGTGATCTTAAATCAGTTTATGTGAAACAATTTATCTGTAAAGGACATCCAATGATTGTTTTGAGGCCTTAATTGAGCTCTGTTGCTTCTGATAGTTTTTTGACATATGTGTCTGGCCTTATCACATTTTTATGGCCAATATTAAAAATACAGGTGGTCTTGGATGCGCCGCGAATCAAACTACGGTAAAATGCGAATAGAGCAGCACTGCGCAGATGGCCGAAGGATTACGAGTGGGACGGCCACGAGACTTCGGCCAGAAAACCGCCGGGAACATTCAAACAACAGCAACTTCATTTTACAACGAATTTTATTGAATTTAATTGAAAGAAACGGAAAAAAACAAACCTTCAATGTTTTTTTTATTTGTTTAAAAGGGTTTAAAGGCACATCTAATTGTTTCGAACTGACTCTCGCCACGACAGTTGAAAGTACGGTTGCGAAGGGAGAAATATGACTATGCGCCTTTAAAACGTTACCAAAAGCCATAGTTCGTGTCGTTTCGCTTTGTTCTCAGAAAGAAATACGAAAAATCGAGTCGAGAATTTTGCTTTGTAATGTATCGTGCGTGTTTTCTCAAAAAAAAACATTGTTTTGGAATGATGCTCAAATTCCGATATATAATACAAAAGCTGTTCACAGTTAAAAGTGTATTTCAGTTCATAAAAACAAAAAACGTAATCATTTTATAAAATTGAAAAATTAGAAAGCAGATTCTTCATATTTCGGCAATGAGTTGTATTTCGCAGAAAGACTCGCTTCTGACTGATTTATGACGGCCTTCACCATTCTTCTCGGCGCTGGAGAAGGTTCAGGTGTGTACTCTTCGACTTGCACTTCTTCAAGAATTGCCATTCGTTTCGGTTTTGGTGGACGATTTTTGTATGCGACGGGGTATGATGGAGAAGTGCCTCCAATATTTGAAATCTCACTTTCATTTCCATCGAATGAATCATCCTGCAATTAACTATCACTATAACTAGACTTTTTGAAACTTCATGATTTATTTTCAAAGACGAGGAGACCCGAACGATTGCTTGCGAATGTGTTGTAAATGCGTGTGGGAAATAACAAATTTAACATTTTATTTACAAACAAACAAATAATTATAGTATTATGACGGTTGTGGCTGTTTTGATTTGTGTTTCTTTTTAGTTTGATTTCAATTTTCTTTTACAAAGTTACAGAATAATGTCAGGTCTCCTCGCCTCAAAACCTTTGTTTTATAGAAACCACCTTCACAGATTGCTCAATTGATTCATGTTGCATTTTGAGAGTTTGGAAGTATGTCCTTCTGGCGACTATGAATGCCAGCATTTTCAGACAAATCAAGATTACACAAACTGCTGCGATGATAGATCCGTATTTGATTGCTGGAAAAATATATGTATTAATAAATAGTACATTGCTTATTTTGCTTTCTCACCTCTAGCAGTTTCTGGATGAGTTTCATTTGGATTCGCATAATTTGGATCTTTTATGTTGTGAGATGTTCGAATTCTGCTTGTTCTGAAATCAACTATTTTCTTTTCCTCTGATCCAATTCTCCTGTTTCTTACGATGGTCCTCCCAATGATTCCAGTGACCACATAACTCCACTGGCAACTGCACTAAGAGCTGCATATAACCAAATGAGTAACCAGAAAATGGTGACTAACTGAAATGAAAACGAAGGAAATTGGAGTGAATATAAAACGGCAATTTGGGATATTACTTGGTAAGAGAGCATTGGATACGAATAAATTGGCGACTGCTTCGAGAGGCATAAGTTATAAGTCACGATGGAGAATATGACGAAAAATAGAAAGGCGAAATTCACGAATACGGGATCTGGAATTTCTTGATTGGTTTCATTCAATCCATTCCAATAATTCAATAATTAGTTTTAAAACACTTACACCACGAAGGAGAATAGATTATAGAGCAAATCGATAAAACCAACATCAGTTTGCCAAGAATTGATTCGAAAACCAACATTACTCTGGAAGCAATCTGAAAATTATTGGATCATATCTATCTGAAATTGAACCAAATTACCTTGAACTTCAATCCGAAAATCTTGGGAGCATGAGCATAAGGACTCACATGTCGAGGTATAGTTTGAGTCATGATTCAGTCGGAAAAAGAGCAAAATAGGAATAGAAAGAGAGAGGGAAACGACTGATAGGAGGCAGTTTGATAACAACTTTTATAGTGCGTGGAGCTCTTGGGCAAACATAAAAACTAAAAACGAACAGAAGAAGAGGGTGGACAATTGAAAGTGAATGGACTAATCGGATTGATTTGTTGGAATCGGATGTGGAATTTTTTTCGAAGAAGAGTTTTTCTGGTCCAAGAAATGTATGAGTTGCAGTTTGAAAATGTACTCATACTTCTTTTTTTAATATATTAATTATTATTTGTTTTATGATGACATCATTAATTGTTTTCCAAAATAAAACTGTTTGAACTTTACTTAATTGTTGCTCTTTGTCTACCTGAATAACTTATGACTTTCAGTGACCAATGGCTTCGAATTTTATAGAAAACTTTTATGCCTTGCTCGCTTTTAAGGTCATTAAAGATATAATCTTAGGACCGTACTCGTTCAAAAATCATAATGTGTATCTGGCTATTCTTATCTAACAAGTGGATCTCCAAACCGTGCAACTCTAGTGAAAAAGATTTTTTACTTTTTTTGTGTTTTCTGGAACAAGTTTTTTGATTTTCGAAAATTGCGGTTATTGATTGGTGTGAGTTTCATTTCAATGTTCATTCAATCCCCTTGATGATCCTAAAATCTTTACTGGGAAACCTTCTGAATATCACAGTAGAATTGAAATATCTCCAATGCAATCAACTTTTGATTTGCTTCATTCCGTTTTCTCCTTCACTACACACATCCACATACCTCCATCCATCCACACATTTTCTTCTACTTGTCGCCCTTTTTCCGTGGACTTTTTCCGCAACACTCGGTCCGTCCGCACCGTGTCCGACATCCGTATCACTCAATCGTCTCTTCATCTTCAATACTTTCTCCCAATTCAAGGCCTTGACCCATCTCGATCTTTCCGTTGAAGACGCATCTCTGTGACCCATAAACCCAGTAATCTACTACTCATCGCAGAGGGTACGTCCTCCCGCATTCATCTTATCTGTCTCGTCTCCTTCTGTCGTCTCGTTTCAAATCGACCACCTTCTTCCTCATTTACTTTTCTAAATAGCTATGCTCCGTATTTCTCTTATTTCTTGTCTAGTTATCACTGCATTAGCCAAGGATGCTAACGTACGTATGGGCTCTCAATGCTCTAAAAATCAAGTTGTTCGTAAGCTGACAGTCTATGAGGACGGAGCACTTGAGGCAGAATGTGGACCAGTTCCATGTGGAGAAGTTGGAAGACGTTGCATTGATGTAAGTTTCATTATTTTCATTATTCGCAACGTTTTCAAATACTTTATAATTTTAGGATCAAACTTCTTGCCGTGCTGAGACCGATGTCTTCTCCGGAATGAGATGGGCTCCAAACGGTGAGAGCATCTTGCTCCGTTGCTGTATCATGCAATCCAAGAACAAGATCTACGTCGGAACCGACGTTGTCTCTGCTGGAAGTTTCTATGAGGGAGGAGAGGTTGCTGCTAAAGATCTTTATGGAGATAAGGGAGGAGCTGAATATGACTTTGTTGCCAACGCCAGAACTGAACAGTATGTTAAAAAGTTTGATTGAAATAGTCAAGTAAGTTGAAATAATTTCAGAGGAGGAGTCCGTGTCTGGGTATACCGTATGATTTGTGCCAAGGGTGAGAAGCCAGTTGACTTCGAGCCAATCACCACTACCTCTGCACCAAAGGTTGTCAAGACTACCACTCAAGAGCCAACAACTCCAGTTGCTGAAGAGGAAGATGAGGAGACTGAGCAACTTGAGACAGATGGAGAGCAGACAAATGATAATGAAGCTGAAGTTGTTGAAAGCAACGACGGAGAAGAGGAAGTTGAAGAAGAAGAGGAGGAAGAGGAGGTTACGGTAAGCAAGCAAAACACAGTTTCAAAATCTGAATTCCTTTTTTCAGACCACCCCAGAGCCAAAGGTCTTCAACCCACTCCGCTACCGTCCACCAACTTTCCCAAGACAATCGACTGGAATTCGCAGAGCTTAAACTCATCTTTAATTTTTTGATTTAATTTACTTTTTGTTCTCTTTCCTATCAAGTTCGATGATCTTTTCTTCCCATTCATTCCCCTCCATTCACTAGCCAAAGTGAGCCAATTATCAAAACGAGTTTGTACATTTAATAATTATTTCAATTAAAAATAAATCTGAAACAATTAAAATATATGTTTTTTCTTGTTTGTTTTCAAATCAAAAAGTGAGAAACTAGTGAACAGTTTTATTGAGAGAAAACAGAAAGATCGAGATGTCAAGTGGTGGTTTATTAGATGTAATTATTAGTTATTAGGGAGGTCTCTGGGAAGAGATGACTAGTACTTATGTGGCAAAAGAACATCAATAATATTAAGGAAGAATTCAGAAGACGCTGGGAGATGGCCAGTTTCCTCGAAGAATCCAAGAATCGAACGGACTTTTTGTTGCATTGCAGTGACCAAGTTAAGGAAAGTATGCGACAAAGTGTTGGTCTTGATGACGTTGTGGCAGGAGGCGTAGACGTCGTCGACGATCAAATCTCCAGTTTCAGTCATTGGAGCGTAGACTCCTGTCTCGTAGAATGTAGATTTGCCAGTGACAACTGTCATGATGAGATCTGAAATGTTTGGAAAATAGGTATGGAGATTCCTTCCTCGGTCAACTCACTCTTTTCAGTTTCCTTGACCATGACACAATCTCCCTTATTGATATTTTCTGCGTAGACAAGAGACAACGCCTCGGTAACGCAATCAGCCTTATAGATGAAATGCTGTGGAGTCATGGAGACTTCTGGTCCATGATCAGTTGTCAATTTGATGAATGCAGCCTTGGTTTCTGGAAGTCTGTGAAGCCATGAGGCAACTCTTGTGTACACCATCTTTCCATATTCAAAAGTCAAAACGAGGTCTCCAACACGAACATCACGCATTTCCTTCTCTCCAGATGGAGTCATGACCTTTGCGTCTCCAGTGAAACAGGCTGGAACTCCAGATGCAACTGGGTAATAATATCCGGCAGATGTGACTGGAACGACTTGTTCTCCGACTTGAACGAATTGTTCAACTGTTTCTTGTGGATCGGATTCAGTTGGAGTAACATAGGAATCAGCTTGAACATCAGTTGATGGAGAAAGACGTTGATCTGCTTCGATTTGGTTGGTTTGGACTCCACTGGCAGCAGTTTCTCCGACTTTTTCGAGTATTCTTCCGATATCTCTCTGGATATCAAATGAGACTTCATTGCTGTCTTCAGCTGGATTTGGAAGACAGTTCATACGAGTGACAGTGAGTTCATAGGCAACACTGAAACAAGAGACAATTAAAATTAGGTATAGATCAGAATAACATACTCTCCGTTTCCAGAAGTGATCTTCTTCACATTGGAAATCGCATCGAATCCAGTTTGACGTCCATCACGAAGTACCTCTCCTCCAGAATATACTTCTCCAGCATGAACAACTGGACGTCCTACTTCTTGAGCGAAACGAAGTCCTTCGTAGTGACAGCATTGGAGGGAGAGACTGAAAACATTTCAATGTGATTCCTATTATTTCATTTTCAAGCACTCACTCTCCACTCTCGCTGGCCTTGAACCCTCCAACCCAAGTCATTGGATTCGAGCAAGATGAGGAGGAGAATTCACGTGGACAATTGGCCATTTGAGCAGGAGCATCTGAATTACGGATACGAACACGAGCGAGATCTCCCTCACGGAAGAATCCATCGTCACCGTCTGGACCGGCCTGCAAGAGAAAGAACAGGTTTAGTCTAGGACGGCTTATCAGTTCAAATGTCGCACTTTATATCGGAAACGTTGTTAGCAGACAGGTTTGAGAAGAAGAAGATTTATACGGGTTATTTTGATGATTAATTTATGATAGGTCTTTGCTATGATAAGAGCAAAAAATCAAAGATGGAGTAGATGAGAAAAGAAATGATAGATGGGAAACAGTTTTGTCTCCAGTGTTGATTTCAAAAACAACGAAAGAACTGTATCTTTTAAACTGCTTCCCAAAGAAATTTTGTGATTCCAGAAACTCGTTAAAGTTAAATTGAAAACAATTCGTGGGCGTTCTATTTGCTGATCTAGAAGTTATACTGCTTCTAAACAGAGCCAAAAAAACTCCGGCATAATCATATTTATGACTTCTGAGTATGAATGGGGTGCCGTTCTATTATAATTCAGTTTTTTGCGGTAATTAGAGTTTTTATAACAATCTTCTCTATAAAAAATGAAGAAATAAAGCTCAGCTGAAATCAGAGTATGAACAATTTGTCAATTTCAGTGTGCAGATACATTACTCACCATAAAATTCGAGTCATGTCTCAAATCTTTTCCTCCATTTTCAGCCCCAAAACAAGTCGGTGAACCACATCCGAGTACTGGTTGTCCCGAAGGAAGAACTTCAAATCTGAATGGAATTCCAGAAGAACCGCATGAAGCAGAGGCTGCTGTGCCAATAATAGCGGCAAGAAGAGTTGCTGTTAATGGGTTCATCACCATCAGTGATTGTGATTAGCTTCGAGACTGAATAATGGGCGGCGGATAAGCCGTCGGGAGGAGAGAAAGGAGAAGAAGAAGCCACAGGTGAAAGTGATAGGAAAACGAGTTGGTGACCTGGATAGAGGAGACAGAAGCGTTTGCCTTCTTGAAACAATGAAGACAAAAGAGACTGGAGAACGGATAGGATTCGGGAAAAAGAAGAAGGATAAGAAGACAATAGAGATGGAATTCATGGACGACGCGTTTTTCATTCCGACTGATTATCTCTCGGCAAATTTATTGAAAGAAACATAGATGATACCTGTGGTACAACACAACAAAATAAACAAGTATGTAAATGAAAGATCTGAGTAGGGCAAATTATATACAAACAGGTTGAGGAATATTGTGATCTCGAGCACATTTTGAACAGCTTTTTTGGATTATTTCATTGTCTTCTGGGACACCAAACACACGTCCATTCAATTTGTAGCCGTCTGGAAGAGACATCTTCTGGCAGATGTTGGAGAGATCGACGATCTGAAAATAGTCTTGATTTTCCAGAAAAAAAGCAGGAAGGAATATTTTCTGTACCTTTCGATTCTGAGATGAAAATGAGGAAAGTGTATCCATATCCTCTTCAGTAAGTTCGAAATCAAATACATCCGTGTTCTCTTTCAGTCTTTTGTAATCTGTACTCTTGGGTACAGTTGGAACATTTTGCTGAACACTCCAACGCAAACAAATTTGAGCTGGAGACTTTTTATATTTCTGAGCAATTCGACACAATTTTTCATCTTCCAAATACTTTCCCTTGGCTAGTGGACAGTACCCCATCGTAAGAATTCCATTTTCATCCGAGTACTTTTTGAGGTCAGATTGATGAAACCACGGATGGAACTCAATTTGATTGGCGTGTGGGAGTATACTCGCAAACTCTGACAACTCTTCCAGATCATCGATTGAATAGTTACTGACACCGATTGAGCGGACATGTTCTGAAAGTTAGAGAACTCTAATTATTTTAGATTCTCTGTCACCACTCACCATCTTCATAAAGAAGTTCCATTTGTCTCCATGTTTTCTCTTTTGTTTCCTTCTGATCCACAATCCAATCCGGAAGTTGTGGCATGTGTATCATATACATATCCAAATAATCTGTTTGTAATTTCTCACAAGATGTCTGGAATGCGTCAAAAACTGCATCTCCACAATCAACAGGCCACAGTTTTGTGCATAAAAAGAGGTCTTCTCTAGGAATAGAACAGTTGTTCACAGCGATTCCTAATTGTTTTTCAACTCCATATCGTTTAGCTGTATCAATGAGACGATATCCACATTTGTTGATTGAATGAAGGACTGCATCATGATAATAACCACCAGAATGCGTGGTTCCAAGGCCAATTAACGGCATTTCGACGTTGTTAGACAGGATTGTAGAAGGAATCATTGTTCTGAAATAAGCCTCAAAATTAGAAAAGAAGGTGAAAAGGGAAGAATCAAAAAGTAATACTATGAGAAAAAGTATGTACGCAATCTGTGACAATGAATGACGAATGGATGACTTGCAGGGGTAATGTCCGAACCGTTATCTATTTTTTCTGTCAGACCTGCAAGGGATGGCGCCTCCGATGCAAAGAAAAAATGTGAAGTGTTCACGTGGATACCACGGGGCGGGCTGTAGACAGTGTGCAGGTGGAAGAGAAATAGACAATGACTGCTCGGACGGAAAGAAAAAAGAAATGTTCGAGAAGATTCGATAGCGGAGAGGAAGAAGAGACACAGAGAAAAGTGACTTTCGAAAATCGAGGTTGGTTTTCGGCGCCCTCTTTTCATGTCTGCGTATGATGAACTTTTAAGCTCTAGTATACAAATCACATGAGGTGAAGAAGGAACTGATTAAAGATAAAATAGGTGGGTGGTGGTTGGGACGGAGATCATATGGGAAGGTTATTTAGAGAATTGAGACTAGAGTGGGAGAACAGTGGAATGAATGAGAAAAACATAAACTGGGTGAACTGGATAGAAAAATAAAAAACAAAAAACAAAGTAAAACCGAGATATAAGAGCCTTGTCTCAAATAAGCTCATTGGACCAGCTTTAGTATAGCAGAAATGGGCGGAGTCTCTGAAAAAGAAAAAGAAAAATAAGTGGACAAGGAAGAAGAAGAAATGGGATAGATGACCCAATGCACGTGAAGAGCAAGAGGACCTTCGAGATGGGAAGAAGAGACTAATGGTCAATATTTGTTTCGTTGAGTCGGTGTCATAGGTTTGCCAGGAGAAGAGTTACTAAGACACCGGAGAATAACCATGGATCGAAATTAGTTTTGATCATACTTGTCAAGGCCCGAAGGCCCGGACTATGCCGGAAGAAAATTTTCAAGGCCCACCTTCAAAAAATGACCCTTTTTTGAAATTTTTGAAATTTTTCATCGAAAATGTAACCATTTCTGATTTTTCAAAAAATTCGAAATTTGAACTTTGGCGCCAATTTACTCGGAGCTTCGGTACGGGTTTTGACGAATATGGTTTTGATGTTAATTCAGCTCCAAAATGTTGATTTTTTCAAATTCAGACCAATACACAATTCAAAAAACCATCGTCTGTTAAATAGAACATGTTGTAGTCGAAGTCAAAAATCACCGTGTGTCAGCGTACTGTTTTCTCCTATCAATTCACCTTTTTGTTGTTATCAGTTGAATCATGTGTCCATTTTTGACACCTTCCTCTGAAAGAGAGACACACGATATTTTCACGGGTGCACACTTTCACCTTCCGGAAATCAAACGACTACAGTTTGATAACCCCGAAAAAGACAGAGAGACACGTGGTTGGTTTTATTTCCATTCCTATCTCTTTTCATCTTCTATTTGCATCACGACTTTCGAAAAAGACAGAAGAAGATATGAATTTCATGTGAATTCTTGCAAACTTTGTTTTGTTTTTTTGTTGCAATTTCATTTTTTGACAAAAAATATAATGCCCTCTAGACATCGAAGAATGGACTTTGCCCGATTTCTCTCAAAGTCTTCCCTGGATTGAGTGACTTCTGCTACGAATTATCGATGGATCATTCGACTTTGATCTTTGACGATTTCTCTCTGAAATACAGTCTGTCTTGGGAACAAAAACACAAATTTTGTATTGCGATACCTCTGGAAGCACTGCGATTCCTTCTGTATCCACCACCGTACACATCTCTTTTATCACTCGCAATTCCAGCAAACATATCCGCCTGAAAAAGAAGGTTGGATGACATAAATACGACAAAAAGTCAACAAACCAATTCATTTCCTGGATCTCCGGCATGAGCATAAACATGTTGGAATTCGACTCCTCTCGGAAATTGATTTGCCAATCCTATTACTTCGGATTTCACAGATGGATACGCCGTGAATTTTTCTCCTTTTATTGCTTCGATCACACCCAAACAATCCGTTCGGATAACAATTTTTTGGTTTCTAAAAGAAAAATGAAATATTTTCAGCTTTCTGAACTGATATCTAACCTGTACGTGTCGTTTTTCAGAGCATTTTCCAGTGCCGTTTTCACTGCAATAAACTCTGCGAAGTTGTTATCTTGAATGGGTCCACGAATTCTTTGAGATCTGTTCAACTCATGACCAGGAGCCACAAATATTCCAATCCCAGAACGATGCTCACGCTTCAAGTACGAAGCATCGGTGTACATCTAAAATTCAAATTTGGATTGTGAATCTCAATAAAGATTATGATTACAATCAAGGTTCCTTTCGGGAACGTCTCATTCCAGACTCCGTTGGATTTCGTTTGTCTCTCGTTATAATTTCTCTCGTGATGGGCAGAATGACTACGATCCAATCGGTTAGTTCTCTGAAAATATTTACTTGTGATTCATCTGAAACTAAAATAAAACTGACATTTGTCGGACTGAGAACATTATTCATTGCAGCATCTTTTCTGCTCACATGTCCTCTCGCTGAAAAATACATTCAAAACTTTTTCGAAATTATAAAATTTACTAGATTTTCCAGGAGATTCGGATTGCACTCGATTGACACCTGGAAGAAATGTAATGAAATTGTAAGGATGAAACGGGTCATACGATTTCGGCTTCTGCTTTTGCTTCTGTTTCTTGATACAGATCGACTTCTTGATTGTCGCTGGGAGGCAGCTAAAATAAAAAAACAGTAGTATTGCAGTTTCAGTGAAGAGATTCTTACCAGAATTGATATTATCTCTGCGGGCGGTACTTCTTCCTCTGGATCTTCCAGTTGATACAGTACTCAAAGAATCAGTTGACACGTTTATTTGCTTCTGTGATTTCTTCGAAACACTTCTCAGTTGTCTCCGTGATGCGACTGAAAACACTTGCTGTTCACTTTATTTCTCAGGTGTGTACAAACCAGAATCATTTCGAGAAGAAGACTTCCGACTGTCTCGACGAGATTTCTCAATTGGTTTACTTCCAAGGGATGATGTGGAGTACTTCGAACCTGGAACATGTCTAATTATTTCTTTTCTTTCTAATCGGATGAATACTTTTAGTGGATTTTCCACTTTTTTGTGAGTATAAACTGCTAGTAGTATTCGATTGGATTGTGCTAGTTGAGTTGGTTGACTTCGTTGACTTCGTTGAGTTAGTTGTATATTTGGGTTGAATTGATCTGCTTGATCTAGTCGAGACGGTGGAAACGACGTTTCCAGAACTGGATGCAGTAGAAGTTGCTGGAAATTATTTACATAAAAATATCTCTTTGAACTTCCACGAACTTTGTCCAGATGAGGCACTTCTGCTTGCTCTGGATCTGCTCATCGAGCTATTTGTGTTAGTTGAAGCTGAATAAAAAGGGATGAACTAGAATTCGATAGTTATCAACTACCTGAACTTCCACGACTCGTGTATCCACTGGATGCGCTGCTAGTCGATCGGCTCACATGACTGCCATAGCTGGAATGTCCCCCGTGGCCTCCATGGCTACTGCTATGGCCACCATGACCACCATGACCACCGCCTCCATGACCACCATGGCCACCATGACCTCCTCCTCCATGACCCCCATGACCCCCTCCACCTCCTCCATGACCTCCGCCTCCACCGTGACCTCCGCCACCGCCGCCACCACCTTCTGAAACTGAATTTGTTGAATATCATCACCCTGCACTATCTATTTCTCACTTCCACCTTCACTCCGTTTTTCTTCTGATCTACCGATCCCTTTCTGCAAATAACTTTTTTCTAGTCTTCCCCGTCAGATGAAAAAGAAAGCATACCGATTCAACACGCTGTGAGTTTGGATTTGTTTGCTCTGAAATTATTTTCAATTCATTGAATTATTCTCATACCATCCCACCGTTCTTCACCACACCAGGCCCTCTTGGTTTTCTAAAAAGAGTTCCAAAGTTTCGAAACCAACGGATCATGACTATTTCTCTAGCAGAAAGTTGAAATAACTCATTTCTCCGGTTCTCGGACATTTTTTTTCAAATTGAACCGCTTTTTTCTTTTTCGAAAACGTGAACTTTTGGTTTTTATTGGAGCGGAATTTTTATTAGAGGCCACGCCAAATACGTATGTTCGTAGACCTTGGAAACGTTTTGAATGTTTCTTTTACGTGGCACTTGATCACTTCTTACAAAGAGATGCTCTCTGTCAATACACCTGTTTTCTATACTACAATTCTGATCATATTTGTAATTTTTTCTATCAAAGAGTTAACGAATCCGAAGAAGATCACTAAATTTGCGAAATGGAGTAGCTGTTTTCAAGAAGGTATTGGCTTATGGAAGGATTCATCTGAAAATGACGGTGTGAGTTGAAAAATTGATGTATTTTTTTTTTCAAAAAAAAAAAAAAACATTTTAGTTCTGGAATCACACTGCAAAAATAAGTTCGAGCTGCAAAATCCTTTTGGATCTGAGTATTGAGAAACTGAATGAATCCAAAATCCACGTCTTCCCAATTTCAAATAATTCTGAATCTGTACATCTGACTATCGGAGCTTCAGAAGACATTGAAGCTGAATGGAAACTGAAAAAGGTACTTTCTATTCCTGATAATTACAGTTTTTATTGTTTATTTTTCAGAAATCACCTCAAACTTTGTTTTTTGGTGCATTTCCGAGCTCAAAACAAGTTTTCTCCCAGAAAATTGGAAAAGTATTCCCAGTGACTATTGGAATGAATTCAGATGTGATCAATATTCCAACAAATTATAGAAATGAGACTAGAAGTACTATTTATTCAAAATTCAGAAGTTTTCAAAGCCGAATTTCAGACCTAACAATAACAGATTTCAAGCCAGTGATGCAACTTAATCTTATATATTTTCTGAAAGAAGTTTTGAAACATGAAGTTCTCTCATAATCTTCAAAACCCGAGTAATTAAACAATTTCCAGTTCTATACCAGTATTTGGTTCAATTCAATATTTGAAGAACTTCCCAATATGATTTATCGAAACGGGAAAGTAGACAGAAACGGAATTACAGTATGCCAGATGAATCTGAAGGTGAGGGTTCTACTCTTTCTATAGATTATTGTAAGTGTTCAGATTTCAGATCAATGAAAACGACGAAACGACTGCTAAGAAACTAGTTATAAATGTGATAAATGATAGAAGATACGCAGTAATTGTCGATCAATTTGACACATTTCTCAATATATTTCTCATTAATTTCGACAGTATCAAATGCAGAAACGAGTTGGGTATTGATTGATCCTGGAATCTTTTATGTTTTTGTGAACAATTTTTATCTCATTTTTGTTTTCAAACAATCAAATGTTTATTCCGATTTGACTTTTGTGGTCATAACTGGAACCCGTTTCAGTATAAAATGCATTACAAGGAACACGATTGAAAACAAAATCAACAAAATATCTCCGCAGTAATAATAAAATGGACTCAATTCAGATCCTGGCATTCGTAAAACTTTATGAAGCCCTGGATTGTGAGCAGTGAATTCCAGCCAGTTGATGAACACATCTGTTGGTTTTTCAGGTCTCTCCGCCATCATTTTCGAAATAGATTTAGCATTTGAAAGGTATTTCGGATTCTCGAGAAGCTCTCGTAGTGTTGATTCAATGTTCTTGACTGTCAGTTGGTCTCTATCAACGACAAGTCCGATTTCCCGGTCCTTCGCTGAAAATTTAATTTAATGGAGGTTTCAGAAAAAATTTTAAAAAAAAAAACTAGAAATCACCGTTTTGTGCATTATTGAGTTGATCAGCAAACAATGGAATAGAGAATACAGGCTTTCCGGCTGTCGCAGTTTCCAGATAAGAATTCAGGCCCATGTGGCTTATAAAGAGCTTTACACGATCGTCATCTGAATATTTTTTTTTCAAGCACTCTCAAGATAAGAACTTACGTAATAGTTCAGTTTGTGGGAGCCATTCCAGACGATGAATATTCTTTGAACCTTCAAAAATCTCTGAATCCAAATCCAGGTTATCATACTTCCAGAGGAATGTTACATTTGGAAATTTATTGAATGATTCTACAAAGTTTTTCCTGATTTGAAGAGGCATTTTGACTGTTGGAACTTGTGTTCCAAATGAAAATAGAACAAATGCTGACGAAGAAGTTGATAGGAGATTCTCAAATTCATCCGGAAGTTTCTTTGCTTCTCTGATGGCCATCCCACCAATATATTTGATTTTCGAACTCATTGGTCTTTGTTTTTCTAGGAATTCATGACTGTTGACAAACACAATATCGAGATCTCTTTCGATTTTTGAAACATCTGGGAACCGACTTCCAAATCTTTGTTGAATTAGTTTGTTCTGGAATACGCAAAATATATCCATTAAGAGATTTAGGCAAAATACTTACATATTTGCTCTCCATATCTGGTGCAATCACATAATGATAATATGTCAGTCGAAGAAGATTGAATGCTTTGTGGTACACAGAACCATCATTTTCTGGATAAAGTGGAGATCCAAAAGCACTGGCAATTGTTGGAAGACCTGCACTAACGAGATGTGGTAAGAAGATGGGAGTAGCAATTATGCCTGAAAACAGTGTTGGCTTATAATAAAATATTCTTCGATGTTGTCGTGGAAATAATAATCCATCATTATTTCCACAACTGGTATCGTCTAACTCGTAGACTTTCTCACGTATTATTAAAAGATACAACGATGAACTTATTGTTACCTCAAAGGTTGAACCCACTAACCGAGGGACACGTGCGACATACCCACATCTGGACGACCTTTGCTACGTGTCACTGTCGATGTAAGCTATTGATTTGCAATCAATTAGTATCGGAAGTTAGCCATCCACCGATCGACCAGCAGAAGTTCCTCGCCTACCGGACGTTCTACAACATCGAGACGACGTGCTCCCAACAACTACAACAATGGCACCGGATCCAAGAACTCTCTAACCAAGGTGCTCGACCTTTGGGAGTACAGTAATAAACCGTTTGTATTAAATGTTGTCTTGTTTCCTAAGTCACTGTCTCTCTCATTTCTTGAGTTGGTTTGGGTTCACCAACCCTATAAACCTCCTCAACATGGTGCATCGACGGAGTTAATCGAACTTTGGTGGGGTGAGAGAATGCAGGGCTCGGAAGCAATTCAGCTAAAGCTGCGTTATTCGAACGTGAACACGGTATATTCAAATCGAACTTCTGATCACCTTACTCGAAGGATACATCACTCTTATAGTAGAGAAGCTATATTCAATCGCATAGCGAAGCAACTCTTATTCGAAGAAAGCTATCGTAAAGCAAAATTGTTGCTCAACACGTGACTGTATGGGTTCGGGTAGGATCCGAACGAGTGGCAACATACGGTTCACTGGTAGGGCGTCATATCGTAGACGTTGTCCTAGCGAGACGAGAGAAGTTTCTAATCGTGAAACAGACCTATAAAATGAACCACCACAACTAAATCTGTATGGTCATTCTCTCTGAAAGCAAAAAGTCTCGTACCTACCCATCATCATGAATAACTAAGCTTTTCATTATATCAATTATCGAATTGAATCAGCCTGAATCGTGGCACAACACTCAAACCGCACCTAACCGAAGGTAGCTTCTGTACATCATCTACAATCCTCAGTTTGGACTACGACAACATCTTGGATGTCTTCCTAATCGAAAATCTCGACAGTCATTCACTGGTGAATATGGCCAACAGCAAAGGAAAAAACGTGGAATCTTTACTACAATAACGACAGAGCAAGCATCCGATCTACGCAGCTGTAAGACTTGCATAGCCGATCATCAAAGTTGTCATCGGCTTACGGACGAGGCAACAACAAATCAAGAACTGTGCACCTTTCCAGTTCAAACCAATTGTGGTTCTCTTTCAAATCGGAACACAACGGTGTTCAACAATTGAAACCACTCAATTACGAAAAGCGCCTAAATTCAATCAGTAATCATCGGATTATACCTGACTGGAATGAAAACACCAGACAAAGGAAATCGTCCTGATTCGTAGAAAAGATGAATGTCAAATTGGAAATAACCGAGCCTAGCTACGAAAAACAAATGCTCGACGTCACGATTTGGTCTTTAGACTTTAAAAATAACCTATCGAGGTCATTCTGAAGCTTAACAACGTTCAATCCGTGAACATGAACTGGATGCATCATTCCTGCTTCACTGCAAGAAAATAACACAATGACACTTGGTCAAAACACTAACATATCATAAGTTATATGATCCACAAACAATACACAATCGGTGACAATCACAGTGCGATGATACAAAAAATAGTCAGAAATCGGGCAGCGAAGATCCAGGGGATGTATCGTATATCTCACATCATGGCACCTGGAAAACTCCACCGAAACATCGCACTGATGACATTCTGAGGATGGTTTCGAAAATCAATCCTATTTGTTGTTTCATGAAAGGGCCCAAAGTAGTGGAACAGCAAAGAAGAAAGATAGACGAACCAGGAGCACTTTGCACCTGACAAGGAAGACTACAGTACAACTTCCGCAAGTGTTCTCCGATAAAGGGACCTCATTACATCAGTAAAAGGCTCGGATATTGCAGTCATCAATAGCCGAAAATCTACAATCAACAAAAGAGTATACAAATATGATCAAATCGTGATCTTTTTCATAATATCAAGAAGGAGGACAACTCAAATGGAAGGAAGAAAAGCAAATAAATTCCAGTCCCAATCGATTCAATCGATTACTTCGACAATGCCATCTTGATTCCAACCTAACCCTCGTCTTGTCGAGAAAACTCTATTATCGAGAGAAAATGGGACGAACTTCCATTACGCTACCACTATGGAAGTTCTATTCCCTCCCCCCAGTGTCGTGGAAATAATAATCCATCATTATTTCCACAACTGGTATCGTCTAACTCGTAGACTTTCTCACGTATTATTAAAAGATACAACGGTGAACTTATTGTTACCCTCAAAGGTTGAACCCACTAACCGAGTGACACGTGCGACATACCCACATCTGGACGACCTTTGCTACGTGTCACTGTCGATGTAAGCTATTGATTTGCAATCAATTAGTATCGGAAGTTAGCCATCCACCGATCGACCAGCAGAAGTTCCTCGCCTACCGGACGTTCTACAACATCGAGACGACGTGCTCCCAACAACTACAACAATGGCACCGGATCCAAGAACTCTCTAACCAAGGTGCTCGACCTTTGGGAGTAGAGTAATAAACCGTTTGTATTAAATGTTGTCTTGTTTCCTAAGTCACTGTCTCTCTCATTTCTTGAGTTGGTTTGGGTTCACCAACCCTATAAACCTCCTCAACAGATGTATTACTTCCAATCGAAGGAATTTCAGCGGCAGTCATCAAAATATTGCCACATGGATCGTAATCGCTGCTAAATCCGATATCGTAGTTTCCCGATTTCAAAAATTCAAGAAGTTCCATGTCGTTGATTGCAACTGAAAGTTTTGAATTTATTTAACGGAGTAGCACAGAATACCCATACTTTTACACAATTGATACCCAGATTCATGAAATATTTCAAACTCTCCAAGAGGTGTTTTTGTTTTTTCAAACATATTCGAAAAATGATTCGCATTTTTCTTCCAATAATCTGGGTCAGCATGTCTGTTGTAATAGACTCGTCTGACTTCTGGACTCAAGTCCAAATTCGCCAATTCATTGTAGACAGCGAACACAACATCCTAAAATGGAAAATTTAAATTTAAATCAATTAAATAAAAACTGGCAATTGTGTGTCCTCTTGCTAGTAGTTTTCTAATAGCTGTTCTCAAATAGGCAATATGAGATGGGCCAATAACTGCATAATAGAAGAGAATGTTTAGACTGCTTGATAGATTAAATAATGTTATTAGAAGTAGAAAAAGACGCATTGTACAGACAGAAGAAGGAGTATGAATGGAGTGCAAACACTTTATCACTAATGATCAAATGGGCGGAGACAAGGGAGTTAGTAGATAAGGTAATAGGTTGATTACTTGTATTGAGGAGTTGTTTATGATTTTGATTTAGTTAACACAGTTTGATATAAGAGTAAGATCATTTTCAAAAGCACAGTTTGCATGAAACAGTTATGAACATTATTGCGTACTATGAGAAATTCCCAATCATCACAATCTATTTTTCAAAGATTTTTTTCAAAAATCAAAAATCCAAAAAGAATAACAGGGTCTACAGAAACTTGAGACTTTTCAATTTTTGGGAGATGTAATAAAAGGAGGATTAAAAAAGTTTTAAGGATAAAGAGTCGATATCAAAACGAACATCACTGATCACTCAGCACTGATCAAAGAAGTAGACCATGCTTGATTACTGTAATAGTCAGGAATGATAAGATAATATTAGTTGTTGATCGGTTTGAATGAGAGCAAGGAACAAACTATAATTCAACGGAGAAATCAATTGATCGGAGTGCTGTTTGAACTCAGTTAATCACATGGGGTTGTGCTATTGAAGCAGAATTCTTAAGACGTCGGAAGGTTCTTCTAGCCAACAGAATCATCTCCAGAGGAGCCACGATCTGTTAACGATTATTTATGATGTCACCTGAAGTCATAAACTCCCTTTCTACGACATCCTTGAAGTTCACTCCCAACCTGTTATTCTATGCAACGAAAAATCATTGTAATGGGTCCATGAGTCATTTCTTGCTCTTTCCGTGAGCCCATTTCCAACTTTTCGTTCTCTTTGTCATCTTCACCAACTCATTTTCTCATGTGATGAGATCGCGAATAAACTTGTGATCGCTTCACTTTTTCATCTCGTGTCTTGAATACCAATTTCGGCGAAAAAAGAAATCAAGAAGAACTGCAAATAGATAGGTCAAAATTAATTCCGTGCCTCCGCCCTTCGTTTCATTGTTTTGTCCCATCGCCAAACAACAAAAGTTGGAAAATCTTCACGGCTCGTTGACGTCTTCTCTCCTCATTTGGTTATCCTTTTGCTCGAATGGAATCAAGAAGAGAAGAAGCCTCCCGTGCAAAAATGTGGAGTCCAAAGCAATCTTTGGTGAGTTGAGTTATGTTACTCGTCGTGTTCACTATTCTGTTTTTTTATATCTCGTCACCAACTAATTATCTGGTTTTTTGAGATCTAGTTGTTCTTTTTTTCTCAATTTTGGTTAGTTTTTCCTTTCCATTTCTGGAATTATGAAAATCGACTTCGAAACAACTTTTTCGAGTTTTTAAGTTGCGAAATGACGAGTTGCAAAGTGTCACGGAGCCCTAAAAGGTGCCCACTTTCGTCGGAACTCGGTTTCCGTTATCCCGAGGGTCGAAATATTTTATAGTCGAATTGTAATAAAAGAGGGGTCCCCGGCCTAAAAGAGCAGAAATAGTTTCATCTATAACATTTTATCCCAAAAACTATTTAAAAATTTTAATCTTGTCCATAACGCTACCCGGGCGGCAATAAGTAATAAAAGAATGCTTCAGAAACATTTAAAAGACATAAATGTGAACGTTTTCTGTCTAGAAAAAGCGTCACCCAATTTGATTAGTTTCATGAATAAAAGGGGAGGTCCTTGGGGCTCCATGAATATATTCATTGCACTTTTTTCAATGTCATTTCATATTCTCCAGTCGTTTTCAATTTCATTCGCATTTTCAGAAGAATTCGGAACTCGACGATCCAAAGGATCTACGGAAAAGGATTCACGTGCAATTTCGAAGTTTCAAGTGAGTTGACCTAGTTATCTGAATAAAACCATGGTCTGTACTTAGTGTTGTTTTCTATGAGCAGATGTCAGTAGTAACCGTGTTTTGACACACTTTACGATGACATAAATTATGGACTAAAAGTTAGTTTTTCCCCTCGAAAAATTTTCGGTGGCAGGTATAAATCAGCTTTTTTGCTATTTGTTGTTTATGTGGAATGTCACAAGTTTCCACTTGAAAGAGTGCAAAAACAAAGTGTACTTCGAATCGTCTGTTTTTCATTCTTAAATATAGGGTTAATGACATTTTTGGCTCTTCTAGAAAACTTGTGAAATGTCTCGGAATCCGATCAGAAACCTTTCGAATCACATCATCTTCTCCTTCTTCAGATAATAGACGGTTTCCTCCATTCGAAAAACATGAATCTCTTGGTTACCTATATGTTGTTGCCAAGCATTCTTCATATTTTCAGTCTGTGTTTCCTTCCAATTATTTCTACATTTTCTCTCTTCTTCATATTCTCTTTCTTCTTCTTTTTCATTCTTCTTTCTTCTTCATCTTCATCTACTTCCACTCATCTCTCAACCATCTGCTCCTCACGACGATTTTCAGAACATATTCAAATCGAATCAACCGTGTAACTCGCTTCATCGACTCCTTTGTTTTTTGTTTCTCTGTCTTTTTCTTCCCGCCAAAAGTAGTGCTTCTTGAGACGGCACTCGACGTCTTCTGGGTTGTCTACCAACTTTTTTGCTCAGCCTGTTTCCATTTGACATGCCACCGAAAACATAATTTTTCTGTTTTTAGAATTCGAAAATCTGTTCTATCTGTTCAAATTGATAACTCTTCGCCGCCCTTATTTCCATGTCTCGTGCTTTTCAAATTAGCTTTATTTATGTATTTGTTGCCCTCATCGGCGAGAAAAAAGGGGACCGCTTCCTGCAATCTTTCTCAGTTTTTTTACTGGGTCGTAGACATCTCTTTCCTCATTCAGAAGACACCAACATAATTAAAATGAGTCTCTTTTCTTGTTCATCTTATTCTCTTAAAGAGGAGTCAAATATTACTGATCTTGAGATTTCAACAAATTCCTTTCTTCTTCTTCTTCTCTTTTTCGTTTTTTAATCGTTTCAAACAGCTCGAGTCTCTCGTGACCTACGAATCTTATAGATTCTCATCAGTTTCTCCTTTTCGACACTGAATCGAAAAAGCACTCATCCCTCTTTTTAATGACGTAGGGGTAGGAACACAAACCAAAAAAAGAAATTCATTTTTGTAACGACTTTTGTAACGACATAATTCGTGTATCCCAGGTGACAAGACCCTTATTTTTATTGACCTTTTTTGGGGGCGGGGTCTCGTTTTCATTTCCTATTGAGTCTTCTAGTTAGGGATAGGTCCGAATCCCATTTATCGTATACTCAGCTCAGAAATTTGAGCCAACTCAAAATGGAATCTTCAAAGTCTTCGTGGGTATATAAAAAGTGAGTTTTGAAGTTAGAATATTTTTCAATTTGTAACGGGGCCAGTAAGATTTTCGAACACCAATTTCTTCATGCTTCATGTACTTATTCGGGAGTTTTCAGTTGGAATTTTTAAGTGAAGCTACAGAAAAAGGTTGGAGCTTAAAGTGTGACTCTAGAGAGCTGCATTTTTTCTAGGAAAATGATTTTGCTAGAAAATACATTCACTCAGTTTTCTGGTGCTCAAAAGTAGAATTCCCCTGGAAAAGTCCATTCAATCAATGTCTGTTCCTTGTATCCAATTACCCTTTTCTCCTCTTTTCAATATAATCCAACTCTCTGTTAATCCCAAATTTCTAATTGGTTTCTTTCCATTGTTTCTTTCTATTTGCGTCACCAACCGTGTCAATCTCTCTTGTCTTTTTGTCTTCTAGAAGTAACCTGATTCCACATATTTTCTAAATTATTAATATCTCTCTTCTCTCTTCTTCTTCTTCGTTTTCTGAATGAATCGAAACGAGCATCTTATCAAATTCATCACTACTTCCAAATCGCATCCCCCACTTCCTGTGGAGGTGGTTAAAACGGATGTGATTTTCTTGCAGAGCCCATCCTATTTTTATCACATCTGATTAGTATAAATAGGTCATCTGAAATGGATATTTTCATTCATGAGTTTTGATTCCCAACTTTTCGTCACCCTTTTTCTGAACATTGGTATGAGATGCAAAACACGCTATCGTTTCAATTATTTACCACTTCAAATCCGTGCCGGCATCAGTCGGAAGAAGAAATTTGAGAAAAAAGCTGAAGAAAAAGGAGACAACGAATAGAAAAGATGTACAATTTCGCCTTACTCCGTCGCCAGTCACGTCATCGGACTTTGAAACTTTTTGCGGTGTTAAAAATCCGAGAATTCCCTCTCTCAGACGTCCTAGAATGAGTAATATCTTGTACTTTCTTGCTTCTTCTTTCTCTTCTTTTGAACCTACCTGCCAGCCAATTTGTTGACTTGGAAAGTAGTTGGTAACCGAAACTTTTCGCCAATGCATTCGAGAGTATTCTCTTTTTGTTTCCTTCGTTTTCTACCAAGTACGTACTCTTCTTTCAGAGAAAAGATCATTTTCTCGTTTCATATTCAGTTTGTCTCTTCTGTTGTTTCTTCTTCCTCTTCCTCTTTCACTTCTCCAATTTTCTTCCCTGATTCATTTTGTTGTTCAGAGAGCCCAATCTTATGGTTATCAAACCCTATCATTTAGTGGAAACCCTCAGCTGATCAACCTTCTCGTCACTTTTTAAATAATTCAAAATTCTCGAGAAATACTTACCCAAACAACTCCCAATTTCGAAAGAAATTCTTCATCACTTGATCTCAAATTCGTGTTTATTTTAAAATCATTTTCAGAATGGACGAGCTCTCGACTTCTCCGTATCAATTCCGTCGGACTCAATCGTGCCGTGTCACTAATAAAGGTGAGTGATCTTTAAAACGAAAAGAGAAAACAAGTGAAAAAGTTCATGGAGCAAAAACAGAAGAAATCGAGTTGTGGATAGTTGAATATCCGTTTGGATGAGTAACAAAAAGAATGTCTTCTCGTTTTTTATTCGTATTCTGAAGAATGTATTCGGATTCCTCCCAGATGACGACTTCTCCATTTTCAGCTGAAATTATGATTTCATTTGCAAGTTCATTTCCAAAAGAACCTTTTTCTTTTCTTCTCTTCCGATCTACATTTCCTTTCTGTAACTTTCTGAAGTTTGCTTCTCTTAAAAACAGGAAACACTTCACTTTTTATTGAGTCGAATAAGTCAAAATAGCGGAAAATGTTCGATTACTTCTTTTCTGTTTTCTATTAATAATATCCGAGAGAAACCCTTTCTTCACCTTTTCTCTCTCTTCCTTATTAATCGAAAGCTGTCTTTTTGAGACACAAACCAATCGGGTTTTGATGGTTTTTCACTAGATTGTTTTTATTATTTTTCGATGTCTTTTTGGTATAGAATCGCGTGTCTGTTGATGTGGAAAAGAGCTTGTAATTAAGATATCTGAGAACACGAAAACGAGCATTTTCACAGACAAAATACATAATAGGATCTCAGAAAATACGTGTTTTGTTCTCAGATCAAGACATCAAACTTTTGAATTTTGAAACAGGAAGTGCAATGAGTTCAATAGAACATGATATTTGGTTTAACAGTCTCAGAGATTATAGGTAGAGAATAAGGGGTTGAGTTGTAAACTAGCAGTAGATTTTTGAGACAAATGTAGAGATCTAGTGACAGTCGTAATAAATATTCTTTAAAGTTGTGACAAAATCGAAAATGTGAATTGTTCTGGAAGTACCAAGACTCTGAGAATTACTGTCACTGTACCTTTGCTAATTCAGAAAGTTTTGGAAATTTGGCAAACAATTTTAAGAACTAAAACTGCAAATGAGATACATTGAATGTTGACAACTTAAAAAAAGGAAGGAATTACTGTGGGAAACCGTACCAGTACATACACCATGAAGCAATTGCGAAGCTTGATGATTTTTATTAGAACTAGTAAAAAGAATTCAGCCACAAGTGACGACTGAAATTCCCACTAACTTTTAGTAATTCCGATTTTGAGTCACCCAACTCATTTCCTTTGTCCCTCCGGATTCAAGTCCCTTCTAGTAAATAACATAACCCGATTTTGATAGCTAAGTAATTATTCTAACCTCTCTTCAATAAATTAAATTAAAAGTCCAGCTCACTCTCCAACTACTGTAGCTCAAACATATTCTTTAGTCAATCCCAGTTTCGAGTCATGTAATACTTCCCTATGAGCTATTGTAATTCTAGACTTCCTAGAAAAAAGTATTTGAAAACAACCAAAGAAGAAACCTGAATTTGATACCTGTTTACTATGGAAAGTCTGAAACAAAATCCTGTCAAACAGCTCAAAAATGGAAATGAGTTTCTGGCCGATTGAATATTTTCAAGTCATTTATCCTTTCCTCTCATCATATGAAATCACCCAATCCGGATTTACAACTCAGGATAATCCATCGTTTGTTTCCATTTTTATCACTACATTTCTAGTTTTATTCCTTCTTTTTCTTCGTTTCTTTTTCTGCATTTTTTCCGTCATTTTTCATTTCATCGCATTAGATTTGCATGGAGTCCCCCATCTATGTCCGAGTTCATTTGTCAGGAAAAGGCAGTTCCTTTAAAAAATTTAAAATTTCTTCTTTTCTCTCCAGCCATATTCAGACAGCTGACTGGTTTCTCCCTTTTATTAGAATTCCTAATGTTTGAACACTTTTTTGAGTTGAAATTCGAACTCGGCCCGACGCTCAATTACTCATTGGAGCGCAGGACTCCCCTGAAACGGATTGCTCCTCGAATTTCAGAAAAGAAGGAAAACTTTTTTGCACCGAGTTTCCTAGCATCAAGTTGCAGTATCTCAAAAAGGAAGATTATTGCAGAAAAAGTTTAGGAATTATCAATCGGAAATTGAATAGAAACGTCATTCAGGAAAAAAAACGGAAAGAGAAAATTTTTCCGTTCGCACCGGAAATATGATTTGGATTGGTTCTGATGATCATTTGAATATATACTTTTAGAGAGAGGCCCTTCTCATGACATTTCGAATCAGACGAATTTGAAATGAAATCTCAAAATGTCTTTTTTTTTCGAAAAGTCTAGACATCTCTCTTTTACTATTTTAGTATCCTTACCATTTCAAATCCATTAGCGATTCTTGAATTCTTGAAAAAAAAACTCTCCCATTGTTATGTTTCGTTATGCCGTTCCCTTCTCATTTCGTTTTTTTTCTTTTTTTTTTCTAACTCTTCATCACCTTTTTCCTTTGGAGTCGGATGAGTAATTAGTTTGCTTTTTTAGGTTTTCCTTTGTGCTTTCTTCTTCTTTTTCTTGTTCTTAGGAGCCTATCATTTCCTGTTTCCAGTTAATCTTTATCTACTTTTTGTGATAATTTCAGTTGAAACATTCAAAAATGGAAGTTATGTTGTCGATGGAAAATTAGAGAAATTAGTAGATCAAAAACCTGAATCTTAAAATTTGGATCATACCAAAATGAGACGAATGGCTAAATATGATCGGTCGTACTCGATGCAAGATTCACCTGGTAGGTGTCTGGAGTTCAAAAAATGAACAAAAAACCCTCAACCTCCCCAATCAAAAAATTTCCCAACTTTCAGGAGCAAACGGATTGGCGCGTCGAGGTACTCAACGCGGATGCAGTCGGTCCAAATCTACAAGAAGAGGTAAAAGGAAGACGTCATGATAAACTTGGAAAGGACAAAGATTGAATCTTTTTTGCTCACGGAAAGAAGAAAAACGTCTTTTCTGATTAATAAGAATGCTGAAACATGGGCAAGAGAGCAAGAGTTTGTTAGGACCTCTAGTTTTCTGACCTTCTGCCATTTTTAGAATCTTTCGGTTGGTAGTTTTGTGGAGTTTTAGGTGGTTCGGAGAGATTTTTTTGAAAATAAGTCGGAATTCCTCACGAACCAGGTCGAAAGTAGCAAATGTGAGTTAGCTATTAGCTGGATACAGTTCTAAAAACTGCGCTCCAATGTCCTTAAAAATATCACTTTTTCTCGGATTCTCTCAATTTCGCACACTATTTTCTTCAGTTTCGGTAGAGCGCGGTTGAATGAAACGTGCCGTACTATTGCAGTAAACGTAACGCATTTCCAAATGCTTTGTTAATTCCGGATTTGAAAAAGTTGAAAAAAGACGTTTCGCATTTTGTATTTGATAACATTTCTCCTGAAATTCACAAAAGGGATATATAAAACATTCTGAAAAACTGTACCATTTTCAACGAACTATACAATCTGTTGCATAAATGTGGAGTAGAAGATGTTTCTCGACGCTTCGAAATTCAAGAAACCAGATCTCGTGGAATCTGACATTTAATAAAACTCAATGAGTCATAATACGAGGTGTTCCACTTCTGCCCGAATGCATTTTTCGTCATCAATTGACGGTTAAAAATGAAATAAACGAGGCTAATTTATTCTCGAAGCTTCTTCCCTTCTTCCCCTTCTTCAGCCCATTCTCTTTCGAGTCTTCTATTGCTTTTCACGACTTCATGTCTTCTATTTTTCTTCTTCATTTGTCTTGAGAAGTAAGAAAAAACGAAGAAGAAGACGACCGGATGAAAGGAAATAAATTTGTATTATGCGCATTTATTAAGTCATCCTCATTCCATGACACAACTCTTCTTTTCCCCAAGTTCTTCTTCCATT
The DNA here is from genome assembly GCA_002259235.3 of Caenorhabditis latens. Taxonomy (NCBI): domain Eukaryota; kingdom Metazoa; phylum Nematoda; class Chromadorea; order Rhabditida; family Rhabditidae; genus Caenorhabditis; species Caenorhabditis latens. The sequence continues at coordinate 12,682,003 of CM056093.1, read as the reverse complement.
CGTCCGTGATGTGTGTAATTCAAGAAGTCTGAGGAAGGTTTCATTACAGTCAGACATCCTTTCCCCCCGAAATAGATCATCCTTTTCTGCTAAATAGAGTGATGATAAATGCTCCTGTCATTTCTATATATGATGCCATCCAAAATATATTTCCTTCTTTCTCTTCGTAGGTTTTCCCCACAACCATCTCTTCTTCTTTATCATCTTTGAAGCATTCGTCCTTTTTTGTTCCTGGGTCGCCGCCTACCTGCATAAAATGATGTATTTGAGTTGTGGTCCTCATTGAAATGTAAATTTAATTTAGTCGTAAAGGACCTCTCTTTTTGAATTCGATCATATTCCTATGAATCGAATTTCCCGTTCTTTTTTTCTCTCACTACTTCACTCCAGAAGCCAGAAGCAATTGGAGACATCACCATGTCTTGTTTATCCTATGACCCACTCCAACTTTTTGAATTTCTCTGTTCCCCCTCTTATCGATTTCCAGCATCTTTTCTAGATGTTCCATGCTGCAAAAACAAGAATAGATCTGTAATAGATACTGCTGAGAAATCTCAAATTTCCTTGTTTTCCAATTCATCTTAATATAATCTCAAAACATGCTCCGTTCGCTTGCCGATTCCAGTTTTTTCAGAATGTATTCACGAAAATCCAGTGCTGGAAATATTCGATTCAATAACTCTTATGGTAATTGACAGCTACTTACGGGATGATGTACATAGAAACAAGAGTGATTCATGCTAAAATCTAGAGTCCAGTCATAATTAGGAACTAATAAGGGAAATTACCCATGCAAAACACTTCCACTATGAGTCACTTCTCAACTTACTTATTTTTCCAGGTAACTTGGGAACTATCGCTTCATTGACTTTCAGTCAAAAACAAGCTCTCAATCTCTCGTGGCGTCTTCTGAAGCCTCAAGCGTCCGCGTGCTTCCGTAAAATATTTCTCGAACTGGAAATCGCTTCTCCGAAAGTGAAACAGATTTTCTACAAAGCTGCGTTGGTCGATGCATTCAACAAGGATGAGGATAACAGTGCAACGATGGAAGTTCATATCAAATTGACAACCAAGTGAGTTACTTTTTATCGCCAACACTTGTATAACCCATTTGGATTCAGGTTCTTCGATGAGCTCCTCTCAACTCTCGACGATGAAAATGAGTTCGTCGCAAAGATTCGTGGAATCGGATCGGCTCATGCAATTCTTGCAAAGGGAAGCAACTTCTCTTCTGACATCTGGGAACGTCTTGGCGAGATTGCGATGGAGCGAGTTTGCTCTCATGAAGTCGTCACAGTGAGTTTTACCCTAGATGTGTAAAGATTCCAAAATTTGGAATTCTCTTCAGAAGACTCGTGAAGCCTCTCGCGCCTGGCGTACTCTCATCGCAATTCTCATCGATGAGCTCCGTGGAGGATTCGAGGGGGAACTCAGACAACACAGGTATGATTTCAATTAGATTCGATCGGAATAGAATTGAAATTTAGAAGTCAAAGCCAGAAACGAATGATGTTTAGCAGGAGGTTTTTCTAGTTTCATTATTTGTTTTAGTTGTGTTTTCATTTGCACTCTGATTTCGATTACTCTCCAAATGCATCACATTAAACATGCAAACTTTTGAAATATGATATCCAAGTCGGATATAGATGATGACCTTTTTGAACTCGTGGTTTTGGAAGAGAGATATCTAATCTTTTCAGCAGATTTTGTGTTATTTTGGGAGAAGAGATATGAATCATCAACACATGATTTTGATTGAAAAATGCGTATCACTTACTAACACACGTAGCTTTTTAATTTGCTGAGTTTTATATGATATAAATTCGAAAATTCAGTTCTAATACAAACAGTTTTTATTCTGTGATACGGCAGCAATACTAACCTATTCAAATTTTCCGTTCCACTGATTTCAACATGTCACAAATAACATTTTGAAGCTTACAACAACCTCTACTAATTCTTTCAGAAAAAGCTCATCAACTGATCAAATCGAAATGGGTAAAGTGGAGGACGAAGAGGAACTTCATGCAAAACTCCAACAACTTCGAATGGACTACAACCACACTCTTCCATATACATAATTATTGCTATCTCTTCTTTTCTGTCAGGCTTTTCAAGTTCTTGATCAGCGTTTTCATGATTATTTTGACACTTTTCCCTATCTCGAATCTTGCTTGGTTCCTTTTTTCTCTCCAGTTAGTTTTCGCCCAGTCTTCAATGTGATATTTTGTAAATATCCGGGAGAACTCTCCGCTTAGTTTCAAATTTCGAAAAAAGATATTCCATTGTTCTATATAAGTTTTTTTAATTCAGAACCATCTTTTGGCCCATATCCTTTTTCATGGTAACTGCATGACTTCAATCATTTATTTTGTTTCTAAAATAAAATTTCTTCAAGAAGAAACTAGCAGCCTAGATTACTCGAATTTATAGTAAAGACTATTTGATAGATTCTTACCAGGAAGCAGACAATGAAAGGTGTTGCATGTGAAATTAAAACGTTGTTCATAAATACAGTCGAGTGAAAAGATCAAAGGAGCAAGAGGGAAAGAAAGAGGAACTGATAAAGAAACGTCACTTTGAAAGATTTCAAATAAATTAAAACGGAATTGATAAGCAACATGAGATGAGTACATAAGCCGAGCCGTTGTTTCGATGTCATTCTCATCGCAAGATGATGTCTTATCAATTTCTAGTCTTCTCCCTTCTCATCGGGGTTACTGTGGCTAGCGGAGCAACTTGCGATGATCGCGGAACTCCGCAATACTGTCAGGACAACAAGGAATTCTGTGATGACCCATTTGGATCTGATACCAGATAGTAATTGTTTTGAATAGTTGCAAAAAAGAACATTTTGTTTCAGTTACTGTAAGAAAACATGCGGTCTCTGTTCGGGTTCAACAACTGCTCCAGGAAGTAAGTTCTTGTCAATTTAAAGTTTTCGTTGTCTTTTGTTGCGCCAGAAAATTAATTAAAAAAATAATGAGACCGTTGAAGATTTTATTAGCAGAAATCTTATGGATTGTACTCGATTGGGAGGTTCTTACGACGAACCATACCATCTCCCTGGAACCATTCACGACGGAATTGCTTAGCAGCTCCATCTGGAGTGTTGGTCCATTCAATAGTGATACGGTCGTTGTTGGTATCCTGAAATACCGGAGAATTAGAGCTCTGAATTCTCATAAAATCTTCTAATTACCTCTTGTCCGAAAGCGAAAGCATCGCATGAAACGGCAAGAAGAACAGCCTCCTTTGGGTCGAGAACTCCACATGGTGGATCGACTCCGAGACGTTTCATGTTGGTTGTCTTGATACCGTATCCAATGCGACGAGCCGATGAGTTGATCACCTTGATGTGGTAGGTGTGCTTGTCATCGTACGGCGCATTGAAAACGATCTTGGCGTTGGGTTGGGTTTGGATGTCTCCTGGTGGAACGGATTGGGCCATGGCTGGGTTTGAGTCGATTGGTGGATCGATATGGATTCTAGTGGATTCAGAGGAGCTTATATATGGACGCTTATCAGTTGTTTTGATCTTTGCTCTAGATCTCTAGAAAGATAAAACAAAAGTTCACGATTCAATATAAAAACTTTTTATGAAAAAGTTCTCGAAATGCTGTAAAACGTGAGACGCGTATTTTATACTTTCAGATGACTGTAGCGACAGAGGAACTCCTGCATACTGTGATGCGAACAAGGAAAGTTGTGATGACCCATTCGGTTCGGACACACGATTGTGAGTTTTCTTTCACTTGAAACAATACAAACTTGTTTCAGTTACTGCCGGAAAACCTGTGGTCTCTGCAAGGATCCAAAAGTCGCGTATACCACTAAAGAACCACTTCCAGTGCCTATCAAAAGAACAACCAAAATAGTTTGTAAGGATGATAGTGGCACTGAAAATTGTGAGAAGAAGAAGCATTTGTGCACCAATCCAGTTTTCCCGGAATACAAAGAGTAAGTGGTTGCGGATTCTCAAATTCTTTCTTTGAGACGGCATATTTTCAGATCGTGCCGCAAGACCTGTGGTCTTTGCACCGATCCAGCCGATCCTCCAACCACATTTCCTCCTTGTCAGGACAAGAGTACTGGTTGTGCCGAGAAGAAGTACTTGTGCACTAATGCATTTTTTTCTGATTTTAAGTAGTAAGTCTCAACGAAACCGAGTGTTTAAACTGAAGTTTCATTTTCAGTGACTGCGAGAAAACCTGCGGACTGTGTTAACCTCATTACTTCGGAATAAGAATAACATCAATAAACTTTTCATTCATACACATTTTTTTTTGAAAGAGGAACCAAAGTTCTTCAGAAGAAGAGCTATTCAAAAGTACACACGTCACATTTGAGTGACAAGTATGAAATGTTTCTTTCTTGACTTACTAAATCCAGTGTTGTCAGAAATGACGTTGAGGAATACTGATCATGTTGTCTCTCGGGATAACTGAACTCTTTTTGAAGAAAACTAAATAAGTTTGATATTATAAATTCACGGTCATCGTCCGGAGGTTTTAAAAGCGCATCTAATTTGTTCAAAATGGTCTCGAAGCGGAACACATGATTTCAGACCTGCCAACCTCGAAAATACGTCATTTGACCTTTTTCGACAACGAGACCATTCCGCGAAAATTCCAAATTAGATGAGCCTTTAAAACCCTCCGGTGGCAGGCCGTAAATTTATAATAATTGAATTGAGAAAACATAGAAACTATTCTCTTTAATTTTTTATTTCCTCTAAATTCGAGGTCAGGAACAAGAAGTTCTACTCACTATCAGATTGTTTTCCTGAGCTTTTTCCCACGGAACCTCTGTTTTCCGTGTTGGACAACACAACTGTGTGTCCTCTCATGAATATGTTTTAATGATTTCTGTGTATACTTTCGTTTTTTTCTTTTTTTTATTGGATTGCTTGATTTCGAACTACACCCTTCCAGCTATTGTTTTCCAGAAGAATGAAATTTCTCAGTTTTCCATGGCTAGTGCAAGAGAATATCCAGAAGTTTATGGGACCCACTGAACTCCTTTTTCTATCTTTGTGTTCATTGAGATGTCGGAATCTAGTTTCACAAATGCGTCACACTCCAACGTATTCCGAGTTCGGTTTGGAAGAACCCGAAACAATGAGTTATGCATTAGTCAAAGATCTCGGAAGAAACAATACAACTATGTTAACCTGGACTTGGAAAAGCAAGTTTTGGGGTCCAGTGTCAGAAAAATGGAGTTGGTTGAAATCGAATAGGGCTCGAAATGGGACGAGTTGGGACGTCCCGCGTCCCCGTCCCGCGCGTCCCGGATTGTCATAAAACGGTTAAGAATGAACGTATATTTCTGAAATTTTGTAAATCGCGTCCCCAGCCATGTCTTCGGAATCCGTGAAAGTTTGACTACTCTCTGACAAAAATGGACTGTTTTCCGAGATGACCCGAAAAAATGTGGGACGCCCCATTTCGAACGCTAAAATCGAAAGATATTGATTTTCATTGCAAGTGAGTTAATAATAATATCTAATCTCAACAACTCAAACTAACTTCAACTGTGTTTTCAGAATCATTTTCGAGGCTGACTCGACCGCACTATTATGGTGTTCATCTGAAAATCAAGGATCTCGGAAAAGATTCGCAACTGCATTTCATTCCCATATGTGTGAAGTATTCAGGGTTGAACGAGAAATGCAATTCAAATTGTCTCTGGATTACATGGATGAACTTCCGTATACGAATACAGTTAGAGATGTTACTCTGTTCGACACATCTGTGAATTCCAAAGTCGTCGATGAATTTTTGGAAACATTTCAAGTAACGCGAGTACTTTTTTCTAAAACGATGAAACCAAGCAACCCATTGAAAGATTCAAACAGGCTTTCTAACCTGAATAACTTATTTATTCACTTCGCACCCTGGCTCAATGGTTCAAAACTGCTTGGATGGAATTGTGAAAGTTTGATCGTGAGGAACTCAGGACTCTCTGAAGACGAATTGATAAGTTTTGTACACAAATGGTTGGATGGGAAGAACACAAAACTGAAAGTATTCGCCAATTTTTCCAATAAGCGATTCAATACTTTCGATACAGTCATGGACAAGTTTCAGTTGGAAACATGGAATTCATCGACAGATAAGCTTGACTTCAGCACGCCGTGAGTTGAATTGAAGCTATTTTCTGAAGATCTTCAACGTTTTAATTTTTGCAGAGTGCGCGATTATTGTAGAAGTTTAACCGCAGAAGTGAACAGTACAACAATGGGAAGAAGTGGAGTTCTTGTTCGACAAAGCGATGGATTGCGTGCAGTACTTCGAACTGCAATTGGACAGTTTCATTTTCATGTTTTGCACTCTTAACTTGATTTCTGACACGAAGGGACATCGATAATTAATTTTCTTTTTTTATTTAGAAAATCCGGTTTTATATTTTACTATTACTGTAACGTGCCAAAAATCATCATGTTTAATTATATAATCCGTGTTTTACCTATCATTTCATTCTAAGAGAGTAGAGATACACTTCATAGAAACATATTCTGGTGAACAGAGCCTTTTCCAACTGTTTGTTCAACATAAAACGCAATTTCGGGAATTATTTGTGCAATGTAGACGTTTTAGTTTGAAGTAAGGGAGATTTGGTTGTGAGCGAAGTAATTATGGCAGGTTATCATGTAGTACTTTCAGATAAAATTGGACAGTTTAACTTTACTTAGTTCCTTTTCTGTTAAATGAGATTTCAACTTAATTGTAAAGTTTTCAAAAATTGTATCATTCTGAACTTCTCTGCTACCATCATCCATTTCCAGACTACTTTGTTTCTGCATAAACAAGTTCAAAAGCAAAATGTAAAGGACTTATCCATCATACTGTCAATTATGTTTGACACAGTATGTAAGTACTAGGCACTATTCAAATATACCCCAAGATCTTTTCCCATTGTTTTCTTCCCACTGCACGCAGTTGTGTGTCTTCAGATGAAAACTCAGTGGTTCTATCGATTTGTGTATATTCCTTCTTCTTCTTATTTTCTATTTGATTTTTTGATTGAAAAAACTTCTACCATATTAGTTCATTATTGAGGAAGCATGCTGCGCTTTTTGATGTTTATATTTCCTGATAATTTGGAGTCAAGAGGAAGAAGTTCTTTCTCATATTGTTTTACTGGACTTTTTCCCGTGGAACCTCCTTATCGTGTCGGACAACTGTGTCTCCTCTAACACTCATTTTTTATTGATTTCTGTTTTATTTTGTTGATTGATTTTGAACCGCTCCCGACTATATTATTTTTCAGAAATATGAAATTGCTCCGTTTTCCATGGGTAGTGCAATATCATATTCAGAAGTTTATGGAACCCACTGATCTCCTTTTTCTATCTTTCTGTTCATTGAGATGTCGGAATCTAGTTTCACAAATGCTTCACACTCCAACTTATTCAGTGTTCGGTTTGGAAGAACGGGGAAAAATGAGTTATGCGTTAGTTAAAGACCACAAAAGAAACAATAAAACTCTGCTAACTTGGACCTGGAGAAGTCGAATTAGGGCCAGACTGCCCGAAGGATGGAGTTGGTTGAAATCGAAGGATATTGATTTTCATTGCAAGTGAGTTAATTCAGATGATAACTTGATGGTGTTTTACTATAGCACAGCGTTTGCATATTGTAATGTCTAACTGTGTTTTCAGAATCATTTTCAAAGCTGACTCGACCGCACTGTTATGGTGTCCATCGGAAAATCGAGCATCACGGAAAAGATTCGCAACTGCGCTTCATTCTCATATGTGTGAAGTATTCAGGGTTGAACGAGAAATGCAATTCAAATTGTCTTTGGATAATATGAATGAACTCCCATATACGGATACGGTTAGAGATGTTACCCTGATTGACACATCTGTGAATTCCAAAATTTTCGATATATTTTTGGAAAGCTTTCAAGTAACTCGAGTACTATACTCTAAAGCTTGGAGAGCAAACAACCCATTGAAAGATTCAAACAGACTTTCTAACCTGAATAACTTATTTATTCACACAGCCCCCTGGCTCAATGGTTCAAAACTTCTTGGATTGAATTGTGAAAATTTGGTAGTTCGAGATACCGGACTCACGGAACACGATTTAATAAATTTTGTGAACGTTTGGTTGAATGGAAACAATACAAAACTACAAGGATTTTCCCATGCAGCCGTTGGACAGTTAAACAATTTCGCAATTGTGGATCACTTTGAATTGGAACCATGGAACCCTGAAGTAGATCAATTTGAGTATAAATTGCCGTAAGTCTGATTTTGCATAAATTTAGTTCTGAAAATTTCAAATGCAATCGTGGATTCTGTTCATAATATATTGTTTTGCAGAGTACGCGAACACTGTAAAGGTTTACTCGCCGAAGTGAACGGAAACAAAAGGAGAAAAACTGGAGTTCTGGTGCGTGAAAGCGATGGATTGCGTGCAGTACTTCGAGCTACAATTAGACATTTTCATTTTCACGTATTGCATGATTAGCATTGTTCTGTAAATCTCTTTTCTGTAAGCTCTTTTCTGTATTTTTCATCAAATTTATGTAATCAAAATCACTTTTTTTTTCTGATTTCTTTCTTCTCTTCCAGTTCATACTGTTTCTACCCAATTCATTTAAAGACGAAAGATCAATTCAGAATTTTTATGTTATAAATTATAACTTTCAATGTATGTGTTTCCATGAATTGATTTCGATGCTAAAATTTTTTTCAAACTCCGTGCAAAACCCTGATTGAAAGATGGGAAGAAATTTAGTTCTCTTTCAAAGAAGCGATAGCTTGCGTGCAGTACTTCGAGCTGCAATTGGACAGTTTCATCTTCACATTTTGCATTCTTAACTTAATTTCTATTAAAACTGGACATGAATATTCAACGTTTTTCGGGCGTTTTTCCGGTTTCATTTTGAAAATCGGGCTTTTCATTTTGCTAATACTCTAACGTACTTAAAACCATCATGTTTAAATATGAAGTCTATGCTTTACCTGGCATTTCATTCTCAGAGGATTGAGACACACTTCATAGAAACATATTCCGGTGACAGGAACCTTTTCCAACTGTTTATTCAACATGAATCCCAATATCGGAAATTATTTGGGCAATGTACACGTTTTAGTTTAAAGTAAGGGAGATATGGTTGTGAGCGAAGTAATTATGGCAGGTCATCATGTAGTACTTTCAGATAAAGTTGGACAGCTTCATTTTAAAGTATTACATAACTAGTTCTTTTTCTGTTAAACGAGATTTCAAGAAAATCGTATCTGTCTGAATTTTCTGCTATCATAATTCATACCCAGAACATATTGTTTCTGCATAAAAAATAAAATTTAAGACGAAAATGTGATGGACTTATCGATCATATTGCGAATTACATTCGCCCACAGTAAGCAAGTACTAGGCACTATTCAAATCTACCCCAAGATCTTTTCCCTTTGCCTTCTTCCCACTGCACGCAGTTGTGTGTCTTCAGATGAATACTTGTCAGTGGTTCTATCGATTTCTGTATATCCTTTTCTTATTGTCTATTTGATTTTTTGATTTAAAAATCTTTTTTTCATATTAGTTTATTATTGAGGAAGCATGTGCTTTTTGATGTTCATATTTCCTAACAATTTGTACTTTCCCATGGAACCTCTTCTTTCCGTGTTGGACAACTGTGTGTCCTCTCATGAACACTCATTTGTTTTATTGATTTCTGTGGATAATTTCATTTTTTATTTCGTTGATAGATCTTGAATCCCTTCCAGCGATTTTTTTCCAGAAGAATGAAATTTCTCAGTTTTCCATGGCTAGTGCAAGAGAATATCCAGAAGTTTCTGGAGCCCACAGAGCTACTTTTCCTATCTTTCTGTTCATTGAGATGTCGGAAAGTAGTTTCGCAAATGTGTCACACTCCAACTTATTCAGTGTTCGGTTTTGAAAAACCCGAAACAATGAATTACGCGTTAGTTAAAGATCTCAAAAGAAGCAAAACAACTATGCTAACTTGGACTTGGGAAAGTCAAATTGGGGACAGGGTGCCAGAAAGATGGAGTTGGCTGAAATTGAAAGATATTGATTTTCATTGCAAGTGAGTTAATTCAGATGATAATTTGACGGTGTTTTACTATAGCACAGCTTTTGTATATTGTAATGTCTAACTGTGTTTTCAGAATCATTTTCGAGGCTGACTCGACCGCACTATTATGGTGTTCATCTGAAAATCAAGAATCTCGAAAAAGATTCGCAACTGCGCTTCATTCCCATATGTGTGAAGTATTCCGAGTTGAACGAGAAATGCAATTCAAATTGTCTTTGGATTACATGGATGAACTTCCGTATACGAATACAGTTAGAGATGTTACTCTGTTAGACACATCTGTGAATTCCGAAGTCGTCGATGAATTTTTGGAAACATTTCAAGTAACGCGAGTACTTTTCTCTAAAACTATGGAACTAAACAACGCATTGAAAGATTCAAACAGACTTTCTAACCTGAATAACCGATTTATTCACGCAGCCCCCTGGCTCAATGGTTCAAAACTTCTTGGATTGAATTGTGAAAATTTGGTAGTTAACTATACCGGACTTAAGAAGCATGATTTAATCAATTTTGTGAACGTTTGGTTGAATGGGAATAATACCAAACTACAAGCATTCATCCATATGGATGGTCCACGTGTCGATCATGTCGCAGTTGTGGATCACTTTGAATTGGAACCATGGAACCCTGAAGTAGATCAACTTGAGTATAAATTGCCGTAAGTCCGAGTTTCCGTAAATTTAGTTCTGAAACTTTCAAATGCAATCGTGGATTCTGTTTTTAATATATTTTTTGCAGAATATGCGATTACGGTAGACTTTTTTGCAGAATATGCGATTACGGTAGACTGAAATTGACAGAACAGAAATGGGAAGAACTGGTGTTCTCGTGCGGCAGAGCGATGGATTGCTTGCAGTATTTCGAGCTTCAATTGGATATTTTCATTTTCACGTATTGCATGATTAGCGTTTTTCTGCAAATCTCTATTCTGTAAACTCTTTTTCTGTATGTTTCAATTTCATATAATCAATTTTTTTTTCTGAGCACCTACATATAGCATGATTAACAAGGGAACATCAGGGGGTTGCAAGTTTGGAATCGTTCCGTATTAAGGACACCTTGATTAGTCATATCCCAAACGTTTGTTTTATGCTCATCACTTGTCACTGGGATTAACCGTCTTCACCCCTGGTTTTAGAAGCCATTCTCGGGCTTTTACAGGGCTTAACCACAGAGATGAAATTTTGAGACGGTTTTTCTAAGACACAAGTGATGAGCATAAAACAAAAACTTGGGATCTTCCTAATCAATTCCAATCTTGCGACCCCTGCTGTTCCCTTGTAAGATTTTTTTCTATGAATTAATAATCAAATCTGTTGATAACATAAGTTCATCATGTATTATTCATCAATTATCCTGCTCAGTTTTGTTAATAAATTTCAAGGAAGCTCACTAAAAATACTATTCTTCTATTCTATCTTCTCGAAAAAAGAAAACAACAACATAAAAAGTAATGAAAAGTGACAGAAGGGAAATGAGTAGTGGACAAGTTTCTCTCATGAAACCTCCTTGCTTTCCAACTGTTTACTTATCTTCTCATGCCTCTTCTCCTTTCTAAAAATATTCAAGATTCTAACAAAAAAGAGAAACAATCTCATCAGTCAAACACCCTCTAACATCTTCTTGGTCTTCTGATTTCCGTCTCAACATGAACCAATTTGTTTGAGAGAAAAAGGCGGAGAGCCTCCAGAAAAAAACCGCGGAGTGTGTTTGGTTTGACATTTGTTATGCACATAGTAAATGGTGAAAGTGCGACGCCTTCTCAGTCCACTCATCCTATTTCTGTCACTGTCTATGTTTTCTGAATCCCTATTTCCAGAGGGTTCCGAAATGAGATGCACACAACAATTCCCTCATTTGCCTTTCTTCTTGAGAATTCAATTCTTCTCTCGTGGAGTAATTTTATCCATTTTGCAATGATCTCTTTCCTCATTTTCTCACTTTTTCTATTTCCGTTCTTCATTTTTTCTCTTCTGTCCGCAGATATCCGTATAGTCATTGAGTATCCATCCTTCCACAAATGAAGGCCATAAGCTGTGTGTCTCTTCTACTTCTTATCCCTTTTTTCTCTTTTTTCGGAGAAAAAAAAAGAAAAGAAGAAGAAGAAGCTTGTGGACCCGCAAACTATGTATTTACTACTCACTCACCGCCCTCTCTTAGGCCCACGATTTTCACTTATTTTCTTTTTTTGTCGCTTTCCTGTTCGTATTCTTCACTTTTCAATTCAATCCGTTTCGTCAATATGATTTCTCGCTTTCTGTGTCACTCTGTTTCATTTTTATTCACCACTGAGCCTCTCATTCCCTTCTCTCTTCCACACTCATCAGTTTTTTTCCTGCGATACAGTTTTTCGAACTGTAAAAAATAAACAGAAGTTGAGATTGATGAGAGAAGGACCTCGATATTGAAGTTGCAATTATCATAAAACCTATTCACTTCTTCATTACACTGTAATATAGGTTTTCAACACGGAAAAATTCGTTTAGGTTGATGATTTTAAGTTGACACTCAAAATGCAAAGTTGAAAACTAGAATCCAGACTTGTCACGGGCCGGGCCCGGCCGAAATCACAAATATTCTCAGCCTGCCGTTTTCAAACATCTTTTGAACAAATTTTTAAACTTTTTTTTGAAAAAAGAATAGTTTTCGACTATACAAAAATCGAAAAGTGAATATGTATGATAATTGGGCTACTTTGACTTCAAATTTACAAAAAATTTTGTAAAAAATAAGTAGTCACTTTCGAATCCAAGACTGGCCGGCCCCAGTTTTGACAAGTCTGCAGGAATCCAATTTTGGAGTTGAATTCTTTGAACTAGATGATTGAAATTGATTGAAAAAGTTTTTCAAGCCATCTTAAACCTCGAAAATTATAATTTCGTTCAAAATTAGTTAACAGCTTCTATTATCAGCATTTCAAGAGTTCCAATTATTATAAAAATGTTCGATTCAAACTATTTCAGTTAATTTTTATTCCCTAGATTGTTTAGCCACTGGCTACGCAGGAAAACCGTAAAAACTTTGGTGACGTTTCTCCAATTTTCTCGAAATGATGTGTATCTTTCCATCCATTTTCATAATTCATCTCGTTTTCTGTTTTATTCGTATTTGCTTTCGATTCTCTTTCTCGTCCCATTTTCCTTTATGAAAAGAAGGGTCCTAATAAATATTCTTCACCCAAATATTCATTAATTTTCTCTCCTAGAAACAACTCTCGGCAACCTAGAAAAGAAACATTCTCACGAATCTCTTTCTTCTGTCCTCTTCTTCTTCCTTCAATTCCTTTTTCCTTCTTCCATTTCTTCTCTTCTTTCTCCGAATAGAGCTCCTCAATCTGCTCACTTACATACACTGAAATGGTATTTGTTCTTTATTTTTCTGTTTTTGGCTCACCCAACCCTTCAGGCCAATTCACACTCATTTAGAAGTGTTGTTTTCCCCACTTTTCCACTCTTATTTTCCTAATAAACCATCTTTTCCATTAAAAATATTTTCATCCTGAAGGTTCAGATATTCTCTAAGTTTTCCTCTTCATATCTACTGCACATAAAAACTTCATATATCCATTTTTCTCCTCTTTTTCTTCTTGATGATAAACAACTACATCTTATTTTATTCGTGCGGAAATATAAAGCTTCACATTTTAAGATTATATTGGTCATGGCTGCTTTATTTTTTTCGATTCAACTGACTGAAAAATACTGACGCATTCCTTCTACAAGAAGTTCAGAAAAACATCGCATCTCGGTTCAGAGAACTAACGAAAAAGCTCTCCATCTCACCTCTCAAAGAGGATTATTCTGATATCTGAAATAGTTTGAACTGGCTGAAACATCAAGATCCTTCTAGATCATTCTAAAAACTTATTCTTACCAGGAAGAGGTTTGGAGCTTTCAGAGAAAATCTATATAATCTGGCGGATCTCAAATTTCAGAGTCAATTTCAGTAGTTTATGAGAAAGAAACTCGCTTATTTTAGGCCATTCCGTAAAGTCTAAATCTGTCCGGTACCCCATTTCTTTGTCTTCCCGTAATAGTTTTTGTCTAGTCACTCGGGAAGTCTCAATTTGCATAATCCACTCTCTTCCATACGTTTTTCGGTTTTTTTTTCTTTTTCGTCCATTCCTCTTTTTCTAACTCATTTCCCCCTCTTCCAGATAAAAAACACATACACATGGCATCAGATGATTTCGTTAAAACTGCCAGAAAGGTGAGCTTCAATTTCATGATTCTTCTCGGAAAGAATCAAAGAAACAGATGACGAGAAAAAGGAAAGGAAGTGCAGACGAACTCAATTAGCCATTCGTTTTCCGTTTGCAGTGAGCTCAAATTTGGCCACTCTCCGAGAATCGTCATGACCCAACAAGGGAGAGAGAGCCCATCCCGTTTTGCTCTTTTCTAATGACTCTCAAACATGTCATTGCAGGCGCTCGTCTCCTATTCTGTATCAATTCAAAACTATACTGAAGATGATTGTCAAATTGCATTTCATGCTACAACCAACTCATTTATGCAGGTATTCAAATTGTTTTTGAAAAATTAATTGGCTTTTAAATCTGTTTTATTGATTCAAAATATTCATTCTTGATGAATAATTCTCAAAAAAAACTTCCAGACAATCCGTCTCGTTCATATCTTCTTCTGCACACTGGGTGCAATCTCTTCATCCCTTTTCATTTACGTTCTCCTGAATTCTTCGTCAAGAAACTTACATCGAAATCTCCGAATATCACTTGCATCTCTCGCATTTGCAGCTCTCATCGCCTGTCTTCAACTCGATTTTATTGCATTTTATCAGTAAGTTTTGAGTAAAAATTTAAATTCAAATTGTGAATTTCCAGTCTTGCTCTAACTCTAACTGCTGATAATGCGTGTGACTCGATGTATGAAGCAAGAAAATGTGCGATTCTCCGGTTTCCAGTGGTACTTTCCATCTATTCAACACTTTGTGGGATTATTGTTTTGGCTATTGAACGGACGATTGCTACTTTAAAATATCGAACTTATGAGGTTGGTTTTTCAGAAATATGTATGTGATTTTCAGAAAAATCTTTTTTCAGGCAAACGGTTCCCGTGCAGTTGGTCTCTCATTGATAGCTGGCCAGTGGCTAGTCTGTATTGTCGTTGCCATTTTCTCTGTTCTCCTTCGCTCGGATCCAGGATACGTTCATTACTGTACTGCATACATATCACATCCGAGAACATCTGTGTTCTCTTTATGTTTCATGTCGGCTTTGGAAGTGATAACTTTGGTTTATTTCGTTTGTAAGTTGTCTCCAAATCCAGAGAATATGTAGATGACCGAATGAATACTTCAGTGTTACTACAATCAAACCAAAGGAGACAAGTCAATGAATTTGTGAACAAGGCGATGCATTCCTTATCAGAAAGATATCAACTTCAGGTATCTACAACAATTTTTTAAATCTGGTAACAATTGGATATTTTAGGAAAACGTTCGAATAATGAAAATCTTGATACCGTCGATTACAGTTCATGCGATTCTCGGATTCGTTGGTCTCGGTTCAATGCTAGTATTTGCAATCATGTACAGGTCCGTTTCATCTACTTTCTGGAGTTTGACTTCAGAGAAATCTTTCAGAACTGCCGATGAACGTCTGATAGTTGGATTTGCTCCGTTTTCTGAAGTTGTTCTACTGGTGATACCAGTCTACGCAGTTGTCTTCCCCATCGTTGCAGTTTTCCAGAATAAACAACTTCGATTGGCTTCCAGGTGACTCTATCGTTAGAAAATAACTTCTAAAGATGCATTTCCAGACGAGCGTTGCCATTCCTGTTCAATCCAGAATCACGAGAATCGAGTGAAATGCTACCTGACCCCCCTCCATCTCATACAATGATCACGAGTCGACCGAGTCGGCAGTTGGAAAAAGAATCAGATACTCACTTCGATTTGCTCAATGAAATGTGGAAAAAAGGATAATTTTTAGTTTGTTTTATTTATATATTGAAAGAAAAACGGGTGAATAAATGATACTTACAAGTATTAACAACCAACATTTTGTAGTAAAAAAAATTAAAGTTTTGGAACCGAATCATGACAGAATACACACTCTCCTTTACTATTTCTTCGGAATCCTTTGTGTGCTGGACACTGGCAACGTGCCGGTTGACAGATTCTCGGACATGGTTGAGGTGGTTTTCCACATTCTTCTTCGCAAGATGAACAGACCATCCACACTTCGTTTAGGGCGCCTGAATGAAGCATTTAGAGATGTAATATGAGTGTTTCAATGATGGCATTCAATTAATGAGTTGTTTAAAGTGAGAGGAAATTAAAATTGTGTAATAAGCGGAGGTCGTTTTGTCACTTATTGAACTAAACCGTCGTAGGCGAATAGTTCATATACTTGGAAGATTTTTTTTGAAGTTTCAGCTTTGTAGAATTTTTCTCAAAATAATGTTTCTCTTCAAAAACTCACAAGGTTTGACCTCTTCTGTCTCCTCAGTTTTGACAACTGATGAATCATCATACATGTCAGATTCGCATTGTACATTCCAGATGATAGTCTGAAAAACCAGATGTTCGTATGAGTGAGGCATAACAATGTCTTCTACTTTTCATTGAAAAAAGAGAAAACCATGAAGAAACTGACCATTGCAAAAACGAGAGTAGCAATCAAAAGATGATGTTTCATGGTGGTTAGAAAGGAGGAAGTGAATGGAAGACGGGAGACCAGAATATCGGAGGTCGGACCAGTCTCGGTCACTCTTAAATAGCCTCTCTCTTGACCTGTCTCCTCCTCCTTCTTCACAACACACACCTCCCTTTCTCTTGTTCTTTTCGGTCATTTCTGTTTTTCTTTCCCACCCAATTAGTCAACACATTTGACCTTATTCTCTCCCTCCAAAAGGATGTATAACTGAACTAAAACCAATTGAACGTGTTCATTAAAGACACGGAATAATATAGATAATGAATTAAAAAAGCGCGTTGACATATCATTGACCAAAAAAGGGAAAGTTGACATGATTCATGAGTTGTTAGCCGATTGCGAAGAAGAAGAAGAAGATGTTGTTGTGGATGATGGAATTGGCTGAAAAACAATAACAAACATGAAAATTCTAGTTGGTTGTTATCCAAGCCAAAGGAAACACACACTTCACTCTAATTCTGTTGTTGCGAGTAGTACTCTTCAACATCATGCAAGAACGGGTTAGTAGGTGACAGGTTGATTATTTGAGTGTGTGCAGGAGTGGGTTGCTCTTCTAAAAACTTGAAGTTTTGTGAGTAATTAATTCATATTCATGCACAAACCAAGGAACTGATTAGCCATGTTATTGTATTGAACTTCAGTTACAAATCGAGTGGATACCTGATCATCAAATGAAATCAAATCTGGAGGTACTTGAGATGCAGATTGACCAGAAGCACTACTATTTGAAGATTCCTGTTGTAGAAGCCACGCTAATCTAGCGTCTTCTCTCAATTGGGCATCTTTATCCATTTGTTCTGAAGCATCCAGTCGGTCCATCTCCTCTTGTAATTGTCTGGCATACTCTTCATCGGTCATGCATCTGGAAAATATATTCATTATTAGGGTATGGTTATTAATGGTTATTAATGAAAATGTTACTGGGAATACCGGTACCTAGTATTAGATAAATGGTCAGAACATTTTTGAAAATACAGTTTTTCAGACTTGCCACGGGCCCGGCCGGGCCGGCTATTGGAAAGCGATAGTTTTTACGGTAGTTAATTTATTCATAGTTTTAAACTGGTTTTTTGCCTTTTAAAACTAAATTTCAGATTTTTTATTTTCTTGAAAAGTTTAAAATAGTGAAAAGATCCCGTTACCTTTCAGCCAGTCCCATTCTCCTTAACGAAGCTGAGTGTTCATCTTCAGCCGTCTGCTCCTCTCTTGTCTTTTTTCGATCACTCACTATCGTTCCATTTACATTACGATTGTGATTGTAGTACCTGTCGAAAGATTATCAAATTAAAAGTGAAACTTCGCATGGGCGTTTAAAGAGAAAACGCCCGGTGTTTCCGTTACATCTCATATTCTCTCTCTTGTAATCGATGTGCTAGATCAAAATCTTCTCCTGATTGAAGACGTTGACGGACTGAAAATACATAAATCTGAAATTGTATTCTATTACTTTCCAAAAGAAGAAACTCACTTTCACTGAAGCTCGGAGTGTTTTGTTCCTGTTCTCTTGACATGTTTCTGTAATGTATATAACTATTGGAACGAGAGATTCAAGAGTGGAAAGCAAATAAAAATAGAACTGTCCGCGGCGTAAAAACTGAGAATGATTCATGCGTAAAGCAGGTGAGAGACTGAGAGACAGAGAATGAAAAAGAGAGCATTTGAAATGTATATCTGGGTCAAAATCATCGATCGAAAGAACACCTGACGGATGAAAAGAAATTGAGATGTTGAAAAAGAGAGAAAAAGAGAGCGAGCTTTGTTGGAGGAAATGATAAGAAGAACTTTAAAGTGGGAAAGTGCAAACCATGGGACAATGAGGTTTAATTGGAAGCGGAATGCAAAAAGAAATTGATAAGAAGAACATTTTGGAGCTGAGAGAGGATTGAAGAGCAAATATTTGATAGAGAGGGAAAGTATAAAGCATTACTTTTGAGTTGTATTATTGATGGAGAAGAGTTGGAAGAAATGAGTCACAGTGTTAGCAGTTGTTTAGTACAGAATGGGAGAAGGTGACTGGGATAGAATCAGGACTTTCTGAAACTGGTTGAGACGACACCTGCTGAGTACAGAATTTTGAAATTTGGGAATTTTGATTGAGTTCAAGATTCAAAATCCCAGATCACAGAATCATAAAAACCCGCACAACACAGCTATGATGAAAAAGAAAATCAAAACGATAAACGGTAAATTTTGCTGAATAGTTTTCGAAAGATGAGACTGCGATATGTGTGTTACTATAAAACCTGTGATAGAGGCTCATCCGCTAACAAGATTTTGGAGCATCATATCTCGGAAGTCTTCAAAGATATAAAAATGTTTTCAACTGAAGAAATATTCTATGAATATTAAGCTATATTTTGTCAGTTTGCAGCTTTTTGATATTTCTTTTGGGAACCGAGATATACCGCTTCGAACAGGGACCGATAGGCGAGCTTCTATTACTAGTTTTACAGTATGAGAAATCAACATGGTAGCTTCACAGTTCAATGTTAATTCAAAACAATACGAATCCATCACATTGATGTATCCAAATAATCATAGATCAACACCACTGGAATATCCTAATTGCTTTAATTAAACACTTGAAAGCATTACATCATGCACTATCCTCTTGTTCTTTACAGATCTTTTCCCAATTCACGTTCTGGACTTTTGACACGTCACACCTTGTCAAGTTCAATGGAATAATGGTCTTTACACAACACCAAATCTTTCGTTTTTCTTATCTCTATCAATCAGATGAGAGAATAAAAAAGCTGTCATATCTTGTCGTTCGCCTCTTTGACGCCTTCGCCAGACATTACTACTGTTGATTACGATGCTGATCTTTTTAGTTTCATTCACCTCGCCTCTTTTTTTTTCGTTTTTTGATTGTGTTCAATGTAAATAAATGTACCTGAATGTGATTTATTTTAAGGATCTTTATTTCAATTCATTTGCATAATCAGATCCGAAGCGACACTTCTCTGGTAGCTGGTCACTGTGGGTTTTCACAGTGATGCGTCTTCTATTTCTCGCTTTACTTTTTGTCAATGCATATGCAATTGATTTAACGAAAATACCAAAAGTAAGTGATTTGTTTGTTTTTATCATTTTTGAATTGATTGAATTCCAGCTATCTGACCTAATAAACCCATTCCAACAATTTAAACTTCGAGATATTTTATCTTCAATCACTGAACTCGAAACACCGGATGTTGCAGCTGTGAGTTATTTCAATAAATCATAAAAAGTCATCCACTCCTCATTTAGGACTCTGCTGGAATATCATATCCAAAACATGAGTATACGGATCGATTGAGTAGTATTTCAGATATTAATAGATCAAAACGGTAATTTTAATTTTAATTCGTTTCTTTTTAAATCAACCAGTCGGTTTACGTCGCCTGACGGCGACTAAACCTCCTTCCCTACACCACCCTTCTCAATTTCACAGCGCCTGCGGCGCTTCTTAGCAGTCCGTTCCAACAAAGCACAATTGTAAAATCTCTCCTTTTCAGACTCAATCCTACAAACTTTTTCAATGACTTTTTCTATCCTGATAGAATATGGGATTTAGAATGAGCTGTTTTTGAATTTACCAATTTGAACTTTCTTTCTATGTTTTCCATATTTCAAAACAATCTCACTGAAGAACGAAAACTTCATAACTCTTCTTTCTTCCCTCCTCAAAAGGCGAGTGATCATACCGGTATGAGCTTATATTTTTTGACTGATCGGCGGCGATGCCGCCTCCCCTCCTCACAGTAGGATAAAACAAATCAAAAGACTTTAAAAAATCCATGGAATCGCTGAAAACGATCAGGCGCGACCTAATGGCAAACCCAAATCTCAGGATACGTGACAAAAAAACTATCCCCCGGTTCCTCTTTCCTTCCATGTTTAAACAGGAAGGGATCATTGAAACGCCTTCTTCCTCTATCCGCCCAAAAGTTATTGATACTCGTTCATCCTTCCGCCTTCCGCGATTTCCAAAATCCGCAATCTCCTCAACTCTGCTCCCTCCCTCTGAGTATTTAAAACTATGACAACTTTATAGAAAAAATTAAAAAACCCATATCCTAGAATGCACGATTTGTTTTTAATGCAGCCGAGCAACGACAAAGTCCCTCATTCACAAATCACTATCACTTCTTGAGTACCATTATTTTGTTCATACTACTCCTAGCAGACTTCTGGGTGTAAAAGCTTCTTTAATGGTGTAGACATCCGAGGTACTTTTTTTGAGTGTTTTACTGATCGGCGGCGAAGCCGCCTCCCTCCCTCATTAAGCTGCGGATTAAACTCTTATTGAAAACTGCTCTCAGTTTCTGACTCGGTGTTTTTGGGATTTTATTTTTTAAACACCATCAAAGTTGGAGAATCGTAGCGGTGTGAATAGTGCCAAAGACATGTACCTATTTAACCCTTTTGGCCAACAAAATCTTGACAAAAACAGAACTATTTGCAACTTTCCTTTACTGGCCGGCATGCTCTATCAAAACAAAAAACAAAAAAAAGTTCCCGACATGGCGGGAACGAACTCTCTTCCGTTGCGTGAGGGCCATCTATGCACACCATTACACCATACGCGCGCGGCCGTGGCGTTCTCGAGAATGCAGTCAAGAAACACCGAGTTGATATTTTGAGCTTCCTACCACCCTGTCGGGACACACCTTTCTCAACGCTTTTTACTGTTGAAATCGACATTGTCTCCAGAAGACGTTAAATTTGATATTTTTGAAAAAAGAAAAGTTCGGGCATCATCTAAGCGCAATTTCCTATCTATCTATCTAGGTTTCATCAAAATTGGTCCACTACGAACGGAGTTATGATCAGTGTGAGGTATTCGGTAGACAACTACCGATAAATGCAGTTTTCGGTAAATTACCGGTAATTTACCGGTAATTTTTACCGAAAATTTACCGGTAAATTACCGGTAAAAAATCGATTTACCGAAAATTTACCGGTAATTTACCGAAATTTTACCGGTAAATTACCGGTAAATTACCGGTAAATGAGTATTCGGTAAATTACCGGTAAATCGTGAATTTTTATTTCATTATTTTTCCCGTCCATGCTTTTCTGTGTTTTGCTCACATGGTTAGGTCCAATAAGGAACCAAAACATATTTTTGGACGTTTTTATACTAATTTGAGTACCAGGGTTCGACCCCCAGTGGTGGCAAAACTTTTTTGTTTTTTTGTTTTTTACTTCCAGCTAGAATTTTTTGAGCGAATCGAATTTTGCTGCGATTTTCTGTTAGAAAACACTTTTTCGCTTTAAAATTTTTATTTTAAACTCGAAAGAAACGAAATGTATTCAGAAATTTACCAAAAAGTCGAAAAAATAAACGAGTTGTTATCTCTGGACTTGAGATTGGTTACAAAATCTAAAAAATCACCGGAAACTCCGGTTAGTTTCTTTTAGGGCTGAGACATGCAACCATTGCAGCCAGAAAACGCAAAAAATTTAGCTGTTTACCGATAATTTACCGGTAAACAACTATTCGGAACGACAGCTTTCCATAAAATTTACCGGTAATTTACCGGTAAATATTTACCGAAAATTTACCGAAAATTTACCGAAAAATTACCGGTAAAATTTCGGTAAATTTTCGGTAAATTTTCGGTAAATATTTACCGGTAAATTACCGGTAATTTACCGGTAATTTTTACCGAAAATTTACCGATAAATTTACCGATTTCTTCCGAATACCTCACACTGGTTATGATCAGCGACAAATAAACAGACAGACGGATCTGTTGAATATTATTAGTAAAGATACTCAGTTATAGAGATCTTCTATTCCAAGGAGATATCCATTTATCATTTGCACATCTTTCAAACATTGTTCGTGAACAACTTGATCATCCGAGACGGAAAAGAACTGCATTTAGAAATGAACAGTATCCAAAAACTATTTGGAAACCTTATGTGCCGTTTGAACTTCATTCTTCTTTGTGTAAGTACATCTTAAAATTCCCACATGCAATTGTTTTTTTTCAAAAATTTAGCTGCAAAATCTCGTTCATCACTTGTTGCTGCAATGACATTCTGGGAGAAGAACACATGTGTCACATTCAGAAAACGGACGGACGAAGAGGTGTATCTATTGATGTCTGGGGCAGAAGAAGGATGTTGGAGTACAGTTGGAAGGGATGAAGAACAGAAAGCACAGATTCTGAATATTGGAGTTGGGTGTGAGATGTTTGGAATCACTTCTCATGAACTTGCACATGCACTCGGACTATTCCATGAACAGTCGAGATACGACAGAAATAATTATGTGCAAATTGTAAAATCCAGAATTGCACAGAAGAATTTCTATGATTTCGCAGTTGTTGGAATGAAGAATATGGACACTTATGGGCAGAAGTATGATATCGGAAGTGTGATGCATTATAGACCAACAGAGTGAGTATCGTTTTCTAATTAGATTTGAGTTTTGAATTTTCAGATTTTCAATTGATGGTGGCAACACTATAATCGCAAAAGACATCAACATGCAGAACACAATGGGTCAATTCCGTGGACCATCGTTCCTCGATGTTGCCAAAATAAACCGACATTACGACTGTGCAGTCAACTGCAAAAACAAGATAAAGTGTGTCAATGGGGGCTATCAACATCCCAGAAATTGCAATGTTTGTGTGTGAGTAGTTGAGTGTTCTTCACATAAAAATGTGGTTGTAAATGTAGGTGTCCACCAGGTTATGGAGGCAAGGATTGTACAGGGATTGAGGCATCAAATCCTGCAAAATGTAATGGAGTTCTGGTGGCTGGAGAGACGCAGAGAAAGTTTACGATTAACATGAAACCGAAGAACGTGGTGAATGGAGTGAGGAAGTGTAACTATCATATTCAGGTGAGAACTGACTAGTATATCGAAGACTAAAAAAACAACATTCATAGGCTCCACCTGGAAAACGAATTGTTGTAATCGTTGACTCAGTCATTGGAAATTGTGTCCAAGGATGCTATGAAGAAGGTGTCGAACTGAAGATGTATGATGATAAGACAGTGACTGGGGCAAGATTTTGCTGCAAACTTCAAAAACCTCAAACTTTGATCTCACAAGGGAATACTGTCCCAGTTATGTTGGTGGCTGGAAAAGCTCAAAGTTTTGTTCAGTTGAGATACTCTACAGGTCTGATTTGTGAGAAAAACAATTTTCTACAGTATGATTCCTTCAGTTGATCATCCACAAAACCGTAGTCCAAAAGATGGAAATGCAACATCTACGAGTGTAAATCCATTGCTTTTGGAGAAATATTTAGACGATTTCATCGACAGTGAAGCTATTCGAAGGGAGTTCTTGGTAAGAATGAATAAAAGATTCCATTCAAAAACGTTTGCATTTTAGATTCAATCAGACAATGTGGATCGAGAAGATTTTGAAACATTGGTTCGAAGAGAGTTCATGGATGAAAATTCAATTGAGATTTGATCTTTTTTGCAGAATTCGAAATTCATAATAAGATCTCAAACATTTTATTACTTATATAAATTCTTGCTTCTTGCACTTGTTTCCGTTTATTTTTCATTCAATTTCTGATTGTTTTTCAAGTACTTTTCTTCCCTTTTTCCTCTTTCAAGTGTCCATCATCCGGAGGACCGAAACTTATTGGAATTACGGAAAAACAAACGTCTCGCCCGTAGGCTCCTCTCCTCCTCCTTTGTACATCCATATTCAAGACGGGAATAAATTTTTATAAACAACAAAACTGCTGTGTGAGGACGTCTGCATTCTTCCGTTCTGATTAAAAACGTCGCATGCAGGAGATCCCAGGAAAAAAGTAAATATTATGTTTTCTTCTCGTTCCCTTTTTTAAAACCTCACCGATTTTCAGCCACTTTAGTTTTCTCTAAATATAAATGCTCTGAGAATTCCGTTTTATTAAAAACTCAAAACCTGGGTCGTCTGCTATAATTCTGATGCTGGAATATGGAAAAAGTGTGTCCTGCCATATTCAAAACTGAGATTCATATCCTGATAAGAATCTAGATTCCTCTTCATTCAGAAATCGGAAACTCCTGAGAACTGAAGTTTCTACAAGTTACAAATTCTACAAGTTACAACTTTCCATTCTATAAAAAAAACAAAGTTCCTAACATTTTTGTAATCCTCGTCACTACGATTTTCCAAAAAAAAACAAAATGCTCTTCTATCCTGTTTCTGTCTTAATTTTTCTGTGATTTTGAATCCATGGCTGACCGAAATGTCACGTCGATTAGAAGGGTAACTTGTCACAAAACGGCACTTGAAATGCATGAGCGAGCAGCTGAATGAAACTCTGCGTCTCTCTGATTCCAGTGATCTCTCTCCTTTCAGTGCTTCTTCTTATTCCCTTTTTCTTGTTTCCATTCATCCAGGTAGTCACTGTTTATTAACCTATTTTTGCCTTTTTTGTTCCTTCTTTTGCTATACTTTCTTCATTCATTTTTAGAAAAGAAAAATGGGAAAAAGAGATTAGTGGGACCATTGAAAAAGGCACAAAACCATTGAGCCATATAATAATACTTTCAATGGTAAAAGTTGTGCACCGGACACAGAGTAAAAAAGCTTTTTTGCGGGGTCCTTTGCTGGGGGATTAGTATCTCGAAGTTCTGGCTCGATTTGTCATTTTTCGACACTTCAATCCCTTCTTCTAACCGTTCAGGGATTATGTTCTCTTTTCTATTCTTTTCTTTCTGATTTATAATTCTTTTCCCTTTTTTCGAACGATTCAAAATGAGGAAAAGAGAACTTGCGAGATTTGTATTTTGATCAGTTTTTTTCCAAAAGTTTAAAAATAAATTTCAGCCATGATTAGTACTCTATTCAAACTCTTCTACGTAAAGTTTTTGAAACGTGAACTATGCTAAAACTCCTGAATTCTCAATTCCGCCCACGTTTCCAAGTTTGCTGGGAAGAAATCAGTATCAAAAATTTTTACAACATGAGATTCATCACCTTTCAGACACTTTTCATTTGTTTCTCATCTATGTAAGTTCCTTTTCTGCTTCTATTAATTATTTTCTGCTCCCTAGATTGTGTTCCAAATATTGTGCTCATGCCGATTTCAACCCCAGTATTCTTTTTGATACGAATGATAAAACCTATGGATCATTGCAACCAATGAAATATGTAATGAGTTTCAGTTATTATCTTTGTATACGTGGATGTTTTACTTTAGAAAAAAGTAAAAGACGACGCCTACTGCTTCATTAGTTTTCATTCATCAACGATGCCAGAAAACTTAGCTGTTACTAGGATATCAGATTGCTCAAAGCATTTCGAAGGTCAAATTAAAGCTGGAACAATCAAGGAAGAAATACCAGAATCATTGAAGAAGAATCGATGTTATTACCAGCACGATTGGATATTTTGTGTCTGTAATAACACTTACTGCAATTCTCCGCAATATTGGCCGGTAGGAAATACTTATCTGTAATCAAAATCTAACTAGATTTTCAGTTAATGTTTGCAAGATTCTCTCACGAATCCCCACCGGCTACACGACGATTAGCTGGAGCGTTTGCAGACGCTAAGAAAATGATAAAAGAACATAATCTAGATGTGACAATAAACAATAATGAGAAGAAGGGTTTTCGTGAGAATTTGAGATGTTTCGTATGGTTTTCGGATACTGTGAATCAAGGTTTGTTCAGACTGTTTTCGAGAAAATAGTCCAACTAGAAAATTGCTATTCAGAAGAGCAAAATCCTCCGTTTTATCTCTACAACTACATAACGACAGTCCATCGTGCACCGCCTCTTGCGGATGCTCTCACTACTGATCCAGTTCTCAGAAAAGACAGTGATTGGGGAACAATTCAAGATCATACAGTGACAAAACTGCACATACCTGAAAAAGAGCCATACGAAGATGGGACACATGAAACTGATCCGGATTACAAAACGTATCCACATGAGATGAAACAAGATCAAGAGAATTCGGAACGTGCTGTGACGTTTCTTTCAATTGGATTGGCTGTCTGCGTTGTTGCTTTCGGTGGAACCAACTTCTTTTTGTATAAGATTTGTCAACGGTGAGGGTGAACGCCCCTCGGGAAAGCGAATAATTCTGAAATTCCAGAATTCGAGATCACTCTCAATTCACTCGAGTAGACGATAGAAGAGCGAGGGGTCGATACGCAAGATGTTTTAAAACACCAAAATTGCCGACGGAATTCATAAAAATTTCGGGTAAAGAGCTGAAGAATGTCGATATGGAAGCAGGTCCATCTGTGAAATAGTAAGAGATTGATAATTTTAAAATCTATATTCTAGATTTTTCAGATGATGAAGAATGAGAAGACGGCTCTTCTAGAATTGAACTTTTTATTTGGGTGGAGAGACATAGATAAAGAATATAAAATTGTCACATTACATTAGTTTTCTTCTCTCTTGAAAAAAGAAAAGAAGCCATTGATTCTCTTCATTTATTGCTTTTTTCTTTCTTGCAAGTAGAGCAATAACACTTTGCCACGTCGTTTTTGACACCCTCCGGCCACCAATCCAATTACCAATCCAACAGCTTCAAGGCACGGGGCGGAAAAAGTTTTGTTTTGAGAGTACTGGAATATTGAATTCTTCGTGTTTCGCCTTGTCTGGACTCCCCCCGTTTAACGCACTTTTTTCGATAATCCAACACAAAAGACGGCTTGAGGAGGTCATTGAAAACAGATTAGAAAGAGCTGGACAGCGATTTTTAGAGGGTGGCGAAGGATGAGTGCTCGAAGAAGAATCTTCTCCCTCTCTTTTTATTCTCCCATCTTTTTCCGATCACTCTTTTTTGGATTTCTCTGTTTATATATTCCGAAATTATGGAAGGTGAATGAGAGAAGAAGAACGGATGAGCATTAAAGGTATTCAGAAATGGGGAAATTAACATTTGGAGTAGGAGGAAGAGACGAAGAAGAAACGGAAGTGTCGTTTCCCTTTTTAGAATTGTAAATGATGTGCCAAAGGGTCCTGGAAAGGAGTCCCCCCTCTCCTTCTTAGATATGACTTTTCGAATTACCACCTCTATCTCTTATCTAATTCAATCTTCCTCTAAGCAAATTGTGACATGTGTTTGCACTTTGCAATTTGAGAGCATTTCCGGAGAACCAAAGTAGTTCGACCCGACCTATTTCTTCTTGGAATTTTTAGAGAAATTTGATATAAGAGGTGGTGTGGTTGCTCGGATTTGTTATTACCTTTTTGGTATAAGAAGTCAGTAGTTGTTTTCATTAAACATCTCAAGTATCTTACTTGTTTTGGAGTTGGTTTATGATTTGGAAAGATCTAGAGTTCTCTTCGGGGTACTGTATCAGAGCAAAAAATCAAGCTTTTGAAACAAAAAGATCTAATATTGAAAAAAAAATCAAGACTAAACTTAGAAAAAAGATGCTTTAAAATTCTTTTATTTTCCCCTTCTTGTGGAACCTGTTTATTTTTGAAACTGATTCATTATTCATCTTCTCGTATTTTCAAAGTTCCTCTGAGCCCCCACTCCCTCTTTTTTCATGTTTATCATATCAACCACTCGTATCTTCATCTTCAATTTATCATATTTTCCTTCTTCTTCTTCTTCTTCATAAAAACTTTCTCACGTCTTCTTCTTCTTCTTTTACTACGTCTTCTTCTTTTTCTATTACTGCTAACCCATATATGGATGCTCTCATCTGATGGCCACAAAGGTCATCCAATCTCATCAGCACATCTTTTCCACTTCTTCTTCTCCATCTTTCTCTTTATTGCCTCAAGAAACCCAATTAGAAAGCGACGCGTGAGAAACTGTCTTCGTTTTCGTTTTTCATCATCATCTTTTCAATGTATTGAATATCTTCCTTCTCCGAAAGGCAGCGTTTTCTAAAGCTTTTTTTCACTTGAGCTCTTTTTGGTACTTTTTTCCTTTTTTCCAACTTTCGAACCGTCGTCTTTCCTTTTTCTTCCTTCTTCATACACGCGAAAATGAGAAATGTCGGATTAATGTGAAGGCGTAGGGTCCGTCTTCCCCAAGTGAGTAACTCGTAAATTTTATGGTTATTGGATATCCGAAGAAGTGCAAGTAACCAGCTTGACCCAACTTTTTTTTTGTTGTTTCGATCTTGTCTTATCAACATTTGGAAGCAGTTTCTATTCTCTTGGCAACCTTCTTTTTGATGATTTATATTCTCTTCCTTATTTTTCATTTCACTCTTTCTTGCACTTCTCTCCCTCTTTTCACCTTCCGAATATCAAAAACTTCGTCTTTTTTTTTTCAGAATGCGCAAAAAACTGTTATTTCTCTACATAACAACCGAAATTCTGACAGTTATTGACGGAGTACAGTACCCATGGACATTCGACAATGACTTATTTGGAGGTAAGTGTTTTTCACACTATACTAAATAAGAAATATTTGAAGAAAAAAGAAAAAATACTGATACATAAAAACACAATTGAGGTCTCACTCCCTCCCTTTTTTTGGCTCACAAAATTCGAATTTCCGTCTCAACCGCGCGGCGAGAATTCACTTTACGCATGTCTTTTTTGTCACTTCTTTTCCAGAATCTCTCCTTTTTTCCGATCACGATAGTCTGAGAAGAGAGAGAAAGAGTGAGAGGCGACAGACGGTGTTCGTTACTTTTTTGCAGGAAAAAGAGTTATGGATTCTCTTTTTCCGTTGTTTTTGACATTTCTGTTTCAGAAGATTTTTTTATTCTGGATCATAGTAAATATAGCTATAAGCCTCTCGTTGAAAATGTTGTCAGGAAAAAATGTTGACTTTTGTTCTAGAATAATTCGATTCTCGACTCTTATTTTTGTTCGTTTATTAGGTTTTCGAGAGTGAGTCTGATGTTTTTTGCAATCATTTTTTGACCCTTGTCCAAAAACCAGGCCGGGGCGGGCCGGCCCGTGACAAGTCGGATTTTTCTTGCCTAGAATACTCTAGAGGTGTGATATCTTTCAGTTTTTAAAATTAGTTTTTTCGAGTATTTATGAAATTCACATTAAAATTTCATCCTCTTATTAGCCCAGAACAGTTCTTAAAACTGCGCTCTACCGAAATGCCCATGAAAAATGCCTCTTTTTCTCTGAGTCTCTCAATTTCGCACACAATTTTCTTCGGATTCGGTAGAGCGCGGTTGTAAGAAGCGTGCCGTGCTAATACTGTCATCTTCATTTTCTCAAAACAATGAATGTTATCACCAATTGTCTAGAAGGCAACATAACTTTTCCCTCCTTTCAAAATAAATCCCCCAAAACACTTTTTGCCATCCTTACTCTCAAATTCTAAATGAACGAGTGCTTAGTCCTTCTTCGGACATTCAGAGATTTCTTCGAACCTTTATTCTCTAATTCTCCACTTTCTTCCCACTATTTCATCATGATGATCCCTCCCGAAATCAGAAGAATTATTCATCAATTTACTGGCCAAAAGATTCCCACGATTTGTCCATAGAAAGTGGGGGGACTCACGAGCTCTGCGCCTACTCGCACCTCCGCCTTCAAGAGTATCAAAACGGCAACATTCTCAGTCATTGCCTTATCCATTCCATGTGTTTTTTTCCACATTCCCATGCATTTCTTGACCACTTTCCTCCGAGTCAGCACCCAACAAAAAGCACTCTAAACGTATCAAATAGTGCTTTTACCCTAATAAATCGTCTCGGTTTCCTGGGAATACCTGAGTATAGAATAGCAGAAACGGGGGCTACCCAACGCCTTCTTCTAATCGGATGGAGTCTCCGCCAGAATAAATGTTTTGGCCCACAATCTAATTTCTAACCAATTCGGCCCTCCCAGTTGTATTCCCCGAAGAAGTTAGTCAGTCGTTTTGTTCGCAACAATATAAAAAAAATAGGAGAAAACGTGCATTTCGAGAGAGAATTCACTTGTATATAATACTCGAATAATTGGCTCCATCAGTCGAGGTCTCTTGATTTTATTCTATTTTTCCCTTCATTTTCTATTTTCCTAAAAACTTGCCCCCTTTCTGAATGCACAGAATAGAAGACGTATAGTTCTAGGTTCTGAATTTTTTGGGAAAATCTTGTTGTGAGTCAATAAATTCATTCTTTGTTTACGGAATCCTTACTTTTTCGTGTTTTGATTGAACACTTCGTGAGATTAATTTGCAGTCAAAAAATTATAACTGCCTTTTTTTGAAAGATTCGACTACATTTCATACGGAAGAAAAGTTTCACAATGTTACTAGCTAATAATAGCTTCTGATAGCTGATGGGTCCTGCATACAAACCGATTTATTAAAAATAGGCTATCAAATAGACCGATCTCAGTTTGACAAAAATTCAGATTCAGATTTCTCTCAGATTTCTTGATTTCTTTCTCAGTTTGACAAAGTTTACAGATTTCAATCAACTTTTTTAATTAGAATGCAGATTACTCTTTTTTATAATTCTCTAGATCACAAAGTCTTCTCGATCTTTAGAACTCCAACAACGTCATAGAGATTCCGAATACAATTCCAGTGACCAAAAACTCAATTTTTCTAAATACTTGTTTTCTAATTTTGTGTTAAGATTTCCGTTTCTCTTCTCAATTGTCTCAATATTCCCTTCTCCTTCTTTACTACTGATTCCTCTTCTTCAAATATGCAAAATGTGCAGTGTCTCCTCTCCTCTCCGAGAGAATCTCTCTCGTTTAGTCGTTTCCGGAAAAGAACACGTTTTAAAGGTGTACTCCTTCCATCGCCAATCTGAGTGTTTCATCTTCTTTTTCCGTCTTCTTACCAGTCGTTGCCACCTCAAAAAGTGCACTCAATCAATCTTCTTCTTCTCGTTTTTTAGTCGTGCCCTCTTGCTTCTTCCTCCTACTTTCCA
The DNA here is from genome assembly GCA_002259235.3 of Caenorhabditis latens. Taxonomy (NCBI): domain Eukaryota; kingdom Metazoa; phylum Nematoda; class Chromadorea; order Rhabditida; family Rhabditidae; genus Caenorhabditis; species Caenorhabditis latens. Next base: position 12,650,476 of record CM056093.1, on the reverse strand, counting down.
ATGTACATTTTGCCGTTTTCGACACCAATTAGCCGACGAAACTCGTAAATAATTCTGAGACGAACAAGTACTGTGTCAGTTGTCACTGGCAACTTTTTAATGCTCTTTCTTTCGTTTTCTCTCTTCTTCTTTTTCTTCTTTTTGTCTCACTTTTGACACACCTTGCCCCTTCTTTTCCAGAAGATTCCGCAGAATATTATGATACCATGGCTCTTGACAGCCTGTATATATCCGTGTGTAATAGGTAAGTGTTAAATGGAGACAATTTAATTTTAAAATGCAAAAAAATATGAAAATTCCTTTATTCATTCCTAACCCTCTCAATTTCCAGGTCCCGACTTCTGGGGACTCCTCCATGGTGACTGGAGAATGTGCACAGCAGGACAAATGCAATCTCCAGTGAATATAGATCCATCACAACTTCTTTATGATCCACATCTAATGCCGATTAACATCGAAGGCAACATTGTAAGTGGTTTTCTCATTCGAAACTTCCGGATTGATTCATCTCTTTTTAGGTGGAAGCAGTATTCGAAAACACGGGTCAACTTCCAATTGTAACAATTAAAGATCTTCCGAATAAACCAACAATCAACATCACGGGTGGACCAACAATGCCTTATCGGTATAAACTTCATCAGGTATCAAAATGAAAGCTCAAAATGGGAGACTTAAAAATCGAAATTCCAGATAAGTGTCCACTTTGGCAGAGCAGATGAAGGAGAGAAAGGATCCGAACATACAGTGGATCGAGTCAGATTTCCAGCAGAGATTCAGTTACTCGCATACAACAGTGCATTGTATCCAAACTTTAGTATAGCACAGACATCTCCGAGAGGTCTTCTGGCTGTTTCTGTTATTGTTGATGTAGGTTTAATATGGGAAAGGAAGAGAGAGCAAGTGATTCATATTCAGATTGGGAAAACCACGGCTGTAGAATTGAGGAGGTTGACGGTAGCTTCGCAAAGCATTACTTATAAGGGTGAGTGTTTTCTCTATTTGTATTGGAAAAATCTAAGGAATTTCCTGTAATTTTAACAAAACACAACAAACGATTAAAGAAATAAAAATTTATTCTCTAAAATTTTTGACACAATCTTATGGATTGTACTCGATTGGGAGGTTCTTACGACGAACCATACCATCTCCCTGGAACCATTCACGACGGAATTGCTTAGCAGCTCCATCTGGAGTGTTGGTCCATTCAATAGTGATACGGTCATTGTTGGTATCCTGAAATACTGGAGAATTAGAGCTCTGAATTCTCATAAAATCTTCTAAATACCTCTTGTCCGAAAGCGAAAGCATCGCATGAAACGGCAAGAAGTACAGCCTCCTTTGGGTCGAGAACTCCACATGGTGGATCGACTCCGAGACGTTTCATGTTGGTTGTCTTGATACCGTATCCAATGCGACGAGCCGATGAGTTGATCACCTTGATGTGGTAGGTGTGCTTGTCATCGTACGGCGCATTGAAAACGATCTTGGCGTTGGGTTGGGTTTGGATGTCTCCTGGTGGAACGGATTGGGCCATGGCTGGGTTGGATTCGATTGATAGATCGATATGGATTCTGTTGGATTCGGAGGAGCTTATATATGAACGCTTATCAGTTGTTTTGATCTTTGCTCTAGATCTCTAGAAAGATAAGACAAAAGTTCACGAGTTTAATTTCACTTTTCAACTTTTTGACGTTTTCAGGCCAATCAACGAATCTAACAGACTTCCAACCATCTGCTCTTCTTCCAAAAACTTCTCATTATGTGACATATGAGGGTTCACTGACATATCCAGGATGTCATGAAACTGTCACATGGGTTATTCTCAATAATCCGATTTATATTACTAATGATGATGTGAGTTGTGATATCTTAACTCCGAAACTTCATTATGTTTGTATTTTCAGCTACAAATCTGGAATGAGCTGCAGAAAACTGAAACAAAACAACCAGAACCTTCATTCATGACACCTGCTTATCGTCCATTGAAATCTTTGAATGGACGACTGCTCAGAACGAATATTAATGTTGGATCAAAGGTAATTTCTTTCTGAATGTTCATGAAATCCATATTATAATATCAGGATTCATCATCATCATCTTCTTCTTCTTCATCAAGTTGTCCATCAAATATATACGTGGAAATGGGGTATCGAGCGAATCCAGGAAGAAATAAAAGAAATGATTCAGTGAGTTCACTTTCAGTTTCTCTTCGAATCCAATTGTTACAGGTCGCTCGAAGATATATTCCGAAATCTGAAGTGTTCGAAATCGATAACATTCGACCTGATGAAATCTCGAAGATTCGATCATTTTAATCATAATTTACTCTTGTTTTTCTCTTTAAAAATTAAAAATATTGTCTTCTTTTTGCTCACTTTTGCTCCCAAGGACTCACTTATTGATTGTATGTTCTCTCTGTGTATTTCTGTATTTAATGACTTTTGATTCTAAAATTACGGGCTACGATATGAATAAAGTATTAATGAGAATTCTAAAGTGTTAGAATATTTATTAGGCAAAAGGAAAACTACTGTAACGAAATTAAACAATTTGAATCACAGTATACAGTCATTCTTTGACTACAAACCGTTTTGTTTAAGAGACTAATCGACAAATGACTGAAATGGAGCTCCATATGGAGAGAGCCAATAGTTCACTGGCAAGTGATTGCACGGAAGTTAATTCTAGTGGAACGGGGAGCGGGAAATGAGCGGAAAATACAACGGGCAAGTATCTACAATTCAGGGCCTTCTTTCAAAGAATTGCCGTTTTCGACAAGAATGCGGCGAGCTACGAGTGTCATAAAAACGGCTAAACAAATGAGAGCAAGTGGGATTTTAATGAGAAGTGAGTAGTCGAAGCTTCGTGATGCGAGTTGGCGTGGAGGTTGTTGGAACATTGGTGTCGGTGAAGGATCTGAATAATATAAATTAATGTTAAAAATGTAACAAAATTGATTAAAACCAACCCCTGATGACAGGTTCTTGAGCAACTGGCTGCTCGTCTTCGGCTTCAGTTTCTTCTCCCGAAGAATCTTCTGATGAGTCGCTTTCAGTTGAATCGTTCGTTACTTCAGAAGTTTCTGGTTGCGTCGTCTCGCTCGATTGAACTTCTTCCGAAGCACTTCCATTGGCGTCGGCGATCTCCTTCTTCACAACCGATTCATCTTGGAACTTGAGTTGTGCGGCAAGTTTCTTCGCCTCCTCGGTTTCTTTCAATTGACCATCTTCTGTGATTGGCAGGAGAGCATCCTTCATAACGCATCCACACTCTTTGCATTTCCAGTCACCGCTCCTAAAAATTTCTATATTGAAATTTATAATACTTTAATTAAAAACTCACAATTTCGCCAGACGTTTTCTTTCCTTTGGTGGGTAATCCAAACTTCCGAGTGCACCACCTGGAGTTGATGGTAGAAAGCCAATTAATGCAAGCAGAGCGGTACGAACTGTAAATTGTAATTTTTAAAATGTTTCGTAGCATAAAAAGATGCTTACTACTCCATGATGGCAGCCATGTCTCCGGATGATAACCAGAGATCGAGAGACAGATCTTTTTGTTGAGCTCGAAGCGGCCATTTGGCTGGAAAAATTGTTGTTTCAAACAAAAACAAAAAATGATTTTCAACATACCGTTAGAAGAATCAAATTTGGTGGTTTCATTGGATAATCAGCTGGGAATATTATCCTTCCGTGATAAATTCCTCCTTCAAAATCAGTTCCAATGGTTCCTCGAATGGTGAAATGCCACTCGAATAGATTGTCTTCCATTGGTTGAGCATGGTACATTTCCGTTGCCTTTCGCAGCTCTTTCGCCTCTTGCATCAATCGTCGGACTCCTGAAAATATATAATTTTTTACAAAAATATTTTTATTACAATAATTTTTATATAAATCTTTGTTAAAACAAATTTTAACCGGGAAAACTAGAATGAAAACACAATTTGCTCCAAATTTACAACTCCTTCACTAATAAAATCAATAATACTCACCAGCATTTTTTGTATTGTATTGTTCAGTCATTTTCCCACAATTTGGAGCACGTGCTTCAACTCAGATAGAAACGAATCGACGTCGAAACGAGAAGGAATCAAGTGAAGAGAAGCCAACGTCAGCTGAAAATAGTGTACACCGTCACGTCAGAATGCACACATTTCGTCCCACACCGCGACGACCAACTGCGGACATCCGATCACTCATCACTGCGGGTTTCTCCCGTTTTGTTTATAAGACTTCCTTGTCGTAAAGGTAGTGACTAGACAAATTAATGTTTGCGATTTAGCAAAAGGCACTTGTATTCTCTCCGTTTCCAAGTTGATTCCTTTTGAAATTAGTCATTTATTGATTTTTCAAGAACACAATAAGTTTGATTCACATTTTCAACGTGTGACTCATTGCTCGCGTGTTTTTTCAATCTTTCTCTTCTCTATAATTATTTCAAAAAACATTGATTTTTGTTGTAGTCAGAATGGAGGAGTCACCCGATATGGATGACCTTCTCAACCAAATGGAGTCCGATTTGATTCGGAAAACTCGAACAAATCAGTCAGCTCCACCACTTCTACCACCAACTTCGATTGCTATGCAACCTCGTGGTATTCAACAAAAACAACGAAGCGTAGTGACAGTGTCAAAATATGTCATGAGTGAAGACATGGATACACAAATGGAGGTTTGTTTTGTTTATTAATATATTTTTCGTAAATAATTTCAATATTGATTCCAGGGGCACGTAAACATTGATTCTTCTTTACTTCCAAACACTTTTCAAGCAAAACCAATATTTCGGAATGAAACGACTGTGACTGAAACTAAAAAAGAGAATATTTCTCCTCCACCAACAAATGGAAAACTCACAGAATCCATTCCAGTGGTGGAAAAATCAATAGGGAACACAGTGGTGATTGTAAAAGAAGAGCCAACTCACGTAGAGGATTCTCAGAAGATGGATTCTGAACCAGAGGTCGAGATCAATTCAGAACCAGAACCTGAAGAAATTTCAGAAGTCGAAGAAGTAAGTATTAAAAGCTTTACAAAATTCAAAAAGTTTAAATTTTAGGATACTTTGATTCCGGAAACTCAAATAATCTCGAATCTAAATGTGACTGCTCGTAGTTCCATGCCAGTAGTTGCTTCTGAAGCTGTCAATTTGACTCATCATAATTTAGACCTTGACACTGAAATGGAATCTATGCTCGATTATTTGAATGGAGTTGATGAAGGAGGCAATGACGAGCAATTAGCTGAAACCGTGATTGAAAAAGGTCATGCTCCATCTAGAAAAGAAGGTGGCCGTGATTCGATTGATGAGTCGACTGATGAATCAGTTCTTTCTCAGTTCGCTCATAAATTTTCGGAAGAAGTTATGAGTGCTGCTTTGAGCACTCGTAACTTACATTACGACGCAGATGTTCAAGAGTTCTACTTGGAAAATGATTCAACACCAGATGTAGTTCCAATGAATTCATCTTCTAACTCTGAATTCATTGCTGATAATTCGAACTATTTGTCTGAACCTGAAAGTGTCGTCGAAAAGAAGACATTAGCATCAGAATGCGAAAAATGTGAAGAATCGGAGAAGGAACCAGAAGATAACGATAATTCTGAAGTTGATAAGTCTGTGGAAAAAGTAGAAGAGAAAGAACCAGAATGTGATCAGAAAGGAGATGATGAGAGTATTGGAGCTGAGAAAGAAGAATCTTCATCCAACACGGACATTGAAATGGAGAAAGAGTTGGAAGCTACGGAAGCCACGGAAGACAAACACGACGATTCTGCAGAGGCAACCGAACCTTCAATTCATGCTCAAAAAGATACTATATCTGTTTCAACTGAAGAACAAGTAGAAGATAATGCTCAAGAAATGGATGCAAGCGAGTCAGAAACTGTAGCTGAACATCATGAGGAGGTGGTCGACGAATCTGAGAGTACTGTAGCTGTAGCTGATGAATTTGAAGGAGAACCTGAAGAAGATACGTCCGTCGAAGTAGCCGAATTCGAAGAACGAGAGGTAGTTGAAGCAGTTGGACAGGAAGAAATTGATTCAGTGGCTGATAACGCATCGAGTGGAAGTCAAGAATCCTCTCTTGAGGGAATCGATGGAGATTCAGAAAGTCGTCCGAGATTTGATGTAAGTTGTATGCTTAGAATTGAAGATAAATTATTGTATTTTTCAGTCTTCTATCGCCACCATCCACGTTCTCCATGAATCTGATTCTGACGAATCTGCAACTCCACGCAGAGAAAGAAGACTAACTGAATCAGAATTGCAGCTTGGAAAGACATCTCCCTACTGGATTCCAGATTCAGAATGTCCTCATTGTATGCTTTGCAATACAAAGTAAGTGTAATCTATGAGTTTTCTCATTTTCATTTCTTGTTTGATTTCAGATTCACTATCATCACACGCCGTCATCACTGTCGTGCATGTGGACGAGTACTCTGTGGTAGTTGTTGCAGTGAGAAGGCAGTTCTAGATTATCTGCAAGAAGAAGGAAAGAAGCAACAGGCTGTCCGAGTCTGTAAACCATGTTCCACGATGCTTGCAAGAATCGAAGCACACGAACAAGAGGAGCAACGGCGTCGAGAATCGGTTGCATCTGATGGATTCTCTGAAGATGAAGCGACGAGTTCAGCAGTTCCTGTGCCTGTACATGTTCCACGTGGAGTACTGAAAACGAGATCAATGACACAAGGAAATGAAGAAGAAGGTGCTTCAACGAGCAACCCAGTCTCATTAGTTGTTGCACAAGACACTTCGAGACGATCAGTTATGTTCCGAGATGGAGTTCGACCAGGTGCTCCGGCCGATGAGACGAATCCACAAGAGGAACGTTCAACTGCGTTAAAACCAAAAAAGGTACGGTATATTCAAGCGATTCATATTCTCAAAAATCGTATTTCAGAAGTCGAGAAAACGGACGGCAGTTGTCAGAAGGATTGCAGAACTGAAAATGGAAGACGAGTTGGCATGTGCTCTTCCGAAAGACGGCGTCACAAAAGTTTTGATTGTAAAGCCTGATTCAGAGCAACCAAAGTTCGAAAACGCATCGATTGTGTTTGAGTCTCTCTGCAATTTTTCTGTTGTTACAGTTGTATTGAAGAAAAATCTGAATTGTACAGTCCAAATTTTCAACAGTGAGTTACAAAAGTTGAGACATCCATACAGTTTTCCCTCGTTTCAGACCCAAATTTCGGCTTGGTTTGGGCAGTTTCAACACAAGGTTTTGCTCAAATTGGACTCGACGAACTGTTTTTCTCGTGGACACTCAGCGATGAGGAGAAACAAAAAGTTGACTCCGAAGACCCTGAACTCGATGAAAAGTCAGCGGTGTCTTTCCTCCCACTTGCAGTTCTCAATCGTATATCTACAGTATGTTTAGCTCCGGTTTGTATCGAGAACTAATCGCAATTCTTCCAGATTTACACACATTCAACTGAGCATGAGTATGCCGGAGTTCGTCGAGTGGACAATCGTTTGATGCGTATTCATACTGTCACCGATCCGACTTATCCTCTCACAAAACACATTATGTTCTTCCGTCCGACAGTTCAAGCTGGTCTTCAAAATATGAGAATTCCTACAAACCCTTTTCTAATTGCTTGCTTCCTTCATGACGACGAGCTGAATTGGGCAACTGCTCTTCCGAATCGGTTGCTCTATAAACTCGGAGAGAAGTATAACGGTGAGAAATGAATTTAGAAATTCTGATTAATTTTTCCTTTTCAGTTTTCCCAACTCCATTTGTTAACAACATCGGCCGACCATCATTGTACAGTACAGATGTATCCGGAACTGTATTGAAAGTGTTCACCGATTTCCGTTCGTGGTCGTATCGAATGAGACACATTCCTGGATGTACTGTGTCGTTGACGAACGATAAAACAGTCATTCGAATTCCAAAGTCGTGTATTAAAGAAGTTAGTCATCTCGCTCATATGCAATAATTTGATAAATATTTTATGGTTTCAGCTGAAAGAAATTCTGAACTTCAGTCGATCAACGGTTGCATGGAGTTGTGATTTGAATCAAGAGGATGACAGTGTTCTTGTCTGCGAGGAGACGGATCCTGGACTTTATTCAACTCAAGTCTTTGCTAAATATATTGGTCAAAGAGAATGTGAGTTGGTGCATTTATCGAATTTCTGAAATTCATTTTATTTCAGCAACAAGTGCTTCGTTTGTCATTTTGGATGGTGGCTCTAAAGTCAGTTCTCTTCAAGTCAATGTTGTTGAAGACGGTGTGGCACTCAGACTTCAAAGTGAAAAACTCGAAACAATTCTGAATGCAATCAATGAAGGACACGATGTCGTCGAATCATCCAAAGACATGGAATTCCGAGTTGAATTCGTAGAAGACGGAGACTGGATTGCTCCTGAAAGCGACTATTATCCGAAGTCACAGATCGATGGGCTGTTTCTTATTGTAAGATTCTTTTTAATTGACTTGTATTGACCTTAAATTTAAATTTCAGAACAAATACCAGTACGGTTTGTCACTAGAAAGAGCGCTCACTCAAGTGCTTCAAGTTCAAGGAATCAGTGATTATGGTGTTCGAATGTCTCATGTTTACAATCTCGGCGACGGAAGACTCCAGCCAGAAGAAGAACCAAAGATTTATTCGTAAGTGGCCTCCATATCTCTGATAAAAATGAAAAAAAATTATGTTTAAGAATGGTCGAAACAGCTGCAAAAGAATGTGTTGCTGTACTAGAACCACACATCCAACCATTGATTCGTGCTGGAATCGGGTTAGTTCTAAATTTAAATTTGTATTCATCTGAATATCTTTTTTAAGAAGTGTCTCAATCCGATTATTCGTTTCTCCATACGAATTTGAGTACGATGTCTCGAGATGGCTTGGATTGGAAGCAGAGAATGACAAATACAAGCAGAGCCTTGATCAGGTAGCTAGACCTCAATTGTACCAATTCATTCAAATATTTTCAGCTCATCCCAATGTTGTACAATATGATTGAATATGTTCCGAACGGATTCGAAGTGGAATTCGTTCTCTCGATCGTCTCCACCAAAGCTCTTCCAATTTAATTGTGTATTTATTTGTGAAATTTTCGTTTTGTCTTCTTGAGCTTTTCTACTTATTTGTTATTTTACATCCTCATTTCTAACCTTTTTCAGTAGTTGCACCCATCATTCCTTTTACAAAAATTAGATTTTCACTAGATTCCCATCCATCGGTTCGTGTATCAAAACCTGTGATATGTCTCCCTCCTTCTTGTAGTCTGAATTCCCTTTCGACCCATTTTTTCATCTCATTTCTAACACATTTCACTACTAATCACGTCCCGAAATTCACTGTAAATGTTCCGAATAACCGTGATTAGACGGATTTCATTTGTACTTCTTTTCCACCCCCGATTCCCCTTTCACTTGTCTCCTTCTGCTGCACCCATCAAAATTTGAATGTATCGCATAATGGAAAAAGAATTCTTCAACAAAAAAGAGCAAAAAACGCTTGACACTCAAATACTTGCTCTTTTTCATACTCTGAGTTCCTCAAAAAGTGCGGATGATTCGATTGAATTTCCTCCAGGCTTTTCCACCCCTTCCCACCCTTCAAATCGATGTTTCGGACTATTGAATTTATCGGTGAAAGACTTCAGGAATTTTGAAGATCGATGTTCTTGTGCCACGTCATCTACTAGAAAGTTTCTTGCTGACGTCCATGAACCCCATCGAATCGTGTGCCCTGAGAGCATCAATGTGCTCCATTACAAATTTATGGAGAGGATTCCCTTTTTGGGCTTTTTATAGTTTTTTGTTCGACGAGTGCTCTCTTCCAAATGAGCACAACTCATAACAATATCAAGTTGATGTCTGAAAAAGATTAGATTGGAAAGAAATGAATGACGAGTGACTACTACTACAGAGAGAAAGAAGTTGTTGCAAGAGGGAAAGGCAGGTGTCTAACTCGTATTCTGATTACCAGATGATGATGTGTATGTTGTATACGAAGAGACGAGAGCAAGGCTGAAATTATTATAAAAACGAGAAATGAGAAAAGGAAAGAAGCAAGGAGTATTCTCTTGTTTTTGAGAAGCAGAACTCGAAGATGAGATAAAAAACTTATTTTAATGATAGCTTCTTCATGTGGGTGGTAGATCTCCAAGAGGCTTCCACGGATTAACGTTCCAAGTTGAGAGGTTCGACTTTATGAAATCATAAATTGAGAAAGGATGATATGATGTGAGTAGTCTGGAAATATTTCATTTCGAATTTCAATTGATGTTTAATTCTGAGATTAAGATTATGTAATTGAACAAAGGAGATGAGAATTTTAGTTCCTGATTGTTTTTCAGGACATGTTGAGTTCATTCCAAGGAGAGAAACGCTTTGATTTATATTGATCGATCAGTTTTCGCAAATGATTACTATAATCTACATCGGTAGGGGGACTACAGTAACCTCTATCCAATTCGATAGTTTTGGAGAAAAATTAAAGCAAAAATTGCTCTTTTAGTAATTTCGAGTCTTCCAAGCATTCTTCGATACTGATAGACTGTAATCCTCATTCGTACCTTTCTAATTTTATCAATTTTCAGGAGAACTGTTCTTTTTTATTTATAGAATTCTCTTCCTCGTTCTTCTTTTTCTTCTTCTTTTTTTTTCTATAATTCCAATCTTTCAATTGTTTTCCGAGAATCATGACCTAATTCATTCCGAAACGTCTTCTCTTTGTGGTAATCCCACCTCTTTTTCAGGCAGACATGGTCCCTTTTCTTTTCTCTTTATGTTTGTCCTTTTTCTCATCATCTCATTTCTTTCCTTTTTACAACAAAAAGTTCATTATTTTTCATAAAAGAAACCCAGCTTCTTCTCCTTTATAATTTCATCGGTCCTCGATCCGACGACATCAAAAAAGAAAGAAAAAAGAGGAATTTTATGTCTTCTCTTGTTGCTTTTTCTCTCCTTCGAACACTTGAAAGAAAGCTTCCGGGTAAGAAGAAAAAAACACCTGGATAAATGGAATAAAATGAATATATTCTTAGACTGTGCAATGCTGTCATATCTTCTTCGGAAGCCTACTTATTCCGTATTATTTTGTTATTTCTTCTTCTTCTCCTCGTTCTTTTTTTCTTCAATCGAGAGAGCCCACACATTACGGAATTCAATTTCCGGTGTCCGGAGACCATCGTCTAGGTGTCATCCGTTTGATGGGAACACAAGGAACCACTTGTTTTTTCGTTTCATTTGGAAGAAATTAGGGAGAAAAGAACCTATTTTGATACGCCTACATGTTTTCAGAGATTTCCAGAATAATTTCTTACCGTAGTGAATAATTCGATTAATAAGTCATTGCAGGTGAAATAAGAAATTGGGAAAACACATAACACATGAGAAAGATGTGTTGAAAAAACTTTGACTCATGCATATGCGCTCTACAGTTTGATCTACTCGTGTTTTCTGCAGAGCGTATTTGCTTGTCACAGTTGTTACAATTGCGCTCCACCGAAATGTTCTTGAAAAATGTATTTTTTTCTCTGAATCTCGCACACAATTTTCTTCGGTAGAGCGCGGTTGTAAGACGCTGTTATCTGCTGGTGACTTGGAATGCTCTCTAAACGAATTCCAGGTCATCCCAACTATAATGACCCCAAATAGTCTGGTTGCACCAGACCCAATAAATACACAAAAGGTCAAACATATAACTTTCCTATTTCTATTTTTCATAATCTCATTTATTTTTCTATAGTTGTTATTCGAATATTTGTCTTATTGACAAAAAAACCAAAAAACGCTCGATATAATAACTGGTTACACTCTGAAATTTCTTCTTGTTTTCTATCTATTTTTCAGAGAATTACTCTCGTAAATGTTTTCCTCGAAATCAGTTGGGAAAATTATATATCACGAAGTTTCGTATATATGTCATGACGTAAAGAGAAATCGAGAGATTCGAGATAATTAAAGCGTTTGGGGATTGGTCTTAAAGTTGGGGTACGGTAAAGTTCGAACAGATTTTACCGGGGGAAGAGATAATGTACTCAGAAGTTGGTATTGGTTCCTGAAACTGGAAAATAGTTGCTGACAGTTTTATATGTTATTCAACCTGGATTTAGTGGGAATATAGTATAAGAAAATTCGAAACTCTGAAAACTCGGTGAAGATGATCTCGATGATTTTTATAGAACTTCCACAAACAATAGGAACATTGATCACATATTAGTGCAAGAAGACCCAGCAGTTCAGAGAGATTCATATGAACTTCGATTGTACTGATAACAATTTTTTCCTGAAAATCAGAAACCGATCGCGAAAGAGGTTTTCCGCTTTGCTCAAAAACATGAGTACAGTAAGAAAAAGGTCCAGGTTCCACATAAGGCATTGGAAAAGTTAGAATTTCAAAGTTTTCTTCTCGATGCTTATGACAGTGTACAGTACTTTTACAAATGTGGCCATCGACTGATGCCACAACGAAAAACTCAACATTATTTCAGAGTTTCCAGTTCATTCCTATACCAAAACTTCCTAAATATCTACAGTTATCTCTCCAATCCTTCTAGTTCTCTGCTCCAAATCTCTATCAAACATCTGTTTCACTGGTTGCCACGTTTCTCCTTTCTCCCGCCTTCACCCCATACTCTCCAACACTCCTAAGCCCCGCCCCAATCGGGTTTTTTCTCTTCGCTCTCTTCTAGGTGCCAAGGCTCGGCGCATTCGAAATGCAGCACGGCTATTCATCCCTCCCTTCTTCTTCTTCTCCTTCTTTTCACTGACAACACGCACAATTGGCGCCGCCGTTCCTACTGGAAAAGGGCCTGTCTTCTTTTTATTTTCTCTCTCTCTCTCTCTCTTTTCTTATTTTTTAAATGCTTTGTTTTCACAAATGTTTCTTCGTTTTTCTAGGTCTGGAGTATCAAAGAAGCACACCACGTGGAGATGAAGCACTCGACTCTTACTTCTAACTTGATCGTATTTGGTAAGTCCGAATGGTTTCTGAAAAGAAGAAGAGTCTAGTAGAAGTACATTCTGAAAATAAGAGATCTTACTGATCAGTAGTTTCTTTCCAACCACATTTCCGTTCGTCTCTCCCAGAATGAATCAGCTGATTCACTGATTTCATCTATTCAAAAGTTGACCGGAATCTTCTGAGTCTGCCCCCGAAATATCCTCTTTTACTCGACATTCTAATAGGCTCTTGAATGGTGTCTTTTTCTGGCGAAAACACGAGAAGAAAACGCATCTTATTTGTACTTTATGGTTCCAAAAAGAAGTAGAAAGATATTCCATTTTTCTTCTTTTTTTCGTCTTCAATCCAACTACTGACCGCCCGGAAATGTATAATGACGTCGTCAAGGGCCAGGAGGAAGTCGTCAAGTTGTTCTGAAGAAGGATTGGAGCACTATTGCTTTGAAGTCTTGGTTTTGGACATTCAGAGTCTACAATTAGTTGAACAAATTGAGTGTAAGAGAGGACATTGTCTCTTTTTTCATTCTTCTTCTTTTTCTTTTTCTCACTTCTGAATCATTTCTCCAGATTATCCTCAATTTATTCCCGTCTACTTGTTTTGATGTTCCATCCTTCTCTTCCAGATCTACTCGAATTTCTAATTTTCTCTTTCTGTTACACTCTCTATTTTGGATTTATCCATCCACTCGACGAACACAGAAGCAAAAAAATAGAGAGAGAGAGGAAGTCGGAAAAAGGAAAAGAAATCCACGAAAATAGTTCAAATCCATCATCATCCGCCCATTTTCGGCCATAGCTCTTGGTCCCCTCTCCTCAACTTTCATTCCATCTCAAACAAAATAAATGAGAAGGAGAAAAAATTGGAAGGAGAAGAAGAAAAATGAAGAATTGGAAAAAGAGGAGGCAACCTAAATTGATAGATGAGACCTACGATGAGTGAAGGTGATGAATGAAAACTGGAAATCGAAAAAGCTGAGAAAATGGAAACGTGGCATGATTGAGTGTCTATTTCCCTTCTTCTTTTTGCAGAGAGGTCAAAATCTTGAACTCGATTTCTGCAAAAATTCAGATTTCTAGCGAAAGGGGACATCACATGACTCTTTCCCTTGCTTTTTAAGTTTTTGCAATTCGAAAAGTCTGTAATTAAAATTGAAAAAATGTAAAATTCACATGACAAACATACTCGAATCACGTCACTTTTTATTAGGTTTTTGAAAGAAAATACTCTAATTTATAGTTGTTTCCTTTCTACATATTCTCTAGTTTTGAGAGTCTAAAACACGAAGAAATATAATTTATATGAAGAAGCGGGAGCTCCGAGTGCCGTGGTTCCACCTGATTCCAACCGCTTTCCATGACAACAAGTACTTCGTATTTTGGGGACAATTTCGAAATGTATACATCTTCCTATAAAACATGAAACAAATTATGAGGGGGCTGGTGGATATGGACGATAGGGGGATCTGAGTTTCGGTTTTGATAGTCGGAATAAAGAAAGCAGAGTAGTTGTACTGTATAGAAAACGGCTCGTGTCATCATCTTGGAAAATGGAAACATACTAAAAAATGTTCGAAGATTAGAGCAACTATTAGTTATGAGCTGATAAAATTGAAACATTCACTTTCCAATTTCAATATTTGAAATTCTAACCAGCGATCGCTACAGTCATCTTACTAAATCCTAAATGACAGTCTGTCTGCTGCACTCTGATTTCTCAATAATGCCCGAATTTCCAGTCGTCTTGAAAAGAACCTCTAGAGAAAACCAATTGAATCAGATTCCCTGGAACCCAGAAGTTTTTTTCCTCCATTCAAATTAATTATTCTGCGAGTTTGTTTTCATGAGAGAACAGAACCGGAATCCCGTTCTTCTATCCGACGTCATGAGAAAATAACTTGAAAATAATCGAATTCTTTCTCTACTCATAGATCTTTCACGCACCTGTGCTCTATTAAAATTGCAAACAAAGGAGCAAAAAGGTGTGAAAGAATTGGATTCCAAAGTGGTTGTGTTGTGCTGAAAAATTCATGAATTCCTTCTTCTTTTTGCAGCCGTCGTGCCATTGGTTCTCAATTTGGTTTCTCTTGTGCCGATCTTCTACAGACGCCAACAAAAGGGCAAATCAATAAGGTAAAGAGAGAAGGAAGGGGGAAGTTGGTTCAGTGAGACTCCCACCTTCGACCAAAAAATAACTTATTTCATTTCACCTGAAATTTGATATGGGTATTTATGCATTTATGTATTAGCTGACGCAAATCTTCTATTTCTGTTTTTTTCTTCTCGTGCATATGTTTTGTTATGTACTTGAGACTAACAAGTTAGCAGGGGGGAGAAGGAATTGTTGGGAGAAAAGGAATGGAGCAATTATCAATAGTCGGAGTCAAAACCAACAGAATTAGTGGGACGAATAACAACAATTTATCTTGTTTTTCATTTCATCGGAAACCCATTTCAGCATGTCAACCCGATATACATCCGTGTCGGGCCGAATGGTAACCCATCAATCTTTTCAATTTCCCGTTCTGAAAACGAGCTCTTTTACTCCCTTCAAGAAGATTGGGTTCTCTTTTTCTTCTTCTTTTTCCGAATTCACCGTAATCTTCTTCTTTTTGCAGGGACAATGCAAGTCTTCAACCACTCGTTTGGCTTCTCGTCGTCGATGTGCTTATGTCCGCCCAACTCGTCGTCCCAATCCACAACTTTTTGATGGAAAAGTGAGTCAGTAATCCCTACAGGGTTTAACTTTTTGGAGGGAGAGAGGCCAGATTCTTCTTTCTTTTTAATTCTACCTCTTTCCCTTTTTTCATCGACCAAAAACCCTTTTTTCTTCTGTTTCAAGGAATTATTCATTGAGGAGGTGGAGGGGAAGAGTTTCATTGCGACCGGAAGTAATTGAACTTTTTTGGAAGAAGAGTACCATGTCATAAAACATCAGTAGGTTACGAAAACTCAGAAAACAGAAAAAAAGAAGTCTAGACCGCTATTATTTATCCGACAATTATCGGAGAAACATGAATATAATAACAAAGAAAACGGGAGGAAAGAGAGAAAGAATTGACTGAATGGAGAAGGAAAAGAAACAAGTTTTAATTTCAGGGGAACGTTTTCCGAATGGAGTTGTATTGCTTATGGAGCAGCTGACATGACGTTGTCATTGGTCGAAGTTCTTCTGGCGTGTATGATTGCTTTCGACCGATACATCGTGACGATAACACCGAAATGGGGAAAATGGAGATGTCATTCCAACTACTTCAAACTCATTTTCTTCGGAGCAATTGCAGTTGGATTATGGAGTTTTGTACCGACAGCTGGATATGGAAAGTACAGTACATTCCATCATAATATGTTCTGTTCGATCGATTGGCGACAAGGAAATATTGAACCGGATTCTGAGAAATCAAGGCTCTCCGCTCATCGATACATCGCATTCCTGACTGCCACGTGTCTTGTATTCTTCTTGATTCCAGTCTGCATCGCTTCTTCTCTCTATTACAGTATCATTGATCATGTTGATAGTCAAAACTCTTCTGATGTTGTGCAACTTGAAAACGGAGTTCCAAAACCAGAAGTTTGCACGTGGGCACCGAAGAACCACGTGGCAAAAGTAGGACTCGGATGCCTTCTCGTATCAGTTCTGCCATTTTTCGCCTATTCAGTCGTCTGCTTGAATCCAATGAAATCAGATTTTCATCAGATCCATTATATCGTCATCCCAGTTATCATCAGTCGTGTAAGCACTCTTCTCAATCCAATATTCTACGTGTGGCTCAATCCGGAGATAATTCCAATCAACGAGTTCATTGCAAAACGTGCCAAACCTCGTCCACAGAGACCGTTGTATCATACTATCAATTTGGTAAGACTCTATGTCAATTATTTTACACTAAAACTAATTTTCAGATCGCCGACGTCCCTGGAATGTCTTTCCCAATTCTGACGCCCACAATTCCACGTCGTCAACTTCCAAAGATTCCACCACATCTGGCATCACCTTCCAAACCAAGTCTCAATGACTTTCTGGACGATGATTCTGATTCTGAACCAAAGGAACACACCCCAATGCTCTAAATATCATGAGATAAAACCAATCAAACGGGTTCAACATTTCTCTCCATTTATTTATTCACATCTGTCATTTGAATAACATTTCCTTGTCTAAGCCGATTTCTTTTCTTCCGGTGCCGCTGCTTCTCCACTGTCCTCCACGTATTCAGTTCCATTTTCTTCCTGTTGCTTGTTCTCTTCATCATAGAAAGTATCAAGAAGTGTTGGATTCTTTCCGAGACATGGACGATTGTTGCATTGATAATAAATCGGATTCTTTCTGGAATTCAATTGATGTCTCAAAATTAAACTAATGGAAAGTTACTTACGGGCATCCACATGTTTCAGTTTTATCAACGCAGACATATTTCGATAGCTGGAAACTTCCTCCACAGGTCACTGGACACGGCGTCACTGGGACAATGTCACACTCAACTTCACCATTTGGTGGAGCAGTGGTGATAGCAGCAGATGAAATTGTGATGAGAAGAGAGAATAAAGCAACCAAAATCATGCTTTTTTCGAATGAAAATAAGCGAAGGGGTTGACTGGTCATAATGATTTTATGGATTCGTTTTGCAATTGATGAATTCGAAGAAAGAAGATTCGAGAGAAGTGAAGGAAACGTACATTGACGTCATATTTATGGAGAAACTTTTGTTTTCTCACAAATAAGGATCTTCAATTATGGGTGAGAAGCGATTAAGTGTGAGAATTCAGTCTTGTTAGAACAGAAAACTGTTCGAAAAAGTATACCTGAAGTGTGTCAATCGAGAAATTATGACTTGAAAACTTGAAAAAATCAAGGAAAAAGCAGAATAAACAGAATCCAGATGAATTTAAAAAAAACTGATCAAGTTGTTTGAAATTCGAGAAAATCACATTTCTCATAGTCAGATGACATAACTTTGGCAAATCCGAACTGGTTTACACTTCACGTTTCAGCAGATTTTTGTTACAGAAGTTTGCCAACTGTCTATCTATATTGTGTAGGCTCCTTCCCAGAAGAAAACTGGCTATCCAACTTACCATCTGTTTCAAATTAGTTCTCAAAAATCGATTCAATCACTAATGTTTCTTCTTCTTCTTACTTTTTTCATTTTCTAACAAAAACAACCACGAGATACATCAGTGACAATTCCACCTCCTCCCACTTCTCACACCTTTCACATACGCGGTCCCAAACTTTGCATATTTATTTTTCTCATAGTCAGTTCATTTCAATTTCTGTGACTATATCTCACAAATTTCTTATTCTTCTTATTTAAAAACCGTAATATTTGTGATCCGACCACCTCGTACGGCGTTTTCGAAATCTTTGATGAAGTTGGTCACAAAATTTTGTGACCAATTATTGTGCTCATCGCAGAGATTGAGAGACGGAGAGAAGTAAACAGAGGAAAGGTGAAATGTATAAAAAGGGTTCTTTTCGGGAAAATAGAAAACAGAAATTTGTTTCGTTGGTACCATTGAGTCCTAGAAAATGTCAGTTGCTCACAGTCTTCTACAATATAAAGATTCCAATGGGAAGGTCTACGAAGGAGATCTTTACGTTCCAAGGTTTGTTATTTCTTTCATTTTGAAAACTGATAGCTATCATTCTAGGAATCTAAATAGTAGAATTGAGTGTGGGTTAGATTGTCTCTCGTCTCGAGTAAGGTAATTTCATAGTTGTTGTTGTTTCTTTTGTTTTGTGATATTGTAGTTACTTTGAAACTTTGAAACATGGGTTTTATTCATTATGGTGCATTTTCAGAACTACTGGAATGAGGAAACTGCCTGGTGTAGTTGTGTATCCTGCATTCCGTGGAATCACGGAATTCGAAAAAGAGAAGGCAAAGACTCTTGCTCTGGTAACTTTCCTCAATTCGAATGGAAATAACAGATATTATTTAAGCAAGGATACATTGCTCTGGCAGCTGATCCCTTTGGAAAAGGAATTCGCCCAACGGATAAGATGGAATGCTTTGGAATCGTTCGTCCCTTGGTTTCTGAAAGAGTCACTGGTCTGAAACCGGTCATTATCGCTGCAGTCGATGCAATCAAGACAGTCCAAGGAATTGATGTTCAGAAGATTGGAGCAATCGGCTTCTGCTTTGGTGGTACCTGTGTTCTGGATCTTGCCAGATACAATATTGGACTGAAAGCAGTTGTTTCTTATCATGGAACTCTGAAAGCAATTCCTGATATTCCACTTGATCCAATCGTTGAAACTGCTATTCAAGCTCATCATGGAGACGCAGATTCTCATATTCCAAAAGAACAAGTTGATGAATTCCATGTGGAAATGAGAGCAAGGAATGCTGATTTCGTTTTTGCGAGTCATGCATTTGCGGAACACGGATTCACTGAGCCAGGTGTGCCTCCAATAGAATTAACATCCAAAAAAAGTTTTTCAGATGCGGATTCTTTCGGGCTTCCTGGAGTCAAATACAACGAGAAGGCAGCGAAACGATCATGGAGTGCAACTCTGTCGCTGTTCAAAGAAGTATTCTAACTAAACGATCCTCTTTTTTGACAAGGTTTCGACCACTTTTCGTAGTTTTATAAAACTTTAGTGTTGACAATAAAGAATATCAAAATGTTGCTGATGATAAATTGAAGTGCAGTGTCCGCCTCTGAGCATTCAGAGCCTCTTTGTAAATTACTACACAAAAATATTGCACCCTCTAACTGATATACGGGTTACGGTAGTTTCCTCAAAAAAACCGTATTTCAAATAAAGAAATAAATAAAAAAATTCCACCTTTCCGACTTTTTGGTCTAAACTCGGTCTTCAAAGTATAATTTTTAATGGAAAATATGAATTTTTTAATGGAAAATATGAATCATTTAATTTGCCTTCTCACGGTTATCCCTTCCCACTTGACAACTTGTCTGTCTACTCTCCTTTTTATATTTATTCTCATTCCCTGTTTCTATGTATCATGCCATCCCTATCTTTCTACTCGAAACTGTCTCGTGAGGATTCGTTTCTAGTCTTTTGTATCTAAATGGTTTCCTTTTAGTCACAATAAATTAAATTAAATATGAAGAAAAAAAGAAAACGTCAATAAAAATGGTAATTTTATTGATCAAAAACGTTTTATGTGGAATAAACGGAAAAAAATTATCGATAAGTTGAAAATTCTCATTACTATTTTTTGGTTGTTGTGTCTCTTCTCTTGTATTTATGTGAATTGCTCGTTGAATATGTCCCGCTTTTCATATTCATAGAGTATGGTCCAAATCTAAATAGCGTCTTATGTGAACGTTGATCTGGAACAATAGGAGAAAATGTCACTTTTTCAATATCTTGATGTGATAAATTGTATATAACATTGATTCTTAATGAACATAATCACAAGAGACGTTGCTAACTACATATGCTCCACATATTGTGTTCTCCTGGGCTAGAAATTAAAAATTGAGCAACTCAAATATTCTGGAATATTATCAAAACGAAAAAAAGTCGGAACTTTTGTTGTTTTCATAATAGATATCTACAAGTAATGTTTTCCTAAAGGTTCAGTTTTATCCGGTCAATTTGAAACAGGCTATGACCAAAAATCATATTTTAAAAAAAGAGAGAAAACAGAGATAATTACATGCTGCCAACGTCTTATCGAGAAAAGAACCAGAACAAATATATTTTACAAAAAGAAAACACAGAAAAAAAGAGATGATTTCACTCATCCCTGGTTATGCAATACGTGAAAGTGAAACTGTGCAGTCGAGAGCCTGATTATTGCACGTAGTCCGTCACATTTTCTTTCAAGTACTCCGTTTCTCGTCTCTTCTCTATGAATTAAGTCGTGCCATATTTTTTCACAATATTCTTGAATTCTAAAATACCAAAACTTTAAAAAAATGTTTCTATAGTATCCACTCACGGTTTATTATATTCTAGTTTATCCACTTCAGGATTCCACGGACTTGAATCAAAATGATCTAGTATAGTCTCAGCATCGATGCCTATGTTTGAAAGAACAAACACTGTTTTTAGCCATGTATTGCTTCCTTCTAACCACTGGTTTACAAAACTGATTAAATCACGTATTTGGAGACTCGATTCAGCCATTACCAGATTTTCACAGTCCATTTCGAGAAATTGTGAGGAATTGAGCCAACAAGATGTGTTTAAAAAAAGATTATTGATTCGATGAAATTTGATAGAATTCTTCAACGGATTTTTCAGTCTACGACTTTTAGAGAAAAGTGCTCGTGTCACATGGAATTTCTCAAAAAACTCATCAACAACTTGAGGGTTAAAATTTATATCAAGTAGTGTGACATCTCTAACTGTATTCGTATATGGGAGCTCATCCATGTAATCCAGAGACAATTTGAATTGCATTTCTGGTTCAACCCTGAATACTTCACACATGTGAGAGTGTAATGAAGTTGCAAATCTTTTCCGTGATGATTGATTTTCGAACGAACACCATAAAATTGGAGTGTTGGAGTTTTTCTTGAAGGTGATTCTGAAAGTAAATTGTTTTTTTCAATGTTCATGTTCATAAACAGTTGATAAATCAAAGAAGAATTGAGTCGAGACCAGTGCCATAAATGTAACAAATCTTACCTACATTCCAAATCGATATGCTTTGATTTTACTCTTTCTGTTTTAACACCTCCCATTTTTTCGTTTTCCCAATTCCAGGTTATCACAATTTTTCTTTTTCTGGTTGGTCTACCAATGCATAATTCATTTCTTCAGATCTGTCCAAAACGAAAATCGAATGAGTTGGAATGTGACGCGTTCTTGACACAAGAGCTTGAGTTCTCAATGAGCAAAAAGACAAGAGAAGTATATGAAGAGGATTTGAATCCACAGAGTGATTGAATATTTCCTAATTCCTCTTCTTGAACGCACAAACAATACATCCTCATCCACCACCACTCCGCGTGGTCCCTTATTGATTATTCTCCACCCAGCCAGGTCCATAAGAAATAGGGAGAACAACATATAATCGGCATTCCGTGCAAAGTCAAATAGTCAAATGAGACGCGGATCACTCACTGGGCATAGTTCTGGAATGAAGATTTGTTAGGAAACAGTTTCAAAGGATGTAGATCAATTCTGAGAGATTACAAGAATGGTCAGATTAGTCAATCGACCAAACAGGGGTCCATGAGAACAGACAATCGAGCAACACGTGAAGAAGAAGCTCGTTACCCGAACGAGAGAGAATTCCAAAAAATAACGCATCTTTTTGAACCCAAAATCATTCATTATTTTCTATTTTTCAATGTGTTTCCTGCAATTAAACCCTTGTAATTGATGCTACACAGTCGTTGTTTCGTTAAACCATGTGCACAAACATCGCAGAGAACGAGAGAAAAAGGAGAAACGTATTATACTGACCACCTGAAGATACGCAGACAGCAACAAACATCAAGAAGGTATAAATTGACAGTCACTTATCATCTTATTCCACTTTTTATCGTTTCGAGATGACCGTTACCTCCAAGAATATCGATTACAAAGACTCGGACGGCACCGTTTTCGAAGGAGTCGTTTATATTCCAGAGTGAGTTTCCTTTTCACGTTGTTTCTAACCGATTTTATCTTCTAGAAATGCGAAAAACTCCAAAGTCCCAGCCGTTTTGGTTTTCCCAGCTTTCCGAGGAATCACTGAATTTGAGAAAGACAAGGGACACCAACTAGCAGAGGTATATTTCTTAAAATCAGTTCCCTAAAAATCAATATTCCAATTTTTCAGCTCGGATATTTTGCATTTGTGGCTGATGTTTATGGAAAAGGAGTGAGACCAACTGAGAGAGCAGATGCATTCGCGACAATGGGTCCACTTGTTTCTAATCGTGTCGAAAAACTGAAACCAAGACTTTTTGCTGCTTTGGACACTTTGAAGACGTTTTCTGAAGTGGATCAATCGAAGATTGCAGCCATTGGATATTGTTTCGGTGGTCTCTGTGTTCTCGACTTGGCAAGATACAATGCAAAACTAAAAGTAGTTGTATCATACCATGGAACACTGAAACCAATTCCTGATCTTCCACTTGATCCGATTCTTGATACATCAGTTCAAGTTCATCATGGAGACGCAGATTTCCATATTGCTAAAGATCAAGTTGATGGATTCCACGAGGAGATGAGAACTCGTCAAGCTGACTTTGTATTTGTATCCCATGCGAAGGCAGTTCATGCTTTCACTGAACCAGAAGCTGACAGTTTCAATGCTCCAGGAATCGGATATAACGAGAAAGCCGCGAAGAGATCTTGGAAGGCAACACTTGCTATTTTCGACGAAGTTTTTGCTTGAAGACTGTGATACGGAAGTTGAAATGAACTGTTAATATGTCTATGAAAATTCTCTAATTTCCTTTTTTTAATCCACTTTTCGACTAGGTCACACGATTCCGTGCTTTTCAATTGTATATTTTATTACTATTCAATGAAATATGAGATCGCAGCGAAAATGGGACTTGAGGCGTTCATTGAATAGAAACTGACTTGTACTACTGGGAAGAAACAGTTATACATGCAACCAAATTTAATTCTGAGAGAATGCCATTAAAAGTCGTTATTTCCTTTAAGAATTTCTAATAATAATATCTGTTTGATATAATGTTTCTACTCACATTCACTAATTCAAAAGTCGAAAAAAGCACAGTCGTCCTTCTCGAAGAAATCAGAAAGGCAAAATATTTTTGAGTGGGGTAGGGTTTGAACTCGCGACCTTTTGAACGGCGGGCAAAAGCGTTAACCTTATGACTACCGTGTTCTTTTGTCAAAGAACTAATGATGGCCGTATACAACCTGCGTGGTGTTGAGCTGTTCAATCCCCGATGCCTTCGTGTGGGTAAAGAAGGGTCAATTGAGCTGATAGTTGAAACATATTGTTACTGCCATTTGATCACAAAATTTTGTGACTTTTGATTGTATCTTTCATTTTCGTTGTTCGGGCAAAGATGATAACACACACGTATAAAACAGATAGAAAGTTGATAGATTCTGTATCACTTTCGCATTGTACTCTCACATTCTGTTCTATTGGAGACCCTTTTGCAGTTTTTCACTCATGAAAACACTGATTTTACAGAAATAATGTCAGTTCACACAACAATCGAGTACACAGACAACGAAGGTCATGTTTATTCTGGAGAACTCTACGTTCCGAAGTAGTGGATTTTTTGGAAAATGTAACTAAACTTTCATCCAATAACACAACATCCCTGGATTAACATTTTAATTTGTGTGTAGGTTCTCTTTCTTACTCGATTTGTGCGGTCTCAGAAAAGTTTAAATTATAAACTTTTCTGGCTTCATTATTTATTGCAGCTCCGTTTCAGCTCGCCAGCTTCCGAATAACATACAGGTGTTCTGATATTTCCTGCTTTTCGTGGAGTGACTCAATTGGAAATGACTCGTGCCAAACTGTTAGCTGAAGAACATGGATACGTTGCTCTAGTTGCTGATTTTTATGGAAAAGGAATTCGATTCACTGATATTCCAACTGCACTTACAGTTATTCGACCACTTATGGCGGATAGAACTGGAAAGTTTAAAAAAAAAACTCGAAGCTAGTATTAGTGCTCTGAGAGCTCTTCCTTCTGTTGATCAAAGAAAACTTGCTGCTTTCGGATTTTGTCTTGGAGGACTCTGTTCGCTGGATGTGGCCCGTCATCGTTATTAAGGCTTTCGAGCTGTAATCAGTTTTCATGGAACACTCTCTCCAATCGAAGGAGTTTCCCTTGATTCAATAGATGATATTTCAATTCAAGTTCACCATGGAGATCTGGACGAGAATGTTCCAAAGACCGCTGTTGACGCATTCCATGAGGAAATGAGAGCTAGAAATGCCGATTTCGTTTTTATTTCTCATGGGAAAGCAATGCATTCGTTCACTGATCCAGGTTGGTTTCTTTGATCTTTTGGAAGTCGGTTCAAATGAAAAAAGCTTCATTCAAATTCTGCTACAATCGCCCCATCTGGTGTTGGCTACAACGAGAATGCGGCAAAATGTCATGGAAAGCTACAGTGGAGTTATTAGAAGACGTTTTTGCATAAATCACAGATGCGTTTCTTGAAATGAAACATTTTTCATTAGCTTAAAATAGATTATCAAATATAAGAAAAGTCAGAATACGTGAAGATTAACGGAGCGTACTGAGATGGTAGACACTTTCGACCTGCTGCTTCCCGATCCTCGTCTTGCTTTCCTTGAGATAAACTTCAAAATTGATTGACGATATGGAAGAATACAATAGCATGATATAAATGGATCGCATAGTGCTGGAAATCCGGAACAAAGCATCAAAAAGTGTTCAGTTAACAGCATTTCCTCTCCCGTGAATTGGGAATATAGGTAGAAGGAAACGATGGGTGTATACGATAAAAATGGAAGAATAGTTTGGAATGCAAGTCCCTGAAAATATCAAAACTCAAAACATGAAATAACAAAAGGTGAGACGTACTTTTACCATCATCTTGGCTATTGCTTTTGTCCTTTCAGACATACTTTTATGGCTTTTTATTAGGGATGAAATTGAAAATATGATGAAGAAAGAGCCCAATGGAATAACATAGGCTCCGATTGCCACGACACCAGTTGCAGTTAGAAATGGAATTGATTGAATATTTGAAAAACCAGGAAACGGTTCGTAGATTGAGAGGTCGTATGATGGATGTTCCTTGTAAGTGAAGGAACGAGCGTACTGAAAATCCCACTCGTCGAAAAACGGTACAGTCTGAAAATTAAAGTATTGAGCATTCCACAACTGAGTTTTTAGAAAGATACCGCTAGAAACACAGTAGGAATATGACAAAGAGCTATCATAGTGATGTAATGTTTCTTCTGGAATCCATGGAATCTCAGAAGCAGATATCGGAAGAGTACTGTATTGGCAATAGATAAAGCCACACCCATAGATACTGCAAGTGATATATGATACCCGCCGAAACATGCATTCGGTCCGAAGAGTCGACAAGGACCACGTGGAAGAACTGCGTAGGTGGTTGAGTTCGGCAGGCATCTGAAACAAAAAAAAAGATTTTTTCAAAGATTTCAAAGTTTTCAGGCTAACCTGGATTGTGTGAAGAAGGCCATGACAAGAACTGAGAACTGGACAATCCAAGTGTTTATCAGAAAGTAACGGAAGCTTTCCAGACTCGGTGGACTCTTAGTTTTGATTAAAATAAGAAGAACAATCTGTGCGAATACCCCAATAGCGAAATATAGATAATAGTAGGCATCGAAATAGATAACAAATCGATTTGAATCCGAAAGCATGGTTCAACTTTTCGAAATGAACTCGAAAAAACTATACTAGTATCTTATATATCCACACCAATAAGTCAAATGTTATTCTCACACTTTCATACACTCGAATGATTTGGTGGGGTTGATCACGTAATTGTTACGAGGAGTCAAAATGGGCGGTGTCTAAGAATAAGGTCTTTCTTTGTAATAGGATAATAATGTTTTTAAGGTTCTATTAAACTGATCAGAGAGCAGTTTCAATGGTCAAATAAGGAGAACCTTGTGAGGATGATTTCGGCCAAATATAAGACGTCAGACATAATTTCTCTTGGGATTTCAACTTGATTCGAAGATAAATTTATGAAATTAACAAAAATCTCTATGAAAAGATGGTAAACAGAAATTTGAAGAATTTAACTTATGTATATGAATTCGCAAGTGTGATTCATGTAACGGGTGAAATGCAGCAGGCGTTCAGATTTCTGAAACAGACGAACTGGAACGGAAATTTCTATTTTAATGACTCATCACAGTTTGAGAATTCCAGGTGAAAATGGATGTTAAGTTTAATCATACGCTCACTGAGGAGTTTCCAAAAGATTTATCAGATTAGTTAAAAGTCTGGAAATTATTAGGATGGCACATGATACGTTAGCAGGATGTGAACTTATCCCAACGAAATCAGGAATGCAGCGTACTCAATCTTCTGTAAAATTTTGGTACGAACTAATCAATGTGCAACTCTTCATCCTAAACTTTTCAAAAAACCGAAAATCTATCACCTGATCCCGGTTATTCATTTATAAAAGTTCTCTGAATTCTACATTGTTTCCAACCCTCATCATCCTCCTTCTCGTGCTCAGATTCTCACTCTTCCTTGTCCGAAAAAGCACGAAATTTGAAATTCTTGGAATTTCTCGCTCCACAGATGTTTCCAAACTTTTCTCGTTTTTTCTTCCCTCTTTGCATGCCCTGATGACTTTGTAAAAGAGAAGAGAAGACGTTGAAAATTTGGAAAAAAGAGAGAAGACACAAAACAATAGAATGATATTGTTTTATTAGACTCTGACAAGTTATTGGAACAACGGAAAAAAGGAAAAAGTCAAAAAGCACATGGGCAAATAGAAGAACATATAATCACCTTGTTTCCTTCATTTCGTTGTTTTGATTTTCTCAGATTGTTCTGTTTTTAATCTGTTAGTTTACTTTGTTTCAAATTTATTGGAATACGTTGGGATTCTGAATTCTCTGGGCCACAGTAGCTTTATCTCGAAATAACAGAAAAAACTGAACTCGAGAATCTCCTGGACACCTGAGTGTACTCTGGACAGTTCATGTTTTCCTATTTAGACTAAAAGTACATGTCTGTACGTGTTTCGTAATTTCGCAAAAAAATGGATTTGTTGTGTTCATCGGGAGAGGCGTCTCTATATATCTCTGTGTCTTTCAACTCTTTCATACTATTTATGAATATGTCACAAATTACCGAAATCCGCCGGTCGGCTGGATAATCGTTTTGAATCGCGCCTTTTCTAACTCTCTCTGTGTATGTGCTACGCATCGGCGCTTGAAAAGTTGTACATTTATCGACGAATTATTCGCACCGTTTGGTCGATTTGATCCGGAACCATGGGAGGTTTCCAGGTGAGTTATCTTTCATTGAACTGACCAAATACATATTTATTGTTTAATTATGACATGATATGAGCATTGATTTGACGAATGGATACTGTCGATGCTACTGCCATTGTACTCGTTTTCTCATCTTCTTTTCGATTCGTGACGACTCGAAGTAGAGCATTTCTGTAGGGAACCACGAAATAAAAAGAAATAAATGGATCAATTAGAGCAGGAAGACACGTGAGAATCATTAGAAGATGCTCAGAAGCAATGTTCTCTTTTCTATTGAGTTGAGAGTAAGAGTAGACGGAAAATATGGGAATGTAGCAGAGAAGAGGAATCAAGGTTTGGCAAGCAAGTCCCTGTAATATCATATTGTTGAAAAAGATCATGAAATCACAAGATTTCTATTGAAAACTTGTCAAAAATTCCCACAGTTTGTGATTGTTTGTGTTTCGTCACATTTCAATACCCGTTCTAGATGTTTCTTTTTTCCTTTTCCAACTTTGTCTTCAACTTACATGTACCAACGTCTTCGCCTGTGTTTTGGTGCGAGTCGACATGTTGCTATGTGCTCGAATTAGTTTCAGTATGCTACGTGTTAGAAGGAAAGAGCACAGCGGGATTCCGTATGCCCCAATGGCCAGAAAAGCAGTGGCTGATAGGAATTGAGTACTGTTGATATTAGCGAATCCAGAGAATGGAGCATAATATGAGAGATCATAAGTTGGATGTTCTAGATATGTTTGGTTAATTGCAACAGGGAAATCTCATTTGTCAGTGAACGGGATTATCTGGAGTTCTCAGAAACTCAATTGGTTTGAAGTTGTTATTGAAATTCAAATCACTCACCATTGTAAATATTCCAGGAATATATGAAAAGATAATTATATAGATCAGATGTCTCTTGGTGATATCTCTCCTTCTCAATATCAAAAACCTATAGAAGACTGTATTGGAGATAGAGAGAGCTACGCAGAATGTTACTCCCTGAAAATTTGTTTTCAAAGTATAATAAGAAGTTTCGAAACCAACCAGGAAAATATGATATCCACTGAAACAAACAGTAGGTCCAAAATAACGACATGGTCCGTTCGCAAGTACGGCGAATGTGGTACTGTTTGGGAGAGATCTGAAATTTTATATTATTTTTCTATATACCAAGCCTACGCTGAAATACCTATGCTGAGTGAAGTAGCCACATAAAATTTCAAGAATTTGAATGCATGAAGTGTTATAGAGAAAATACTTTAATTGATCTAAACTTGTGGGAGACTTTGTTCGGATCAAATAAAGAAGAATGAACTGAAAAGTCAATCCAGCGAATAGAAAAAACTGAAAATAGGCGTTGACATAAGGAACAAAACGATTTGAATAGTCAGATCGTTCGTCCATTTGAAGGAAAACTGGAGGAATTCTCCGAATATTCAAAGAATGACTCTCATAGCGTCGTCGTAATCTCTCACGCTCTTTCTATAATTATCGGAACTTTCGTCGGATTTCTAGTTGATTTCTTTGAAAAACCGAACTCCCTCACGTAGCCATGAAGCGGATAACATTTGAAAAGTTCAGTAGCCAGTTACCGTGAATAATCATGAGATCCGCCCCTTGATGATCGATAAACTAGACAACATCTTGAAATAGATCGGGAACTGAAAACAAGATGTTAGGTGGGTGGGTTCATTGATCAAAGTGTGGTCAAGTGAAGCACTGATCAAAAAGTGATGGTTCGGTTTGGAAGAGAAGAGGATGTTTTTGTTTATCGAAACTGATTTTGAAGTTGAAACCTTGACAGAACAACCAACAAAACATGATTTCAATGGCACTGTTTCAGAGCAGGTTAGGTGAAGAAAGGCATATACAGAGATCATAAAATAAGCTTAGCAAAAATAGTTTCGATCTACAAAGATGAAATTTCCAAATATTCCAGGACTGCTATTCGTCAGTTCCCAAAAACGTTCTGAAATGTTAAATCTAGATCGTAAGTTCCTTCCGAAACTCAAAGTCAGTCAACTGAATCCTCAATTTCGTGTTGAACTCAGTTCGTTGCGCATTTATCATGCAGAACCGATGATATGAGAATGTTAAAAATTCTGATGATCGAACGAACCTAATTTGAAATAATTGTTCCTGTATCTGGAATCTCTAGGACGTAAACTTCAGTGTAATTTTACAGCCTGAACACAAGAAACCAGCTTTTCGATTACTCCAACTTCTATATTGAACTCAAATGGTTCATCCGAAAATATCTCTCTCATAACAACAAAACAACTTTCTCTACTCGTTTTCTTCCTCTCGTACTCGGTAATCCTTCCCGTTGTCTGCCAATAAAACTTTAACTTGATATTCGATGAAAAAATATGCGCCCATTTACTGTCATGTACCCAAAAAACGGTCAGCAACTGGATATACTCTTATGTTTTTCGCCTGAAAAACTGAAAGAAAACCTTCTCCTGTTCTTTTTTGTGTCTTTTTAGATTGCATCCAGTTTTTTGTTGAATGGGTTACGTTAAAAAAACGATTGATCCAGAAACATCAGGGGTCGAAAACAAATAGTTTTCCATTCTATACAAAAACCGAATCCCGAGTGATCGTCGGTTCTTTTTCATATCTATTCATTGTGAAGATTCGAAATCAAACTTCGTTTTTATTGTTAAAATTTCTTATCATTTGCATGAGAATACCTTTCAAAAATGAGAAATACGAAGTTATGAATAGGCCACATCCATCATATTCATTCTTCAACTATTCATTGTTGAAAAGTGCCAAAATCTTGTTTCTTCTCGAAAAAAACTATTCTCAATTTTCAGGATCTACGTCGAACAGTCATGTCGAACGCAAGGTTAGTTTTTATTGCTTCTTTTTTCTATAATTACGGAAGCTACTCACCGGTTTCATTGTATAGACGAGGGTGTTAGAATAAAGAAATAGTATTGGAAAAGTGAACAAAAGTTGGGAATAGTCAAAGTTAACTGCTTATTTCTAGTCAGATGAAGACGACTGTTAGTGGGACAGACTGGTAAATGCTGGTGAGTTTGGAAATAACTGTAGACTTAGATAACGAAGGTAATTTCATATGTCGAGGAATCATTTCTAAATTAAGAAATACCTAATATTCTTGAACGAATTAATCCAGATTTTCAAATTTAGTAAGCAAAATAATCCCAATGATTAACAAGTACTATCAGAGTTCACCCCCAAAAACATCTACCATGATCTAGCTATAATTTCTTACCGAATAAAAATTGAAAGAGATGAATCCAGATCTGTGTAGTAACGGGGATCCTTCACACCCAATAATCCAATATCATTTCTCAATCAAACACGGATCAAAGTGATGTTTTTGAAATGAGATATTCATGTCATATTGAGAAAAAAACTGATGAGTTATTACTATGTAGATGATTCCCGTATTACAAAAGTATACAATACATTCAAAAAAGAAGAAGAAGAATCGGATGGCATAGTCATCGCATTTTTTGATAAATTACCGTAGTGGGACAGTGGAAGAGTACAATGAATTGTGAGAGAAAGGGGGAGACTCTTGCCAAAGGCAATTATCAATTTCGAGTCGATTCGATGAGTTCTGAATTGTGAATTGCCACGTCACACAGTGTGGAGACGCAGAGATTTAGGTTACACTTCTTTCTGACTTTAGAATTCCTCACTTTGCACCTACATGACAACTGGTGAGTAGATCAAGTAGATTACTTAGTTTTCTAACTTTTTTCTTCAATTATCTCTTTTCTTTTTTGCAGGCGCCGTTTCAGTACGGTGACGCAGATAAATACAGAAGGCCTCCAAGCTATGGGAAAAGGCGGAGGTAACTCATTCTTTTTTTCAAGTTTCAAATCAGATGATTCAGGGCGAATGGAGACGGTCGGAGAGGATGGTATCCCGGCGGATTATAAAGGAAATCGAAAATTCACGACAAGTCTCGGTCACCTAGCATTGTACAAAGAAGATGAGGGGATCGGGACACAAGCCTCTTTCATTTCGGGTTACACAACACCTGGACCCAAAGAAAGAGCCACTTCTGAGCATGTCAAGGTGAGTTGGTTCTTCGATTGATAGAAGATTCCGAACATCAATTTTTCAGGCCAACCTAGGCGTAATGCTCGGTGTATACTTACCCACTATTCAGCATATTCTTGGTGTCACTATGTTTATCCGTCTTTTCTGGGTTGTTGGAATGGCCGGTGTCGCTTGGACAATGGCTCTTCTTGCCATATGTTGCTTATCTGTAAGATAGATTACATTTTTCTATTATGTCAATAAACTAATTTTCAGACTCTTTTGACCTCAATCTCATTATCCGCAGTTGCCACAAACGGAGTCGTCGAATCTGGAGGAGCGTACTTTATCATCAGTCGAAATCTTGGTGCCGAGTTCGGATCTGCTGTTGGAATTCTGTTTTATCTTGCTAACACAGTTGCTGCCTCCATGTACATTGTTGGTGGAGTTGAAGTTATTCTGATGTACTTGTGGCCGGAAATGGCGATTGGAGGAGCTGACGCACTTCATGATACTGAAATGTTTGGAAGTCTTTACAACAATCTTCGTCTTTATGGAACCATCTTTCTTCTCTTCCAAGCGTTGATTGTGGCGATGGGAGTGAAATTCGTACAACTTCTGGCTCCAGTCTCTCTGATGTGTGTTGTTCTGGCAGTCATGGCTTGTATTGGAGGTGGAATTGAGAAGCAAATCACGATGGACGGAATGAAGTGTGTTGCTCTTTTTGAGATTAATTAGAATTGGGTGTTTCAGGGTTTGTGCAATTGATAATCATCTGCTTCAATCTTCAATCATTACCCATCCGACTCACAAAAATCAAACAAGTTGGTTCAATGAGACTGTTGATTTCTGCAATCTGTGTGATAAATCTCTTTAGTAAGATTATTTCTGTGTTCTTGTTCCAAATTAAACCCAATTTTTAGTCTGGAAAGTGTGTTTTGTGCGAATGTGAACAATGACGAAGCATCAGCAGAAGACGATGTATTCTGTACCCATTACACTTCGAAGAAGATGACATGTCAGATGGCATTCCCTGGTTTCAACATGAAGACATTGAATGATAATATGTGGCCCGAGTATATGGAGAAAACAGAAGTCGTGCCAGGAGTGAGAGGAAAAGAAACTGCTGAAGTTGTACAAGATGAATCGTCGACGTTTTTCATGCTGATGGCGATTTACTTCCCTGCAGTAACTGGAATTTTCACTGGAACAAACATGAGTGGAGATCTTGCGGACCCGCAGAGAAGTATCCCAGTTGGAACAATTGCTGCAACCTTGACAACTTCTGCAATCTATTATGTGCTTGCAATTCTGTTCGGAGGATCTGTGAATCGAAGCGTTTTGAGAGATAAATTTGGTAGATCAATTGGGAACACAATGGTCGTTGCTGCTCTTTCATGGCCCCATCCAGCTGTTGTTACCGTCGGAGCATTCCTTTCCACTTTCGGAGCAGCTCTGCAATGTCTCTGCAGTAAGTGGACTCTTTCAAAAGTGAATCACATGGTTACTATTTATTGTTTCTTTTTTTGCAATAATGCGTTATGCGGAAAGTGAAATGCATCTCGTGACCATCGCTTCACTCAACGATTACGCTTTTTTCATCGTCGAGATGTATCTAGTTTGATTTAGGTGCGCCTCGTCTCTTACAATCGATCGCCAAGGATGATGTGATCCCGATTCTCGCTCCATTCGCAAGAGTTACAAAGAATAATGAACCATTCTTGGGATTAGTTCTTACTGTAATTATTGCTGAATGTGGAATTCTTCTTGGAGCAGTCGACAAGATTGCTGAAGTTTTGGATTTCTTCTTCCTCATGTGTTATGCTTTTGTCAACTTGATCGCTGTTCTTCACTCTCTTCTGAAGTCGCCCAATTGGAGACCTCGATTCAAATATTTCCATTGGTCTTTGTCTCTTCTTGGAGCAGCTCTATGTTTCTTCATCATGTTTGCATCAAGTGTCCCTCTAGCCTGTATCGCTTGTACTGCAACTGCTGCTATCTATAAATATGTCGAATGGAAAGGGTAACTCTTTGTAGAATTGAAAAAGACTTCAATGAACATTTTCAGAGCCAAAAAGGAATGGGGAGACGGAATGAGAGGATTGGCTCTGTCAACTGCTCAATACAGTCTGTTGAAAGTTGAGGATAAAGATCCCCATCCAAAGAATTGGAGACCACAAGTATTGATTCTCTTGACTAGTCAATGGTCAAAGGAAATGATTGATAGAAGAGCAGTTTCCATGTTGAATCTGGGTGCTCAGTTGAAGGTAACCATCCCTTTTGATCCTTTTACATAATATTTTCAGGCTGGACGTGGATTGGCTATTGCCTGTGCATTCTTGAAGGGAACAGTGGATTCTCAAAAAGATAAAAACAGAGCCAGAGATGTGAAGACAACTCTTGTGAAGGATATGACGAGTGTTCGACTTCGTGGTTTTGCTAAGACAATGTTCTACAACAACCATCAAATCAACGGAACTATTTCTGGATTGTATCAATCTATTGGAATTGGGGGTTTGAGACCAAATACGATTCTTGTCAACTGGCCAAATGATAAAAATGCTGATGAACTCGTCTTGTTTGCTGGTAAGTGAACGATACTTCGATATTTCGCAAGCTATGACTTTTCAGAAGAGATAATTCATGGAGCAGCTAACGACAACTGTCTCATCGTGACCAAGGGAATCACTGATTTCCCAGAATACTCAGAACGATTGACTGGCTTCATTGACATCTGGTGGATTGTTCAAGACGGTGGAATTCTCATGCTTATCGCCTATCTTCTTCGTCAACACAAAGTTTGGAAAGGGTGTACACTTCGTATTTTTGCTGTCAGTGAACAGGATTCGACGAAATCGGAAGATATGAAAGCAGGACTACAGAAATACATTTACATGCTGAGAATCGACGCGGAACTCTTTGTAAGTTCTGATGGTTTTGTTTTCCAAAAATCTAACTCGCCGTTTGAAAACTATTCATGGTTCGTCCCAGTGGAAAAACCGCAGAATAATTTCAGATTGTTGATCTTCTTGATATGGAAGTGTCGGATGAAGTGGTTGAGAAAGCGGCAGAAGTTGAAAGAAAGCAAAAAGAGCGTGAAGAGATGAGAAGAAGTAAGAGTGGATATTTGAATGACGGCTACATGGAGGATAACGGAAAACCACGTCCAATTACAATGAGACACAGTGATTCGACTAGAAGTTTCACTCCACAACCACATACCTCGATTAACTTGGATGAATCTGCAGAGACTTCTTTCACCGAGTGAGTTTATTCGAGTTGAAGAGACTTGCTCATGTCGATATCCGTTCGTTTTTCACTAAAACGTTCAAATTAATTGAAAATATCAATAATAATAAAAAAAGATTGCAATTAGCTAAAGCGTTTTCTCACTTCATTGACTCGAATGTTAGCAAACTTCCTTTTGGAGGGTATTTGATCGAATCGGTATGAAAATCGGTAGCAATATTTCCTACTTCTTTCGGTATCACCTCCAAAAATGCAAAATCGTCAGTGTCTAAAAGTGACGACATATAAAAGTTGTTATGTAAACTTTGGGCTCAAATTTGACTGTCCCAACCTAATCTCCGAATTTAAACGAAACTTCGTGCACATGTTCAATTCAAAATCTCAGTTTTGTGCTGAAAATCAGAATATTTTAATTGTCTAACAAAAGTTGAAGATGACTTATATGACAAAAGACAGTTAACAGTTTTATAAACGTCTATAGAACCTGTTTAGAAAGGAAATCTCGTACTACTCTGATAAATAATACTGTTTTCAGAAGTCTTTTCGACGACTTCTATCGTTCCGGAACTCCAAACGAAGAAATGGAAGGAGCAATGAAACTGAACATTCACAAAATGAACACCTCCGTCCGTTTGAATCGTGTCATTCGTGAAAACTCTCCAGATTCTCAACTCATCTTGTTGAATCTCCCATCACCACCAAGAAATCGGCTTGCATTCAACAATTCCTATATGGTAATAATCCATTTCTTTCAATCGAACCTATTCAATATAAAAACTTCCAGACTTATCTCGACGTACTCACCGAAGACTTGCCCCGCGTGTTGTTCATCGGTGGCAGTGGACGTGAAGTGATCACAATCGACTCTTAAATCAATTATCTCTAATTGTTTTCTTTCTTTTTTAATTGTTATAGGAATCACGTATCTAATACTATATACCATGGCAACCCATTTTTATATACACATGACGATGTCTTTTGATGTAATCATGACTCTGAAATAAATTGAAACTCGGTATTCCTTTTTTCCACATATTTTACCTATGATGTCATAGTACTCATAGTACGAACACAATTCTTAAAATAGGAAATATGAGTTTTTCTCGATTCCTTATTGTGAGTTCTCTTCTGAAAATATTTGGACGGTGGATTCTGGACAATGGATTCTGTGACGAAGAAGTTATTTCAAATTTTGCAGTCTGGGAAAACTACGACGTGTGCTTCTTAATGACTTCCTTCCCCTCATTTCGTCAACTCATGTCGTAGTTGTTGTGTTCCAAGAAAATTGAAAAAAAATAGAAAAGTTGAATCATTTTTCACTTCTAATTATATCCTGATTCCTTTGATAACAGTAACGTTTTTTTAATTCCTCGTTCGGTTTTTCGAACGTTTTTCAGATTTATTTCTGATGAATCCAGAATTTGACCTATTTTAAATGATTCAACAATTCGTTTCATTTCAAATATCCGGCTGCTCATTGAATTCATATGATCACTACAAACCTCAAAAACTACTATCAAGTTGATCTAGTCATATTGTTCCAAAATAATTGTTTGTCTCCTTTTCACTTCCTTTAACGTCAATGCTTCCGAATTGTTGCATGATGATTTTGCACCTTTTTATCCTTTCTCTTATCCAGATGATTTCATTTTGTATCTGTGTGGCCATTGAGTCTAAAGATACTTTTATCGTCTGCAATTAGTCGGTGGCATTTCACAAATAAGGAAGTAGTAAAAGTAATAGTATTTATGAAATGCAACTAATCCATCATCTCCTCTCATAATGCCACCTTCTCTTCTGAACTTCAATTCAAATTACGAGAATTGGGAGTTAGTCATAGTTCCTAGAAGTAAACTCAGCATTACAACGTGCCATCTTCGGAAATATTTCGAGTACGCCAGACTGTGGGGGGACGTTTTCTTATCAGTTTAAATATGTTGCTTATGTTTTATGCTTTCTTGCTATAAATCGTGACAGGAAACACCCGTTAAGACGTAGAGTGTATAGTTAGGAGTGGAAAAATCAGAAATAGTCACAGTTATCAGAATTCGCACACATTCTTGTATTATTTTCTTGATTTTTTGGTTTTCACAATGACCATGAGCTCATCTTGTTCGATTTAGTTTTAGAACTCGTAACTCTATTTTATAAAAATTAATGAAACACAAAAATTTTTGATCTGAAACTCATTTTTAAAGATTATTAACCCATATATTTGTTTGTCAATCTAAGTCTAATTTTAGAAAATTGTTTTGTCAATTTTTGGAGGTTTGAAAAGAGAACAACACAAACTGACTGTAAGTAAATACACGTGTTTTATTCCGGAAATTCTAAGTTTCCAGGATTACTTGGGTTGTATTAGTCCTAATCCAAAACTACACGTTTGCTTTAAATCAGACTTCTCACGGGCCGGACTGGGCCGAAATCAAAAATATTCTCGACTTCAAAAATTTTTGTTAAAATATGAGTACCGACTTTTGAATCCGGGCCGGATCGAGAAAAATTCGGCCCGGCCCGATTTTTGACAAGTCTGCTTGAAATTAAATACTATCTTTCTTAAATAGAAATTATCTTGTACCATAACGACCATAACGCCTCTTCAGATATTCAGAAGCGTTTATTCATTTGACTCCACTCTTTCTTGATGGGCGGAGCTTATGCATCATTAAGATATTCATCAAAATAAGTACATTTTGTACAAATGAATAGATTCCAGTTTTTTCATGGTAAATAGACCAAGTCCTCCTTTTCTGAGAATTTTCTCTGAAAACTGTAACCATGAGAACATCAACTAAACGCTGCGTGCAATCTGACATGTCGTCACTTTCGACTAGACATTCGGACTCCCCGTACGCATAAAATTCACGCATTTCTCATCAGCATTCCCTTCTCTAAATAGGTCGATCCAATTTCATGTCCTTGTAGAATATTCATATTTACTGGATCCTCATCCGTTTTCATCTTCTTCTCCAGTTCTTTTTTCTCGGTTTCCTCCCCCTCCACTTAAACTTTTTATTTAAACTTTGAGCTATTTCGGAGTAACTTTTTCTTTTATTCTATCCTACAACTCCCCCTCTTTTTCTCTTTTTTCTAGATCATGAATCGAATCAAATAATGAATTATTCTGTGAAATTTGCTACCTTTGAATGCGTCGAATACAATGAATTTTGTTTGTCCTCTGCCCCACCGAATTCGTCGTGTCGACGTGTAGGCGAAACAGAATAATGAAATCTCGTAGTCATTTTTTTCTTCTCGCGGTCCCGTGGCCTCTGTACCACGATTTTAGATACTACGGGGGGAGCACCGCCCATGTCGGCAGCCCACTCACAGTTTTCAATTGTTTCAACAATTCTTTGATCTTCTGGATGAGCCTCCACTCCAAAGAATTTGATTTTAACTATTCTTGCATTATGCAGAAGTGGTAGAAGATCCAATCTCCAGTTGAAGATGAGTCTAGTACAGGCTTGCGGATTTTCTCAACTTTAAATTTATATAACTGCTGAATCAGCTCTTGCTATTTTCGACCTACCTTGACTGGTATGAGCAGTGACCCAAGATAATTTGCTCTGTGGTCAAAGCTGTGGTAGGTTGGATCCAGTCTTTGGATTCTTCTTCTGAAAGCTTTGGTGGTTCTGTGGTGGCAGGCCATCCAGCATAATAGAATTAGGTCATATCTGGTATTTGAGAAAAACAAGGTCGAAGTTTGAAAAATGACAAGTTATTGCGCGCCAGCCTTAGCTGGTCTGACATAAACTTCAATATTTTGAGTTCTTATTCCCGGTATTCCAGACTGACTTATCTATGAAGTTAGTACATGTTTACAGCCTCGTTGACTCGACCCATCATAAAAATAAATTTTCGAAAAATTCCGAATCATTTCAGATCGTGGGCAAATGAGTAATATTTTGAATGTTCGTTTTCCCTCTTAAACCCAAAACAAGTTTTACTCGTTCACCTTCTATCTCTTATCTTTCCCAACTACCTCAGAATCCTAAATCACTTGTCACTCTCTCCTGTTGCCATCCTGCCAGTTTTGGAGATATCAGCTGATTTCGAAGAATCTCAGAGTACTTTTCGTGCATTTCCCTTCATCCTTACCACCCTCCAAGCAGTTATATTCCCATTTCTAAAATGTGTCAGTGAGCTCAGAATATTTGAATCTCTCCGCGGTCTAGTGAATTCCAAAGTGAAGAAGAAAAAGAAGAAGAAGGTCCCAAAAAGAATAAAAAAGAAACATTTCGTAACGCTACGATCTGTCAGGTGTCCTTTTTTAAATGTGTGTTTTGAATACTTCTTCTTTGCAAAAAACTATTCCCCAGAATAATTCATCTAGAATTGTTTTTGCTTGTTTCTTGATCTCTTTTCTTATTTTTCTACTTCTAATACTCCTTCTCCAGCTTCTAGCTTCCACTACCGTAACCCATTCTCATCTCATTTTACATTTTTTCTAGTCTCAACTCATTCATATAAAAACTATGAAACTGATCTTCGTTCTCATATTTCTTCCAAAATCGGTTTCCTCTTTTCCTTTTTCTGCAATCTGGTCCTCCGACGTCGTCGTATTTTTTGTCTCATTATATAAACATGTCATCATCATTAAAAATAGAGTTGATTCGGAGAGAGACGATTCGAAGGGACCAGTAAACGGTGCGCGTATGCAAAAAATTATTTTTATGAAAAGCAAAATTGTTTTTTATTGAATTGAAAAGCAGACATTTTCGTGTCCGCTCGTCATTCGAAATGAGAGAAAAGAGTCTACTCGATAATTTGATTTAAAGAGAAGATAAAAGAAAAAATCGGGCGGTCGGAGCAAGTATAAAACTGATGTTCTCAAAATAGAAACCCGTGAGCTATTTTTGGAAGAAAAGCGCCCTGCTTCTTCTTTTTTTGGGAGAAGACGTGTGGCGCCGGAAGGAGAAGAAGAAGAAAAAGGAAAAGAGAAGGAAAGTTGCACCCTGGGGGATGGTAAGACATCCAGGTGACGGGGATGATGGATTGTTTCAAAAAACTGAAATATGTTAGCGGAATTTTTTTTTCCAGAACGAAAAAAAATTGGTTCGTCGGGAAAAATAAAAAAAATTGGAAAAAAGTTTGATGGATGGGTCGAAGGAAAAGGGTATACGGTAGGCTTACATTCTACTGGAGCATTAATTATTATTCCCAGCTGGACACCTTATTATAGGTTAAATGAAAAAAAACTGTAAACCGAACGAACGTTCCTTTGAAAAGATCTTAAGATCAAGATTTCGTGCAAAACTACATCTTACCTCCAACTTCTCAATTTCCCATCACTTCCGTTGTCGTCACCTCTCCTAGCTCGGTGAGGCTGAAAATCAAAAAGTCGACCCCCGTACCCATGACCCCTTCTTCTCTTCCTCTTCCTACCAACTTACTCCAGAAGAATCTTATACTCGATACGTCACACAGTAGTTTTTTGTCTTTTTATTCTTCAACTTCGTCCTTCTTCATAGCCTCTTCTTCTTCGTCTTCGTTGCTCAAAAATCGCTCAAAAAGGCCCCACCCCTAATAGCCAATGATTACGTCAAAACCGCTTGTCTTCTTCTTCCCGTGTGCTTTCAGTGGGGGTCAGGACAAAAGAACCTCCGTGGAAACGTCTGAATCTCTTCGACTTTTCAACACTTTCAATGAATCTCTTGAGTTCGGAAATACAACGAAAAAGAAACACACTCGCAATGCTACGTAACATCCGGTTTCGTCTTGTTTTTTTTCGGACACGTTGAAAAGACCCCACCATCGTCAGTGGTTGACTCCTCTTCTGGAGTAACTTGAGAAGCCTCCAAAAACTTCAAAGTCATGTTTCCCATTGTTCGGGGAAGACATCCTACAGGACCATTTCAGTCTAGGTCTTTGACCTACCTGGATGCACATTGTTGATGAATTCGTCACCTCTCTGGATACCTAGGGCTCTCCAGTCATACCAAATACAGTCTAATGAATATCGAACAGTCTAGAGTCTCATCTATAAATAGTTACAAGTTTCGCAAGACTTACCGTAATCCTCCACATCATCGTGCCGCTTCTCTGTATTCTGTGTGCTTTTGTACTTCTAGCCTACAACGTCTATCAGGCCGCCGGGGTGGATCCGGGTTATCAGGTTATCAGTGACGTGCCTTCCCTCCGTTTTGACCATTTGCAACACTTAGAATAAGATACTTACATATTTCGGCGTTTTTCAAGAAGAAAAAAATTCGAAGAATGTTTTACTATTATGCGTTTGCATCAGTACAAACTCAATTCTTATCAGTTTGGAGTTCTTATCAAACCACGTTTTGCTTAACAAATTGGATCTTGATCGCTGACGAAAAAAAACTTCTCTGAATTCGTTGTTTCTTTTCTCTACAGGTTGTTACTGAGAGAATCAAGGCTTATGCAACTGTTCTCGAGGACGAAAGTAGTTGGGTCACCAGCTGTTTTCTTGTTTTCTATACACGCAGAATGTTCTAAACAAGAATTTTTTCGATTGAGTTTTTTTGTATTCTGGAACATTTTCGAATCGAAAATGTTTCGTTAATTGAGGATGGCCATCTTTATACTGTTAGATTCAAACCTAGTTTCAAAACTATAATAACTATCGAAGATACTTTTTTCAACTTTGATCCAAATTCACAAAAAAGAAATATCAGTAAACTTTTGCTCCAAAAAAGATTGAAGCTATTGACATCTTGAAATTTCCCGATGTCTCCGGATTACGATTTCCCTCCTTAAGGTCAGAACTTCTTCTTCTTTTTCCACTAATTCCACTTTGCCCTTGCCCATGTTGTTTGCTGGAATTGTTAGTCTTTTCTCTGCTTGTTGTTTGCAAATAATAATGTAATCTTTATATTTTCTTAAATGCATTTTTGTCTCAAATAATTCCAGCCACATGACTGTTTTCTTTTCGACTTCTTATCTTTGTGACTCTTGTTGTGTTTTTCCGTTTCTACCGTATTCTTCTATGTCAACTTTTAAAAGTAATTATGAAATTACAAACTTCATTTGTCACTTTGGTTAGTCATCAGTCCTTTTTAGACTCCATCACCTCATTTTCCTTTTTTTCATCTTTTTTCACTCCAGACATCCCAGATTTCTTACCGTACTCCCTCCGAATCTAGGTTCTCATTTCTTTGCAATCTGCTCTGCCGGTGTGCTTTATTGGTCCATGCTGTGTGCTCCAGAATCCCATGGGGTTGACGTCACCTTCCGTTTTTTTCTTCTTCCATTGCTGCTCTTCCTTCTTTATTTCAACAAAATAGCCCTCCCATCACATTTTCTTATCTCTGCATGAGTGTGTTTTCCTCCCTCCATGACCTCGATCCGCCTCGTGTCAATTTCAAGTTTTTTTTGAGAAGGAGGTGACACAAGACAAGTAAAAATGATGGATCGTTGTAGTAGTTGACCTGCATCCTCTTTTTCTCGGGTTTCGGGTTGATTTCGAGAGATTCAGGTGGCACGAGACGCAGAGAAGGAAGCTGCTGATATACGTACTACTTGACACACATGTACAGCACGGGGTCCCAACTAAAACATTTGACGTGAGAGGGAGAATATATACTTTCTTTATTGTCTTCTTTTTCATTTCTTATGCGTTGTGTCTACTGGAATTTTATTGGCATACGCAACACAGACACACCTGTTCAATTTTGGGAGAGAGCGACCCTAACGACCCGGAAGACGTCATTCGGCGTCTGAATTCTGAATTCTGAATCACACCGTGGCGAATCTTTAAAAGAGAGAAAAGAAATCAGATCACAACCACTTTTCCGAGGATTGTAGCCATTTGGTTAACCTGATTCTGTAATGAAATCAGTCTGGACATTTTCCGTTGGTAGGTCTGATCAAACACGCAAGGATATCCCAGAGAAGTGTTCTCAGATACTGCAGCACGTTTTTGGTGAAGTCATAATCTGATGGACAATGCCAGGCTGTGCTGGGCCCTAGAAATATAGAGATATAAATGCATATTTATTTAAGATTATTCTTAGAAGGCGTGGCTTCCACACATACAATCAAATCTGGAATCTCTCTGGTTTGATGTTTGTGTTGGATGAGTTTTTAGAGATTCTGGAAATCGGAGATCTTCAAACTTTATGATTTTCCGAAATTACCGTACTCCACTAGAGAATCTCCAGGACTTCAGCTCTTCTTCTGGAAATTTTTTTTAGAAACTCCTCCCTCTCCCCCCACTAGACCTCCGTTCCAGGATTAGTTTGCAGCTGCAATCAACAATTGTAATCTTATTAATTCAATTCTTGAACTCTTTTTTCTAAATGTGACGTGATATCCGGCGGGGAGCCTGGAACGAAGTGCACTCTCTCGTCATTTCTTTACCGCCACACAGGTTTCAAAGTTCATGGAATAGGTTCGAAGAAGTCCCTTCTTTGATACTTTTTATTCTTTTTCTTCACCTTTTTACACCTCCACACCACTATCCCACACATTCCAAAACTTCCACATGGACGCGCATTATTAGACTGAAATCAAGTGAACATGGCGGCGAATTTCTTTTTTTTATTTCTCGCCCACCATTGTTGTCACCCATTCCTTCTTCTTCTTCCTCTATGTTTTGACCGGATGCCTTTCTGGATATCCCCCAGAATCCTTGCCCTATCCCTTCTTCTTCTCCATGCTTCTTCATGTGGGGGTGGCGTGAGGGTGGAGGATATCAAGAAGAAAAAAAACGAGAGAAGAAGAAGAGAAGGGTAATTTGATTCGGATGCAACAACTTTTAGCCCCAAAAAATGGGTCACAATTTGATCTATCTTTTGTGAGAGACTTGAAGAGCGGAACCAACACGTCATGAACTCTTTCAGTGACTTGATTTGATTTTAGAATATAAAACAGAACAAATCTCTTCTTTTATTCCAGTTCCGCCTTCCTCTTCTCCATCTTCGAAACCACCCTCATCACTACTGTAGGAAACGGAAATGATGTAGGTTTGGATATCATGTCATGTCGTTTATTCTCTCATTTCCTTCTCCAATCATCCACCTTTTTGTCTTCAACAGAGTTCTCCATTGTTCCCAAATTAACCTTTCTTCCCATTTTTTGCAACAACCTCGCACAAAGACTAACTGGGTCCTGCAA
This sequence comes from Caenorhabditis latens, assembly GCA_002259235.3. Taxonomy (NCBI): domain Eukaryota; kingdom Metazoa; phylum Nematoda; class Chromadorea; order Rhabditida; family Rhabditidae; genus Caenorhabditis; species Caenorhabditis latens. The sequence continues at coordinate 12,606,328 of CM056093.1, read as the reverse complement.
GCCAAGAGCATTCCCTCTGAATCGGTCAGTCGTCCAGAAGACGTCGTCTGTCTGGTCCCCAGTCTTCAGACTTTACACCCAATTCATTTCATCTGCAACTATGTTATTCCCACTCTATCCTGCTGCAAATGATATCATGATCCAAAAGGATTTTAAATATTCCGTCGTTCAACCTACTCCCCTCGAAAGCGACGACCCTAAATACGAGACAAATCTGAAAATCCTTATCCACGCACTTTACACGTAAATCTACTAGCATACGAACATGGTGACGGAAATATAGAAACGTGCTAGTCCGGAATACATTCTTTGTATTGGATATTGTTTTTTCTTCAATCCCGGATTTCATTCAGACTATTAAAGCTAGAGAAATTAGAGGAAGAGGATACGGATTGATGAGAGCAATTCAATTCATTTCTGACAACATTTATAGAAATTGTCCACACTTTTCTCCTAAAAAGACTTAAAATCTATCTAGCAAACCAAGAATTATGAAATCTGTAATTCTACATATGAAAGTGCTTTTGGAAACGGAAAAAGAAAACACAAAAAAACACTTATCTTTAAAGATTCATTTATTTTATTTCATTCCGAATACATTTCCAGCTTAGTTGACTCCGCCCCCAAAACGGTCTGGTGTTGAAATAAGTTATGTACTCTTTTCAGTCACTACTTCTAGATATTCTCAGAAATAATGTGAGTTCTAAAAAGTAAGAATTTCTCTAAATATACCTTCGTAAGTTCAAATAAATATGCCTAGACTAGAATTTAACTTCGTTTTCATTATTAACCTTTCAATGTTGATGTTAAAAAAATAACAAGCCGGATCTGACATTTAACTATAATTTGATTTTGTGAATTATCGTGTACTCACTTTTTGATATGTGTCTAATTTCACTTTTTTGTTAAAATTCATTCGAAAAAGCAGAGAACTGTGTTCAGTTGCAGTATGAATCATTTTCGACCACCCTACTAGGATTAGTTAGTATTCTTGTTTGGGATAAACACATTCAACAAATTGAGACCTGATTTTTGAGATAACGAACTGACTATTGTGCTATGTGACGTGGCAGAATGTAGCAAGAAGTTCTGAAGAAAAAAGAAAAGTTGCAACGAAAATATCACATAGTAATGAGATTGAGAGTAGAGATATGACGTGAAGGAGGATCTGTTTCTACCTAAAAATAGTCTAACTTTTTGACTTGCTTCTTTGAATTTCCGTGTCCTCATTTTTTGAGATGTCAGCTGTGTGCGGAAAAAGAAACTCGCCGGGTCGTTGAGGGGGGCACCTGTCGTTAATCCGATACTTGTACCCACGCCTTTATGTTCTTTGTTGTCGTTCTGTTTTGACTTGAATTGATCTGAAACTGAGAGAGACACGGCTCACCTGATCAATCTGACAAACACCTTTGTTTTCTTCCGTCCTCTTCATCAATTGGGATGTCCTTCATTGGGATTAGACAGGGGGTCAACATCTGAAGGTGGGTTGGGGCTGAAGAGAAAGAGTTTCCACTTGAATGATCTGAATTTTTCTCGGCATTTCGAAAGTTCCCTTCTTGTATTTATTAGACTCAATAACATCCGGTCTCCATACTTGTGGAGACTCGAGTTTTTGGAAATGCCATGTCAACTCTTCCGAGTATTCTTCCAGATTCTTCTGGAAACTTGTAGAAACTTTTATCTTTTCTGGAAGTATTGCATCATTTGTTGTTTTTATACAAGTCCTCGGAGTTCTGGTCTGAAATATCTGATGCAAAAAGTAAAGGCCTAATGTTTTTGATGGAGATATCAAGAGCCCAAAGATAATCTGTAATTTAGACCAAAACAATTTTAGGCTCTCTGAACAGTCCAAATATTTAGCTTAAGATGTAATGGGTTTACAATAATATTTTTCAACGAAAGTGAAAATTCCAATTCCATTGAAACCCAATTTGTTAGAGTAGTTTCAGATATGACTCCTCGGGTCTTACCTTTTCTCATTTATTCTAAAAGGAATACGAGTCATCGTAATGTTTCTAGTATTTGTCTGACACCTCAGTGGGTTAAACCGATTAGATTATCAGCGCTTCTTCTGGTGTCAAATCCGGAATAATCTAATCGGATCAATGCAAAATATCAAATCACCTAGCAAGTTCTATTTCTATAATTCAAAAATAGTCATCGTTCCTATTTTAGTTTTTTTTTTCTATTTCTCTCCCTCTGTTCTTTAATTGTTTTTATTAATAAATTCTACGTCACAATTCAATCAGGTCATATGTCCCCCCTTCTTGTTACCTGAATTCATTAATTCTTTAGTCTGGATGTCATCTTTAATGTTCTTTACCAATTGTTACAGTATACCTTCGTAGACATAATAACGTCGTCATAAAACCAATAAAAATAGGGAAAAAATAGAAGAGAAACTAGATTTTTACGTCTATTTTTAGTGACGGTCCTTTCCTTTCCTCTTCTTAACCTTTGCCTTTCCTTTTTTCATTCGTTGAAAAGGAAAAAGGTCCTTTCTTTCTGTGACATATATCGTCATTCAGGAAACAGAGATAAAGAAGAAAGAGAACAGAATTGAGGATGGTCCGTTTTCTTATTCCGAAACTCCCACGTCCCCGTATACGAATTACTTGAAAACTTGCGTCATTAATTTGTGTGGGGCCACGCTTTCTTGTCGCTCTTTCAATGAAAAATCCCTTTTGAATGAATTGAGAGAGAGGGAAAACTGGGGTCAAATGAAAGAAAGAAGTCAGAATGAAGATAATATTAGAACGCTCCAACTCGCACTTACTTATCATTTTGTTTTTTTACGACACGGTGTTCTCGTCGTCATTTCTAGTTTATCATTAAGTACTCTCTCCCCCCATTCTTCTCAATTTGATAGATGTTAGATGTAACTTTGGAATTGTTTCTATTCATATAGATCTACGTATGTGAAAATATACATTTCCATTTATGACGCTGGTATGGATCATTCGAAATATCTTTGATTTCTATTCCGGATCAAAACAGATTCAAAAATAGACTTCGTTGAATTAGTTTTTTGGACTATTCCAGCTGATCTGATTCTTCTGGAACAAAATAATTGAGTCAAATAGTTAACAGCAGCCCCGTTGGAGCCATATCTCGCCCACCCTACTTCTGAACTCCTGAACCATTTTTTTGTGCTCCAAGCTCCAAACATCTTCTGATGTCATGAAACGTTCGGCCCAATGTTGATCGTTACCTTTGGTATCCAAATCTAAGCTTGCTTTTATTCATGCTTTGAAGATCATCTCTAGATTTGGAGGTGTGAAAAAAGTGGAAACAAGTGCTAAACAGTTTTCCATAACATCAGCTCAATGCCTTCTTTCTGCCACTTTGATATCATATATTGCGGGGCGTACTCGATTTAAAACCTTTCAGGTCAGAAGTAGGCAGATATAAAAGCTGATTCTTTCGGTGCAATTGGAGGTGCTCCTCCTGAAGACGTCACTTTTCAATAAAAGTCCGAAACTGCCTATGAACTGAAAATAAAGTCTGTTAATCCTCGAAAAGAGAAAATCTTCTAAACTAGTTCCCCCTCCCTCCCAGATTAACTATTCTGCAAAGTCCCACAATGTCTCAGACACGTTTTCAGAATCTTATTTTAATGTTTAATTACCTTTTGTCCTTCCTTCAAATCCTCTTAGACGTAAAGCTTATCTGCTGATTTGGAGGTGTGAAAAAGTAGAAACTGATCTATTTTCCGAAACATCAGCTTCATTCTTTATATAAAATACAGAGAATTCTAGACAATGTCAACTTTGTGTTCTGATTAGACTCTCCTTTTCCACCCATTTTCTTCCCTTTCCCACCCCAATCAAATAGATCAGACCTGTTCCCTAAATAGACTTCATCACGCCCTAATCGTCGTTATTTTCTGCCCGTGCCCCTCCCTAAACATATTCTTTTTCATCTCTCTCGAGTCTTTTCATTCTTATTTTCTCCTCATTCTCCTTCTACTTTTATTCTGTATCCTCTTCTCATTCCCTCCCCTCCAATCATCTGATAAAACAAAGCAGGAGAAAAAGAAGGGACTATCGAATAACACTGAAACGTAGTAGGAAACCGGAAACATGGCGCCCCGAGACGCAGACCCCGACGTCTTCAATTCTGACCACACACGTCACTGAACTTTCAAAGATACAGAAAGAGAGACTTCTAAAAGTGTTTCATATCATTTCTCATTTATTTCTAATCTAGAATTGCGGAGGGAGGTTTCCAAATTTATCAAAGCTTTCGAAAGGAGAGAATTATGAACAATCCGAGATTCTTAGCAGGGGGATCATCTCGATTAAACACATTCTCCACCTCTTCTAATGACGTCTCTTTTTAAGGATTTTGCTCCTGCTCCCAGCATAATCTTCTTGATTCCGGTCATTGTGCCCCCATTTCAAAACATATACCTTCGCACCCCTTTCCCTTATTCTTCCACTAATTTTTTGTGTTCTTCCTTTCTCTTTTTATAAGAGGTCTGACTCTTTTTTTGGTCAGGACACGAACAAACACGTTCTATTTCTTTTCTAGACAAATCGGGATGTTCTGACACAATTTTATCTTGTTTTGAAGATTCAAAGTGGGCTCAAAAGTTTCGTTTGTGGAGACTAGAATTTCAGCAGAAACCCAATGAATTTCGAATGAAGTTGTTCGAACACTCCCATTTCATTCATGTCTGCAAATCCATCGTAATTTAAAGCGTCGTCGACCGTATTTCCAGCATGGAACTGATAGGTCAATCTTCTTCAGCTACAGTACTCCCTCATTTTTCTCGCCCCCTTCTTTTCCCATTTTCGTGTTATTTTCTTCTTCTTTTCTCCTTGATTTCTTCGATGTTCGGATCCTATCAAAGAGCAGCTTGTCCGATCCATTTCCATTCTTCTCCCGCCTGTTGTTTTCTCTCCGTCTCTGCGACCTGGATACTATCTCGATTGATCCATTCATATATCTGAAAACATGGTTCTAATCTATTGCAAAGCTGACCAATTCTGACGTCGAGATCTATGCTCTCAGCCCCGCGCCAGACCGCCTACCAAAAAAAACTTTCTTTTCTTTTCTCGATTTGAAACTATTTATTTCATTCTCATTGTTCGAGAATCTTCCTCTTCCTGGGTGACCTAATCCAAATGGACTTGACGTGTCTTCTCATTACCCTTCCAATGTCTTGTGCCTCGTTAATCTCATTTCATAAACACGTTCTTCCTCTCCCTCAGAGCACTCTATTGTTCCCCATTCTTCCTCTTCATCATTATTTTTATCACAACTGAAACGTATTGTTTTGTTTTAAGACATCCTCTTCTTCGCGCACGCTCCGTGTCCTCGGCAACATTCGGACTGAGTACTGCGAGTCTTGCGACACAACGACGACGACCACGACGACGACGACGACGACACGACGTCGGTTTACAACAGATGCTCTTGCAAAGGATAGGCATAGAACATTTGCGGATATGGATCCTTTTACTACTCATCTCACTTGTCCCCGCAGCACTGATAAGAGATCGCAGAAGAACGTCAGGTTAGTACATTCTTCCCGTTTTCATCTGAAGTGACGCGACTTCAATCAGAAAGACTAAAACACGGAAATACTGTTTACAAAGTCTAGGTTTCCCTTCTATGAGATTTTAGACCTAAGGTCACTTTCCTCTTTGATTTCTTTCCAAACAGAAACCAGTATTTTGCAAACTATTCGGTTTTTGTCTTCTATAAAAGTCATTGTTTACTGTAATGATCTCACGAATAAGGTATTTTTGATATCTAAAGAACGAGTGATGACGTGTGTGTTTCTTTGTTTTTAAGGCGTTTTCTCTCTTACACTAAAACTTTCTGACAGCTTGAATGATCTCAAAACGTAATCGTCATCTGCAAAAAAGGAAAACGCTTCCACACAATCTTTGTGCTTCGTCTTCAAATATTTGATCTCAATATCAATTTGTTTACTTACTATTTTTTCAGACGACTTCTCGTTATTCTCCTACGACTACGATGACCATGCACCGGATGCAGAATCTGCATTTCGAAAATTTGAAGCTTTATGTTCAGCGAGGTAATTGATTTGAGATTCAGAAGTTTCAAGTGTTCTAATTCTAAAATTTCTTTCAGGTCACAACAACCGAACACCTCAAAACCTTCATTAATCGACGCTCTTTGCACATCAGCATTGAAAAAAGAATAGGGTTTTTTCTCAGTTTTTGCTCCTTTTTCCCCACTTCATACTATGTATTTCGTTCGTTTTTCATTTCGTTTTTTGTCATTTTTGACAGTTCAAAATTATTTTTCTCATTTTCCCCTTGTTACAAGAACAATTTTGATATCTCGAGCCACGTGTCTTCTTCATTTTTCACCTTCTCTTCGCCCCGCCCCCATTCACCCCAACAGCCACTTAAGCCTGAATGAACTTGATTGTCCCGTTGATCTCAAAAAAATCAAACAAAATGTCCTCAGAAAAATAGATCTCACAAAGTCATCTCTTTCTCTTTCATTTTCACTCTCTCTTGTTGGACACTTTCCCGCACAAATCATCACTTGTTTGTACATAGTATTCCCATTTTAATTGTTTCTTCGGGATAATTCAGACAACCTCCCACCATTGTCACCTCATTTTGGGACAATGGATTGTGTGGGCCCACCCAAAACCGTTTTTTTCTTCTCTTTTTCTAGTCTCTTTTATTGAATAAAATTCATTTTGAATCAATTATTGAAGCGTTTTGTTTTGACAAATGACGAACACTGATGACTGGTTTAGACTTCTGACATTTGAAGATTCCGAGTATTGCTTGTCGGTAGGGAACAATGAAATAAAATGATATAAATGGATCTAGAAATGATGGTAAACAAATCAGAATACCCAGGAGATGCTCTGAAAATTAATTTTTAGAAGTCTCTTATTTTTGTCCAATTTCCCCCAACTTACCTGTCAACAACATCTCAACATTATTAATTTGGCTATAGATATAACAACTCGGAAATGGAATATAACAGATAACAGGTAGAAATGTTTGACAAGCGAGTCCCTGAAATAAAATCCTATTTTCCACACTGTTATTACTGCTAAGTATCCCACGTAAGCCAATGTTTTTGAATGCTCTTTGGTTTTCAAAGACATGCCGCCGTTATCATTGATCAGATGGATAACCCGTGTGGTGAGAAATCCTGAAACGGCTGGAATCGCGTAGGCACCGATTACGAGTAGCAATGTGGCGGAGAGAAATTGGAATGAAGTGATTGTGAAGAATCCGACGAATGGTTCGTAGATTGATAGATCATAAGTTGGATGTTCGAAGTAGGTGATAGCACGAACTTCTGCGAAATTCCAAGGAGAAGTGAATGGAAGAATCTGGAAAAATGTAACCTCGAAGATCTTTAAAACGGTTAATCAGTGTTAAAAACATTTTAGAAGCTAAAGAATTAAGAGGGGGAGTCCAGATGAGCTTCAGATTTCAACAGATTAAAATATTTATATAATCAACATGGTTCAGCCTAAGTTGTTGCAAAATCCAGCTAAGTAGAATCTTGGAGTCAAAAAAATGAAGTGGTACATGAAGGGAATTATTTCATTTTTTGAAAACAAATACACTGTCGGATGAAAATGGTTCAAAACAATATCAGAAGTGCTTCACTACTTGATTTGATTGAATTTCAGATCTTGGCACCGTGCCAAGAAAAGCTCCAATGCCAGTGAATGCTCTACTTCAATGGCTACTCAAGTACAAATTTCGTATCAATATCATGAATTCTAACAATGACTTTCAAGTTGGTTTCGAAATTTTCCCCAATTCTGTCATTTCAAAAAGAACTCACAATGATGGCTAACGAAGGAATATAAGTCAACGAAATCATTGTGATTATCCTTTTCCGTGACTCTCTTCCCTTACGTAATACTCGAAATCTGAATATACTTGTGTTGGATATCCCGAGTCCAACACAAAGTGCAACTCCCTGAAATTTGAAAATTGTTGATGCATGATGCTAAAAGTTATCTGCAAACCAGGAAGAGATGATATGCAGTGAAACATGCATTTGGTCCAAACGATCTGCAGGGACCGTGAGGGAGAACAGCGAACGATTTGGAATTTGGAAGACTTCTGGAATAAGATTTGTTAAAGAGTCTCTTGATTTCCTGTTACCTGTGTTGAGTGAAGAATGCCAGTGATATCAGAACAATTTGCAAAGCACAAGTATTAATGAGAAAGAACTTCAGATTGGTTAGGATAGCAGGTGATTTGGTCAGAATAAGAATTAACAAAACGAATTGGAAAGTGAGTCCTCCGATGAAGTAAATGTTAAAATAAATATCAACATAAGGAACGAACCGATTGGAATCCGAAGACATCTGAAAAATATAAAACTTGTTTTGAAATGCAAAAGAAACCTAGGAAAAGAGAAAAGTTTTATAAGTATTTGCTCTTAAAGAAAACATTTGGAACTGATATTTTCTATAAAGTCGAAGACACATTTCCTCCGTAAAAGTTTTCCAAACCTCCCACTCAAAATCCAATCTGAGGAATGAAGAATGAATATGTTCCAATTCCACAAAAATCTGACTAATATATATGCACAATACGCCCATTTACTCTGATATCGAAAACCACAGTGCGTTCAGTTTGACGTGGGATCTGAGCTCCACTTTTCTCAAATTATATACCAAAATACGAGATAATTCTAGAGTATACCATGTTTTTCTGTGACACATTTTTTCATATTTTCTCAGAAAATGGAGAGGAAAAGATGGGGAGAATGGAACGTGTTCACATGATGATATCGTTTGTTTTCAGAATTAATTTGGACCGAGATCAAGTCTTGAAAATACAGATTTACATGTTGGAAGGAATTACCAGGAAGCAATGCTTGAATAGTCAGCACATCATGAGACACAAACCTCATGGAACTAAATATCTAACATCCTAGGATTCTGGTACTTTGACAATTTGGAAATTCCGAAATATGGTGATTTGAAACTATGGGAGTCAGTAATTCTTGGATTCTACAGGAAGAGTTGATTATTATTAAACTATCGAAAAATGAATTTTAAAAATTCTCAGAATTTCTCATTTTTTTTGGATATGTGACAGACGAAATCAACGATAGAAAAATTGGTAAAAGTTAAGCTAGTAATACAAAAGTTTAAAAAAGAAACTTTGAAACAAAATCGCTTTCAGTTAAATATCAGAATGGTCATCGTCATAAACCAAAAGACGGAAAACATGAATTAAGTCACAACAATTTACGAGTATCACTAAAACAACTGCATTGGCTGAGAAACATGCAATCTAGAAGGTTCGTAGAGTGCATTACTTTAACGCAACATTCAAAAATGGAATAAAATGTTTGTGGTCATCTTCTGTTTCTCGTTTATCAGATCATTGAGGAACTGGTCAGTGGAAGAAGAGAAAAAGAAAGTTATGGTTTAGATAAAAGTTTCTTTTTCTGTGTTTTTTGGAAGAAGGATGAGAACAAACTAAAAAGCTCAATAGATGCAAGAATTTTCATAAAGGAGTTTCAGTTTCATCTCAAGATGATTTTTCTAGAATTCTCAGGATTTTGGATAGTTTCATCTGAAAATGAAAAAATACTTCACCTTTCTCAGTATTTCGATTCCAGCTGAGGTTTTCTCCTAGTTTTAATTCTGAATCTTCTTGTTTTTCCGGATTACTCCGATCTTCCGATCGTTTCTCTCTCTCTCCCCGAAATATGTGTTTTTCAGGAGAACCAGACATCAAAACGACGCCATCCTCCCGCTCTCCTCCCTTCCATTTTTTCCATTCAATTTTGTTCATCTGCCAGTCGATTGCATAATAATTTTCAAACCATCCGCCATCTCTCAACGAAACGAGATCTTTTTCTTTTCCTATCAAGTGGCTTCTTGTTACGCGATGTGACCATCTGATTCCTCGCCTCACCGCCTTCCTCTTCTTCTTTTTATGGGGAGAGAAGGAGGGGAAATGCTTCATAATCATCAGACAGTCTCAAAGTAAACTAACAATTTGAGATGACTACTGTTCTGTTTCTTTGTTTTTTATTCTCAAAGATTAACATATATCTCCTCCTTCTCATCTTCTCTCCGTCTCTTTTCAGAATTGCGCAATCGCAATTATAAATCCAGCAATCGCTACTTCTTCCCGCTTCTTTTTTTTGTTTCCGATCCGCGACAATTCGTATGATAACAGGTGTGTATTAGTTGCCAATACACTTCTCTTCTTCCGCGTATTATCCGAAAAAGAACTCACCGTAAATTAATAGAATGAGACAATAAGATTTATGATGACTGTTTAGCATACTCTTTTTTCTTCTTTTTCAGAGAAGATGACTTTCTTGAAGATGTTTCGATGAACTATCGAGGGGAGTAGCCTGGAATAGCGTTGATATATTTGTTGTTCATTTTATAAATTTGAATTTGAGTTTAGACCATTGGCACACGTTTTTTATTATCGTTGCTTACAAAACTCGAGATTTGTATTTTCATATTTTTTGAATCTTTTTTTGAAACTTTGCCTGCTTTTCGCAAGATGTAAGATTTAGAAAATAGTTCAGTAAACTGTAAATCTAGAAATCATTCATGTTTTTCAGAACCATTTTTTCTTTTTATGCTGAGTTTTTCGGTCTGAAAACAGGAAAACTCTATCAAATTAGTCTTGTTTTAAAACTTTTTTCTAGTTCAGGCTGATCTTTTACCAATTTCCAATTTATGGTCCATCCAATATTTCTCAGAGCTCCCGAGCTTGAAAAAACTGTGAAGCACGTTTCAGTTAAAGCTTTCCAGTATTATTTTCTATTTTCGGACATTCCTCTTTCATTCAAACTGAAAATTGTTCTAAACATTACACTTTTGAGTTTCTATTCCAAAAAGAAGGCCTTCCATCCTTGCAAATTTCGAAATTTGTGTTACATTGACTTCCTAGAGAATTTTCTAACACAAATTCTCCAAACAACTCTCTAGCCCCCCATATCTTCCTCAATCTTTTCGATTTCATAAAATTGGGAACCTTCTCCAAATAGAGTGTAAACTGTTCCTTTAGAGTATTTTATCTATCAAGTTTCCTTATTAGATTGTTTCTTTGATTTCCCATTTCCATTTTAATTCTCTCTCAGTTCCAAAAAGTTTCATTTCTGATCATCAAACTGTTTCCTCCTACCCTTTTTCAGCCGTCTTGAAGTACGTTCCCCCTTCTTTTTCCAACTTCTTCTTTTCCTTATTCTTCCGCTTCCCTTCTCCGTTATTCACTGTACAAACTAGTAGTTGTAAAGTTGATATGTCTGGAAAACTCTTCTTCTTTTGCTCTCTCCCACCTCCATATCTCTCGCCCCGAAAAAGGTGAAAGCGTGCGTCGACGATTTCACTTTCCGGTTTCAATGGCAAGTCCGCGATTGCGTAACGACGATCGAATCGAGGCATGGATTTTTTTTGTTGAAAAAAGAAGAAGAGAAGAAGAAGAAAAGGAACTGAAGGTCACGATGATCACTCAATTCAAGAAAAGCGATTTGAAAAAGTAGAAGCAAATGGTTTTTGGATTAAAAAGAAGCTGGTATGTTCCCTTCTCTTCTTCTACTTCTTCTTCTTGGCAATTAGGAAAACCGAAGGACAAAAAAGGAAAAGGAGTATGATTCGAGAACCTGATTACTGATTACTTACTACTCCCTATCTTCTCTTTTTTTACAGTTAATGTCTCATCTTTCCCCTGTTACCACATTAAGAATTCTTGAATCAATGATGTAATTGGTAACATCTTCGTAACCGTTCAGAACCTGAATTCTATCTGTCTTCTTCTAGTTTTAGCCTTGAACTTTTTTGTTCATCATCCTCCTCCTCGTGACCCTTTGACAAGAAGCTTTCCGTCTATTACCGTTTCCTTTCCGCACGGTGGCCTTCTACTTCTTCTTCTTATTCTTTATTTTGTCTTTTCCATTTCTCTAATCGTGCCGTCGGCATCTGAATCAGAATCAACTGACGACGATGCCCTTGTCATCAACCCTTTAAAAGACCGGTTGGATAGTGTAGTTCAAACAAGCTTACTCTCACTTGTGACAGGAAGAAACGCAGACGGTGTGGTGCTAAAATCGCGATATTACACAACAGCCATGCCATCGGATGAAGGGGAAAAAAGGAGAAGAGAGGGGGAGATGAAGGCGCCACGACTACTACTGTCTACTACATCTTACTTCATACCCGGTGAAGAACCATTTCCTCATTCCCACTTTTTTCAGCGTGTTCGAATAGTTTCTCGAAATTCAGTCAGGTTTTTGGTTGGCTCTTCTAGATTCCATATACCGTAGTCTCTCTTTATCTTTTGGAATGACTTTTTACGGTTGAAAATTGAGCCTGTTGACTCTAAAATAGTGAGGGACATAGTACAAAACCCAGCTGGAAGCGTTTAGTTGCTTCTCTCGGACTCACAGGTAGAGTCCACGAATGCTCAATGAATCTGAATGAGCTCTTACTCCAATGCTCGTAGACTATGAAAGTTTTCTCTGAAAGCGTTCTCAATGCTCCCCTAGGTTATCCGAAATGACTTGAAACTTCTCTCACTTCACACCTGATCATCTCTAGTAGAATGCCCCCATTCGATGAGTCATCAATGTGCTCAGAGTCTGCTCACTCCCTAATCAACTCTACACCTTGTCAAGTATCTAGTATGACCACTCTACAAAGAAATGCCATCGACCAACTGTCATCTCTAATCACATCTCATCAGTCCTTATCACATCTCTGCTGATTAGCTGCAGAGTTTTTCTCATTTTTGTTTATTACTTCCAAAATCTCTTCCTATTTTTTCTACAATTAGTTTTCAAAAAGGTCTTGAACACCCACCGTCTCCATTCTTTTTTCCATTTTGCTTCTCGCTTATCCAGTTTCTCATTGCCATATTCAAAAATATTCGTCTTGTACAATTTTTTGCAATTCTGCCGCCATCGCTTCCCCTCTCGTATATCTTGCGCAATCATCCACAGTATTCCGATGATTTCTCTGTCTCTCTGTGTCTCTGAATCTCTAAATGAAGAAGGAGAAGCCCACTTGAAAAACAAATACAATGTGCATAAGTTCACACATTTGAAACACTAACAAACACATATGCATACAGAAGAAGATAGAAAAAGGAACAGAGATTTCAGATGCGATATGACTTTTCTAGCATTTGGGAAAGACTAGAGAACACTGTAACAAACAAAAACAACATGATAGAAAAGCAGTAAATTGGAAAATAGGAAAGTTGTTGAAACTCAACACGATTAGACTAATTTTGTTGGTTTTTTGTTGGTTTTACATGTCTCTTGTTATCTGAAATTTCAATAGCTCTGTGAATTCATTCAAAAAATAATTATGTTTTTCATACTCACATCTCTGCTTAAATTATTGGGTATCTAAAACCAAAAATACGGTTTACAAAATATAGCTGAATATTTCTAGAATATTTCTTCAGTTGGAAAATTTTTGATAGCTCTCACTGCAGTTGAGATATTGTGCTCCAAAATCAAACTCTTGCTACTGAGGGCAGTTAGAGGTTTTACGGTAACCTATATCCTCTGACTGACTACAGTTTTGTGATTTTTTTTTGAGAAATTTTCCCATAATGATCTCAAAACTGGCAAGGCATTCTCCGAACGATCATTTATAAAATTCTAGCTCTCTTTGAATCTTCCCCTTGTCTCTATACTTTGCTCTTTTCCTTTTCCAGCACAATGCCCTTTTCCTCTCCTTTTTCATTTTTTCCCCTCTTATCCTTTTTCTATTTTCACTCTTTATTTTTTGACCACAATTGCCATTGACTGCCATTGATACCTGTTCATAGGGGCTCGTCCTTTTCCGCGAGCATCAGCGCAAACACAAATAGTTGTTTTTGTTGGTATCCGGTTGCCTATTCGCCTCCTCACCTTTTCTCACTTCTTCAATATATCTGTTGACATTTCCACTTTGGTCATTCGCACTCGAAACATGCACATTCTATTCTTTGCCACTCTCTTCGCTTCTCATCGCATAGTTTCAGTTCTTCTCCATGATTTTGTCATGGATATTCACTTTGGCAGCTGCAATACCGCCTACATTAGGTCATAGGAATCGAATTCAAGATGACGATCAGATGATTGTGATTTCTGATAGCACAGATTCTCTGAATCTTCAAGATTTCGCATTTGCAGATAAGTTGACAAGAGGTTTGTTAACTCCGACTGGATCAGAGAAGTAAAAAAGAGAAGAGCATTTTCAGAAGAACTCTTTGGGAAGCATATTCCAGTGGAAGTTGTGAATGATTTCAAATCAGATATACGGTTACCAAGGAGGCATAAAGTGAGACTCTATTTCTATTGACTATCAACATTCTTGAAACAAAACGTAGCCAGATCAAGTAGTATTTAATCTCGTATTATTCACTCAGTTGCACTTCAATACTACAGTATTCCTTCTCCTAAATCTCTTTTTCAGAGAAATGGAGTATCACGAGCAGCCAAGTTATGGCCGAATGCTCGAATTCCTTACGCGATCTCACCTCATTATTCTCCTCATGAAAGAGCTCTTCTGGCTAAAGCAGTGAAACAGTATCACGAGAAGACATGCATCCGATTTGTACCACGACAAGCTGGAGAGCCAGATTATCTTTTTATTGGAAAAGTTGATGGGTACGTTTTCACTTTGTAGCTTTATAACTAGTTTTCTTTTTCAGATGTTTCTCAGAAGTTGGACGAACATCTGGAGTACAAGTGTTATCTTTGGATAATGGATGTATGGAATATGCAACGATTATTCACGAGATGATGCATGTTGTTGGGTTCTATCATGAACATGGTAAGCAACTATTGATTCTGGAGAAAAACTGAGAGAGTGACACTTTCAGAACGATGGGATCGTGATAACTTCATTGATATCATATGGCAAAATATCGACAGAGGAGCACTCGATCAATTCGGAAAAGTTGATTTATCGAAGACATCATATTACGGTCAACCGTATGATTATAAGTCAATCCTTCATTATGATAGTTTGGCTTTCTCGAAGAATGGATTCCCGACAATGTTGCCGAAAGTTAAATGTGAGTTTTTTGTTTCAAACATCTCAAGTACTTCAGCAATACCTAACAAGTTATAGTTCGGCCAATGTCTAATCAAAATTTGAAAAACTAAGCATTCAATGGCTCGTACACTCAACTATTCACAGAGCTATACCGTCATTGAAATTCTGAATGTTCTCAATTTTTTGTCGTGGAATCGAACAAAAACCTTTTTCTGAAAAGGAACAATTTCAGAGTCATTTATGTAGAGTTGCCCTTCTTTGAATGAATGACCAGGAATCAGTTTAAATTTCTATAAAAAATTATGAACATTTTCTGTGGCACAAGATGCAGTAATGAAATTATACATTCAAACTCCATTTCTTTTTAAAAAGAATAAATCATGTATTTCCAGCAGCTACAATCGGTAATGCTCGAGATTTCTCGGACGTGGACATTTCAAAAATCAACAGAATGTACAATTGTCCTCTTGAAAAGAGTGTAACTGCTCCATTTGCCAGAGCAAGGGTTTGGAATCAACTCTCCACTATACTCATCTCAAATCTCTTCCATTTTTATAGCACGTTCCCATATATTCCCCACAATATCATCATAAATACGAGGATCGTCCGAAGATTCCATTACGATCATTTGATATGCAACAGGGACCGATAATGCCTCCAATGGCACAAGTTCCATCACAAAGTCTTGTTGTTTCGAGTAGTTTTGGACGGGTTAATTATAATACGAACAAGCCATCGCCACAATCTCGTTAGTTTCTTTTTTGGAAAGTTTTATATCAAGACAAAACATTTAATTTTCAGAATGTGAAGACAGAATAACAGTCTGCTGGTGGACGGCGGATCGTTGTAGATCTCCTGCTATTTATCAGGTTATGTCATCTTTGTGCCCTAAAACGTGCAAATTCTGTTAGTTTTCTAGTTCTCTTCTCATTTTTATTTTCAGTTTGACCCCCTTTACGGTGATCTCTTTTCTTTCAAGGTACTCTCAGTCCATTCACTTTTTTTCTCTTCTTTTCCCGTTTTCATTCTTTTTTGTTATCTACGGGTTTTGTTTCTTTCAATGCTTTCATGTTTCTTTTTCTTTTCAATTCGAAAAAATAAAAGAAAAACTAATTCATTATTTCGTTTAAGAAGAAATATGTATTTTTATTTTTTTTCAGATTTTCAGATTTACAGATAAAACAATACTTACATTTAAAGCTACCCAGTCATAAATTTCAAAATAAAATTGGTTTCAAAAATTGAAAATCTAAAGCCACCCTTCAAGATATTCTCATTCGGTTGTTGAATCGGAAAGTTGAAATTCGAGGAGATTCTGATGATGGAGGCAAGAAGATTCAGCTCTTTTATTGAATCCCACCGGCAGTTATCGAAGAGAAGATTAACTTCTTCGGGATTCTGAAGAAATGAAAAATTTTTGAGTTGAGCATATATGCAACATACTTTAGACTTCTGAAGGCAATCCGGGTGAATTGGAAGACGTGCCAAATATCTCAGCGCATGAATCATCATGTCCATTGAAACTGTCACATCTGTATTGAACAGTTCGATATTTTGAATTCTCCTGTACCCATTTTGATTCTTAATCAACTGCTCTATTGCATTATCATCGAATATCAATCCACTGGAACATCCACTTCCATCATTCGAGTTAAATCCAAAAATTCTCAAATATCTCAGTTCTGGGAGCATTTCGAAGATATCTCCAATTGATTTTGTTTCATTGCAATAATGAGAAAGTGACAGATATGTCGAGTTGGGAGTTTTCTCCAGATGTTTCAGCACTTTCGAGAATGGTAAGTTCGGATTGTGGTAGACTATCTCAAGCTGGAAATCAAATATTAAACACTGAGTTTTCAATAAGAAACATACCTCTCGAATGCTAGAAATCCAGTCGTCTAAAATTCCACTCATCATCGTTTCATAAGAATCCAAGTCGACGTCTTCACTCAAAAATATCAGAAGAGTTTTCGGAGAATCCACGTGGCGCAGCACTTGTTTGACTGTTTCAGAATTGATTGGATCTTCTTCAAAACCTTTTGGTCCATTCTGGAAACTGATTTTTTTGATAGTTGGGTGTAGAAAAACAAGAAAACCTACCGATGTCCCAACGGTGATTTTGAATTTGGTACCATAGAGTTCCATAATCAGAGAACTTGGTTTGAATTTTCTGGAAATTTAACGATATAAAATGTGATATTGCTCCTTAATACTCACCTCGTATAATCACTGAGCCTGTGAATCTCTCCATTCCATTTCGTACTAACTCTTCTACAATTCTGCAACGTGGCAGCATCCACCAATTTGAGAATGCTCCAAAGTGCAACGTCATCAAGACGTCGACACGATGTGCTACTCATACTAAAAGTAATAAAAATGACGAGACGAAGCAGGTAGGTAGATGGTGATTAAAATGAAAAAGAAGAAGCCTGGAGAGTATTGAAACGGAACGATTTTAATGAAAAAGAGGAAGAGTACAAGAGAAGAAAACGGGGAGAAAAGAGAACAAAAGCGGAGAAAGTACAAAGTGAGATAAGATATGTAAAAGTGAAGAAGAAAGATGAGTGAACATGTCTTGATAATATGTAAATGAAGTGGAGAACGAATAAGAAGAAAAAGAAGGTGATAACACACAGAAGTGTATACAATGTGAGAAAGAAAGGTGTCGCCTCCTCTGCTTCTTCTTCCGGATATCACCCCCGATTTCTACTGCATTATCTCACTGGCTGGCAATTATATTTGATAAGTTGACAAACAGATCGAGAATCAACAAAGACGGGCGGCTCTCGCTTCTCTCCGCAAGGTGTCTGACATCCCCTTTCATCCGTTCTCCCACGCAAAAGAATTGTTGAAAATCGTTTGGATTTGTATTGGTTTCGAACGATAGAGGTGGAACAGAGGTTGGGAAATGTTTGGTCATTTCCATTGGAGTACTGTAGGATGTTGATGAATTAATAGCTTTTTATGCTAGATCTGGAAAAGTCACGTTTTTACTACGAAATCGAAGTCAACTATTCATATTGTTGAACTTCAGCTCTATTGTTGAACTTCAGCTCGCTTGTTTGAGAAAACTCTGCCAAAGTTACGGTAGCACATGAATAATACTAGCATAGCACGCTTCTTACAACCGCGCTCTACCGAAACCGAAGAAAATAGTATGCCAAATTGAGAGACTCAAAGAAAAAGATACTTTTTTTTCAAGGGGATTTCGGTGGAGTGCAGTTGTAAGAACTGTTCCGAGGTAATAGTTCAACTTTCCTTTTTTTTCGTTAAAATTGTGATTTGTAAACAATTTTTGAATACTACTGTAGTTAAAACGCAGAAATTCAATAAAAACTTTATATTATATTAAAAAAGAGAGGAAAAACCAAGAATTGGCTCATAAATTCTTTCCAGAAAAGAGGGAAACCAAGGGAAGAATTTCTTATAATTGTGAACAAACAATAGATTGGGAACCAAGAAAAAAGAGAATTGGAAACGAATGATTCATTGGAGTTTATGACAATTGTTTTCTTCAAATATTCATTTGTTTCGAAACTAAAAGATTACAGAGATCGAGAGAAAAGTGGAAAAGATCGAAGAAAAGAAGAAGAAGAACAGTGGAAACAGCGCCCACAAACTCTCGAAACGTGGCGAATCTCTTTGCGATCAGCTGTCATGTTCTCCCCTCCGTGAGCTCATTTCAATGAGCACGTTGTTACACTTCGAGCAGTTAAAAGATCAACATTTTCAATTCTTCGAGAGAAGTGTTCCACGAGTTTTAACAAGCTTTTTGGACTGGTTTCCTGATTTTGAACTTGGAAAGTTCAATCAGAAAATATTGGATAAACTATTAAAAAAAACAAATAATCTCTCAAAAATCCGTATTATTCCTGGATAAAATCCATACAGTTGTCGAAAAGATAACATCGAAACCCGATAGAAATCGACCCGCAAACTGCAATTGAGGTTGTGATTGTATCTTGTGTCGCACGTTGAAATTTTCCATGAAACACTGCTGTTTCCAGATTCTCAGTTTACAACTAGAAATCACCAATTATCATAACTATCATCACATTTACTTGCACCATAACGTTTTATGATGCGAACAAAACCTTTTATTCGTTTTCTATCGAAAAAAAAAGTAGGACACATGGTGGCATGGGAATGAAGAGGCGAGAAAATTGAACAGATTGAAGCTGATTACCTACTGAGAGAATAATTGAGATTCTAAATTGCATATTGTTTAATAGAACAGATTATATATATATATATATAACACATAACTTCTGTTTTTGAACAAGAAATTGAGAGTAGGGTGGGACGTTCTAAAGTTTGTTAGATGACAACTTCAATTAACCGTAGGGGAGACATTTTTGCGAAGACAATTGCACGAAATCGTCCTGGCAAAATATGGACGACGTGTGATAAAGGGAAACATAATACAGCGAGATGGGGGGGAGAAGGAACGACGAGGTCAAAACATCGTGACTCACAACTAAGGAAAATGGATGAATTGGAGCCGTTGAGATTCAAAAGAGCTAAGATGCATTATTAGTGATTGAACAACAAAACGAAATTAAGACAGAAACAATAAAAATTATTGTGACTTGATTACTGAAATATAGAGGAGGTTAAAGAACATGACATGATATATTATATGAGGAACTGTCAGCTTTTGATGAATTTATATTAAAGCTGAATGATGTCCTGGCGTCATATGTTAGTTTCGGTCATCCGAGCTCGTTTATTCAATGGCTCCACTGAAAATACAGCGATTTATTATTCTGATCGTTGTTATCTTAAAACTTACAACTGCCATCTCTTGTGAAGTACGATGGAGATGAATGCCGATCGTTGGCCAACGTGCTCATGATATCAGCGATTAGGTGTGGATTACTTTTTGTCAAATTTATGAATCCATCCGACTGAAAATTGGAATGATGAATAACTTCAGCTTTTCAAGTTAAAACAACTCACCGAAATTACAGAATTAGCATTCAAACAAATAAACTTTATTGCTTCTTTTTTGAACTCAGTCATATTGTACAGATCGGCGTGTGCAAGATGTTTACAGATGGTGTCGGCGGCGAGATTGTTTCTCATTGCCTATAATCTTCAACATGTTTATGGAAATAATACCACAGCGGAGACTCCCCCCAAAAGTCACTTACCATTTCAGCCAAATTCTTCAGTCCTGGAAGAGCGTAACGATCTGCTGCGGCTAGAATTTCGAGAGCATGCGATCCCATGTTAGGACATGTTCCAGTGTAGATATAGTACAGTAGTGCCTCGACTACATCATATTCAAGATCTTCCATGATAACACGAGAGTTTTGAGATTCAGATGTATGTGATTCCATCATTGCGGCGAACACTGGAGACCGAGCGGCGAGAATAGCACGATGAGCACGGAGTTCTCTTCCTTCGACAATAAATGTAAAATCAGAATGCTTTCCACTGCGGAATAGATTCTCAAGATCTTTCGTCACTTCTACCGGTCTCGGCAGTTCAGGAGCAACGGATCGGATGTTTTGAGAAGCTCTGGAAATAGGATATATTTTTTATTGTCTAACATTATTGACTTACTTCGTCACCGTATCGAATGTTACTGTGATAATAAGCGAAAGATGCAAGTCATCGGTTGGTTGCACATGGCCAATTAACACTTCTCGTCGAATGTATTCAAAATATCCATGAAGCTGCAACTACACAATTTCCAAGTTTATCTCTATAATCATACAATCTCACCTGTTGTGTTCCTGAATACACAGTCGTTGGAGTTTCGTCGCCTCTGTTGTTATGAACCGAAAACTTGAATTTCGCCCTGAACGTTGGAGCAGTCTGCTGGGCATTTTGATTCGTAAAGCACTGAAATTTGTTCAATGTAGATATTTGAAACGAAAGAAAACTGTTACCTGGAAAAATGTAAAATCTTTATTCGACTCCTTATTTCCTTGTGGATGCAATCGAATTCTGAAGCAGATGTCCGGTAATTCAGGCAGACCTCCAGAGCTCGAAGGTAGACTAGATGGCGCAGCCTGCAATCCCCATTCATCATTCTGGAAACGGAGCTAATTTGGATGTCTTTCCTAACGTATATTAAGATTTCGAAACGTTGGTATCTGATCATGCAAAATCGTTTGAAACGTGAGTTAACTAAATCTGTACTCCGAGAAAAAAACTATATTCAAAGTTTTCAAAAACTAATTTAGAATCAATCGGAACGAAGAACTTGTGCATATATAAAACTTACGGAGATGTCCTTGATCTTTGCACTTGTTTCTAGATATCGACATTCAAGTTGCGAGAATCCTCGAATCGTCCATAGATGTCTGAAATCATTCCTTTCAATTACACACCCAAAATTAGAAACACTCACTTATGAGTAAGAGATCGAACTTCCGAAGTTGAAAAGCTATCTGCAGCATGCTTCAATTGCATTAATGTGTTGTCCATTTTCTGGAAAATAATTCAATTTGTCAAAAAAATAGATGGAAAACAGAGAGAAGGGTTGGGTTTGATGATAAGGAAATAGCAAGGAGGTGCTGCGAATGTGACTCAACGAAATGGTGGGAGGTGTTATAAATAATGGGAAACGAACTCTGACAACAAAGATCGTCGTGAATGATGACTAAGAACTCGCTTTTTGCTTTTATTCATGAGAAGTTGTGCAATCTAGTCACATATTTTCCAATTTGTTGAGAAATAAGAGTAAGCGAGAGCGCGATTTCTTCATGAGATTGAGGAAAAAGGACACCATTCTTGCGCACTATTATGAAACAACAGTCTAGTTTTCGAGAGAAATCCTCTAGAAAATCAATACGACTTTCGACTTTTTAACCGAAAAATACATGTCAAAAGGAGTAAGTGAGCAATAAAAACTTAGCAATGACTTCCAGAAGACATTTTCACAGTCACGAGAATTCGGAATAAACATGTATTTTATGTTTAGGCACGATGATGGAGAAGAAAAAGAAAGTGGATGAGAGAGAGAGAGGGGTACATGTGACAATAGAAAGCCAGGAAACATAAGAAATAAATTGAGTTCGAAGTTAGAAAAACCAGAAATGATAGATTTGAACCCATTATGTACGAGTTCAGATTTCGTAATCACACATCAATGTCACAATTTCGGATAGACGTTTGCCAAGTCAAGGACACAAACTCAACAGAGACAGAAAACACGGATTTTTGAGGAAAAGTGTATTCTTAAAGTTATAGCGAATCAGAATGGCATTTTCAGTGAATTTCGTCAATCTTGTGAAACATCTAGATATCTAAAAGAGCTGAACTACGTGCCACCGAACATACTAAACTATGCGCAAAAAGCAACACACGATGGCTCTCATTCGTCCGCAGAAACATCAGGCACAGAGAGAATCGAGTCGCAGACACAGAGACTAGTGGAGGGATGCACATTGTACCTCCATTTTCCTCGCCTTCCCACACGGCCTTTGGTTCATTCCTATGTTTGCGCTCCAAACAATATACGATATATTTTGACAATGTGTGGTTGATTGGTTTAGAAAGGATAAAAACAGATGAAAGAAAGGAGATGACTGTGAGTGAGAAGAGAGACAAGAGAAGCTGCGAAAACAGCTATTTGTGACAGCTGGATTAGGCATCGAGACAGGCGCGGACGGAAGTTTTTGAAGTCAACTGTGGATGGAGAAGACCGTTGAATTATATCAAAACACGCAATTTCTCCCTGCATCAACACGCTCATGACTGTTCGTTCGCAAAGTCGTAAACTTCCAGAGGCCAACAGTTCACGACCATTTTGCTGGTCTCAGTTTGAGATCAATGAACAAAATTAGAAAGTTCCAGGAGATCAAATGACGCAGAGCGATATGCATCTGAGAGGAAGTATACGTAAGGAAATGAGGAATCGTTTATCGATGAGAGCAAAAATCAAAAACGGGTCAAAAGTCATAGAGTAAGCAGCGATGAGAACGTGGCGATTATTGACACAAACACAAATCGATTCTATGATCCACAGAGAGCATGGAAACACACTGCGCGAAGAAAGACGATGATCAGTTGTGACCGACTGACACTGGTTAAAAGAGTGAGTAGTTGTGAACAAGATTCGACTGTGTTTTTGCTTTTCCTCTCCTTCTCCCCTACTTCTTTTTCCGCATTCGAACAAATATTTTTGTTTTCATCGCCTGACTGCCGTATTTTTTCCCTGTTTTCACCCCCCGACTATGAAGCTTTCCTCTGAAAAACGACGGTGGAGACCGGACGGAACCCAAAAACATTATCTGTCAAACCAAAGCTGGAGTATGTTCGGAGAATGCTTTACGAATGTGTGGAATCAACAAATTGCTAGTACAAGTCGTATAACCTCGAAAGAAAAAATTGCTGCACTTTTCCTATTTGATCTTTTGAAAATAAAGTACCGAGCGAAAACTGTTGGGAGAAATCGGAGGGAAATCATTTTGTTCAATGGAAGAGACGGAAAGCGAAAAGGATAGAAATAGAAATTGAAAAATGGAGAGAAAGTTGCAGACTGCTTCTGCTTTTTTCTTTTGATCGTTTTGATTTCGTCGCTTGGATTTTCTGCGTCTTCTGACTCACATTATGAGTCAACACGTGTTACATGTCTATGACAGAACAAGATCAAAAAAATAACGATTAGTAAATTTGAGTCCATAAGTTATTAGTTGGAACTGATGTTATAGAAAGAGTCACATTTGTAAAAAAAAATATTACAATAAATTCCTTTGATTCCGTCTACGAGAGCATAAAACCTAGGGACGACCAGAGAGAGGTTTAAAAACTAGAGACTGCAGCACTGAGCCGCGTTTGAGCCAGGAAATGAGAAACGTGAAAAAGTGCAAAAGAGGATTGAGAGTTCAACTGGATCATTGAGAGGAACGAATCGAATGAAAGCAGTTTTAACTAGAACTGATTGTGAGAGAAAGGTATGACTGAAGATAGAAAAAAGGGAAAGAGAACGAAAGTTTCCAAACCGGCTGATGATCATCACTTTCAGTGATAGACGATAGGCCGATAAGCGAGAAATAGAGACCACCCGGTGGCGCTTTTGTTGCTCTTCATGTACATTTCTAGGACAAGAGATCGAAATGTGAACCTAACGGACGAGACCAGGCCTACCCAGTCGTAGGGCCCACTTATTACAAAACATTGAGAGATAGAATGAAACGCAGACACATCGACGCACCGAGGCGACGACTGAAGATCGAAATGTACGGAGAGTGGACGAGGCGAAGGACGACGTGCGAGGAAGACGCCTTCATGCAGTAGACGTTTTTGGTCTTTCGGCTCTGTCTTTTCATGTCTATGCTTCTTGACCTTTTATTTCCTCTCGATCGTCTCAATTTCAGCCAAAAACTGGCCGAATCAAAAACCGATCTCTCGTCCTTCCTCTTCTTATCTTCTGTCGTCTTATCAGTTTCAATTTCGAAACCGAACAACTTACGTGACACTTTCACACCTTCACATTCTCATGAAAACACTCGGATATTTTTTGAAAAAAAATTGTCAGGAGGATATAAAACTGAATGTCAATTGCGAAATGGAAAAAAGAAATAAGCGAAGAAGGGGGAGAGAGAAAATGAGAAAAGAGACATTGAAACAAAGGAAGAATAATAGTGTGAACTGGATTTCAAATGCTGGTGCCGGAAACAAAAAGAGGAAGTTCATTAGACTACCTAAAAAGAGAACAAATATAGACAACTGAAAACATTCCGATTGTCACGAGAATACCATCAAAATATTTTGATTTTCAAAAGGTCAGCACATGACGTGGCAGACAGAATTTCTGTGTACACACTTGAAGCAGCTCATGGCTTTCGATACATACAATTTTCAAATTTTGAGGGAACTGAGACTGTTTTCTAGGAGACTCGTTCTCCTAGAGTTGTTCATAACACGTGAATCCATTTGAACAGAAGTGGGCAACGAGGCAATTTGAGAAAAATAAAGATGGAGAAGAAGCCGGAAATAGGAGGCGGGACTCTAGGAAAAAACCTAAGTAAGCTAGGCAGATCTTATGTTTACACGGAATTGGTCGGCTACGGTGATGGTGGTGGTCGATAGCAAAACATTTGAGCGCCGGGCCGGGAGGGTGCGATGAACATGAAGAAGGAAAAGAAGACAACCGAGTGGGCAGAGGAGGAGACGAAACAAGTTTGTGTTCGACGTCCCGAAAACAGCTTCGTTCCACGACCCACCACGAATTTATCGTGTCTCTGTGTGACTGGTAGCCCCCCGAGTGGTCAACAAAATGACTGATTTTTGTTTTTTGTTAGCGTCGACATCATCAAAACATTATATTTTTGTGCCGACGCTCAGCTCGAACGACGCAGTTTTCGTAAAGTTTTGAACATTTTTAGTAAAAACAAAGAGTGCAAATGGGCGGCGTAGAGCTTGAAGCCGTTCTTTCGTCATCGAGCTCGCATAATTCCCTAGGAATGCTGAATCTTGCCGGTTTCCGGAATTCTACAGAATAACATAATCAGAAATCGGATGGTGGAACACTAACGACACAAATACTCTTCGGTTTTCCTCTTTCAGTCGGTTGACGGTGATGAAAAATATTTTTGTGCGCCCAAACATTCTCTTCGACAACTCGAATAATATAAATATTTTTGTTTTTCGACAAAAATGACCGCGTCGCACCGCTCTACGGGCCCGTGTTTTTACTTTTCAGAATCGCTTCTTCTGGAAAACACATACGAGTATACTTACTACACAAGACATTATTAGGAACACCGACCGACTGCCCCGACCGAAAAACTACAAAAACTGAGAAGATGGAGACTTCGTTCGTGCTGGGGATGAACATTCTTTACAAGAAAGCATCCGAAAATGAACCAATACAAAAAACAGTTTTCCGTTCATTCTCCAGCCATCCGATTTAAAGAATCTGGGAGAAATAGAGAGAACTCTCAAAAATTTTCTATTCTTACTACGAAGACTCCACTAGGATATAAAATGAATTAATGTGAAAATACAGTAATGATGCAAAATCGTTGTGATTCCATCGGACAGAGCAAATAACATAAACGATGAATGATGACTGAATTATACGAGAGAACCATAGAAGAGAACCAAAGATTTGATCTACGAGCTCTATAAAGTACAAATGACCTTTGTATGTCTGGGATTTATTCTTCCGAACTGCCTCGTTTCCACAAATTCATGAGTGATGGGTAGAACAGACATACTTATTTTTCTTAGCACACACGACTACAGCGAGTGTATGTCTCAAAACAAATTCGGAGTGAACAAAACATGGATTTGTTGTTTTTTGAGATACGAGTTTTCAGCACCGAATAAAATGAACAAATTTGGAGAAAACTAAGTATGTGAAAAACAACGTATTCTTCTTCTTCGCGAGGATAGCGAAAACGCGGAAACGAATGTCTCCGAGAAGCCCATAACATCACATATGGTACTATTTTCGAGTTTTCTAGTCAATCATTTGTTGACCAAGATAAGCATTCGACGGATTCTCAGAGTTAGCTGTTTGTCGAAAGTTCAGTTATTTATGTCGTCTGCCGAAAACAATTCTCTTTTTCATCGAAATTCGATAACTTTGGACGAAAGAACATTTACGAAAATAAGGATTACAGGGACTTCTTACTTTTGACTTATTTTACAGAGAGAACAGTATGAACGCATGTGACAAGAAGAAAGGAAATATAGAATAGACAGTGAATGATGAATTCGAAGAAAATGTAGAATTCTTTTTCACAGAAATTACATGAGTTTCAGGAATCGGAGAGAAAGTCAATTTCTTGCATGAATTCATTTCATTTTTAAAGATTTTTAACAAAAAACTCACTCTGACTTGTCCTAAATAGATGATAGACGCCATCTCGAGCCTCGAATATCGCCGCAAGCTATACTTTCAAAACGCAATTTTTTCGTCCGCAAAAGTGTGCTTTCGTGGTTGCGGTCTTTAGCAACTACCGTAAGCGGAATAAAATTGCTGATGAAATTTCGTTACTCTGAAACACAGGTTCACGAAGAAAAGGTAGGAAAATTAGTATTAGAATCCAACAAATTATCGTATTTTATAGCATTGACCTTTTAAAAAGATAGCAATCTGTACATAAGTCTGACCTCGTAAGCGAGGTACCCTCTCTTCCCGGATTTCCCGATAGGCAAAGTTCAAAAAACCAAATAATTGACAGTTTATTTCTGAAACCCGAGTGTAGGTTTATGAAAAATGCATAGTTTACAAGAGTAACTTTTAGAAGCGAGGTAAAATAATTTAAAGCCATTGTTTTTGAAGCTGTGAGAAATATTCGTCGGTTTCTTTCGCCGCCATTTGCATAGGTTTCTCTTTGAGAATATCAGGAAACGGCGATACTGGATTCACGAGTCTCATCTGAAACCAAATGCTTTATGTCTATGGAAGAATTGGCTGACATACTCTCATAAATACTGCCTTCAGTTCATTTTTGAATTGTGGAATCAGATAGTAGAAAAGGCCGAAAACGAGTGATCCATAACTGAAATCGGGATGTATTGTATATTTGCAAAAAATCAAAGCAGTCGACTTACGTAAGTACACAAAAATTGAAAAATGTTGCAGCCACATTCAAGAATGTCGGAGATAAATCAAAATTATCCAAGGCAGCAGATACGGTAGATAACAGATTGAAAAGAGCGACAACGTTTATGATTGTTTTCATAAGCTGAAATAAAGATTAGGATATTTATCAAATCTCATTGACAACTCACCTCGCAAACACGTATATTTTCAGAGATCTGAAATCTTTCAGCCAATGAGTATTCTCTTTTGCTCTTTCTCAAATTTGAACTCTCGTGAAGCCTTTTATAATTGTATTTTTCAATTATCGCTAAAACAACTGATGAGATGATGTTGATAACAAGTACAATTATATGATAAACCAGGGTACTTTCAGCTGAAACACATACAATAGAATTGAGATTAGGAGGAGAAAAAAACTCACATTGGTGATATAGATAAGACAGTAAAAGACCACTTCCCGCAGAAACAGAGAGTAAGAAAATACTTATATAATGTCGACTTCGTTTTTCATAATCTGAGAGAAAATACGAAGCACAACATCGTTCGATCACAAATCCAGGAAGAGAGAAAGAAACTATAATTTGCAATATTTGAAAAACGGCATCGAACAACTAATACAGTAGTAAATTGTGACTTACCGAAAAAATAACAAGTACATCGAGCAAGTGATGCATAGTAGAATGCTGGAAGTTCTTCATTTCTCAAAGTTCGTGAATGAAATTCATACCCAATCCATTTTCTTTCGAATTGAAAATCAAAAAAATTTGAATACTTCGAGAAGTCAGCTGGATCAAATACTCCACAACTGCTGCTCTCACACAATTTTGAAGATTTTGATGGAATATTCTGTGTTTGAATAGTTGAAAGCCAAGGAATATTACTAGTGGATAACTGTAAATGTTCATTTTCATGTTTTCTGGAAATCATTGGAATCAAACCTGATACAAATGCATGCGAATTCGAAATAGGTCAATACTTGGTAGTAGAACCACGTGTCATCTATCTTGGATTGGTTTGAACTATAGTATATTAGGTAATGCATGACGGTAATATTCTGAAATTGGAAGATTTTCATTTAAAGAAAAGATAGAATAACACAAAATTCTAGACAGGTAAGGTTGAGTGATCATGAAACAACTCATCACACGAACGCCTTCATGGGGAGAGAAGAAAACTAAAAAAGCAAAAATCTCGCCTTTTTTCAAATTTCACACAAAAGAGATTCGAAATTGCCCAAGTCATTAGTGTGGTTTTGAACGATTTCTGGAGTTTCAAACGTAGTTTAAATTTAAAGACTTGCCATGTCAAGCTGGTTGTCCAACCTAGTGATCAAATATTACCAATAAAATGGAGATTTTCTTTTAGTTTTTTCTAAGAATGGAAATCTAACATTGTTTTTTTTCGGTGGGTACTGATCTTTGAGTAAATAACAATTAGTAGTAGTAGTGGTTGTTTGAGGTTGAAAGTGTTCCAGATGAAAACTCACACATACTTCAAAGATAAGCAGGTGGAATCTAAAAGATCACGTCTTAGAAACATAGCATTGACGTTTGTTTTTTTGCAATTCAGATATTCTGGATGTCATATTGTGAAATGAGTTCTGACAAATCAGAGTAACTCAATCAGCACAACTAGTCATAATCAATCAAAGGGCCTGACTATATTTAGTGCGGGGGTAAAGAAAAAGGAATTAGGTTATGTCAAATGATATGAATGGAGTGTCTGTTATTATGATAGCCGGAAAGGAACGAACTGAGACTGAAATCCAAGAAATCTCAAGTTACAAGAAGATTTGAATTTTGTTTTTAGTCTCATCCACCAGAAGATCAAATGTATGATTTCATCGTTTTTTGAAAGGAGAACTGTGACTAGGCAACTGTGAATGAACTCATTCAGGCAAACATGAATTGAAACTCAACTGGAAATTCAGAGCTTTTTCAATTGAGTTTTTTCTAATATGTTCTCTTTTAGTCCACCGAAAATCTATACTCTCTGAAAAATGATTTAGGTTACTACTGTAGGATTACTGTAGTCTTGGAAAAACTGTTAATAGAATAATCTTCTAGTTTTCCATGGATATTTTTGTTACCTATTTTTCTATTTTGCAACCCAAGAAAATCGAGAAATAGAGCTCTCCACCTGCATATTTACTTTACTATTCTTGTCACTGAATCCAAAGAAAAACAAGAATACAAATTACCTCTCCGTCAATAATTTTCATGATCCAAGTGATTTGAGGTGAAGAATTTTGAACCAATTTCTGAAAAAATTGAAAATTATAGAGAAGGAGGTGAACACAGTAATTGGGGGTAAACATGCAACGAATTTTGAAAGTTGAGAAATTAAATGATTTCATTTTTGTTCCAGAGTCTGATCTGTTTTGAAATTGAATTTATGTTTTTGACGAGTTAATAGTTGGTCAGAGTACACGTTTCAGCTGTGTTCGAATTCTGGTTTGTTCAGATCAAAATAGAAAGGTTTTCAAGTTTGAACTGGAGTGTTCGTGGGAATGTTTTCAAGAGGGTTTCTAGAATGTAGTTATTACTTTCTGGAAGAATTCTAAAAACATTCAGTTAACTGCTGGAATGAATACATATATATACCGAAAAAGGGAAAATGAGAGATAAATCGGTTATTCTCATTACTATACCTCCTATACAGATTCAAAAAAGTATGTTCGAAACCTTGAAATTGACTAGAACACCTTCCTTCTACGTAAATCCAGTTCCTCATAACCCCTTCTGTTAGTTGAATTTAATCAAAACCCACTTTTCCAATATGTTTTATTTATCAAATCAACAAAATATTCAAATAATATTCAGATTTCTGTCAATCATGCAACAAATCTGACTAGATGTTTTCTAGATGTCAAAAAGAAAGAAAATTGAGAAATGATCGGTTGGAATACATGGGATCACTTCAGATTTTCATCTCGTTGGAATCAAACCAATTGAAATTCACATGATGCTCTTCTCTCCAGAAAGGAATGGATGACAAATAAAGGAGGACATCATCGATAAACAATATGTTCATTTTACGAAATTGGAGACGTTTATTCAAATGAAAAATCAGATTTCTGGTTATTGAGGTTTCTGGTTAAAAATGGACAAGTTCGTGGTTGCAAACTCAGAAAGAGGTGTGATTGTTCCCACGATAACAGCAAACGTGACCGAATCTGGATAGAAATGAAAAAATAGAATGGAGCCGGAAGAAGTTGAAAAAGAAGGGGAAAGTGTTTGGATTCTGACAGAATTCTGGAGAAATTCAAAAGTTTGAAAAATCAGAAAACGAGAGGGGTCAAAAGGATCAAAGCAATTAATTAGGAGGGGTGGCATCAAGAAATGAGATGAATGAAAAAACAAAGAATCATCAAAAGAATCAAACTAGATACGAAAGATTCAGAATCTTCTTTCAGAATCTAATAGTATATCTTCTGAATATTCTGCCTACACATACTTTTCAAATGATTGAATAAATGGAATCGGCGTCGTTCTAGAAGTATTTTCGCATCATCTCTTCCGGCTCTAAAATCTCCATTTTCATTTTGAATGTCATGAGAATAAAATAAAAGCATACTTGAAGACTTTTGCCAATTCAGACACTGCTGTGACACGTGATGCCGGGTTGATGTCATCGAAAACATTCTGGACCATTAGAGTATCCTTGAAATGGTCCCTGAAATCGATAGAGTTGGAAAACTTTTGAGAGTCAGTACTATAGATACCATTTGGAAACCAGTGAATCGGTTCTACTTCTGAGTGAACCTGACTCTTGAACGTTGGAGCAGCCTGCTGGGCAATCGGAAACACTGAAATTCGGGAACGGAAGGCATTATTAAGAAATTGAGCAGCTCTAAGTTTTCTTTAACGAGAGACTTTGCGAGTTCAAACGTTTTTATTTATGGATTGAGTTCATCAAAGTGGCTATCTATATAGCGGATTTCATTCGTTAAACTACTGTAGTTCAACTCGCTCCGTATATTTTCAGAGACCTGAAATCTTTCAGCCAATGAATATTCACTTTTGACTTGAACTCTCATGAAGCTTATTTTACTTTTCAATTATTGTCAACAAATGGATGAAAAAAGTTCCCATTCATCAGAATGCAAAAAAAAGAGTTTTTCAGCCATTTCAGCCAGTATTTATTTTTCTGAGAATTTGAACAGTTTCAGAGTATCCTCAATCACAGTACGAGCAATTTTTGATAAAAATGTTTTCTGTCGAAAAAATTATACACATTTCTCTGAAAATCGATTTTTCTGTATCAAAAAAGTAGCTCATTCGACAGAGATTTTCTATTGTTCAGAGGGATGGGACCTTTAAAAAAATATTTATTGTTCCGCCTAAACACCTGAAAATCCTGGATTTTCTGTGCATAAAATAAAAGAATTGAATTGAAACAAAAAAAACGGCTTCACGTTCCTTGCAGTTCTTTTTTCAGAATAAGGGAGTCTTATTTTTAACGTACTAATCGCGCGTTCCAGAAACCCGAATAGATCGCACTTCTTTTTGTATTTTTTTGTTTACAACTTCCCTGTCCACGTTTCATTCCTTCCCAACCTAACGATCCCAAACAGCCAAATGGAATACTACGACCACTCGTTTATGGAGATTGATTGGGCGAAATATCAAGAACTGTTTGCAACAGGTATGTTCTCATAGAATCCATATTTTTCTTCACTGTCGGTTTTTCAGAAACAAAATCGAAAAATATCAACCGATCCACTCAAATCACCATGCTACAACGACTGTTACATCATGGTGTTGTCCACAAAAGTGTATTGATAATGAACGAGTTCTGGAAGGAGACGGTAAAGAGAGAAAAATGGAAAGGAAATTGGTTCAATTATCGCAACCAGTAGGTGTCATGTGTTTTCTTCAAATTCACTTGTTTTTTCCAGCTTCAAGGATGTCATTGCTCCCAAAATCGAGTCTTTTGAATTTCTCGATGTCAAATTCCGAACATTGTTGCTCTTCGTTTCTTCAAGAAGCGTTTCGGACGTTTCAAACAGATGTGAGTCCCTCTTGTTGCTTCCAGTGTAGTGTTTCCTATTTAAGCCTTGAAAAAGAATACTGAGAGTGCACATTCGACAGAAACTCTCGTATCTTGACTATCAGATCCAACGAGAATGATTTGAAAGTGGGTGGAAAGCACAGGTAAAGCGTATAACTGTATAACTCTTCTCACCATAGAACTTTCAGGAAATTGAGAGGAGAAGGAAAGAACGTCAAAAAGAAGACGAGAAAAGCTTTAGAAGTAAAAGAAGCAAAACCATCCGTGCTTACAACAGGAGATGTATACGACAATTTTGTTTTCTTCTTGAATTCGTTCTGCAAAAAAAATAAATATGCTTACAAAGTTTTTAACACGTTGAAAGAAGGAGTGTCGTCAAACGTAAGTTTATTTCTGTCAAACGTTTTAGACAATTTTGTTAACAAATAGTGTTATTTAAGCAGCTATCACCAAAAGAACTGATTGATTTACTCGAAAAAATCACGAAGAAAATCACTGAAGCGCCAGAGGAATCTTATCAGACAGACGACATAACTGCGGAGAAATTTCAAATCGCCTCAGTGATTATTGCGATGGGATGTGTGATCCCCGGATTTGATAATGTCAAGAATAGAATGAGAAGAACACTCCATGAGTTCAGCGAGCAAAATCAGGTAATCAACGTGAATCAAAGAGAGAATCTGTAGACTAGATTTTTATTTCAGACTATTTCGGCTACTCGTCTTGTCGAAATAGTGACTGATTGCTGCGAAAATACGTTGTGTAAGATTCCCGGAAATGAACTCGATGTCCCGAAAACGAATTCGATGACTCAGAAATAAACTTGAAATGTTTCACTGTGATAATATTGGTCTTTTACAGGATCACTTCTACAATATACCATTGATACCTTTAGAATCGAATCAGCAATAAAACTTCCAATATTGTTCAGAATAAAATCAAAAAGTTCAAAATATCCCCAAACAGTTCAGAGTTTTCTCTAACAGTTCAGAATGTTCCCTAACAATTTATAACTGTCAGAGAAGATTCAGAACTGCTAGGGAATGTTAGGGAAAATAAAAGCATACTTGAAGACTTTTGCCAATTCAGACACTGCACGTGATGTCGGGTTGATGTCATCGAAAACATCCTGGACCATTTTGAGAATCTGTACTGGAAATGTCATTTGGAAACCAGTGAATCGGTTTTAATTCTGAATGAAAGTGTCTTTTGAACGTAGGAGCAGTCTGCTAGGCATTTTGAAACACTGAAACTTGGGGAAATATGAAATTATGGAGAAATTGAGTAACTCTATGTTTTTTTCACATCTCGGTAAATCTGTCATCCGTATTCATGAAACTTGCCGAACAGATAGAACTGATCAAGTTCTTTCAGATGCACCAAAAAGATTGTTTATATTCGACCTACAGACCGAGATACAGCCTTCATTCGTGCAATTAGACGATGTCTCATTTTCAAATCGTGTCGGTAGAGAACACACATCTCGGTAAATCTGTCATCGGTAATTCTGAAACTTTACGAACAGATGAAACTAATCAAGCTCAATCAGGTGCACCAAAAAGATTTTTAATATTCGACCAACATACTGAGTTACAGCCTTCATTAGGCCAATTAGACAATATTTCCTGTTGTTAATTCTCAAATCGTGTCGGTAGGGGACACAGATCTCGGTAAATCTGTCATCGGTATTCTTGAAACTTGACGAACAAATGAAACTGATCAAGCTCGTTCAGGTGCACTAAAAAGGTTTTTAATATTCGACCTACAGACTGAGTTACAGCCTTCATTCGGGCAATGCAACGATATCTCATTTTCAAATCGTGTCGTTAGAGGACACACATCTCGGTAAATCTGTCATCGGTTGTTCTCAAACTCGACAAACAGATAGAACTGATTTTAGAGTTCGTTACGCTTTTTGTCTTGGTAACGCTTGGAAACATTGAAGATCCGTTTTCTACGAGAAAGATAAAAATTGAATATTCCTTGGCTGAATGATTTCAGGTCTCTGAAAATATACGGAGCGAGTAGAACCACAGTAGTTTAACAAATGAAATCATCTATATACATAACCACTTTGATAGATACAATACACAATTAATAATAATAATAATAATCGCTAGTTAAAGGAAATATAGAGTTTCTCAATTCCTCTATAAGTTATTTCGACGTCTTCCCAAAAAAAACTATCTCCTCACATCTTGTAAACCAATGTTCATTTGTAGATTAGCAGTTTCAAAAAGTCGGTCAGCAATACGACTATTCGGATCCATTTCTCCGAAAAAAGGAGAAGTGTGTTTTCTTGTACTCCTAGGTTATAACTGACTTTTTTAAATGTCTGCCTTTTGAGTTTATGCAAATTAAAAAAACGCAAATTTTGAATTCTGATACGGAAAAACAAAATGATGAAGTTCAAAAGATTGATATTTATTACTCCATGATGGAAGATATCAAAAAAACATTGAATGAGTGGAAACATGAGAAATTGTGGGGTACAATTCAGAATAAGATGCATTAGAAAAGGGTAAATGATGTCAATTTAAAGAAACATGTTACAAAGTGATATGTTTTGGACGAAGTGGAATGACTCGTAAGTCGTTGAGAATGTCTCCGGTACGAGTGTTCAGATGCTTCTCGATGCATAGAAAGGATGCTCTGAAATTATGAAAATAGTCATTGAGTTGAATGGTTAACACTTACTTGAGAATCTTCTTGAAGATCAAAGTGTCGTTGACTCTCTCTCCTGGAATATGATCATCGAAGATGTCACTGATGGAGAGAATATTGAGATTTGTTAGTCCGATGCTCATCTTTTGAATCGATTCTCCTGTTGAAATCTCAAGGAAATCTTCTTCGAGAGAAATCACATCAAGATAGTAGTCGAGGAAAAGGAAGAAGAGAGTTCCAAGACTGATTGACTGACTGTCTTCGACACTGAGTGATGACATCATTCCTGAAAATAAGAGAACATGAATTTGAATTTCAAGAATGTTTTATTACCTTCCAAAGATTTTATATCTGCTGGAAGAAGTCCATAATGTTTGAACAAGTGGACAAACATCATTTTGAGAGTGCACAGTTTTGGAATCACAGATTTCGCCTTTCTCTGATCTCCTTTTTTGATAGCTTTAGCTTTCAAGAAGCTGTGGAAGTAGTTGGCAAGAGCAATGAATCTATCGTCTTTTCTGAAAAGAGACGCATATTATTTTCTACTCTATTTTGTAAACTTACTTTCTGTACATCTCGACGACATCTTTGGCCAAGTACTGTGGTCCACAAAACGGTTTGATTGAGATTCTGATAATAACGGAGCAGTTGTCCACGTTGCACAAAAGATATGGAACCTTGGCTGCATCATTGTGCTCGATATCAGTGACTTCATGTTGAGGGAACATTAGTTTGAGTTGATCCATGAAAATATCGAGAATCTTATTGCTCCTCCTACGAGCCAGCAATCGAACTGGAACTTTGTTTGGGAATCCGAACGAAGCAACTACAGATACGTCACGTTTCACCCAATCCGAAAGAGGATTGCAGCTGATGAATGGAAGAACTGCATTGCACTTCAGATTACGACGTTTGAACTGAAAATTTTGACAACTAGTAAAAGGAAATAGAATCAATTACTCACGAATTTCTCTGATTCTGGGCTCCCCAAAAACTTGTTCATTTGTCCCATAATATCGAGCTCATCCTTTATTTCTTCTTCTTCATCAACAGACTCTTCTTCTCCTTTCTTCTCAATTTCAGCAGTTAGTGGCTCCAGAAATTGAGAACACAACTGAATAGTGAGTTTAGCACGAACTTTCTCATCGTGCGGTTTCGAGAAGTCGAAGTGAATCACTTCATCCAAACGTTTACCCACCGCACTGGTCATTACTGAAAATAATAAAAAATATTTGCAGAACTTTCAAAAAATAGATAAAAAATGAGAGATGGTTGTCAAATAAGAAGAAGAAAATAAGGGTGAGCAAGAGGAAATTCAGTGAGAGATTGGAAAAAAAGAGAGCCAGACAAGCAGAATTACGACAAAAAAAAAGAGTAGAACACGTGCATTTCTGACCAAACGATAAGGTCTCCAATGTGGACAAATGGCCACAAGAGAGCAGCCTTTTTGCTAGGTCAACCTCTTCTGTATGTCTCTTTTCTCTCTTCTCTGACGGGTCATTGGACCAACCCGACTAGGAGGTGGTCCAGTTCTGCTATCTGATTCTCTTCTGTTTACACAGTGTCTCTTCTGAATCTACCGTCAATCTGGCCAGCGGAATTGTTGCCAAATGTACTTTGAGAGAATCGATTGCGGAAAAAGAATATGACAAAGTTTTGAAGGACTTGTTACACAACGCCTCGTTGAATTTCAAATTGCAGCCTTTCGAAGGGAAATAGCATTATTCTTCAAGTAGAAATCACGAGATAAAAATCTTTCGAAAACTGATAGAGTTTTCACGAAAAGTGTGGAGCTTTATTCATGGAATTCACAAGATATTTATTTATCAATGAAAAAGACATAGTAGGCTATTGCACATGAAATCTATTTTACATGAAATAAGATTCAAATTATGACAAATATAAAGTTACATAGGAATATACTGATTTTTTGAAATCGTGCAATTATTGACAAAGTTATTGTCGCGAGAGACTGGCAACAACGAAAACGTCTTACTGTAGTTGTTAAAAAAGGTTTTCAGTAAAAACTGACGGCTGAGGAAGTTATTAAGAAAATTTAGTATTACTTTGAACATTTTGAGGCGACGTGTTAATACAAAAAAGGTAAAGTCAAGCTATTTTATTACTAAGGTGGTATTACTGGAAGTGGTCTTCCTGCTTCCTCTGCCCGGCGAACTTCAATCAGTTGACTCCGAATGCTCGATAGATCATCTCCAATAGATCCAGCGTCTCTACATCCACACAAATAGCTATGCATCGCTCTGAATATTCATTTCACATTTCAAAACGTTCTAATCTTTTAGATGATTTCTTACTTCATGATCACAAAATAAACCATCTTCCTTGGAAATTCGTCTGAAGTTCGACGGAGAAGAACCGAGTCGATAACAAGACAGTTCTGTCTGAAACAAGAGGGGTTTGATAATATTAAAAGATTCAACTAACTCTTGTTCCATCAATGGTGGATGTGTTCCTTTGTCAATAATTATTCTTCCTTCTCCAAAATGAATTGATTTTGTGTAGAATACGAGCATCAGAAAGAAGAGTTTTCCAAGTGAATCTTTCGCATAAATTGATCGTGACGTCATCTTTCTTGCCTCAAACATGTCTGGAAACTAAGCTTACTGTAATTCATACATCTCCACAAAACATACATCGATCAGTGAAAAACCGTTGTCTCCCTTCATCCCAATCTATCAATTTTTCCCAAGTGACATTTGTCGGAACGAAAACATCGGTATCTCTCATAATCAAAGGGATCAATTCGCAGTGTTGAAGGAAGAAAATGACCAGCATGGCAGTTTTGTATCTGACAAGAACAATACATATTGGGATAATGTTGCTCTTTCTACTCACTGTGGTAACCATTTCTCGTCGAAACTGGTGGATCGACCGTACGGCCCTTCTACAGAATCTTCTGACATCACACTATGAAAGAACAATACAAGCGGTTCCAGATGTGGGAAAAATCTGAAAACAAATGGATGAGTTCTAGATGTGAGCCATCATTTTCCTTACAATGAGCACGCTTTGCAATAAACTTCTCCCAGAAGAACATCCGGAATATCATCATCGTAGCATATTTTGATATTCAATTTCGAAATTTTGGAGTAGAAGTACTGAAACTTGAATTTTTAATAGAAACAAGAAAGAAGATGATAACCTCGCTTATATACCACGCCCTCTCCGAAACGAATTGAGCTATCACTTTGAAATGTTCTTGTTCCAGTTGCATTCTATCGTATCTGAGACTCTTCATTCAGTTGAACATTCATCAATCTAGTATTACTCACAGACTACTTGGCAACTCTTGTCCAGGAACAGCTCGTACTTGAATATAAGCGTATGTTTCTTTACGGAGACGTGTCATCGAGTTGAAGGTTGGAAACACGTACACCTGTTGTGCCACAATACCAACCGGTGCCAACTCTGCTAACGTCTTTTTGAAGAATGGATCGTGGATTAAATCGAGAAGTCGAGCATGCGTCATTCTACATTCCAACATATCAGTTTCTCTCTGGAATTCAGATTAACATGAAGCTTGACTACGAATAATTGGTTACCGGTCGCAAATCGTGGAACTTGTCATAAATATCATCTGTCAGAGAACGAATTGAACGGTCGTCTGAAACTAATCGAGGTACAAAATTTTTTGATTTTGTATAATTTACTTTTAAAGGTTGAGCATAGCTCTGCGTCGTCAATCAGCCGAACAAACGGCTTCCAACCTCTACGATCCTTCAGAAACATTTCTGAAGCAACTTCAGCATTCATTCTGAAAATATCTTCAATCAATTAAAGCAGAACAAACACAGGCAAACATTCTTTGACTTCACTTGCTCTTTACCCTTCTCCCTGTTTTATGAATAT
This sequence comes from Caenorhabditis latens, assembly GCA_002259235.3. Taxonomy (NCBI): domain Eukaryota; kingdom Metazoa; phylum Nematoda; class Chromadorea; order Rhabditida; family Rhabditidae; genus Caenorhabditis; species Caenorhabditis latens. The sequence continues at coordinate 12,567,266 of CM056093.1, read as the reverse complement.
TCGTGTGAGTAACATATACTCTGATTCATAGTTAAGAATAATGAGATGCGAAAGCCGATAAGCTTGGTTTCTACTAAATTTTTGATTAACAACTCATGGCAATCTACTATTTTCAAAAAAACTAAGTTGTTAGAGACATTGGAAAATAAGAGATTCTACTCAACGTTTGAACTGAAGAATTTTCTGTCTTCTAATCAGAACACTTTTCGACTAGATCTAGACCAGAGTTGCTTGGAACTGAACATTTCCTATCCGGAAGTCAGAATTCCATGCAACTCTGATCGAGACCATAAAGAGTAATGTAAAAGGTGAATATAACAAATTGATATTCATTAGCAAAATTGACTATCTAGTTACATGCTATTTAGTTTTTCAACTAATTTTCAGAGAATCTAGTCATTATTGAATGCTCAGAGCTTCTCAAACTATCTAGAAGAATGTATGTATTCTAATGGATACTATTGGGAAATTGAAGTCAAAGAGAGTTAGTAGTCGTCAGAGCATTTTGAAGTCATAGAGAAAACTGTAGTCGAAGATACTTTAGAGTCAAAAAGACATAGGAGTCAAAGAGAAAGTGGACTCGAAGAGCAAGTGAAGTCAAAGAGTGCCACAAACACATTAATGAGATACTCTGGGAAGATTCGATATCTTTAAATTATAAACAGAAGATTATTGTTATGAAAAGAGGCAATTGTTCATAATTCATTTGAAAAAATTAACGAGGTACAAAAAGTGAGTGGCAAAGTATGACCGAGAAAAATGAGATTTCAAGTTTACAATTGAAATGATAAAATAGTGAGAATAAAATTCCATGAAATGAAATACAGATAGTTCTGGATGAAGACGGTTGGAATAAAATGTGGAATTTAAAAATGACATGAATATCCTAGAATGTGTGTAATGTCTGCGAGTACGACTCTGCGCTCACATAATCCTCGTCCAGTTCAATATTCGTCCAGGAAGCTGCGAGTGTTTCCGCCTGAAACGATAAATTTATAGAATGAAATAGATAAACTAAAATACTCACAAACACAACGAATGCCAATCCACGAGCCTTTTCGTTGATAATATCTTTTTCGTGTGACAAATATGGCGAGAATGCTTCGGTTTTGAGATATTCTTCTTTTTCTTCCAATGTTAGATCACATGCATTAATTTCGCTCAATTTCTTCATGAGATCCGTTGTATCAGAATCGTCGAGCACAAGAGGATCAGTTGTAGTCTCATCGTTTATAGTTGCATTGGATTCAGTTTCTGTGGAAGTTCCTGGAATTTCTTCAGTGGATTGTGACAAATCACGAGCTTCGAAAGGAGCTGACACTTCGCGTTCATCCTCGCATGATGTATCAGCATCCGCAGCAACCTCGTCGAAATTTTCGGAATCTGTAATAGTATTAGAAACATGAATGTTTTAAAATAAATATGTTGCTATTTACCTGCGGCGTAATTTTCGCGAATACTTTTTTCACGTAGACGCATCCATCTCTGATCCTCTTTGTCCCAAGAAGAACCTTCTTCCAAATTCTTGGCTAGTTGAATCTCTCTCATATGTTCGTAACATCCCATTCTCGCCAACTCAAAAAAGTTGGGTTCGCGGTGATAAGGCATTTCGAAGCTCCACATAGATAGTTCCTGAACGGGATCAACAACAGGTCTCAGGCGAGCAGCTCGACAGTTTGGTGGACGAAAAATGACTGACAATTCAGAGTTGTTATTGGGATTTGCAAGTACGGTAGTCATGAACATTCTTCCGGCTCTTTTTTGCAAATGTTCCAAAGTTGGAATGGTTCTACAATTCTGATAATTCGTAGGTCTTCGGAAATATGTTTTCATTTGGTGCATTGTATCGGAGAAAGGTTTCTTCGGGAATCTTTTGCCATACGAATCTTGAGTTTCCTTTCTTCTATAACGGATCCATGGATTACAATCCGTTACAATCATTCCGTGCACTTCTCTTGCATTCAAATGATATTTTTCATCCAAAATGTGATCAGTCGTTCCACACCATGCTTTATGCATAACATCGAATGTGTCCTTGGTTGATCTCATGATTCTGTCACGAATACAATAGAATGAATCATCGAGTCGCATTCGGCAGAGACGCTTCGTAACAGTGAGCGGATTTTGAGCATCTTTAACCAAGTTAAAAGCCTCGCGGAATAAATTTTGCAAGCGATACGCATCCGGAACTTCGCTTCCTGTTTTAGTATCTACAGTTGTGATAGAGAGGGCGACAGAGCTGAAAAAAACAGTCAATTAATAGGATTGGTGGTGAAACTTACTCGATATCTTCTTTACACGTAACTTCTGTCGTAATAACATTCAAAGTCTGATGTGGAAGATCAATAAGATAACCATAGAAGAAGAAGAACATCAGAACGACTTCTCCAATTTTTGGTTTTCTATCTCGTCTCAAATTTTCGAAATCCTTGAAATGCTGGTACACTGAAAAAAACGGTAAATCCACATTTCACTGGTTTCAAAAAGCTCACTGCTTGGATGGTACGCTGGATATTTGTACTTGATAATGTCTTCCATTGGGTGGGATTGTAGATAACCTTAAGAATACTTCGTGTGAAATGTTTAAAAATAGAGTCTCTTACTTTCACTATGTGATGAAGATTGAAAGAAATGTGGAATCATCTCGTAAAACTGTAGAAAGAAGATGATGAGACAGTTTATCGAATGCGAAGAAGGCACCACAAGCCGCTGAGTTCCTTGACAACCGTTTCTGATATCAATGAACATTCTGTGAATAAAAAATGACATAGCAGAGAAGTTGTCGAAGAAGCTGAAATAAAGATATAAATGGCAATAACTACGAATGAAGAGTACATACTCATCGTACTGATTCAACGCTGATGTCAGTAGAACAGCAAACGGTGGATTTGGCTCGGCTACAAGAGTGATGGTGATTTTGAGCGTAGGTGTTGTCAAGAAGATTCTCTGAAAACAAACAAAATCAATTTCATTTCAACATTTGCATCACCAACATTGTGTTTAACAAGAACTTCTTCGCCTTCTTCTGTAGCGAATTTCCGGCTGAATGCTTCAACGAACTGATCTCTTACTCTTTGCGGAACTCTGTAAAAATGCTTCTTATTAGCCAAGCTTCTAAGATTTCGTTTACGCACGCAGGGAGCAATGACTTCTTTCCTCTAACAGAGATATAAACGTCTACTGTCGCATCATCCGTTCGTATCGGTGTCCACGCTCTGCCAACAAGATACGGATCGCTGAATGTGTAATTTACGCCAACCTGTAAAAAAAAACATTTTATAAGAAAAATTTCAAATATACTTATGACTTACATGTTTTGTGAACTCATCGCTTTTAAACCATTGATAAAAAGAAACGTAATAGTCGTCTCTAATGTAAACACCTTTGTTTGTCTAAAAATAACAACATTATGCTTTCAATTGTGTAGAGAAAAACTCATACTCCTCGATAACAGGCATAGTCGTATTCAATTTGGTTCGAGAACTCGTGCATAACATCTTGTTTGACCTGAAAACGAGACAATTGTTGCTTAGAACTCATACTACAACTAATACCATAAAATACATTTCTTCTGGGTGAGCCGCATACCAATTCGCTTGCGCCACCGATGTTCCTAAGATTCGTGCCACAATTTCTTGATCTGACATGACGGCAGTTCTTTTACTATCACCCTTCACTGCTGGCGGCGGGTTTGCCGTCTCCGCCATAGTGTTGACTCTGAAATTAATAAGAATCTTGCAAAACAACATAAAAATTGAACATCGGAAGTTATCGGACGGATACAAAGCAACAATAATAACAACGAAGAACGAATTTGTTCGTTTTTGTGTCTAACTCTCTCTCCGTTGTACGATGGAACATAGACTTTCATAGTCTTTCGCAGCGGCGACCACTAGTGGCAGATGGAAAAAAGGCAGATGCGCTTCATTCGGGCAAAAACGAATAATTTTCATGGAACGACCAGTGTAGGTCAAATGGTCTTGATACGAAAGAAAAGAAGCATGTCTAGTAAGTGATTGAATTGAAAATTGAATTATTGGAAAATAAACTGCACACATAAGAGAAAATGTATAAATGAAAGAAGAGAAATAGTACAGATTAAATAATTCCGTTTTTCAAATGTTAAATATTGTAATCTACACGAAAATGTTTATTGTTTCAAGTTGTTCAAAAATACTCGTTTCTTAAAACAAAATTCTAATCTAACTTTTGAAAATATAAACGAAATGAAAATAGCAGATATATAAAAGTGACCGGTCACACACGAAAGTGCGTCCGCGTCCTTTTTCTTTATCGTCTGGTTCCTCTCAATTTCAAATAACATGCATGCGAGCGATGGGGAGCCACGCAAGGACGCCAGGAGACAAGAAGCATGGGAAAGAGATAAATAATTCATTTGGAAAGAAATCACAATTTGAGCTAAAATGGGATGCTTTCGAGAACAGGTGAATAGAAAGAAAAAGTGGAATGTGTCTTCACTCCGGGTAATATACATGGTTCATATGGCAAGAAAGGGAAAAATTGCATGAACGGATAAAAGATCAATGAACAGATTATAATTAGTACAACTATGCTATCTTCGTTTCGGTTTATTGTTGATTTGTTTCACGTTCCCATCAGGCTGCTGTGGATATTGTGAATAAGAAAACGGATATTGGCCGAAGGCATAACTTTGATACATATTAACATTCGTCATCGACTGAACAGGAGGTTGCGGCATATACTGTACATGTACATATTGTTTGTTGCTATGGTTGTTCCCATTTCTGAAAGTTTCCGTAATGATATTAGAGCACACACAAAAACAAACTGATTAGATGTTCCTTGTTGTCCATCATTATTTTGATTGTTCCAACCCGAATTGTATTGAAACAAAGGTTGTTGGTACATAAACTGTGGAGACCCAAAATGGCCGACTTGGTACATCGGAGCCGCACCATTCCTGAAACATTTTGTTTATTATCTTGCAAGAGTAAGTAAATGAACATCATTGGAGGAAACATGGGATATGGGAATGCATTTTGTCGGAGGTATGGCTTTTCTATGGTGATCTTCATGAGAAGAGCGAACATATTGTCACGAGGCGCCAGAAATAACCTTCTAAGATATCTGGAAAAATAGAGAAGGCTATATGGACGGAGGGCATTTATTTACGTCAATGAACCGGTCATATCAAGAATACTTCTGGCACTTCTTGCTGGATTTCTTGTGTCATAGACATCCACAATCGTTACTGGATTTTCTCTGAATGTGACACTTTTCATTATCTGAAATGAAAACACAAATATCGAAAACATACTTTTGAGATCGTCCTTCAATCATTCCATTCTTCATGTTGAAACGATAATACATCATAATAGATTCTTCTGAATACTGACACGCGAACAGGTATAGAAGTTGTACGATACTCAATTTTCTCGTTTCTTTCTTTTTATGCATCGCAATGGCTGTAACTTTAGAAATGTTCGTGTTGATGCAAAATCTCGGAAACCCACTGTTTTCATCCAATGGATACTTGAATTCATGGGAAACCTCAGCTAACTTCCACGATTTGAAGTGTTTGTGATGAAACAGTTCGCTGTGTGTCTCGTGAAGATTCGGTAAAATGTTGTACCATTGTAAAACATGGATCAGCAAGAGTATCAGTGAATACCTGAATGAATTAGCATTCTTTCAAAGAAAACTTTCTAGATGGTATCTTACGAATTGGGAAAATCTCGGAGATGATCTTCTGCACTCCCTTCTGATTTCATCCAGGTTTTCAAAAAGGTAACCAATACTTTGAATCGATCATCTAATCTGAAAAAAAAGACTATTGTTATTCTCGAAATCAGCGAAATGAAAACTCACTGGCAGTAAGCATTTATGTACTTTGCGGCAAGACTCGTACGGGGAGGAGAGTTTTCAAAAGTTGCACTCAAATCAACAGGAACGTTATTGATCATGAATCTTATTATTGGAACTTTGGCAGTGGATACAAATGTTATTCCACTAATTTCATTATCTCCGAAAAAATAGTTTCTCGAATGTATATTGTTCACTAACTCCCGGTAGATAGTTTGAAGAACTGTCACGGGTAACCTGAAAATGAAGGTAATCCTTTTCGCTTTCAGAAAAATGAACTCACGCTTTCTTCGCCCCTTCATTTGACGCACATACGCACAAATCTAAGTCACTGTCTTTTGAAGCACAATGCGTTGAAAAGCTACCGAATACAGTAACGCGATTGATTTTCACACCTTGTGGTTCGATTTGCTTTTTAATCGTTTCCGATTTCAGGTATAGTCGAATCATTGAAATATACGACTGTCTTTCTGCCGACAATTCTTCTGACTGCAACTATTTTGTTCAGTGGTTTGATGTCTTGAGTGTAACTTCACCTGTCTCTGATTTATGTACAATTTATTAATATCTTCATTTAGTGCTATAATATATGGATGATCATTTTGAATCTGTAAAAATTGTGAATGATTTTCTATTCCTGATTAATCAGATCAAATGGCGCGTCTTCGCCCAGATTTTGTTAGTTAATTGCAGATTTAGATGGAAAGACACGGAAAATCGAATGTTTATAACTGAAAGCTACAAACAGAACGAAGCTACAAGTAACCTTGGGAAGCTCAGATTCATTGTTTTGTCTTTCTGCTTCTGACGCGCCTATGAAAACAAACCATATTAACTATGTTAGGTAGCAGATCTTTCGGTGGTTTTAACATTGCTGTCTCCTGGAATATTGAGCTTATCCCTAACTGTTTGTTGAAAAGAAGCAAGCAGTTATTTTTATCGACTTAACGAATTTTACAGAAAGTACTTCATTCTGTACAATACAAATAACTTCATTTTTTCAAAAAAGAATGTGGACAGAGATCCTCTGACAAAATAGCAGTAAATATAGATTACAAGTTATTTAAGTTAGAAAAGTATATCAGTAATTTATTGGAATGTTCTCTTTGACTGGAGATCTTTAAGAACTTCTTCGAGCTCTGATTCTTCTATTTTGTTTTCCAGAGACGGTACCAATGCTTTTGCTTCTTCAGCGTTCTCAGGGCACAGATTTGCGATTTGGGCGACCTCAAATTTGTGGAGATGTTTCTCAGAAAAAATTGCACGGACTGCACGGATGGTTTCACGATTTTTGAATCGAGACATTCGTCGAGCGTAATTGAGCGTTTTGATGAACACCTGGAAGTAAATTGCTTTTGCATTTACTGACTTTGGGTACGCGTTGAAAGTGAAAGAGATCTTACCTCGCTCATCTCTTCGATTTCGTCTTTTGACTCATTCGACTGTCGACGATGTTCCAGAAGCAAGTAGACTTCGGCAGTAAGGAGTGCATCACATGTGGTTGTTTCGAATTCTGAAAATGCGTGAAATGAATAAGAAAGGGATAGTTATTATCGAAAGAATTTCGATGAATTATTTAGATTATTTAAATGTAACCACACCTTTCGGAAACTTGCATTCAGCGGCGTCCTCTTCGACTTGACCGTCAGATTTTTGATTTCCTCCGCCGGACGACATTTCTATAATTATTTTTTTATAAAGAAAAGTGTTTCAGATTGAGTATAGCCGAAAATATGTTTCTGAACTGAAAGAAAGTTGAAAGAAAAACAAGAAAATCAAGTAAGAAGACCATCACATGCCTCGAAAAAAAAACCATCGTTAAAATGCGGGGGGTGTGTCCTTGAAAGCGTGCGGCAGCTGCTTTTTATGTCCCGCCCATTTCGACATGCGGCATCTGTTTGTTGCATCAATTCTTGTTTACCCGGTTGCCAATAAGTTTTCCGGACTCTTTTCTATTGTGAAACCATCAATTTTTCGATTTTTATGTTTAATTCGAATTCTTATCTAACGTCGACGCTGTCTTTGAAAATGCTTTGCACGTATCAAAAATTTTTTCTCAGCGCAAGATGGACGGACAGCAACAAGACACTTTTCTCGGACTCGCTCCAGAGGATGTAAGTTGAAAATGCAAAGCTATCAGGATTTATGTTTAGTGTTCCAGGAGAAGTTCGCGAAGAACCTCACCGCTAAGCTCGCCTTGAGCTCTCTCTCGTTGCCATTGACTGTCACCCGTACGCTCATCCAGCTTGGTCATGAACCGTTCCCATTGTCAACTGGAAAAACTCTCATTTGCGCCGGAAGAAACGCATATTTCCTTCCAAATGCCTTCAGCTACAGTGAGTACATTTTAAGGACGACAACACCAAAATTTGTGTTTTCAGTGAAGCAATTGGGAGAGACTCGCGGATATTTGACTCTGTGGACTGGAATCGATTCTGCTATTGTTTCGTTGGCTGTTCAGGGAATCGTCTCTCATCGGACTCAACAGGTGCGTGATCTTTATTTACAAATTTGAAGACAGTTGAAAACTGGAACTTCTGATTTACAGTACATTGACCAGTACTACCCGAATATTGGAGGACCTCCAGAGAACCAAGACAAGGAGGAAGATGAGCTCAGCGACTCTGAGTCGTTCCGCAGAGTTTTGCGTAACGCGTTCCGCGATTCGGTCATTCGCGTTGTTGCTGTCACCGCAGCTCGCCCATTCACTGGTGAGCTCTCCGAATACACGAAAAATGTGTTTCAATAACTTTTTAGTTTGCTTCATCCGCCAAGTCGCCCAAATTATCGGAAATGAAACCAAGTACACTACTTGCGCACAGGCATTGGGAATCATCGGAAAACAAGAGGGACCAGGAGGACTTTTCAGTGGACTTGCTCCACAAATTCTTGGAGAGCTTCTCGTCATTTGGGGAGTTCATCTCATCACGAATGGAATTCAACGAGTGATCCTCAAGACTGAGATCGGAGACACAAAGCAACAAGACGAATCAAAGGTCAAGGCTGCCAAGGATGTTCACAAGTTCATCCACGCTGCTGTTCCGTTCGTTATCAACTCCTTCGGTTATCCATACAGCGTGGTTTCCAGCATTATGGCTGTTGCCGGATCTGGTTTGTTTTAAAATAGAGATGAACAATTTTGAAAATTTATTTTCAGGACTTGCTGTCTCATTCCTCCCGTACTCACCTTCTTTCAACAACTGGCATGGAGCATGGGACTATCTCCGTCCAACTGGATTGAAGCGCGGAAGCCGCCTGTTCCTTCGTGAACAAGTTGGCGCTGTCACTGTTGGAGCCGATCAACAGCTCTACGCAAGCAACACATACTTCGCATAATGACTCCCGAACAAATTTAACCATCTCCTAAATAATGTATTTTTGTGTGCTACCTATCTCTTCTCTCTTAACCCTTCTCGGTTGTTTTAGAATCAAATCTCATAGAACGAAACCTTCAACTACTCCGCTTTAGTAGTGTTTTTCTCCTTTTATTCATCGCATTTCCCAGTAAATTATTAGCTTTAGTTTTTTATAAACATTATGAAGCTTCCATCATCCTTATTATGCCAGAAAATGTTGCGAAAGTAGAAACAGATCAATCTTCTTTGAGCAAATGCTGTCGATTCGGTTGACTTCGTTTTCTGCTCATCATTCTTCAAATTCTCCGTCTTTCACACTGATCACCGTTGTTCTTCCTTCTTTAAGACAATATCGTCTTCCTCAAAACTTTCACTGCCTTCTTTCTGGATGTGTGCTGGATTCATAAGCCAGTCGTGAACACATCATTCAGAGTGCTGAGCAACGGAACAAGTTGCAGCAATGCTAATGTACACGATCTGGCAGCTGAAATGCCGAATCATAATAATTTACGTCAAGTTTCAAATAGTGAAATGAAGAAAGCATTAGGAAAGCAACAAAGCCTGATATTGGATAGAGTGTCGCATGCTGTATCTGAACTATTGCGGGTGTTGCCTCAGTCTTTTCAACGGATCAAGTTGGTTCTTTCGAATGAAATCATCTGGGAATGGTCTCATTCCGGAGGTCTGTTTTTGAATGTCTGAATATTTGAAATTTCACATTTGATCTCTTTCCCTTTTTAAATTCCAATTTCACTTTCGTACAACCTTTTCCTTTTCACTTTGATTAATCCGTGCCGACATGAACAAATACGTTTCAAATCCCGATTATTCTCGCGTTTCCATGGTGATTTGTTCTTTTTGAGTGCCAATAACAAGAAGAACTCGAATGAGGAAATGAAAATCGAGGGATCGAGAAATTGAATAAGAGGGGACTTCCAGAAGAGTGTTCGAATGAAAACAGTAAGAAATACAGTAGTAATGTAATCGCAACCCTAGTAATCCTGTCGTTTTGGAAACTTTGGATTCGTTTTGGATGATCTTCAACTAATCTAGTTTTCAGCAAACACAGTTATAACTTATTCATCGAAATTCAAATAACAGGTATTTTAATGTTAATACTGAAACCCCCTCTCCCTATCTTTTCAAGATCTAGGTTTCACAGAAACTAGAATTTTTAATCTTTAAATGAAATCTTCTCGATATGAATAGTTCAGTCGTTTTAATAATATTTACATTTATTCAACAATTCTCAAATGTTGCTCGTTTCAAATGTGAAAAATGCACGTGGGAAACGCTATGATATGAGAGTTCTAGAAACTGAATCCACGATTCTTAAAGTTCAGCTACTGAAACTTCGAAAACTGAGATCACTTCTCTGAAGTCTCTCGAAACTATGAATTCTGATCAAACCAATTTCTTGCCATTCCCAAAACTTGACCATCGAATCAAATAGTGTCTCCACCCCTATTCTCTTATCACCGACTAACACATTTTGTGTCCGAAAACCGATCTATGTCATCATTTCAAAATGACCATCTGCTTCTAGTCACCCAATAATGATGATAAAACATAGAGCCCTTCGTGACTTCTGCGTCTCTTGTTGTCTTTTCTCTTTCCTCTTCCAATGCCTCTTCATCGATTCTTCTGCGTCTCTGCCCCTCTTTCTTCTGATGTAATCGCAAAATGTACATGAATCACATTCTGATTCCGTGTACCGTTTTGTATATAAACCAATAGAATGAACTGTCCTTATCATTTCATTGATTTCTTTCCGTTTTTATTATTTTGAATTCATTTCCAACTCAATTGATTTTCAGGTGCAATGGCTTACTTGGAACGTGCCTATTTCGGTCTTCAATGCTTCTGGGGAGAATCAGCATGGGCCAAATTGAAGGGAGTTGTGGTGACAAGAGTTGGATATGCCGGAGGAAAACAACCAAATCCAACATACAAAAATATCAAGGATCACACTGAAATCACTGAAATCACTTTCGACCCGAAGGTTATCGAGTACTCCAAGCTGACTAACTTCTTCTGGAAACATCATAATCCAGCAGAGAGAAGAAAGAAGGTAAGGGATATGAAAAATAAGTAAAATATTTGGAATCCATATATATTTTCAGCAATACCAATCCGCTATTCTCTACGTCAACGATTCTCAAAAGAAGGTCGCCGAGGATTCATTGAAAGCAGCCAAGGAGAAACATGGAGATATCGAGACCTATGTCGAACCACTCGACAAGTTCTATCAAGCTGAAGACTATCATCAGAAGTATTGGTTCCGTCAAAAGAAGAATCTGTTCGATGAGCTCTCTCTCTTGGATACTCAGGTCGCTGAGGGAGAACTCGCCACGAAGTTGAATGCATACTGTGCTGGATTCCAAGATTTCCATGATCTCGAACGTCTTCAGAAAGAATTCGTTTTGCCACAATCGTTCGTCGATAAGGTCAAGGAGTACGCCTTGTCTGGAGGTGACCCAAGAAATTGCCATGCTTAAATTTTCAACGAATTCTTGAATGTACAAACTCATATTATCCCAATAAACTGTTTATCACAGAATGATTTTTGTTTGTTTGACAAAGGAAAGGGAATAAAAAAGGAACAAAAAATTAGACTGCACTTTCAGATTGGTATTTCGATTCCAATTTTGTGCGAATATTATTACAAATCATGTTGAACGGATTGGAAGTATTGTTGTCATCGTATAACACATTGCTCAGTATTGCGTATGCTGGAATTACAGACAAACTATAATCTTTTTTAAAGAAAAGTGCTCACCATTGTTATCATATAAGGCTTTGAGCCCAACATCACTATTTGCAAGAGTTCCAATACAAACTGCAGCTTTGTACCGTATCCTTCTACAGTAATCCGCATGAACTGGATGAGTGAGAGATAGGAATTCAAGAAGAACTGGAATTGAGTTCTGTTCGACCATTTGATGATCAAGATGACGGGCGGCAAGGCGGGAAAAAGCGGTTACAATTTGCTCTTGTACGAAAATAGTGGCACAGTTTTCTCTGTTATATGCGGAGATTAGTCGGCGGATGGCATTGTTTCTGAATAGTTTTTTGGTTAGACGAGGATAAATTAAACTTGAAATCCTAACCTATACATGATATCCACTCCGTTGGGATTCTGAAGAGTCACATTGTTCAAGGCAGCAGTAGCCAGCAATAGAGAATCACCAGATTTACATTGGTCTATCAGATCTGGAAAAGGATTTTTTCTAGAAATAATCTCTTGAGACACACCTAAAAGTCTGGAAATAATTGGTTCAACATGATTGAGACGGATAAATGCAGATTGTGGATTTGTGAGTTGAGTCAAAATTCCAGCAGCTTCTACAGAACAAATCGAAGAGGAGATGGATAGAAGGCGGTCCACAACCAAATCAAGTCCTCCTTGCTGAAAAGAAAATGTCTTTCACAGGGAACTCAACTATTTCAAACCGTAAGCAAAGCAAGAGCTCCTTTAGAAACTCCACAAAGTACCGCAAGAGTTCTCAAAAGAAATCGAAGCGTATTTTCTTGTGGTTGATCGTTTTTCATGATTCTGATCACAGATGAGATGCAATTCTTCTGGATTGCCTCAATACAAAGTTCATCTCCAAACAGACAAATATGAATGAGATGTTCCAGACAAATCGGAGTGAGACGGTCTTTTCCATTGCTTTCAGACAGATATTTTCCGATTATCTGAATAAGATTGTTGATTCTGACATGAAAAGTAAGACAGAACTTACTCTGACAAAAACCAAGAGCACTGATTCAATAGATTTTCGGAGTAGAATGGCGAAGAAGTTGGTCATGTTGTTCATATCAATTGTTCCCTTGTCTCGGTTTCTACAAGTTGTTGTTTTATTGAGAAGATTCAGAGAAGTTGACTTACTTTTGTAACTCTTGAACATTCAGTTTCAATCTTGCAATTTCAGTTTTCGGAAGGTAATTCGAGCATGGCGATGATTCCAAAAGTTGGATGAATACTGACGACTGGAAAATCAATTTTGAAGTTTGAGTTCTTTCAAACGGTTCTAAATAGCTACCTTCGCCAACAAATCTCTGCAAATACTTGGATCGAGAGGGGAAGAAAGAAGAGTGTACAATGCAGAAGACGTCCGAAGAACATGGTCCATTGTACTGGCCATTCTTGCATAACTCGGCATTCCAGTGTCATCTTCCTCTTTGCTTTCTTGTCTGATTGAACACAATGATCTTCTTTCGATTTGGTCTCCAGAGCATTGTCCTGAATCTACACTTGTAATAGAATCAGAACGAGTGCTGTAAGGAGATCGAAGGATTGTGTTGGCACTGTCGGTACTTGTGTCTATTCTGAAAGTTTATGGAATTATAGGAAACATTTTTTGAGATAATAGAAACCTGTTCATCGCTTGTTGGACATGTACTCCGTTCACTGTTACTGTGTTTGATCGAGACGAAGATGGATTCGTTGGTTGAGGAGAAAGAATTCCGTTCCTTTGAGATAATGAAGGATTACTTGCTGAAACAAATAACTCATGAGGAAGGTTTTTGATAAATAGAAAAGAATTCTCACATTTCATAGAATTCCTTCTCAAAACTTGAAATTGTTCATAAGACGGCGGAGCAGTTCGCGGAGTTGGTGTTCGACAACCAGATGGAGAATTGCTCTTTTGACTGAGAGCTCTCGAAATGTTTCCACGGAATCCGGGCAACTTGATCTGAATTGTTGGTGTCACATGTGTTGCCAATCAGACGAAGAAAAGGCAATTAGGATAAGATTTAGGAGGTGACAACGGGGCGAAAAAAAGAAGAAGAAGAAACATAAAAAGTGAACTCACATTTCGAATTATTGCGTCTTCAGTGTCCGTCGGGCAGGATTCTAAACAAAAAAAAGAGTTGATTGGAGAAAAAGAAAATAGGAGAAAAGAAGAACGAAAGTTCTAAAAGTGAGAATGAAAATTTTATGTTGGCAGTTTTCTCAGAGCAAGTTTAACGAGAGAACTCGTGAAAGAAAAGAGTGGGAATCAACTTGGAATAGCTATTTTGGAATTGTTGTTCTTCTTTTTTCTGCCAACGACTGTTCTTTGAGAAGTTCGATTTCTAAATATCCTACCTGCATGTACAGAAGAACACAAAGTAGTACTGCTTGCATTACATTTGTCTCCAAGATTGTTATTCATCAATTCCGAAATTGTGTTCTTTTCTAGTAACTGTGGAAGACTTGCTGAAACAAATTGACTCGAATTTGAAAGACTTTCTTTTTAAAATCTACCTGCACAATCATTCGCCACACTTCGAAGCCTTGCGATCCTCCGTTGAGGTTTTGGTGGAGCTGATAGGTTGCCCAAGGAAGTGGAAAGCATTGATTTGCTGAATGAAAAATATGAGTCAGTTCAGAGTTTTGAGCAATGTTTCATTACCGGAGAACCATAGTTAGAATAGAACTTTACTAATGAATTGAATCAAATAACTCCAGATGGATCAAATTGCAAACTATTTCTTTTCCGCGCGGAATATATCATTTTCGCACCTAGCCAACAGCCTACTGTTTGCATTTTTGATTTGACTAACGGGAGGTTAGAATGCTTGAGAAATGAGACTATTTGAAGAGACCAAAGAAAACAAAAAAAGAAATCAAAACTGATCGAATATCGATAGTAAGTAACAAAAGAATGTTGGAAAAGAGACATGCTCAACACCTCGCAAAGATTCATTAATTATGTTAGGGGATGGCGGGAAGGGATGAGATGCCACCTGTTCCATTCCAACGAAAGATACTCGAAGGAATTGAAAAAAAATATCTTAATGAACAAAAAAACCCTTCTTCTTCATTTTCTTCTCTCAGAAAAGAAAAGAAGAAGCAAATTAGAACTGTACAAAATATAAAAGTGAGTTGAATAGCCGCACCCTGTACGGTAACCTGACTCCCCTTTCTGTTGTGCAAATGAACAACAAACAACCTCTTTACCTGTAGCCGACGGAGATTTTCTTGGCTCCATAAAATTCTTCATCGGGTAAATGTACAATTGATTCAGGTGTTGGGAGAAGTGGTTTCGCATATAGGATTGTCTGTAATTCGTCGTCCCGTGCATTGGCTAGACTCGTTAGCCATTGTTGGAATCGAGCTGCAGTTGGCTGAAAGTTTGGAAAATGAAAAAGTATCAATGTTTTATAGATCTGTTGTGGTTTTTCGAACTTTTTTCCTCTTTTTTTCCTTTTCTATTTTTTTTTCAAACTACAGTAACCCAAAACTTCTTAAACCAAAAATTTTGAATTCTCACTAACTTTTGGAGGTTGTGGGACGATATCAAATAAGTTATCATTTTCCAGGGAATCCCAGAATCGGGCCAATCGGGCCATGTTCAGTAGAGCATCTAGCTGGAAAAGTTGAGTTTTTGTTTTCAAAAAAGTGAACACAAAAGAAGAGAAAAAGGAGAATGGAAAGAAGAAGGATCCGTCGAACCTAATAATTAGTTTCACTTTTTCAACGACGTCAAGTATAATTTTGAAAGAGATATTGTCGTTAGAAGTGTTGGTCAACTACTCGCCCCCGTGTGTCTCTTCTTGTCAATGCGCAATATTATCCAAGTGGGAAGCAGCAGTCCCCCATCGGGGACCACAGGGAATATTATATGAAATGAAGAGAGATCAGAGACAAGTGAAGGTGATAAATGATGAGTTTCTCAAAACAAACAGAAGACTTCTCCGGCCATTCGGGATCGGTTCCTGCGCGGCGGCTAAACGAGAGAAAAGAGATGAATCGACGTGGTTTGGGAAGGGGGAGACGGAAGAAAAAAACGACGAAATGTCAAAAAATTGGAGGAGCAAATATGCCAATTGGATTCAGGAATCCGGTCTGGGTTCGAGAAGAAGAAGAAGAAGAAGCATTGAACATGTTTTGAGAGAGAGAGAGAATGCAAATCAGCTGGTGGGTTACAAAGCGGTGAGAGGTCACCTGAGGGAGTGCTCTTCTCATCGGAACAATTGGTGTATTGGAGTAAAGATATATAGGATAAGAACTTGGAAGATGAGGTCGAATGGGGAAATCAATCAGATTATTGTACTTTTATTCCGTTATTCTTCTTTTCTTTTTGAATAATAATTATTTTGATAAACTTTGACCTGGATATTTAAACATAGTTTATCCATGTTCCACAAATATTTTCTTATTAAGATTTGAGAACTTTTCAGAACTTTTCAGAAAAAAACCTTGGAAAAAATCTGGAATCACTTGGCAATGCGGAAATCAAAACAAGTGGTTCAAGTGGCGGAATCAGATGAAAACAACTTGAATTATTTTTCCTGATGTTCAAGTTGAATCGTTTTTAAAGGAGCGCAACACAAATTCTAACTTTAAAATTTAGTTTATTTCGAGTGAAACATATATGTTATTCAATGAAAATTGCCTTCTTTTGATGTGCTGAAGGGGATTACGGTATAGAACATTAGTACTAAAAAAGTAAAACATTCTCAAGCAAGCATTTGAAACGAGACCGTACCGAACGGGGAGAAACGAGCGAGTGAGAGAAACGAAAGCGGGAGAAACGAAACCGGGAGAAACGAAACGGGGAGAAACGAAACCGGGAGAAATGGCGGCGCGGCGTTTTTTAGGATGTACATGTGCAAAAACTGTGCGCAATGTTTAAGAATATTAATTTAAAAGCTAAATTCACACATTTCATGTGACACAGACGTTCTAACAAAGACAGTGGCATTTACCACTTTCAACTCATATTTTTTTAATGACCGCTTTTTTGTCATTTTTCATCTGACAACATTTAGGCACATTACTTATAGCTTCATGCACAATTTCATCACATTTACATCCCAAACAACTCACGTAATTTTTGGCGCGAGGGCGGCATCTATCTGGGAGTTAGCCATGAGTTTCGGGAGTTAGCCGGTGGAAACGGCAGTTAGCCGTGAAAAATGGCAGTTAGCCGAGATAAATGGGAGTTAGCCGGTGTGGCACCGAGATGGGATCGAGCCGGCAAATAAGGTCAAGTCGGGGAGTATCCGGCATCTAAGTGGCGTTTGGCAACTAACCGGCGCCTATGTGGCGGCTTGGTCGGCATCGAAACGGCACCACGTGAAACATAGTGGCGGGCGGAAGCCGTGAGATGTCGGTTGCTACTTTTTGATATATATCCACGACACGAATTAGAATTACTATTAATCTAATCTAAGTTTTGTCTGAGTCATCACTAAAATGACTTGCCCTCACGCCTCGATCAGATACATGGCCTGAGGACAATAACTTTTGTTCTGTCATGGATAGAAAGCATATGCTACATACACATATTATAGTATATCAAATAGTATATCAAACATAGCTCACATGAAATCAATTCCATTTAGTTAAGAGATTGAAGGAAAAATGTGAAAAGTAGGCAACGTGTTTGGATTCAGGCCACGTAAATTGACACAAAATGCTGTCTTTCACTTTTATATCGCTTAAATAAATTACCGATTTTAAAAATGTGTGAAATATTTGGCACCTAAGCAGCGGGGTATCGGCGTGTTAACGGCGTGTAAACGGCACCTACATGGCGAATTCCTCCCAGGATAGGAAACTACCGAAACGGCAGTTAGCCGACGAAAACGGCAGTTAGCCGACAGAAACGGCAGTTAGCCGACGATTTCGGCGCGGCTGCCATATACATATGGCAGCCGCGCCGAAATCGACGGCTAATAGCCGTTTTCGTCGGCTAACTGCCTGGAAATTATGTGAGAACGCCGCGCCGCCATTTCTCCCGGTTTCGTTTCTCCCCGTTTCGTTTCTCCCGCTTTCGTTTCTCCCGCTTTCGTTTCTCTCACTCGCTCGTTTCTCCCCGTTCGGTACGGTCTCTTTGAAACGTTAACTTATAGGAAGTCTTCCACCAGGAACGAGTTGAATTCTAACTTGAAAAAAAGAGAAATGAGAAGCTTTTTCTAAAACAGTTAGGCTAACTAGAACGGAAGTTTAACTTGATTACACTTGAAGAAAATTGCTCGAAGAAGAACATTTGAAACTAAAGGTTATCGTTAACATAATTTTCTTTCTTTTCTGCAAAGCTAATGGACTTTTTATGATGAGTGTAAATACTTAACTTCGAAATTGTGTTATGTGTTTTTTTTCTGAAAACTAGAGGAAAAACTGGATCTATTGACTAGCTTACGAACAATTTTGAAGCCAGGAAGTGAATCTGAAAAGTGCAGTAGGCGGTGTGACATTGGAGAATAACACCTATCTCGTGGGTTCTATGGCAGATATAAATCAGCCAAAAACCCGCTGTGATCCTCTTGGCTTCTTGATGATAAAAAAGAGATAAATGAGTGTCTCCTCTGCTCTGGCTCCGCATCAAAACGTCACAAAACAGTGGAGTTGATGAGTGACACATGACTGATTCGATGGAGGTTTTTGCGCCCACTATCTTCAATTGTTCTCGAATTCGGGATCATGTCTGAAATTCTTTCCAGCACACACATTACACCACAAGATGACGGAAGCGACCGAGGCATCCTCATTTCAAACCAACGAAGCTCCGCAATACCGCACTGCGTGCTGTTTACCGTAAATCGACACATCTACGGTGGCTATCGTACTTTTTACGGAGGCTGACCTCAATTCTCAGAATTTATGATATTTGTCTTTGAAAGTCAGAACATAAAGCAATTAAAAAACTATTTAAAACGGAAACCTTGTCCGAAAGTTCTGAATATTTACTACTATGTTATGCTTATTTCTCTTCGATATCTTTATTTTGTTCGAATAAGCTAGCGCTAAAATGATCGGTGGTTCTCTAAAAATTCTATAGTCATCCGATTTGAAATGTTTGCCCACCCGAAATAATAGAATGATATCGACTTTTTCGTATTTTCGGCCCCATGACGACTTGTGACTCATTCGAATTTCGTAACCGCAATTCTAGCTCCGCCCATCCGTTATTCCTCACTATTTTCTCATGTCTATGTCTGTTCACTTTTTAAACTTATTTTTCTGGTCTTTGAAACTGATGTTGATGTTTTTTGTTGGTTTTCGGCGTTTTCTATTCCGAGGAAACACGCACACAGCACGCTCGTAAATGAACCGTTTTTGCTCGTTCTCCTCATGACTTCATTTTATTAAGGCCAATACTGAATGGGTACCGATATTTTTGGGTACCTACTCTTTGGGTACCAAGTGATCTTTGGGTACCTGTTATCTTTGGGTACCAATTTGAAGCGCTAACTCTTTGGGTACCAAGTGATCTTTGGGTACCTGTTATCTTTGGGTACCAATTTGAGGCACTAACTCTTTGGGTGCCAAGTGATCTTTGGGTACCTGTTATCTTTGGGTACCAATTTGAAGCGCTAACTCTTTGGGTACCAAGTGATCTTTGGGTACCTGTTATCTTTGGGTACCAAGTGTTCTTTGGGTACCAGTGAGCTACTCTAGGTTTCTAAATTTCGATAGATTTTTCGCGGCATAAATGAATTTAACCAAAACAAATTTTATCTAATATAACTAGTGTCATGCCTTAACAATTAGAGAATCAAAAAATGACACGTGAAAAACAAAACAAAAAACAACTGTAGAAATTGAAGTCACGCTAAAGGTGAATAGAATCGCGTCCTTTTCCTTGCTCGACACGATAGACGGACGTCACCATTTTTCATAGTTGAGTTGGCAACCGGGCTTTCGGATTCTGGCATGGCGGAATCAGAGTTGTTTCTCAAATGACTGTTTGTAGTTGAAAAATCAAAGTCTTCTGGCTGGATTTCTGGAACATATTCGAGACTTGCGGTTTGAGAATCGATTATTCTTTCTTCTTCCTGTTCGAAAGCATCAATGACAATATGCCTTTCTAAGTTTCCAAAAGAATCTTCAACAAAAACAGGTCCCTCATAGTTTTGCAACATATTCCAATCGTCATCCACGACATCTTCCTCGATCATTTCGTCATTGCCTTCCCAATCAAGGATAGATTCATTTTCATCGATTGGTTCCATGTTATCATACAATGGACTACTCGTATTCCCATTTTCATCTTTTCTCCGTGACTTCCATAGTTTTTTCTTTTCTGAAAATAATTTTTTGAATAGACAATTTTTTATCATTTAAACGAGTGGTGAAAAAAATTAGCAAAATTGTTTTAAAAATTCAATAATCAATTTAAGCATTTGAAAAAATCAATTTCAATTTCGAAAATTTCATTAAAAATGTGAAAAATTAATTAAAAGTTTTGAAAAAATAAACATTAAAACGAAAAAAAAAGTTCAAAAATAAATAGAAACGGGTACCCAAAAAGTAAGAACCCAAAGAGTAGGTACCCAAAGATAACAGGTACCCAAAGATCACTTGGTACCCAAAGAGTTAGCGCTTCAAATTGGTACCCAAAGATAACAGGTACCCAAAGATCACTTGGCACCCAAAGAGTTAGTGCCTCAAATTGGTACCCAAAGATAACAGGTACCCAAAGATCACTTGGTACCCAAAGAGTTAGCGCTTCAAATTGGTACCCAAAGATAACAGGTACCCAAAGATCACTTGGTACCCAAAGAGTTAGCGCTTCAAATTGGTACCCAAAGATAACAGGTACCCAAAGATCACTTGGCACCCAAAGAGTTAGTGCCTCAAATTGGCACCCAAAGATAACAGGTACCCAAAGATCACTTGGTACCCAAAAATATCGGTACCCATTCAGTATTGGCCTTTTATTAATTTATCTCAATTTTTAAATTTTCAGATGCATCGATGGATCAATACTTCATTATACCTGTATATGATAGTCGATGTTGCCATCACTAATCTATCATTTGGTTATTTTGCTCCCGGCTGGAAATTCAACACAGACTTATTCGTCAACATCACTACATTCTCTCTTCCATATCATTTCACAACATCTCCACTTGAATTCCAAATGTTCTTATTCATTCGACAGGCATTTTGCGCCATAGCAGTGCTTCTCATCATTCTCGGCAAAAAAGAGAAAACAAAGCATCTTCTCCCGATAGTCACTTTCAACGCAGTTATCACCTATTGCTTTTCACTGGTCAAGTTCCTTGCCTTCTCAGAAGACTATGAGCAACTATATTACCCAGGAGTCTGGTTTTCTGTCGTATGGGCAATCCTGTCTGGAGCCATCCAGGTCTTAGTATGGTACTTCGTGCTATCTTCTCAATCCTTCGACTATCACCGACTGCTAAGTACAACAGCTGATAACGAAGACGTTCCTTCTCCGGAAACAGCCGCTGATTCAACATCAGATACCCCCTCATCTAGTAATGTCGAAAGCGGTAAGTACTAAGTTTTTCTCACCAGTTTTAACTAAACAATTTCAGGAGCCACTACACCGACTACACCGAGAGCTCCACTCCGTCAGGTTCTCAGACAACTTATGTCTTATTGTGGACATCAATGGCCATGGTTTGTTGCAGGATTCTTTTTCCTCATCATCTATGCAGTTGGTGAGTTATTTGACATCTTCACAAAGTTTATATTCCAAAAATTTGCAGCTCGAGTGTTCATTCCGAACTACACTGCTCAAGTTATATCAGACATTGTTAACCGAGGCGGAACTGACGTTCTTCTTCACTCGATTCTCATACTTGGAATTCTTACTGCAACCAGTTCTTTCTTCGGAGGTCTTCGTGGAGGATGCTTTGACTATGCAACAGCTTTAGTCGCTCTCCGAATTCGTTTGGATCTTTTCACGTCTCTAATCAACCAGGACATTGGGTTCTTCGATACAAGTAAAACTGGAGAAACAATGTCTCGACTCACATCTGATTGTCAAACCATTGCTTCCACAGTTTCTACAAATGTCAACGTTTTCATGAGAAACGGTGTGATGCTAATTGGCGCAGTTGTTTTCATGTTTGTAATGTCTTGGCGCCTTGCAATGGTCACATTCATTGCTGTCCCATTTGTCGGTTTCATAACGAAGGTGTACGGAAAGTTCTATGATGTAAGTTATCTTCATTTAAAGAATGATTAAATTCATATTGATTTTTTAAAGAAAATTTCTGAGAAGTTGCAACAAACTATCGCTGATGCTAATCAAATGGCTGAAGAAGTGCTGTCGACGATGAGAACTGTCAGAAGTTTCGCTTGTGAGAAAAGAGAGAAGACAAGATTCGAAAACCTTCTCTCAAGCACACTCAGTGTCAACAGAAAGAGAGCTCTTGCCTATATGGGATACACTTGGAACAACGAATTTTGTAACAATGCGATTCTCATCGCCGTTTTGTGGTATGGAGGTCATCTTGTTCTGAATAACAAAATGAAAAAGGAGCAGTTGATCACATTCCTTTTGTATCAAATGCAACTTGGAGAAAACTTATATGTTTGTTCGAAATTGGCTTTTCACATTAAACTTCATTATTTTCAGATGCTCTCGTATGTGATGTCTGGATTGATGGAAGCAGTCGGTGCATCAAGAAAAGTTTTCGATCTAGTTAATCGTAAGCCACAATTTGAGTTGAATGGAAGGCTGAAACCACACGTAAACGGAAACATTACTTTCTCACACGTCGGTTTCACATATCCTTCTCGTCCAAACAATCCGGTTCTCAAAGACCTGACTCTCAGCATCAAGGCTGGTGAAACTGTTGCTCTTGTCGGTCCCAGTGGAGGAGGAAAATCCTCAATCGTCTCTCTCATAGAACACTTCTATGAACCAAATGATGGAACTGTTAGCCTCGATGGTGTACAAATCAAAGATATCAATCACATCTACTATCATCAGAAGGTAACATTTGTTTCAGAAATGGTTCTATGATGGTTTTTTTTCAGATTGCACTAGTTGCACAAGAACCGATCCTTTATAACGGATCAGTTAGGCATAACATTCTTTATGGATGTGACTTTGCAACGGAAGATGATATGCTCAACGCATCGAAAATGGCGAATGTTCATGATTTTGTTATGGAATTGGAAAAGGGATACGATACAAATTGCGGAGAAAAAGGAGTGCAGATGAGCGGTGGTCAGAAGCAGCGAATTGCAATTGCAAGAGCGTTGGTTCGTAATCCGGCTGTTCTGATCCTTGACGAAGCTACTAGTGCTCTTGATACTGAATCTGAAGCTTTAGTTCAGCAAGCTCTCAGCAGATGTGCCCAAGAAAGAACTGTGATTATCATCGCTCACCGGCTTTCAACAATAGAGAAGGCTAGTAAGATTGCTGTAATTGTAAAAGGCCATCTTGTTCAGGTTTGTTCAAGTTTATAAATAAACGTGTTATGGGCGTAATTTCCAGATGGGAACCCACTCCGAATTGATGTCAGAGACCGATGGAACATATTATTCACTTGTATCCCGCCAAATGTTGAGCGCAAAAGTGGGAGAAGAGTAGATCTTCTCGCTGAGATAACCTACTTACAATTTCTGTTTGTTCTCTTCTTGTTAACCATGTCGTAATTGTATCTTATGGAATTTCATCGGTGACCCATTTCTACTTTTTTTATGCAGCGCATATTTGATTCACGTGTATTTTTCCCTGATTTTCTCTTCAACATGTTTCTCTCTTTCGTCCGTTGTGCTTCCTGTTAATGCATGTATTCATGTCATTTGTTCTAAGTTATCAGTTTTCAGAAGAAATAAATTTAGATCGTTTTTCCCTGAATATTTTATTAGGAACTGTTTATGAATTCAAGAAAATCATCGGCCTGTTGAACTGAAAAAAGAAGTTTGTTTTTTCGTGAATGAATTTGACAGCGTACCACGACAAAAAATTAGGTTGAAACCATGCGGAAGGCTTGCAAACGCCGCACGGTTCAAACCACGCCCACCGGATAAAATTTCTCAAATCATCATTCTCGACCTATTTTTGTTGATCAGTAACCAGTTTCGATTTCGTTATCTTAATTCACAAACTCCGTTCGTTATCGCTTTATTGCACTCTCTTCTATCGGAACATTTGATTGCCTGTTAATAAGAATGACCCGCTTTTGAAGGCTTTGAACAAAAATCATCGCAGCGTTGTGATCTGGCTGTGTCCAGAAACTTCTTTCTGCGTTCATCCTTCAGTGCTTCTTCTAATAGCGAGAATAAAAACATACGTCACTTTTTATTTATTAAACGTGGCCTTAAGAAAGCTCTCGAAATATCGGGAAATTGCCAACACTAGTACACGTCATCATAGCTAGTACACGTTGCATTGGCCACCGGCGGCCGCCCCAATATAAGTGCGGCGGCGGCCGTTCTTTGTCAGTCTTCGATTCTTCTTCCTTTCGCTCTCGCTTGCAATTATCCTCTTCCCATTCGTGTTTTGATTTTACTTCTTCGTTAATCCTATTCTAAAATTTTGTTTTCAGTCAAACAGTGAAAAATCGATTACAAGTTTCACCTGACCGCACCAACACAACGAGGAAAAATGAAAGTTTTCTCGTTTATTTTGTTTGCCTTCGTGGCAAGTGTATTCTGTGAAGAAGAGGCAGCAGCCGACAAGGAGAAGTTGGGAACGATTATTGGTATCGATCTCGGAACCACCTACTCTTGTGTCGGAGTTTTTAAGAACGGACGAGTTGAAATCATCGCCAACGACCAAGGTTCGTTTTGATTATTGCGTGTCTTGATTTTGTACATGGTTCCAATTTTCAGGTAACAGAATCACCCCTTCATACGTGGCTTTCTCTGGAGAGCAAGGAGAGCGACTTATTGGAGACGCCGCCAAGAACCAGCTCACCATCAATCCAGAGAACACAATTTTTGACGCCAAGCGTTTGATTGGACGATTCTACAACGACAAGACTGTCCAAGATGACATCAAGCATTGGCCATTCAAGGTAGACATTGATTTCCGGGTTTCTTCTTCTAACTTATTCCCTTTTAGATTGTTGATAAGTCGAACAAGCCAACAGTTGAAGTCAAAGTTGGATCAGAATCGAAGCAATTCACTCCAGAAGAAGTTTCCGCTATGGTTCTCACCAAGATGAAGCAAATCGCTGAGTCTTATCTCGGACACGAAGTGAAAAATGCTGTTGTCACAGTCCCGGCATACTTCAATGATGCTCAGAGACAAGCTACCAAAGATGCTGGAACCATTGCGGGACTCAACGTTGTCAGAATCATCAATGAGCCGACAGCTGCAGCAATTGCCTATGGGTTGGATAAGAAGGAAGGAGAGCGCAATATTCTCGTCTTTGACTTGGGAGGTGGAACCTTTGACGTGTCCCTTCTCACCATCGACAACGGTGTTTTCGAAGTTCTTGCCACCAATGGAGATACCCACTTGGGAGGAGAAGACTTTGATCAACGAGTCATGGAGTACTTCATCAAGCTCTACAAGAAGAAGTCTGGAAAAGATCTTCGCAAGGACAATCGCGCTGTTCAGAAACTTCGCCGTGAAGTGGAGAAGGCTAAGAGAGCACTCTCGACACAGCATCAAACCAAGATCGAGGTAAACTGTATTATTTCATCACTCAAACTAATGTTTCGTTTTCAGATTGAATCGCTTTATGACGGTGAAGACTTCTCGGAGACACTCACTCGTGCAAAGTTCGAGGAACTCAATATGGATCTTTTCCGTGCCACCTTGAAACCGGTCCAAAAGGTACTCGAAGATGCCGATATGAAGAAGACGGATGTCCACGAAATTGTTCTGGTTGGAGGATCCACAAGAATTCCAAAGGTTCAGCAACTTATCAAGGACTTCTTCAATGGAAAAGAACCATCTCGCGGTATGAATTCAGTATCAATTACTTTAAATACGAATTCACTTTTCAGGTATCAATCCGGATGAGGCCGTCGCTTACGGAGCTGCCGTTCAAGGAGGAGTTATCGGAGGAGTTGAGAACACAGGAGACGTCGTCCTTCTCGATGTCAACCCACTCACGATGGGAATCGAGACAGTTGGAGGAGTGATGACCAAGCTCATTTCCAGAAACACAGTCATCCCAACAAAGAAGAGTCAAGTGTTCTCTACTGCCTCCGATAGCCAAAGCGCTGTCTCCATCGTAATTTACGAGGGAGAACGACCAATGGTTAAGGATAACCACAAGCTCGGAAACTTCGACCTTACCGGAATTCCTCCAGCTCCACGTGGTGTTCCCCAAATCGAAGTCACTTTCGAAATTGATGTCAATGGAATCCTCCACGTCAGTGCCGAAGACAAAGGAACCGGAAACAAAAACAAGATCACCATCACCAACGATCACAATCGTTTGAGTCCGGAAGATATTGAGCGTATGATCAACGACGCCGATAAGTTTGCCGCTGACGATCAAGCAATAAAGGAGAAGGTTGAATCTAGAAACGAACTGGAGTCATACGCCTACCAGATGAAATCTCAAATTGGAGACAATGAGAAGCTCGGAGGAAAGCTTTCGGATGAAGACAAGGTCTCCATTGAATCTGCTGTCGAAAGAGCTATTGAATGGCTCGGAAACAACCAGGACGCTTCCACCGAGGAGAATAAGGAACAAAAGAAGGTATGTTATAAAAACTAGCAAAAACTTTGTAAATTAAATAACAATTTTTCAGGAGCTCGAATCGGTTGTCCAGCCAATCATCTCCAAGCTTTACTCAGCTGGAGGTGAAGGAGAGCAAACTGCTGAAGAGCCAGCGGAGGATCACGACGAGTTATAAAGACTCTGGCACCCTCCAACTACTTGTTTTTTCTTCGGGTCACCGTTCAAAAGATGCTTTACCCCGCCATACTTTCCAATCCCACATCCCCATCACCACCCCATATACGAGTTTAGTGAAGGCAATTGTCTTCTTTTTAAATTATATTTGCTTGTCTTGTAAAATAAATAATTTATTTGTTTAATTCTGTGATTGTGTTGAATGGGGTAATAAGATTGCAGAAACCTATGAAAAATAATTAGGTGTGGAATGAGGGGCAATGTAACTTACTTCTTTCCTCCTGACCGGATGGTTTCCCTATAGGTTCCGTTTGCAACTATCTGATGTGGTTTTTCCACACTAAACATAGTAATAGTAACTATGAAGTCAGCAGAATTGTCAAACGAGTTTCCCAAGGATAAACTGTATTGTAAAACAATATGCCAGTAAAAATAAATTATATTCAGTTGAGGAAGAAAAATTCAGGACGGTATTCACCCATTAATAAAAACAACTTCTTACATTCGATCGTAACTTATGAAACCTATATGACCAACTTCTTTAAATTAGTGAATTTGGAATTCATATTTCAGAGTACTTGAAGACGTTGAAGATGCTGAAAGACAGACTTTCAAACGGTGGAACATCTATATATTTATTGGCTTCGTGATTGTTGCAATTATAGTTCAAATCAATTAGGATAAACAGAGTCGCGTTTCATGTGGATCTTGCTTTTATTCAAATGAAGTATTCCTTGATAAATAGTGAAGCTGAAGAAAATTCACGAGAATAAAAGTTCGAAGTACGTTTTTAGAAAACTTCATAATATCAGGTTAAGCTTTGTTATGGTATGTGGTGATTCCTAAGAGCTGATAATGTTCCTGACATTGTGAGCAAAAGTTTAAATAATTAATGTTGTTAAACACAGACCTATAGAGGCTATTAATTATGACAGATCCAATAAAAATACAAATTGAGAGTGAATAATATGTTAAAAAAAGAGGAAAACAGTTGAAAGTATGAACATGAAAGAACATACACAGTTTTTATGCAATGGCATTCCAAATGTCAAAGTTTAAACGTTCTTTGATATGAATTATAAAGATTGAAATTAATTTTTCAAAACCAGAATATGTAACTGGTAGCGAGTGGCCCGAATCAATGCACGTGAGCCATCGCTTTGTCTTCTGAGAATCCCGCTTCTCAGAATACATTTATCGATGTCATACATAAGATAGAGAACGTTCTCACAGTAATCGTGAACTCTGAAACAAATTAAATTGATCTATAGATATAAAAACGGTTTCTGTAACTTTTCACTTACGGTTCGTCATATTCTATCTTATCAACTTCTGGATCCCATGCTTCTAGTTTGAAATTATCCATTATAAGGTGAGTGTCATTACCAATGCTTGTGAATATTGACATAGCTTTCAGACGTGTATTGTTCCCTTCCAACCAGTTATTTAAAAGATCAATCATATCCTTCTTGTTTAACATGGAACTCTGGAACACTATATTTTCACATTTCACTTTGAGCAAAAGCGAAAGATCCAGCCAAGAAGAAAAGTCGATAAACAAATTGTTGACCTCAAGAAATCTGCAGGAATCTTTCAACAAGTCGTCTGGGACGGAATGTTGACAGAAAAGTGCTCGTGTAACATGAAACTTTTCGAAGAACTCATCAGCGACTGTTGAATTCACCGAAGATTCAAGGAATGTGACATCTCTGACTGTATTTGTATCTGGCAGTTCCTCCATATAATCCAGAGACAGTTTGAATTGCATTTCTGGCTTCACATGAAACACGTCACACATATGGGAATGAAGTGCTGTTGCGAATCTTTTCCGAGTCGAAACGTCTTCACATCTACACACCAATGTGGGGATGTTGAGTTTGCCATAGTAACTTACTCTGAAACAATAAGTATCAATATCTATCATTATAGAATTCATTTGAAAAAAATAGGTTTGGATTTCAATCGACTGTTAAAACAATCTACAGATCAGAGATTGACCAACTGGTTTTATTCGAAAACAGCAAGAAAATATATTTTTAAAGTTTACCTGCAGTCTAAATACACATCTTTCAATTTGAGTTGAGTCCAATTATCTAGATTTTCACTCTCCATCGCTATCTTCTTCCAAGTCCAGTTCAGCAATATTTGTTCTTTTTCTGGTTTTTCTACAAATCCATAACTCATCTTCTCAGGCTTATCCAGAACAAAAACGGTAGAAGTTGGATTGTGACGCATTCTTGAAACAAGAGCTCGAGTCTTCAAAGAGCAAAAAGACAAGAGAAGTAGCTCACTGGGCTCGAGATGCTTCTGAATATTCTCTTGGACCAGATATGGAAAATTGAGAAACCTCATTGTTCTGAAAAAAGAAAAACTGCTAGAAATCATGCTACGAAAACATTGAAAAGAAGAGAAAGAAGATAAAAGAATCAATAATCGGGAAAAGTTCTCATGAGAATAGTGACTCTGGGTTTTGGTAACGCGAGACTGAAAAAGAAAAAGGCACGAAAAGTTCTAAAAAAAGAAAACTGTTCTTGAAATTGAATTTAACTGTTTCAGTGCAGAATCAACTACTCTAGATTTTTCTCAACTACACGTTTGAATCAGAACAAACACAACGACATCGCATTACGTCTGTCTACACAACGCTCTAGGAGTACTTGACACTGCACGGCCTCCTAAAGTCTTCTTGGACACACATACATTATGTCGTCGTCCACCACCTCTCCGTGTGGTCGCTTATTGATTATTCTCCACGTGGCCAGGGCCATGAGAAAAAGCGTAGTAGTTTGATTAGATTAATAGTTTCAAACTTTTTTGGAAAAAAGAAACTTTTTCGGAAAAAATAAACTTTTTTCAAATCGCAGTACTAGTTTTTACCATTTACGTTGTTTTGAACTGTTGTTGTAAATTCCTAAATCTTTCCAGACTGTGTTTCTCAAATACTGATGCAGAAAAAATGAAGTTACTTCGGTTTCCAGTACTTGTTCAAGTTTTGGTTTTCCACCATTTAGGACTGGATGGTCTTTTCATGCTTTCGCTTTGTTCACAAAAAATGAGAAAGCAGATCAAATCAACATTTCGGGCAAAGTCGACGGGATTGAGTATGGTTTTAGATTCACTGAGAGAAGAAGGATCTATTTATTTTGAAGGATTGTTCGATCATTTTAAAGTAATCACTTGGATCATTGAGAATCCTGAAACAACTCCACGGGAGTCAAGTGTTCTTTTTTTGAAGTTGGATACCGATATAATTTCTTGCGGGTGAGTTGGTAACCTAATTTATCTTTCAACCCAATACCAGACATTACTTTCCAGGTTGAGTTTCGATACGGACACAGGTCACTCAACTTTCGGCTTTGATGAAGATAATTGGAAATCTGCACCCATCTTGATGTACAACTACATTTCTGACCTGTTCCACACATCTTCTGATATTCAGTTTATTACGAATACGCGGAGTTTCGAAGACTTGCCAAATATCAAAGTTTTCAAGAATTTCTATCACGAAGGTCTCAGATTAGCTGGCTCGAAATTGGATGTATTTTTTGAAACTCACGAAATTACGAATTGTGCAATGATTCTCCCATATATTATGACTGATACTCTATTTACTAGGGGATCAATTAAGAGGAGATCCAGTTTACTGAAAATTAAACATTTGCTGGTGTACAAAGCGAATTTTTTAGTTATAAATAATATACTGAGTTTTCGCGGAAGTCATGCTGTTTTCTTGGAATCATATATCAAAAACAACGATATCAAAAAATTTTTGAAGCTCTGGATGACTGGCCGTTTTCGGAGACTCGACTATCTTCTTATCACTCCTCTTTACCACGCTCCACTCAATCCAGAAGCTATTTTGGGGAAATTCAATACGGTGCCATTCGACGAATCAAGGAGATCAGCTATGTACATAAATAAGACAGCGTATGTTTCTAGTTTCACTTACTGATTCGAATTTTTTTTCAGAATGATCGACTTTATTCCTGCTAGACTTAGGCAGCCAGACTGGTCAAAAGGAGTTGATATCGAAAGAGGAACAGATTCCATGTTGGCTACAATTGTTCTGGAAAGAAATCAATTTCATTTCTGTGTTTGGAAAAATCGTTTTCCAGAACAGATTCCCACAACTTCTGATTACAACGAATTTCCAAAACGCTTACATGAGGGGTATCTCCCATTCAGAAGTATCCCACAACTTTGGAGTTTTTAGAATTCTGAAAGTAGTTCAATCCTATTTGAACTGTTAGATTATCTGGTTTTGAATAATTAAATTTAATCTCAATAATTTATATCAAAGAGCATTTATATTTTGGTATTAGGAGTTTACTTTATTTTTCGTGCTTCCACTTTCAACTGTTTTTTTTCTTTAAATTATTCGCTCTCATCTCGTCTTTTTCATTTTAATTGTCATATTTTATAGACGGACCACTAAATTGATGTTTATCTAAAATTCAATCTTCTTATAACGTGAATCTAGAGACACACTAAACTGTTTGGTTCACCAAAATCTTTCTTGTTTATTTACCAAGTTTTTCTAAAAGTACAGTACAAACTTTTCTCATTTCTTTTCATCATCTGTCGTAACTTTTCATTTTTATTTGCATAAAAAAGAACAGTAATCGAATAAAAATTATTTGAACGCAGAAGAAGCGTCATGTTTGGGGAAATAAGTTATTACAAGTGTGCAATAGAAACAAATCTATGAAATGATATCACACGAGAAGAATCACAGAAAGAATATGGACATTGGTTGATATGGGCATTTTGAGAGGACTAGAAACGTATTTCATAAAGAGAAAATGAGAAAGAAATCAATCAATTGGACGATGAACATCGAATGCATCAGAAAACAATTGATCTACTTCCATTACATGTAACACGTCGGACACTTCAATATTGTCTGATGTCAGATATTTGAGATTCTGAAATTGAATTTTTAATAGAGTTGAGTTATAAAGTTTCTTACCGTAATTGAGCTGAGAATCAATGAAATCTCCGCCAATCGAGAAGCACTTCTAGCTTCGATATTGCAAAATGGAGATACAGTAGTCATACATTGAGTATAGTGATCACGGGCTTCACTCAACAGATGTGAGCTGGCATATGACATTTTTGGAGGTAACGGATCTGAAAATATTGTATTTTCAAAATAGAATGTTAGGGTAAAAAAGTAA
The DNA here is from genome assembly GCA_002259235.3 of Caenorhabditis latens. Taxonomy (NCBI): domain Eukaryota; kingdom Metazoa; phylum Nematoda; class Chromadorea; order Rhabditida; family Rhabditidae; genus Caenorhabditis; species Caenorhabditis latens. The sequence continues at coordinate 12,535,360 of CM056093.1, read as the reverse complement.
AAAATATGCTTACATTCATAGAAAATAGCAAAAACACTTCCAATCAAAATCTCAGGATCGGTTATATTGATATTCGCCAATGGTTTCGATACAGTCTCCACTGATAACTCAGTGACGCCTCTACAACTTTAAATATTTATGTCAAAGGGATCTCCTCGAATCGGTACTTACTTCACATCTGGAAACGCTTGTTGATGTTTGTTAATTGGATGATATGATCCATTTGCATAACAGACTCCAGGACAACCAGTTTTAGCTGTCCAGCAACACGTCAACCACCAGTAGAAGAATGAGAATCTGCTCTTGGCGAATACCATCTGAAAAAAAGGAAATTCAGGGTTTAGAATCCATTATAGGTGTTCCAACTTACCTGATCACTTTCATCTAATCTTGAAAATTCAGGAAGAATCGACAAAACATCAGTGAACAAAACAAAAATCCTCCTAAAATCTTTCAAACGTTCAACATTTTTTATTCTCAGAAAAAATAATTGGAGCATGTTTTGGTGAGTTGTCAGACGCTCGGGACGATTTTCAGTTAATTCTAGGAAAAAGTAGATTATATTTTTTCCTATTCTGAAAACTGTAAACACAATCTTCGAGTTTTGAATCTAGAATTGTGGCTGTGAGAAAGAAAACAAGAAAAAAAATAATTCGAGAATAGAATCGAAAATGGGATGGTCAGCTTCATGTAACTCGATTACCCAGAGATTGAAATGATATGAGTTAGAATGATTCATTTAATGTTAAACCTAGAAATAGCCACTAATTAACCATCCGTGCAATTCTAAAAAACTCCAAAATCGGTATCGAAATGCTCATTGATTCATCAAACAAGCTCGAATTGCACTTTTCGAGAAGGAGCAAGTGACCATTGAAACAAAAAATGAAACGGTTTCTTTTCAAGATTTATTGTTGGTTTGTTGATCGAAATGAAACGTTTTTCACTTTTTCCGAAGTACAAACTTCAAGTGGAATGACCTTCTCTACAGTAACCCAAATCAGAATCTGATGATCTCTGGGAAACAACCTGAACAGTTTTAGGTCAGGTCAGATAGGAATCAAAAGATAAAATGACCGAAAGCCATGATTAGGAAAGTTTCAAACTTTCAAAATTTTTTATTTTCAGAAAATTATTGGTACACGTTTTGGTGAATTGTCCGACGTTCGGGACAATTCTCAGTAAATTCTAGGAAAAATTGGGTTGTATTTTTCCTATTATCTGAAAACTGTAAACGCAATCTTTGAGTCTGGAATTGTGGTTATAAGAAAGAAAAACAAGAAAAAAAAAATCGAGAATAGAATCGAAAATGAGATAGTAATTTCCAGGTAACATATGTGGAAAAAAGTTATGAGACCCAAGAGCTATGCCAATATATTCTAGGTATGAAGTTTTCAGAACTCTCATCGGATTTGTTTCAAAACGAATTCTGATATCAGACACGTTTCTAGAAAACTTAGAAATTCAGTTCAGTAATTACTTATCTAGTAAATTTTCCAAAACTCAACTCATAGAAAAAACTCAAAAAGTGAACATTCTCACCTTTAGCAACTCCGCATTTCCCCAGATATCTACATGCATATGTCCTGTTTTTCCATATACTTCTTCGAAAGAATCCTTTACATCCGTTGCATGCATTGACTCCATAATGTTTTCCAAGTGCCTGTAAACCATAAAATTAAAAACTCTCCACATCTCGTTTCATTCTTACCGTATCTCCGCAAACTGCGCAACAAATACTCGCTTTGTGATTGGCCACAAGGTTTTGCGAGGGCAATTCTTTCGCCATTAAACGCATTGTTGTTTCTGAAAATAAGGCAGAAAACATTGTGTTGCAGGAATAGTTATCAGCTGTCCGAGTTATGGGTGTAGCAGCTAATTCAGATTATTTTGGATTAGACTGAGAGCCGATGGGGGAGAAAGGGGCGTGAGAGAATGGAAAAGAGATATAGTGGGTGGAGAAGAAGAGGTGATATGTCTCTCTGGAGTCACACATTTGTGTTTGAGGAGAAGTTTATTTTGAATTGGAAGCGAAGATACCGTACTACTGAATCGACACAAATAGAAATATAGTGGAAAATCTGGGGGAGGAAGTGACGCGTTACGATTAAAATACGTGATATCATATTGTGAAGATTCATTGAAGATTGAAGAGCTTATCATTTGTTTCTACTTTGATTCGGATTATCTGGATTTCAGATGTTCGTGAGCTGACTAGAGCCGGAAGTAAAGACACTGGCACTTCAGTTTGGAGATATTCATGAAAGCAATTTTATTAGAATGATTTCATAAAACTATTTTTCGCAGTTTCTAGAGTTCAAACTGAATCCAATTTGATTGAAATCTGAAACTCCTCTGCCTGCAAATACAGTATACTGTGTGACGGTACGTTTCTCTTAGTACACATTTCTCAGATTGTCTTTCTTGAATTTCATAAAATCCAGAAGCAAAGCTCAATCCCTATACTTCGTATACATCCAGTTGGCTCACGACTTCCTTGAAATTTCCAATTCATGAATTGCTGACATTCCCATGTCCTCTTCCGAACAAATCATCAACGAACAAAAAAGGGAAGTAAATCCCTTTTCGAATGTCAGATATTGGAGGTCTCACTTCTTATGAATGCCAAGAGGATTATTAATTTTCAGACAGACAGATAGTGACTCAATATTCCAACAAGGTACAATATGTGTCATTACTCACCGGATGGATGTTTGTACATTGCACTAAACGTGGGGAATTAGCAATAATGAAATGAGGTGAAGTATTCTTGAGGGGGGCGGACGACGTTGGGACGACAACTGACCTTCTCTCTCCACCTCCTCCACGTGCGTACGATCGACGCAAAAAGTGTTTACTTCCGATTGTTCGGGGGTGCTCGTCTAGCCATGCTTTTTAAAATCGCGGGGACTACTGTACTTTGACAAACTTTTCTTTTTACTTTGCAAAAGTTCGCGACGAACTTTTTGGATATTCGGATACGGGGGTGGGTCATAATATTGGTTATGATTAGGATCCGGTTCTGATTTCAGTTAGTTCACTGGAATAGGTCGAACTTTCAGATGACTAAAACAACAGAGCTTCTGAAAGCTGAAATATGTTCCAGTCAGTTCTTTTCAGAGCCTCTGTTGTCAGCAGGTTTTTTTCGCAATCCACTAAAAAATAGTTATCAGTTCTCCTCCTAACATCTTGATCAGTTTCATGTGAATATTGTCTACTACTATTCCCCTTTCAACAATGAATATATTCCACCTCATCGAGCAAAAACCAATGTAACAAAGCACACGTTGCGAGCACTCCGAGTACTTCTCTGTATTGCTCGGAGATCAAAATTTAACCGGGAAAAAAAAATAAACGAAGAGAGATACAGTATACACCTTGCAACATGTTTATCTTCGGACTCTCTTTCCGTAAACGGTTTGATAACATAACAAACACTAAGATGACCTCCGTGGCTCAATGACTCATTACAGTAAAATGAGCTCACAGAGCAAAAAACCGTTGCGGGCTGCGAAAAGAAAGAGGAACAGAGGAGACTCTAGTGGACAGCAACGAAACGAAATGGTTCTCGTGGTGGCGGGAGAGCAAAAAAAAACTCATCGCGAGCCACTGGATCGCTGTTTTTTTCTTGTGATTTGTGGTGTCGTCTTGCAAATAAAAAGGTGAGAAGAGTGAGACAAATAGAGTCGAAGCAACCTTTTTGAATTACGGTATGCCCTTCGAAATCTTGCCGGATTGAAGACGGAGGGGTACAAAGTACAAAATGATCATTTTCCGCGCGGTAAGCATCAGGCATGAATGCATGGTTTGTTTCTTTCCGTCCAGCTGGAGAGGAAGAGGAGGACAGAAGTGCGAGAGAGCAAATTTTTGGGTACGAAGTACACGGTGTCTGGACGGGAAAAATTGGAATAGAGAGAGAGAGGGTGGTCGTGTTTTCTTATGGAAAAAAGAAATGTAATCTAGTTTCGAGTCACTGGGATAAATTGAAAACGATTCTGGAGTAGGAGTTCGAGATTAGAGGGAATAGGTTGGGGGTTGAGAGGATTTACAGGGCTACAGTACTCTCCGAATGTGTCAGGTCAAAACTTGACCGTCAGATTCCTACACTTCACTTTATGGGAAAATTTCCTTATAAACTTTCTTTGAACTCATTTTTAAGCTAACCCAGATACCAAAGGTCAAACAGCTGTGCACTAAACTGAAAATCAGGAAAACAAGAAAAGAACTTCCATTTTTAGCTTTTTTCATGTCACTCAAGTGTGAATGAAATCGGAAAAACCAGTGGCATACTCTGTACTATTCGAGTTGACTCAATCGTCTGCTGTATCAATAGAAACTATCCACGTTACAACTCTCGTCAAAAAAGTAAAAAAAAGTTCGCGTTTCGAAAAAATCAGAAGTTGATAGGAGAAAAGTAATCTGAATGATCGAGAAGAAGCGGTTCGGTGATCCGATTTCGAGGCATCTCTTATACGGTCCTTCGGTCGAAGAACGCTCAATCCTTCTGGAGGCGGAGGCACGATGTGGTCACATGGTGAAGGGGAGGATGAAGAAGTGGGGATTCAGTTTGTAAACGGGGTATGATATTCACTCAAAGAATGGTTAAAAAGATCCGCGTGGCGCCAATCAAACCATAATGATAATTAAAGAACACCCAAAATCATTGAGTACTTTTGCAGAGAAATCAGAATAGAAGAAGTGATATCAGAGAGGACGAGGTGGTGATTTGATGAGGGGATCAAAAACTAACTCGAGGTGGGAATTGCTATTCTGGCTTTTGTTCATGCGAGATTGAAAAAGGAAAAGGCACGAAACATCCTAAAAATAAAAGTGTTCTTGAAATTGAATTTAACTGTTTCAGTGTAGAATCAACTACTCTAGATTTTTCTCAACTACACGTTTGAATCAGAACGAACACAACGACATCGCATTACGTCTGTCTACACAACGCTCTAGGAGTACTTGACACTGCACGGCCTCCTAAAGTCTTCTTGGACACACATACAGTATGTCGTCGTCCACCACCTCTCCGTGTGGTCGCTTATTGATTATTCTCCACGTGGCCAGGGCCATGAGAAAAATAATAGTAGTTTGATTAGATGAATAATTTCAAACTTTTTCGGAAAAAAGAGACCGGAGAGTTTAATTGATTGGAAAATTCTAATTAAGATTCTAATTCTTTTTCAAATTGCAATATTAGTTTTTAGCATTTTCGTGTCAGTTGTTTTGAATTACAATGTTATAAATCCTTAATTCTTTCCAGACTGCGTTTCTCAATTGCTGAAAATGAAGTTACTTCGGTTTCCAGTACTTGTTCAAGTTTTGGTTTTCCACCATTTAGGACTGGATGGTCTTTTCATGCTTTCGCTTTGTTCACAAAAAATGAGAAAGCAGATCAAATCAACATTTCGGGCAAAGTCGACGGGATTGAGTATGGTTTTAGATTCACTGAGAGAAGAAGGATCTATTTATTTTGAAGGATTGTTCGATCATTTTAAAGTAATCACTTGGATCATTGAGAATCCTGAAACAACTCCACGGGAGTCAAGTGTTCTTTTTTTGAAGTTGGATACCGATATAATTTCTTGCGGGTGAGTTGGTAACCTAATTTATCTTTCAACCCAATACCAGACATTACTTTCCAGGTTGAGTTTCGATACGGACACAGGTCACTCAACTTTCGGCTTTGATGAAGATAATTGGAAATCTGCACCCATCTTGATGTACAACTACATTTCTGACCTGTTCCACACATCTTCTGATATTCAGTTTATTACGAATACGCGGAGTTTCGAAGACTTGCCAAATATCAAAGTTTTCAAGAATTTCTATCACGAAGGTCTCAGATTAGCTGGCTCGAAATTGGATGTATTTTTTGAAACTCACGAAATTACGAATTGTGCAATGATTCTCCCATATATTATGACTGATACTCTATTTACTAGGGGATCAATTAAGAGGAGATCCAGTTTACTGAAAATTAAACATTTGCTGGTGTACAAAGCGAATTTTTTAGTTATAAATAATATACTGAGTTTTCGCGGAAGTCATGCTGTTTTCTTGGAATCATATATCAAAAACAACGATATCAAAAAATTTTTGAAGCTCTGGATGACTGGCCGTTTTCGGAGACTCGACTATCTTCTTATCACTCCTCTTTACCACGCTCCACTCAATCCAGAAGCTATTTTGGGGAAATTCAATACGGTGCCATTCGACGAATCAAGGAGATCAGCTATGTACATAAATAAGACAGCGTATGTTTCTAGTTTCACTTACTGATTCGAATTTTTTTTTTTCAGAATGATCGACTTTATTCCTGCTAGACTTAGGCAGCCAGACTGGTCAAAAGGAGTTGATATCGAAAGAGGAACAGATTCCATGTTGGCTACAATTGTTCTGGAAAGAAATCAATTTCATTTCTGTGTTTGGAAAAATCGTTTTCCAGAACAGATTCCCACAACTTCTGATTACAACGAATTTCCAAAACGCTTACATGAGGGGTATCTCCCATTCAGAAGTATCCCACAACTTTGGAGTTTTTAGAATTCTGAAAGTAGTTCAATCCTATTTGAACTGTTAGATTATCTGGTTTTGAATAATTAAATTTAATCTCAATAATTTATATCAAAGAGCATTTATATTTTGGTATTAGGAGTTTACTTTATTTTTCGTGCTTCCACTTTCAACTGTTTTTTTTCTTTAAATTATTCGCTCTCATCTCGTCTTTTTCATTTTAATTGTCATATTTTATAGACGGACCACTAAATTGATGTTTATCTAAAATTCAATCTTCTTATAACGTGAATCTAGAGACACACTAAACTGTTTGGTTCACCAAAGTCTTTCTTGTTTATTTACCAAGTTTTTCTAAAAGTACAGTACAAACTTTTCTCATTTCTTTTCATCATCTGTCGTAACTTTTCATTTTTATTTGCATAAAAAAGAACAGTAATCGAATAAAAATTATTTGAACGCAGAAGAAGCGTCATGTTTGGGGAAATAAGTTATTACAAGTGTGCAATAGAAACAAATCTATGAAATGATATCACACGAGAAGAATCACAGAAAGAATATGGACATTGGTTGATATGGGCATTTTGAGAGGACTAGAAACGTATTTCATAAAGAGAAAATGAGAAAGAAATCAATCAATTGGACGATGAACATCGAATGCATCAGAAAACAATTGATCTACTTCCATTACATGTAACACGTCGGACACTTCAATATTGTCTGATGTCAGATATTTGAGATTCTGAAATTGAATTTTTAATAGAGTTGAGTTATAAAGTTTCTTACCGTAATTGAGCTGAGAATCAATGAAATCTCCGCCAATCGAGAAGCACTTCTAGCTTCGATATTGCAAAATGGAGATACAGTAGTCATACATTGAGTATAGTGATCACGGGCTTCACTCAACAGATGTGAGCTGGCATATGACATTTTTGGAGGTAACGGATCTGAAAATATTGTATTTTCAAAATAGAATGTTAGGGTAAAAAAGTAAAAAATATGCTTACATTCATAGAAAATAGCAAAAACACTTCCAATCAAAATCTCAGGATCGGTTATATTGATATTCGCCAATGGTTTCGATACAGTCTCCACTGATAACTCAGTGACGCCTCTACAACTTTAAATATTTATGTCAAAGGGATCTCCTCGAATCGGTACTTACTTCACATCTGGAAACGCTTGTTGATGTTTGTTAATTGGATGATATGATCCATTTGCATAACAGACTCCAGGACAACCAGTTTTAGCTGTCCAGCAACACGTCAACCACCAGTAGAAGAATGAGAATCTGCTCTTGGCGAATACCATCTGAAAAAAAGGAAATTCAGGGTTTAGAATCCATTATAGGTGTTCCAACTTACCTGATCACTTTCATCTAATCTTGAAAATTCAGGAAGAATCGACAAAACATCAGTGAACAAAACAAAAATCCTCCTAAAATCTTTCAAACGTTCAACATTTTTTATTCTCAGAAAAAATAATTGGAGCATGTTTTGGTGAGTTGTCAGACGCTCGGGACGATTTTCAGTTAATTCTAGGAAAAAGTAGATTATATTTTTTCCTATTCTGAAAACTGTAAACACAATCTTCGAGTTTTGAATCTAGAATTGTGGCTGTGAGAAAGAAAACAAGAAAAAAAATAATTCGAGAATAGAATCGAAAATGGGATGGTCAGCTTCATGTAACTCGATTACCCAGATTTTCCATTAACCGTTACCAAAACTCTACAATAAATGTTTCCTAAAGTTTCAAGTGAATCCGACCACTTTGAAACAAGTTATGGCTGGAAAACCATAACGCCATAACCTTTTGAGCGGTACTGTATCTGCATGTACTCTCTTCTCAGGTTATGAGAAAGAGTTGGAGCAAAAAGAAACGACATAGCTTATAATAATGATTCGATTACACTAAGAATGTTCAATTCCCAACTACTCATGAACATCGAATGCAATTGATTTTTACTGGCATCTAATCTCATAAAGATTCAGCAAACTTGTGTTTTTCAAATTGTAATTTTTTTTTCAACGAATTGTTTTACAACACAGTTTATTCTTGTGAAATTCGTTCTGTTTGTCAATGCTGCAGACTTCATAATTACTGTTTATGACTACTTCCAGTGTGGAAACACCACTTCGGATAGTTGCAAACGTAACACCGATAGGGAAATCATCCAGCCAAGAGAGGTCAGTTAGTACGACATAGTCCCACATACCACCCTGCTTATTATTTTTCATAAGTTTCTGCATTCTGAATTACCCCATGTGTTGCTTGCAGTTCAACTAAATCACAGGACTAAACAAATAAATTATTTATTTTACAAGACAAGCAAATATAATTTAAAAAGAAGACAATTGTCTTCACTAAACTCGTACATGGGATGGTGATGGGGATGCGGGATTGGAAAGTATGGCGGGGTAAAGCATCTTTTGAACGGTGACCCGAAGAAATAACAAGTACATGGAGGGTGCCAGAGCCTTTATAACTCATCGTGATCCTCCGCTGGCTCTTCAGCAGCTTGTTCTCCTCCTTCGCCTCCAGCCGAGTAAAGCTTGGAGATGATTGGCTGGACAACCGATTCGAGCTCCTGAAAAAATGTTACATAATTTATAAAGCTTTTGCTAGTTTTTATTACATACCTTCTTTTGTTCCTTATTCTCCTCGGTGGAAGCGTCCTTGTTGTTTCCGAGCCATTCGATAGCTCTTTCAACAGCAGATTCAATGGAGACCTTGTCTTCATCCGAAAGCTTTCCTCCGAGCTTCTCATTGTCTCCAAATTGAGATTTCATCTGGTAGGCGTATGACTCCAGTTCGTTTCTAGATTCTACCTTCTCCTTGATTGCTTGATCGTCAGCGGCAAACTTATCGGCGTCGTTGATCATACGCTCGATATCTTCCGGACTCAAACGATTGTGATCGTTGGTGATGGTGATCTTGTTCTTGTTTCCGGTTCCTTTGTCTTCGGCACTGACGTGGAGGATTCCATTGACATCAATTTCGAAAGTTACTTCGATTTGGGGAACACCACGTGGAGCTGGAGGAATTCCGGTAAGGTCGAAGTTTCCGAGCTTGTGGTTATCCTTAACCATTGGTCGTTCTCCCTCGTAAATTACGATGGAGACAGCGCTTTGGCTATCGGAGGCAGTAGACTCTTCTTTGATGGGATGACTGTGTTTCTGGAAATGAGCTTGGTCATCACTCCTCCAACTGTCTCGATTCCCATCGTGAGTGGGTTGACATCAAGAAGGACGACGTCTCCTGTGTTCTCAACTCCTCCGATAACTCCTCCTTGAACGGCAGCTCCGTAAGCGACGGCCTCATCCGGGTTGATACCTGAAAAATGAATTTCTATTTAAAGTAATTAATACTGAATTCATACCGCGAGATGGTTCTTTTCCATTGAAGAAGTCTTTGATGAGTTGCTGAACCTTTGGAATTCTTGTGGATCCTCCAACCAAAAAAATTTCGTGGACATCCATCTTCTTCATATCGGCATCTTCGAGAACCTTTTGGACCGGCTTCAAGATGGTACGGAAAAGATCCATATTGAGTTCCTCGAACTTGGCACAAGTGAGTGTCTCCGAGAAGTCTTCACCGTCATAGAGCGATTCAATCTGAAAACGAAGAGTTAGTTTACGTGATGAAATAATGCAGTTTACCTCGATCTTGGTTTGATGCTGTGTCGAGAGTGCTCTCTTAGCCTTCTCCACTTCACGGCGGAGTTTCTGAACAGCGCGATTGTCCTTGCGAAGATCTTTTCCAGACTTCTTCTTGTAGAGCTTGATGAAGTACTCCATGACTCGTTGATCGAAGTCTTCTCCTCCCAAGTGGGTATCTCCATTGATGGCAAGAACTTCGAAAACACCGTTGTCGATGGTGAGAAGGGACACGTCAAAGGTTCCACCTCCCAAGTCGAAGACGAGAATATTGCGTTCTCCTTCTTTCTTATCCAACCCATAGGCAATTGCGGCAGCTGTCGGCTCATTGATGATTCTTACAACGTTGAGTCCTGCAATGGTTCCAGCATCTTTGGTAGCTTGTCTCTGAGCATCATTGAAGTATGCCGGGACTGTGACAACAGCATTTTTCACTTCGTGTCCGAGATAAGACTCAGCGATTTGCTTCATCTTGGTGAGGACCATAGCGGAAACTTCTTCTGGAGTGAATTGTTTCGATTCGGATCCAACTTTGACTTCAACTGTTGGCTTGTTCGACTTATCAACAATCTGAAAAGGAATAAGATTAAAAAATAAACACGAAAATCAATTTTACATTGAATGGCCAATGCTTGATGTCATCTTGGACAGTCTTGTCGTTGTAGAATCGTCCAATCAAACGCTTGGCGTCAAAAATTGTGTTCTCTGGATTGATGGTGAGCTGGTTCTTAGCGGCGTCTCCAATGAGTCGCTCTCGCTGCTCTCCAGAGAAAGCCACGCATGAAGGGGAGATTCCGTTACCTAAAAATTGGAACCATTTACAATCAGGTGGAACATGTAATCGATTTTTTTACTGTTTAGCTGAAAACATAATGGTAGAATTGTATCAACGAAGAACTTTTTATCGAAAAACACTAGTCGAAAGTCGAAATTTGTAGGCGAACGCAAATAGATTAAAAATCGAAGAGAGACGATCAACGGCCGCTACCGCATACCTACTTCTCTGAACTTCTAGATTGATATTTCAACTTAAAAACGCAAACTAAGAGACAGGTAATACTAGGAAGGAGTAAGGAATAGCCAAACACGTACTATGACAATCGCGAAAAACGCTCAAACCGAGAGAAACTGATCGGGCATAAGCAAATCAAAAATAACGAATCGGGTATAACTCTTTTTTGTATATTTCGCAGTTAAATCGGAATAAAAGTAGTGATTTTTGTTCATTATCAATCTGTACGCTTATGTGGCCTTTACATATTTCAGGCTGATGTTTTATCGGCAATTTCGTTTTCCGTAAAAATTGGCCAATCGGAACATGAAATTGAAAAAGAATTTTCTGCCCGTGCCACTAGCTTGCTCGTTTAAAGGAACATGATCATCTGGGGAGAGCAGGGTCTCGCAACGGAAACACAGGTTACTGTATTTTTCAAAATTTTGCAAATAATTTTTTTCGAAAAATCGGGTTTTTCCTTTTCTTTCAACTGTTTTTACACAATTTTCATTTAAAAAATTCATGGAAAAAGAATTGAATTTCATTAATTATGAGGCAGAGTTGTGTTGAAATCCGTTAAAAATTTTAAAGAAAGATCGGAGACCGTACCGAACGGGGAGAAACGAGCGAGTGAGAGAAACGAAAGCGGGAGAAACGAAACCGGGAGAAACGAAACGGGGAGAAACGAAACCGGGAGAAATGGCGGCGCGGCGATTTTCGGGCAGTACGTGTGCAAAAACTGTGCGCAATGTTTAAGAACAGTAATTTAAAAGTTAAATTCACACATTTCATATGATACAAAAGTTCTAACAAATACAGTAGCATTTACCACTTTCAACTCATATTTTTTTGATGACCGTTTTTTTTTCATTTTTCATCTGACAACATTTAGGAACGTTACTTATAGCTATATGCACAATTTCATCACATTTACATCCCGAAAAACGCCGCGCCGCCATTTCTCCCGGTTTCGTTTCTCCCCGTTTCGTTTCTCCCGGTTTCGTTTCTCCCGCTTTCGTTTCTCTCACTCGCTCGTTTCTCCCCGTTCGGTACGGTCTCAAAGATCGTGTACCAAATTTTAGCGCAGAATTTACAGCTTTCTCTTTTCCTCAATTCTTTTTCTTTCAGCCATGGAGGAACCCACTGCTATCGGAGTCATGTCATTCGCGACGTCTTCTGGAATTCCAATCATTGCAAGTCTTGGATTTGTTGATTTTAATGGTAAAAGCTTCAAAGAATCTCAATATAATTTTTTACATTTTTAGGAAGAGAGGCCAGAAGACTACCGAATATCAATGGACGAATTTTCACTTATTACCAATTACCATCGATCGAAGCAGTTTGGGAAGTTCGAGGAGTTTACGGGATACAAGGTCCCTATGAGTACATTCCCGATATGGAAAATGCGTGTGTATCATTCGTTCCCCATGGAGAAGATTCGATTACTGTGGAGATATTCAGTAGAGTTCCACTGATTCATTCTTCAAGCTATTTTTCTGTTTTGTTGAATGTGAGTTGCTGATTATTAAAAATACTGAAGAACAATATCTTCTTGACAGCCGCAAGTTGTCAATTTGGAAGAAATGGACCCCCCTCCATCTCCACCTCCACAGCCATCGCCACAAAGAGAAGATGAAGAATATCGGAGCGCCTCGAACACAGACACCGACAGCACTTCTGGAAGTCCCATGGGTTCGAGCCCTGAACGTGTTAATCGCCCCAATCAAAATCATGCCGAACGTTGTGTTTGTGAAATTGAAACCGTTAAGGGCACAATGGGATTCGAAACTCCAGAAGAAGGATACCTTGCGATGCCAATTGGAAAACCATTGTGCATTTATGTTGAGAATGAAGACGTCGCTACTTTCAAGGACTTCACAGACGATGCTTCTTCTAAAAAGCTTGCTGCTGAACAATGTCTCGATTTGAGCGGAGTTTCTGGAAGTGGTCTCGGTGGACGTATCCTTGCTTCAGATCTTTCACAGGCGCCAACAAAGGGAGCTACTTCGACAACAAGCCAAGCTTCATCTGGACAAGACTACACCGATGTTCCATTGTCGAATATGCGAAAGACGATTGCCAAGAGACTGACTGAAAGCAAATCGACAATTCCACATTATTATCTCACTAGCGAAATTCAATTGGATACCCTTCTTCAGTAAGTTGCAGTTATTTCCCTTTGAAAAATGTGCAGCCCATACATTTTAATATCGGTTCTCTTTGTAATAATTTCTTATTCAGAGTCCGTGAAAAGCTCAACGGTCTTCTCGCCAAGGGAACATCAGGACAAGCCACTAAGATCTCCATCAATGATTTCATCATCAAGGCTTCCGCTCTTGCCTGTCAGCGAGTGCCAGAAGCAAACAGTTATTGGATGGACTCTTTCATTCGTGAGAATCATCATGTTGATATTTCCGTTGCCGTCAGTACACCAGCCGGTTTGATCACTCCAATCATCTTCATTGCTCATGCCAAGGGACTTGCAACCATCGCTTCAGAAATCGTTGAGTTAGCCCAGAGAGCTCGTGAAGGAAAACTGCAGCCACACGAATTCCAAGGTGGAACTTTCACTGTCTCAAACCTCGGAATGTTTGGATCAGTGTCGGATTTCACCGCTATCATCAATCCACCACAATCATGCATTTTGGCTATCGGAGGAGCTTCTGACAAATTAGTTCCAGATGAGGCGGAAGGGTGAGTAATCGGATACATTATATACTTCTGAAAACAACTATGTTTCAGATATAAGAAGGTCAAGACCACGAAAGTGACTTTGTCTTGCGATCATCGAACTGTCGATGGAGTCGTCGGAGCAGTCTGGCGTCGTCATTTTAAGGAGTTCCTCAAGAAGCCACACACGATGTTTATCTAAACGTCGACCCGTTTTCTTCGTTTCTCCAGTCCATCTCACATGTTTGTATACCATTTCCCAAATTTCATATTTTTGACCGTTTCCCAAATTTCATATTTCTCAAAGTGGTATAAATAGGTCATAATTTAATTGTTTTTCGCTCTTTCTCAGCCATTCTCTCTGTCCTTTCTATATTGATTTTCATGGCAATTTCCCCGTTGATAAATGTTCCGTCCCATAGTGTTTTGTTTAAGTAAATCATCGGGAAATTCAGAATTGTTGAGAGCCTACTATATTTTTTCAGGAAAAGAAAAATATGTGGAATTGGCCGAAATGCCTCCTGGAATGATACGAGAAACAAACTGTTGAGTGAACGGTGGCAGTGTGTTATCCAAAATTTAACTTTCTTATATCGTGAATCGAGAAGTGTATGAAAACTGCTTCTCTCAGCGAACTAAACTGTTTGGTTCATAATATCTTTCTCATTTATTTACCAAATATGGTCATTGGTTGATATGGGCATTTTGAGAGGACTAGAAACATATTTCAGAATGAGAGAGAGAAGAAAGGAGGAATCAATCAATTGGACGATGAACATCAAATGCATCAGAAAACAATTGATCTACTTCCATTACATGTAATACGTCGGATACTTCAATATTGTCTGATGTCAGATATTTGAGATTCTGAAAATGAGTTTTTAATAGAGTTGAGTTATAAAGTTTCTTACCGTAATTGAGCTGAAAATCAATGAAATCTCCGCCAATCGAGAAGCACTTTTAGCTTCCATATTGCAAAATGGAGATACAGTAGTCATACATTGGGTATAGTGATCACGGGCTTCACTCAACAGATGTGAGCTGGCATATGACATTTTTGGAGGTAACGGATCTGAAAATTATTGTACTTTAGAAATAGGGTTAAAAGTATTTGTTAAAAAATAGGCTTACATTCATAGAAGATAGCAAAAACACTTCCAAACAAAATTTCAGGATCTGTTATATTGATATTCGCCAATGGTTTCGATACAGTCTCCACTGATAACTCAGTGACGCCTCTACAACTTTAAATATTTATGTCAAAGGGATCTTCTCGAATCGGTACTTACTTCACATCTGGAAATGCTTGCTGATGTTTGTTAATTGGATGATATGATCCATTTGCATAACAGACTCCAGGACAACCAGTTTTAGCTGTCCAGCAACACGTCAACCACCAGTAGAAGAATGAGAATCTGCTCTTGGCGAATACCATCTGAACAAAAGAAATTCAGCATTTTGAATCCATTATTGATATTCTTAGGTGTTTCAACTGACCCGATCACTTTCATCCAATCTTGAAAATTCAGGAAGAATCGACAAAACATCAGTGAACAAAACAAAAATCCTCCTAAAATCTTGAAGAACCTCTGGTAATGTTGCAATCCGTTGTCCCGTTGGCGTCAGTTTTGTCCGATTACAAATCAAGAGTGGATTATAAAAAGCATGCTCGAAACTGTATGTATTCGGTTGTGGTTCGGTCGAGAATTCATCAAAACGGTCGAATATTCGAGTCAATGTTGACAAAAGATGATCGTATTTCTGAAAACATCGGGATACTGTAAGTGACAATCTGAAGCCACGCCTACCGGAATAGTAGGATTGGGCGGGAGACCAGCGATACAATTCGAGTATACTGTAGACACAGAAGAGCACGACGAAACAGAGCATACCGAGGAGGCTGAACTTACAAAAGGAAGATTTGATGGTGATGTTGGATGACTCGGTACATTAGTCACTTCTGTTTGACACTCGGCTTCTCTGAAAATTAGAACTTATTGTTTAGAGAGAATCTAAATTAGTGGTTAGGTACTCGGACTTCGTGTAGGGATGCATCTCCACTGAAACGAGATTTGGACTTGCTGAACTTGTTGAAGCTGTATCTGTATCTCCTTGGACTGCTCGGGGATTCATTCCAACTTTCAGACATGTTGTCAGACGACAAGCACGGCAAGCGTTTCTTTGTTCTAGAATTGTGAGAAGTTGTAAATTGAAATGATATGAGTTAGAATGATTCATTTAATGTTAAACCTAGAAATAGCCACTAATTAACCATCCGTGCAATTCTAAAAAACTCCAAAATCGGTATCGAAATGCTCATTGATTCATCAAACAAGCTCGAATTGCACTTTTCGAGAAGGAGCAAGTGACCATTGAAACAAAAAATGAAACGGTTTCTTTTCAAGATTTATTGTTGGTTTGTTGATCGAAATGAAACGTTTTTCACTTTTTCCGAAGTACAAACTTCAAGTGGAATGACCTTCTCTACAGTAACCCAAATCAGAATCTGATGATCTCTGGGAAACAACCTGAACAGTTTTAGGTCAGGTCAGATAGGAATCAAAAGATAAAATGACCGAAAGCCATGATTAGGAAAGTTTCAAACTTTCAAAATTTTTTATTTTCAGAAAATTATTGGTACACGTTTTGGTGAGTTGTCAGACGTTCGGGACAATTCTCAGTAAATTCTAGGAAAAATTGGGTTGTATTTTTTCCTATTATCTGAAAACTGTAAACACAATCTTTGAGTCTGGAATTGTGGTTATAAGAAAGAAAAACAAGAAAAAAGAATTCGAGAATAGAATCGAAAATGGGATAGTAAGTTCCAGGTAACAACTTTGGAAAAAAAGTTGTGAGACCCAAGAGCTATGCCAATATATTCTAGGTATGAAGTTTTCAGAACTCTCAACGGATTTGTTTCAAAACGAATTCTGATATCAGGCACGTTTCTAGAAAACTTAGAAATTCAGTTCAGTAATTACTTATCTAGTAAATTTTCCAAAACTCAACTCATAGAAAAACCTCAAAAAGTGAACATCCTCACCTTTAGCAACTCCGCATTTCCCCAGATATCTACATGCATATGTCCTGTTTTTCCATATACTTCTTCGAAAGAATCCTTTACATCCGTTGCATGCATTGACTCCATAATGTTTTCCAAGTGCCTGTAAACCATAAAATTAAAAACTCTCCACATCTCGTTTCATTCTTACCGTATCTCCGCAAACTGCGCAACAAATACTCGCTTTGTGATTGGCCACAAGGTTTTGCGAGGGCGATTCTTTCGCCATTAAACGCATTGTTGTTTCTGAAAATAAGGCAGAAAACATTATGTTGCAGGAATAGTTGTCAGCTGTCCGAGTTATGGGAGTAGAAGCTAATTCAAATTATTTTGGATTAGACTGAGAGCCGATGGGGGAGAAAGGGGCGTGAGAGAATGGAAAAGAGATATAGTGGGTGGAGAAGAAGAGGTGATATGTCTCTCTGGAGTCACACATTTGTGTATACAAATCAGATATCAAGCACACGATGAAGACAGAGAACATGAAGTTGATGACGAAAGAAGAAGAAAAGAGAGACAAGAAGAAGAAGAAAGCTTATGAATCACACGAAGAATAGAGACGATCTCTGCGTCTCCGTTCCACACCTTCTCCAATGTTTTGCATATTGTGGCTCGTTGTCAAGCAAAATACTATGAAAACAAGGGAGACGTTGTTCCAAACCGGGTACATTTTTCGTTTTGTTTTCAGATGGAGTGACGTGGCAAAACGATACGGTTTGAGGAGAAGTTTATTTTGAATTGAAAGCAAAAATACCGTACTACTGAATCGACACAAATAGAAATATAGTGGAAAATCTGGGGGAGGAAGTGACGCGTTACGATTAAAATACATGATATCATATTGTGAAGATTCATTGAAGATTGAGGAGCTTATCATTTGTTTCTACTTTGATTCGGATTATCCGGATTCCAGATTTTTGTAGTTTAACTAGAGCCGGAAGTAAAGACACTGGCACTTCAGTTTAGGGGCATCCTTTAAAACAACTTTATTAGAATGATTTCATAAAACTATTTTTTGCAGTTTCTAGAGTTCAAACTGAATCCAATTTGTTTGAAATCTGAAACTCCTCTGCCTAGAAATCCAGAATAGCGTGTGACAGGAAGTCCCCCTTAAAACATTCTGAACATGAATGATAACTCATGAGATCTAAAAAAGTCTACTGTACTTGAATTTCATAAAATCCAAAGACAAAACTCCATCTTCATACTTTGTCCAGTTGGCTCACGACTTCCTTGAAAACTCCAATTCATGAATTCCTGACAATCCCATGTCCTTTTCCAAACTAATCATCAACGAACAAAAAAGGGAAGTAAATCCCTTTTCGAATGTCAGATATTGGAGGTCTTACTTCTTATGAATGCCAAGAGGATTATTAATTTTCAGACAGACAGATAGTGACTCAATATTCCAACAAGGTACAATATGTGTCATTACTCACCGGATGGATGTTTGTACATTGCACTGAACGTGGGGAATTAGCAATAATGAAATGAGGTGAAGTATTCTTGAGGGGGGCGGACGACGTTGGGACGACAACTGACCTTCTCTCTCCACCTCCTCCACGTGCGTACGATCGACGCAAAAAGTGTTTACTTCCGATTGTTCGGGGGGTGCTCGTCTAGCCATGCTTTTCAAAATCGCGGGGACTACTGTACTTTGACAAACTTTTCTTTTTACTTTGCAAAAGTTCGCGACGAACTTTTTGGATATTCGGATACGGGGGTGGGTCATAATATTGGTTATGATTAGGATCCGTGGATCTGATTTTAGTTAGTTCACTGTGATAGATCGAACTTTCAGATGACTAGGTCATGATTCAAAACAACAGAGCTTCTGAAAGCTGAAATATGTTCCAGTCAGTTCTTTTCAGAGCCTCTGTTGTCAGCAGGTTTTTTTTCGCAATCCACTAAAAATAGTTATCAGTTCTCCTCCTAACGTCTTGATCAGTTTCATGTGAATATTGTCTACTACTATTCCCCTTTCAACAATGAATATATTCCACCTCATCGAGCAAAACCAATATAACAAAGCACACGTTGCGAGCACTCCGAGTATTTCTCTGTATTGCTCGGAGATCAAAATTTAACCGGGAAAAAAGCAACGAAGAGAGATACAGTATACACCTTGCAACATGTTTGTCTTCGGACTCTCTTTCCGTAAACGGTTTGATAACATAACAAACACTAAGATGACCACCGTGGCTCAATGACTCATTACAATAAATTGAGTTCGCAGAGCAAAAAACCGTTGCGGGCTGCGAAAAGAAAGAGGAACATAGGAGACTGTAGTGGACAGCAACGAAACGAAATGATTCTCGTGGCGGGAGAGAGAGAGAGCAAAAAAACTCATCGCGAGCCACTGGATCGCCGTTTTTTTCTTGTGATTTGTGGTGTCGTCTTGCAAATAAAAAGGTGAGAAGAGTGAAACAAATAGAGTCGAAGCAACCTTTTTGAATTACGGTATGCCCTTCGAAATCTTGCCGGATTGAAGACGGTGGGTACAAAGTACAAAATGATCATTTTCCGCGCGGTAAGCATCAGGCATGAATGCATGGTTTGTTTCTTTCCGTCCAGCTGGAGAGGAGGAGGACAGAAGTGCGAGAGAGCAAATTTTGGGGTACGAAGTACACGGTGTCGGGACGGGAAAAATTGGAATAGAGAGAGGGTGGTCGTGTTTTCTTATGGAAAAAGAAAAATAATCTAGTTTCGAGTCACTGGGATAAATTGAAAACGATTCTGGAGTAGGAGTTCGAGATTAGAGGGAATAGGTTGGGGGTTGAGAGGATTTACAGGGCTACAGTACTCTCCGAATGTGTCAGGTCAAAACTTGACCGTCAGATTCCTACACTCCACTTTATGGGAAAATTTCCTTATAAACTTTGTTTGAACTCATTTTTAAGCTAACCCAGATACCAAAGGTCAAACAGCTGTGCACTAAACTGAAAATCAGGAAAGCAAGAAAAGAACTTCCATTTTTAGCTTTTTTCATGTCGCTGAAGTGTGAATGAAATCGGAAAAACCAGTGACATTCTCTGTACTATTCGAATTGACACAATCATCGGCTGTATCAATAGAAACTATCCACGTTACAACTCTCGTCAAAAAAGTAAAAAAAGTTCGCGATTCGAAAAAATCAGAAGTTGATAAGAGAAAAGTAATCTGAATGATCGAGAAGAAGCGGTTCGATGATCCGATTTCGAGGCATCTCTTATACGGTCCTTCGGTCGAAGAACGCTCAATCCTTCTGGAGGCGGAGGCACGATGTTGTCACATGGTGAAGGGGAGGATGAAGTAGTGGGGATTCAGTTTGTAAACGGGGTATGATATTCACTCAAAGAATGGCTAAAAAGATCCGCGTGGCGCCAATCAAACCATAATGATAATTAGAGAACACCCAAAATCATTGAGTACTTTTGCAGAGAAATCAGAATAGAAGAAGTGATATCAGAGAGGACGAGGTGGTGATTTGATGAGGGGATCAAAAACTAACTCGAGGTGGGAATCCTCCTCCGACAAGAAAGAAAAACAGTAAATTACAAATGAAAGAACGATCAAATAAGAGAGATCGATAGGGGATTATTAAAATTGAGGAAGAGGAATACGAATAGAGAAGGAGGAAGAAGAAGAAGGAATGAATAGATTCTCAGAAAGAAAGGAAGAGCTGTAATTATAGATCAGAAGTTTAAAATTATGAATTCACAACGGGGTCACTTTCAGAATCTCCTTCTTGCTAAACGTTCTCTTTATATACTACCAAGAAGTTCAGCGCCTTCTGAATTAGTGACGTCGACTGATTCAGAGTACAAACTCCGCGTGACACTCGCCAGCTTGTTTCAAGATATTCTTCAAGAACGATACAACCCTAAATTTCTCGATTCACAACGTATCCACCTCACTTGACAAATCAACTACATCACTTCGGGGAATCCCCCATTTCTCTTTTTCTCTCGGTCTAGACCTTCCTCTTTTTTCAATTCCCCAATCGTTTTTCATCCGTTCTCAAATGTGACATAAACAGTAAACAAAGATCACTTCCAAATCTGAAATCCGAATATTCCAATCGACTTTTTTCCTCCAAAAATCCAATTTGATCTCTTCGACCTGCGACGATCAGAAGTGGCAATCTTTAATCATCTCCCTTTTTGATCTGTCGTGAAAACGTCTTCTGTCCCCAACACATCTGTTTTGATAATCAGAAGAAGAAGAAGAAGAGAAACACGTGTCCTCTATCAAGTACATTCAGCAAAAAGAAATGATCTTTGCATGATTTTGTACGTTTGAATACATTTCCAGAAAATTCAATTTGTAGTCAAATCTCCTAGAATGAAGTATGGAATTGGTCAGCAGGAAAATAGAAGGAAGGGGTTTCCGAAAATGTTCAAAAAATCACGTAGCACGGACAAATCGTATATTATCAGGTAGGTGGATGGAGAGACCAAGAGAAGGACTCCTTCGAAACAACATTGTGATCAAATTGAAGATCGAAGCCTTCTTTGGTCATAAGTTTAGCAGAAAACAAGTTGTAAATAGATGTGAGCAATGAACAGATAATACTTATAAATGGATCAGGATATGACGTCAGGAATCAGAAAGAAGCTATTTCAAGATCTGGAATTATCATCATTTTTGGTAATCGGATAAGCAATTTTTAACTTTAGTGCAAAAATTTCCAATTTTTAGTTGAAAGCAATGAACAAATAGAGACGGAGGAACGAGGAGGTCAGAAAACGTTTGTGACCTCTAGTTTTTCAATGTTTTCTTTGTCCAATTTTGAAGTATTCGTAGAAATGAAAGGGTGTATCAAAACACAAAGTATATAGATTTCTATGATGAGACTGACAGGAAAAGGAAAAGAATAAATGAATTATAAATGAGATATTCCAGACTTGCATCGACCAAAAGTTCAATGAAAAAAAGAGAAAAAAGGAAGTGGAAGGATCTTTAAAGGTTTTTGAGGAATCAAATTTCAGCTGCTGCTTTTTTTCTTTTAGTTTTTATTTATTTGACTTTTGAAGAGTCATCACGAGGTTCTGGATTCTGGTGACTACCTGGAATTTTTCAACTTTCCTATTTCTACAAAACTTAAGCCTAAGATCCTTTTTTCTTTTCTCTGTATTCCTTGTGCAATCAAACGAGTGATCTATGGAAAAGGAAACGAAAACGATCTTGCACGATCTCAGTAACAAAAAATGACCCTTTTCTCAGTGATATCGGATGAAAAAGTGTTCGCACTTTTAAAAACTTTTGTGATTTGTTCGGAGCCGGCATAAACTACAGTCAACTCGCTGCTCCTTTTCTCTTTCCTCTTTCTTCGCGACGAACTTTGTTCCGACTGTTTGCATTTCATTCATTAGATGGTTTCTCAAAGGAAGAAGAGTGAGAAGCGGGGGAGTTTTTATTAGAAAAAAGAAAGAAATAAACAGAAAGGGAACATCGAACAATTCCTACTTTTTTTGGATTTCAAATCTTGAGGGAAGATCGGAAAATATGTAGGTTGGAAGGGATTGGGGAATGCTACCTTTTGATTGTGTCAAAAAGGTCTCGCTGTAGGAAAATTGGGAACAACTTGGGATCTTGGAAGTATCCACAAAAAGAGATTGTGCTTCCAGAATCAAGAGAATATTGGTGTCACAATTTGACAAATTATATTTAAAGTTAATTCCAGAAAGGAAACAGATCTATGCATCATTAATGCGGCTAATAACTTTTCTGTACAGAGCCTCCCTAAACAGGTAAAGTCAAAATACTGAAGATCTGACTGTATTCTGTATACACTTTTTAAATCAATGTCATTAGACAGTTAACCGTCAAGTATAGAACATTTTTTAGAGAAAATTGGAATACTTTCTAGCAAGTTTTCTTTCTAGCATATCTTCTTTTAATGTTTTCATTACTTCTGTCTAGAACTGAAGACGTGAAGTTTTGAAGAAACTATTGTTATTCCGCATTCTTTTTTAATTACTATCATTCTTTATTTCTTCCGGAAAAGACAAGAACACTTTTATGTTTTTATTCGAAATGACGCATGACACACACACACAGACGAAAAATATTTTATTCCAATGATCTATTCTACTAGACCAGAACAGAAAAACATGAGGGAACAGAATGAAAAGAGTAATTTTATGTTATGTCAGTCAACCCAGACAGCTTCGAAAAAAGTTGATGAGAAAATGAACGGAGAAGGAGAGAAAATGAGAATAGACTGTTATCAAATCACTAATTGAGACAAAAAAGAACATGACATCATTGAGAGATAAAAGAAGAAAAAAGAAGAAAAAAGAAAAAAAAAAGAAGAAGGTGGCAAAAAAAGGGAAAAAAGTGACCATCCGGGATAGGGTTTCTATGGAAAGAGTGGCAACAATTGTACTTTTAAAGAATAGAAGCAGAAGCAGTGAGAGAAAAAAAGAAGCTCGTGGGGTGGTGTAGAATGAGCAACGAAACAAGAGCTGCGCGGAAAAAAAGAAGAGAGAAAAAGGAAGAGAGGTGTGAAAAAAAAAACGGAAGAAAAGGCAATGTGTTCGGGATTGGGATCAATGAACAGATTAGTGGAGGAGGGAACATTTTTTATTTTTTGGTTCCAAAAGATAACGAATTTTTTTTGGTTCAAAAGATTATAATGTATGAGTATAGTCTGGTCGAGATGTTTCAAGATAGGAAATCAACACCGAAAAGATATGAAGAAGAAGAAGAAGAAGAAGAAGAAGGGAGAGATGGTGGGAGAGGAAGCAATGAACAGTTCGGGAAATGACTTACTTGATCTAGGGCCCATGATTTGTGACGAGAAGTTAGAGGACACCTGTAAAACAACACAATTAGGAAAGTTTAGAATCACGAGAAGAGTAAAATTGAAAAAGAAGTGGGAAATTAAACATAAACAAATACACAAACTACACATAGAATCAAAGGAAGAGAAAATCAACGAAAATTTTGATTTCCAATTATCTTTTTTCGGGAAACTACAACCTACAAATCGGATCACGGAATAGGTGAACTAGAACATATAGATAGATCAACAACTGAGGAGATTTTGATAAAAGAAATTCATATTCAATACGGGGAAAAATCAAATTTCATTTCATTTGTTTAGAAAATTCTTCTTGTAATTGCAGAAGTTTCTAGGAAAAACGAGAGGAACAATAATCACAAAAGTCAACACAAAAGTAGAAAACCGAACAAAGGTTGAGAAATTTACAAAAATTACTGGAGCCAGGTCCCTAAAACTGTTCCATCACACATGTTCTACTTTTCAGAAAATAGCCGACTATACAGGTGTCATTCTTCAGAACAGTGCACTTAAAATGGATTTCAGATCTTGAATAAGGTGGCCTAAACAGGAAAAACTCTGAAAACAATGATCTCCACTTGACATTTGCCCAATAAAACTGTATAAACCAACACCTCTTCGACCTAGATTAAATTCGTCATTCTTACAACACAACTTGTATTTAGATCTTCCAAAAACCAAACAAGTAGATAGACTGAACGCCCATAGAATCGAAAATAAAGTTCATTTATTCTCAAGTTCATGATCAGTTTTCTGTCTTCTTTCCTATTTCTCCAAACAACAATATCTCCGAAGTTGATCTAGATTCTCCACAAGTACATTTTCCAGGTCGAAACGAATCGAAACGATTCTGAGGGCAATATGTCCTCAGATCAGATTCTGAGATCTAGATTTCTGAGATCTAGATGAACAGATTCATTTCGAATACCAAAAAGAAAGAAAGAAAGAAGAAGCGAGGTGTGAAAAGTTGAAGTATTCAGACAAAAACTTCCACTTGATAATGGCAGTTTCTCCCACAGTATACACACCTGTTGGGGGTCTACCTTTACAAGGTATACGAGAACCGAAAGTCGTGCAAATACGTACATGGAGATGATGATGAGATGCAGAGAAAGCCCCCGAAAATTGAATGATCACTTGGTTGGAAGAGACGACAGACACACGGAAGACGACTATTGAAACACGCGCTCGAAATGTTCTTTGCTCGGAAAAGGGGAGGTTGAAAAAGGAAAAGGAGGAGACTGAAGACACAAATTGGAACATTGTTTTATAATTTTTACACGCGATGAGATCAGAACAATTCAATCAGATGACACCTTGGAGGTGAGAAAAATAACAAGATATGGGTGGGATAAAGAAATGGAACAAATAAAATAGAAAATGTTACACTAATTACTTCTGAGCTCTCTTCTTCATCTTATCATGTCTCCTCACGTGGTTGACATGCACTCAGAGACAATTCTTTGTTCATTGGTTTGATGAGTTCGACCAAAATGATATGATTCAATACATAACCTCTTGAAGGAAAGAAAACTGGAAGAGATCTCTGAATCAGACGGCTTTCTAATGGGGGAGCCACTTTTCAAGAGTCGATTTTCAACTTCCTTTTCTTTTTCTTTTTTCTGGTTACTCACTAGAATGTGGGAAAGAAAATGAAACGTGAGTAAGGGGAAGAAAAGAAAAAAAAAATTTCAGGGGGCTCTCCCCTTCATAAGCGGAGAAATCAATTATGTATGTATGTGGGTGATTGAACTATATTTATAATACAACTCACAACTTTTTGTATTCAATTTTGAAATGAAACGAGTTATCGAGAACTTATATATGTATGAATGTTGACATCATTCAGGTGAACTTTTATATGCTTAATGTCGTTTGCATACCAGAAGTAATACAGCATACTTGGAAAATTTTCAGCAAAATAAAACTGGTTGACGCCCACATCTTGTGGAATTTAAGATTGTCAATAGTATATTATTCACAATGTATATAATATGTATACAGTATATTTTCAGAAATACTTCAAATGATATAAATTTATGAACAAAAGCAGTAATTCTGAAAAATCAGAATGTTTGAATAAAATATATAACCAGCAACAAACTTCAATAAGGTCGGTTTGAAAAAATATCTGAAGTATAAGCTATTCAAGTAAAAATTATTTTCAGACTCATATGAAAGAAAATACAAAACTGTTTCAGATCGTCAAAATGAATGCCCGTTGCCATCAGAAAAGGCATTGAAAACTGTTCTATGCTCGTCTTTTATATTTTATCGTTCCGCTTAAAAACGATAAAATACCGTTATCAGTATCAGCACACGTGTTCTTTGTGTGTCTTTTACCTCATTTTGAAGAAAGTTATTTTGAAATTCTAGAGAAATAAATGATCTGTGGGGATGGATGTTCACAGTCATTTTTTGCACTCACTATAACATTGATCAGACTTCGTATTAGTTGTATTTCAGATCAGCATACGGAAAGAAACTTCAAAAAAACTCCCTTCATAATTTATGAACACACAAAAGGGCCACCTCAAACTAGTATCAAAATTACAAAATGGAGAAGGGCATTTCCAAGTTTTATTCGGAATTCAGACAAAAATGAATTTCGAGAATTTTGTCTCCATGAACTGACTGTGAGGTTTTGGAAATTTTGAATGAATGATAAAAGCCAGATTCTCTTCACCCATACTCTATATGTTCAAAACCCCTCAAAAAATTTTACGAAAATTGAAAAAAGTTCTATAAAAACAGAACGGACTGCTTCATTGTTTCTGACTTCATAGCAATATCCTTGGAGTCAGCAATTAGGATGATTGTTGTCTAGACAGTCGACGACGAGCGTCAATCTTAAATTTCCAGAATTGACTCTCTTTGAGTAATCATGATGTTTGATAACTGATGAGGTAGGCCGAACGGAGTTCTGAGAAGAAATTCTGATAAGAATTTCCACCAATGGATTAAAGGATCCGATCCCTCGTACGGAGTTGATCACTGGAAAGTATAATATATTGTTTTCTCTCTTTCAGTCATCACAGTTACATAATCACAGGTGAATTGTCTTCCAGAACGACGTCTTCTTATTCTTTTTTCTTCTCTATATCATTCTTCCCATCCATTCCTCCCTTCCGCACACTTTTTCCGCATCATCGTCCGCTTCGATAGCTATCTAAAAACGTATACATACATCACAGATTCAATAAAAGCCGATGAATGGCCATAGGTGATAATACACTATGTATAACTGACTCTGAATTACATAATATACATAATATAAAGATGATGTGGGGAGAAAAGAGGAAAAAAATGAGGGAAGCGGAAGAAGAAGGGGCGCTCGAAACGAACGGACGAACAAGTTTACGGGTACGGTCGGATGGAATGGCACGCCCTGAGAGGAGAGGCGGAAGGCAGAAGACCTCCCTGGATTCATGATGATGCCATCCGAATATAATGTACTTTTCCTTCGAATAACGATCGGGGATCTTTTTTCCATGTTACTACCTATCACATTTCATGTTTCACTGTTACGATCAGTTTCTTTTCCAGCATGGATTCTTGGAGTCACGTGAAATTCCCTTGAAGAGAGAACACCGTTTCTCTTAAAATATCCTTTTTATCAGATCATCGGATCTACCTAATTGAAAAAAAGTATGAAACAAAAAAGTAATGAAGCGGTTCCACTAACATAGCCACTTTTCTACATAAACATTTTTTAATCTCAACTCACGTAAAACCAAGAAACTCAAAGGAGATAGCAGGTTGTTGTTATGTTTCTGGAAATTTAGTGTTAGGATATGACGATGGAAGTTTCGGAGCTTTTCGTTTGATAAAGATGAAAAAGAGTTTTGGAATTAGTTTCTGTTTCAACTAACCGAATTGAAATTATTAAAAATCCGCCAGATAAACTACTTCGCGATGCCTCTAAGTCAAACTTTTAGCAAAAATTGTTTCAATACAATAGCCTCAGTTTCTATAATAACTCTTCTCGTTTTCCCGGTTTTGAACTCCTCCGTTTCACGTTGACACCCTAAAAATGATCTCCAATTTTATTCCAACTTTCTTCTTATACAAAAAATCACTTTTTATCTTCTAACACTTTGCAAAAACCATCATTGTCAATTCCAAATGCCATCATTAATAACCTAATCGAAAAAAGAAAAAGAAAAAAGAACCGTTGCCAATCGACATATTTATTTCTCTCTTCATACATGAGATTTCCTTTTTTCCATCAATTTATTTAACTGTGTCATCACATCTCCTCGGTTCCTTCGTCTTCCCATTTTGATTTACGGCTAGTTCCACTTTTTCAATATCACGCTAAAAGATAAGTTTGCTTGATCGTTTTTTCACTAATTATCCATGGTTCAGACGATCAATTCATCGTTTTTTGATGAAATATTTGGAGCTATGAGCCAACTAATTGATACCTTAGGAAAAGGGAAAACGACACCTCGTGAATTGAAACCTTGATAAACAAACTTTTGAAGTTTTTCGTATTATATACACACACTTTTCCACTTTTTTCCACGAATATTAACGTAAACATGCATTTTTGGCTCTCCATAATACAGTATTCCTCCGAAGCTGAAAGTCTAGAATTCAGTTTAAAAAAAAAAGATCTTATAAGAAATATCCGTTCAAAAAGTGGTTATCATTTCATAAGATCACATTATATGTTTTCTGAAACTTCATCTTCAGATCTCGAAATCAAAAGTGTTTGTGATATTGTATCCAACGATACATCTCTTTCGAATACAATTCATTTTGTACAAATTTTTCTCTAAATCTACAGTAGCCTCTCTTATCATTTTGGATGAACATCTCCTTCTTCTTCTTATCCTTGTCAAACCAATAAAATACTTTTTTTCGTTTCATCAAGTCCCTCTTCTTGTCATATCTCTCCTACAGTTCATATCATTTTTTCCCTTCACATGTCGCCTAATAACCCATTAATCTGACTTATTTACAAGCGACAATTCCCTCGTTTTGTGTTGCAACTGTTGCCCAATTCCAGCCTCTTCCATCTCCTTTTATATCCTTCACTCTTTTTTCCAACACGTCGCTTCTTGAGAATGTCAAAAAATTTGTGTGGCAGAACGCATCTTAGCAACATGGGAGAGCTCTTATAAATCGGGAGCAGGCGTCGTTTCTTTTCTCTCGGTTTTCTTCTCCGAGGAAGCCCCTTCTTAGTACTTTTTCACTCTATCATTCGAACATGTTTCCCGTTTTTTAGATGACCTCAGGGCACATATTCCCATACTTTTTGTCCCTTCTGCACTCATGTCCCATGGTCTATATGGGTGGGCAGTTCACATCGATAGTTGCAAATACTTTGTCCGTTTTCCCCTCATTTAAACCACTCTCTACACTCTTCAACTACTCAATTTTCCCACCATTCACACCTGAGTTTGGCAACCACGAGACACCTGCATGGAGCCGTTTTTCATTGACACACTCACTCCCTCCTACGTTCATAGGCTCCGCCCTCTTTTTTTCGGACTGTAGTACTGTAAAAATTGCATGGTCGATTAGTTTTGTTAGTTTTGTTATATTGTTTTTTTACAAACTCGGAATTCTGGGAAGTTTGTCTGGAAGACTTTAAGTTGTTCCTAGACACTAGTAGAGCCCGTTCAAGTAAGCTTTGTAGTCTTAGTTCTAGACTGGAGATCCACTAGAAAGTCTAGAAGCATTTGTTTCGTTTTAAGTTTTCAGTAAAAAATAAAACAGAGTAAGTGACTAAATTGACCTCCTATCTACAGTAACCCACTCCCCTAGAAGCAACATTTTTTGTTTTTATTCCTTGTTCGGAACCCAAACATCCCAAATCTAAGGTCATAACAATAATCTTCTAAAACTTTTATCCCTTTTCCACTCTACTAATCCAACAGAATGTCTCTATAACTGCCAAAGTCTTCCCACTAAACCAAAAAAGCTGATCGTTCCATTACACATACATTCACTGTTCTCCTTTCCATTTCTTTTTTGTTTTTCCATCTGAAACAACGTCTGGAATTAGGTTTGTTTCATTCTCCTCCTCCTCATTACATCATTTGACCAGTCGGCAACATGTCTGGATCTCTCACTGCTTCCGCAGACCACCACTATCATAATGAGATGTTCTAGTAAAAGCTTATAATATATAATATATACATACAATCTAACAAAAGTGAACAAAATGGCAAAAAGCGTACGCTATCAGCGCGGAAAAGGGCGGTCTTCCTGAATGAATAGTGTTGGAGACGAAGAGACGCAGACACATTCTGAATGAGTGTGTGTGTGGCATGAAACTGGAGGCTATTACCTGATGCCGATGCTTATAGTTGACGACATCATCATCATTGTTACATTATTCCTGCTTCCGTGTCATTCCACACAAAAACCCAAATTCCAACAAACGCCTCCTCCTTTTTCCTGATTCATTGCACTTCTCACCGGCTACAGTAACCCAGGGTTACGTACCCAAATCTTCTGATTCTTCTGATGGCTAGACACGCAAATTAGACTCTTGGAAATCGGTGTTCAATTCGAAAAACCCAGTAATTAGGTCGAGAGTCAAATGATATAAGGCATCAAAGTATCTAGAAAAAGGACACGAATCTCGAGAAGAGAACAAATCAATTCTCATGAAACATAGAGTTGATTTCACCTGTTCTCCTCCTGAAATTGCTGAAATTCAATTTAAAATTGAGATGCTTGATTCCTAGGAAAACCTGAAAAAGTTGAGAAACTTTACTTCCAAAACAAAGCCTTTCTGAATTTCCGGAATTCTGAAATTTCTCAAAGTTTCATGTCTCTTAATTTTATCTTATCACAAAGTGTCGAAGAATGTGGAACATTGGAATAGAAGAAGAAGAAAAAGAAGACGTTCCCTTCTTTCTCTCTCCGTTCTAGAATGATGTTATCAGGCGGTCCTTTCCATTTTCTCTTTTATAGCTTCTTTTCCTTTTCTTTTGTATTGTTTCTTCTAAGATTCTGGATTCTGAGAGAGATGGATGATTCTGAAATGAAGAGGGATAGTAACTTTTTCGACTGATAGCAGTGAGAGCCAACCATAATCTAGAATCACCTTCTGGTCCTCTCTGAATCTCATTCTATGTCGAAATCATACTAAAAAGTGTTTTGAAAATCATTCATTGCAAATTCGTTCGTTTCTCTTTTCCAAATAAAAGGATTCTCAGAAAATTCTGAAAATGAATAAAGAGTCGTTACGGAATATTAGTCTTGAGTAGTATTAGAATCCGATCGAAGTGTTCGATGACTGTTCTCGTTGTAATTCGTAGATCCCGTGCTATTACAGTAACCCAGCTCACACTTTTCTATAGAAACTTTCCGATTTTGAATTGCAGTTTATGTCGTCATACATTTTGTAAAAACCTCATTCTGAATCTCCATCCCTCTATATGCTCTTCTCCACCCCCAGAACGTTCCCCTCATCTGAATCCATATTCTCATTTCAGATGCTGCCACAAATCCATCAGCACAATAATCCATTTCAAATTCCAACTGATGGATCAATCTCGGCATCTCCACCAAATAACGTACCACCATCTATATATCTTTTTCTAACCTTTTCCCTCTCGTAATCCATTTTCAGACTCTTCCGCCACCAATCATTCCATACTCACTTCTCTCAGCATTCTATTCACTCTCTTCTGCCAACATTTCAACGTCTCCGGAAATTAATGAAGGTACTCTGGCTCTTCCGTTTCTCTTTTCCTTTCCCGGGAAAAGGAAATAGTAGCAGTATTTTCTATATTCCAATAAACCAAAACACCAAATAAGGTTTTTCATCTATGAATTCAGGAGAAAAGGTAAAAGCAGTCGGACGATCCTACAATCCAG
This sequence comes from Caenorhabditis latens, assembly GCA_002259235.3. Lineage (NCBI taxonomy): Eukaryota > Metazoa > Nematoda > Chromadorea > Rhabditida > Rhabditidae > Caenorhabditis > Caenorhabditis latens. Next base: position 12,503,834 of record CM056093.1, on the reverse strand, counting down.
GAAGGCCGCTTTGCCTGGAAGATCGGAAGAAAATAGTCCGTTTGTATGAAGAAGGATGTCGTGTCAGCCACATTGCTCGTCTCATTGGAGTCACTCACAGCTGTGTGAGCAAGATTATGTCAAGGTGAGTTGGAGGGGGTACTGTAAGAGGGGAAACATAAAGTTCATCTTGAGATATTTATGAGTCATTAATGGTGGAAACTAGGTATTGAAACATGCTGATATGCAGATTAGGAGGGTACTTAAGGCGAAGTTAATGGAGTTAATGGGGTAGTGTGGGACACTGATTGAGCAAAGAAAATGTTGGAATGTCAACAGAATGGAGGAGCATGCTCCTTTTTGTCAACTTTACGGGGGAAGCAGGTTGAACTGGAAAGTAGAAAAAGAGGGATAAAACGTTGGGAGATTTAGTTTTTTTATTAGGGTTTACCGTATTGCATTCCTTCGAAATTTGAAAGTCGTCAAGGAGAAGTGAATCTTCGAGATTTGGCTGAAGAATCTCCAAAATTTTGTCAAATCTCCGAAGAACTACCGTACTCACAGTAGTGCCGAATAGTTTCCATAAAACTATTTGACTAAAAAATGTCTATTTTCATAATAATTTTCCAAATAAAAAAGTTGAAATCGTTCTAATCGTTGAAACGAACTGTTAAGCAGACAAAAAAGCTATCATTTTTTACATTGAAACTCAACAATTGGACAATTGGATTACTGTAGGATTACTGTATCACGCAATACTTCAGTCTTTGAGAGAATGAGAGAGTGATTGAACTGAATGACTCATAAAATTAGGAAATCTGGAAGCCATTGATTTCACTTACCGTAATTACTCTAATAGACCACCTCTTCCAACTTTGACATTTTTCAACTTTTGTTGAAAAAACATTGCAGATGACAAGTATAATTTGAAGCAACGCAAATATCTGCGGGAAGTTACAGACTTTCAAAACTCCTGTAGAATTTAGACACCTAGGTGTAGTGTCGGTCCATTAGAGTAACTACGGTATCCCACTGGACACATTGTACTTTACAAGGTCATCAGAAACTTAAATTTTTCTTAAACTCCTCTTGTACTTTCTCTCGAAATTCCAGTTATTTCACAACCATGATATTAGCCAGAAAGCTTTTTTCAAAACTAGATTCTATTCAACTAATAACAATGCTCAATAGTGCCCACGCACTATTTTTTCTCTTTCACAAACTCTTTCCAGTCAATTATAACTTCCCTTTTACCCAATTTTGAAATCATAATTGCACATTTCCCTCTTTTCAACATAAAAATAGATTTCGTCATTTCAATCAAAGGCCAACTATTGCAGATATCGTCGGACTGGAAGTGTCCAACCGAGAAGTTTCCGTGCAACTGAAAATCAGGAGAATGACCATTCCACGTGGCAAAAACAGCAACAGAAGAAAGAGAAACCACTGGCATTTTCCATTGAAAGGTAGTATATTCTCGCTTCAAATGAAAATAATTCAGTTGAGATTTTTTTCAGAATTCTGTCACCAGAAATCAAGAAAGAAATTCTTCCATATCAACGAGTCATCTGAATCCTCTTCTTCCCCCCAAACAACTCGAGATCTTCTTCTTCTCCGTATCTTTTTCCTTCTCTTATGCAATGATAATCCACCGTTTTTTCACCCATTTAACCCCCATGACATCAGCCAATAAAGACGTAGTGCCAAAGGAGTCCTCGGCAAGAAAAAAAGTTTTGTGGCCGAAAAGCTTAATCGAGCCAACGCAATTTGCGGGCCTCAACGATGTCGCCCCGCGCTGCGCACTCGTTTTCTCATTTCGCTTTCATGGACCACTTCATAAAAACCCGACGACGTCTTCCTTTTACTGCCCCACCACCCCCGCCGCCACACCATTTAATGACATCTGCTTCTTCTTTTTTTATTTAGATACTCACTATTCTAATTTCAAAAAGAAAAGGGTATTAGTTGCTCTCTAGTATTGTCTGGATGTTCTCTTTTTATTCGAGCCAAGCTCTTTTCTTCTTTTCTACAGTAGTCCACTCATGATGAACCAATAAAATCCTCTTTGACTCTATCGTTTACTGTCGTCACATACCATTTAAAAACGAAAAGACAGCTGGATTTCCATTCATTTCTTTCCCCATTTTTGGTAATTGTCGTCCTTGGGATATCCATTGTGCCCCAAATGGAAGAAAGGCGTGTCTTCCGCCAGCTCCCCGTCTCTCTCCATCTTCTCTAATTATATATTGGACTCGTATTTCCTTCTCCTTCAAATATTTTAGAATGTTAGAGCACTTGTTGACGCAAAGAAGACGTCTAGAGGATAGCTGACCATCATGAATTTGTAAACAGCATGCATATAAAATAGTCGCGAAATCTTTCAAATATCTTCTGAATATCTTTACGAAGAGATCTTTATCTTTGGGTATTTGGAGGTCGTGGAGCTTTGAGAAATTTAGTTTTTGACTTGGTCTTTTAAATTTTTTTATTTCAATAGGCAAGAGGATTTCTTTGTTATTTTTGAGAAGAACTGAAAATTTTCTTTTAAAATCATTTTCGTCTTTACACCTGGAAACCTTAAAACCATTTTGATGAATAACTGAAAAACGATTTCCTTGTAGAATAAACAATTTTTTGGCTCTTCAATTTGTTTTCGCTCGGTTTTGAAGTTTTTTGTAGAAATTCCAGACATTAGTACACAATACAAACCATGTCAGTGAAGGATTAGTTATAAATCAGAAGCAGTTTTATTTTAATCTGGAAATGAATTCAAATTACAAATCAAAAATAGTTTTTTCATTCGAATCTTTTTGGATCTAGATGATCATTTCGTAGTTTCTGCTCATCTGAAACCCTAAACTCTATCTGAATACCAACTTTTTTTCTGTTCCTTCCTGACCATAGACATACCTTTCACCCCTTATTTATGTACCGAAATCCGATTTCATCAGTCTCTTTTTCCGTGGGCGCCAGAGGGACCCGACAAACTCCTACAATCATGTGTCGGATATCACATTTCTGTGTGGCCCTCTTGTCGTCGTGGCACGTCTTCTTCGTCCCTTCATCTGCTTCTTCTTCTACTCTCATCGTCTGGAGTAAATCTCTAACATGTTGTCTGACATGCTCTCATCACTAGACATAGTCCTTCCGCTTAGCTAGGCAGCTGCTCTTGCTCCGTCGCCAGTCGCCAAGCTTCTTCTTTTTTTTCTTCGCTGCTCCCTCTCTCCCTTCACCCATTTCGATAGCTTCTTCTTCTTCTTCTCATTTTCATCTCTCTTTCTACTTTTTTATTCTTCGTCTCGCTCTCTTCTTCTTCTTCCAAAAATCTACCCGTGTGATCTACTTTTTGTGCTGCTTTGTTGTTGTTGTGACTGAGAGAGAGACAAGTGAAAATAAATGAGAAAAGAAAGAAGAAAAAAGAAGAAGAAGTAGAGGTATAGAGGGACAACGTGAATGATGTAAAACTGTGACAAGTATCATATTTCCAGCACGACTAGGTAACATGTAGGCTCATTCTCTTACAACCAGCGACAAAAAAACACGCAGGATTGTGCCAATTTATCCAGATCCTTCTTCTTCTTCTTTTTCCTTTTTCTTCTTTTTTTCTCCGTCTGCAAATCTGAGAGACTAATTCGAATGGCTATATACTAGATATTCGTATTCCTACGTCTTCTGCTCTTTTCTTATTTTGGTATCCGCTTCACGTCTTCTCCTTTTTCTTCTTCGGTTGCCAGTGGCGACAGCGAAAATAAAAGAAAATCTAGAATCTAGGTCATCATCCAAGCTCTGTTTTGACGGATCACGCGTGTGTTTTTGCGAGCAAAAATTGTTTGAAAAGAATGTGAAAAGCAAAGAAAAAAGAAGAGGAGCGTTATGAAATCGAAGCCTATGAACTTATGCGCCCGAGGGCTTTCAAGCTTTGGAAATAAGTGAATTGAGCCAAAAGAGACATCCCATCCTTGTCAACTCCTTTTTTTCATTTTCTTTTTTTTGTCCCTCTTTTTTCTTTATATCTTCTGTTTTTTGGTGCACATCCAAACGACTCACCCAAACTTTTTTGGCCAAAGAAAACCCACTTTTGTTGAGATTTTTTCCTATTTTTGTTTAGGATTGATTGAGTATAGATATAAGGGACTAATCCGAATTAGAATTACGCCAAAAAAGAGAGAGATTACGGAATTGTGGGCGCTTAGATTTGTGTAGTTCCGATTTGGAGCAGTTCTTGTTCTTATTTTTTGTTAGTATCATATATTCAACTACATTATATTTGTTTTTTTTTTAGTTTCCACTATACAATTGATTGTGGTTTTTATATTTTTATATTAATTTTGTATACTGAACCTCAATCTCTATTTTGTCGTTTTTTCGTACCAGTTCTCCCTGGGATATTTTGATTTTTTAAGTTCTTGACTTCAATCAGGTGTAACTTTTTAAGTAAGAACTATACAGAAAAGTTTCCTTAATCTTAAAAACTAAATTTAATAAAATTTTTACAATATTGGAAAGCATAACATATGCTATAATCATACTTATTTCTACCAGAAAATCTGCAAAAATCTGCAAAAATTCCCTTTGATCTAGGTTAATCCTTTAGTCCCCTAACCATTTTATCACCATTTTTCAAATCTTCTGTACTGTGTTATGAAATCTGAAAATCTGAAAATCGATGCAAAAGTGCATTTTCAGAGAACGTATAATTAATTCCCGAACATGATTTATTTTGTTGTTGAGTGATTACCAAAAGTGCATTCCGTGTATTTCTTGAATCTATTTTTCTGATTTTTGATGAAAACGAAGCTGATCAAAAATAAGATGACACCATCCAACGACTTCTAAGAAGGAAAAAAGAAGAAAAGAGTTCCACAAACATATCCACGTTTTGCTCGTCGCCTAATTTGTAATTCCGTGTTTCCGTCAACTTTTTTCTTTTTTCTTTTCCTGATGCTACTCTATCCCGACGACATCTCTTTTTCATTTTCTCCATACTCCCCCACTTCTTTTTGCTTCACTCACTTCAGTAGTGGAACGCCTTCTTTTTTTCATTATTGTTTTTGTCTGGAAATGAGATGAACAACTCCATCTGGCTTGTTTTAAAACTCATTTATTTTTACTTGATGTGTGATTCTTCTTCTTCTTCTTGGTTCTCACAATGTTTTTTGCACTTTTCACCTTGAGATTTGAAATCGGATATGTCTCGTCTAGTCTCGTTTCGTTTCTTCTTTTCCTAAGTAGAATTTTAAAAAATAAAAAGAAGAAGAAGAATCCAACCGATTATGAACTCCACGTTGCCACGTTGTTCCTTTTTGACCCAATGACGTCAACGATTTTTCGTCTTCTACTCTAGTAAGAAGTACCACGTCATTTCTTCTTCTTTCATCGCCATGCTCTCAAGCAACGCCGTGTGCAGAGCTCTCGTTTTTTGGGACGCATCACGAGGAGGTGAAGAAGAGGCGCGGCGGGCTTAGTAATCGACGAGAAGGAACTGAAAAAACTTTATTTCTGTTTGAACATTCTCTTTTTTTTTGAAAAGTGGACTCTTTTCCATTGAATTCATCCACAATCACCTGTCCCAACCTGAAGATTCTCCAGAAGACAATCGTCACTGATCATCTGAAAGTTGTTTTCAGAGAACGGAAACGATGTTTGGAACATACTATGATTTGGAAATGGTAAATCGGATTTTCAGTGATCACTGAAAATGTTTTGATGACTGAATAAAAATGGTTTATAAGCTGAATGAATAATTTATTGCAAACGCTTTCCGAAATAGTGGTATGTATAAAAAGGGTTGGATATTTATTATGTAGCGGAACTTTTTTGAATCTAACATTTTCAAAAAATAAAATTCAGAGGCGGTGTCTCTTTTGATGCTGAGATTTATTAAAATTTGTTCTCAAGAATATCTACTTTAAAAAATCTGCACTTTCACCACTTGCAGTGGAAAAAGCGAAGCAAACATGTAAATCGAGGTGTTAAAATATAGGAACACAATCTGATATCTCTGGATATCTCCCATGAGAATGTGCATTGAACTCTCTCACTCTCTCCATTAGACACACCAGTTCCTTGCTCTTCTTGCCCTTTTTTGCTCTCTGCTCCCCCCTTTTACGTCGTAATCTCCGGTTCTCTCTTTTTTGCCAATTAGTGAAAACCAGACAGGTCCCGTTTCCACTTGATAACAGGCGGCAGTACGCGGAGTGCACCCGCCGCAAACATATCATCTTTACATTGGTTCTCCCCCCTCCTTTATCACTTTAATCAAATAACTCTTGAAAAAAGAACACACGCAAATCATCTCTCTTCCGGCATCCTGTTTTATGTCGGGGGTCCAGCCGAAAACTCTCCTCCTATTTTCGGTATTTCCTTTTGACTCCCCGTTACAAATCCCTGTGCATTAGAAGCGTCGTCTCCGAGCAGTTTAGTAGGCACTTGTGCTTTCTTCGTTTCTGATATTTTTCAAGGGAAAAATAGCAAAAATGTGAGTTTGATTCGTGTGGTTTTGACATTTCCCTGATGTTCCTGCATAAACTAAACCCTGCATAAACGCTTTGAAAACTAATTGACGCCTACAATAGATTCTGTAAACAAGTGACGATGCATGAAATATCTGATCACATAAAAAATAAAAGTTTCGATAAACAAATTGAGATTGGAAAACTTGAAAACACGCATTTGCTGCTCGTTGTTTGAGTCGACCAACCTAGATTGGTAGGTCGAGAATTTGTAGATTGAGCTTACAAGTATGGAGTCATTTTAAGTTTTCACCAATATTTAAACTTTCAGAAATAGCATTTCATTGCATAGGAAACATCTGGAAAAGTAGGAAGGATGTGTTTAGATTCTCTGTCAAATGGTGAATTTTTCTTGAAATTTTTTCCAAAAATGTCGAATTTTTGACTATACTTCAGAATTCAATCAAAAGCTAGGTATGCATCAAGAAATTGCATTTTTTAATGTAAAATTTTTCAAAAATTCAAAAACTTTGGTAAAAAAAGATACCTTTTCTTGAAGCCGGGCAGACCAAAATCTCAGCTCGAGCCGAAATTTGAAAAGTTTGAAAATTACGATTTCGTTTCTACTTGACAATAAACTATGATTTCAAAGTTTATTTTTGTTATTAATTGTGTTCCAAAGTTTGCTGTCTTCTGCTTCACCTCTGATCAATAGTTTTTAAACTTCCGACTTCAACCGGATCTGAACACTGACCTGACTTCCTCTCTCATCCAACTCATAACCTATTTGTTTCATCTATCACCAATCTGTCAAGTGTACGTGTATTGGACGAGAAGAAAACAACTAGGTACATGCTCTCATCAATTAACAACCCTCCTCAAAAGTAGCACATGTCAATTGAAGTTTCGAGAGATATCATCTGAACCGAAGAGAGACTCCAGAATACCTCGTGAGCTTCACACTCACAACTGTCGTTCAACATTCCTAGGGACCCACCACCCGAATGAGCAAAAAAGAGAGAGAAAACATATGAGAGATAGAGAGAGATGAACACTCGAAATTCCTTCTGAATGACGTCCCAAACTTTTTTGTTCTTCTTCTTGTTGTGTTTTCAAAACAGAATGTGTGAGGTCGGAAGAAGAGAAAAAGAGCATGATGATCATCGTTAAGAAATCAGACATCAACTAAATATGTGTGCAAGGATGAATTGAACAATAGATTAGACCTTTTCCGTCCTTTTCTCCAAAAATGTCTTCTTTTTCTTCTTCTTTTTGCTGCTTCTTTTTCTTTTATTCTACTCAAAAAACATAAATTTATTTATTTCTGTTTCCTCTTTCAGTCAGCTCATGAATTTATTTGACATTCGGCTTTTTACTCCACAAATATTTTGACCCAATTCCATTTCACTGCCCACACAGTTTCTCGTCCTTCTCATAATTTGCAAGTGATTTCTTGAAATTCATCGCTTCTTCTTTACCTGCCCGTTAGAATCCCTTCTTAATCAACACTCACCTGTCATTTCTTCCCCGATTACAGGAGTTATCATAATGAACGCGGAACAGAGCAAGAGTCTGCTTTCTAGCGGGCACCTTTCGGCCGATCCATACATTAACAACTGCTATTCGGAAATGTGTATGTCGACCACACAAGTTGGTAAGTTACTGTTTTTTTTGTTGAAATATTAGGTTCCTGATATATCAACTTTGAAACTTCAAAAACAGTTGTCCCGTGAGCAGTAGCCGTGAGCAGTAGCCGTGAGCAGTGAGCAGGATTTACCGTGCAATAAAATGTACAATTTTGGTATTTTCAGTAGGAAATGTCCAACTTTGAGAGTGTGTCATGACATCTCTGATTGTCCCAATAAGTAATTTTTTAAGGATCATACAGATCAAAGGTAGAGCTCCATTTTTGTAGTTGACAACCTTTTTGTATGGTCACTCCCTAGAGAGTTATAGTCATTTTAAGACGACAGCTCAAAAATCGCACTATTTTGCACTGAAAATCAGTCGACTTGGAGAGGAAATCACTTTATCGATACGTAACTTGTTAGGAAGGGACCGTACAAAAAAGTTGTCAACTACAAAAATGAAGCTCTATCTTTGTTCTATTTGATCCATAAAAATTTTACATGGTGGGACAAACAGTGATACCGTAACACCCTTTCAGAGTTTGGCATTTCCAACTGAAAACGGCACAATTGTATGTCTTTTGTAATGCGCGTAAATTTTCCTTCAAACCTTGAAATTTTCAGCCCCACAACCAGGAAAACACAAAATAGGATGGGTGATCGCGGCGATATTCATCATTGCCGATATGGTCGGAGGAGGAGTTGTAGCAATGCCCGTAGCGTTTAAACTCTCCGGACTTCCAATGGGTATTATTATAATGCTTACTGTAGCAGTTAGTTTCGAATATACTGGATATTTACTTGGAAAAGTATGGAATAAGATAATGGAAAGAAATCCACACATCGGAGTCTGCAGGAAACCATTCCCAGAAATGGCGAAAAGAACGATGGGAACTAATATGCAGTATGTCTTGATTTCGATGGGATTTCTTATAAATCATTTTTGATTTTTCAGACGGTTCACATCAGTACTTGGTAACGTGACACAGTTCGGTGTATCAGTTGTCTATCTTCTGCTATCTTCAAATATTATTCACTACTTTCTGAGTCATGTCCTTCATATTGATAGTGTTTCTAATTGTTTAGTAAGTGATTTTTTTAATATCTAGAAATAAATTCTATAATTCAGGTGATCACTGTTCTTGCATTCCTCATTTGGCCTTTCACATTGCTTGCGAGTCCAGGAGAATTCTGGTGAGAACCCCATTCCTCCGAGTCTAATCTCAACAAATCATGATATCAGGGTGGTCATTGTATTCGCAATGCTGACAACAGTCATCGCAGTCGTCTCAATTCATACTGGAATTGCTCTTGACTCATCTGCTTGTTTCAATGCAGTCGCTTACCCACAGACTACCAGTACATCGACTGTTCTCTCATTTGGAATCTTCTTATTCGCTTTCTCTGGACACTACGTCTTCCCAACAATTCAACATGATATGAAGAATCCAAGAGATTTCACAAAATCAATCTTCGCTGGATTCCTTGGAGTCGTTATTCTCTATCTTCCACTCTGTGTATTCGCTTTTGTCGTATACGGAGATTCAATGGCTGAATCAGTCATCTACAGTATCCAGAGTCCTTCTCTTCAGTTATTGGCTAATTTGATGATTGCATTCCATTGTATTATGACTCTGGTTATAGTCATTAATCCATTGAATCAAGAAGTTGAACACTATGCGAAGATCTCTCATGCATTTGGAATTGGAAGAGTCATCACGAGAACGATCGTTTTGTTTTTGGTTCTTTTCGTGGCTCTCACTGTTCCAGATTTCCAACCGGTTATGAATCTTGTCGGAGCCTCCACTATTCCAATGGGATGTGCCGTACTTCCATCTCTCTTCTACTTGTATTCTGAAGCTGCCACTGAAGAAGAATGGAGGAAAGGAAAAATTCCAACACTGAAAGAGTGAGTACTTCAAAAGCAAGATGGATTCATAACATCCATAATTTCAGAGTACTGGAACGAACGGATAAAACAGTTCTCATCATCAACTTAGTCATCATTTTCGGTGCAATTCTCGGTGGAGTTCTTGGATCGTATCAAGGAGTTTTGAAGCTTATCAAAGCAAAGTTCACGGAACCTTGCTATATTCGTCTCTTCACTGAAACTACTTATAACTCGACATTCCAAGTCAAAAATGTGTAAGTTCAGATTAAAATTTGTTCAAAATCTCTTTTGATTTCGAAGTTTCCTATTCATCTCCTTCATTTCCAGATGCTGCGGTATGAATCGTGACATCAACGTATTCAACGTGACCGACTTCTGCTGACCTTTCACTGCTCAACACCTCATTGAGTCGTTCACTTCTTCTCTTCCAATCGTTTCACTTTTCTCTCCTCTCTCTCATTCTTCCCACAAAGCCTTCTATATGTATCAAGTCTTCTTGTTTCTTTTTTCAAAAATGTACATTCTCTAGATATATAGATGAGTTTCATTCAGTTCTCTCTTTCTCGTTCGTCACATATTCTAACCCTTTCTCAATACAAAAAGAAACTAGTCATTCTTACAGGAGTCTCGTTTACGGAAGAAACAAAACATCTTTGTTTTGTTTTATTTCTCGTACATCTGCTACCATCTCATTTCAATTGTAACCTAATTATGTATAATGTATTTAATATGATAGTGTCCATACAGGTACCCAGTTTACCCCAGTCTTCTCTCAAAACCCCCCGTACTTTCCATTCTGTTTGGAGCAAATAAATATAAATAAATATGAATAAAGTCTCGTGTTCATCTTTTGAAATCGGTTTTTGTTCAAATCAGGCGGAAAAAAGATAAAGTGTGTACTGACTTTATTAGTTAAAAGTTAAAAGAGTGAGATGAATAAATCGGCGAACAAACTGTGTGAGGTTATAAATGTAGACTAATCATAAAGAATCCTCTACAAAGTTGTGATCCCGTTCGACATAATCACTGTGGGTTGATGTTCTTGGGGATCCCAGAAAATGAAAGCGATGATTCCATCTTTCCGTTTGAGACCGGAACAAATAGGAACTTTGCACTTACCTATTCGTTCACTGAAACAAGTTTTATTATTGACAAACAAAGTTATAAGTTTCTGATGATGTTCAAGCCTCACCTTTCATACTCCATTTCTCTATCCGAACGGACCATATTCTCTGGAAACTCTTCCTGGCAAAACAAGTCTATGTCGATATATTCCGTTGAAATGCTTAAATATTTTAGTCGAGAGTTCCCTCCATTCAGCCAGTTTTTCAAGAAACAAGTAATATCCGATTTTTTAAAATAAGACTGTTTAACTTTAATTTCGACGCAGTCCATGTTCATCAAATGCTGGATCTGAACCCAACGTCCAAAATATATTGATAAATGATTCCTTGTTCTGAAGACGGTCTCAGTTGGAATCTTTACACCAATTTGGTAGGCATGAATCATGAGATTTTCTGCTGTGCAAGAATTTACGATTTTGCAGTATTCACTGTTCTCCCGGATCCATTGGTCTTGATAAATGTGTGCATTCATTAAACTCTTCTGGCGACTTTGAGCCCACTCTACACACCAAAATGAGTTCTTTTCAAACATGACAGTGTGAATATCAGAACTAAAAAGTTCCGTGACGAACTCCATAACTGATTTGAATCCATAGCATACATCGTTCCAGTAAGTCTGAAACGAGTTCCTTTCCCAGTTGTACCCTATTGGAATTTTAGATCCTTTGATTTGAACAAATTCCCAATAGTATTCAGGTACATCTTCGATTCGTGCCACAGTCAATAAGTTATAAAAAATGTCGTTGACTTTCATATGGGAGCCGAAATAAAGCTGACTGTCCATCCATATCGCGGACTTTGTAGATTTTCTCCAATTAATTCTAACAAGATTGAAGGCTCTTTGAGAACACAAAGCGATCGGAATTCTGAACAATAAGTTGAGCAATGAAGTCAAAAATAGTAAACTTACAAATCATTCGGTTCCAAAAATCGAAACACTTCGAATAGAACAACTTGGGGTAAACGGAAAAGAGGAAAAACTGAGATCATTCGAGATACTTTCTTTGGAATCATTCTTATAAACAAATTAACTGTCAATGTTGTGTCTTGAGACCAAATCAATAAAAAACAACAACCGCTCCACGGCACCCCGAAACGAGAATTGTTGAGAAAAAATTTAAATGTTCGCTGCGGAGCACGTTTGCATATCCTCAATTCTCACATGGGAATAACCCGAGGTAGGATCGTTCCAAGATTTAGATGAAAGATAGGAGTGGCCAAACAGAGAACATACCAAATAATGTTATCTGGTCATGGGAAGTTCTCAGGAAACGACAGGCAAACATTCATTTTTTTCCAAATATTCAAGTCGACCCAATTTGAAATCTCATATCTTTGTTCATTTCAAACCAACCTTTCAAAACTAAATTGCAATTGAAAAATGAAGCTGAAGGCTACAATAATAATAATGAACACTCATACATGTTCCCATCTCCCGAATTACTACTTATAAAAAATTTTACTTTTAATATGACTTACCCCCGTCTTCTCTTAAAAGCCACGTTCCTTTCATTATGGTTGGAGCAAATATATATTTCCAAATAAATATGAATCAGTTTTTGTTCAATTCAATTGAAACAGCGTCATAAAATGTATATAATATTTTATTTTAAATTAAATTCAATCAAATAAAATTCCAATGTTATCAAAATCATCCAGAATACTTATCAAGGAACTCTTCCTCTGTCATGTTCCAGACTCCGAAACTGAATCGTTTGTTCGAAATATAGAGAGAAGCCACTTTCCGATCGAACTCTCTGACAATGTATGATCGAGAGCGAAACTCGCGAGAAATTACATCCCGTTCATTGAAATAAACCCTGTAAAATTACATGATCATAATTTTTAGAACACATTTTGATAAGCTTAGGAAACTATTTAAGAGACAATGTCTCGCTCAAGCCTACAGGCCATGTTACACATAAACCAAAGTGATCCGTTTTGGCTGATTTTTTGATATGTTAGTACCCTAAGAATTCTAAGCATTTTATACTATACCAGATTAGGCTCCGCCCCCTTTGACCTAGCGAAACGATCGATTGAAGTTGAAAAATGAAAATTTTTCTTTTGAAAGATAGGATCAAAATCGCTTCAGAAATGAATTGCCAGCCTTATTTTGTGCATTTTACAAGATAACAACTTTTCTCTAGCTTTCCTGCTTCATATAGAAAAAATCACTTTTTTGAAAATTTTCTCATTTTTTTCATGTTTTTTGGATTTTTCGGGTGATCGAAGTACTGTGGTCCGAAGTAAATTTATGATGATAAGAGACATATTTGTGTTGGCTATCTGAAACTACAAAGACTTGTCCCAGATTCCACTGTCTAGGTGAGTTACGATCAAAAAAGTGACGAAATTTGATGCATTTCAACGTACCCCCCTCCATGGTAAAAAATGGCTAGGTGAAAAAAATTAAAAATATCTCTGATTCGAGTTATTCAGAGCTAGAATAATGCTCACACAACTTTTCATTTTATATCTGCTAGCTTCATGGATCTACGAAAGTCAGCTATTCTGGCACATGAAAAACCAGAATTTTTCTTTGTAATTAACTTTCAGCTAATTATTTGTGTTGTTGAAATATGTTTCACCATTTTCCTGAAGTTTCTAAGATTTTGAGCTATGATCTGGAAAGTTACGAGAGCTCAAACTTTTTGATTCGAAAAAATGGAGGAGGTGTCTGTAACTCACTGAAACATGGCCAGAATTGTCTGAAAAGTTGTGTGAGCATTATTCTAGCTCTGAATAACTCGAATCAGAGATATTTTTAATTTTTGTCACCTAGCCATTTTTTACCATGGAGGGGGGTACGTTGAAATGCATCAAATTTCGTCACTTTTTTGATCGTAACTCACCTAGACAGTGGAATCTGGGACAAGTCTTTGTAGTTTCAGATAGCCAACACAAATATGTCTCTTATCATCATAAATTTACTTCGGACCACAGTACTTCGATCACCCGAAAAATCCAAAAAACATGAAAAAAATGAGAAAATTTTCAAAAAAGTGATTTTTTCTATATGAAGCAGGAAAGCTAGAGAAAAGTTGTTATCTTGTAAAATGCACAAAATAAGGCTGGCAATTCATTTCTGAAGCGATTTTGATCCTATCTTTCAAAAGAAAAATTTTCATTTTTCAACTTTAATCGATCGTTTCGGTAGGTCAAAGGGGGTGGAGCCTAATCTGGTATAGTATAAAATTCTTAGAATTCTTAGGGTACTAACATATCAAAAAATCAGCCAAAACGGATCACTTTGGTTTATGTGTAACATGGCCTGTAGGCCTATGCTCGAGCCAGTCAGAGATTGTCTCTTAAAAATAACAACTAAACGCCGTATGATCTATACTGAATAATTGAAGACTAACCTATGATCATACTTATAAACTGGAGGATCCATTTGCGAATTGGTGTGCTTAATTTCTGTTGATTCCATCAAAGCATTCAAATCAGAAACTGGTTTCTTCCAGGAATACTCTAGAGTCATTAGGTTTTGGTATGATTGATTTGACTTCCATCCATTCATAAATTGTAAGATTTCCGGAAAATCGGTATATTCAGTATAAAAAGTAGCTTGTTGCCCGTTAAAGTGACGCAGGACATCAATTACAATTGCAATTGGACTTTCAACATCCTTAACATCCACAACTTCTGATTCAAATATTTTCGAATCTTCCCTCAAACGACCAGTCATAGTTCCCATATGGAGTTCAATAAATTTTTGTTTCGGGAGAGAAGAGAAGTGCTCATCTATTTCTCGAACATCTCTATTCCACACCCAGATTCTACTGAGTTTGATATTTTCGTATATCGGTTTTGGTTGATCTTCGTTGCAGAGCGCAGGCAGCATCCGATATTCCACATCGTTTCCAAATAAGTTATAGACATGAGTATAAATCACATTGAGGAAAGGTACCATTTGAGATTTACAATCGTATAAAGCCACTAGTTTGTCCTCCGCTGTTTGTCGCCTGAACAATAAACAGTAAAAATAACAATTTAAAAATATGAATTCTCGTCGGATAAAATGTCTCATGCTTTTCATGCCAAAATCATTGACATCCAATCTGAAATTTCTTGTAACTTAACTCACCGGACTTTCAGCATCTTCCCACCTATTTCGATCTGAACAAACTTTTTCCATTCACTTTCTTTCGGTATAACAGAGATTATATGTTCCCAGTCTAAGAAGCGATGATCTCCGTTCTTTGGCATAATTGTTACACTGATTTCCTTCGGTGAGTAAAAAAAATCAACAAATTTGATATTACTGAATCGAACTAATTGCAGTGATTTGATCCGATAAAACGATTGTTTCGAGCACAACGAAAATTGAAAAACTTCTCTATAATTCATGTAACTGAATATTTCTCTCAGGACAACAAGTGGCAGTTTGAGCAACTTTATAATCTGAAAGTCATGCAAAACATTAGATTATTATTTGGTTTTTCAAATAGTTGGCGTTCAACTAGAAACAATTTGCCCAAGAAGAGAAAAATTGATAGACAGGTTCTAGGATCAATAGGACTTCTGTTTATCTACCTGGCTCTCTATTGATTATTCTCATTCGAATGAGTGACATCGTCTCTTCTCTCTATCCACGCCTTCTACCTTTATTTGTCTTCTTGCCATAACTGCCTTATTGGGAAGTCTCCACATCGATTTACTCATTCCCACTGGACAGTAGTTCAAATGTCGTCAACGTTTCCTCTTCTCCGTGTGCCTCAAGTTGTCCTTTCCGAAATAGTTCAAGCCTTGACTCCGACTGATCTGTAAGTTCATTATTTTTCTGACTAAATTACTTAATGGTTTCTTCAGAACTCTACTTGCTCTGTGCTCTCGAAGAGCGTTCAATCTTGTTAAACGTTTCTGGAAAAAACCAAAAAATGCCCAACTAAGGATGGACGGTCGATACCGATTCCATGCTGCTATAATAATCGGAAACATGTATTATGCTCTATTACACGTATCAAGTATCCAGAAAAAACTTTCTGAGCGTCCAGTTGAATTAATTGAAATTAGGGGAACGAAAGTACAAATTGGATACTTTGAGACCGGAAATATCTATTGGTCCAGAAAAGATTTTGAGACTTATTGGGAAGATAAAGAACTTGGATTCAAAGCAGTTATGGATTTCGTTTCAGAACTTTTCAGTACTGATATTCACACAGTAGAGTTTTTATATGATACATATTGGTGTTTTGATTGGGTTCAAAGTCGTCAAAAGACTGTGAATCATGCATGTCTAGGAGATGGAATGCCTATTGAGTACTTGGAATATCATAAAATATTGGAAACCTGCACAGCTGAGAATCTTACTCTTTATGCATTCCATGTTCAAGAGGAGTCTCCGAAGGAACTCACTTTCAAGAAGAGAAACCATCTTTCTATATACAAAACATATTGGGTTGAAGTCAAACATTTGATAATGATGGATTGTGTCGAAATAGTAATTGAACAGCCTTTTCTGGAAATCTCGGATCTAGCGGAGTTCTTGAAGCACTGGCTGAACGGAGGAAACGGAAGATTGAAGTATTTAAGTATCAAAAGGCGAATGGATTTTGATACGAATGAGTTTTGCCAACGGGAATTTCCAGATAACTTGGTTTTTGTGACTGAAGAAAGAGAGTATGAAAGGTAAGAGTGTCAAAATTATCCTCGATTCATTTAATTTTTTCAGTGAACTTGTACATACCGGTGTGATTCCAAAAGGATATGGTCTCAAGCGGAACGATGGAGCTGTTGCTTCAATTTTCTGGAATCGTCCTTTTAATAGCTTTGCTATGTACGTACCCACTGATATCACAATTTGATGTGGATTTTTCTGAAATGGTTTTCAGTCTCGAAGTTCTTTCCAGGAGGAACAAACATTTTTCAAAAATAAATCTGGTTTACTCATTGAATTTCTCTTGATCAGTTGCCGGTGGGCATTCTCGCCAACTCAAAAACCCTATTCTGACGGCACACGCACATATTCGCAACGACGCTCTGCTAACCCGCCACGTGGCAAACGTCGCGGACCACCTTTTTCTCCACATAATTTTTAGTTCTCGTTTCTGGTTTTACTTCTTAAGGTAATTTTCCGGTTTTTTTGCTGTTTTCTGTGCTGGTTTCTCTTATTCTTTTGTACTTTTACTGGTTTATTCTTGGATTGGAATAAATTAGTATTTTTCGTGATAAAATCTCGTTGGTTTTGTCAAAAAGGCCGCTGAATCCGTAACCACCGGATAACTTGGGGGCCGAACCGGTTTTTTCGTGTTTTTCTTAGCGAAACTTTGAATTTATCGTTTGGGCGAGTATAAAACCCAGGCGATTTCGAAGTTTTGCTGAAAGATAAGCATTTTTTGGTAAAATTTGGATTAATTTTACCGAAATTTGTGTGATTGGCGTGACTGGCGATTGATTGACGAGGAGAATACAAAAGGAGTATAAACTTTTGGAATTCCAGCAGAAAACTCAAAGCGATCGAACAATGGAGATGGAATTCGAGGAGACGCAGAAGATGGTCGTCGGCGGAGAAGGAAAGGGAGCCGCGAGCAGCACCGACGGATCGTTGTGGGCGCACGTGACCGAATTGGAAGGCGTGAAGGTGAGCGTGAAGGAAAAAATGAGGAGAATCAGAGGATTCGAGGTATTCGTCGGAAAAAGTGAAGAAGTGGTGCAGAATCTGCAGAAGGCGCTGGGAGACACCACGCTGGCGGAGAGAAAACAGGACATGATGCTGGCGCCGGTGGAGAAGTATTGCGCGGAGTTGAGGGAGAGGCACGAAGAAGTGCGCTGCGATGGTTGGCAGAAGAAAGTGCTGGAATTGATGAGAAAAAGAGCAGTAGAGACTGTTGAACAGTTGTACGATGAGTGTGAGAAGGCGGGAGATGAAAATGAAGAAAGAAAAGAAGCATTAGAAAAAGAAAATGAGAAATTGAAAGAAAGTAATAAGTATTTCCAGAAGTTCCTCGAGGAGAAGAATGTGGAGATGGCCGAAGAAATGGCGAGAAGTGAGGCTGAAAAGGAGCAACTGCAGTTGAAGTTGGAAGAAGCGGAGAAGAAGATTGATAAGCTGAAGAGTGCGATGGCGAAAGAGAAGAAGGTCTCAGAGGGATTGAAGAATTCGATCGCGCACCTCGAAGGTGAGAAAAAGGAGTTACTGAAGAAAGAAAATGAAAGGAAATTGCAGGCAAATGCGCCACTGCTCGAGAAGACAAGGAGTTTGCGGAAAGAAGGTGGGAGGACGGTCAGCGATGGATGGAGTTCAGGTGAGGAGGAGCGAAGTGTGAGAAGTGGGAGAAGTATGGAGGAAATGTGGGAAAGAGAGTCAAGGACTTCGAGATTCAGCGCCATAGAGGAGTTAGTAAAGAGTATGGGAGAAGTCATGAGGTCGTCGGCGAGAGCATCGGCGTTGCCAACGCCAAAAGTGTATGAGGGGGTCGGTGATTTTCGGGAATTTCGGAGAGCGTTCTTGCTGAAGTATCAGAGTGTGACCGAGTCGGATGAAGAGTTGGTGGCTATTTTGGAATCACAATTTTTGAAAGGACCGGCGAAGTCGATTTTTACATCGTTGAGGAATAGGCATGAGAGACCGATCAAGGAATTGTTCGCGGAGTTTGAGGCGAAGTTGAGAAAGAGACAGGGTGATGCGAGGACGGAGGC
The DNA here is from genome assembly GCA_002259235.3 of Caenorhabditis latens. Classification (NCBI taxonomy): domain Eukaryota; kingdom Metazoa; phylum Nematoda; class Chromadorea; order Rhabditida; family Rhabditidae; genus Caenorhabditis; species Caenorhabditis latens. The sequence goes on along the minus strand of CM056093.1, from coordinate 12,485,116 downwards.
GCTGAATGTGTTTGAGGGGCTCAGAAGGAATCCGAATCAGCGGATGTGGGAGTATTGTATAGAGATTGAGAAGTGGTCAAAGAAGGCGTTGGGAGATATTGGAGAAGAGACGATGTCGCAGATGAGGGTGACGAAGCTGATGAAGGCGATCAGGCAGGATGCGTTGTTGCACAGAGTCTTGATCACGAAGAGAGCGGAAGTGAAATTGGAGGATCAGTACGAGGTGTTCAAGGATATCGTGCTGCAGCACGAGAACGAAGAGTTCCGGATGAATCAGCAGAGAGGATACTCTGGAAGAGAGAAAGGGAGAGGAAGATACTTTGGGAAAGAGAAGTCGGAGTCGGGAGAGAAATCGGATGAGAAAGGAGATAAGGGAGAACGTAGGCCAGTAGACACAAGAAAGTGTTTCAAATGCGGAGGTGTTGGGCACATGTCGTGGCAATGTACTTCCAGAGGGCTCAATGAGGTGGACGCCCAGAAAAAGGAAGAGGACGGTAGTGTGGGAAAAGAGGTAGTAGAGATGGCAGTGATCCTTGGAAAGAAGAAGAAGATTATCATTGACAGTGGAGCAGTAGTATCAGTGATTTCAACTGGATTGTTGGGTAGACTGAGCAAGAATTGGGAAGAAAAAGTAGAAATGTTGGAGAAGCCGGGGTTGTCCCTAAGAGATGCGTCGAAGAGAAAAATGGCGGTTGTGGGTCAGATGAAGACGTTGATTCGGGTGAGAGGTATCGAAGCGGAGGTGGTGTTCCAGATAGTGGAGAACGAGTTGGATGTGTTCTTGTTGGGAACTAATGCTTTCGCGAGTATGGGTGTGGAGGTGAACTGGAAGGCAGAGAAAGCAGTGGCAGTGACAGCGCAGAAGTTGAGGGTGCCACCGCAGAGTTGTGCTCAGATCGAGGTGCGAGTAGAAGCTGATTTGGGAGAGGATATGCTGTTGGAATCTACGGAAGAGTGGGTGCCGACGAGTTTGTGTAGAAAGGAGAATAATGGGAAGATGATGGTTGTGGTGTCTAACTGGAGGGATCAGCCGTTGCTGATAAAGAAGAATCGTCCGATTGGTGTGGCCAATCGAGATTGGAAGTTGGTGTCGGAGGAAAAGGAGAGTCATATTGTCAATATGATGGATCTTGATAGGAAAGAAGGATTGAAGGGAGTAGAACGAGTTCGGGAAGTGATAAGAGTGTTGAGGGAAAATGGAGAATTTCCGGATGGAAATATCCAAAGAATTCTGGAGGAATGCAGTGACGTATTCGCAATTGAGGAGAATGAGTTGACACAGACGCGAATGGTGCAATGTGAGATTGAGTTAGAGAAGGGTGAACCGATAAGGCAAAAATGTAGACCAGTACCGTTGGCGCTTCATGGGAAAGTAAAGGAAATGTTGAAGGATATGGAAAGGCGAGGAGTGATAAGAAAGTGTCGGTCACCATGGGCTAGTCCGGTCGTGTTGGTGAAGAAGAAGGATGGAAGTATTAGAATGTGTGTGGATTATCGGAAGTTGAATGGAGTGATAAAGCTGAACGCGCACCCACTACCACATATTGAGATGACGTTGCAAGCGTTGGGGAAAACAAGTGGTTCACCACTTTGGATCTGATGGCTGGGTATTGGCAGATACCGATGGAGGAAGGGTCAAAGGAAAAGACAGCGTTCGCAGTGCTGAACGAACAGTATCAGTTCGAAGTGATGCCGTTCGGGTTGGCGACGAGTCCGGCGATTTTTCAGGCGGCGATGGAGCAAGTTTTGGGAGATCTGATTGGAAAGTCTGTCTTTGTGTATATCGACGATATATTGATTGCTAGTGGTAGTGAACAAGAGCATGCGAAGGACTTGGTGAAGGTGTTGGAGAGAATAAGGGAATGTGGGCTGAAACTGAAAGCGTCGAAGTGTAAGATTGCTCAGAAGTCGGTTGAATATCTGGGACACATCATCGATGAAAAAGGAGTGAGGACAGATGAGAAGAAGGTGGAGAAAATGGAGAAGTATCCGGTGCCAAAGGACAGGAAGGAACTCCATTCGTTTCTTGGAATGTGTGCGTATTATCGGAATTTTGTACTGAATTTCGCTAGTATTGCGGCGCCGTTGACTCCGTTGACATCTCCTAAGATTCCCTGGAGATGGACGGAAGAGCAGCAAGAGGCGTTTGAGGAGTTGAAGAGGAGACTGACGAATGCACCGGTGTTAGCACAACCAGATATCGAGGCAGCGAGAAAGTTCGAAAGACCGTTTTGTATATTCACGGACGCGTCGGGATACGGAATTGGAGCGGTGTTGGCTCAAGCAGGGAAAGACGGGAAAGTACATCCGATAGCGTTTGCGTCGAAATCGTTGAGTCCGGCGGAGAAAAACTATCATGTAAGCGATAAGGAGGCGTTGGCGGTGTGGTTTGCAACCAGAAGGTTCAAGCATTTCATCTTCGGATGCCCCACAACAGTTTTCACCGATCATAAGCCACTCACGAGCTTGTTCAAGACGAAGAACTTGGCGGATAGGTTATTGAGATGGTCGATGGAACTGCAGGATTTCGCATTGAACATGGTGTATTTGAAAGGAAAGGCGAATGCAGTAGCAGATGCTTTGTCAAGAGGTGGAGCGCAAGAGACTGAAGAGATGAGAGAAGCACATGAGCAAGCCAGAACTGAGATTGAGCGTGTTATCAATGTAGTGGAAGTAGTTAAGGAGAATGAGAGGAAGGAGATAGGTTGGAGAGAGTTGATAATGAAAGAAGAAAGCTGGAAGAAGATCGTAGAGAAGTTGGAAACTGGGAACCAAGAGGGAAAAGTGGAAGTTCCAGGATGTGGTGAAAGAGACATTAGAGAATTTATGATGATGAGTGGAGAACTGATGTTTGTAACTAAGTATGGAGCTGCGTTGAGGGTGGTGCCGGCGGAAAAGCGGAAAGAATTGTTTCTGGAAGCACATGGAGGTACATTCGGAGGGCATTGGAATCCGGAGAAGGTAGATGCGATGTTGGGGAAGAAGTTTTGGTGGCCAGGAATGAGGGCATGGATTGGAAAATGGTCGAAGGAGTGTCAACAGTGTCTGTGCGGGAATGCCAAACGGATATTGACATCTCCGTTGACACCGATTGAAGCAAGTGAGCCGTTGGAGATCGTAGCGTTGGATTTGTTGGATTTGGGGTTGAGTACCAGTGGAAATCGATATGTGTTGTCTATCGTGGATCTGTTCAGCAAGTACGCTGGGGTGGTGGCGATTCCGAATAAGTCGGCTGAGACGGTGGCTAAGGCGTTTCTGGAGAGTTGGTTGTTAAAAGAAGGGAGAATTCCGAAGGCGATATTGACAGATCAGGGGTTAGAGTTTGCAAATGCTACCTTTGAGAAGATGGCAAAGATGTCGAAGATCAAGATGATTAAAACTAAAGGGTATCACTCGAGGATGAACGGAGGAGTGGAACGGTTCAACAGAACTATTCAGACAGTGCTGAAGAAGATTACGTTGATTCCGACTGAGTGGGATGAGAAGCTGCAGTACGCAGTGTTCGCATACAATGCGTGTAAGCATGAGACGACTGGGGAGAGTCCACATTTTCTGATGTATGGAAGAGATCCGAGAATACCGCTGAAGGTTGATCAGGAGGAGTTGGTGGGGAAGTATCAGGTGGACGTAGACGAGTATAAGTTACGCCACGCTGAACAGATGCATTTGGCTCAAGAAGCAGCAAGGGAACATATGAAGAAGGAGCGAGAGAGTATGAAAGAGAGTTTTGATGAGAAGCATAATGTGGCTGGGAGGAAGTATCCAGTAGTAGGAGATAGAGTAATGGTGAAGATTCCGGCGGAAAAATTGGGAGCGAGAAATGCGAAGCTGGTGAATGAATGGAAAGGGCCGTACAGAGTGGTAGAAACTACGGAAAATTCGGCGAGAGTACAGTTCGTGGGAGGAGAAGAGAAGTTATGGATCCCTTGGGAGCAACTCCGGAAGGTCCCAAAAGAAATAGTGGATATGAAGTGTGAAACTAGCGCGAGAAGGGGGCAGCGTGGCAGGAAAAAGAAGGTGGCGGTAAATGTAGTAGAACAAAGAAAACTGTGTGACGAAGAAGAAGAGAACTTGACATTGGATAATGTAAAGTTTTGCAGAAAAGCGAAGGAAGAGGAATGCGGATGCAAGAATGGAAAAGGCCACTTCGTTGACGGATTTGGAGGAAGATCGTATGACCCGAAGAGCTTGGCATTGAGGATGATGGCGAAAAATGAGAAGATAAACCCAGAAGACGTCCATCTGATGGTTTTCGATCAAGAGTTCCAGAAGAAGCTCGGAAAGGCGGAAAGGTTCGAGGCGCTTCGAAGATTCGCTGAGATATGTCCAACTTGGGCGGAGAAGATCATGATGGGAAAGATGGAGGAGTCCGAGAGCGAGTGGAAGGAGGTTGCAGACAGCTTGAAGAAAGATGTGTTGCAGAAGAACCAGCCAAAGAAGGCAACAATCAAGGAAAAATTCATTCTCATTGGCCAGAAAATGAATTTGAAGAGTAGAGCGGTGTTTGAGGTCCGAGCGGCGACGATTTCTACATGGAAGCAGAAGTTTGAGTGGGATCAAGTCCAGAAGGCAGTGATTTTGGTGGATTGGACCAAAAAGGAGCCGGAGTTGGAGGGACTGAAGCATATGGTGGAGGAGATTGCCAAGGAAGTGCAGGAGGTTGTGGTGGTTCCGTCCAAAATGGAGTGTGGATTCGATGAGGTTGGAGGAGTCACGGCCGAGTGGAGGAAAACTCGAAAAACGGCAGTGAATGTGGAGATCGTGGACCCGTTGTCGCCAGTGGGATCAAAAAAGACTCCATTGATATTGTCAGAGTTGAAGACCGGATCGCTGGAGAGAGTAGTCGAGTATCTGGAGCTGGCCGTGCCAAGACATCCAGTGGTGGCTCGTCTGAAGGAGGAAGTGTCGGAGGAGCCGAAAGCTAAGAAACCAAGAGGGCAGTAGCAGTCGAGGCGAAAGAGCCGAATAATTTTGTAAATTGTTTATTATATTTTTGAGTATTGCCGGTTTTATGAGATTTTGAGGTCACTAGGACAAGTAGTTTTTCTTTCTTTTTGAGGTCACTAGGACAAGTATTTTTTCTTTCTGAGGTCATTAGGACAAATTGAGTATCTCTTGGTAGTATGTTATGTTAAGGAGTAGGGTGAGTGACTGCAGTGGTTGATGGCTAGTGAGTAGAATGTAAGCCGAGTTGTGGTGTGCTGGTTACTGTCACCGGTCAGGGGTCCGGTATTTCAGAGGAGGGGAAGTTGCCGGTGGGCATTCTCGCCAACTCAAAAACCCTATTCTGACGGCACACGCACATATTCGCAACGACGCTCTGCTAACCCGCCACGTGGCAAACGTCGCGGACCACCTTTTTCTCCACATAATTTTTAGTTCTCGTTTCTGGTTTTACTTCTTAAGGTAATTTTCCGGTTTTTTTGCTGTTTTCTGTGCTGGTTTCTCTTATTCTTTTGTACTTTTACTGGTTTATTCTTGGATTGGAATAAATTAGTATTTTTCGTGATAAAATCTCGTTGGTTTTGTCAAAAAGGCCGCTGAATCCGTAACCACCGGATAACTGATCAGAATAAACATGTTTTTCCAATCTCATATTGTCTTGAAAAAAATAGTTATTGGGGAATACTTGTAACGGGCCGGGCCGGGTCACAGTACAAAAATTTGAAAATTTGAACCGTTTGAAAATTTTTTTGATTTTTTCGCAAAAAAGTCGAATTTTCGACTATGTTTTTACATATCGATAAAACTCAAGTGTACATAGGATTTTTGACTATTTTTGATGAAAATTTCAAAAAATTTCAAAAAAAATTGTGAAAAAATTGTGCTCATTTTTTGACTCCGGGTCGACCGGGCCGGGCCGGGCCGGGCCGACGGGCCGAGCCGGGCCGAGCCGGGCCGAGCCGGGCCGGGCCGACATTTTGCAAGTATGTATTGGGGTGATCCAATCTTGATTAAAGTTTTTGAGCCTTGAAATTCTGCATTCACCTATGAGAGGAATTTTCAGAGAATTTGATTCGTTTGGATAGAGTAAAAAAGTACGAGAGGCAAGCTAAACAACACTATCCACATCTTTTCAGTGATTACATCAAGAAGTGTGAGATTCCACTCGTTTTGGTCTGAAACGGAACGATAAAGTGATTACTGTCATTTTTTGGGATTTTCAAGAAAGTTGTTTTGTTATGTTTGTATTGGACAAATCGACAATTGAACGATGTTAAGTTAGGTACATAGTTTAGAAATGTTTTGAGTGTATCATAACATTGAAACTCTCTTACAAATGCGCTCCAGCGAAATAAAAAGTTCATACACCCTTTCAGTTGTCCCGTATGTGTTTACACGGGACATCTCTCTTCTCCTCTTCTTCACATATTTTAATCTCATTACCCTGTCTCGATACACAAAACTAGTCATTCCAATGGGAGATTTGTATCCACAAGAAAAAAAAACATGGATCAGTACACTTTTTACGTTTTTCGTTCACTTGCCATTGTTCCATCTCATTTCAATTTTATTCCTTTTTTTACAAGTTATTCATTTCATTTTCTATTCCTGTTAAAAGGATTCTCAAGGATGAAACTTACCAACGCTCTTCTGTTTTGATTTATTACTTAATATCCTTCGAAAAACTTTCCCAATTTTTGAAGAAACATTGAAAAATATTCTGTCTAGAGTTCCCTACCGTTTCATCTGAGAATCCATTAAACTTGAGTATAGTTCTCATCTCTCACAACTGCTCCTTCCGACTTTCCAACTTTCTAACTTTCTAGTTTGTAGAAAATAAATATATGAAAAATGATTTGTGATCACCTTCTTTTGGACGTCATCTAATTGTGGGAAAAGACCCTGGGAGGACAATGAATTGAAAAGAATCTTGATGTTTCATTGTTTCAGATGTTTGGATTTTTTGCAAATCAGCTGATTTTCAGTTATAATTTTTATATAAACAAGGAAAATTGATGCAACTTTGGTAGATCTCTAATTTCCAAATATGATCTTCTGAATCCATTGATGAAATTGCTAATTATTATTCGGACCAATTCCATACCAATTCACTTCGAAATTCCTTCCTTTTCATTGTTGGTTTTGTTTTTGACCAACATTCAAATGGCAACAAGACAATAGAATAAACGCTGAAATCAGGGAGGGTCAACGATGTTATGAATAGATTCTTTTTTTTTTTGAAAAGCAAACGTTCCCTTCTGTTTTTTTTTCAAGCTCGTCGTTTGCAAGTAAATATTTTCACATTTTGAAAAAATGGAAAACCAAAAAGAAATATTAAAATGAATTTTGAAATCTCAAACTTCTGAATGAGGAGATTGTGGATGAATTTGCAGACGCCGTGGAGATTCAGAATCCATCTTGAAAACATTTCTGTTTTCGAATAGGTGTGAAGAGGTCCGGTATGGTTACGTTTACCAGTTCAAAACGAATTCCCAACTTCCATGTTAAAGACGTTCTGAAAACTCCTTCGTTCCTTAACAGAAAGTCCCACTGGATGTTCATCTCTTGATGGTGTCACTCACTTTGTGAATTGTTATTAGAAATTCAAAAATACTCAATAATTGATCAATTTCATTCGGGTTCAACAGACTATTTGAATGCGGTGTTTAGGAGAAATAATGTTTGAGGATTCTGACAGGATAATTAGATAGCAACGACACGATAAACATCTATCGGTTCATATAAGATTGGAGACGCGGAGTTCCACCAATCTGCGAGAGCATTTTCGAAGTTATCAGTAGATGGTGTCAGAATATCATATTGAACTGGTGCATCCTTGAAGTTGTACACGATATCAACGCAACGAACAATCATGACTGAGATGACCTGATGAAGATACTGAATCTCCTTTGCGCAGTCAATAGCAGAAGGAGGCAGAATCTCCGTTCTCAGTACTAATGGATCTGCAAATACAGATTTTGATGGTGTATGCTTTATATTCCCTACGCTTTTCGTCGCCTTTTTTATAGTCGCGAGCCTTTCCACCGGGGAGATCCATATCAAGTCCAATACATTGGTATTTCTTATCAATTCGCAACATCTCTCTTTTGATAATATCAACCCATTCATTTGAGCTTTTTGTGGAAATGATCTCTTGATGGAATGAAAATGTACCGAAGTTCACGATAGTGTTTCCGATCGTAGTATTGGAGAGCATTGTTTGATAAGACCTGTAACCGTGTGAATGGTTTTTCACTTGAGCTCATTCTAATACTTACTTCTTAACTAATCCGTCAAGTGTATCCAATTCATCGCGAGTTTTCTTCGCCTGCTCAACCGACATCTGAAACAAATTGAAGTCATTCGGGCTTCGCCTAAATCATAATCAAACTTACCGAAAAATTTGGAAATTTCAAATGGTTCACAGTATAGTTTCCTGGGGAACGGAATGGACAGTCTCCTCGTCTAGCAACAAGATACCATGTCGTTTGATCACCTTTCTTTCCTGATTTTAACGGATCGAAGCGTATCATACTGAAAAAAATTGAGTCTTATATCAAAGCAAGAAATAGGGTTATTAATGACATTTAAAATTGTGTTTTTTCATACATCTCTCCTTATTCACGAGCGCCGAGAAATGTATTTTGCGAAAAACGATTTTCCTTAAAAAGCAAAAAGTATTAAAACACACTTTTACATTAATAATCTCATAACGGATAAATAATTTTTAGGATCGGTCGAAGAGAAAAGGTTGTGAGAAAAAGCTCATCACTCACGGAAAACTATTCGTGCTAAGATCCATCAGCGCGTTAATGGTATGCGCCTTTAAACCACGTCGAGATGTTCAAAAAAAAAATACGATGATAATCTTCACAATCAACAAACACCAGATTCATAATTCTAATTCTAATTTCCGTCCGATGATGTCTATCTTTATTTTTTGAAGTCTCCAAAATTATCTGTATTGATAAATTAATGGCTTTTAGAACCAAAATCGGCTAGAGAGAATGGGGAGAAGCGAACCAGTGAAACGTCGGCTGCTCGACTAAGGACCTCCTTGGGGACGCGTAGGCGAGGAGAAACGCACTGAGCGTCCAATCAGGCAAGTTAATACTGTGCCCTGTTGCTGCATGAACCGTCATATATAGAACAAACCGACATGGAAATAAGTTATCTAGATTTAATGATAAAATAAGACATCCTGGAACTTCATAGCTTCACAACACATTGCTTTTTATGATACTCTTGTGCTAAAAACAGGGCGGTCTGTAATACCATTGGTTTGGATATGTTTTCTGCGTAAGCAAGAGCAGGAGCCGTGGTCGAGTTCCGTGCGCCACTAGTCAATTCTTGTTAGAATAGACTCTATTATTTGAGCACACGCGGACATGGACGAAGATATAACTGTGAACTATTTGGAAAGGATGACAGATTTGTTATGTAGGTGCCAATCTTTTTTTTTTGTAATCAGACACATCTTTTCCTTGATCTGGCTCGGAGTTCCATCTTCTACTTTGTGTGCCGGATAATTACAAAATTACGACAACTCTTCGCTACAGCTACAACTAAACAGACGATGTGGCGCAACAACTAACCTATAGAAAAACTTCTCGTCTCTCAATGCTCATTCAGAGTTTTGCGTAAGCATCATTCAGAGTATAGCGTAACGTTTGATATCACGATAAATGATTCCTCCAGAGTGAAGGAAATTGAGAGCGAGTATAATCTCTCCAGAGTAGAATCCAGCATGCTACTCCGGAAGTTATCTTTGTTGTTACATGTGGAACATCAGATCACCACCAGGAACGAATTCGATCACGAAGAACAGACGAGATTCAGTCTGAAACGATTATTGATCTAGTTGTCTTCAATTTTCAACTTACCTGGAAACACGAGTGTAGTCCGACAAGGAATGGATAGTTATAAGCTGCTTCGAATACAGACTTCTCAGTTTGAACCCAATCAATATCTTCGTCTTCATTGAACATTTCCTTTTAGATAATTTTGATGGCGTAAATTTGACGAGTAGCGATATACTCTGCTTGAACGACTTTCGCGTAAGATCCACGGCCAATTACAGTCAATAAACGGAAATCGTTGAGAGAAACCGCCCATTTCGAAGTACCATTGCCATTCTGAAATTATTAGTTTTTATTTTTCCAAATTATGTTCAAAAAGTATACTTTTTATTCTTCTTTCTCTCAGAAAATGGAAAGCACTGGCAAAAAAGGGTCATTAAGGAAGAATCAGGAGGAAGTTAATAGGAAGAGTATATAGAAATTGAAATGAAGGATTGAGCATCTGTTTTGTAGAAGAATGTATTATGCAACTACAAAAAATAGATTCCGAGAACCCGATTTAGATACAAATACTATTGTTCTGCGTGAAGCAAATATCCAGCAGAATGACCAAGATATACATATTACCAGAATTTTAGATTGATAAACTTTACTTCTCATCGAGCATACGGAAAAAATCTTACCGTTGATCTACTCAAATCATGATTAGTCGATCCTGGTGATTCAATTTCGTGTTCGTGGAATGCTCCATTGTCAATTCCACCACTTGATCGTGTGGTGGACAAACTCGTGTCTAATCTGGTGCCTCTTAATGATCCAATTCCACTACCTGGAGCCATTGATAGAATATTTGGTCCTTGTGGAGTCTGCAAAATAGAAACACTAACTTAATCAATGGCAATTCGTCGTTTTCTGAACGAACTGGAGTTCTGTATGAAAATGATTACCTGACCGCAATGAGTTCGCACATGACGATGACACTTTTTGTGGACGCACAACCGGCAGTCCACACAACGGAACCCTTGACGCCCAATACCCCAAATATAGTCGTAGCAGATGAAGCATTGAATCCGTCTGAAAATGTAAAAGTAGATTGAAATCGTATTGTCATTTTAACTCGTAACAGGAAAACTACAACATTGGTATTATAACGGTTTGATACTGTACCTATTCAGTCGTTTTGCTTGGAACCTATGTCCATTGTAAAGATAGATCTTCTTCCATCTACGAGCACCACGACGATACACCGTTTCTGAAAAAATGTGGAAATGAACATAACTAACTCCACCAACGAAAACTCACTATCCTCTCCTTGGCACGGAAGACCAGGCAGCTCCGGTTTTCCAACGAAAACATGAATGTTTAATTCTGCTTCTTGACTTGAATTCAGACATCGCACAGCTTCGTCGAGCTCTATTTGTGAATCGATGGAAATTGGATCACCTGAAGTTTTATCTGTGAAAAATATATTTCAAACACCTGTACCATCTTCATCAATCCACTTGACCGTGATATCTTGTTTAGCATGTTGCTTACAGGCATCGCGAAGAAGTGCATAGAAGTCATCTAGAATGAGTGGTGGACGAGCATAAAGAACAACGACCTGCAAATAGACTAAATATATTCAGTATAGAAATGTATTTTCAGTGTTTCTATATATATATATCTGATCGTGGTGATTGCGAAATCTTGAAATAATCACACTTTTCAGCTATAATTTTCGATATTTATCGGTTCGTTAGTATTTAGCCGGATCTTGATGACTAGAAATAATCCATCTCGGCGCATAAATTATTTGGATTGATATTTCTCAAAGAGAGAACTTCTCACCTGTCCCTGAAATCTTGTTTTCAGCTTAATGTCACCATTCTCTTCTAGTGATGTAAGTGAGGACCATACTTGTAAACCGGGCCGAAACGGACCGACAGGAGCCGGTGCATAACGCGCCGGCCCGTGTCGGACAGTTTCGGTCCGGTTTACAAGTACGGCGAGGACATTCTGAAAACGGAAGAATTTGAGAAATGTCGATTTGGAAAGGAGAAAGCTTTCTAGAAAGAAAATGAAGAAACCGATGCATCATCAAAAGAGTAAGCTAGAAAATGGAGTGATACATGAATAAACAAGCATTTATGTGCGTCGTGAGACCCCACCGATTCTGCGCTGAACGCACGAGAAAAGCGACGTCTGCCGTCCCCACTCTCTCACCCGTGCAGATAGAGCACACTTGCAGTAAAAAATGATTTTTTTTTTGCTGAAATAGGAAAAGTCGTCGGCAACTGGAAAGAAATAAAATTTAGAAACTGAAAGTAATATGAATGGAAAGAAGGGATTTTTAGCTATAATTTGATATACAAAACACACATCAACACTGGGACTGGAAAAATTATGGCAGAATACCGCGTCAAATTCAGATTTTCTTTGAATTTATAACAGTTTCCGAGGTAATTCGTGTTTTTTGATATACAAATCATAAATTGTGTTGATTTGTGCTGTAATTTAGAAAACATCCATAAAAAGTTCAAAATGTTCACTCTCTTCACATCACTGCATCTACAGTATGACCGGCATAGACCGAAAAAAACGAATCCTTTTTTCAAAAAAAAAAGAAGAGGATAACTTTTTCAGAATATCTTCACCGCCATTGTCTCTACATTTCTCTCATGACAACACGTGGCAGTTTGAGCAACTTCATAATCTGAAAGTCATGCAAAATATAAGATTGATGAAAGAAAATATTTTTCAAATTTCCGATTATTATAGTTTGAAACAATAAGTCCAAGAAGAGAAAAGTTGGTTTTACAGGCTGTAGGTACAATAGGATTTCTGCGTATCTACCTGGTTCTCTATTGATTATTCTCATTCGACTCGTCTGCTCTCTGTCCACGTCATCTACCTTTATTTGTCTTCTTGCCATAACTGTCTTCTTGGGAAGTCTCCACATCGATTTACTCATTCTCACTGGATAATAGTTCAAATGTCGTCAACGTTTCCTCTTCTCCGTGTGCCTCAAGTTGTCTTTTCTGAAATTGTTCAAGTCTTGACTCCGACTGATCTGTGAGTTCATTTTCTTCATCACTAAATTACTTAATGGTTTCTTCAGAACTCTACTTGCTCTGTGCTCTCGAAGAGCGTTCAATCTTGTTAAAAGTTTTTGGAAAAAACCAAAAAATGCCAGACTGCAGATGGACGGTCGATACCGATTCCATGCTGCTATAATAATCGGATACATGTATTATGATCTATTACACGTATCAAGTATCCGGAACATCCCTAAGTGTCCAGTTGAATTTGTTGAAATCAGGGGAACGAAAGTACCAATTGGGTACGACCGGACCAGAACATCTTTTGGGACTTATTGGGAAGATAGAGAATTTGGATTCAAAACAGTTATGGATTTCGTTTCAGAACTTTTCAGTACTGATATTCACACAGTAGAGTTTTTGTATGATACATATTGGTGTTTTGAATGGGTTCAAAGTCGTCAAAAGACTGTGAATCGTGCATGTCTAGGAGATGGAATTCATATAGAGTACTTAGAATACCATAAAATATTGGAAAACTGTACAGCTGAGAATCTTATTCTCTATGCATTCCATTTTCAAGAAGAGTCTCCGAAGCAACTCACTTTCAAGAAGAGAAACCATCTTTCCATATATAAAACATATTGGGTTGAAGTCAAACATTTGATAATGATGGATTGTGTCGAAATAGTAATTGAACAGCCTTTTCTGGAAATCTGGGATCTGGTGGAGTTCTTGAAGCACTGGCTGAACGGAGGAAACGAAAAATTGAAATATTTAAGTATCAAAAGGCGATATATCGATACGGATGAGTTTTGCGTACGGGAATTTCCGGAGAATTTAATTTATTTAAATGAAGAGAGAGAGTATGAAAGGTAATATAGCCAGAATTATCCCTGATTCATTAAATTTGTTCAGTGAACTTGTACAAACCGGTGTGATTCCAAAAGGATATGGTCTCAAGCGAAACGATGGAGCTGTTGCTTCAATTTTCTGGAATTATCTTGATCATAGTTTTGCTATGTACGTACCCACTGATATTACGATCTGATGTTTATTTTTCTGAAACAGTTTTCAGTCTCGAAGTTCTTTCCGAGAGTATCAAACATTTTTCAGAAGTAAATAAATGTCTGGTTTACTCATTGAATTTGTTTTGATCAGAATTCTGATCAGAATAAAAAATGTTTTTCCAATTTCATATTGCCTTGAAAAAAATACTTATGCGCCAATCTTGATTGAAGTTTTTGAGCCTTGAAACTCGACATTTTCATATGAATCTAAATAGTTTTTTGCGTTCTTTTCTGCTACCTTGTCAATATACCCATAACTCTAACTATTTTACCCCTCTTTATCTTTCTGTTCTATTCACCCTTCGATGAAATAAATAAATAAATCTATTCTGGCAAGAGGAGTTTTCAAAGAATCGAAGAAGTGATTGTTGTCATTTTTTTTGGGATTTTCAAGAAAGTTGTTTTCTTTTTTTATTGGACTAGTCAGTAATTTAACGATTTTAAGTTAGAAAGTTCAGAAGAGTTTTGAGTGTTTGTTAACATTGAAACTTACTTGCAATTGCGCTCTAGTGTAGTTGAGAGACTCTGTTGATATATGTACCATGATATCTTCTTTTTTCAGAAATGTCCGTTCTCTAGATGAGTTCATTCACCCTTTCCGTTGTCCCGTATGTGTTTACACGGGACATCTCTCTTCTCCTTTTCTTCACATATTTTAATCTCATTACTCTGTCTCGATACACAAAACTGGTCATTCCAATGGGAGATTTGTATCCACAAGAAACAAAAAACATGGATCAGTACACTTTTTCTTCGTTTTTCGTTCACTTTCCATTTTTTTCCCATCTCATTTCAATTTTTACCTATTAGACTTACCTAAGTTATCCAGTTTTATTTGAGAATCTGCTAAACTTGAATAGATTTCTCATTTTTCCAACTTTCTAGTTTGTAGAAAATAAATATATGAAAAATGATTTGTGATCACCTTCTTTTGGACGTCATCTAATTGTGGGAAAAGACCCTGGGAGGACAATGAATTGAAAAGAATCTTGATGTTTCATTGCTTCAGATGTTTGGATTTTTCTGCAAATCAGCTGATTTTCAGTTAAAATTTTTATATAAACAAGGAAAATTGATGCAACTTTGGTAGATCTCTAATTTCCAAATATGATCTTCTGAATCCATTTATGAAATTCCAAAGTCATCTTTCCTGAAAAGCCATGAAATTAATTCGAACCCTAATCCAAATTTTATTAAAATTTCTCATTTGAAGTGTTGCTAATTTGTTATTCGGACCAATTCCATACCAATTCACTTCGAAATTTCTTCCTTTTTATTGTTGGTTTTGTTTTCGACCAACATTCAAAATGCCACGAGACAATAGAATGAAAGCTGAAATCGGAGGTGTCGACGATATTATGAATAGATTCTTTTTTTCTGAAAAATAAACGTTTCCTTCTGTTTTCATTTCAATGTCTTTGTTAGCAATTTTACAGACTATCAAGTTTTTGTTCTGTCTTTGATAATACTTCCATACGAAAGGAACTACTGAAATTGGAAAACAAAAAGAGATTCCAGGTCGGCATCTAGTCTAAATGGAGAGTGTTGTGTTACTGATTGAATACGGATACACATGGATCTTAGTAAATGTGTTCACATTTTGAAATAATGGAATTAAGAAATAGTAAAATGAATTTTGAAACCTCGAAATTCAGAATGAGGAGATTGTGGATGAATTTGGAGACACCGTGGAGATTCAGAATCCATCTTAACAAGTGGTATGAATAAATAAAGTGCCAATGGACGTTAATCTTTTAATGGTTTCACTCACTTTTTCACTTCCCATTATTATTGAATTGTTATCAGAAGTTCAAAAATACACAAGAAATAATCAATTGGATCCGTTTTCAAACTAATTTGTGCACGGCAAGGGTATGGGAAAGTACTCTTTTGAATTCTTGCAGGAATTTTCTGATTCTTGATCATTTTTCTAAGTAAGCTTTTCTAATCGTTCAAAATCTGAATCCCAGTTTTCAAAAATCTTCAAAGATTCCCCTCCGAAATGAATCCTTGTCTCTATATAATAACTCTGACTTCATAAAAGACTTTAGACGTCATTTTGTACATTTAGGGTGTGTCTGTCATCAAACGACTCATATTTCCTTTTTGATTTGGTTGGATTTCCAAAATATATCTTCTCTCTTTTGCAAATGTCACTCTATAATGTCTACTCAATCTCATTTTCTGCCTCATCCACATCATTCGTTTTCGTTTAATTTCCTGCGTTTTGGGAGGTCAAAAGGATCGAATTATGATGATTGGGAGGGGAGAAACGGTGTGATGATTAAGTTCTTCCACCAATCTACCAAAAGTTTTCCCAGATCCAGAAGGTGATGATTGACGTCTTCAACTAGTCATTCCGTTCCCACGTATGTCACAAATTGCACGAGTTGTTGAGTCGTGAGAATTTTCCAGACTTGATAAGGACACAGTTTTCCGTTTTCCATTCAGAAAAGTTTATATTTGAGAATATGAAATTTCTGTATCTCAACTCTTAGACTTTCTTTATAAAACACGTTTAGTATTTCTCTCAATTTGCGTTGCTCCAAGAGCTGAGAACCGGTTATTTTCCATTCTTTTCTGTCAAATTAATTTTGACTATTCGCTTCCTATTTCCTATCCTTCCACAGATTTTTCTTCTCTTTCAAAACCAAAAGAGCCATTTTAGTTATCAGAAGATAAAAATACACTATCAGCAAAAGATTTTTTTTTCAAAACTGATTTTGCATGAGTCCGAAAAGTGTATGGAAAGTGTCCGTGACGATTAGAACTCTCTTTTTATATTCAGTCCCCGGTCGTTGAAATTTCTGGTTTACGGCATAGGAAAACTTCCAGAAAAAACGAAAAAAAAAGCAAAACATCACTTTCCCATTTTCAACTCATTTGCACCCCCTCGAACTAATTCAAATAGTACGAATTCTTCGAGTTTTTATTGTCACTCCCACCCTTTCCATCCATTAGGTTCGTCTTTTTTTTCTTCTTTTTTTCCTTTTTTGACGGTTAGCTCCGCCTCCTTCTTCCTTTTTTCTTCCAATTTCATCCACCCCTTTTCACGTCATTTCTCCGCCTCCTTCTTCTCGATTTCTTGCCTTTTCAATCAGTTCAAAGAATCTCAGTCTGGAAGATATTCTGCCCTTTTTCTTCAGTTGTTTATCAACCTTTTCACCTTTTTTTTCAATTTACAATCGTCATCAATTCCGTTTTTACGTCTCTCTTCTCTGTCTACAGATTCGAAATAGAGAGAAAAATACAATAAAATCAACCACTCAATTTGAATACGAGGTGGTTTTTTTTACTTGATTGAATTTTCCGTAGTGGTATCCATTGTTGACGAATACACCGTCTGAAAGGAGGGGAGGGAAATGGATAAAAGAGCTGCAATTTTGAAGAGTAGAAATGACTTCTGAAAGGAATGGAGGGGATGAAATCATTCATTGTTAGACTTTCTTTTCTTTTCTTTTTTATTCAAGAAGTTGTGTCATCGTTTGTTTCATCTGAATTAATACTTCACTATATTTAGAAATACTTCTTTTCGAGAATTCAGGAGCAATATCTTGATTTATTAGAGCTTCCAGATATATTCAAACTTTCAGAAATGTTAGAATGAATGCCACGGTCTTTAAAGTTCTCATCGGTCATCCAGATTTTTCAAGATGTTACATTATTTCTTAGAGATTATCATCGAAATATTTCAACTCGTAAATACAACATTTTTAGCCTTCCAAAAATCTTTAGATTTCGTTCTAGAAATTAAAATTAGTTGCAGCTCCAAATAGAAACTAATATTTCCATACTTGTAGACCGCACCGAAACTTGACGACACTGGCCGGTGCGTAACTCGCATAAAACGCAATACTATGGGCTGAAAAATATACCGAAATGTAGATCTCGACGAGTTCTATGTCTGTGACTTGCCGGATGTCGAATCGTTAATGTGCCACAGATCTGGTTAAAAATAGCTTTTTGGCACTTTTCCCCAGCCCGCGACATATTACCGATACGCAATTCAGTCCGTAGTAGGTCACAGACAAAGAACTCGCCGAGATCTATATTTTGGTATATTTTTCAGCCCATAGTATTGCACTTTGAGTGAGCTACGCACCGGCCAGTTTCGCCAAGTTTCGGCCCGGTTCGCAAGTATGGAAAGTACAATCAGTTGCAGCTTCAAATAGAAACTAATATAATATTTATCCGAAGTCAAATGATAAAGATTTTCACTTTCCCACCCGTTTCTCTCACCAAAAAGTACAGTAATCACTGCCCTTCCACAAACCCTTCTCGTTCTGCTTTCTGATTTCCAATCAGTCCTGCTCCAATGGTTTTCTGAACAACCCTTAATTGCATTCTGTAAATTCCGTTTGAGTTCTCTTCTCCGAATTCTGATGCACAGAGAATAAAAGAACATAGAGGTTAAGATCAGATTAGAGTAAAAGAAAAGGGTTGTATAGCTACGTAACCAAAACAATAAATTTAATTTAAGGAGAACGGAAAACACCTTTTCTTTCGTTTTTTATTGTCTTCTTTCTCTCTGAAATCGAAACGTTTTGCTCTTCTTGAATCCATTGTTGACGTGGCTGACTTCAGAAGAACTAGAAGTACGTTTTCCTCTTATCCCGTATTCAGGTCACCACCTTCTTCTTTTTTCCATGTTGTTTTGAATCATTCATAAGAAATCTTGTTAATTAAAAATAAAGTACGTTCTCGGACCTCATCTATTATGAGTTCTGAACTAAACATTTCAACAAAAGTTCCTTCTGAATCTCAAAACTACCGTAACCCAGGCAAACATGTAAACTAAAGTCATGATTCCCACGTATTTTTCCCACGGAATCTGTAAGTTTCCTTCTTTTTGTCCTTGTCAACTTACTCATGAATTATCCCACATTCTCTCCTCCCGAATACATCTGACTTCCAGGAAAAATATTTTCCTTGTTCGAAAAGAGATTCACTTATCCATTTCCTAACTGTCTTCCTAAATACCCTGAATGTCCTTTGTTCTTCTCTTAACATTTTTTGTTATTTATTTGTTCTCTCTTCGTTTTTCAATCCTTCTTTTCAGATAATTTCTCGTAATTTCTTATCCATTCTAGGTCAAATCTAGATCGAGAATCTAGATCTTTGACACTCGTTTATTTATTGTTCTAACCGGAATCTTCTTATTTTCCTGGTTTTACTTCTGTCTCTGAAAATAGGAATATAAAACGGAATTGGTAGTACACAAAATCTCTTTTTTTTTTCCAAACTTCTAACTCGGAATTTGTTCTTTCAAACAAACTAGTCATCATCAAAAAGACCATGTAGTTCCAGTCAAATCCATCCAAATCCCTCTGAACAGGGAGTTCTTAAAACGTTTAATCCCAAAAACTATCATCCGTCTTTCTGTTTTTTCTTGTTTCTTTCGTAGATCCCGCCCCCAAATCCCCCAAATTCTCCCCATTTTCAGACGTCCACAATGAACGTATTCCACGTTTTCGTCTTGCTTCTCGCCTTCTTCACTTCCACATCATCATCGTTCCCAACTCCACTTGTCAATCGAGACACTCGTGCTCTCGCACCTTCCGTCGAATCCTGGTGCATTTTCTATCCGGAGAAGTGAGTTTTTGAATTGAATTCTTTATTCTATGTCATCATTCCTTCTCATTCCAGATGCCGTCAGATGCTCAGATTCGCTGGAACACACAAGAGATATGTTCTTGACGACGTGGAATACTGAGTGATAATAACATCAAAAATCTATTCTACTGTTGTTTTCTTATTCTAGATGGGACGGAGAGGTGAATGTGTCGATTTTGGTTTTCTCACGACGATGATTTAATGTATCAATAAATTATTTATATATGTATTCAAAAAGACTGATCGTGGGTGGCCAAATGAAAAAAGGGGAGAAGGGAGGGAACAAAGGGAAGTACAGTTAACTTGTAGCACTTGTCAATTTAATTATGTATCTATAAATATTTAAAACTGCAGTTATAATTGAAAACGGAAGAGGGACGTACAGGAAAAGTCAGAATAAGTACGAATCTAGAAAACAATGACTTCTAGAGGTGAATGAAATGTGGAAAAGAGAGAATGTTTGTAAACTACTAACCTAAAACGTACACACCTTCTTCTGAATCAATCAATACTTAGCAGGAACCAACAAAACACATTTTCAGCGAAAAGAGACGGAGAAGGTGTAGAAACCCGTTTTGGTACTTTCAGATAAAAGTTGAATGTCTCTTTTTGGACTTTTGAAAAAGGGACGAAACAAATATATATAATTTGGGTGGGGATGACGGGGAAATTCTGGGACAGGGATTGATTCAAATTGAGATATGAGAAGAATACTACGGTGAGGTTCTCGTTGCCTATAATCAGTAGTACTGTCCATCTGGAACCACCTGCACGTTTCGTGAGAGCACACTTCGCACATCTGATGTGAATCGTAACGCGTCGAGGAATGGCAGAAGATTCAGAAGACAAGTGTCGTTTGGATCGGAGAACCATGATGGAATAGGAATAGCGTTATCTGGAAATAAAGACATTCGTTTTAATTTTGTTTTACTACTCGCGAATTTCGCGAGTTATTGGTGACAAAATGGTTCACTTTTAGAATATTTCAATGAAAAACATACGTGGGAATTTTCGATATGCTCCTGGCGAGTTGTCTAGAATGCAGATACTAGAGAGATCTGGATGGATCGCAGACAGATCCTTCGTGTAACCACCAACCTCCATTGTACAGTGTTGACGGAAATATCTGAAGAGAACGTTAATTGATTTCATTCAACAAAAAACAACACTCACCGTCTTTTGAGGATTCCGCGACCTCGATCCAACTTATCAGCCACTGAGGATCCGTATACTTCCATACTCGCTGTGAAGACCACCAATTCATACCTGGATTTGAGAGGTTTTTCAGCAGAAATTTTTATTTTCAAAACTCACCATTGGCTTACTGTCGAGAGAAAATAATCGACGTGAGGACGTTCGTGGACGGAGAATTTCACTGGATGACGGTCGATTACAACCTAAAATTCATACTTTATATATAAATCGTTAAAATGTATTTTAATTACTAACCCGTATCGTGAAGTCTGATGGAGTGCCGGGTTTTACAGTTTGCCGGAGAACACCGTCATGATGCGAATGGATGAGCGTCTCATCCAGATCGAGAACAAGGATTTTCCGTTTTACCGACACTGAAAAAATAATTGTTCAGGAAAGAAAAGTATTTCAATGCTTACGTAATCGGTGTGTTGTTAACGGAGACATCGGAATGTTGCTGTGGTACTTTACAACTTGATATTTGCAATACTGAAATTAAATGAAGTTGATTTTGTTGATAAAACAAGAGAAACTTACTGCTCTTGTCGTTTTGCGAAAGTACAGTAGAAAGAAGTTGAACAATCCGGATAGAAGATAGAAGACGTACTGTGCGAACGACGTCATGATTCGAAGTGCCACGTTCGCTTGTTTCTGGAACTTTGATTGAATGATAATGAGGTTACGAAGCGATGAACAGATGTGTTTCTGCCATTTTTGATAGTGAAAGTTTGGAAAAAAGACAAAGCGAGGCGCCAAGCAGCTGCCCATTTGATAACGAAGCACGCGAAAAGGACAGGGTGAGAAAATGAGAAGCAAATCTTTGGAAGTGATGGACAGCTTCAGAAGAAACATGAAAATAGATTGAACAATGTTCGAACTATTAGAAAAATACTATACTATACAATTTTTTAATGAACCTCCGAGCAATTTAATTGGAATGGAAAACGGAAAATAAAAGAGAAATGCATCTGTTGAAATGTAAACATTGGTCGAAACAATTTTGTAGAAAACCGAACTCATTTTTATTGACTTTTGCTAGAAACTCATGATTTTTGATCGTATCCTTGAAAAGATGTTGTATGTTTGTGATTTGATTCGGTCTTTCTTAAAAAGGAAAATACTTTAATGAATAAACACATGACAGTGTTAAGTAACGAGTTTTAATTTTTAAAGATCATGTTTGTTCGACTTAGTTTTTTGTTGAAAATTATAAAATTCAGTCTAAATTCATGCAGGAATTTCGTTTGAAAAACATTAAAGAAATCACAAAGAAACAAGAAAAATATGTAGAGATCGACCGGAAACGTGAAGCTGCCTTATCAAATCAAAACGAAAATGGACAAGATTCCGAATTAGTTCATCCCGAAAAAGTTATAATCGATTACGTTTTTTTTGTCAAGAAATGGGATTAAGTTTGAGTAACCGAAAACCTAGTCGACTGTTGCCAAACCTCCTTGAATTTTTACCTTCTCTATCTACGTCTCTCTTCTTTTCATTCTATTTCATATATTACCCTACAAGTTATCGACAACACCTATGTAATAGGCAAAATTTAAAAGGGAAGAATGAGATGAGACGCAGACAAGAATTGAGAAAGAGTCTTCTTCAAAAGGGGATTCGTGGGTGGCACACCAACGACACAAGGTGCAGAGCACATTGTGTTTTGAAGAAATTGCATAAGAGAAAGAGTCAAGAGACGCTAAGAGCTTATTTCATCTCAAAACACAATTTCGAGAATCGCTGTATTGATGGCAAATGGAGAATCTGAGTGGATGTATCTTGAACGCTATTGATGTTCAGTTGGTTTTGAATAGAAAAATGACAAAATGAAGCAAAAAATCCTTTGAAACAGATCCATACCATGAAGGAAAGATGGCGAGAATGCTTTTCTATCAAAGCGGCTCGAAGAGTTTGTCCAAAATCAATACCAAAAACTCTTAAGAAAATTAACAATACCTGATCGCGACGTCGATGGTTGTCCGAGATGCCGCCTCCAAGTTGTCTATTCGGCACGTACATACTTTCGCATGTTCTGGATGAGTATCTCTGGAAGTCTTTATTGTTTTGGTTGATTTGAAAAAAAAATTCTAAATGAAAAAGAGCATCAATTTGGCACACTCTATGTCTCGATGTCAAAAAGCTGCAACAGCAATTGTCGTCATTCAAAATGTTTGTTGTGCAAACACGGGCCGCCGAAACTACGCATTTGCGCGTAGAATTCGAGACATCTCACTTTTTCTTTAATTTTTCTGTTTTCAATGTATGTTATCAGACTTTAAGCATTTAACTTTTCAGGTATGGCTAACCTACCGAGCAGCAGCGGAATGCTCTCTCGACTACTATCGAACGTCTTCAACACCACAGTCGCTTCGAGATGCAGCGCTTCTGGCAGATGGTGGCCACAACCTGAGTGAGTATAACAAGTCTTGGCACTGAGGAAAATGTAGAAATTCATTTGTCTTTTTCTGTTCTGCTAGGGAATTGTTACAACTGTAAGCCTGTAGTTTGAAAAATTTTAAATTATGTTTCTAAACCAACACAGCGAATGGTTGTAACAGTTCTCTTTGCAGTCGCCACTTCTCCACAAAGCCTGATGAATTGACGTCTCTCGAGTCTTCGAACACTGATAATAGCGATGTCATTGTAACGAAACAAGGCATTAAACTTTCCAAAGCAAACGCTGCTCCGGTTTACTACAAACCCAAATCGACGGGTCCCGGCTATGAACTCGTTGAGCACAAGAAAGGAGAATTGATAGCAAACTATACGTTGTTTGAAGCCGCTGTCAATAAAGCAAAAGTTCCTTGGGTAAACTACGATGGGTTGACAAGTGAAGAAAGAACGATTCATATGGCACATATGAGAGCTATCAACGATCGAAAGTTGACTTACCTGGATCCAAAAACCGGATACACTGTTTTCACGATTTCCCATCATTTAGAAAGAGGGAAGTGTTGTGGAAGTGGATGTCGGCATTGTGCATACGAAATGGTCAATGCTAAAGAAGAAATTCGGTCTCAGAAAGTGTGGAATGGGGCGTTTTATGTTTGAAATAATTGTTGAAAATTAGTTTATATTTAGTAGTTATAAGAATAAAGTTACGTTTTCTTCAAGTGCCAAGATTAAATGTTCCGCGACAATAAAATTTTAAATAAGAATTTGTACAGATACGAGTTGTCCAAGCATCGAACCAGAGCACCGAGCATGGGAATTCATCGTCGAACACGATTGAATGTTGTTGACAACTCTGCTCTTGGAAAGGAAGCCGATACGACTGGAAAACTACCGTACTGCATTCACGTCTACAAACAAGGAAGACGTGCGAAGCACATGCCACATGCCGAACTTGGAGACAAGGTTAGCATATGCATTGATTAAACATGTATTATTCTCGAATTTTCAGATCCTAGTTGCAATTCGTGGTCAAATGAGAAAAGCGTACGTCGTCGGTGCGAACACCCATGTACATTATCGAAAACACGGAGTGCCAGTGACGGATCAAAATATGATTGTTTTGCTTGATGAAGAAGGAAACCCACTCGGCAATAGAATCACTGCACCGATCCCGACAAAACTGATGGCCAATCGTGCAAATGTACAGTTCTCGAAGGTTCTCGCGTTGGCGAACAAGTATATTTGAAAGTCTTTTTTCTTTTTTATAGCTAGACTTATTGTTATTTCTGTTTTTGATGAATAAATCGATTTGAGTTTATTTCAAAAACAGAATTTACGCAGAAAGCAGAATAGAAATAACAACAGCTTTTGAGTGTAGTGGAAAAGTAAACATAAGAGTTGAAAATCCATAACAATATCAGCAGCAAAACAAGGAAAAACAATATTCGGAGAAATCGAAGTGAGAACGTTTCGTGTTAGAATTGAAAATAAACCAGTATTATCGAAGAGTTAATTAGAAAAAGAACTAGAAGGGGATGAACTAGATGAATTCTTGTAAAGCAGAATAAATGTGGGAGGAAGCCAATAGAAATGGAAGGTTCATATTACAAATAGGGATAATCAACTCTTGGCTCGCTTGGCGGTTGGCTCTCCAGACGCGGTATCTTTCACAGCTTCAGTAGCAGAAGTCTGAAATTACGCGGATTAATATCACGCGAAGAAAATCATGAAACTGACCTTTGGCTTTGTCAACTTGACATTAGGCTTCGCCTTTGCATATCTCGATTTGACAGCAACAGCTGGTTTCGTTTCAACAGCTGGCTCAGATGATGTGGACGGTTGTGGTTCAACATGAGAACTCTGAAAAGGGAGACCATTATACTCGTTCACTTTCCGTTGAAACTTACTTCAGATTTAATATTGACAACCTTTGGTTCTTTGCTGACTTCAGGAACTGAGCTTACAACCTTCGTTGGGTTCTTAACTTCAGTTTTGATAGTTGGTTTCGACGGAACCGAATCGACAGGAGCTTGTGTTTCAGTTGGAGGAGGAGCTTCGGTCGGTTTTGAGGTTTCAGTGAGTTGCGTGACATTCTTAACATCAGCTAGCTGAAAAATAGGAACTCATTATGAGAAAACAGGAAATCTAGCTTACCGATGCGAGTTTCTTTGCTCCAATAATTGGTTTCATTTTTGAATATCTCGATTTGGCTGGCGGGACTGCTGATGGCTTCTCGGCTACAACAGTGACTTCGGAGTTCGAAGAAGCAGCTGGAGAATCGGTAACTTCTTTCTTTAGAATGAGTGGTTGTGCAGGGGTTTTCGTAGGAGTTTTAACCACATCAGGAACTTCTTCTTTCAGATTGAATGCATTACGAAGTCTTTCAATTGCAGACCCTCCCGATGCGGCTCTCAGATTTTTCACACGGGCCATTCTCTCACTTTTTGTCATATTTTCTGGAGTCACAGCCAATGATTCAACTTTGATCATTTGATGAATCGGCGTAGCAGTTTCTTCATTATATTGTTTTTTGACTCCCAGTGTCTCCAAATCTTTCAACATCTCGTAGTTCACTTTATTCGACAACTTCTTCTCCGCAATCACTTTCTCGACAGCACTCGCTGCGGAAGTACAAACTGTCTCCGTTTTCCGTGTACTCTTCCGTTTCTTTTTAACATCTCCATTCACTTCACGCTCTCTTCTTCTCTCCTCGATGGCTTTCAT
Organism: Caenorhabditis latens; assembly: GCA_002259235.3. Taxonomy (NCBI): domain Eukaryota; kingdom Metazoa; phylum Nematoda; class Chromadorea; order Rhabditida; family Rhabditidae; genus Caenorhabditis; species Caenorhabditis latens. Next base: position 12,459,358 of record CM056093.1, on the reverse strand, counting down.
CACGTCTCCATTCGCTTTCATCCAATAATCAGTTTTGATTGCCACCTCACTTTCCGTTAGAATATATGAATCAATTTCTGAATCAGAGATTTCTTCATCGACATCACCAACTGGTACACTGGATATTCTTGGCAATTCTTGTGAAACTTGAGATGGTTTGATCCCGAGAGATTCCAAAGATGGACGATATTTATCGTACTTTTCCAGAGAATTGGAAGAACTGTAAAAAGGGTGATGAGAGTAAGGATGTTATCAAAAAGGAACCAACCATGGCTCTTCATCCACTGCATCAAATACAGAATTGAGAATTTCGTTGCGCACCATTTCGTCTGCACCTTTTTCCAAACCTGAATTCTCCGAATCTTTTTCAGTGAATATCTCCAGCTCTTATTCAAAATACTTACCTAAACCTTCACTGATTAATTTTGCATATGGACTTTTTGAGAACTTTTCTTTTCTCTTTTTATCAAGAGCTGCTTCCACGTGAGCTTCCATTTCTCCTAGCTGATCTTTCATCGATTCAGCCTGCTCTGCTTCTTTTCTCAACTGTTCCTCACGAGCTCGACGTCTTGCTTCTCGATAAGCTGGTGGATCTTCGCTATGTTCCAAATCAACAGTAGAAAATTCATCTATCGTTAAACTTCCAGATGGTGTTTGACTGAATTCATCAAGTCGTTTTCTTATGACACTTTCACTGATATGCACAACACGTACAATATCATTGATTGATCGATTGAAGTTCATTGATCTGGCAGCAATAAGAAGTGCAGCTCCACAAATTCCAGTTGGCCGTCTTCCGGTCGACATCCAATCTCTTTTCATTCTTTGAACAAGACGAGTTGCAAGAGTAACAATGTCTTTTTGCTTATCGCCAAAGTCCAGAACACATGCGAATCGAATGATATAAAGGCATGGATCGGTTGCGGGAAGATTGATACGAAGAGATCGAGCGATAAAATTCAGATTTCTTCCTAAATCGAACACGTTGATCTGAAAATTTATGAGTTAAAACAGGGACCAATGCATTCCAAAAGCATACCTGTGTAACATCACTAAAATCTAGCAATAAATGTGCAGTGTTTTCGAGACGGCAAGTTATGTAGAGGCAAACAGCAACGACAGATGATCGGTTTCTTCCACGTGTCAAATTTCGGGAAACACACATTTTGAAGAAATTGAATGCAGTGTTCATACAATGTGCATTGATACGAAGCTGACTTCCCAACTCATCTATCACTTTTCTTCCTTTTGCATATGTCATTTCTCTTGATTCTTGTGATCCCATTCCATTAAAATTGTTAGCTGCAGCACGTTCGGCCGAAACGAATTGTCCTGAAATTGATTTCGAATGAGATTCATAACTACAGTTGTAATCTCTAACCAACTAAAGTGTGTCCTGAGCCACCAGCTCGTTCTTGAAATTGATTTTCAGTGACAACAATCGATTCTTCAAGAACTGTTCCACAGACAGTGCATGTGGCGTCTCCTCTAGCAGCATCTTCGTCGATTTCCGCGCTTCCGCAATTGGAGCACGTTCTTACCATTTCTATCTGCTTCTAAAAATATGTGAATTCCGATATGAAGACTATGATAAAACAATAAAATAACGAAGTCGGTTTGTCTTCACCGGTTTGATATTTGTAAAAAAAAATCAGAACATTTCGGAAAACATATTCACTTCAAAATCACTGGATGTAAGAGAAAAAGGATTATCAATAGGAGAGAGAGAGCAATAGAAGTAATTGAGAGAGAGGAAAAGTAAAAATATGATACATTTTAATCTATGACAACCAAAATCTCCACAGTTAAAAGAGAAACAAAAAGGAACACAGTTGAACAATGGGAAACATCATGAACTTCAGAATGAACAGGCAACGGAGAAAGAAAGAGACCGGAAGGAGGAAAATTGAAAGAAGAGCCGGGAGTTAAGAAGAATCACGTAACATATCGATACTTTGTTGAATCTTCAGGATCACGAGACAAGTAATCACGTTCGATGAGTCCCTCGATACGCTTCTTGATATCGGCTGCTTTCACTGGGAACCTGAAAAATATGACAGATTGTATTTTATCTACCAGAAAACTTACTTTAACTGCTGTCCAACTTCTGTCATAAGCTCCGAGTGTGTCATCGCTTTACGAGTCTTCATGATTCGTACCACAGCTGCATCAATATGAGATTGTCGATCCTGATTGACCTCTTGCTCGACATCATTCTTCTCTTCGACTGGTGTTTTAATATTAACTTGTGTGATTCGAATACGACAACGTTTGTCGTTGAAGTTTGAGTTCACTGTGAACTTTGATACTTTTACAGTTTCCAATATATTTTCCTTCTGAAAAAAAGACGTATATTGTGAATTGGTCAAATGCAACGAACCTTTCCGGTAGACGCATCGCTAATCATAGTCAAGATCTTCGGTCTGTCGCGACCTCCAATCAGAGCCACAATATTTTTGACAATTTCCACTTCTGGGATTTTGGTGCAGTCCACCATTTCGGCAACAGTCCAAGTTTCACATTTATTAAAAAGGAGAAGAATAGCTGTTTGATACATTGTCGCCACTAATTCTTTCTTGAAATCTGGTCGGAACTCAGCAGAAACAACAGCTGAAGCTAGTCCATGATGCCATCTAACATTACGATTACCATGTTGAAGGCGATAAAAATCTTGATAGTCAGTGAGAGTGTCTCTCATTTCTTTCGGAACATTTATCTCAAATGTTTCATAAGTTGGCCAGTATTCCGGTGTGATAACTCTAGCTGTGAAATTGACTTTCTCTTTGTTCATATGTGCGAGATGCTTGACAAAGAGTTGTCCAAGATTTTCAGAAGCATCCATATCTTTGAACATTCCTTCCAGTTTATAAGTGAATCCAGCACCACATTCAGTCTTCAGCTTACATAAAACCATTTTTTCTGCATCAACAGAAGCACTCCTCTCAAGAAAAAGTCTTTTCGAAAGACCTCTTTTATAATATGCTTCAAATACATCTTTTCCACGAAGGAAACGGAATAAAACAATGGCATCATCAACCATTTGATCGAGAGTGCGCTCGTCTGTTACATGCTTATTTCCACTGTGAAGGAGGGTATGAAAGTGTTTAGCTGGAAAAGACTAATTGTTTGAAATCCTATACTTTATCAGCTTACATATCAGTTCAGCAGCTCGGTCGACATTCTTGTTCACAAAGAATTCAAATGCATCGGAGAGACACTGTCTCATTTTGGTTGGATCGTTGGCTGTATGGAAAGCTCCCGCCACTATAAAAATATTTTTCTCAAAAATTTTACTACAGTTGTATAAAAATAACTTACTGATGATATTTATTTTCTTCTTAAAAGCAAGAAGTTCCGTAACTAGTTCGTTGTCCGGGCAAGTAGTAATCAGTTGTTCTCCTCTAGTCTTCATATATTTCGAGAACTGTGCACGAACTTCATCTTCACCTCCAATACACTGACGACATAAATCAAACATTCTGCTGATATCCACTATGTTTCCAGAATTGAGCAGAGCATCGAACTCGTGCGTTAGAATTTCAGGAATAGCTTGTTGAATCAAACAATTTGTGATTGTTGTTCGAACTTCTCTGACAGCAAGTGGCTCATCGAAACTCGATCTAATCAGTTCTGAATAACGATTAATCTGATCTTCTGCGTACGTCATGTACTCGTTGCACTGAAAGCATGAAGAAAAATTACTTTTCGTCGATTGATTTTAAAACTAACCGTCATATTTGGAACTTTCTCAATTCTTTCTTTATTGTAATGTTCTCTCAACTGAGTTAATAGAAAATTAGCAAATACTTCTCCTACATGAACTGTTTGCAACATGTCTGTGAGACTTTTCAGCGGACTATCAACCGGATATTTTCCCATCATTTTTTGCATCGCCATATAAAGTGCACTGAACAATTTGATCGTTTTGAATTCTTTAAAAACATCCGGAAAGAATGATTTTTGGAAGATTTGCATGAAGCTCTCCCACAACGGAACAATATCAGAGTCGGTAGAACTCAAAGCAATTCGATCGAGATAGAGGAAAATATTCCTTATCAAATTCTGAAATTAATTGTTTTTCGTTTGGCAATTGAATGAAAACTCACAATTTTAATTGGATATGACTCCCAAATGCTTCCGAATTTCATCAAATATTGTTCACAATTGTCTTCTAATAGAGGAACTTCTTCTACTGAACTCAACGATTCTCTTAGCGTTTTTGCGTAATTATTAACAATAACGACGATTAGATCATAAAGATTTTTTGATTGATTTTTATCGCAGACAGCTCTCACTTTCTGAAAACAACAAAAATTATATTAAAATGATTTTTAAAACAAACTAACACTGAAGAGCATTTCCAGTGTTGATGTAGTTTTCCTGTCTTCAAGAATTGCGTAAACGTTATCGGATAACACCGCCCAATCTCTTCCGACAGGTCCATCTGGATCTGAAGTAATAATTTATTACAATCACGTTGTTTTCAAAAATTGACTTACTAGTGATGTCATTGTACCCAGCAGCAAGTGTATCTTTTGAGGAGCCGGCTGAAATAATGAATTTCAGAAAGTTGGAAGACAATTCACTAACTTTTGAAATTTTTTATCACTATTTTCTTCTTTATACGCTCGTTATTAGCAGCAGATCGTGACGCATTCTCTCTTTGATTCTGGAAAACGATACATTTTAATAGATTCTGAGAAATGATATATTACCATGAAGTTCTCCAGCAGACCGTTTGTATCAACTTCTCTGCCGTTATGACTGGTAGAAACGTCATCCATTTCCTCATCTACATACTCATTGTCTCCACGCATCTGTTTTGCCTGAAAAACGTGGCGTTTCTTTTTGGTTTCATTATTTATTTCCACACCTCTGTGCCACCTTCAGAATTATTGTGGCGTTTCGACGGCTTTCGCAGCTGTTTGCCTCTGCTTTTCTCCGCTGAGTTGGTTTGGTTTGCTCCAGATGTCATCCAATTTGATCTGCAAAAAGAATAAGATAAAATGTTTGAGCAAAGAGGTTAAAAGCAGGGTTAAATACACTTGAATTGAGTTAATATAATAATAATAATATTTTTAACTATGCTTTAAAAGATTTTTCAGTGGCGAGTGATGTTAGTTGATTGACTTTGTTGCAAAAACTCCATGAATAAAGACACATTCTCGGAATGTCGCCCGATTTGAAAATATTAAAAACCGTAATTCGATTAAAGGGACATGTGACAATTTTATAAAGAATCTCACCACGATCAGAGACAGTAGGTTTTTCAGAGTGAAAGAAGTTCGTTTTCAGTTGGATAAATGATAATTCAATTAATTTTCCAGTTTCTTTGTTGATTTTTAAATAATATTCTTCACCAATAGAAAAGAAAAATATATGCCAAAATCGGGTCAGAGGGGGCTGACGCATCTTCTGCTTGCGTACTTTCGGTGCGCATAGAAGATGGCATGCCAAGGCATTCCGCAGTTTCTTTTGCAAACGTGCTGTGGAAACCGTGGAAGAGGGACATATTCGAGTTTATTGATTGCTGTGCCCCCTTAATATTAATTAATAATACTCATTTTATCTCAATTATTCAGTTTGAACGTTTACTCTTCATTTATCACTAATTTCTTTTCAGCAACTCCTACTAGCACAATCCGAAATGGACGATCTTCAATTTGAGGACACAGGAAACTTACCGTTGTCCAACACAATGCAACAACGTCTCCGTAAGCCATTCATGCTTGGTCTCATAGCGTAATGTTTTGTTTTCAGAAATGAAACTCGGCAAGTCGGCCGATATACAAAAGACTCCATCTCGTGGTGGTCTTCAGAGTTTGACGTTTGCTCGGAAGCCAACGTCGTCGGTTATGAAAACAACTATTTCAACCAACGTTGGATTTGAGATTTTCCAAGATGAACAAGAGGATATTGTGTTGGAAGAACAGCAGCCGCTGAAACAAAAAGAGGTTTGTCGAATCTGGTTTTAGTTTTCTAAAAGAATTTCTTCAATTGGTTTCTCTCATTCGCGAGACAAAATCAGTTTTAGATTTATTAAATATTAATAGTCTCAACAAAGTGCTGAAATATATTTGGTGAAAGTTTCAGATCGAAAAAACGCCATGCTCGCCAATCGACACTGTTGACCGATACCAGACATCGGATGGAAAAGGGAGGAAAAATGTCTGCGTCTCTCGCTGTCGGAAATGGTGGGGCGCGCTCTCTCGCACTCTCTTCCCGAAAGTTGTCGAAGTAGAAGAAATGGCAAAACTTGGAGTAGAAGTATGGGATAAGTATCCACCCATTGATCCTGCTTCAAGAATTGCTGATGATTTTAAATATACGATTAGATTGGATGAGTTATGTGACCATGTTATCGACGATTTGGAAGTTTTGGACTATCCACCCATTACCAGTGATACATCAAAAGTTGTCGAAGTAGAAGAAATGGCAGAACTTGGAGTAGAAGTATGGGATAAGTATCCACCCATTGATACTGTTTCTAGAATTGCTGATGATTTCAAATATACGATTAGATTGGATGAGTTATGTGACCATGTTATCGACGATTTGGAAGTTTTGGACTATCCACCCATTACCAGGGATGCACCAAAAACAGTTTGGTATCGAGCAGAACGGAAGGAACGTTTTGATCGTTCAATGAAATCATCTTATGACGTTTATGATCTGACTGCTGAACGAGAAGCTATTGCAAAAAACTCATGTATTGCTGAAGGCGCAGCTATTCCTATCTGAATCCGACTTTCTCTGGTTTTTATTCCCATCTCTCACGCATCATTGACTTTGCAACTGGTATTTTCACACGATCTGACATATATGTACGATACATTTTATTTTGGATTATCATTTATGTATATAAAACAAGCCTAAGTTTTGATCAAAATAATAAACGTGAAACAATTATTTTCAGCATAGTTTACTAGCATTTAGAACATCTTAAAATGCCGACCTTCAGCATTTATTTAGGAAATCGATTATTTGCTGTTCAAAATGAGCAAAATGCAAACATTGAGCACGAAAAGCTGTCGCAAGGGACCAAATCCGAACAAAGTGGTCATCCAGGATAGTAAACCAGAGAAGAAGACGACTCCGGCTGCACCAACTCCAAAAACCGAAGTGACTGCTCCTCCGCCAACGGAAGGATTCAAAATCAAGGATGAGGTGGAGATGCTTCGTGCCGGTTTCAAAAACAAGCATGGTGACGCTGTGAAAACTCAAGGACAAACGATGAACGTCGAACTGTAATCCCATAAAATAAAACTTGATAATTTATTCACAATTTTTTGAAAAGTACAAAAAGCCAATACTTGGATTTTAACAACCGAGATGCCTGAAAAATGAAAGAATTAAGTGGAACCCGAGAGGAATAGTCAGTGTTTCCGGGATGGGAATATCTCATACTCTATATTGGTGGAAGGGGTTCGAATTCATATGAACTCGACAAATCTCGTTGGGAAGTCTATGGGAAAGAGGGTTTGGAGCGGAGTATCTGGAATCAGAAGACACGAGAGTAGTGAATGGTTGATGAGGAATAAAAAGATGATTATGAGAGAGCCCGCCAACTCTTGATGATGTTTGGAATGGATTCGATGGAGGAGATGTCGGAATAATGAATCGAAGTGGAAGAGCTTCCTGAAGGAATTCAGAGTGTTCAGATTCAGTTAATTTTAAAAGACCAAATTACCGCAGTAGTTTCCACATTGCGCATTGAAAGAGCTTGCTTCAACGCATATTCATCAATCATTTCGTTCTTTTCGAGCGCCTTTGAAATGAGTTTCAGAATAATCGGGTCAACAACTGTCTGGATATTTGATAATGCAGAAGAATGCTGATTTTTAACTTTTTCAGTAATCGGACGTCTCGTGGTTGTTGTAGATGGAAGAGTTTGAAGAGATATATAACGAGGAGTTGTAGTTGTTGTAGGAGGAACTAAACTGATATTCTTTGAAATTGTTTTCATAAATGGGTTACTGTACCTGTAGTCGAACTTGTTGAAGTCGTCGTGGATTGAGTAGTCGTTGTAGTTTGAGGCGCCGTTTTTGTCGTGAACACGTTGAAAATATCCTTCTTTTTCTCTGGTTTCTGTGATTTTCTCGGTTTCATTGTTGTGAATGTTGCTCTATACGGAGAATCAATTTTAGTGATATCCACGACTGGAGACATTGGAAGGGGCGGTGATGGTTGTTGTGGTTTAAATTGAGACGCAGCTAACAATTCAATCATGTCCTTATCTGAAAATTGATGGAAGATAATACAATTAGTTTTGCAGACTCGAAGAAAGGGAATCACCTTTCCCGAGTTCTAGCAAATTCTGCCACGGACCTTCCATTGCAAAAAGAGGACTTTGGCTGACAACCGGAAGAAATCGAGAGGTTACTGTAGAATTGATATTCAGAAGTTTATGAAGCATTTCGCTGAAATCTCGTTGTGGAAGGGTCCCTGGTCTGGAAATGAAAAGTTGTTTTGTTTTGAGTCTGGTTATCGATACTCACAGAGGTTTCGAACTTCTTCTGGTACGTTTTCTCTTTGATTCTCCATACATTCTTCTCATTTTCACAAGTTGAATTTTCTGCTTTTCAAAATTTGTCAGTGGACGAATCAGATGGTCACCAACGTAGACGTGATTATTCTGGAATTATTAGGAATCAGACTCAAGTTAAATAGTGAAAAGTTTGAATCTGAACTGATTTTCAGAACCTTTATAGATTAATCAGGTCCACATATCGGCAGTTTTTCAATAAAACTGTTACAAGAACGAAATGAACTTCATGAATGTTAGAGATTCAGACCTCAATCCAGAATCTTTCATTAGAATTTCAGAAGGAACTTACCCGAACGATACATGAATCTAAAACCACTTCGATCGAATCATCGTATCCTCCACAAAACTTTGGAATTGTTGGAAAAGAAGCTTCGAATGAATCAAATGAAGAAGAGGAACTAGAAATATATTTTGTTTTTCAGTAAATTTCTTTTCAGAATCAACTAACTCTTTGAATGCACTCAAATCATGTTGATAAGATCTGAAGATATGTATTTCATGATCGCTCAACTTTCTTTTTGAAACTCCATGAAGGAATAAAGTGCTATCCTAAACAAATCATATCAGGTATACTGTAGTCTACGAATTGAATCACTCACAAATACTGCACATGCGGGACCGACATAGCCATATCCAGGTTGATATTCAGGTGGTGTGTTAAGAATAAGAGGATTTATAACTGAAGGGAATACAAGTAGAAAGTAATATAAGCACAAAGCCATGGCAGACAAGATCACAGACCCTATTTGATCGTGATGAGTTCGAGTTACGAAGCAAGAACAAAGATGGGACTGCGAAAAGACAAGGAGGAGCGTCGTCTCGGCACAAACATAAACTTAGAGGGTGTTGTTCCCACGGCCGGAAGCTGCTTTACACGAACATTCACCTTATGCAATCAGACGCTCACACTATGTTCGTACACAATACGCTCGTACGCTCGGCTGCAACCTTTTTCGATGTGCGGCTTTGTTTTCCAAAATTAAATATACGCAAACAGAATCTATTCACTTCTCCTCCTGAAATTGTTGAGAAAGAGACATGACAAAGAGAAGGCCGAGTGGGTAATTTGAGACGATGACCGGCGAACGGCTGCGAAAAAATACCAAATTTGTTGAGAATCTTGACGACTATTTGCATTTAGCTGCACTCCACACTTTGAAGTTTTTGAAACGGTTATCCGATTTCAATAAAAACTTGAAATATCTGTTCCATTGAAGAGAAACATTTGGGAACAGGTGCACGCGTTGACAGAGTAAAACGCAGCATGTCGTCACACTGTGGGAAAGAAAGAGTGTTCTTGGAAGGGTGTATGAACAGATCGATATTCTTGTTTCAAATAAAGGACGTCGAAAATTTGATTTTTATTTCAGTCATTTTTTGTGTTTCAATATTTGCAACTTTATTTATAGAATGAACTCATCTAAATAATTTTTTCGATTTAATAACTCTTTTTTTTAAATTTTTCTTTTCCTTCAAGGAGCATAATCGCCTGGCGAGAGAAGGGTCTCGCAGCGGAAACAAAGGTTACTGTATTTTTCAAAATTTTGCAGATATAGATTTTTTTTTTCGGAAAATCGGGTTTTTCCTTTTCTCTCAACTGTTTTTACAAGTTTTCATTTAAAAAATTGCTGGAAAATTTTTTTATTTTATTAATTATAATTATATTGACAATTACCCTCAAAATAGTCTATTAAAACTAATACCGAACAATTGTCCCAAATATCTAATTTCAGGGTATTCTCTGCACTTTATGAGTCGACCAATTTCAATTGCAAACACACAGAAGTCTGAACCGGTGGCTTCTCCGACTGAGTCGCTTGTGAAAAGTATAGGTGCCCAACAAATAGTGGACAGTGTTTGTGGCTCCTCTCCTTTAGTAAGTTCTCAGAACTCCACTTATTCATAAAGGGAAAATGTCACTTTTTTTTTTAGAAATCGTATGGTCGTCACATCTCTAACAATGTCAAAAATGAACTTCAACCAAATACTCCAGAGTTTCAATTCTCCACTTACATGCATCAAGGAGGAAGAGTTCTTGGACAAAACACCTTGTACATGTTCGGCACTCCACCATCTTGTGTATGTACCCAGGAAAACATACCTATTAACAACCTGAGTCTTCACTTGAACAACATGAGTCTTCACTTAAATAGCATGAACAATAACTACCTGAATCCGAATTGGAATGCGCCTTCGATGTTCTCGCTTACCTCTCCACTGCCATCACACTGTTAGTTTAAATACCCTTGTCAATTCATTTCAATTTTTTTAAATTTCAGCATGTACTGATATCCCCATTCACCAAACACCCACTTTGCGTGTTCCAGTGCAGTGCTCTTCAGCCTCTGACATATTTTCTCCTCCTAGCAGGTTTGTTTATTCTATAGAAACAATCATCAATAATATTTTTTCAGAGAAAGCACATCTCCAGACGATCTTTTGTCCAGATATCGCTCTAACCCGATGAAGGGTCTGAAGTTGTCTGATATTCGAGGACAAGTGATCAAGTTTGCCAAAGATCAAGTCGGCTCCAGATTCATACAGCAAAAACTAGAGTTTTGTGACAGCAAAGAGAAAGATGCGATTTTCGATGAAGTTGTCGCACATGCTCCCGAACTTGTCGACGACATCTTCGGCAACTACGTCGTACAGAAATTTTTCGAATACGGAGAAGAGAAACATTGGGCTCGTCTTGTTGATGCTGTTGTGGATCGTATCCCAGAGTACGCATTCCAAATGTATGCCTGTCGAGTTTTGCAAAAAGCTTTGGAGAAAGTCAGTGAGCCACTTCAAATAAAAATTCTCGCTCGAGTTCGTCACGTCATTCACCGTTGCATGAAAGATCAGAACGGAAATCACGTCATTCAAAAAGCTATAGAGAAAGTCAGCCCACCGTACGTTCAGTTCATTGTGGCTACACTATTGGAAAATCCTGACACGATTTATGACATGTCAGTCGATCCTTATGGATGCCGTGTAGTGCAACGTTGCTTGGAGCATTGTATCCCGCAACAGACGAGACCGGTCATCGAACGTATACACGATCGTTTCGACGATATTGCTAATAATCAGTACGGAAACTACGTTGTTCAACACGTTATTCTTCATGGATCAGATGCTGATAGAATGCTCATCGTCACTCGTGTTGCTGATAACTTGTTCGAATTCTCAACACACAAATACTCTTCAAACGTCATTGAAAAGTGTTTGGAACGAGGAGCAATTCATCATAAGGCGATGCTAGTGAGAGCCGCATGCAGTCAACCGGAGGGGTGAGCAGATCTAAATTAAATTAACATATTATTTCAACCAATTTCAGTTGTATGCCGATCGTTGTCCAAATGATGAAAGACCAATACGCTAACTACGTGGTCCAGAAGATGTTCGATCAAGTAACTTCCGATCAACGTCGTGAACTGATTCTGACTGTCAGATCTCACATCCCTGTTTTGCGCCAGTTCCCACACGGCAAGCACATTCTCGGTATGGAAATAGTCTGTTTTAGCAAATTCTAAACTTTTTTTTTCAGCGAAGCTTGATAAATACTTCCAAAAACAAGTGGTCATGAACTACGGATACTCGGATATAACTGGAAGTCAGTAGACTAGCAGCCACAATATTGTAACATTCACAACTTCCAACTCATCAATAATGTACCTTTATTTATCATGCAACCAATGTTTTCTTTTACTGGTTTTTTCTGTGCATTTTGTAGACAACTTATCGTAATTTGTACTGTTACTTCTTTTTTTGTTTTTTTTGTTTTTAGTAAGTATTATTATTTCGTCAGTTGTAATACTATGTTAGAATTTCATAAAATGGATATTTTGTTGATACTGTTTTTTGTCGAACTGTATATCTGAAATCAATCATTTATTACTTTGAGGTGTAAAATGCACAGAGAACAGAGAAGTTTTAGACCAAATGGAATCCGGAGATCACCTTGGTAATGTATTCGTAAGTAAGAACATATGCGATAACATAATTTTGCTCTCTTTTAGAGTGAAGAAGAAGAAGATGACAGTTTCGATGACGTGGTTCCAAAAGCGAAAGCTCCGGATGAAGAAGAAGATGACAGTTTTGACGATCCTGTTCCAGGAATGGAAGAACTAGGCGAAGAAGAGAACTTTGGCAATTCAGCGGCTCCCCTTGTCGTTGAAGATGAGGGAAATGAAGAGGAAGGCGATGACTGTGACGAAGAAGAAGAAAATGAAGAGGAACGCGAATTGGATTTGGAAGAGGAGGATTTCAACCTTTTAACAATTGGTTCGATATTGAGCTGCACTAAAACTTATTCAGATATTTTCTTTCAGAGAAAGTGCCAATGAATGTATTGACTTCCCGAATTGCCCGAGTGATGGCTGAAGTTCTCTCGAGAGGTGAACAGGCTGCGATCGCTTTATTTGATGTTGCAAATAAAATCATGTTCCAGGTAAGAAATTGGATGTTTTTCTCCATTAATCTACACATTTTGCAGTCAACAATGTTGGACGTAGAAAGAAATTCTGTCATTGCGTTAGTGATTCGTGGACTTGAATCAGTTCTTCTTGATGCTCGACAAAGAGAGCAGCCAGCCCAACAAATCGAACAACTTCTGTTTCTGTTCATTTCAAAACTATCGGTCAAGAACAAATCCATGAAGTGCAGTGATCTTTTAAACAACTTGATTGAACTCATTGATTCGCTGTATTTCAATATTGAGTCATCGGTTCGGGCTAGAGTTCTTCGTCTTGTTTCATGCTTGAAAGAAGAAGCAAACAAGTATGAAGACGTTATGAGAGAGCGTGGTGATCATATTTTCTTGTTCACCGATGAGGATCCAGGAGAAGAAGAAGACGTGATTCCGAAAGGTGTCAACAAGAGATGGCTGGGAAGAATAACGAAATCTCTGATGGATAAATCACCTCAAGTAAGAAGTCAAGCAGTGGTCGCCTTGTCTCTCTATGATCATGATACCGTTTGTAAAACCAGGAACGGAGATGATTTGACTGTAAACGATAGTAAGTGAACCGAAATGTGATTTAACCTTCCAAATAAATTATTGCAGTGCTTTGGAAGAGTATGCACGATGTCGATGAATCTGTGAGGTTGACTGTAGCTCGTCGAATTCATATTGTCAACGAAGAGGAAATTGATAAATGTATCAATTATATTGAAAGAAGCAAAGACAACAGAGTTCGACAAGAAATTATCCTCAGAATGGCTTCTGATGTTCATCTATCATCTTTTGCAGAGAAACAAAGATTCCGTCTTGTGAATCTTCTGAGTGACAGTGAAAGCGGTACGAAAAGTCGAAACATTCTAGTTTCAGAGATTTCTTTTCAGCTCGAATCCAAGAAGTCATTCATCAACGTCTCGTAGAATCTTGGATGAAAGTGGCAGGAGAGGAAATTGTCAGTCCATCATTTTTCCCTGCTCCAGACGCGGAACACGAGATTCCAAAACAGTTTCCGAGCATCATTCTTGAATATCTCGATCCATTTGCTGATCCGAATGCCGTGTATGTCTTCGTATGTTGTCTTGTTCATTCGAATGATTCACGAAGTACATGATTTCAGATGAAGTCCACAATCATTCGATACATTCATCAGATATCCGGGAAACAGCAGAATGAGAGAGATATCGAACAGTTCATGAAAGACTGTCTCAAAATAACAGCCAAAGATAGTGAATCAGTTGGATTGATGCGCAGAACAACATTCAGACTTGTGCCGGGGTGAATTCGATAATTTGCGTTGTTCCTCATTTCATATTGTTATTTTATAGTGACACCGATCCGAAATCAGAGCTCAGAAGAACACTCCTGAGAATTTTCATCACTCGATGCTTTGTAGATGTAATTTTTAAATTATCGGATAATCGAATCGATTCACAGCATCTCCGTAATCGTGCTCTCATGTTCTACCTCCCGGACGTCACTACATTCGTATTCCATCTCAAAGAGTTCTGTAATACGTATTTCAAAAAAGATGACGAAACAATGGATAGTTGCAAAGAGCTCTTGCTCTATAATATAATTCATCTCATTAATAAAGCTGTCAAGTATGGAGATGCTGGAAATGACAAGCTCATTTACAAACAGGCGCTAGTTCAAGTTTTGGAGAATGCGGATCTTGACTTTTCTGATGACTCTATATCCACAATGGTGACAACATGCTTTGATTTGTGCGAATCTGAGAACGATACAGAGGAGTTGTGTGATTGGGTTTGCAAGACAGCAAGTAAACTGATGCTTCACGAAACAAATGAAAATAACGAAGAGAATCCGAGTTTGAAAAAAGCAATGGAGAGCGATTCGGTATCCGATCGAATGTATTTGCGAGGTGCTACCATGCTTCTTTCAACTTGCGAGCATGAAGACATCAAAAAACCAACAGATTCAATGACCGATTTGTTCCAACGAATTATTCCAGCATTACTCGGGAACGAGAACAAAGCGATCAAAAAGGTCGGGTTGGAGCTCATCGGATTTGCGACTGTTATAGATTTCACCAATTGTGAACCATATATAAAGTTGACGAGATATCTAATCGAGAGAGAAGATGAAGTTCTCACATCAACTGGGATTCACACTCTGGTTAGAGTTATCATAACACACGAATTCCCGAAAACCGCAATGGCAATATTCCGTGACGAACATGAAGACGAGCAAAGTGCTGAAGAAGCTCTGGCGAAGTTATTTGAAAAAGCATTGATTTCTTTGCAAGGAGTTGCACTAGTTCAAGCGGTACAAGACTGTCTCAGTATGCTATCATATGGACGATATGCATGGCCAAAGATGTATTGTGCAATTCTTCTTATTGCTTTCCAAAAGAGAAATCAAAACTATCAGTTAGCGAAAATGATGAATAAATTCTGCAAGCGATCTGTCAAAAGTGATTATAGAAAGTAAGAGAAATTGAATGATTCATTTCCAGCTATTTTATATTTCAGGGCGAATCTTCTTAATGGATTCGTAAGAGCTGTCAATGAAATATCGAAGACAAATGAGCACGACGCTAACTTCAATCTTCTTGAGATGACAGAGCTCGTTTGTACCACAATCAGTAGTGTACCAATAGTTGAAGAAGACGGAGAAAAGATGAGAAAGAAAGAAGAAAATGAGAAATACATTGAAGTAGAACTGGCTCATAAAATGATATCACGATCCGAATCTTTGCCATCTGCATGGTTCATACGTGACGTATTCACTGCTATGACGACTTCATTGCAATTGGTGTGTGTCCCGATGGAACAGTTGAATGAACTCTATGATCATCTGATTGATGCGTTAACAGTAAGCAAATGGAAACATTCAAAGTTATCACTAAGCTTTTTATTTTAGCCAGTTCGTTTCAATGCCGAAAAGACAACTGTAATTGCATTCAAACGATTCATGAAGAATTGTGAAAATCTAATCACTTTGCATCAGAGAATGAAGGGCATGCCACTGACTGTCGATATGAAAAAGGTCAAACTGGAAGCAAGCGATTCGCAAGAATTGGTTGCCACATCGTCAACTTCGTCTGCAAGAAGGAAGAAGAATCGACAGGAATGGGACGACGACGAAGTGGCTGAAGAATCAGATGACAGTTTCGAAGTATGTATTGTTTTGATTTTTATTCGCAAAAATCTATATTTTCAGTACTGTCCAAAACCAACGAGAACAAGAAAGAGACTGATTTCTCCAAAATTTGGCACCCCATCGAAGAAAAATAAAGAAGGATTCGAGAAAGATGAGGTGGAGGAAGAAGAGGACGCTGAGGAAATTAATATAGATGATTCTTTTGAGCTTTAGTTGTTACTATTATTACATTCTGTACACAAATCTCTGTATCGGTTATCCCAATCATTGTGTCATCTAGTTTTCATAGTTATTTTGCTTCCTAGTTTTCATAGTTATCTTGTTTCGATTCTATTTCGGAATCTAATTCTGAAGTATCCAACTTTCCACACTGTCCCATGAATTACTCCATGTTGAATCAAATTCTCCTTTTTACCGATCCCCTCGTTGTTTCATAAAAATTGTTTTCTAATTTCCATTTGCATTTGCAAGCTTTAACTTCCCAAATCTGCAAATCCCTGCTTTTCCCACGCTGGCTGCGTAATTTCCCTAATCTTCTATTCCCTTTGTTCTATGTTCATTCAGTAGCCAACGTTGCACCTGACATCATCATGCAACGTAATTTCAGACTACTCTAATCCAGTCTGATCGGATCGAACAACGCGGTGCTCATTGAAGTTGAAGGTTACGAAAACATGGAGAAGCATCCTTCAAAAATCACAACTTCTTTGTCTATTTTGTTTATGTTACTCATAGCAAACGGTTTGACGTCAATCAGCGATTTGGTGTAGTTTAGGAATGGAAGCGAAATTTAATTCAGAAAAATAATGAATGCAAAACTTAAAGCATTATGAATTTCCACAAAAATGTCGAGATAATCACAGATTTATTTAGAATAAAGAATAGAATAGGAAAAAAAAAGAAAAAAAAACAGGAGACTCTTCTCTGAATTAATTTGGAATTGGATGCAAGAATCTGTCGAAATAAAGTCCATTATTTCGAGAATCGAGACGAAGAATGTTTGCAGACAGAGTACGTGTCGATTCATTCACATCCAGATCTGCATTCTCACCACCCATATCAGTACGAACCCATCCAGGACAGAACGAAGTGACGAGAATATGATATTTTGAGAGTTCCATGAATGATTGACGAGAGAAAGAGTTGAGAGCTGATTTGCTCATTCGGTAGGCTGTCTGAAAATTGATTGATATGGAATGAGTCGCTTATCAGAAGACACTTTCTCACCATTGGCCCCGAGAAGCATCCATCATTCTTCGCAATTGAAGCCATTGTTGAAGAGATGTTAATGATTGCTGCTCGATCAATTCGAATCTCTTCACCCTCTTCCAGACCTGCTGCAATCTTCAAAAGGGGAAGAAATGTTTGAGTGACAATTGCCACCGAAACAGAATTTGTCTCCAATTGTTTCAGCATTGTCTTTCGACAGATCACCGGTCCGTCGACTTCATAGGGGAGGAGTATTCCAGCATTATTGATTAAAACATTCAGTCCATTTGATGAAACCAAAGAAGAAACTTCATCGAATACCTTCTTAATTGAGTCATCATCATCCACATCCAATGCAATTATATGGAGTCTTTTATCAGCTTTCAACTTATTCAATTCATCCGCTTTCTCTGGATTTCTACACGTAGCAATCAGAAGTTCAATCCCATCGTATTCCAGAAAATGTTGAACTAGACCCAATCCGATTCCTCGATTCGCTCCAGTTACCATCACAGTTTTCGGTATTCTTTGTGGTCTTGCTTCAACTTCTGGATCAGGTTCATCACGCATTCGGAGGTTTCCTTTCAATTCATATTTTGGTGCAGTTGACATGACAGAAGTAGATTGAAATGGGGGAGAAGAAACTAGGAAAAATGATACATGCTCTGATCAGTGACACATTTTATATTGAATTGTCAAACCTGTCTGGGTTCCAGTTTTTTGAATTCAAAGGAGGCTGAGAGATAAGAGGATTGCGTTATGATTGACAATTGAATTATACAGTCGAAACTAAACTGATGTTTGTTATTTCCATAGGGCAAAGTATACTGTTTCATTTTAACAAAAAAGAGAGAGAGAGTGAAATCAAAAAGTCGATTATGACGGGGAGGAAAATTCATGAAGTGGTTTCCTTTTGGTTGAAATGGAAATAGATCGTCTCCAAAACAAAAGTACGGATGGACTAGGAGCATTCGTTCTGGAAGTGTTGATCGTAATGTGTGATGCCTTATTCTAAAAAAATAATCAAATCGGAAAACATGTTCCTGAGAACCAAAACTGTACTTCTGGAATTATGATCTTTCATTTTGAATTGAGTGTTCTGGATACTGGTATGTTCTTCAATGGAAGATATCGGACATTATAGAATTCCCAAAATATTGGTTGACAGTTTCAAGAATTACAATCATTTAGCCTACTGGAGAGTGCTGTAACTTTGAGATTATGAAATTACCATACTTTTGGATTGACTCATTCCAGAGTTGCAGTATTATCCATAACTTCTCCAGATTCCATCTGAAACCATACTACATCAAATATTATTTCCTTAATTCTTAATTGTTGTTATTATGAACATTCTGATCCATCACTTCCAGTTTCCCCTCTAGACAACGCCTTGAATGTACCGGGGTCATCTCATTTCGAAAATCAAATCAAAAATCATAAAAATCAAAAGAAATCAATGTTTTGAGAATCTCAATCACGCCGCCATCAGATAACCGTAAATCATAAGATTCAAAAGAAGTGACGAGAGACAAAGCTATCTCTGGTATACTGTAGACGTAATCGGTTTCTACACCCTTCGATCCAGTCTCACATATACCAATCATCCAAAAGTTCAAATAAACCACACGTGAACTCCCAGAAATGTTGATTTTTGTCCCTCCCGTGAACCGTTTTGAACTCACTTTTTGTGTATTTTTTGACTCAATGTGTTGCAGAACAAATAAATAGAATAGTCATCATGTCCACACATTTACTAATTTGATTTGTCTTCTTCTTCTTCTTCCGAACATTCGTCATTTTATGCTGAGACACACGATTTATCGTAGTTCAGGATTTCGAAAGTTTTCAAAAAAGACGGAAGATGATGTATTCATGTTTGGTTTGATTCAAAGTTGACCACTATTTGAGAAATTCGGAGACTTCTCCCTGAGACTAAACTAATCTTTGGACGGATTTCGAACACACAACAACATCTATTTCCTGTTCCAGAATAGGAATTTCTGACTGAACAGTATGAAATGATTATGAAATAGTTTTGAGTGGGAAGAAGCTGTCTGCTGTCTGCAAATAAAGAAGATTGTCCCAAGAGAAGAATGACAATAATCTTGACAAGTGAACCCCCGGAAAACGTCTGAATGGGGGGTGAGAAGACAGTTACTCATCGTATTATCCAATAGTCTAAGTGGGATCTTTTTGGAACTCCCGTCACTTTGGTTTTATCTTCTTGGTGGCAGGAATACTACGAGGAAATGACGAATTAGTTGACTTTCGAAAAGCGAAAAGCTAAAAACACGCTAGCATCACCTCTGGGTCATCGCTGCCTGAATTCACATAATGAGAAGTTTTAAGAAGATAGGATTAGGCATAAATTGGGATGACTGTATTCATTATGATAAGTACTAGGGCTCCAGGAGCCCTTATTTTGTGGTTTTTTCTGAATATGATCCGAAAACGCTAGGAACATTGATTTTTTGAATCCAGATTCGAAATCCAAATGGATTTCGAATAGTAGCCGTACAAATGGTTTAGAATGGTAGCCGTACAAATGGTCTAGAGTTGTGGGAAAAAAGTTTTTTGTAAACGCTTCCTGGTTACTTATGAATTCTGAGTCACAAACATTTAAATTAGGTGCAAGAAATTACTCGTTACTTAGGAAGTGTTTCAAAAAAATTGACGCCTACTAGTGTAAAATTGGGGTGATAGGTCACCAATAATTGGAAGTTCTGAAAATTTGGATCATCACAAAACTTCAGGATCTTTCCGGGGAATATCAGATCTTCAATTCACGAATAACTTTGTAGTACTGTCTCTGGATTACTGTATTTCGACGCGGAAGAGAGGGAAATAACTGCTTATTTCATAGAGTTAATGGACCCAATGGCTCTTTCACAGATCGATTCTTCAACTTTCGAGAACCCCTTTTCCAGAAACCATCATTTTTTAACCTTTATAGAAACCTTATAGAAACTTCATTTTCCCCCCTTCCCTAAACTATACAAAACATCAAATTGTGCTCTTTGAAACTTCCCCCTCTCCTGCTTTTGTATCTAAAAATCACTTTATTTCTTGATCAGACCATTTTTTCCCTGTTTCCTGTTGTGATCACTTAATGTAGCCTCTTTTGATTCCATAATCAGTCTGGTAACTAGGAACAAAGTCCAATGGATTTGTAGCCAACACAAGGGAAAAGTCTGTTCGTTCGTCAAGAAGCAACTATGATCTCATTTTATAACAAAACATGGTTTAATCTTTTGGAAGAACACCGGATACATAGCAATCATCTATTTCTGATGGTAGCGGCCAGACCATAAATCAAAATCAGAAGTCACGTGTCATGTGTCTGATTTCTTCCCTTTTTTCGACTAACCCATATAAATATCCATCGTATTCAACGTCTTCTTTCTCACGTTAAGATTACGAAATGTCGTAGAATGAAACTGTTTATTTTCTTGACCCAGATCTGTTTGGGAGGTCTATTTATTTTTGTATTTATATTTTTCTTTCTCTTTTTTTCCAAATGACGTGGCAGTGTTCCTCTGTTTATAAAGAGAAATACTCCTAATTTCCTTCCAGACTTTTGTTTATTTTCTATCAATTTGTAGACCAACTTGTTTCCTTTCTCTCTCTCTATAATTTTCCAATCATGTCGTCATTTTTTCAAAAGAAAGTTCACAAATCACCCTTCATTTTCGTTTCATTTCGTCGCTGATCTCTCCCTCATTTCCGATCACCCTCATTGATAAATCTGCAAAAAGAAAAGAGGAGAAAGATGACGAAATACTTCGTGTTCTTTTCGTGTGAAATATCGAGAAATCGACTGTTAGACCTCCTGTGTCTCTCCTCTCTCACATCTCATAAATGGGACTGTAGACGACGAAATGACGTTGTTTCGTGGCACAATAAAGAGATATTTCGCAAGAGAAGCTACAGAATTCATCGACACGATGAGTGGGGAATGTCACGATTCGTGAACATTCCATGCTTCTCCTCGCAGTTTTATGATCCAAGCAGATGACTAGTGGGTCCTTGGTTTGTGAACTTCTATTGGCAGAATTTCAGAACTGTTTTGAAATAGTTTCTGATGACTCGATACTTCTGAAAATTTTGAAAACAGAATGGGAAGCTTCTCTCCAAGATCAAAAGACATGAGTTCCATTTGGAAGAAGCCGAATGACAATCCTATCTGAGTTTTCAGTTAACTAAAAAATTTTCAGTTACAAACTCGAAATGTGAAGTATATAGTCTAGAATTACACTATCCAGAATTTTTCTCGCGAGAATATTCAAATTTCTGGAACCTTATGTTCCCCAGACGATCCTTCCAATACCGAACCCCTCTCCCCTCATATTTACAGTCTGTTCCATAACTAGAGATCCGAAAAAACTATTCGTTGTGTAACATTTGTAAAATTAATAGTAAACAATTAGAATTCATTCATCAAGTACTCTTCTAAGTATATAGATCACACTTGCAACGAGTTAAACAATTCAAGCCTCCGCAATGTCTGGTTCTCCTATATCAATAAAGTTCCCACGAGTTGACACACTGAAAAGACCAGTTCAGGATCATAGTTATGGTCAGATCGGCGTCAAATGAGTCAAATGACACATAGATCGCAGATCTCTCTTGTTTATACTTCAAACCAACACCCTGTGCAAACTTAAACCTATCACTTTCATCTCATTCTTATCAGTTCTCTCTCTCGAATAAAAAACGTGTAAAAGTGCAAAACTGGGTGTTCACTTTCAATTGATATCAGGACAGGTTCTGATGAGTTTTACTAATAAACAAGATGATATTTCGGAATTTGACGGACAGGAAAACAGTCTCTCGGAGATCAATCTAGACATTTTCCTTTTTAATTTCTGATTTGCAACATTTTGTTTATGATGAGTGATTCATTATTTTGCAACTGGAAGAATTAGAAAACAGTTAGTCAGAAAGGATCGGAGATGCCAAATGTTTGTATATGGAACAGATTTCAAACATGGGAAAGTGTAGCTTTGGAAAATATGAAAATTCTGTTTTCAACAGGTTTTCAACATGTAGGTAAATAAAAAATAATCGGTGACTCAATTGTTGAAAATTCTGGAAACTGTACTTTAAGAAGAAGACCTGACAGGATCTCAAACACCTCACTGTCCTTTTAAAATCACCCCGATTCTCCCGAAATTCAAAAACTCCCTATTAGCAGGTTATTCCTGGATGGTCACACATAAAACATTTTGTGTTTTGTTTTTCTGATGCAACACATACAAACACATGTTCATTCATACGTCTTCGCCTTCAGAAGACATTTTTGACGTCGACTCCCTTTTTTAGAAGTCAAACTCATTGAATTCAATTTTCTAGAAAACTCCCTCCCCCTCAATAAAATTATACGGAGCTGAACACAAGAGACAGTTCAACAGAACAACTCTTCGTCCGCCTACCCGATGATTTTTGAACCGGAAGGGAGTTCTATTCTTAGAATTTCCGTTTCCGTCGTCCTCGTAGAGAGTTTTATCCAATTTTCTACGTTGCTCACTGAGCAGACGTGCCGAAAAGAGCTACACGTTTTCTGTCTGTCTGATTTCTTGACCCCATCTGAAGTCTGGATTGGAGAGAGCAGAAGAAGAAGATGTTTCAGATTATTTGATCCAAGAAGATAAACATGACGTTGGGCAGTCAACAAAAGAAGAAAAAGAGTGATATTTGATTAGATTTAAGCAATTAGGATTAGACTCTGAAAATGTGAAAATATTGATAATAATACAAACGGATTAGAAGATTTCTGAGTTAGTTCCGGTAGACAAGATATCAAAGAATGAGATCTGTTGTCTTTCAAAATTAGATTAAACGGACGGTCCCTCGTTTTCCCAACAATTTTCTCTCCTCCTTCCGTCTATTTTTTCGTATTTTTTGTGCGCGGCAACACCTATTGTATCCAGCACAGTCCTCCTGCAAAATGCGAACATCATTGAGCTAACAAACATTAGTCATCGTAAATGAGATAGTTCTAAACGGGAAGAGACGGCAGAGTCGGGAGCCCGAGAGATGCTCTTTCTCCCGAGAGAAGATGAGGGAACGATGACGAGGTGAGAAGCATTGAACACAAAGATTGAAGCCACTGAGACTGGTATTTCTCCTCTGGAGACGTGATGTGTGATGAGGGAGGCGAATGTGCACAAATCATGAGGGAATTGTCTGGAGATAGAAATCCACGTCATGGTCTCAAGAGTACGGTAATCTGAAACTTTTCTAATGAAATTCGGGAAACAATAAGAAAAAACAAAAACCAGTGATGATGATAATTGGAGTTAGGATTGCATCTTTCAGTAGCCTCATGATTTCTGAAAGTGACGTGCGTTTATTCAGCTGAAGATGACTCTAACCTTCCAGAATTTTCAATTTGAAACTCTACTTCCAGTTCAAGCTTTTTTCTACGTAGTATAGCCTTTTCTGACGTCGAATTTTAAGATCTCACAATCTATATTGTGTGTGATCAGTCAGTACAAGTTTATTCCCGGATGACAAATTTATAAACTATAGCACTCAAATCCTCAAGTTCATCCTTCTCATCCTTCAATGCCATTTTCAGAAATACATCTGTATTAGCCGTACATTTTTTGTATTCTGACTCTGTTTTGTATCAGAAATAGATTCGTCCCTTTGATGATTCAATTCCAAAAAGCCGTTGAAGTTGGTTGTAGTTTCTCTTTGAAAGTATATTATTAGAAGACGTCACAACTTATTTTAGAACGGTATCCACACGTTTTCAACTTGTACTTGTCTTTAAAAAACTTCTACGTTTGATCTCAATTCTATAAAAAGTGACTCTGAAAACAATAAATTGATCTGATCTGTCTACCTTTCGTTTTCGATCATTCCATCCCATCTAATAAATAATTCGAAACGACATCGTCTCGCCCGAAGAATTGAAAAATTGTTGCCGTTTTCTCTGCCGGTGTTCCCGATTTCTCTATCTCTCCTATCATCTCGAACTCTCTCGTTTTTCTCTTCGGCGGCAAATTGAGATCAACCGTTCGTAAGTGCATTATATGCTAACTAACTAGTAAACAACCGAATTAGTTTATCAGGGTCACACACTGGTTTGCAGAGTTTCTTCCGTCGGGAAACCATATATTCGAAGAAAAAGAAGACACAAAAAGAAATGATTCATTTGGCAGAGACAAGTGACAATTGTTACAGAGTTGTCAACATGTCTGTCATAACTATTTTTATATATCACATGAACTTCCTCTATCCATTTTTTGTCCTCAAACATCAGAACAAATAGACGAAAAGTTTGTAAATAAACAAGGGTGCAAAGATAAAGAAGTGTCACATGGGAACACAAATCCTCTCGGATATTCAAATTTATCCTAGCAAAGATTGCCTCGTGTTGTCCCGAGGTGTCATCGGATTTAGCCAGTCATCTTGTTTATTTTGCTATATGCCTAATCCAATAGACCACAAGTCTTGAAACTTTTCGATTTGCTCGTCCCAAAGATTAGATGGGATTGGATTGAAGAGAGCAGAAGGGAAGAAAGTCACAAGCGAGATTATAGTGTGTGTTTCGTTGTATCTTGACATATTCTGTCCGATCCGGTGATTTTGGATTCAGAAGTTTGATTTTCAGGAGGATGGGCAAATGGAGGCTGAAAACCTCCAGATTCAAGACATATGCCTTAGAATCTCAGACTCCTACAGTAAACTCGAAACATTCGACAACCCTTATCTTATCTACACGGCGACATTCTAATAAGATACGCATTGGTTACTTGATCTAACCAGCAAACTAAATTGATCAAAAATTGGGAAAAAAGAATTTCATTCAAAACCTTTTCTTTCTGTGCACGGACGGTTTCTAATTGCTTGATGAATCAAGGGCGGGGTCTAGACAAATTAAATGGTTGAGAATGAAACCTCAATATAAAAGCGAAACATGTAGACGACTTTTACTACATTTTCTCTTTTATTCCGATTTGTCTTCTCTATTTCTTCATCCTCTTCGAAATGATGCATATCACTGTATGGCATATGGAGGATCCAGACATCGCTCGAAAAGTCCGCTGGCGTCGGCTCCGTTCGACGAAACCTTGACACTCTGACCAGACCATGATGGGACACAGAACACACTTAGAATACCAACGGGTGGATGAATGAACATCATGATCTCATCTTTCTGCTTTTCTTTCCTGCTCCAGGAAGGATAATAAATATATTTATTGTTGTTTGTGTTGTGATACTCAGAGACTGACCAATGGCCAACTCCTTCGGATTTCCGGTGATGAAACATGTAGGAGGATAGACAGAGATTGATGGACGAGACAGATGTTCCAGTGGACAGAAAAACACGGAAAAGTTGAGAGTTTTCTCGTAAAAATATTCTGCAAGGAATGTTACAGCTGTCGGCTAAAAATAACTTGAAATGTGACACTAGGATTTGATAGTCAGAATGTTTCCGAGTAGAACAGAAATCAGAGAATTCGACGTCTGGGATTCAGAAATAGATTGGTGTAGGCGTTCGTGGGGACTAGTACATAATTTATTGAATTCTGTCGCTGATAAGTTGATTTACTCTGATTCGAAACGGTCAGGTCAGGAACTCCATTGAATTGAATTATATCAATTTGAAACACATCAATTATACCGTATACCTCAGTCGGGAGATTCACAAGCGGTCTTGAAACAATTCCTCTGGAAACCCCTTTATGAAATGGGGGTTCGAGAATAGGAACGTCGTGTCTCTTGAGAAAAAATAGTTAGAAAATTGAGTAGTTTAGGCTCTCTGATTCCGGATCACACCCCTGCAGCCTCCCTGAGAAGCATGACTTCTCTAACTTTTGAAAATTTACAGTCGAACTGAAGTTTGGAGTTTCTGACTATACTTTCTAGCTCCATCTTTTCTTTTCCATTCATCACGTTTTTCGCTTTCAGACATTCGAACTCTTTCTCTTACATCAGACATTTGCATCTCTGATTTTGCACACCTTTCTCTCTGCAAAACGATATCACAAGACAATGAGCTCCTGACCTAATTTTCCCCCTTTCCCACGAACACGCAACATTTTGCTCCTTCTTTCTCCTCTCCTACACTTCTCTGTTGACTCAAAATGTGTCACTCAAATGACCGGGCGGCCGAAAAAAGAACTTCTGCAAAGATAGAAAAAGAGTGCAAAGTTTGAGAAGAGAAAGGTTACATCACTTTTTGAAAAACTGTCTCTCTCTCTCTCGGATGAATTCTTCGGGGAAGCCCTAATCTGGCATCATCTTTTGTTCTTTTTCTCGGTTCTCGGTTCAAAGTTTTTTTTTTCTATTTTTCTATTATTTGAGTGCACAGTGATGTGATTAAAAGATGTTGGATGATTGGATTGTGAGTAAGTGTCAGGATCATCTCAGAATATCTCCCAGCACTTACATTGTTTTTCTCTTCTTCCAGTCCCTGTCATTTCAGAAAAAGATGACAAATGTTCATAAAAAATCGTCACTTTTTAAACAAGAAACTACGATTCTACAGTAGTCTCGAAACCAAATTGTTTCCGTTTTTCGAAAGTCTTTCACAACTTTTTTTGTAGTTTCTCCACTATTTTGTGTCGATTTATTTGCGCTCTTTGTTGCTTATCGTGTCACAAACGGAGTCAATTCATTCGGAGAAAACTGTCATCACCTCACTGAATCATACCAGTCATATATTGCTCTCCTCCCAATTCTCGTCGCCTCACACCGTGGGAAAATGGGCGGAGTCAAGAGGAGAAGGAAACATGGCGAAGTGATGTGATCTAGCGTGACCACCATCAACCAGCAGCAGCCATCAGACCCCTTTCCGAAAGGGGCGGAGTCTCAGAAAGGGGCGGTTAGTATATAAGAGAGAAGAAGACGGGAAACTAGTGAAGACACTCTCTTTTTTCTCCAAAAACTCAAAATGATTCACATGCCAATTCACTACACTTCAAGCCTTGAGCTTCATCAATCTGTCACCTCGATCCGTCGACTCCGACGAATTCAAAACTTCTCAATCGTGCGCAATATTGACTGATCTTATTCCTTGTACCAGTCTCTCTCTACTCCATTTGAATATATTTGTACATTCACAACTACTCTTATTGCCAATGGGTCTCGCCACGATTCTGATTTCAATTCTACTTCAAACCGGGTCAATCAACATTCTCTGCTCAAAACACTGATCTCAACAAGGAAAATTCGTCTTGCTTTACTGACCAAATGGTGCTTTACATTCCATATTTATATCATTTCATTCGATTACTATTTTATTTTCATTCCAAATAATAAACCCATTATTTATAAATCAAATTGTTCTGTACTTTTGCAATGAGCGTTCTTTGAAAAAGACAAAAGAAGGAAGAGAGGTGCACATGAACCGATGGATAGAATAGTCGAAGATTGCATCAGACAGCAATCATTTCACATGAATCGGAGTGCGTGATCCTTCTCTGAATTGTAGAAGTTTTGAACGAATTGCTGCCAAGAAGAGGACAAAGTCTCTGAGATCTTCTCTGCAGCGAATATCTTTTTATAGGGGGAGAAAAGTCAGGATGATCATGTGATGATGATAAAGATAGGGAAAAAGATTTCCGGGTGGTCTTGTCTTTTTATAAAAAGATACAAAATGTATCGTTGATATGAGTAAACCACAAAAATCAGAGTCGATTCTTGTCAGGTGTTCGTTCCAAGGCTACTCGGTTCTTATTCAGATCGTGACTTCAAAAATAACACTGTTGGGTCCTACCACTCTGATTTTCAGGTGCTCATTTCAGTTCTTCACAGGTTTTCAGAGAGATCAAAACGGATGCCTATCAGGAATTTCGAATCCTGAAAACTCCGCTTAAATTCTTCTGTTATTCATCCATCCCAGAGCTCCTTTGGTCTTCAATCTCGATTTCCGCATTTCCTTGAAATCTCCAGTGTTTTCAGATCGTTAAACTTAAAATATGCTCTCCGAGCAATTTCATTTAATCTTGTTTATTTCCTACTAATCGAGACCTTTCGAGGCTAATCCTCATTCAAATGCTATGTAGTGTTATGATCCCAGAAAACAAGATTAGACACACATGTTCCGCTTTCCATCAATGTTTTCCTGACTTTTCCGGTCAAAATATATATTCGAGTTCAAATGCTCAAAAATATATATAGTAGTGATGGATGGCTATAGTGAATCTTGTGGACTTCCTCAGGAAACTAGGATTTCTCCGCTGGAATCTTCTGATTTCAGTAGCAATTCGTCATGGAGTCAAGAGTTTGAAACTGGAGAGAACGATCATTTTAAGACTTTCCAGCATTACTCATTCTCTTCTTCTTCCAGAAAACACTTACAATAAGTACCAGAACCAATACCAACAAGCCTCTTCTAATCCTACAAAAATTACAGATGTTTTGAAATGAGTAACCCTCTTGCAACCGTGTCATCTAATTTCTAGTAGCTAGGTAATCCAACACACTATTCCCATTTGAGGTCATCAACTCTCATCAACTGTCAACTCATTTGAATCCCTCAAATTTCTCCTTATTGTCGCGAGTCCTAAATACTTCGTACACATTATTCATCTCGGATTTCCTGTGTTTTCTCGTAAATGTCTCAAAATAGAAATTCTACGTCTTCCTGTACTCCTCAACTCAAAGAACCATCGTCTTCTTTCTCTTCTTTTCTCTTTTTTCTTTTCCCAAATGTTCATTTCATTGACAATCACCAGTAGACCAATGAATCGGCTCGTGTCTATTCAGATAACCATCGCTTTATCAATTGGAAACAGAAACCGGGTTGACCTTCTTTGAAAAAAGAAAAAAGAGGTGGAAAGTGTGAAGAACAAGAAAAAGAAAACAATACACAAACAAGACCTCCTTCCTCTTTTTTCTCCCTTTTTCTCAAGTGAAGACCTTTGATTTTACGTCTTTTTCTGTATCGAGAAGGACATATTACGTAGCAAAAAGGCACGTGGTTTCGGTTCGTCTTTCTTCTTTTGCAGAGAACACATTTACAACTGTTTCAATGAACAAATATTTATTATTTACATTTAATAAATAAACATAAATAAACAGAAATAAATAAATACTATCGAGAGATTTTAAAGCATTGTGGAGTGTCGTGTAAAGCAAGAAGTTTCCAGATGTGTAGAGATCGAATTGAATAGTTATTGATACCCGATTGAAGACGTTGAAGATTCGTGGCAAGAAGATTGCATCAGAATATATTTAAATATTTACAGATGAATATACAAATTGACTTCCAAAGAATGGAAATTTAGTCAATACTGCGCACGACGACAATAGAATTCTGAAGACGTCGAAGTCTTCTGGAGGAGGCGTGAAGCTCAAGGCTTGAGGAAGCGTGAATTGGCATGTGAATCATGTTTTGAAATGAGTGATTGGGAAGAACTGGGTGTATTCCTTTTCCTTCTCCATCTTCTTCTTTATATACTTGACGCCCATTTCCTCTTGTGTAGGCTCCGCCCATTCCGTTGATGGCTGTGTACACACACTCATTTTAGTTATCTCCGCCCTATTTCCCACGGTAGTCAACGGAAAAGAGGAAAATGTGACGATTCTGTGACGGAGATGATTTTTCAATTAACGGTTAGGTGATGGTAGGAGTTTCGAAACTTTTCGTTGACGGCGATAAGACGAAGCTATGAAATTGAAGTGCAATTGCTACATGGGAAGACTGTACTGTGATCAGTGATATGACTCGAAAATGACCAGAAAGGTGTTGACGCCATTATTATTTCCTGGTCAGCAATCGGACGATTTCTAGAAAATAAAGAAGATGAGCTTAGCAACTTTAGCCATTTCATTCATTTCACAAACACATAAACAGATCTTTGAGAATCGGAAAAGTCAGAAAAGTCAGAAAACGTCTTTAATTTCAATTTCAGAATTGGTTTGACGTTAGGAATGTTGTTTGGTGAAGCCTTATCCGACTTTTCGATTTCTCGAAGATCTGGAAATATGTTGGAATTTGTTCCCAATGCAATGAATGATGAAACGTTGAATGTACTCCTTATCACTTCTGAAAATGCTCTTTCTCCTGCAACCTTTTTTCGGAGAAGCCCATTTACAATGCATGATGAAACGAACAGTTTCAATGATATACGAGTGTTAACTGTTGATAACGAGAAGCAATTCACCTCACGGTGGTCAGAGAAAATGGGCGGAGTCCGGGAAGAAGACTATAAAAGGAGCCAAAGTTTTCCGGAATACACATCGAATTCGTTCGTCTTCAGTCTCTCATCACAATGATTCACATGCCAATTCACGCTACATTCGAAACTACTGGCTCATACGAGCTTCGCCGTGCACGTCTCCAGACTCCAATCGTCAGAAAAGTTAACTAAGATTTTAATTCCTCAATTCACATTATCAATCATTTCTCTCTTCTTCATGGATATTCTCATCTTCATTTATCAACTCAACACGGGTTCAAAACTTCAAAACGATCTACGAAACTTCGACTGCTCATATCAATTATTTCACTTGATCTCGTTCAATTTCTTAAAAGAATCTCAATAAATGATTACTAATTTTAAAAGCTTGTCTTCTGTTCTTTGAATTTCAGAAAAAAGAAAGACACAGTCTGACTGAAATGTGTCAATGACAATGAGCCATGAATTCAATGATAACGATCCGACGAAAGTTGAAATTCTCACGATTTGAATCGAGTTGAAAGTTTATTTCTCGTCTACAGAGAATGTGAACATTATATAGTTTCGGAGTTTGTGAGCACCATCATTATCTTTTCTGAAATGTGTCGAAACGGAAGTTGAACATCCCCTTCGATGTCCCCGATCCACTCAAAACTGAAAATGTTCATCTGATCTTTTCCCAGACAAACTTGCCCTATATTTAACATCTTTATGAACTGACTTTTAAATTTTTCAGCGTTTTTCTATTCTTTTGATCAAAATTCTAACAAAGAACCCGGTAATTTCAGTCAAGCCATAATCTTTTCATAATTGAATCGTTTTTTAAGTGAACTTGGGAGTTGGTATTTATTTTCTCTCAGTTAACCACAGTGAAGATTCACCTGTCTGAAATCAAACCCAGAACTCTCTTCTGCAGAAAAATGGGTAAATGTTCATAGTTCTCGAGCTGGACTGAATCTTCGATCCTTCTGATTGCACTCTGTTTATCCAATTGAATGAATAAAGACATCCCTTCCAGACTGCATGATGTAAGAAGTGCAACAACAATGGAATTATTATATCTCAGAGTGGATGACAAATCCAAAACAAACATGTGCATCTCCATGACTAAACACAGAAACATGGTATCCATCTGTTTTCTTTTTTCGAAAGAGGAAATTCTGTTATAAGCAGATGAAATGCTTATTTGTGATAGGATAACAGCTGGGTGGGATGTGTTACAAAGGAGGATTTTGAGATATGAATTAGTGGGAGAGAATCGGTTTAAGTTGAGTTCAAAATTTGTATCATATCATAATATGACTAAGATTCTGAAAGAGAAGTTGCTGCTATTCGGGAGCATCATTTGAGGAATTGATAACGATGATGACTATATGATTGTGGTTTTTTTTGTTACGGAAGAATATGATTATTTATGATTCCCTTTCATATTTGAAAAGCATGAGAAAAGCCTAAATCTGAAATTTTCAAAATCTAACCTATAATTTTCAGTAGATTATGTATAGTAGAATTAATTATAGTACTTTTTAGCCCAGTCTTTTTCCTTTTCCTTTCTCAAATTATAAACCACTTTTATGAGAAAGGTCTTCTTTTTTAGATATATGTAACAAGAATAAGAAAATAATGAGCCAAATGTTTATCCAGGTCAAGAAGCTCAGAAAAGATCAAATATAAAATAAATAAACCAAGAAAAAAGAACGGAGGTTGGTGTAGTATCAGGGTAGTGGAGAACAAAAGTGCGGTGGCTTTTGTAGAAAAATTCTTGCAAAGAACGAATTTTCCGGGACTACCTTAGAACCACTGCTAAACAAATAGAAAATACATTTAGTTTTTTTTTTCAATTTATACGTCTGAAAATGGATGTTCTCCCACCCCACACTGTTGACTGTCTGGAGATAATTTATTGTACTCCGATCATTTCATCATTAACTGTAAACTTTTTGCCAGAGGGGAAAGTTCTCTGCTCTGGCTGAATTCAAAAGTAACATCACATGAATTTGCAGAGGGAATAAATTCAGAATTCTTCCATTAAGTCCGTGATTCAAAACTCTAATTCAGAGACGGAAAGAATGCTTTTATCCTCGAAATAGAGTGGGATAAGATGGCAGTTATTAACGTCAATGAATGACTATTTGTCTCTGAAGATCTGCTTTTGTTGATTTGTTTCTTTTTTTGTCTGAAACCGGAAACCAGCTTTGATCTGGAAATTTTTAAATAATCACTAAGGGATCGGGAAGAAATTGAAAAGGTTGAGATGAGGCTTCCTGTTGAAAGCATTAAATCAGAAACTTTGTTTGGAAAGATTAAGAAAAGTTACATAACTTTTGAAAAATACGAATTCTACAAACCGAATGATTCATTTTCTCCAAAAAATAAAGATCAACACATTTACTATTTTGTTGCATGACTTTCGGTCTTGATTACAACAAAAGAAGATAGAGACATATGTTTCCTATTGATATCATTTTTGTGAGTACCGTTGGTTCCTTAAACAGTGTACTTGTAAATATAATTACTCATCACCTGGATCTCTGGGAAAAGTGAGTCATGCTAGTTTGAGAGGACCATCGAACTGAAAACAGTTTCCGTAACTGAAAATAGTAGAAAACCTAGAAAAAAAGACACGTCATTCTTCCCAACATCACTCGGAAAGTACAAGAGCAACTGTCGGAAATGAGGAAAAGGCGTTTGCAACGAGTGAGCAAATAAACTAGGTCATTGACAAATAGAGATAGTGACAATGACATTTGACAAATGACAGTGGTTGTCTCGCATCCTTTTCACTGATAACAGATGAAGAAAACCGGATTTTTATCACTGAAGGTCACTTGTTTTTAATTTCTTTCTCGACCAAGAAGAGATAGTTGCACTTTTCTTTAGTTTCCTTGTTTTCCAGATTTCCAAAAATATCTCAAAACTATACTAGTTTGCTCTTCTCTTTCTAATCTCTTCCAGCCGTGAACTTTTCGAGAAAAAGAACGAAACAAAACTGATAACAAAAAAACAAATTTGTTGAAGAATCAAAATGGGCGGAGACATATCACTTGTATAAATAGGACGAGAATTATCTGAAAATTAAATTCAAACCATGATTCATCTTCCAATTTACAACGATTTGACTACTTGCCCTGAGCCAAAGAGAGCCTCTCTTTCCAATCTTCGACAGGCTCGTCTTCAAGCTTCTGTCACTCGGAAATTCAACTAATTCATTTCTGAAAATGTTATAAATCCTTCTGTTAACTATTTATTTATTTATTCTCAATTGGAACTCTTTGATTCCAACAAACGACGATGTGAATATTCATCAACTAATTTATTAATTTATTGCCATGCTCACTCAACCGGTTCAAATTCTTTCAATCGGATCTCTAAAAGTCAACTTCAAATGGATTTAAATCTCAATCTACGGCTGATGTTACTTTTCGATCTCAACTATTTTTTTCGAATTTTCATTGTAATTGTGTCAATAATAATAAACAATTGAACTTTCAAACTAGACTTTACCTAATTTCGCTTAAAACATAGAACCGTTTTCGTAGATTGATAAGAATTCTCGAAGTTTCAGAGATGATAAAATGTAAATTTTGAAGTTTGAACTGATTTCAGGAACACTTCCAGAAGAAGCTCAAAACTGAGTGCAAAACGAGTTATCCAGCAAAAAAAATTAACTCGAATAAATAAAACATTTAACAATTTAGCAATGCAGACTGCAAATTTGTCAAAAACGTGGTAGACCGATTGACATTTGACAATAATTGACCACACTTGACAGTAGGAGAAAACTGGTTTTCTGTGTCGTAGTTGTATAGTGATCTGAAGTTTTTTTGAAGGAGACAACGATCAAAAAGTGGAGAAAAGGCATTTGATTTTAGTCTGGTCTGGTCTGAGTGCACTTATAACACGTTGACTAACGAAGGAAAGAGTAGGGAAGATGTGTAGAAAATATTGAATATTCGGGTGGGCATCTGAAGATTTTGAGAACTTCTCTGATTTACCGTGTGTCTGAGAATTCATTCAATCCAAAACTACTAGACCCCAACTCGTATTCAGAATGAACGATTACCCGATTCCGGAAGAAACCGAACCATTTATATCCCTTTGCAATTTTTTGTAATTACTTCAGAGATCTCCTTTCAAAGTGGACCTCTAAAGTTTTCCTATCAACTTTGAAAATCTGTAAATCTGAAAATTCAAGAAGAAAGAACACAGGTTTGTTTATATTCCAAATATATTTATTATGTGAGATTCCAAATAAATATCATGAGATCAACAAATAAATAGTCAACAAAATGACCCGTATTGAGTGATAATTGAGACATCTTCCATGTTGATTAAACCATTTCAAGATTCAGATCGAAGATGTTGGAGCCCGAATTGGATAGAGACCTCGTAGTCATCGTTTTGTAGAATCATCTATAGTAACTACGAAGCAAAAATATATGCATGAATATGTACAGAGGTAGTAGATACAGTTGAAGATCCAGTCAGAGAGCTGATGTTAGAGTTTTCTGGAGATTGAAGAGAGAAGACGAAGTCGTCGAAGCTCGTAGGAGCCGGTGGTTTCGAATGTAGCGTGGATTGGCATGTGAATCATTTTCAGAAGAAGAAGCGGAGAAAACGGAACGTTTATGAAGATGCACCGCCTCTCGACTTCACTTTTATACTGCTCTCCGCGTTGGTTCCGCCCATTTCCCGTGTCCCCTCCTCTCTACCTGCTCCGCCGCTGGGAGCCACTCCCATTTTCCCACGGCGTTGACCGGACTGTCGTTGTCTGTCGTCTCTGTTTACATATACTATCTCGGTATGCATCATGGATTGCAACTTGAAATTTGCAAATTTGAACGTATTGTCTGAAATTACAGGTGGACAGTTTAAAGATGAAAGATAAGAGGGAAAACAAAATATGATTTTTGATGACATAATAATTCAATAAAGCGATTTCAAAAGATTGCAAAAATCTGAATTTCAGAAAACTGAGAAGTTGGAATATAACAATTAGCAATGTTTCCTGAATACTTTGTCCTCGTTTCCTGAATAAAAACTGTTACTCATCTGACAATCATTTGACACTATTGATAAGGAATAACTGGATTCTCACTGGGTACTTCCCGTTTTTTTTTGTCTCAATTCTGATTTCAAACAAAAAAGGTTTTTGGGTACAAAATCTTATTATTCTGATGTTTCTTAGAGAATGTTTCTATTCTAGGTAGGAACGAATAAACAAAACAGGTTTCAGTTCGAAAACATTTTCTGTCTAGTTCAAGATTTTTCAATTAGGACGAAAAAAAATACGGACGAATACGTAGAAATCTCATTTCCTGAACAGTTTCCTGAAGATTAGCTCGTCCGGATGCTTTTTGAATTCTGAATTTTCAGATTTCAATTTCCGCATGTCTACATGAAGCAACCTACCGGATAGAGCCGCCGTGTTTTACCTGAAAATCCCGGATTCAGTGCAAGAGCAAGCATGAAAAAGGGACATTTTAAAAAGTGTTCTTATTTCTTCACTTGACTCATTTTCAACGACTGTTTACACCAGGCTTTTTCGATTTTTTCAGATTTCCAGAAAATCCTCTTTACCACATTTTCAATATATCTGACAGCTTCCTCCTACTTCTAACCTTAATCACAACAATTCCAGTGTCAATTTCATTTCGTTTTTCTCCTATCGGGGAAGAAAAGTTATCGGTTTATAAATACAATACGTCATGTGAGGAGAAGAAGGGGAAATTATTCGAGTGTAGTTGAGCTGGTTAGAAACATTTCGGTTTTTGATACCACTTTTCTGTGATTGATTTGTCTTATGACCTCCGGACACTAGAAAATATATAAACTGACTTATGCGTTGCAGACACGGAAATGTTTTAAATTGACAGCCTTATGCTGCAACGGAAGAATCCACATGTCGCTTATCAAACCGATTACCTTGATCCCGGAAAGTCGACGAATTTCCTTCCGGTGGTCTCCGCTTGAAAACTATCGTAATCCTGTAAAAAGTTTATCGTTTTCCAATTCTTCCTAGAACAAACTCCTGGTGTCAAAAAAAGAAAAACAATGAGTAGTTGGCTGTAATCCACCCTCACTTCCCTACAGATCGTCACAATCTGTTTTGGAATAATTCAAGCCTATTTGAGAGTTTTTTTATCCGATTTCAGATAGCGAAGGAGGAATACTACCAGCTAAAGAAGGGCTAAGGGTGGCTTGACATAAGCATCAGAAGACGACTCACTAGCTAAGCTGATCTGCTCTTCAGTCTTCCAAGATCTTCGTTCTCAGGTATCTGTGAGAAATTCTAGTTTGTTTCAGAGCTTTCAAAGCACCCAGAAGGTTCTCAGAACACATATCTCTTTTTTAAAATCATATTTGTTTGTGCCACTAATCAGCCTAATCATTAGTGTCTTTTTCTCACTTCTTTTTTCTAATCTTCTCCGTTCT
Organism: Caenorhabditis latens; assembly: GCA_002259235.3. NCBI lineage: Eukaryota > Metazoa > Nematoda > Chromadorea > Rhabditida > Rhabditidae > Caenorhabditis > Caenorhabditis latens. The sequence continues at coordinate 12,422,460 of CM056093.1, read as the reverse complement.
GTCTGAATAATTCAAACACCACTAAACCTTTAGACAATCAGGTTTCCTTGTTGGTTTGTTTCCATTTTTTGAAAAATCAGCTTCCAGAATTTACGTCTTCTTCTCTTCTCGTTCTGACTTTTCGTTTCGGTGCTCTTTGAGAATTCGAAATAAATAAATATCTCTCCTAATACTCTCAACTCCTAATCTTGTTATTTTTTTTCTTTTTTAATCTTATCCGATTAATTCGAATCCGTTCGTTTTCATCAAATACCGTTCCGTTGGACCATCTCAATTTTAATAAGGAACTTTGGATTTCAGAAAGAGATTTCCTCGTTTTTTTGTAGATTAAAAATAAGAAGATTACTATATTTCGAGGTTGTATTTTGGTAAATAATGAGATGACTTACACGAAAAGCTGTCTAGTTTTAAGATATTTCTAAAATAAAGTAGTGATCAAAAAGCTCTAGCCACACATACTTTTATATGTTCTTTGCCGCAGGAAATGTCGAACGGAAGTGCACTTTCTACTCCAAAATGTCAAAGAGAAGATACAAAAAGATTTGGGATTTAGGGAAAAAGATTACGTTGAAGACAGAATGGAACACACCTTGAAAAACAAAGGAAAACATAACAAATAACTAAAAGAAAAATAAGGAGTGGAGAGATTTCAAATGGAAAGTTTTTTGTATTCGGAAACAATTGGATTCTGAAAGACTGAAAGTATTAGAGTGTAGTTGGGAGTAACCCACGCAAATATTCTATTGTTTTGGAAGAAGGCTGAAGGATTCTGAAGAAATGTGAAAATCAGGGTCATCAGGGTTCTGAAACAGGCTTCTGGAATCTAGAAATATATGTTCTTGAACTTGAATAGAGTACGGTCCTTGATTTCAAAAAACAGCATTCAAAATCTCGGAAAGTTATAGATAAATCTGAAAACCTTGAATTGTAACTGTTACGTTTTCAGACTACCCATCTGAATGACTCTTTTCTTGATTGGAGTCTGTGAATGTACCTGAATACAAAGATCATTCCGTTTCACTTCATTTCAAAGATCCTTCTCTATTTTTTGTTGAATGCACCCAAAAGAGAGATATTCTTAGACGCCTACCTCTGCTAGCTTAAAGAATTAAATGCGACTATTCCCATGCATCTCAGTTAATCGTTCCTTTTTCTGGAACTAAAAATTCTAAAAATTCCAAAATATTTGCAGATTGTTCCAGATTAAAACTGTACAAAAATAAACTGAAATACAAGGATCACAACTCTCTCATATCATATAATTTGTGTTGACATTCACGAAATTTGACTCGAAACGTGATAATTCGGAACGGAACGACTTCCGGTGAACCGTCATATCCTTCCTGATGACTCGATTGGACCCCCGCGATTCTGGATTACGTTGAGAATTAACACGATTATGGTTTATTTCAGTTTTTGAAATTATTTGAATCTGAATTCTGGATACTGAGGGACCTGCAATCGGTTAGTTTGTTTTGAAGTTAGTAACCCGGCTCCAATACTCTGACTGACTCCAAAACATACGTCGTCAGCAGTCTTCCATTTCCTTTGTCTTTATTATTTGTACTCGGAACTGTGATTCACAGTTTGCAATCTGGGATTTCCATATAGGATTGGCTAAGGGGGTGAAGCTAAGTAGTTAGCTGATAAGCAATGTGTCTGTTATCAGTGACAAATAAAATTAGTGACGAACATTGTTTCAGGAGGAAAGAGAGGGAAGAGGAAGTTTCGTGGTTATGAGGAAAATGACTTTTCCGAGAGATGACTAATTGGAAAACATGGATTTTGGGAATCTTAGGAAAATGGAAATGCCTCATCAATGGCTCGAAATGTGGCGACGTGGGGGTTCTGATTTTCTGAAAAGTTGACTTGTCTGAAATTATATTCCAATCTGAAGCGCCGGATTTTCCCACTGTAGTGTCCTTTTAGAGATAGTTTCCAATAGACTCATCCTTGTATAGTTGTACTTTCTGATCTTCGTAATGAGCTAAAAATAGTCGACACATTTTCTCTGATTTTGGATCTCTGTTCTCTCCTCGTACTATAATATTCTGGGGTCACATATGTATATCCCAGATTCTTCGTCTCTCCTTCTCCTTATTCCTTCCCAAAATCATATGTTTCCAGCCTCATTTGACTAAATATTCCTAAATATAGCATGCATAATGTGTACTCCATTTTGACGTAGTCATTCCAAATGAGGTCTCGTCTTTCCGTCTTTTTCGCAGTGTTTCCCGCGAGAAAAGAGTGCAAAGAAGGGGAGAAGAATCACGACGTTTGGTCTCAGAGACTGTTGAAAATCAGCCGAATTTCCACTTCATCTCAGCTACGTCACAACGTGAATGACCGTCAAAAAAAAGTGAATTTAATTCGAAAAGTTTAAAAAGAAAACAAACTTTTTGAAACTAATTGAAATCTCCGGGGATCTTCGCAAATTGACTCATATTTGACTCAAATTAATGAGATTTTCAGAGTGAATCAGGATGTGTCTGACCCAGATAACCCTATAACCATATGGTAAATCTCGGTTTAGTCCAGTTTATCATAGAAAAAACACTCTTCTTTGACGTAAATTTTCAGCACAATTTTGGTCACGGTGTATTTACAAATATGATCAAAAATTGAGTCGTTTATCATCGAGAGAGAGAGAGAAAGAGAAAAAGAAAGTTGCGGTACGATTTTTGGAATAAAATTATAGTGTTATCAGAAGAAAAAAGAAGGGATGAGTAAGATGAGAAAATGGACTAAAGTTGAAATATTGGGAAGAAAAGTTGACGTTTTCACAGGAAATGATTCGAAAATCGTTTCGAAATTCACGAATTATTTGTAGAGTGAAATCATTGATAAAATGAGAAAATACTGAAATAAACTGAAATAAAAACGAAAAATAAAGAAATAGAGGGACTTTCGAAAAGATGAGCACCAATCGGGATGGTTTAGGGATGTAATCCAGGTTCAGATGATCAAGAAGACATTTTTAGTTGGAGGTTGTGTCAAGTAGAGATGGGATATCATCTCATCTGAAAATATTTTGAGGCCTGAAGTTTTTGAAAAGTAGGTGTTTTATTAATAATACTCATCTCAATTTTTTTTAAATATTAAGATTTATTTTTCATTTGTGCAGTTTTAGTAAGCATAGTGGCTTTGAGGTGTCAAATTCGTGTATGTTCAGTTTTATTCAGCATCAGATACCGTAAAACCTCTAATAGAGGTGCCCCAATAGCAAGAGTTTGGAGCACAATATCTCAACTGCCATGAGAGCTATAAAATTGTTTCCAACATAGGAAATATTTTATAAGTTTTCAGCTATATTTTGTCTGCTGACAACTTTTTGATATCTCCATTGAGAAAAAAGGTATACCGCGTTAATTAGGCTTTATATAAAATAGGCTTTATAGTTGTTCTGAAATGTTTCTAAATTTCCATCCTTCTTGGTTTTTTTGCAAGTTTTAGTTGAATGTAGGATTTTTTGGTAATTTTTAACAACTAGTACTTCTAATATCAGAACACTTTAAACCTACATCACCTCGAAATTTGTTCGATCACGATTTGAAGATACTTCCAATTTTAAGTTTAATCATGTTAGCATCTCTATCAAAACAAGATTCTTCTCTTTCTTCCTGTGAATCATGCTAAAGTCTCTTCCTATTCTCCTCGATTACCCTAATTTCCCAGCTTCCAAAACAAAGATCAGTTTTTGTCGATAAATTCGCCGATAATTCTAATGCTAATGAATCGGAAATTTAATGTTGCGAACAATTCAGATTGACAGACAGCTTCTCATTCCCCTTCTTCTTCTTCTTTTCCGATATTAGAATTTGAAAACAATTTGTTTAATTATAAACATCCGTTATCGTGTCAGTCTGCCACCAACTGTCAGATGGAAGAGCTTCCAAAAAATGGTGTAAACACAGCTGACCCTTCCATCAATAATCCGATAAAAAAACTGCATTCGAAGCACTCCTTGTGAACTTTCTGATGGTTTGATTTGCCTCTTCCTGCTTCTTTTTTTCCCGCATAGTCAGCACAAATACATCAATCACATGTCCTTTCTTAATATTGCAACACTTTGTTTGTGTTGGCATAATAACTACTCCGTCAGTCAGTCAGTCAGCTGGCAGTTTCGGTCATTCAATGAAAACAACGAGAAATTTCAGAATGTCATCAAAAGAAGAGTGAAAATTGTCTAGTTGACACGCGGCTGCCGGCGCCCAAAATCAACGACACGTGGTGATTATTAACCAATTCGATAAGAAGTGACATTGTGATGAAAGTGAATTTTTGATGAACTCAGCAGAAAATTTTGAGGAGAAACAGAGGAACTATAAAGATAATGAAAGACATGAATTGTGACATTCCGGTTCTGTAAATAAACAAGAAAAATGAAAGAAAAAGTGAAAAATATTTATGTTGAAGGGAACTGTTTTTCAGAAAGTGTGTATATAAGTAGGTACTTTCAGAAGTCTTCCATGGTTTTTTTCAGTTCCTTTATTTTCTGAATTTCCTTTGTTTTAGAACTTTCAAATAGAATCTGAAACTCGAAGACTTGTATCTTACATATAAAATTGAAATCACTTTATTACTTCACTTTGATCATCCAACGTTCAGAGACTATAAAATAATCGGAAAACGACATTTTGAACCACCGCCGTTCATTGTATCCGACCTTTTTCTGATTCTGCAGTCATTTCATATTTCCTCTGAAATTCAAAGTGACGAGAGTTTAGATGTAGGTAAAGTGAGTAATTTCTGGAAATCACTGGAACCAATATTTAAAGAATATTCTATATTTTAAATTCTATGTAAACGACCAATGATCGAGGGATACCAGTATATTCTCTAATTATTTTGGAAGTTGGTTGAATTTTTGAATGTTTACTATACACTTCCAACTCTTCTGGTTTTGCTGACCAAAAAAAGATTTCTGGAAGTTTTGAAAAAGGAAGAGGATTAAGTGGACCCGGGAAGATCTGAACTATGGCTTCTTGCAGATCAAAAGTATATTCAGATATACTATTTTTGGTTATGAGGGAGCAAACATTCTTTAAAAAAAGAATATTTAGAAAACCGTTTCCGAACTTGTACAATTGAAAAAAACCACAAAATTGAAACATACAATTCAATTAAACATACTCTCATGTTTTAAAGAAACTGTTCGATGAGTGAAGAGAAATGAGCCCATTAAGTTCAGCTCACAATCCTGATGACATCTTTCAAATCAAAACTTTCAGATTGTTGGTGAACTGTATTGTATTGTCTCGTTGCACTAGAAATATTTGTATGATCTCATTCAATCTCACAATATGCCAAATATTTAAAACCAATCTGACAAATAGCTCCAAACTTTTTGTCCTGTCACATCACTAAAAAACAACATTTGCAATGATTAATTTGCACTCCATTCTTTGATTTCCAGACATTTCCAGAATATCATCATAGATTCCTGACTTCCCAAATCATATCATCGTATTGAGCAAAAACTAATCGAATCAGACTGAAAGGTTGGCTTTTCACTGAAAACACTCTAGTCCTGCGGCCGAATAATCTTAATTCAGCATGTTTACTTCCTTACTCATTCTTCTGATTTTCCCGATCATCTAATGCTCTTCCAAACTAGATCTCAATAACAGGAAACATTTTATTCAGATATTGTCAGATACTAAACTTATCCTAAATGGCTTCTCTCGACTTTTGTCTGCAGATCAAAAAAACATTCTGGAAATAAAAAAGAAGGGACTGGATGAAAAGAAAACGAATCGGGTTTATTAAACAACAATTATTAAATACAAACAAGGGTAAAGTGAGCAATTGTCGATGATCGATTATCAACATTATTACATTTTTCAATTATTAATTTCAAAAATTAACCGGCCTGAGGTGCTTGATTACAAGATACTTGAGTTACAATTCTTGACACTCCACCGCTTGTGTAAACCCAATTTCCATCAACACAATTCAAAAGGGCATTCACGGTCTGAATACTGATGTTTTCCAATTTAATCCTCAAGACTATCACTTACCATTCCCATATTCGCATTTTCAGCAGGACCTCCTTGATTGAAATTAAACTGCATGAATGCAATATTATTGGCGCCAGCTGTACACGTGGCTGTCAGTGTTAAACACCCAGTTGCTGCATCATTTCCAGGACTGAAAAGAGTTGATTTAGTTGAAATGAGAAACAAGAGACTTACATTCCGCTTGTATCGATTTGTATTCCTCCATTTCCTTGAGCAAATGTCACCTGAGCAGCTGTGCAACTGGTGCAGGCTGAAACTTTGATGTTTAGATAAAATCCACCACATTGAGTTATGCACAGTACTGGGCAAAATGATACAAACTGGCCGTTTTAAGCTGAAATTCTCCAACTTTGAGACTGTGTCATGGTGATTTTAATTGTCACACCCAGCAGGTTTCTGATGAATCATGCAAATCAAAAGTAGAGTTTCATATTTGTAGTGGACGACTTTTTTGTACTGGCACTCCCTAGAGAGTTATGGTCTTTTCAAGACGACAGCTCAAAAACCGCACTATCTTGTACTGAAATTGGTCGATTTGAGGGAGAAATTACTTTGTCGATACATAACTTGCTAGGACGTGGCCGTACAGAAAAGTTGTCAACTACAAAAATTCTTCTTTTGATCTGTAGGGTTGATTGAAAACCTATTAGGTGTGACAATCAGAATTACCATGAAACACTCTCAAAGTTCGTCAAATTCAACCGAAAACGCCCAGTTCGTTCGTATATTTTTGCCCAGTATTGTACCACCAACAAATAATATTTTTGAAGTTTTTTCTCAAGATATTTAAAACAGTTTTAAGATACTAAAAATGCTAAGTTTGCATCAACATTCCCTTCGCTTTTTCATTAATACGGGATACGGCATTCCTGAGATTCTTTTGTTTTTGAAAACGAATAGTTGCTTACACAATCATTAAATCTAAACGTGTCCTATTCAGCTTGTTTGATTTTTGTTGCTTTCTTCTCTCTTCGCAATGAGATCGAAATATCAGATCCGCCAGGAACTAAACCTGAGATCAATTAAGCTGATAAGGATATCTCCCTTTTGATCTCTAAAAACCGTATAACGAATCTATAGTCATTCAAACGGAACAATTAAGCAAATCCCTCCTAAATCTATGTAATTCAAATCACCTGTTGTCGCCGTTGTGGATGTCGTCGTCGGAGCTACAGTAGTGGTTACTGTACCTCCACTTGTTGCAACACATGGAAGTGCAACATTGACAAGAGAAAATATTGATAGGGAGTGGAGAAGAAAACTGCATTTGACCATCATATAACTGTAACAGAATGTCAGTGAACATTCATATTCTGGAGGGAGAATGAGTGCGAATTGAGTGAAGAGGGAGGACAAGCTGGTTTCGGGAAGGATAATTGAAGGAGGAGCCTTCTTCCGTTCGAGATCTTGATGATGATGATGAATAAAATGAAAAAGAACGGTAGGTTGAATTGAAAACGGAAAATTGACTGTGGTTTGTGGTCGGTAAAAGCATATTTATAACTGTCTTTTTGACGGAAAGCATGCTTGTTTCGAAACGAATATTGTGTTGTTTTACTGGGAAGTCGGCTGTTGAGGTTTTCAAACGAAATCGAAAAGTAAACTTTTTGGAGATTCTTATTAAAAGCTTGAACTTCGTATTTTATCTTTATAATTATAAGACAGACCAAATTTGAAAATTTCATCTTTTGAACAAGATCTCCTATTTCTTTTAATCAGTTTGTGGATTTCTAACCGTTTCAACGTTGTTATTGTGATTGCGCTCAAAAAATGAAAATTTCAAATTTGGCCTGTCTTATATGTTCACAAAATTTCCAGATTTCATTTATAATTATGATTTTCCTATCTCCGCGATGACTTCTGCAGTATAAATTAACTTTCAAAAACTTTAACTTTTTTACGAAAAGTTGCACATGACTGGGCATGCGTCTTTCAAATACCTGAAAGTTAAAGACAGGAATCTAACTTCTTTTTGTAGAAAACTTATCAGGAAATACTGGGAATAAACTGTCTTGTGATTTTTCGGAACTCCACCAGTTATATTTCTCTCGATCATCAAAAGTTGCGTTAAACTAAGAAGTTACGTTTAAAAATATTTTAGTTCTGCTATAAAAGCACTTCTATTTAGTTATGAAAACAGAGAAAATTTCGACTAGAAATGCGTTTAAAACAAGAAAACAGATAAAAAGAAAGTCAATAAGCGTTCAAACTTTTCACATATTTAAACCTTTTTATTTTCCTGTTTCAGTACTTCAAAGTTCTAGAATAAATCGAAATGCTTGGGAACAAGTTATCCTTTTGGAACATAAGCCGAAAGTTTTGAGGTTTCAAAAAAAAAATTCGTTTTCATTATTTTATAGAATCTTTAAAATCGGATTCGAAAAGAAACATGAATCGCGTATCTTTTAGATCTGACATCGATGCTGTATACTGGGTATTCATTTCATTTACAATCCTATCTGACTTCTCCAATAACTCTGGAATTCATGAAAACTCAAAATAGAAATCGAAAGGAAAAGTAGAACAACAAAGAATCAAGAAAGGTGTTGTGGATAGAAGAAGAAGTCATGTAGATTTGCGGAAGCATAGGAAAACTACTTGAAAAACTGTGTTGAGTATTGTAGAAATAGAGGGAGAGAATATGAAATAACCTAAGAAAGAAAGCTTGAACATTATAATATTTTTTTCAAAAAAACAGCTCAAAAGTGAGTAGAAAGAGAAAGTTGTTCAACTGATCATATCATCGGAACAGTGAGTGATAATGTTTCGATGGCAGAAGAGAATGTAGTCTTGAGAAAAATAATGAGAAGGAAGATAAAACGAAATGAGTCTGAACGGGATGGACAAATCTCTCGGCATCTTTTATAGTCATAGTTCATCTTCGAATGATGTTCGCGACATCATTCGAATGATGAATTATCAAAAATGATTGACTTTGAATCTTGAATTGGCAGAAAATGGGGATCCAACAAAACAAGGGAGAAATGAAGAGAGAGGAATCCGACGGAGATGCAATCCTTTTTCCGGCACCACTGACACTCCATTACCCGCAATAATGAGGCTTTGAAAGTGGATGCGAACAACATTTTCATGGCTAGTCTTAGCTTCGAGAATAGGGCGTGACGTAGATGTGGCAAAAAGGTAAAGAAGGGGAAGAATCAAAGGATCATAGGAGAGACGATAATTAGAGGAAAAGAAGAAGAATGAAGTTTGTGGATGTGATAAAAGAAGCTGCTTCAATGATCGGAAAATATAGAATCCATGGTGATCAGTGATCCGTTCCAATTGGAAAACTAGACTTTGGGTAATTTAATAAATTTGTTGGATACTTAAGAACAGTCGCAAAATTTTACAGATGACTGCTTGATATTTCATGAGTGAATTTTAATATAATAAGTATTCTCTACAATTTTCACCGTTTTCGGAGTACTGGAGTTAGATTGTGAGAGTTTTTGATTTCTTATTTTGAAAATCTATAAATAGTACTGGGCAAAAAGATACAAAATTTTGCCTTTTTCAGTTGAAATTCTCCAACTTTGAGAGTGTGTCATGGTAATTCTGATAGTCTTTTTTGTACGACTACTCCCTAAAAAGTTGTCAACTACAAAAATGGAGTTCTACTCTTGGTCTGTTTGAGCCCAAAAAAATTGTTTTGTGGGACAGATCGTTTTACCATGACACACTCTCGAAGTTGGGCATTTTCAACTAAAAAAGGAAAAATATGACCGATTTTTGGCCGATACTATATATTCAAAAATGAAATACTGAAAAGAATTGGGACTTTCGACAAGATAGAAATGTTAACAGAAGTTTCGTTCAATGTAGAGAAAATGGAATCGAAACTGAAATCGTTACCAGTCTGAACTACTTCATGCTGACTCATATTTTCAGGTAACTCAACACATATTGAGCTTTTTGAGCAACTGCTTCAAAAACTCAAATCAGAGGAAACAGTCTCGAAGTTTGAATCTAAAAACTTTTGTAGTAATTCCTAGAGAAAGTTGGAAAAACTGTTCAAAAGGTTAAAGTTAAAAGATACACATAATATGGCAACATACTACGCTTTTTCACGTGGATCCATTCATATTCACTTACTTGACACTTTTAAAGGATAAGAGCACTTGAAGGGATGTTGAAAAAAGATCGAAACGTTCAAGGAGGTTGAGAAGAATTGAAAGAGAAGAGTCAGATGATTGAAAACGGACGAAATATTCGGGAAATTATCGGGAAAGCAGGAGAAGAAGCCACGGATGGTTTGATCTGTATTATTATAAAATGAACTTGTTCTGTTGACTGAGAGAAAGAAACAGACAAGCATTTTATTGGGTTTTTTAGGCATCTTGTAAGCAAAGTGAACATTAGAAACAGAAAATGGGAATGATTCGAATTTATGCGTTCTCCTCAGAAGAAGTGTCGGCAGTTGGGGAGTTAATACTGTCGTCACTTCCAATTGTTGATATTGGTTTCTGACTTTTGAACCATTCATCCAGCAGACATTCCGAGTGTTCCCATAGCTCATCTTGAAGTGAGATGTCTCTCGCAACATCCGCATCCAGACTTTTCTCATCATCCCAACACGACTCCCAGAACTTTCCAGAAAGTTCAGTGACATCTGGATGAGCGATACAGTAGACACTGGTAGCGGCTCCTTGTGCTAGACTTTTAGTGAATGGCTTGGAGATGACGTTCCAGAATTTTCCAAAGAATCCGAATCCACGAGAAATGTCTGAAATAAGATGAATTAGAAGGGAACGTGGAATGAATACCTACCAGTTCCAATCATAGTTCCTGGATGAATAGCATACGTACTGATTCCATGACTGACATATTCATCCCGATGAATTTTGAAAGCAGTGAGCACTTGGCACATTTTCGAGTAGGCATACAGTCTGAAAAATACAAGAATGTACTTGAAAATCCTAAAAATCATACAGATTAATTAAAAATCTTAAACTTTCTGAAACATTGACTCCGTTTTTCATCTTCCCTAGTTAGGTTATTCAGAAAGGTTCAGAATTTTCCTGACTCACTTGTAATAAAACTCATTTCCATTCTCTGGACACAATTTCTTCACTTTTTCATGTCTAGTCATTTCAGCTTTCAATCCAGTATGACTACTGGAAACTGATGAAACAAAGACAATTCTCGATGGAGAAGATTGACGAAGAGCCGGAAGAAGCTCTTTAACCAACAAGAATTGTGCCAGATGGTTCACTCCAAAGTGAGATTCAAAGTTGTCGAAAGTGAATTTCGCAGTTGGTGCGAAGACTCCAGCATTCAGAATGAGCCCGTGGAGAGGCCAATGCTTCGATAGGAACTCATCTGCTGCTGCTTTCGCGGATTGAAGAGAATTCAAGTCGCATGAAATGAAATCGATCTTCACATCAGACTTCTCTTCTTCGATCCTCTTTTTCAATTTCTCTGATTCTACAATATTTCTATTGAACATCACAACATGAGCTCCCTTCAGAGCAAGAGCTCTCGCAGTCTCTATCCCAATTCCAGACGTTGTTCCAGTGATTGCATAGGTTTTCCCGTTGAGATCAAGTTCTTTCAGAGTCTGAAATACTCAGATTATTCATGCGAAATCAAGAAATAACTAACATCCAAAGCACTGCTTCTGGAATGAAACTCTCTCTTCCTTCCAGTATTTTCTCCTCTCGCCTCAGCCAATTCGTCATCCATAATTTGAAATCTGAAAGCGGAACATCTATTAAAAATGATTATATTTTGTGTCCGTTGTCTTCGAGAGGAATCACCTTCTGTGTGGATTCGTAACGGCAACTGCTGTCAATCCGTCACTAGCAACGTTTGTTACGAGGAATGAGCCTCGACGCGGTTTCTCTAAACGAAAAGAGATTCTGATTCAAAATTGTTCAGGGTCATTTGTAGTTTTACTGATTAGAAATAGTGGTTCTAGAGCAGGAGGAGAGATAAGAAAAATGAATTACGAAATTATTTGAAAAACTAGACTATTTCATTCTGGAAAAAGTTAGAAATTACATTCATAAAATTCTAAAATTCAATCACCGAAAAATCTGAAAGCTTTGTGCTTTAGCGTTTCCCTACAAGAGAGATTTCATAAGTACCGTATCGGTGGCCGGTTATATCAGATAGATCCGAAACGGATGAAGTACGAAAAATGAAATATTCTAAGAATACAAAACATCTGAGTTACTACAGTACCTCACAGAAACTCAACATTTTTTGAAAAATACAAACCAAAAAAGTCAGCAACACAAGTGCCAATAACATCAGGGGAAGTCATGTTTCTTCTTTTCGAAATTAAAAGTTTCCGTGTCAGAAACTTTCCAGAACAATAAAACTAACTGGTTACTTTCATCTACTATCTGAACATCTCATCAATTTCAGAAAGCTCCGCCCACTTTTTTCACTTTTTTCGCTAATTTTTGTCTATTTTCGGCTAACGCGTTTAAGATTGATGATTCTGCATGTAATTCCCTCGAAAACAACGGAAAGTTGAAAGAAAAGAAAAAGGAAAGAAAATTGGGGGAAAATAGAGGTTAGAGACCGGCCGATAGGCATCTTCCGAGTGTCCTTGCGGAGACTGTCCCCCCAATGTCTCTGCGTCTCATCTGAATAGAGAGGAGCAAACAATTTGTATGTCGAATATTTTTCTAGTTTCTCCCTCGTATGACTCAATTTTTGTGATTTCTTTCAGAATAAACATATGGAAAATGCTCTTTGGTTACTGTACTGTACGAAAATACATTTAATTTAATTCAATGAAGTTTGATAAAACATATTGTGTCGGGAAATAAGTAAGGTAATGAGAGATGGACATGCAGGAGAATTGTGAAAGGAATACTTGGGATGGTGAAGAGATTCGGTAATGATTATTATGAAAGTGAGGGTTAAGTGGGAATGGAGACACAAGAAAATAAATTATTTTAAAGTGAAAGATTATCGGAAAGATGGATTCCAGTTAGATGACGAAAGTTTACTCCCAGCCTTGAGTGTGCCACTTCTTGTATTTATTCCATTCCATGGCAATCTTCTTTTTCTGCTCGCAGTCAATCTTTCTCATCTTCTTCTTTGATTTCCGTTCGACTGGAGCGTTGCGGAGTGTCGTTTCGCCTGAAAAAAGCAAAAATTAATTACAGCAATCGAGTTATTCATGCTTTCAATCGAATTTTAAAACTATTCCAGCAAGACGCAGTTTTAAAGAAAATTAAATAAATACTTACCGTTTCTTTGTAACTCTTGAAGAACTTCAATTCGTTCCACCATTCCATCGATTTTCTCGATACAAGCTCGAAGATTCTGGTATTCGTCTCTTCTCAAAAACTGTTGAGTCATCTCCAATAATTTGTCTTTCTCGCTACGTGAATCCATTATATCAGATATACTGTTTGTTTTGGAAAGAAGGCAAGCCTCCTTATACCATCTGATGAACTCGTTGATTTTGTCGTGTTCGAGAACAGTATTTCTCTTCGCTTTTCGAATTCCTAGTAAGCGAATATAATGGCGCAAACGAGCGAACTTGATATCATTCTCTATATCAAGCTTTTCATCTTTTTTGGGCGGTGCCGCAGAAATAGTGAGTCGACTGATGAGCTGCTCCGCTTCGTTGAACCATTCTGTTTCGAACTCTTCACGTTCTATATTGTATCCAAGCAAACTCAGTTCTGTGCTTTGCTTGATCTTTGGGCGATCTGATTTCGAAACGCCATTTTCATGCAACAATCGAGAATACTCTTTTCTCAGAACTTTTACTTCTTCTGCTGTACAAAGTTCACCGAGAGCCGCCAACTTCTTCTCAACTTGCTTCTGTTCTCGATTCATCTTTTTACGGAAATCGTCCAATCGTCTATCTTTCTTCGACAAACCGAATCTCTTTCGCTTCCTTCTTTTTCCAGGTGTAGCTCCTTTCTTCGGTTTAGTGTCCTCCTCTTCTTCCTCCTCAGAATCAACTTCTTGAGCAGTTTCATCAGCATCCGGATCCTGGTCGTCTCTCTCGAGATCATTGTATAATGTATCGTTTTCAGGAGATGCACTTTTCTATAAAAAAACCAGTTTGTATTTTTACATAAATTCTGAAGAAAAGACGTACTCTTGCTTCTTCTGAATCACTGCTTGACTCCATTACAACCCGAGTTGTTCTACTTTTCTTCGCGCTCGGAGGTCCACTACGACGGTAACTGCACGAAGGACCTGGCGAATCATCGTGTTCGCTGTCATCAGTTTGAATTTCGAGCTTCACTGATTTTCTGTTTTTGACATCTTCGCGATCACAATCATCCGGTGTCAGTTCAGTTTCGTACTGACCCTTGAGCGGCTGTGGTCGTTCATATTTTATCTCGACATCATTATCAATACACCTGAAACATTTAAGAGTTACATATCCTATTCGTATAAGTTAGGTTCTTACTTTTGAATATACTTCTCCAAGAGTTGTTGAATTTTGATTGCTAGCTTTGGATCAGTTTCTTCGAAGGTCTCTTCAGAATCGCGAATAGCGTCACGAATCAACAACATTCTTTCTGTCGATTCTAGACAGTTTTTCTGAAGGACACTGTCCAACTCTTGCTTATCGAACATCTCGAATTTTGTTTTATCCCAGCTAGCACTTTTAATAGAAAATTGTCCCATCCATCCACGAACAAAGTGCTTCTCGAAATAGTCTTTACAGTTTTGTCCGTCTCTTCGTCCGCGACCAATGCTTTCAGCAATAGCTCCCCAATTGCCCATCTTGAATCTGTGAGCAGCTTTCAGCAATTCGAACTCATCCTCGTGTGTCCAGGTCATTCCGTCACCATCTTCTAATGGCTTCAAGAGTTCGTAGTTGTGTCCTCGACGATGTGGAGGCGATTCAGCGCCGCATTGGAAGCACTATAAATTATGTTTTGAGAATAGTTCTGAACGAGTAAAAACTTACCAGCATACAAATGTTGACTGGACATTCGTTGCATTTAACATGAATAGTTTCGTTGACTTGCAGTGTACAATTGAAGCATGTTGGTGGCTCAGAATCATCCGCCATTTAGCCTGTAAAAGAAAACGTAGTGTGCTAAGCGATCTTTAAACTTTAAGAAAGGAAAATAGCTGCGATTAAAACGATAATCATGGACAAGTATTGTTAAGCTATTAGATTTTTTAATAATCAGTTATTTTTTGTGCTTTAACGTGAGATTTTTCATCAAAACCGTAAATCGATGGCGCTTCATAAGAAACGATTGCTGGCTTTGCAACGACACTCCGAAATGACGGCCGCGTGTTGTTTACCGTAAATGTACACAGAGTCGAACGAAGCGGATTATTTTTGAATCACAATTGATTCAAGCTCTCTTTTTTGTCTTGTTCTCAATCTCATATCTACTTTTTTCAGATTTTCTCAGTCTAATTTCACATAATTTGATTGCTCCTTCACAACAAACAAACGTCATCTCAACATGGTGGTATGTTAATTGTTATTATTTCGAAAACAAACCCATTTGTTTCAGCTACCCCTTTCTCTTCTGAAAACAGCCCAAAATCACCCGATGCTCGTCGAGTTGAAAAATGGAGAAACGTACAATGGACACTTGAAGGCTTGTGATGCCTGGATGAATATCCATCTTGTCGATGTCATCTTCACATCAAAGGTTTGTAGAGAAACAACTTATTCGAAAATAGATGGAATAATCAGTTTCATTTACACTTTCGAAACCGGAACTCTAAGCTAAATAATTGTAAATTATCAATGACGAATTTCCAGGACGGAGACAAATTCTTCAAAATGTCAGAGGCTTACGTTCGTGGCTCAACAATCAAGTATCTCCGAATTCCAGAAACCGTATGTACTTTCCATTTTGTTTAAATTATTAAATTGCTCATGTTTCTAGGTCGTCGATCTCGTGAAAACCGAAGTCAACGAAGTCCGTCGTCAACAACAACGCGAACAATCTCGAGGACGTGGTGGTGGTAGAGGAGGACGTGGAGGACACCGCGGAGGTGGCGGAAACCGAGGCGGACGTGGAGGTGCTCGATAAGACATGCAGCACTTTGATTGATGATAAGAATGTTACATGCTTCTTTCTTTTTTACACCTTGAATAATTTATGTATTTTTCATTCTCAGTCAGTCACCATCACTCATGTTTTCCCTTCTCCCCAGATCTTCGTCGAGTCGGGTCTCCATTTTTTCTCCTTCTTTTTGTAAAATTAATTCATATAAATTCTGTGAAGGAACCAATCGTTTTATTATTTTTTTTAAAGCGAAACCTCTCCAATATACCTGTTTCAACTAGACTACAATGTAGTCTCAACATGACCTTATCAACCACTGCAGGCATTGATTGTAGTCCGCATTGTGACTATCGGCAATTTCTCTTCGCCCATATTACGCCACTTTTTGCAATTTTTTTTCTCGAATTGAACAGTTATTTGAAAAAAGGAGTTTCAGAATAATGTCCACGCCATCTATGAATCAACCACCTCCGCTCCCTCCAAGACCTATTGATGTAATATTCTCTGTATTCCATGTGATTATATTTTAAAATCAATGTTTTTAGAATCAACAATTATCAAATCCAATGATGAGTTCAGGTTTCGGTTATGGAGGTTATGGTATGAACGGATTCCCTGGATCTGGAATGTAAGTTTTTGAAATTTTATTGAAAACTTATGAAATAAACACAATTCTGTTTTTGGTTTTGTAAAAAAATATGAAGTTCGATCATTAGGCTTTGTTTTCAATCAAAGTAAAAGTTCAAAACAAAAAATTATCCCCAACGTTCCAAATTTGAAGGTACGGAACCGGCGGAATGTACGGTGGAATGGGTTACGGTGGCTACGGTGGCGGATTCAATCACATGGGATACGGTCAATCACCCGACAGTAATTTTGCTCGTCTAGCAGAAGAACAGTCGCGTGGAGCATTTCAATCGATTGAATCAGTTGTAAATGCAGTTTCTTCTGTTGCAAATATGCTCAATTCAACGCATAATGCAGTTTATAGCTCATTTCGAGCAGTTATTGGAGTCGTTGAGCAGTTTGGAAGATTAAAAACTCAAGTGGGTTATTTTAATTTAGTATTCGGATAACATAACATCTAGTCGATTTCAGTTATCATCAGTAGTCGTTTCACTTGCACTCTTCCGTTGGGTTTATCGTTTTTGGAGGTGGCTTCTTGTCATGCTGAAATTGAAACCAGCTAACTATGCAAGTGCAGCTGAAATGGCTTGGGGAGCTTCTCAGCCTTATGGTAAGTGTTAGTTGATTCTCAAATAAAAAATTGTATCTATGATTAGGAACTAGGTTACTTTGTCATTGGAATCTAATTCCAACTGGATTGATTTTCCAGCAACAGACGTTCTTGGATCAACAAGAACCCCAGCTAGTGTCAATTGGCCAGCTGCTCTTTTCTGGGTTGTTGCCATCGGAGGACCATGGCTTATCTATAAATGTGTCAGTCAAATGGTTCAAGCAGCGGAAGAAAAAAGGAAATGGGCAACCGGGTCAGCAGCCCATTACACTGCTCAAGCACTCTTCGATTTCCAAGCTTCGAATGATCAGGAGTTGAGTTTTATGAACGGAGAGACATTGAGAGTTGCACCAAAAGAAGAGCAACCGAGAGTTAGAGGATGGCTGTTGGCGAGGTAACTTTGAACACGTTTCACTTAAAAAATCTATAAATTTTCAGTGCCGCTGATGGAAGCCGTATAGGACTTGTTCCGATAAATTATGTAAGAATTGTAGGAAAACAATCCCAATCTCCTCCACTTACCCAACAAAGCAATTTGGATTCATTTGTGGATGCGTTCCCTTCAAAAGATCTGAATTCTAATTTCCAGTAACCTTTTTTTCCCTCGTGTTTCATTAAAACGGGTTTCTCGAGTGACTGACAATCATAAACATTTTATTTAGAACTATAAGTATGAAAAGATTCCAGAGAGAAAGCGAAACAAGACCTAGTAAGTAAAATGAGAGAGTTTTTTGAAGAAGTGAGCGATTGAGAGCTCATACCCCGCATTGATTGAAAAAAGGAATGTATAAAACAGAACAAAGAACATTAAAATATATGCTGTCATTTTAAAACTCGCGCCATTGGTTGAGGTCCATAGATGGAATCTGACTACATGGAACCATATGACCCACTCGGAAAGCCTCACGTGGAATCATCTGAAATTGGAAGAGTTATAAAAGTTCCAGATTCCAAGAGAAAACTCACAGTAATAGTGTTAGTGTTATCACAAATCACTCTGCTCAATGAGCTCTTGCGGAGCTCAACAAGTTGACGCCGAGTGAATACTCCTGGATTTTCATAGTAGAATCTGCAAAGACCATAAATCTATCTGTGTGTCTGTCTCAGTAGTCAACTGTCTACCTGTCTCCATCTCTTGTTCTCTTGAATTGTGGTCCGATAATACATGCGACAGTTGGTCCAACGAGTCCTCTGATAATTGGATCTTCCAGCAATGCGCCAACCCATAAATCAATTTTATCAACTGATCCATAGATTTCTTGAAGCTTATTCCTCGTTCCAGTATTCAGAATCTCTCTTGACAAATGCTCGAAATTGAATGCAGATCCCATTCCACACAACTCTCTGTACTTAACGTATGCTGGATGTCCGTGATCTCTTCCTCTTTGAATGTTAATAGTTGATAAATCAGTTGATCCGAACATGTTCTCTGTTACAGTAGTCGTCACTCTCTGTGGTCTCTTCACATTTTGAGAAAACATTCCTCTGATCAATGGGTCAACTCCTCCTTCGTTCACAAGAACATCCGAATGAAGAGTTCCTTTCTGGAATGGAAGTGCACCGAATGTAATGTTACGGAATGAAGTGTCGAGACGTTGATAGAATTCTTGAATCATTCCATGTCCAAATCGGAATGCAGCAGATGTGAATTCATTTGCAACAGTTGAGTCAACATCCGAATCATATCCTCTATAATCTCCGACTACTGTAGCGAATGAGGCGCCGAGAACTTTTGGAAGCCACTCCCGATAAACGATTGCTTGAACTTGAGCTCCGACCACTTTTCTTGCTTCTTGATAGAGTCTTTCTCCGTCCCAATGTGGGTTCAATCTTCTGAATGCAGTTACAAGACGGTTGTGTTCTTTTGTGAAAATGGTGTGCCATGCAGAGAGTCCGACGAATAAATTTACACGACTGTCTCCAGCTGTGAAGATAACAGAGCATTGAGCACGATTTCTACATTTGTTTTGATCGAATGGTAGGACTGAAAATCAACTGAATAAATGGGATGTTATTACATCAAAAACTCACAAGCATTTCCATTGAACATTGGAAGTTTCAAGAATCCAGAAGTTCCATCACGGAATTTTTTGGAATCATGAACAGATGATCCATAAATTGGAGAAGCATCAATGTATCCAGTGTTCTCGTTCAACTGTTGACGTGGCTTCAAGTTTCCAGATCCACAGATTGGAGATGATCGGGACACACGAATACATTGGGCTTGTCGGAAACTGAAATTTCAAAATTGGAATACATTATCACCAATTTTCACTCACTTCGCGTTAGCATCATCGAATGTAATTGGAACAGCCATGCAACGACTAGTAATATTCTGACAGACATTACATTTTGAGGATGGAACGAGAGTTGTCTTTGCCATATCGTGAGAAATGAATTGTCCGAATTGCATAATAAGAGCATTGTAGTCTGGAGATTCAACAGATGCTTGAGATGATGTCAGTTTACGAGTAATTTCACGTGGAGATGGACGGGCGTCAGTGAACAAAGATCCTGGAAAAGATAGGTTAGATTCTGAATCTAAACCCAGATCTCTTACCAACTGGTTCCGAAACTTCATTATCATAAATAGTTGGAAGTAATCTGGTATACGGACGGTATGAAGATCCTCTCAATGGTTCTCCCTTCATGTTATTACAAGTTCCATCGAGGGTACGGTAGAGCGCATTGTAGCACATATTGGCCTCACAATCAGCTTCATCCAATCTTGGAGTGCAAGCATTGGCAGTGTTTGAACGAATTACCTGGTCGAGATCGACTGTTTGACGACGAGAGTTATCTGAAACTTTCGTTTTCAGAACCAGGTTATTGTCTGATTAGAATACCTTCAGTAGCAACAACAAGTCTTTCTCTCCACATATCTTCTGCAGCAACAATCGGATCATTGATAATCTCTCTACATCTGGCATTTGAAGCAGTGTTAATGAATGATCTGGTGGTTGGAGGTTGTCTGAAAATTGGTTTGATACTAGTTAGTCAACAGAAAGCATTTCAGATGTTGGTGAGTTTTAACCAATTCCAAAATTACACCAAGACCGAAATGTTTGCCCGATAAGTAATTGGAACCTAATTTAAAATAATTGAATAATTGAAAACAAGAAAAGAAATCAAAATCATACGTGAACTCCCTGGTGAAATGAGTGGTCGCTGGTGCCTGAGTTGTCGTCGTTGTTGTAGTCGTTGGTGGTGGTGGAGGTGGGAATGTCCTTCTCGTTGTGAAGAATACAGATGGGGGAGGTCTTCTGGTCGCTGCTGGTCTTTGAACAAAGAATCGCGTAACTGGAGCAATGTCAGGAACAAAGGCAAATGTTGGAACTGGGGTTGTTACTGTGAAGACACGTGGAGTTGGACGAATCGTCGGACGAATGATATTTGGTCGTTGGCGTGGTGGAGGTGGCCGACGATTCACAAACGGACGACGAGTTTGAGTTTGAAGTCTTCTGGAACTGTGTTGGGGGTGAATTAAGAGGGTTTTTACGGGTTGATAAGTGGAAAAAAGGAAAAAAGAGAGAAATCAAAACATGAAACATAAATGAACTGAAAAGGACAGGGGACTCACGTAGTCTCAAAGTTTACAGTGGTACCCTCAAAAGCAATGAAAGGACCAGAAGCGTCAGAAGCACCGTCTGAAAACGACGGAATAAACTGTTGCGATGCCGGAGTTGTAGTTGTTGTTGTTGTTGTTGTAGTTGTAGAAGTGGTTGTTGAGGCTGTTGTAGTTGGAGCAGGTGTTGTAGTTGTAGTTGTAGTTGTTGGAGGAGGAGTTGTCGTTGTTGTTGTTGTTGTTGTTGTTGGAAGAGTTGTAGTTGTAGTTGGGAATGGAGTTGTTGTAGTTGTAGTTGTAAAGGGAACAGTTCTCGTACTATTGAAGAAAAAGAAGAACTTTCTCGTCACTTTCTTCCCTCTTGATCCAAATGAGCTGGCAACTCGAATCGGAGGACGTGCTGACTGATGATGGAGGACAGGTGCATGAGTGGATGTGCTGAGTCTACAATAAGCGTTAAAAAGAGAACCCAATCACCGCAAAACAACGCCTAAAATCCATTTAAAGCTAGCCTTCTAAATCTGAAAATAACTCTCTTTTTTTACATTTTCCCCATCCTAACCAGTTTTTTCTCATGTACTTCTCGCACACTTGGGTCAAGAAAAAAAGACGAACGACACAATGACAATACAACTGTTCGGTGGATGGGAAAGAAAACGAAGAAGCATAGCGAGATGATGACAAAGCGGAAAGACAGATGTGCGTATAGTGCGTGTAAGAGAGAAAAAAGGTTTCAAACTAACTTCGTGGCAGCAGTGAAAGTTGGACGACGTGTCACTGGAGGTGGACGAGATTGTGGAGGAGCTGGACGAACTGTTGTGGTGACTACTACGGGGGCTCTTGTCTGAAAGTTTAGTTTTTTTAATTTGAAAAAAGAGATAGAGATACCGTAGCTGCAAGTTTACGGGGTGGCGGCCGTCTTGGACGATTTGGAGTTCTCGTTGCAGGTCTGATGACGTTCTTTCGGGTGCAGGTGTTGCAAGCAAGTTGACAGTTATCCACCATCCAATCGGCATTTGTCTGAAAATTAAGTCAATCTTCCAGTTGGATAAAATCAGAATCCCATGTTTAAGATGATTTCTAGATTCTCTAGATTCTCTAAAAATCTTCTGTTTCCGAATACAAGACTCTGACCACTGAAGTTAAAAAAAAAGGCTAGAATTTTGAAGACATGGTGTCCAATTAAAAACGATTCTACAAACTCCTAAGACTAAGTTTTCTGTATTTCAGTTCTGAATAAGTTTCCAGATTTAGAATCTTACCTTACACTCCCCAACTGATGCCCAGAATCGACACCATTCGTGATGATCGCAACATCCATTTTTCAAACAGTGAAACCGAGAAGTGACAGGATTATCATCATCAGCTTCTGAAATTCCGAATCCCTCTTTCTCAGATTCTAGACCTATTCTCTGACTCACCACAACCCGTTGGCATCCATAATAAAAGTAGAAGGCCGCAGCACGCCGCCAACGGTTTTGTCCACCACATTCTCTGAATTCTCATCTCTTTAGTCTAATTGTGCCGATTCACACCTATTATTCAAATTGCGAGTTTTAGAAAAAGAGAATTAGAAAGAAGAAGGCAGGAAGAAGGAGGAGGAGGGCAGGCGTCAATTGGTTTCGAATTCAATGTCAATGGGTTACAAGCGGAGGAAAAAAGACAAAAAAAATGAGGAGTAAGAATGGAAGACGATCAAAAATCAGGAGAGGAACGGCAAGAACGGAAAGATGGATATGACTCATTTCAAGAAAAAGGTTTCAAGAAGAAGAAGACGTGGAATTTCAGAAGAAGCAGAAAACTACAAAGATCAGTCACAAGTAAATGTCCGGTGATGTTCTTTTTTCTCTTTCTCTTTCCGATAACAATTGTCTGAAGAAATGAAATGAACCGTGAAAACTGATTCCCCTCGGGGCAACGGCATTGTCTTGAACTCGAAACCAAGAAATAGTAAAGATTCAATTCAAATGACAAGCGTTTCCGACAATTGAATCGGTGTCTTGTCTACTTTTATCATC
Source organism: Caenorhabditis latens (assembly GCA_002259235.3). Classification (NCBI taxonomy): domain Eukaryota; kingdom Metazoa; phylum Nematoda; class Chromadorea; order Rhabditida; family Rhabditidae; genus Caenorhabditis; species Caenorhabditis latens. The sequence continues at coordinate 12,399,652 of CM056093.1, read as the reverse complement.
AAGTGTCCGTGCCGCCTTTTGGCAACATTTCAAGAGGTGTCTCTCTCTCTCACCCGCCGTCAAATTTCGATTCGTTTTCACCCATCCAGGAAGATGCAAAAAACGAAGAAGAAGACTAGATCAAAGCACACCCGAAATGTGACAAAAAATGAATAAAGCAAAGATTGAGACTGTCTGGAGACTGAAAAGTATTCGCAGGTTTTCATGTAGTTCTAGTGGTTGTAAATGAAGGTGAAAGGGCACTTTTATGGTGGGAGAAGGTGCCATATATACTGATATCAAATGTAGAAAAAAGAGGAAGTGATAGCTGGAGGATAATTAAATTGGAGAGGTTGAATGAATAGGTCAAAGAATGGGAAATAATTGAAACCGTTTGATAAACACGGCGAGAACAAGTTGACTACCGGGGGATTCCCAGTTCAAATGAGTTGATAGAATCTGAACTTAAAAAGATATCCAGAAACCTCAAACCATCTGAAATCAGGACTCGTGGGAAACGGGAAACGTTTTGTGAACCACAGTATATTCCAGAATCTTGAACTCTTGGTTTCCCAAAATTTCGGAAAGGGAACATTCCAAAGACAAGTAGTCTCCTTTAGCCACTTTAAATAACCGTTTGCAACGAAAGAATTCTCCAAAAAATGTCAAAATGACTAATCCGAACTGTGGTCTTCTAGTTATGTCCAAAAATTCTTGAAAGAACTTTGAAATATCTCAACTTTTTAAACAAATACCTAAAATATTTGAGTAATCAGATCACATCAGAAGTGATCTAAACTGACGCATCTGAACTGTTTGCCAAGAAACATTGCCCACTCCCCTCTCCTTTTTCCATTATCATTCTCGATTTCTTTTCTCTTTATTCTACAAAATTGGTCACGGTCAATAATCCGTCAAAAAAGAGAAAAAGTCAATCAGGAAACCACAAAACGCCTGCTACTGATGACGATGATGTCGTTGACAATACGGAGAAAAATGGTCGAGAAAGGACAGAAGTGTAATAGGTTTCTTGTTGAAAAATGAACGCAAACAAAGAAGAAATACTGTCATTTATAAAAAAGAAGAGAGATCTTCTATCTGTGAAAAAGCAAATGAAAAACTGACCATTTTTGGAGTGATAAATACGTTTTCCGTTTAGGAGGAAGTTTCGAAAAAATGAGGAAGCTAATTTTGGAAGATACGCGGAACGGCAGGGGTAATATTTCAAAAATAGCTTTAGAGGAAGATTTTCTCTCAAAAAATGTTTGGAATGAAGTGGGCGGCATCTTTTAGACCTTCAATTAGAGATCTGAATCCTGGAAAACTGTATTCCTAGAAAACAAATGAAACGTTTAGATTGTTTCCGAAACGTTAGAGCTTTCAGACAAACATAGATAAAAAGATGGAGATTCTATTCGAGTTTTCAGAATTTGTTGACCTCAAAAATTAATTCTCGACCTCAACACTAACTCAGTCTTCAATTATGATCTCCCGTAAATTCCTAAAATTGTACATCCCGTAAAACCAGTCAAAAAACGCACCGGTGGCCATTCGCAGCGGTATATCTCGGTTCCCGAAGGAAACATCAAAAAGCTGCAAACGGACAAAATATAGCTTAATCTTCATATAATGTTTTTCCAATTGAAAAAATTTTCATATCTTTAAAGACAGCGGAGATAGGAAGCTCCAAACTCTTGCTAGCGGATGCGCCTCTATTACAGGTTTTACAGCATTTGGTTTTTCATAATACAAGATAATATTTGGCGGAAATCGTACTGATTAAGTTGGTCAGTTAAAGTAATTAGAAGAATACTAATACATATTCAGAATCCCCAGTTTTCCAGATATTAACATTTCATCTGAAAAGTCTTTTTTCCTTGACTAAAACTAATGGATGAGTTCTTCTCTCTCCATCCTTTTTAATAAATTTCTTGAAAAACAAGATAAAAATATAGGTCAGTGAACGAAGGTGTTGAAATTGAGTCGTTTCAGCAGAAAAACACTTAGTGATTGTTGTTCCAAATAGAATGTATGAAGAATAGTGTAAGCGAACTTGAAAATGAGAGTAAGGAGGCGTTCTCACAGCAAGTACTCGGGAACAGAAGAGAGATGAACAACCCTACGTCACACTCCTTTAATCATCAGATCAGGTACGAGAAAAAGTTGTAAAAAGAGAAGAAAACCATCTCATCTCAAAACTTTAAATCACATCAATTATCACTTGTTAGTATAGCCATTTTGGGAAGCTTGATTTGACGAATAGGTGAAACCGAAAAGAGAGAAAAATGAGGGAGACGAGAGAGAGAGAGATAGAGTTGATCTGATAACGAACTAAGATGATTTGGAAACTACGGTTTATTTGATAATAGAGAAAATAAAAAGTATTGGAATCATAGATATTTGATGAAAATAGGGAAACGTCTGAAGAGAAAAAGTACTTGAAAGTCTGGTGGAGGAGGTGTGAAAACACATGGAAAGATGATGTCGTTGGTTTCGTTGGTGATGGATTCATTTTGTGTTGAAAATTGAAATTTTAAGCTCTCAGAAGATCTCTAGAAAGTTTGGAAGTCGAACATCAATCTACTATATAAAAGACTGTACAAAGTTTCATGATAAAGCTGTAGGATTGCCGAACAAACAGTCGGATCAAAGAGAAAGTTTGTGGCATCATTATCTAGGATGAGATGCTGATTTTCTTAACGATCATCTGGTCAGCTGACACTTCTGGGAAACTCTCCAGCCTGCCACGTCTTTCGCTTGAATCCTGAACTTCTGTTCTGTTCCGCCCTTCGTTCCTCACTTTTTCCGAACTACAATAGGGAATTAGTTTCTCGACTTGTCAGTTTCCAGTAGTGACAAATCGAAACATCTCGAAACACGAAAAACTGTGTTGGCAAATTGGGAAAAGCGCGCCTCGCGCACATTTCGATTCGTCTCCTTTTGTGTAAAAATAAAGAGAAAAGTTATCTTGAATGGACAAGAAGAAGCAGTCAACAGACGGTTGCAGGAGGAGAAAAAAACGACAGTTGACTGCGGGGTAAGGTCATACTCTTTTGCCATTTTTCTGTATGTACATGGCAAAAGTGGCAAGTGTCAAGAACACTTATTACTATGGGTATTAAATACAACTATTGGGAAGATGTTGAAAGGAGGGGGACACCCAATTTAGAAGAGGGGAAACTGTATTACAGATTTGTTTCCTCTTAGGAGTTTAGGTAGCAGAGTCTCAAAATTTTAACCTATCCTAACATAATTAAAAGTTCTTACCTTAATCTGATAGTTTGTTTAATTTCACCTCCTAAGCTTCTTTATGCTACCCTAAGTACACTAGCAGGGCATAGATACCGTATCCTCCTCACCAAAAGGACTGACTTTGGAAAAGAGAATGTAGTTGTCGTCGTAGTAATAGCCAAAAAAACAGCAGCAATAAATTACGAAATTGAGGTCTCCTGTCGGGTGTATTTTATCAATCGCTGGCCACTTTAAAGTGACCATTACCTTTCCTAACCTCACTTTAAACTCCGCCCCTTTTTTCAAAATGACCTCGACACCTTCTATGATTCCTCTGCGTATCTTCACTATCCCTCTTTTTCTTTGTTTCAAGTTTCAAATAAGGACGTCATCAAGATTGAGGTCTCCTTTTTTGAAAACGAAAAAGTTTCCAGAAAAGAAACTGACGACTCTCACGAGTCACTTGCATTGTCGGTCCTCGTTTCAGATGGACAACGAAACGTGTTTGTGTCCATTAATTGGCAATTAAAGTTTTGAACGGTAATTTGTTTGGCTGATTGACTACTACTTCTTGAGGTAAAGCGTCTTTTTTCAGAAAGACAAGAACTGTTACACTCAAAAGGAGATAGTTATTTGATAAGAAAAAAAGACAGATGATCTTCGAGACTTCTTTTTTCAAAGAGAAATGAAAGTGACCGGATGAAAAACAAATGAAACAGATAAAAAGAAGAAGAAGAAAGAATTGATAACAAGTTTAGGTGGTTTGGAGAGTAAAACTGTTTCCTTGTACTTCTGAATCTTGATATATGAGAAGAAGATCGGAAGGGGGGAAGTTTCTGATTTCACTGAAAAATTAGATCCTGATTCTCGGGAATCTATTGGAGAAACCGTAGCTTAATTTCCGACATGGATTGTGATGACTGGTTTTCAAAGTACTCACAATGAAAGGCTTTTGAATCTGTTTCAAATCATGTTATGCATCAAAATAAAGCGAGCTACAAAGTTTTTTTGTCTAGAAGTATACATTTGAACTGACATGAAATTCTAACTAGTAGTTTTCTAAACCTGTCAACTGAAAGTCTCATGACTCACTCCATTTTTACTTTCAGAATTGGACAACTTATTCAGAACCCCCATGATGTTTTATTTAAAAATTCCAACTTACGCAAAACCAAAATTCAGAGAAAAAATCAGAATCCTCATACCGTTTTAGTTTCGGAAAAGAATGACCGGTTGATACTGAAGAAACTTCATCTACCAATGTTCTACTCAAAGAATTTGTAAAGTTTCCTTGAATAAAAAGAAAAAAAACTACGAAATGAGGTTAACAATGAATTTAGGATGTCTCTGTTCTCTACCTCGGTTCATCGGACACAAAAAAGAGTTTTTTCTCTGCAAAAAGGTTGGCACGGATGCAAATTAGCATGAAAGTACAGGCGGTAAAAGTACAATGTATCCGTCTCATTCTTCTTCTTCTCCTTCTTCGTCGTCGTCGTCGCCACACCCCGACGATTCAGATGCAAATTCAGAAGTATCGGCTAAACGACGTGGCAGATGGGATGACAAGGTCATGTTGGCTGGAAACGGGGCGACCGAATGGGCTGGAACACGTGAGATGAGGACGAGACATGAATCTTCAATGTTACAATTGAAATGATGAGACAATCCATGACCGAGAAAAAGTCGGATTACAGTCTAGAAAAGTGTACCAATTTTCGAGGGAAAAACGGTGTTTGAAACGGTTTATTTTAATTCTCACATGATTTTTCTTGAAGTTTTCATATTTTCAGAATCCAAGGTTATATTGTAACAAAAGTTTATTATTTCCATTATTAAAATGTTCCTCGAGAATACACAGTTTTCCTTCAGTTTACTCGTTGTTATTGACATTATCATGACGTTTCGGACGGGACGATAGGCATCTGGAGGGCAACAGATTGTATCTTTTCTTGAAGAAAGAGAGCCTCTCCCCCACCTTTTTTCGTATTTTTTCGCCGAATAAAGAAACCGATTGACTCCTGACACCTACAGTTATCGTGATCAACAATCGACAGAGATGGTACTGGCACCTTTTTTCAGTGAACCTTTGACGGCAAAACGAACAGCCTTGAAAGATTTCAAAAAAGGAGAAGACGAATGAAGGAATTCATCGAATACCTACAATTATGAAGAAAAGTTTTGGTACTTTCTCATTAGAAGGATAGTGACAGTTTTCGAATGAAAAAATAACGATTCGGAAAATGTATACGATGTGAAAGGGTAAGAAGAAGATGAGATTTCGTGGAGGTCTTTGGTTAGTCAAAGTTCGAAATTTCAATGAAACAGTCATTAGCGTCGGTAACCTAAACTAAAAAGCGATGAGTTAACGCAGAAAATACTCAAAAACAGATTCTCAAGATCATCATATCACTAGCACCAGGCAATTTTCAGGCTGGGCTCCATAACTCGGTTCATTGTGACCCTTTCCGCTCGAAATTCATATCAATCTTATTCATTTTTGATGTTCTATCCATTTCCATCGAAAAAACTGAAAAAATCTGTCTAGTCTCAAAAATCGTCCTTCGCTCCAGGAACTCATTTTCCATTTTTGTTCGAGTCGGATCGTCGCGTTGGAGTGCGGGGGGAAAGTGGGCGGGGCGAACTTACACGTAAAGCACGGTGGCCGGCGGAACCCGGGAAATGTCGGCTGCTGTGATTATATATAAAGCTTTGTCGGCAACCTAATAATTCTCTGTTGTTGCAAATTCGAATCTGTGTAAAGTAGAGAATGATACTCAAGAAGAGGAAATCAGTCTGTTATTTAGCTGTTCGGAGAAATTCTCCGCTCCTGTAGTAAAAGTTTTCACTTACTGATTTCCTGCAATTCCTGAATTGGCACATGACCGAAACCTAAAAACCACGCGTTCAACACGTTGCTTCTTTTCTCATAATCTGTTTATCATCAGTATTCCTTCCACATCGAACGACTTTTTGTTTACAGAGTTCAATTGGTTTAGAAACTTCAAAGTGTGCTCAAAGAGCATCCGCTTTCTTATCACAGAACAGTTTACGTAACCTACAGAATACCTTATCACTCACGTGTCTTTCCCCAGTTCTCTGATCTACCGTTTCCCAGACGGCTTTATAAGGAACGAGTTGAAATGAGAGAAGTCGGAATTGCTTCTTCTTCTTCTATCGAACTCTCGAATGCTCCTCCGATTCATCCGGGTAAGTTGTGAAGTATGATGTTCTTGTTTGTCAGTTTCTTAATACAGATTATTAACGGATTAAAATGAAACGGAGAGAGAGTGGTTGTTGGCTTTTTGTCGTGTGTAAAATATTATCAAATTGAATGATAATAGTGTAGTTTGAGTGTTTAAAGAGGATAACTAGCAGAAAATGTTTGGCAGAAAGAGAGAGAGTTGGCACTTTTTGAGTTTTGCTCTTTTCAGGAAATGCTTACAGTGGTTTAACCTGTAACATTCAATGAGAGGGTCTATAATCTGGGTCTTAAAAATAGTGGGGATGGGTTATTCTGTTTCAGCTGACAGTGGCTTGCCAAGAGAAAAAAAGATTTTCTATTCGCGGTTGTCAATAATCAATTTAGAACCATAAACTTCAAACTACATATATCTTTCTTACAACAGAATAGTGACCAACCACGAAAATGAACGTGTTGGTTTGTGCTGCAGTACTGGTCAAAAGTTTTTAAACTTTGCCCGTTTTCAGTTGAAAGTGACCAAGTTTAAGAGTGTGTCATGGTAATACTGATTGTCCCATCAAGTAGATTTTTAATGAATTCTACAGATCAAAAGTAGAGTTTTATTTTTGTAGTTGACAACTTCTTTGTACGAACACTTTCTGAAGTTTCAGTGCAACATCATCACGAATAGCTAACTAACTTATTTTCTCTTCATCTTCATGTGTAGCATTCTCTGATTTTCCCCAGATTCTAATTTGCAAAAACGGGGAAGCAAATCATTGCCGACAAAACTTTATATGCAACTACAGCAGCCGACATTTCCCGGGTTCCGCCGGCCACCGTGCTTTGCGTGTACGTTCGCCCCGCCCACTTTCCCCCGCACTCCAACGCGACAATCCCACTCAAACCAAAATGGAAAATGAGTTCCTGGAGCGAAGGACGATTTTTGAGACTAGACGGATTTTTCCAATTTTTTCGACGGAAATGGATAAAACATCGAAAATGAATGAGATTGATGTGAATTTCGAGCGGAAATGGTCAAAATTAACCGAGTTATGGAGTCCAGCCTGAAAGTTTCCTGATTCTAGTGATATGATGATCTTGAGATTCTGTTTTTGATCTATACTGTATATGCAGTATTTCAAATCCATGCCATTGCCTCGCTCACCTAAAGATCAGTAGAACATCTTGCGACTACTATGCCCAACTTTTGTTCGGAATAAAAATTTGAAAATTCACTTTCCTCTCAGCCATCTCAATGACAAAAAGTGTCTTTTCAATAAAATATTGAACCTAATGGAGTCTCTTTCCCGTCAGTTTTCTTTCTTTATGACGCTTTTCTTTCTTTTTTGATTACTGTAGGGATTAAAAAGTTCACGTTTTTAATATAAACGCCTCGATTGAATAACAACTTCCACGTGGTTGTAACGGCTCCCTTTGATCTCTTTTTTCCTTCGAATACATGTCAATTCTCCACTAAATATGTATTCTCCATGTGTCATTTCTGTCGAACATCAAATTCTCACGAAGGTAATAAAAAAGAACTGAAGCTAGCAAGCACTATGTTTTTTCCCACCACGTATTGACGTTTTCTCTCTTTTTCTCTAGTAAAGTACACCCATAAACTGTTTGCCACTGGTACCTTTTCTTCTCATCTCTTCTCGATTTCTCTTCAATCATAACACACATATTTTCGTTCAAAGAACTGACAAAGTGTACCCGTCAGCTTTGGCTCCTCACCCGGCTTAACAGTCAAAAGAAGCTTGGCATCGTCTCTCTTTCACTCCGCCCCCTTATCAATTTCATTTCGGGGTGGTGTCTCCAACTTTTTTTGAAACAAAAAGATGTGTTTCAGTACACTTTCGGTTCTTCTGATAAGCAGTGCCTTTTTTAATGTTACGAGCAGACTGCACCTAATCAATCTAAAATCATTTCAGAAAATCATGACTGCAAAAGAAGATACACTACCTGAAAGATTGAGGTTCCATGGAGTTCACACGAATATTTTATGGAGAAATCTCATTTCAGAGTTCTTCGGAACATTCCTACTTTGTGTGAGTTTGAAGTTAATAGGAGATGACTAATTAATCTTCTGACCTTTTTCAGTTTATCGGTCTCTCTATCGTTTTTCAATTTCATGCCGGTGGTGGAAAGACGACAGAATGGATAGGAGTTAATATAGGATGGGGATTCGCAATTATGTTTGCAGTTATGGCAACGGCTAGAATGTCAGGTAAAATTGTTTTGAAAATATAGGAAATGTAAATGGGGCCAAATGTTAGAATCGGCGGAAGGGGGAAGTCTTGCCGTGGTTTTCAAGCGGTAATGCTTCGGAAAATTGAATTACCTTTTTCGGACTTTCTTAATGTCTAAGCTTGGGGTCGACTTCTGAAAAAAGTATTACAGTAAAATGAAAAATACATTTACATTTTTTTCTAGGTGGTCACCTGAATCCAGCCGTCTCACTTCTTCTTTGGTCTCTTGGACATCTCAAACTTGCTTGGGTTCCTCTGTACGCAATTGCACAAACAGCTGGAGCCTTTGTTGCCTCATTGGCTATGTACTCTTATTATTATGGTAACGTTTATTTTCTTATTAAAAAAACGCCACAGAAAACTATTTTCAGAACAATTTGACGCATTCGACGGTGGAAACCGAACAATTCTTGGAGCCACCGGAACTGCTGGATGCTTTGCTAGTTATCCATCTCCAAATCTTGGAGTCTGGGGTCCATACATTGATCAATGTGTCGGAACTGGGGTTCTCGCTTACTTCCTCTGCGTCGTCATTGATGAGAGAAATCAGATTCCAAAGATTTGGCATCCAATGTTCTTCGGTTTCTTGGTGATGATGATTGGAACTGGATTCGGAATGAATATTGGATATCCAATCAATCCAGCAAGAGATCTCGGACCAAGACTGTTCAGTTATTTCGTTTATGGACCAGGTGTTTTCCAGTGAGTTATAAATTTTCAGTTCCTCAGAAAAGAATATTCAATTACTTTCAGTTCTCCGTATACAAACTACTGGATTGCCCCTGCTCTTGCTCCATTCGTTGGTGCTCTTGTCGGTGGATGGTTCTACCACTTCTCCCTCGGAATGCACAACCCAGATATCGAAGAAACTGAAAATGCTCCAATTGAGCAATCACCAAAATCAGTGGAGCAACAGAAACTTCTTCAAGCTTAGATCTATGTACATTTTTATTGAGTTTTAAAACAGTTTTAAAGAAAACATCTATAGCTTTTTGTCAATAAATTACATAAACATTGAGTATTTGAATTTAAAGAATCAAGTTGAGCAACACGGCAGAAACTGCGAAAAGGAAAGAAGTAGTGGAGGAAGATCCGGTGTCAATCATATCAGAAAGTTGGATGTTTGGATTGAAGTTAGCCTGGCTGGTATAGTCGATTGGAGCATTCTTTGCAGCCCATACAAAGTTGGAAATCATTTGAACAGATGGACCAGCACGATCATATGGAACCATGTGTCCAGCTCCCTTCACAGTCAGTAGATCAATAATGATGTTTGCTCCGTTTGCATTCTTTCCTGAATAAGACTGCACGTATCCAGCCAATTGTTTGTTGTCACTGTAGTACCATGGAACACGGTCAGTTTCGGTCTGAACGAAAAGAATATGTTTTTGAAAAGCTACTCAAACTGAAACATACAGTGAGACCATTATTTCTTGCGACATTTCTTATATGCTTGGCATCTCCCAAATAGTTACAGACGGTGTCAACATCTCCGTTGTAAATCAAGAAACGGAAATCAGTTTTCAGATTTTTGATGATATTGTTGAAGAACTGATTGGTGTCGCTATATGTGAGCTTGTAGTCGTCATACATTTTCTGTCTGCAGTCTACCCAACTGTTTTTCTGGTTTTTCCAATCTTGTGGAATATTCAAAGCGGTTTGAACTTTGTCGCTGTTCAAATACTTTCCGACAGCATCCTCATTCCAACAGAAATAAGAGAACTGATTGTCATTTGAGAAGCGATTGACGAGGGTCTGAAAACATTTATTGTTTTGATAAAATTATACTTGGAATACGAACAGCAGTATTCTTTGCCAAGTTGGAAGTTCCTTGGAAGTTTCCAAGAGATGCATATTGTAGATTCTTTTTAACTGAAGACACTCCGCTGAATGCACTTCGTTTCGCTCTCTTTCCAGCACCTGATGGTGGCGGAGCTTGGAAAACTGATTTATCGTAGCACTCTTGGTAGAAATTGTATTGATCAAATCTGAAAATTCATGTTTTTTTGAACGAGATGATAGTGAACTCTGTTTGATTTACCCTTCATCATTATTTGCGTTTTGAGAAATGAGTGGTTGAATGAGTTTTCCGCATTCGGAGTTATCTCCGATGTAATCAATACTATTGTTGGTGAGAGTATATTGAGAAAAATCAAAGTTGTCCATATCTGTTCCAAATGCGCATTTTGTCTTGATTTTATCCCAGTTTCTACAAGAATTATTATTTCCCTAAATCTCTTAACTTTCTCATTCTTACTGAAGAGAAACACGCCCATGGTAAGCACTCCAGAGAGCAAGAGCATTCAGAAGTTTCTTCACATCCATGAATCCGTTTCCAATGGCAGATCCCTGAAAACAGAAGAAATTGGCAAACTGAATAAGAAAAACTATAGTAACCTGGAAGTTCTTATTTGGGAAAGAGCCGTTGTTGATTCCTTGAACAATGAGATCAGTGAGCATTGGAATATAGATTCCAGCGTATGATTCACCAGAGAGATAGAAAGTACGGTTGACGTATTTTGGTTGAGCACTGGAAACAGAACATGAAAACTGTTTTTTTTTTGTGAGAAAAGGCTGCTTACACATTGAAGAAGTTGGTCAAAGCGAGCAAGTTCTGAGCAGCTGATTGATCGTCATTGGCTTGAGAGTATCCTGGAGTGGTTGTGTCATATGAATAGCCAACACCAATCGGAGATTCCAGATAAAGAACGTTGGCTTTCTGAAGTATAAAATGATGAAAAATCTGAATGAATAAAAGGTTCCACATACCGCATTCCATGCGTATGGGTTCTCATAAAGTGTCTCTCCGTCAAAATTCACATAAAATGGACCGAGTTCTTCGAATAATCCTCCCAATGAAGAGCATCCGGGTCCTCCGTTAAACCATACCAATAATGGATCAGTGTCTGGATTGGAACGAGATTCTGTCAACCTGAAAGCATCCCCTTTTCTTCATTTCTATTCTTCTGGTTTCCCCCGCACACTCATATTTAAGCAAATAGACAATTGCTTCCATTATCAGAAACTTTCTGTCTCGATTTGGCAAGTATTACGTAAGAATTATGACTGATTAGATGACTACTTCAATTTTTGCTGAAGTGGAAAAATGGTGAAAATAGAAGGAGAAAAAAGATGACTGGAGTTTGATGACAATCAATCAGAAACGATGATTTTCTATTCTTAGGGAGTTGGGAAAGTTTTGCAGAGGAAAGTTGCTATATTCAGACCTACAGTACTCCTCGAAATTGAGCTTTGAAAAATATCTCAATTATAGTAAGAATGTGATATTCAGGGACGATGCAAATCGCAGAAAGATAATTTGAAAATTCGAAATGCACGAGAATGCAGGAACTTGTAGCGTAATTCAATTTTCTTACTAAAACAACCAAAAAAAACACGAATACATTTGGCACATTCCAGATACCGTAAACACCGTATTATAACAATATCTGTAAAAGAACGGCACCTGTATTATAACGACATCTTCTACATGCTCAAAATTCACCACTATACCATTTTCCATTATTTGAAAAATCCTAAAACTTGCCTGGAAGACAATTGAAAAATATAGCTGCATGCCGTTATGATACAGTTTTTACGGTAACTTTTCAAAACATCTAACTCACATATAATGCATTCTCCATGTTCCATTAGCATTTGCATTCACATATCCGGAATATGATTTAAAATTAGTTTTGAAAAGAAGACCAGGCAAATTAGTAATCAAATCCTTTTCTCCTTGACAGATTACTGTAGTTGCCAGAACAGCTACACAAAGAAGAGAACGGAACATTCTGAAAGTGATCATTAAAAATCAAAGTAATAGTGAGACAGAAAATTCGTAAAGGACTGCAATAAAAGTGTGGAGAGAAATAAAGTATGAATTCAACCGTGATAAAAATGTAGTGTGTTTCTTATCAATCTATCAGCTCCCTCTCTTTTTGAAGTCACCAATTTTTATGGTTTCGAAAACTGTTGCCACAATAATGTTGTTACAAAGTTGTATTAGTGCAATAACAACATTTGAATGCTAAAATTTGTATTTATCTAGAATATTTTCAGCAAAATCGAAATGATCTGTGAAACCATTTTGATCAATTTGAGACGTAGAACTATTTTATGATTGTCAAATACATGAAACCACATTTAAAATCTCTAAAAGTCTCTCTCTCTCTCTCTCTCTGGAAAACTGGGAAAATATGCTCCAGTGAGAGTTTTTTCGGCGAAGTGTCAACATTCGAGAAACCACTCAGACACTTTATGGAACTTTTGGATCATGTTGAACCAGTTTTTACTTTTTCAGTTAGCTGAGAAAAAAATACAAGGCTTTACCGAACGGACACATGCTGAAACTAGTTAGGCGTTCAGTTTGTTAAAATGATAAATTATTTTGAGAATCTGAAGTTTTTTGGTTTATATTATATCTCAACGTGAAACAGATTGTTGAACTTTTCAAAAACTGCTTCAGAATTCCTCAATTCTCCGCTTCTAGACCAGATTTCTTTTCATCTTCATAAACTCAGTTCGTTCGGACCCTTTTCACTTGAAATTCATATCAATCTTCCTCATTTTCGATGTTCTATCCAATTCCGTCGAAAAAACTGGAAAAATCCGTCTAGTCTCAAAAATCGTCCTTCGCTCCAGGAACTCATTTTCCATTTTTGTTCGAGTCGGATCGTCGCGTTGGAGTGCGGGGGAAGTGGGCGGGGTGAACTCACATGCAAATCGCAGTGATCGGCGGAACCCGGGAAATGTCGGCTGCTTGTTTTGTATATGTAAAACACACTGCAGTGCTTAGAGTTCGTTCGAATTGGAAATTTTGCTGAATAGAAAATTTATTTCTGTACATGTTTTATGATTTAGAAAGTTGATGACCGTAGCTGTTATATGCACATATTGGATTGTTGAATACACGAAAAACTGTAAATTATGAGAGGAGAAATGAAATTAAAGCAGATTCTGAAGATTAGAAGATAGCAGTGCAGAATTGTGGAACAGTTGGTTTTGGTGGAAGAGTTGTAGAGCTGGTTGATGCTGGAGTGGTGGAAGATGGTTGTGGTTGTTGTTGTGGACCATCTCCTCCGAAAAGAGCTGAAAGGAACTCAGAACCTCCGAACAATCCACGGACTTGCTGAAAAGGAATTATTCAATAGATTGATCACCTATTCTATCACAACTTACAGTTTGCATCTGAGCCTGAACGGCGTTTTGGTAAGCAGTTTGTTGAGTGTCGAAGGTCTGGAGTTCGGAGACTTCATCAGAAGAAAGGTCACGAGCGTATTGACCACCGACGTAAACTTTGTTGTTCTGAAAATAAGAGGATTACGGAATTGAAGTTTGGCAAATAAGAAGGTCACTGCTACAGTAACCATTTCTTCCGTAGGAATAATCTTATTCAAAATAGAAAATAATCCTCACCTGAACCATACATCCATCGAAATAGTATTGAGTGGTTTCCTCAGCAGTACAGAATGATGGCTTTTCTGGAGCCTTTGGAATAGATCCATCATCTGGAGCGTTTTGACCGTTTTGACTGCTGACGTCATTGCTCTGTTGTTGTTGTTGATTTCTTCCGTGAGCCATCAAACGGCTACGGAGATTTTCGCGCCGTTGGTTGAGGATTTCACGGAGTTGCTGGAAAACCAAAAATATAAGTTTTAGCAAGAACTCAAATTGTTCTGAGTTTTGAGTTCGGATTTTGCGATGAATTCCTATACAAACTATCAGAAATTCGTAGACTTACAGTCTTGTATTGCTCAACTTCAGTCTGATAGGTGGCCAATTCGCTTTGCTCCGAAGAAGTCAAGTTACGAAGACGGATTCCATTGGCGTATAGGACGTTTCCTGTGACGACGCATCCAGTGGATCCGCCGGCTCCAGACACCGAAATTGTACCGATTGAGAGCTGACGCTTCTCACGTGGAAAAGCGAGAGCAACGACTAAGAGAGTAGAGAATACAATGAGCTTCATTCTGGAAAGAAGTTTGTTTTAGTTGAGGAAAACATGGATAAAGACGAAGAAAAAAAAAGACGAAAAGACGGAGATGAACAACCATGCAAAGTGAGTGAAAATGGAAAAATGTCGACCAAAAAGCAAGGTAATTTGGCATTCGAAAATGAGGAACACATCCAGCTGACACGGTCTATTTATGGATGGGATCCGACAGTAATCGACAGAAAATAGATGGATGTACACACGTACACAGACGAAGCGTGAAGTGCACTCTGATCCGGGTTAATCCAGAGAAAGAAGAAAATTGGAAAGAGAGAGAAACTAGCAGAATCCGATGATCGCGCAGTTCGACCACTTTTATAAAGAAGAAACGAGGCGAGGAGAGAGAGAAAAAGAAATCAAGTAAGGCGGGGCGAACTGAGAGAGAAAAAGAGAAAAAGTAGTGAGGGGATCGGATGGAAACATCTGGAAAAGAGAGACAGACCAGTGATGAGAGAGATGAGTCACGGTGGGATGAACTTTGCTGAAAATGATGAAAAACAACAACAATGTATTCGAATAGAAAGGAGGAGACAGGTTCTGAAATATGAATGATTTCATTGAGAGGAAAATTGAGGTAGTTTCTTTGATTTCGGATGAAAAAATAGTAAAATAAACAAATTGGAGATGATGTTTTTTGAATTTTGGACTTCCGATTTTTCCAGCGATTCTGAACGTTGTGGTGCATCAGTACGGTAAAATTACAGTAGCCCCTCACCGATTTTTAAATAAGCAAAAGATCTGAAAGCCATTCGAAAATATCCAAAGTCAAAACATTCAATGTTCAAATGACAAACTATAAGCTCTCGAGACTCCTGTAGTCTCAGTAGTGTCCTCTCGAAAATGTGTCAACTATGAAAGTGATGTGGAGAGTTCGAAAAAACCCTCTTCATAACCTTGCAGATCGTACTCTAGGCACATCATCTTAAAAGAGTAATTAAGGTTGTTCTTTTGGTTCTTGACCAATCAACTTTTTCCTGTATTGTTAGAATCTCAGAATGGAGAAAAAAGTAGATTGAAGGATACTCTTGTGTCCAGTTCTCACCTCAACGATGTCTTCTAAACAAACTTGTTTTTCTATATATTCATCCTTGTTCTCTTCCACTCAAAAAATCATAAAATGACTCATTTTCTTTTAAAACAATTGGTCAACCAACAGTTGTAAACACTTGACAGCTGTTCTTGATATCCGAATATCTTCTGAATCTGCACCTTCTTCTCCGAAATCTTCGAAATCAAAACCATTGAGAAAAAGATGTGAGTGAGTCAATATTTTGCGAGTCGGTTGGTTGGCAGTAAGTTAAAATCAAACAAAATATGTGATCATGAAGGTGACTTTCGGGAAAAAGAACGAGAAACGGACGTCGAAATGGAAAGTTTTTGCGCAAACAATAAGAGACTGATCGTCGGGTCGAAAAGGGGCGAATTGGGCAATCCATGAAATAAAAGAAATTGGATACCTGGGATTGAGAAGAATGGGAGAAAAGGTATTTGGATCAAGTGGTAATTTGAGGAAGACGAGACATCAGAGGTCAACTGAAAATATTAGAGAAAAGGGTCTCTCGCAGTTAATTCTGTTGGCAAATAATGACGTGGCAAAGGGATAGAGAACAAACGATATCAGTGAGAACTTTAAAATAGGATGACTCTTTTTATTTGTCTCCTGATAAAACAATCATCAAAAGAGACCAATCAGGGATGGATTTCTTTGTTTCTAACCCCCTTATTCTTTCCCTTTTATTCTGAATTTCCCAAAGTTTTCATATTTGATCAGCATTATTTTGAACTTGAACAGGAAAAAACATTGCAGTTGTTCAAACATTCGTCCAGCAAAAGACCCAATAAATGTCAACCTGTGATGATGTTCCTGACACGAACCGTCTCGTCATGGATGAAGAGAGACCGCCCGGGATATTGACGAAAACATGATATGAATGCTTGTTGATTGTAGTGTGACATGGAACACGATTATCATTTGAAGGAGAAGATGAAGAAGGAAGATGCTTCTGTGAAGAACAGTTTCAAGAGACAGGGAGCATTGGAACAGAGAGTGGAAACGGCAAACATCACATCACAAAAGACAACTTATTTCAGTTACAAACAGTAACTTGTATCCTTTCGGTGTGCTGGATAAACAATCGAAACAGTCACAAAATTGTGCAGAAAATATGAATCATTTCATGGTCTGGAGGTTACTAACATTTTGAGACGGGAGAGAAAAGGGATAGAATGTTAAGGATCCTGATGAAATTTGGCAAGGATACTGTAATTGTTGCGATGGTCTGGTAGGTGAATAAAACTCACTGAAGTTTTCAGATTCCGCAAATTTTTCCGATTTGAAATTTGAACAATAAAGATACAATCTGTCTTAATATCAGTACTCAAAAGATATGAGAAAATGTCTGTAACTGTTTTAAATCCAAATGTTCCATCTTCACAATAAGACACTCTTCGTGAACAAAACGCTAATGAGATTCTTTTTTAAAAGTTATCAGATCAGACAAAGAGTAACCCTACAAACTATTTGGTTTCGAGAATTGATACCTTTTCCCAGAGGTGTCTTGGTGACAGTTGTAACAAGAAGACAAATAAAGACAAAAGATGTGGATAGCGAGACGAGGACACTCGTTTGAATGAGGGAAATCAATAGAGAGTCAGTTTAACGGACAGATTTCCTACTGTTCCTTTGCGTTACTTTTTACAAATGCTTCATATAAACTCAGACCTGAATGTTTACTGTATCAAACCTTTATTTCAAATTGATTTCAGATTATGAAGTTGCTCAAACTGCCACTTGTCGTCCAGAGAGAAATATTCAGTTGTATGGATTATGAAGAAGTTTTTCACTTCTCGTTGTGCTCAAAACAGTCGTTTTATCGGATCAAATCGCTACAATCAGTTCGATTCAGTAATATCAAATTTGTTGAATTTATGTTCTCACAGAAGCAGATCGATGTTACAATTATGCCAAAGAACGGAGATCGTCACTTACACTTTGAACGTATAATCTCTGTTATACCGGAAGAAAGTGAACGGAGAAAGTTTGGTCAGATCGAAATGTTGGGAAATGTGATGAAAGTCCGGTGAGTTTTGGAAAACTTTGTACTCTTTCTACTTTTCTGTTAAACTTATTTTCATATTTATTTTCTTCGACATATCATTTTTGATGTCATAAGTTACAAGACGTTTCAGATTGGATGTCAATGATTTTGGCTTAAAAAGCATGAAACTTTTCATCCGATTTCACAGAAATTCCTGTTTTTGAAACGGATATCTTTACTGTTCAGGCGACAAACAGCAAAGGACAAACTAGTGGCTGTATACGACTGTAAATCTCAGATGGAATCTATCCGCAATGCAATTTATACTCATGTCTGTAACTTATTTGGAAACGATGTGGAATATCGGATGCTGCATGACCTTATTCGTGAAGATCAATCAAAACCAATGTACCAAAATATCACAATCAGCAGAATCTGGGTCCAGAATAGAACTGTTCGAGAACTAGATGAGCACTTTTCTTCACTCCCAAAACAAAAATTTATTAATATTTGTATGAGAAATATGAAGGGTCGTCTAAAAGAAGATTCGAAAATATATGAATCAGAAGTGGTGGACGTTCAGGATACTGAAAGAACAATTGTAATTGATGTCCTGTGTCACTTTAACGGTCAACAAGCCACTCTTTTTACTGAATATTTCGATTTGTCAGAAATTTTACAACTTATGAATAGATGGAAGTCAAATCAAGCATACCAAAATCTGATGAATCTAAGTCTTATCTGTGAGAAACCTTCGTTCGATTTAAATGTTCTGACGGAACAGGCAGGGATTAAGCATACTAATTCGCAAGTGGATCCTCCATATTATAAGTATGAGAAGAGGTTAGTTTATGATTATTTGGAAACGCATTGCTTATGTGGTGTGATGTTACAGGATTTATATCAATGAAAAGAATGTAAGCTCTCGCGGTTTTCCCTCTCGATCATACATTGTCAGAGAATTCGATGGGAAAGTGGCTTCTCTAATTATGGGGAGCCGTGAGTTTGTCTTCGGAGCCTGGAACATGACAGAGGAGGAGTTTCTTAATAAGTTTTCTTAATAATTGAGAGAAAATTAGAATTCTATTGGATTGAATTTAATTCAAAATAAAATATTATATAAATTTTATGACGCTGTTTTAATTGAAGTGAACAAAAAACGACTTTGGTGGTACATTGGTTACACAGCTGAACGCTCTTTCGAGAATTGATACTTTCCCCAGAGGTGTCTTGGTGACAGTTGTGACAAGAAGACAAATAAAGGCAGAAGACGTGGATAGAAGGTGAGCGAGACGATGACACCCGTTTGAATGAGGGAAATCAATAGAGAGTCAGTTCAACGGACAGATTTCCTACTGTTCCTACTGCTTATCTGGGTAACAAACACCTTTTGATTTTTTTAAACTAATGTCTAGCTTCCACCATAGTTTTATCGAGTTCTGTCATTTTCATATTACAACCAAACTTTTAGAATAACGGGGATAGTCAATCAAGAACTTAACAGTCTTCAAGATGGGATCAGTGGTACGTTTTATGGATAATCTGAAACAAATAGAAGGATACGTCAAGCACGTGGCAAGTCAAACATTTTCCATCCTATATATGAAATATACAATTTTTAGAGAATGAATCAAAAAGTGAATATGTTGATGGTAATTTTTTTCACTTTGGCAGTGAAATTTTCCGGATTGTTGACTTTATTTGTTCCTTCCAACATAACAACAAGAATGGCACTCATTGTATCTTCTACGTTGATTACTATGTTTTTACTCGGAAGTCTTTTACTTTATGAATATTGGATTGAAGAGCGACGCAATAAAACATGCCGATACGTAGTGGTGTTAGTATGTAACATTATAGCTCTCTGGACTTTTCGATTTGTCACAAACGGAATGCCTCCTAATCTGTCAACAATGATTGCTTTATCTGCTCCTACAATGATTGCATTTTACTACTTTTCTTGGAATCTCATTGAATGGTCTGTATACATCAATGAAATTGCTATGATTCTTCCGTAAGTTATGGTCCCCTTTGTGAATATTGATAGTTCAAAAATTTGTGATCTCATTAATCAGTGTTGTATACTTAATACGTCTGATTGAATATTAGAATGACCTCTCGAATGTGAACTTTCGAAATGAGTTCAACGAAGTGAGGGATCCATAAACATCTCGTCGAACCTAGTTGAAAAATTCTCTTTCTATCAGTTTACTTTTGAAAAATTGAAATTTTAGAACAGCGGCTGTACGTGGTTTGGAAGCAGAGCTTTTACGGATTTTCAAGCTATCGAATGGGGTTGTTGTGAGTTTTTTCGTGATTTTTGCCATACCCCGTACATTTCCAATTCCAGAACTTCGGACAGTTGGCTGTAAGCGTTTCAACATTCATCCTGATCCCCTTTCTGGCTGAATATGTCCGCCGCTTGAGAAGTGGTATTTCTGGCGCCATAGACGAAATCAATTACCGAGACCTCACTCTTTATAAAGGTTTCTCAGTTATTTTTCTTTTCTTCTATCTATTACTTGCTCTCAGTGTTCTTAGACTCAAACTGGCTGTATGGAAAATAATGGGTTCTTCTCCGATTTTTTGGAAAATGTAAAAAATCCGATTTCAATTAAATGTATGGTGCAAACAAATGAAACCGTATATATTATTTTTCTTTTTGTATTTCTGATTTGTATTTATTTTTTATATATATTTTTAAATCTTCTTTCTCATGAGACAATAAGATCCGTTGGAGAAAGTGAATTTCTGGATCTGACTTGTGCGTTTGTCGTCATTTCTGAGGCATTGTCTGCAACTGTTTCTGTCTACCGTACTCCTGTAAAAATAAAGTTTTTGTGTTGGCTGTTGCAATCTTTTCTGTTTAAAAAACCATCCAGAAAACTCTTGAAGTTTAAACTACGAAAGTTGCTATAACGTTTAATATGTAAGCTGTAAAATATTATTAGTTTCGATTGTTAAATTGTTAAACCTCTCAGATTCATCTTATCATAATAAAACGTTCGAATACTAAAAGAGAGAACGTACATGTCGTTTGAATATAAAGTTTTTGTAATTTCAAAAAGAGATTTTCATCTGATCTCTGTTCGAAGTGGAATAAAATACTTTCGTAAATAGGTACTTGTAACAACATTGAGAAAAGCCGACCACCACTTGACAATTTGTTGGCTTTTTCGCAGCTCGCCTACACAAATCGTTTTGTTTCTACGTGTCGTTTCATATTTTGTATTGCATTTTTTTTCCTTTCAGAAGACCGCTCATGCCAAGCCGGACACCACTCGCAAAGATCGAATGGCAAAGTCTACTGCCACTTCCTCCAGGTTCGTTCTTTTATTTTCAAATAATCTATCACAAAATGATTTTTAATTTCTCAAAGCATCCACCGCGATGGCATTTATGTGGAGCAAAATAATAATGAAAACGTTTTTCATAATTATTTAGCTGGCTTTTAATACAATAAAAATGGAGGTTCATATTTAATTTTTTCAGTATATATTCGTAAATAAACATTTCAAATGAACAATCTATGTGTTTTTTTCCAGAAAAATGTGGGAAGCCATCAGAAGAAAACAATGAAGAAATCGAGATTGTTCGGTTGGCGGCCGGAAAAGAGTACGATCTACAACCTGGTTCGGTGAGTAGACTGAAAAATATTGATCAAATTATGAACTGCCTTCGAAAAATCACTGTCGTCCATCATATTCTTTCTGTCGGTCATCGAGAACAAAGAAGTTACATCTTTCTATCAAAATCTGAAAAAATAGGTCATGAATCATCAGATAGTTCAGTTTTTTATTCTCCTCTAACATTTTCATCTTTGTTTCTTTTGCGAACTGACCATTCATTTTAATAATCCTCATCTCGAATTCTGGAATTCCAGTTGGACAACGAGCGTGACGTAATCTATACCATTCTTTTGTTTTTTTGCATCTGCCAGAATTTTCGAATTGAGGCCGGGCTTCATTTCCCTTGAAAATCGAGAGGCAATAATTTGAATAATTCATCAAATATCCTTCGAAAAGCGTAAAAGTGTCATCTGATTTATTGATCAATTCTTTTTCTGAAAAAAGAGCACATGCGATAGAAAATAGAAGAAGCGTTGACCTCGTCGAACCCATTCGATGTTTGCTTTTCCCTTTTCAAATCAGTGATAATAAATTCTCGATACCAACCGATACCATGTGTTGCGAACTAGGTAACTTCACACATTTGAACCTTTCACCCAGTTTAAAGGTCTTCAAATATTTGTTCGTTCCTTGTCGATGTTATCAATCAGAAATGTTACATCAAACTTCTCCGAACTTTTCTTTTCCACAGCTTCAAAGAAATCCTATCTATTTTTGGAATGTCTGCAATAAAAATCTCTACCTTTTCCAATAAAAGTTTGTAACAAGAGAAATAATATTGGATTCTCTCTTGTTTTCCGTTGTTTTCATCGAGAGGCGGAGTCTCGTTTCCAATCGGATCAACTAGAGAACGAACGGTTTGCATGACGTCACGATGGGTGTGCTCCAGATGAGAAATTCATTTTAAAGAAATAAAAAATTCTCTCCGAACGATATTCTTTTTCCTAGACAAGAGCAAACCTCAATCGGTTCCGGACTCCTCCCACCCATTCACCTTAACACTTTCCTAACACCTTTAAATTTTGCGATTAAAATGAAAAGTCTGCTAAACGTCACAAGTAATCTTCTCTACAATTCCCTCTCTTTCTTCACATCATCTGATTTGCTTCTTTGATCACGAACGTCGTATCCCATCAATCTCTTGGCCAATTTTTATTTATTTTTTCTCCCCGATTGAATCACTTTTAAAATAGTTCTCTAATCAACCATTCTTTCTAGATTTCAACCCGTATTTTGTATCATTGAAATTTCAAATTTTCAGCACCTCGGTGTCTACAAAACAGTTCGAGGTGTACCGATCGACGAGGACTGCAAAAGTATGGGAATCGGCACAAATATACTATCGAAAATTGAAAAGGTGAGTGGAAAAACTGTGTGGGAGCAAAATGTGATGCTGTTATTTTTTATTTAACGGGGAGGGTAATGAATAATGAAAGACAAATAAAAACTACAAGGGTAAGAAACATACAAACTGTTATCAAACGACAGGAAGCGTGTGGGCTTAAATCACTTGATGGTTGATTTCTTCAACTAATCCACTATGTTTCAGTTCAATATTCTCGATGAGTACGGTGTAAGTTGTCTAGGTCATCTGACTGAATTATTGAAAAATGTTTTTCAAAGGTTAGATGAACTTTTATCTTTTTGTTGGCCCTGTTGCCACAAGAAACTTGTAATTTGTCAGTGTTAACACAATTATAATTTTAGAAACTTTTTTTGTTCCGTTTTCAGAACAAAACATCAGATGGCCTCACGATTCCACTCACGCACAACGACCAGACGAAATCATCCAGATGGTGTTCTTCAGGTGATTTTATTTTAATCTTTGCACTTTTGTTTTGATAAATATCTCATTTTATTTTCAGAAAGTTTCAAAACATTCTTCCGAACCGTCATTCGAGATTGGATCTTCTTGGCTTTACTCGGATTCATTATGGCGGCACTTTCATTTGGAATGGATTACGCGATCATCAATTTACAGAATGGTTCGTTCGATGACCTCACAGCTGTTTAGTTAACCAATACTTATCGAAATTTTCGAAATACGTCACTTTCGATAAGAGAATCATCGGGTTAGATAGGGCGACCCACTCAGAATACAGATACAGACAACAATGTGATGATGGGGAAATGAAATGTGTTTTTCTCATAAAATGAAACATAATTACAGGTCAAATGAGACTGTACGATGTCGTGAAACTGTATCATTGGTCACTGGGATATCTGGTATGGGTTGGATATGTTGTTGGATTGATTCTTCTGTCTGCTGTATGCGCTCATTATATAGCGCCACAAGCAATTGGGTCAGGAATTCCAGAAATGAAAACCATTTTGCGAGGAGTCATTCTAAAAGAATATCTGTCGATTCGAACTCTTGTTTCGAAAATGATTGGATTGACATTATCACTCGGAAGTGGATTACCAATGGGAAAAGAAGTGTGTTCAAAGCATTCAATTCATGTTTTGTTATACCCATTCAGTTTTACAGGGTCCATTTGTACATGTCGCATCCGTAGTAGCATCTCAATTGACAAGACTCGTACATGGATCGAATGTTGGAATTTATGAGAATGAATCAAGAAGTGGAGAGATGTTGGCTGCTGGGTGTGCTGTCGGAGTCGCTTGCACTTTCTCCGCACCTATTGGTGGTGTTCTCTTCTCGATTGAGGTCACTTCTGTTTACTTCGCTGTTCGTAACTATTGGCGTGGATTCTTCGCGGCTACATGCTCTGCCACCATTTTCCGGATTCTCAGAATGTTCTCTGCGTCGGCAGCAGTCACTGTCGAGGCACATTATCAAACGAACTTCCCTCCACAGAACGTGTTTCTTCCACAAGAACTTCCTGTTTTTGCATTAGTCGGGTCAGTGATACATGTTCGTCTTCATCTAATAATTTTTTTCAGGCTGATCTGTGGACTAGCGGGATCTCTATTCGTATATCTTCATCGAAGAACAGTTCTGTTTCTGAGAAGAAATTCTCTTGCGAAGATGATTTTCCAAAAATAGTTAGTTGTTTCGGTCAAATCAAAAAGCACACAATATTGTTTAAGCTGGCTCCTTTATCCAATCTTCATCGCCTTTTTCATTTCTTCACTATCATGGCCATCTGGATTAGGAAAACTGATGGGTGGACAGGTAATAGCGAACTGAAAGGGGTCTTCACAAAATATGTTGTTTAGGAGAGATTCAGTCACACAATGAAGGAATTCTTTGTCAACTGTGCTTGGACTGCTTCACCGAACAACTCCTATGCATGTGCTCCACCTGTTAACATGACACCTGTCTCGGCTGATAACTTCGACATCAGACACTGGACCGGACAGGGAGAAGATACCACGATTCCAGCTCCATACTCTCCATTTGTCACTCTCTCCATCTTTCAGTTCGTTTATGTACGGTTCATTTTTAACTTGTTCCATTCCCAAATTCCTAAATTTCAGTTCTTCCTCGCTATCTTGGCATCCACACTACCCGTACCTTCTGGAATTTTTATGCCAGTGTTTGTACTGGGTGCAGCATTCGGAAGATTGGTTGGAGAAGGAGTATTCACATTATATCCTGATGGATACGAAAGTGGAGATGTCATGTTCTTCATACGACCCGGTGTTTATGCTGTCGTTGGAGCAGCTGCGTTCTGTGGGGCTGTGACTCATACCGTATCGGTTGCTGTTATTGTTTTCGAAATCACAGGGCAGCTGTGTCATCTGTTACCAGTCATGGTTAGTTTATCTAAAATCTGTATGCCTAGTGTAATACTCTCTCATGTTTCAGATAGCTGTGTTGATAGCCAACGCAGTAGCTTCGTGGCTTCAACCTTCCATATACGACAGTATTATCCGGATAAAGAATCTGCCATATCTACCGGATATTCCTCATACAACTTCTCTCTATCATCAAATGCTTATCGAGCAGTTTATGATCTCACCGGTTGTGTTTATAGCTAAGGATTCAACTGTTGGAGATGTGAGGAGAGCACTTCAGACGAAAACCAGAATCAGAGCTTTCCCATTAGTTGAAAATCTAGGTTAGTTTTTCTTATCTCTGTTATTTTTAATAAGAAATTGTTCAGATTCTCTCGCGCTTGTCGGCTCAATAAGTAGAGGGCAGTTGCAACGATATGTCGATTCGCATATTGGAACGAAGGCAAGGTTTGCTGAAGCGACTCGGCGAGTGAAGCAACGATTAGAAGACGAAGAGAGTGAGAGGAGGAGGAAAGAAGAGAGTAAATCAGATGAAACCGCGGATAGTTTAGCATCGAAAGGAGCTGGAGAGAGGAGAGCTAGCAGGTAGAAATATTATTCAGTGTGCTGAGCTTCAAATAACTCTTTTCAGATTCTTGGTTGTTCCTGTCGCGAAAAATGGTTCACAAGTGACAAAGAGTGAGAATTTGAGCGGTTTGAGTGATGAAAATGCGCGGAAGATTCTGACAGTTGAAGAGAAAAAAGCGCTGTTCGATGCGGTGTCTCTGAAAGTACCAAAAGGAGAAATGAACGGAAGAACGGTGACAACGGGACATATTGAATCTCATCATACAATTGGAGGTGAGATGAAGATGAATTCAAAATACTCATTTCACTATTCAGATATCTTCCGTTCAATAACTCATCTCAGCTTTGGACGACAGAATATCCCGAAGAAAAACAATCAAAACGAATTTGATTTGTATGGAGGAGAGGTGAGACCTTTTCCAGATATTACAGAAATAATTATTGAAGTATATTCCAGATTGAATTTATGAACGATCATGATTTTATTGACAATGTAATTGTTGAATCTGTGTATTTTTAGCTTTGTTTCAAAACGCTAGCTTCAAAACTTTCAGTTTCTCAATGTAAATAAACAAACAATGTGGCTTCTACTTAACTCTAAAAACAAGAAAATCTAGGCATTTGTCTGAAAAACTAATAATTGAATAATATTGTATTAGTTTAAAGTCTTGTGTTTATTGACAACCAACTAACAAAGTTTCAGCGCGCTGAATGGGAGGAATCGGTTCTTGAACAAAAGCTCGATTTGAGTCAACTGGATATCGATTCGACGCCATTTCAGCTCAGTGAATACACAAGTCTTTTTAAGGTCTATCCGTTTTCTCTTTTTCTGTTTTTAATCCAATAATTTCAGGCACATTCACTTTTCTCACTTCTCGGTCTCAATCGTGCATACGTGACGAAAAAAGGACAATTGATTGGCGTCGTTGCTCTCAAAGAGGTTTGCTTTTTAATTTTCTTCTCTCCCCAAAAAATCCGTCTCCTCGTGGGAGGGTGTCGAATTTCGAGAGAATGCGTCGCTCGCCTCCAACTTGCAAACTAGTAACTTTTGGTGACTGATGAAAGATGAGATGATCATCATCAACTAATTTTCAGCTTCGATTCGCCATGGAATATCTTCAAGCTGGAAACGAGCCGACACCTGGAATGAGTATATTCACAGATACTTCTGCAGATCAAACGACATTTGAGAAGAGTGGAAGAATCGAATCAGGAATGGATTCACAAAATCCCACGTTTTTGACAGATAATGGAGAAGAAGATGCCAGTGAAGACTATATTCAAGTAATTTAACCGGTAGACTGCTTGAAACAAAATATTTCATTTTCAGCCACCTCTAGAAGTGGTCCGACGAGGGGCGCTTACCCCTAATCAACTCAGTGAATTGAATAGAGTAGAGAATGTTCGACTGGTACCGGATTCCCCTAACTTCGAAGTCAGCTCTCCATCTACAAGTTCTTCTTGCGTTAGCATAGACTTGTCACCCTTGGATACAACATATTCGGATAATGGAAGTGTCGGTGGACTCGTATTGAATGTTCCTTCGTTGCCGTCGAGAGCGAGGTCTGCGGCTGAGTAAGTTTATGAATTTCAGACGAATATACTCTAGAAATATATCATTTTCAGACTAAATGACCGAAATCCGCACGTGCAAATCAACTTTCCGGACAACGTTCATGACGAGAAGTTTTGATTCACATCACCTGCCCTGTTCCCCTATTTTATTCATTTTCTCTAATTCTATATAATACATATCAGATTGAATCTTGTGTCTCCCTTCCCGCTTCTCTCACACATACGAGTATTTCTATTACTTTAAATTTCACACCACCAATTTTCTCTTCTCAATTTTTCCGTTTATTTTCTTATCGGGTCTTCTTGTCCATTCTCCAACGTGTAAAAGTACGCATGTAAGAGGATACATTTTGCCGCCCTTTTTGCGGACTCTTTTTTCTTTTTCCCCAGTTTAGCTCATCCTTGCATTTTCCCCGGTTTCCCGTATTTTTAGTTCTTTTTTTGCCAATTTTCTTGAAGTCATAATAAGTTTGTATCATTCATTTTCCCCGATTTTGGGTTGTATTTATGTGTAAAGTTAGACGAAAAAAAGAGTAAATATATTTTATTGTTATGGATGTGACTGAAGAAAATATGGTGAGGGTTGGAACGTTAGCTGCAAAAAGAAGGCGAGAATTTTCGATGATTGTTGTTGTTTTTGGTGTGGACTAATTTCCAGCTGACGAATCGTTGATGAGCTGGAATAACCTAAAATGAAGGTTTTCTATGAGTAGTCTCAATAAACCCGAAATTCTTACTGTCAAAATTACTTTTTCAAACTCTGAATCTCGGAAAAAGAATTACAGAATTGCAGTATTACAATGTTATTCAGAAACTGGAAATGTTGAGTTTCCGTGAGAGTTAGGTCAATTCCCAATGGATCATAAAGGATTTACCAGGAGAAAGGAGATGAAAATTGCCTGTATTATAACAACATTCCAAACTTATCTGTCTATTTGAAAAATTGAGAGAAACTAATTATTCTACTGCTCAATTGATTAGTAGTTTACAAATCGAATTATCTTTTCTGAAAATAAAAATCATACACTAACTTCTGGTTCTACAGCACTCTCAACATTCCTTGCGATCGATCACGGGAGAGAATAAGAGAGATCATCACTTTATTAGAGTTGCCTACCAAAGTTGTATTGTAAGAAATGTCCGAAATCGTTTCTATCCCAGAGTTATGCAATTATGAAAACCTATAATATATCAAAATCGTCTTTTGTAATTCTTTTTTTGAGAACTTTTTTAAAGTACGACCCTTCCTTTCTTCCTACAACATCTCTATGTACTTCTGAAAATGACAGAAAACTCGGAAAAAGAACTGTTTTGGAATAAAACGGCTCCGCAAAAAGAACTTTTGAAAGACGGCACAGTTCCACTTCTCCAGAAACTTCTTTTTTTTCAAACCGCAACAGTGAGTTCCCTTCCTGTTGGAAACATCATTTTTCAAAGTATCAGATACCCTGTAATTTTTCTAATCCAAAAAGAACTGAAACTCGGAAATCGGACAGCGAAACAGTTGATGAAGCCGTATGCGAATACTGTCTCTTGGATTTGTCTATGTGTGTCTGAAACTGTGACATGGAACTTTCTCAAAAACAAACAAACAGAATCTCCGTTCCAAATACCCCTTTCTCTCAATTCACAAAATCTTGAAACGTCTTCTTCTTCTTCTTCTTCTTCTGGATTTCAGATGTTCCACTTTTTCGAATCTTTTGAAAAGAACACAACATCTACTCTTCAGTCATTTCTATAACAAAAAGGATAGAAACATCCATAAAAAGGCCTATGGCAATTTCCATATGTAATACACCTTTACCTCTTTCTCTCTACTCTTCTCCTCATCTCTATGAGTAACGTGCGCACGTTCCCCTCCATTCGTCTCCAAAGAGCAACACAAAAAATGGGCGGAGCTTGCTCTTTCACGCCACGTTGTGTGCTCCGCCGGCTCCCTTCCCGCCCGTCTCCTCACTTATTTTTCGGTTCTTTATATTCTTCCCACTTTTGTTCATCTTCTTCTTCTCTCTCACTGCCTTTTTTCATATTCTGTTGTTCCTTCTGTTCGGTAGAGGGAACCAGGTTGGGAACACTTCATAACATGACTTCAGAAAATCCAGTTTTCTTTTCAGAATTCTCTGAAAATTAACCCAAACATGGAACGTGAGTTACGCCTGAAGGCGTTCATGGAGGAATATGCAAGGATTGTACAGTTATTCGATGATATCGTTTCAATGAAGGTAATGATCTGAAATTATCTGAAAGGAATTTGAGACTTTCTCTGGTTTCAGGAATCAATGGGACGTCTTGAGAAGTATATGATCATCATGGTTTGTCAAGTTCTCGTTGCTCTTATGGTAAGTGTGATATTCTGAGAAATCTAGAATTTCGTTTGCTTGATTTCCAAATGCACTCTTGACCCAAAGGATTCTTAATTTTTATCCGTTCCAAAAGTGCAGAAACCCAAGTAATCCCATAAAGTTGATAAACGGAAATGCGTGTTTCCGTAGTCTCCTCTTCCCAAGTTCTCCTCCATCTTCTCAACCTATAAACATCTGTTTTCTGTTTCAATCTGATTCTCGTTCCCATCGGGAACCCACTCCAATCTGAATTCTGAATTCATGATTCCTTCTCTTCTGCTAGTATTGCAAAAATAAAAAGAGAAAAAGGGAGCAAAAAAGAAATTTTGAAAACGTACTAAATGGATCAAAAAGGGTCTCATGGGTGTGCGATAATTGGCAGGTAGGAGACGGGAAAAGAGCACTGATTCGACTCGACACCATGTGAGAGACTCCTAATTATAGGGCACGAAGAGATTTTGTATATCAACTATTTTTAAATCCTTCAACAACTATATAGTTGAGAGAGACCACCTAGAAGAGTGGAGGCAGTCAAAACGCACTTTTGGATGACGGTGTTCACTCGAGTAGAAAACATTAGGCAATTGAAAATGACGGATTTGTTGCGCTTCAATTCTTAGATTTGTTTTATTTTGATTTTGGACTTGATTCGAGTTGGAAATGGATGCAAAACGGGAGAAAAGAAGAAGAAGAAGATACAAAGAAGAAAGTCGTAAAAAATACTTTAGTTGAAGTTTTGAGAGGGGTTGTCAGACAGGTGAGAGCACTTTGATTTATAGGTCTCTTGCCAACGAAGTTTAGTGTTTTACTAGGTCATGGATACGAAAAGTTTCGCTTTTTTTGTATAGTCAAGACTGAGGAAAATGTATATTCTTTTGGAAATGGGGGCAGGGGAATAGCAAGGACCAGAGTTACGGAGAAGGAGATCTCGTTGAGAATATGTTCAGCTGACTAGGGGAATGCTCATTTTTGAACTGGAAAGTCACAAAAACGCAAATAACTTTTTCACGAGATCGTTAAGCAAAAACAGAATACAGATATGAAATCAGGGCAAAATTTCCGGTCTAGTGATATATATCTCGACCCGGGATCCTTCCCTAGTGAAACAGTCTCAACTGAAAACATAGTGCCTGAAAATGGAAATGATAAATCTGAAAATCTGAAAATTCAGAAACGAACAGTAACTGATATCTAGTTTTAGAACGAGATTACTGTAACTACAGTTACCAAAATGTTGGAAGTATTTCCCTACAAATATTTTGTGATAGTTTTCATTGTTCTCTGGAAAAGAAAGGATTTATAATATTTTCAATACTTTTCCAAAGAGCGTTTTCTCGTTTCTCGAAGTGTAACAATAGTTTTTGAAATCATATTTTCTTCTCTTTTTTCCCACCTCTCAATCATATTTTCTCTTTGTTTTAACTGAACAAATAATGAAATTATGCAGGAAATGCTCGTGAGCATCAGCTGACAATTAATCATTTTGCGGTTGACACATTCTCTCTTCTCTTCTCGTCGCATCTGTTTCATTTATTGTATAACGTGTAACAGGTGTCTATTTTCTCTCTCATCCAGAGCATCAGAGCATCAGAATTCCTCCTTTCATTTCATTAATCACTTGAATGAATTCATCAATCAAAAAGAGAGATTACCAATAATCTACCACACGACAACCAATTAATTCTAATTTCTTCTTTTTCCAGGGTGGAGCCTTCTTCATGTGTTTTCGGTTTTTTCAAAACCAACGACAACGAGGAGAATACGAATTGGAGCACAGGTTCGAGCGAGGTCCGTCTGGTCGCGTGCCGGTCGCTCAGGCCGCCCATCAGAAGCTCAACAAGAATCCAATCACATAACGATTATGAACCGATTGGGGAAACGGAAAATATAGTTTTTAATACAGAAAGAACGGGTTTGGATGGGTCGGTGCCTTCGTTGGTTTCAGGTAATTTTTCTTATTCGAATTTTCAAGTTTGAAAATTGAAATCTGAGGAGAAAAATAAAAATCAGAAAGGAAAACATTGATGAGATCAAACAATTCAAAGCTTTCAGAGGATCTAAACATGAGTTACTGTAGTCACCGTAATACAACATCCATCAGTCGAAAACTCTTGAAACTTTTATAAACCGACTACACAGACATTTTCAAAATTTTTAATTTTTAATATCACAGTCTTAACAACTTTGAAAATGAAAAATGCAGCTTTCTTTTCCTATTTTTGAAGTGTCTTCATAACTCGGTTCATTCTGACCCTTTTCACTCGAATTTCATATCAATCCTACTCATTTTCGATGTTCTATCCATTTCCGTCGAAAAAACCGGAAAAATCCGTCTAGTCTCGAAAATCGTCCTTCGCTCCAAGAACTCATTTTCCATTTTGGTTCATGAGAGATCGACGCGAGGAAAAGTGGGCGGAGCGATCTCACACACAAAACATAGTGAGCGGCGGAACCCGGGATATGTCGGCTGCAACTGTAGCATTAACAAAATTGGAAAGCAAGCCGACGGCCATGAAATTGTGGCCAAGTTTTAGTGATTTAACGAGGAGCAACCGCTGAAATCGGAGAATAAGAAAAGTATTTCAGGTCCTTCAACATTTTTGCATTTTGCTGTTTCCCCTGCACCAACATATTCATTTCGAGATGAAGATGAATGTTCATCAACTGAATGTGATACATCTGATGATGAAGATCCAACAATAACTCCATCAAATTGGCGTCATTCCTCTCCAACTCTTTCAATTTGTACTCCAATATTAACTGCCCGTCGGTCGAATTCTTACTCATCTATTCCCACCATTGATCGTACGATTAGCGAAGATTCGATGCTGGTTGTCAAACGTTTGTAGCTTTTATTTTCATTCTTTTTAGTTAAAATGTTATATTTATTCCAATTCTCTTTTTCATACGGGATCTTTCTTTTCTAGTTGTATATTTTCTATTCCGATTAGTCCCAGAAACTCTTTCTCTCATTGACAATTCTACCGTAATCTCTCATGAACATTCTGCCAATTTGTCATTTTCTTTCCTTCCTCCCTTCTTTTTTCATATAAATGTTTCCTTATTTCTCTCCTTCCCAATCCTTTTTCTGGTAATAATAAATTTTCTTTTTGGGGAAAAAGCAAGAAAATGTGATCCATAGAAAAAAGGAAGACGACTGATGATAGATGGTGATGATTTGAAAGTGGTTAGTCAGGAGAAAACAAAAAAAGAAAAAGAGGAGAAGAGTGATGGTGTACATGTAGAAGAAACTAATCCATGAGGGGGTTATGATGGTGGAGCACTCGCATCAATTCTCGAGAAAAAATAAGGGGGAAGGAAAGGTTTTTTCTTGTGGAGGCAATGTTTTTAGAGCCAATCGGAATATAAATAAATTAAACATAAATTGAAATCCCACCTTGTTCATGTAAAAGAGATATCAGAAAAGTTAAAAATGGGAAACTTCAGGAAAAATCTTTCTGGCTCATCATTACTATTTCAGTGTCTGGTGTATAATTTGGAACTTCTGATATATGCCAAGGAGATATTGTGTTAAATGAAGATCACATTCAGTTGATGAACATTCACCTTTATCTCGAAATGAATATGTTGGTGCAGGGGAAACAGCAAAATGCAACAATGTTGAAGGAACTGAAATATTGTTCTCATTCCCCGTCGTTAATGCTTTTTTTTGTGTCGAATCACTAAAACTTAGCCACAGTTTCATGGCCGTCGGCGCACTTTCCAATTATGTTAATACTACAGTTGCAGCCGACAAATCCCGGGTTCCGCCGCTCACTATGTTTTGTGTGTGAGAACGCTCCGCCCACTTTCCATAGCGTCGATCTCTCATGAACCAAAATGGAAAATGAGTTTTCAGAGCGAAGGACGATTTTCGAGACTAGACGGATTTTTCCGATTTTTTCGACGGAAATGGATAGAACATCGAAAATGAGTGATATTGATATCGCATTAGAGTGAAAAGGATCAGAATGAGTTATGAAGCCACTCATAAAAATAGGAAAAGAAAGCAACACTTTCCAAATTTTGACTTATTTTACTGTGATATTTGAATAGGAATTGCTTTAAAATGTCTGTGTAGTTGGTTAAAACTGTCCGAAATTATCATATCGTAATCACATGACATCAAACATAATGTATCTTCTTACCGGGCGAACCGAATGAGGTTGGTCTCAATGATCTCGCGAAAACCAAAATCATTAAAATTTATTTCAGCGTTTCTCTTATGACGGATGCAGATTTTGATGTGAAGGTCTATTTTTTAACGAGCTACCAGAACATAATCACCATCGCCTACGCAATTATATTCACTGCGTCCTGAAACGAGCCTCGAAATAGGGATTTCGTTTTTATTTCAATCCTTTGAACTTTGGTACATCTGACGAAAGATAAACTACTTCCAAACTCGTTTATCCATCGGAACTTGAAAATTTCCACGATTTTGAACAACAAAACAAGGAAAACTACTAAATGAATAAAGTTGTCAAACGTGTAATTTGTACTATCCGATTTCGAACAAAACGTGGCAAACTAGACCCCCGATGACTTTCCCACTGACACCATAGTCTAATTAGACCAACTTGAGGAAATACCGATTCAAAAAGCAATCAGTACCCGACACGTCATGTCTACTTTCCCGCATTTCGGAACTGCTGCTATCCACGTTGGACAAGAACCAGAACAATGGGATATGAATCAGGTTGGTGTTCAACTTTCTATTTTTCAGTCAAAGATACTTTTTCAGGTGGTTCCACCTATTAGTATGTCGACTACTTATAAGCAAGACAATCCAGGAGAACCAGTGAAACATGATTACTCTCGGGCTGGAAATCCATCTCGTGATGTTCTTCAGAAGAATTTGGCTGCTCTTGAAGATGCCAAACACTGCAATGTATTTGCTTCTGGTCTCGCCGCGACGTCTGCAATCATCAATTCCTTGAATCGTGGAGATCACATTGTTTGTTCTGATGATGTTTATGGAGGAACTCAGAGGTATATCAATAAAATTGCTGTCTCGAAACATGGTTTGGAAGTAACTTCTATCGATTTGACGGAAATCGAGAATTTGGAGAAGGCAATAAAGCCAAACACCAAGATGGTTTGGTTTGAGTCTCCATCGAATCCACTTCTGAAAGTTGTTGATATTGCCGCCGTCGTTCATGTTGCCAAGAAGGCAAACCCAGAAATCGTCGTAGTTGTTGACAACACATTTATGACACCATACTTCCAACGCCCGATTTCTCTCGGAGCTGACGTCGTCGTTCACTCGATCACAAAGTATATCAATGGACATTCTGATGTTGTAATGGGAGCTGTTATCACTGATAATGATGAATTCCAACAACATCTCTTCTTCATGCAATTAGGTTTGTTTCTTTCTCTAACGTTCAAATAATTTCTCTTCTTATTTCAGCCGTCGGAGCAGTTCCATCCCCATTCGATTGTTTCCTTGTGAACCGTGGACTCAAGACTCTTCATATCAGAATGAGAGCTCATTATGAGAATGCATTGGCTGTTGCCAAGTATCTTGAAGCCAATGATCGTATCGAATCAGTCCTTTATCCAGCACTTGAATCTCATCCACAACACCAAGTTCATCAAAAACAAACGAAAGGAATGTCTGGAATGATTTCATTCTATTTGAAGGGAGAACTCCAACAGAGTCGTTCATTTTTGTCTGCTCTCAAAGTATTCACATTGGCTGAATCTCTCGGAGGATATGAATCACTTGCTGAACTTCCATCCATCATGACTCATGCTTCAGTGCCTGCTGAAACTCGTGCTGTTCTTGGAATCACTGACAATCTCATCCGTATTTCTGTCGGAATTGAGGATCTTGATGATTTGATTGCTGACTTGGATCAAGCTTTGAAGATTGCAATTCCATGAAATTAAATACTCGCTTATACTCGTCCTTTCCCAATGTGCACCTTTTTTATGATAAAAATCAGTCTCATAATAAATTTTTTCTGTGAATCTGAGTTTTATGAACTTAAAAAGAAATTGTACTGTAAATGATGTTTTTGAATTCAGTTTATCATTTTAATTCCATCAAAAACTTAAAAACTAACGTGGCTGATGACGTCTCAAGTATCCAAAAACTAAGCAGAAGACCACCAGTTGCACTCAATTCAAACTACCTTATCTATTATCTCATCTACGAAAAATCTGTGTTTCATTTTAATTACTTCCTTGTCATTAACTTCCTGGTCTCTATGTTTCTTCTGCACTTTCATATGGGTCAGTTTTAGAAAAAATGGTCAGATGAGAGATTGTGTGTTCCGTGTTCGTAGGTTGTTGACCATGTAAATGATCAGTGGTTTTCAGATCCTGAACGGAACACGTTTCTCAACTTTTGTGAGGGACTGTTCTGATTCTGGGAAAGTCATGATTTGATAGAGCAGTAGTTATCAAAGAATTGATTGAGAACACAACAATTCTTAAAACAGGAAACTCGAATTACATACTTCAAAACCCAAATGAAAGTCTCCTGAAGTCTCGAGACTATCAAACCGAATCTAGATAGTTACATTCATTTTGTTTGTGATCTTAATCTTCTCAACAAATTTCCAAAGATGCAAGAATATTCTTTTGTTATCTTTTTTCATTTCCAAGGTCATTAACCTACACGTCGACATGCGTAATTGTATTCAACTAACAGCCGAAAATTCATTATTTGACCTCTGAAAGATTGATGTTGAATGAATCAGCGACCTTCTCACTTTCTTCTATTTTTAAAATTTCAAGATTTCAAAATATCCATTATTTCAAAAACACATAAAATAGTTACACAATAACAATGGAATCCGAACGATGGAATGCCAACTGCCATCATTGACTCATCTTCTTGTTGTGACGGAAACTGGTCCAAAGTTTGAAGTTTTGGTGTTCAGGAATCAAGGAAAAAACTTTAAATGGAGCAATAATCAACAAAGGCATCAGAAGATGATAACGATATCTTCTGGAGCTTCTGTAAACCTGAATCCCGATTACTAATCTTCTCAGCTCCTAGATTCTTGAACTTCTCAGATATCTTGAACGCTATTTCCAACTCAACACGACGCACCTAATGTTTCCATTCAACTCAATAATTCGTTCTCGTTTTGATCTCAAAAGTAAACAAAACAACCACTTTCTCCTTCTACTTCCCACATCCAGTTTCTCCAAGTGACCTTTTCCAAAACATTGAGTAAAATAAGAAGATAGTATTCATCTGAATTTCCACTTCCTGGTTTCTCTATGTACCACTTCAAAGAAATCCTTTTCTCTGTTTCTTCTGACAAGATCTTTTTCTCTTTTCCCCCAACAAACAAACAATAAAAACAAAGTGATTGATGACAAAGTGGGCAGAGCCTATTCGTATAACCAACTGGTGACGAACCTATCCACATAGGCGGTACCTTCTGGACTGACGACACTATTTATTGATGTTCCGTGAGACGGATTTTATCATTCTTTGAAATGTTCTCCCTCTCATTTCCATTCCTTTACCACCCAAGAGATCTCTCCAGGTCTAAATAATGTCTCTATTTCAGAAAATGAACCGTTTCATCCTAGCTGCTTACCTTCTTGTCGCCATCTTCGCTGTCTCCGAAGCAGCTCTTGCTCAACAGAAAGTCAAGGTGAATACTTCAGAGAATTCAGCTGACTTTAACCAGGAATTTTTAGGACGGAGCCAAGCTTGAAATCGACGCTTTCAAGGGAGCCAAGGCCATCAAGAGAACTGTCCCAGCCGGAGAGCAAATCTTCCATTTCGAAGGAGAGCACAAGGGATCATTCGTCGATGGAAATGGAAAGAAGGTCGAATCATCAAACTATGAAGCTAAGGATGGAGTCCTCGTTATCAAGAAGTTCACCAAGGCTGATGTTGGACAATACTCTGAGCACCCAGCTGTAAGTTACCCAAGTCTCCTTAAGCCACTTCAAAATTCTAACGTTTCAGAAGAACATCGAAACCAAGCAAGCCAATGGAGACGTCTCCGCCGTTGCAGGACTTACCCTCAACATCTCTCTTGAATAAATGACGTTTGTATTTTGAACCGTGCAATATAAGCATCTTTAATAAATTTTCTTTTCATCAATAAATTCATTTCGACACCTCTTTTGTCTGGTTTTTCTTGTAAACAAACAATAAACAAAGTGATTCAGAAACCTGAGAGGCGTGACCTCTATTCACCCAACAGGTGACATATAAATCAGTTTGATGTCTTCTTTTCGCTCATCTTCAGGCTGTTGGCATGTCTTTTTCATTCATTCCCAACTTTATTTCCCAAACATTTTCCAACATTTCTCAGTATTTCAGAATGAATCGCTTCATAATCTGCTCTTTCGTGCTTCTTGCAATTTTTGCTTTCTACGGAGAGGCTTCTGTTGCTCGCCAACGCGTCAAGGTAAGTACAAACATTCTTGTGATCCCCCCCCCCCATATATGTCTTAACTCCGAGTAAAGCCTAGAACATATCCAAGAAGATATCTAGAAGTTTCCGTACATTTTTCTTTCCAGGAGGGAGAAAAAGTGGAGCTTGCAGTCTTCAAGGGAGCCAAAGCAATCAAAAGAACCGTCCCAGCCGGAGAGCAAATCTTCTATTTTGAAGGAGCTAATAAGGGATCATTCGTCGATGGAAATGGAAAGAAGGTCGAGTCATCCAACTATGAAGAGAGCAACGGCCATTTGATTATCAAGAAGTTCACTAAGGCTGATGTTGGATTTTATGCTGAGCACCCACCGGTAAGAACTCCCAAGTTGAGTTTCACGATTAAAAAAACAATTTCAGAAGATCATCAAGACCAAGACCGACGATGGATTCTCTGCCGTTCCAGGACCAGTTCTTCAAATTTCTCTCGAATGATTACATTTCCTTTTTTTCAACTGATAACTAAGCATTGAATAAATTATAATTAAGACGAAAAAGAGTTATCGTAACGGGATTAAATAGGTAAAGAGTGCAACAAAGTGATTCAGAAACCTGAGAGGCGTGACCTCTATTCACTCAACAGGTGACTAATAAATCAACTCGATGTCTTCTTTTCTCTCTTCTTCAGGCTATTGGGATGTTTTCATTCATTCATTCCCAACATTATTTTACAAACATTTTCCAACATTTCTCAGCATTTCAGAATGAATCGCTTCATAGTCTTCTCTTTCGTGCTTCTTGCAATTTTTGCTCTCTACGGAGAGGCTTCTATTGCTCGACAACGTGTTAAGGTTAGTAAAAGCATACTTGTGATCCGGGGTATGCCCTATCTCCGTTTTTCAAAGATCTTCAATTTATGAGTAAAGCCTAGAACATATCCAAGATGACATCTGGAAGTTTCCGAACATTTTTCTTTCCAGGAGGGAGAAAAAGTGGAGCTTGCAGTCTTCAAGGGAGCCAAAGCAATCAAGAGAACCGTCCCAGCCGGAGTGCAAA
Source organism: Caenorhabditis latens (assembly GCA_002259235.3). NCBI lineage: Eukaryota > Metazoa > Nematoda > Chromadorea > Rhabditida > Rhabditidae > Caenorhabditis > Caenorhabditis latens. Next base: position 12,360,748 of record CM056093.1, on the reverse strand, counting down.
TCTTCCATTTCGAAGGAGTTAACAAGGGATCTTTTGTTGATGAAAAAGAGAATAAGATCGATTCTCCGAACTATGAAGAGAGCAACGGCCATTTGATTATTAAGAAGTTCACTAAGGCTGATGTTGGATCTTATGCTGAGCACCCAACGGTGAGAACTCCAAAGTTTAATTTCAAAATTTAGCAAATGATTTCAGAAGATCATCAAAACCAAGACCGACCATGGATTCATTTCCGTTTTAGGACCAGTTCTTGAAATTTCTCTCGAATAATTACACTTCTTTTTTCATTATTCACTTTAAGAAAATGCTTGAAAACTTTTGAAGACTGATACAATATTGACTTAATAACCGTTTTTGGCTACATTCTCCTCCATGTTCTTCGAACTTTGACATCATTATCATCACTTTCTCGCTCGTCTTTATAAATAAAGAAAATCAGAAATCAATCGACAGTTGTTCTTTCTTTTCTTTCTATTTCACAATGCCTGCTGACAACAAAAGAAAACGACAATTCCACTCCAGAACTCATGCCATCCAAGTGAGTTATTTCCCAGAAAAAATAGAAGATGGAGATCAAAAGTTTAGGTATTGGAGGGGATTGATCTCACAAGGGAAGTACACGAAGTGTCGAGTTGAACTTTTTCTATAAATGTGACTTTATGTAATTTCGACCCTGAGGATTCCAAATCTGAAAGAAAAATCTGCAAAATGTTCCCCTGGACCGAGTTATGAGCCGTCAAACTTTTCCTATGGTTAAGCATTTCACCACGGGACCCACGGTCTGCCGAAGTGTCACACACAACATAACCCTAAATTTCCCAACCATCGGTGGCGCAAGGGTTGTGGGCGCGTTTAGTAGTCGGGAGGCTATGGGTTCGGTCTCCATGATTTTCCAATTTTTTTTTGCATTTTTTCCAGCCATCACAAAAGACGTATGAATGGTTTTTTCTTCTATTTTTCAAACACACAGCCTAGTAATCATCAAAATGAAATACTTTACGTGAAAAAAACAATAATTTTTTTTGAGTCGAACTTCGAAGTCGACCATCATGTGACTGGGCAAAACTTTGAATAAGTTCAAAAAAAAGTTATTGTTTTTTTCACGTAAAGTACTTCATTTTGATGATTACTAGGATGTGTGTTTGAAAAATAGAAGAAAAAACCATTCATACGTCTTTTGTGATGGCTGGAAAAAATGCAAAAAAATTGGAAAATCATGGAGACCGAACCCATAGCCTCCCGACTACTAAACGCGCCCACAACCCTTGCGCCACCGATGGTTGTAAAAGGTAGGGTTATGTTGTGTGTGACACTTCGGCAGACCGTGGGTCCCGTGGTGAAATGCTTAACCATAGGAAAAGTTTGACGGCTCATAACTCGGTCCAGGGGAACATTTTGCAGATTTTTCTTTCAGATTTGGAATCCTCAGGGTCGAAATCACCTACGGTCAAATTTATAGAAAAAGTTCAACTCGACACTTCGTGTACTTCCCTTGTCAATGGGAAGACCTATGCAATCACTGGAACAACTTCTGGAATTGGGGTTGAAACTGCGAGAGCATTGATATTAAAAGGAGCTCATGTTGTGATGATTAATAGAAATATTAAAGAATCTGAAAAGTTGAAAGAGAAGTTTTTATTGGAAAAACCGGATGCTCAAATTGATATCGTTGAGTGTGATTTGAATTCACTGGCGTCTGTTCAAAGTGCAGCTGAAAAGTATTTGGAGAGAAAATGGTAGTGATAAGGAGGCAAACTTTATTTGTTTTATGGGTTTTTGAAGGAAACTACATGGATTGATACTGAATGCGGGAGTATTCGGGCCAACGGCTAAAACGACGTCAGATGGATTTGAAGCTCATTTCGGGATAAACCACTTGGCGCATTTTATTGTGAGTTTCAGGTTTTTAATGTTTCAGTCGTAAACGATTATTTTATTTAAATTTTTCAGCTCATCAAAGAAATGCTTCCAGTTATCCGCGAATCTTCTCCATCAAGAATTGTGATTGTCACTTCTATGTTGAGTAAACACACATGTGTCAAACCGAGTCAAAGTCTGGAAAATAAATTGGAAACTCTGTGTCCAATGGATGCTTCTGAATGGTATTTCCGACTGTATGCCAAATCGAAAATGTGTAATATGCTGACTGCATTCAAACTTCATCGAGATGAATTCAAAAACGGGATCAGTGTCTATTCAATTCATCCAGGGTCCGGAGTTCGGACTGATCTTCATAGAGACTTCGGACTCTGGAGTATCACAAACTTCCTCTCGATTCCATTCACAAAAGATGCAAGTCAAGGAGCAGCGACAAGTGTTTACTGTGCAACTCATCCAGAAGTCGAGCATGTTTCTGGAAAATATTGGGAATCTTGTTGGGACGATGAGAAGAATCTGGATAAGGCAGTGGCAAGAGACGAGGAACTTCAAGATGAATTATGGAAGTATTCAGAAGAGTTAATTGAGAAATCTGTGGGAGCAACGAACAAAAACTCTGATAACAACATGGAAAATGTCCGTTTATGATCGCAAAATCATTGAAAAAAAACGTTGAAATATGCGTTTTTCTCGAATAAAGATAACAACCTCTGTTTGCTTCCTTCTTCCTTCTTTTTTCTTTTTCTTTTTTAGAAAAGCAAGCACAAATCACTCGTGCTCTGTTCTTCTTCGTCTCTTGACTACATATTCTATTTCAGTTGCTCGTCACCTTTTTGTTTTCTCTTCCTCTTTTTCTTTTTCCTTTTTTGTTCGTATAAAAAGAAGGCACATATCATTTCCCCCACATTCTTCCTCTGAAAAATGTCTGATGATTCAATTAGAACGAGAAAATTCAATGGAAGAACGTATGCTCCTTTTGTAAGTCGCTCCTTCTTTATTTCTTAGTTTGATCTTCGTATTTTCAGACTATAAAAGGAGTGAATCTAGCTGGAAAAACATTTGTAATAACTGGAACAACTTCAGGAATTGGAATTGAAACTGCAAGATCATTGGCACTGAATGGAGCTCATGTTGTGATGTTGAATAGAAATCTCGTGGAATCTGAAAAGTTGAAAAAGAAAATAATTGAAGAAATGTATGATGCAGAGATTGATATAATTGAATGTGATCTGAATTCGTTGAGATCTGTGAAGAAGGCGGCGGATGAGTTCATTGAGAAAAATTGGTGAGGTTTCAAGAGATATCAGTGATGAGTAAATCAGAATTCAGGCCAATTCACTGTCTCATTCTGAATGCTGGAGTATTTGGAACAGCTTCTAAAACTACTGTAGATGGACTTGAATCTCATTTTGGAATCAACCATCTTGCTCATTTTTTGGTTTGTTTGCCCTTTATGAATATCTTTTTTTTGTTTAATTTCAGCTGATCCGAGAACTTCTCCCAATCGTTCGAAACTCAAATCCATCAAGAATAATTCTAGTTTCCTCCTCAGTTCATGCTAATTGTGGAGTGTCTCCCACTATGTCGATCGAAGACAAAATCAAAATATTATGTCCAGAAAGTCCATTAGATGCATCATGGTTTCGACTATATGCTCGTTCCAAAATGTGCAATATGTTGATTGCATTCAAACTACATCGTGATGAGTATATCAATGGCATCAGCACGTATTCAGTTCATCCTGGAAACGGAGTCAGAACTAATATATTCCGTGATTCGTGGCTTGTCAGTCTCGCCAGTTTCTTATCAACTCCATTCACAAAAAACATCAGTCAAGGGGCGTCGACGACTGTTTATTGTGCTGGGCATCCAGAAGTGGCGAATATTTCTGGAAAGTATTGGGAATCGAATTGGGACGACGAGAAGAATTTATATAAAGAAGTGGCAAGAGATGAGAAATTACAAGATGAATTATGGAAACATTCTGAGAAATTATTGGATAATTTATTAGAGGATAGGAAGAATTCGTGTCTTTTTGAATGTTGATTTGAAATTCCTGCTTTGAATAAATATATTTTATTGCATCACGCTTGTTTACACTGTTTTACAATCAAATAGTAAGCATTTTCATCACAAAAGTTTCTTCAAAAGTTCATCCGAATGAGTCCAAAGAGCATCTTGAAGTCCTTCATCGTTAGCCAAAGCCTTATCTAGTTTAGATTCGTCATCCCAACAAGAATCCCAATGTTTTCCAGAAACATTTGCAACTTCTGGATGAGTTGCACAGTATAACGTAGTTGCTGCTCCTTGACTAATCGATTTAGTGAAAGGAGATATCAAAATACTCGCGAACCAAGCCAACCACGAGTCTCTGAATATACTAGTTCTGATGAGTGCTCCTGGATGAACGGAATATGTGCTGATTCCATTTGAGTGCTCATCTCGATGCAATTTGAATGCAGTCAACGTGTTGCACATCTTCGAACAAGCATAAAAACGATACCAATTGGATTCTGATGGGTCTTCTGGGCAGAGAACTTTGAGTTTTTCTTCGTTTGGCAGAGATGGATCAATTGCGGTCCGTTGATTTGCTGTGGATGAAAGGATCACAATTCTGGATGGAGATGATTGACGGACTGTTGGAAGAAGTTTCTGGATCAACTGAAATGTAATTGGTGTCAAGATGAAATAATTTCTGAAAAAATTACGAGATAGTGGGCGAGATGATTGATTCCAAAGTGAGATTCCAATCCATCGGAGGTTTTCGGAGAGGCAGTCCCACAAACACCAGCATTCAAAATCAGACAATGAATTGGCCTAAAAATAGTATAACTTTTTCTATTATTTTTCTCGTTCAGCATCTACTTACCATCCTCTCTCAATATACTCATCAGCTGCTTTCTTCGTCGATTTCAACGAATTCAGATCACATTCAATTATATCAATCTTTGCTTCAGCCATTTCTTCATTTATTTTCTTTTTCAACTTTTCGGATTCAGCTACATTTCTATTGAGCATAACGACATGAGCTCCATGCAAAGCCAATGATTTCGCTGTTTCGACTCCGATTCCAGCTGTTGTTCCAGTGACAACAAATGTCTTTCCGGTTAAGTTAATGCCTTTGGTAACCGGAAAAATTTAAAATTAGTTGGTTAATGAGTTTAAGAAAAATCTGGATACCTGGTCAGCGTCTGCATATGAATCGAATTGCCGTTCACGAACATCGCTCGATGACATTTTGTGCAGAAGAATCTTCTCAAAGTGAAAATGAAACAAATAGTTTTGCTTGTTTAGGAAAAGAAACCGAGAAGAAACGCAGACGGATAACATCTTTTAGAGCATGTGGAGAGTGAGTAGACGCAGGATTCTAGTCTATTTTGTGATTTGGTGACTGAAGAGAAAACGTTGCACTAGTTGACAAAGTACAGATATAAAACAGTACCATGAGAAAACTAAATGTAGATTCCACGTTGGAAAACGGTGGTTTCTCCGTGGAGTTTACAACGTGAAAATGATATTTGGAAGATTGATTCACGTGAAATATTTCACCGATGTAGCTTCCACGTTGAAAAACGGTGGATTCTCCGCGTAGCTTGAAAGAACACAATTAGTGATTCACGTGAAATATTTCACCGATGACGTGTAATTTTCCGTCCGAAAACTGTTAACATGGCCTCGAACAGCTCTGAACTGAACTGCTCCAAAATCGTGGATCCCCCAAAAACCACCTCAGCAATCTGAAAGAATCCAATTTATTCTGCTTCCATTGGAAACAAAATGAAGAAGTTGCTTTCTTTATTAAAGAAAGATGCAATTCTTGTTCGACGGAACAAAATATGGACCATGTTCGAAGTCATCATACCTGTTGTGATCCTTCTGCTCCCTCTGTTTGTTCTTGAAGAGGTTTGATAAATTTAGAGGGAAAGAGAACAATGATTGTTTCAGAAATATCTATTGGCTTACAAAGACCAACAAGAAGAGAAAAAGTCTTTGAAAGCTCTGACAGGATCAATTAACGAGGTGGAGTTAGTAGAAGTGGTTCCAGATATTGTTGTTGCTGTCGATGGATGTCAAGTCCCTCCGGATCTTGATCTTCGAATTTAGTGAGTTTTAAGTTGGATAAAATTCAGTTTTAACTACACACTTTCCAGTGAGAAATACGTTGGAAATCATACAAGACCCGACAGAAAACGATTTTCGAAGATTGTGAAGAACCAGGCGAGACAATGCAAACCGTGAGTACAGAGCAAGTAGTTGTTTGCACTGACTCTTGAATTTCAGAATTGGAGGAGTATTCGTCACTTCAGAAGGTGTTGATATGATTGTTCCAGCCACAAGCGATAAGATAAACGATTTGAAAAGGCCAATTGTCTCCACGTAAGATGGCATTCACAGATGCAATAAACTAGGTTTTGTTTTCAGACCAGATAGGAACACAGCTTCCATCTATGCTTCATACATTCCATATTTGTACAAAGCGATGAGTATTAAATTCAGAAAAGATGCAGAAGCCGTAGGTTTCACGCCATTAAGCGATCGAGACAGAATCAAGACAATCTATATTTATTCGGAGAATGAGCACAGCATCTCGTTTTTCGGATTTATGCCTCTTTTAATTGGTTTATGTATCACTCTTCCAGTTATCAATACAGTGAGAACAATGACTGTCGAAAAGGCGACTATTCTGGTAAACAGGCGAAATTTGATCTGAAAACGCTATTGTTTTCAGCCATATCTCAATTCAATTGGCCTCTCTCGGACATTGTTTTATGCGGAGCATTTGATATTTTCAACTGTCAAGTCGGTTATTCTTATTTTACTAGTCATCGCTGGCTACTGTATCCTTCTTACGGTAATCTATGTTTCCTTTCTCTTTAAGACATGCGAATTCCAGAGATTCAACACATTCTGGCTTGTGTTCGGTGTTTTTGTCTACATCGTCGCATCCGTTTCATTCGCAATGTTCATCTCTGCATTCTTTTTGAAACCAAGAAGAGCAGTGGAAGCAATGGCGTTGATTTGGATTATCTCCATCTACTTTGCAACATTTTATTATAGTCCAAAAGGATGGAAAACTATTCCGTATTCATTGAATTTGAATCAAGCCCTTATCTCGTACATAAAGGCGATTGAACCACATTTTGTGAAAGGTTCGTTTTGAGAGTGGGAAGTTTGAAACAAAAAATGAATTACAGATGATGGAATGTCTTTTTCTGATGGATTTACAAGTGGTCGAGATGATCAGTATGCTTGCATTGTCTATCTACTAATCATGGTTTTTGATGCTGTTCTTTTCTCCGTCGGAAGTGTTTTCGCATCGAAGTTAGTGGACAAAACATCCGATTATGTTGTGAAAATGTTCTGGAAGAGGGTAATAAAAATGACAAGATATCAAGATTTTTCTAAAACGTATTGGTTCAGGTGAGACATGTGGATGAGACAGAGAAAACAACGTCAACCGCGGAGACGAGTGATGCTGAAGGAATTCTACTTGGAGAAGAAGTTGTAAAAGGACGAAAAAATGCAGTTTCAGACATTGAATTGAACGCTCTGATAAAGGTTAGAGGCATTTTTCAAACTCAAATCTCAACAGTTTTGGTTTGTTTCAGATTTATGCAAAGGGAGAAACAGCAGTGAATGGGTTATCAATGAGAGCAGTCAGGGGACAAGTCTCGGTTCTTTTGGGTCATAATGGATGTGGAAAGAGTACGACATTTGGAATGATTACTGGAATACTTCAACCAACAAGTGGTAAGGCTCAAATAATAAAATATATAGAAATGAATCTAATCGACGTTTAGGAACAATCACAATCGAGGGTGTTGATGCAGTGGAAAACCGTAAAATAACAAGAGAATCTGTTGGATACTGTCCTCAATATAATCCACTTTACGAGAAATTAACAGTAATGGAACACTTGAGACTAGTAAACACTTTGAAGGGAAAAAGTTCGGAAGGTTTTCAAGAAGACGCTGATAATTTGTTGAGTCAAATCTCGATGGAAGACAAGAAGAATGTAATTGCAAAGAACTTATCCGGTGGAATGAAACGGAAATTATCAGTTTGTATGGCAATGATTGGAGGGAGTAGAGTTGTTCTGTTGGATGAACCAACTGCTGGAATGGATCCAGGAGCACGATTGGATGTTCAGAAGATTTTGAATAAAGTGAAAGATGAACGGACGATTCTTCTGACAACTCATTATATGGATGAAGCTGAGAAACTTGGAGACTGGGTCTTTGTGATGTCACATGGTAAAATGGCGGCGTCTGGATCACTTCCGTTTTTGAAAAAGAAATATGGAGATGGATATGTGATGACGTTGGTGTTGGATTCAGATGACATTGTTGAAGACTCAATGCCAGTAGTCGAGAGATTGTCTACAGCATTTGTGAATGATGCGAAAATTGTATGTTACTTGTTTCAAAAGCATAATTAATACTGGAATTTCAGAAAGATCAACGTGGACAGATGATTGAAATCAGTCTTCCAGAAACCCAAAAAGACAAATTCTTGAGTCTTTTCAAAGCAATCGAAGCCATAATTGACAAACAATACGATTCAGAAGATCTGAGATATCTGTCGAGTGATTTGATGGAACCAGTCAAGAAGATGAAAATCGTTGCAATGGGAATATCGGTGAGCTCACTGGAACAAGTTTTTATCAAGATTGAGAAGGAATGTGATCGAGTATTGTATGGCATTGATGATGAAGAGAAGAGAGCAAAAGCTGAAAAGAACTTCAATTCACTTGCTGAGGCGAAGAAAGGTGACTAGACAATCTACTGAACTCTCTCTCATTCCAAGTTTACAGAGCCACCAATCGAAGGATCTTCTCTGATTTACCTCCAACTCAAAACGATTCTCTACAAAAGATTCATTCATCTTCTTCGGAATCCGAGTCAACTCATCATGCAATTCCTTATTCCTTGCCTTTTGTTGTATTTGATTTTCAAGAAGACTGCCATCAATCCGCCAGCTGACCCAACTGCTCTCATCAATAATTTCAATCTTTCCGGATTTCCCCCGTCCAAAGTCATTCTCCAATTCGAAAAAGCTCCAGATTCTAGAATCACTGATTACTTGAAACAGTTCCACCAGTTAGAAGTAGGAATAAATGTATTCAGGATCATTAAAAACATAAACTTCTTTCAGATTCACGAAGTTTCAATAAAAAAGAAAGTGGCTTCTCTCGTCAAGAATCAAACAATAACTGATAAGAAAATAGGACTAATAATTTCAGTTTTCGAGCGTCGAACAATAATTCATTACCACGAAAGAACGTCTTCTTGTCTTCCAATCGCATTGAATTTACTCGCAAATCTTAAATATATTCGGATTAATTCAACGACTCCAGTTGGAAATAATACGTTGTATGTCGAATTTGTTCCGATGAAAGCTGCCCAACTGGTAAGATTTTAAAAGCGAGGTTTCAAATAATTAAAAAGTTTAGACCGCGGTTCTCACAATTGGATCTTCTGTAAAGCTCTATCTACTCGCAACGTTACTTTCATTGGTTATTATTCCAGCAGTTCTGTTTCTGATTGAAGAGAAAACAACAAGATTCCAACATCAAGTAAATTCATTTAGGGTATTCTATGATCTGAAACTTACAATTTCAGCAAATGCTCACTGGAATTTCTCCAATTATTTTCTGGGTTGGAAGTATCATTTGGGATCACTTGCTCTATCTGATCGTCATAGTATACATGTGTATTCTGTTCTTCGTTTTTGGCACTTTCAGTGACTATCATCACTTGTAAGTTGAGAATATCATAGACAGTCTTCTGAACTGACTTTAAGAATCTACCTCTCACTATTCCTCTACTTTTTCGCAATGGTATCCGTTGTCTATCTCGTTTCTGTTTTCATCAAAACTCCGAGTACTGGCTCCACGTTTCTAGTGTTCCTTCGTATTTTCACTTTTGTGGTTGGATTCGGATTCTATGCGTATTTTTTGGTATTTAGCAAGGATTCACTTCTTTATATTAGAAAATGGGTAATACTATACGAATCTCGTTATGTTTCTAACTTTTTGTATTTCCAGTACGCTTTCGGACTTCTCGATCCTGGATTGGTTCTGATGTATGCGTTGAATAAGATCTATATGTGTCAAGCCAGATTAAGATTCGCGTTTTACACAGCACGAAAATTCATTTTTGGTTTCGATTCGATTTATGAATTTCCTGCTATCTGTGAGCATTCAGAACATTTATTTCAGTTTCAATTCTCAAAACTTTAATTTTCAGGGGTCGATGTGTCATATCTAATCCTTCTATCTATTCTCTTCTTCTGGTTTTTCGTAGCATTCCGTTCCCGAGTCTTCAAACGTCTTCTCACTGGATTCAAAAATGCTGAGCCTAGAGAAAAGAAGCGATATGTGAGTTTACGTTTGTACTGATGAAATACTCAAGTGGTGGATTTTCAGACAGTCGTTGATGAAGCTTCCACAACAAAAGGAGAAAGTTCTCAACTGGTCTTAAAAACCAGTCTAACAGGAAGTGTTCCGAGTACTCCGAGTGTTCCAGCGACGGCAACCTCTTCTGAAAGTTCTGCTCAAAACGGGAAACCAGTGGTTGTGGCAGAGGTGAGTACTTTTTTAGTATCTGGTATTCATCACACCATTCATATTTCAGCAACTCGTCAAAGATTTTGGAAAGCTGAGAGCAGTGAATGGGTTGACGGTTACTGTAAGAGAGAGGGAATGTTTCGGTCTTCTCGGACAGAATGGAGCAGGGAAGACGACGTCATTCGATATGTTGACTGGACTTTCGATTCCATCTGGAGGAACTGCGACTATTGCAGGAGAGAAAATAACGAATCGAATTGTGAGCTGGCTTTTTAATTGTAAGAAAACATACTTTATTATTTTAGCAAATCGGTTACTGTCCTCAATTTGACACTCTATTGGGCCAATTTTCTGGAAGACAATGTCTTCGAATCATTGCTCAACTACAGGGATATTCGAATTGTGAAGAAGTGATCGAGATGGTTCTGACGTGTATTGGAATGACGGAACATGCTGACAAAAAGATTCAGCATTGCAGGTATTCACATCAATTTATATAGTTTTGAACACTTTAAAAAACCATTTCAGCGGAGGTCAAAAGCGTAAAATCTCTGTTGGCATTGCCTTGATGTCTCGGTCTCCATGTGTTATGCTTGATGAACCAACAGCTGGAATTGATCCAAGAGCAAGACGAGAAATTTGGGATATTCTGCACAATATGAGAGAAAAAGGGAACAGTTCGATTGTATTGACATCTCATTCAATGGATGAATGTGAAGCTCTTTGTACTCGTATTGGAATTCTTCGAGAAGGAGATATGATTGCAGTTGGAAGCAGCCAGGAGTTGAAATCCAAGTGAGCAACTAAGCGTACTTTAAAGTCGAACAGTTATTTTTCAGATTTGGAAACTTTTACTTGATGACTATGGTATTACAAAACTTGGAACAGTTTAAAGCGGTGATGGAAGCAGTTGCTGAAAAGTGGCCGGATGCACTTCTGAAGACTGAACCAACTCAAGCCAACTTGAATATTGTTTTTCAGGTGAGAGATTTCTTGAATATCGGAAATTATTTTCTCTTTTCAGATTCCAAAAGGAAAGGGATCGAAATGGTCAGAAACTTTCAAGCAGTGTGAGGAGCTAGCAACTCTTCTTGAGGTATTTTATTGTTATTTTTCTTTAAAATGTTTCTTTTTTCAGATGGAAGATTTCATGCTTTCACAAGCAACTCTTGAAGACGCATTCATCCGATTGAATTCAGCGTAAAAACTGCATTTTTAATAAATTTTAATATTCCTTGTTCTTTTTTCGAGAAACCTGCATCAAAACTCAAAGAAGACTCTTTCCAGTCTTCTGCGCAAAATGATTTTTTACGAAATGTCATGAGAACTGAAAACTGAAAAAAAGAAAAAGAGAAGACTGAAAACCTATTCCTTTTTCATTCTTATTTCAAAATCTACCAAGGCTCGGAATGTGCTCCAACTCCAACTGTTATGTCGCATTTTTCAGTTATTACTGGCCATTATGTGGCTTCTTTGCCATTACTTTTCAAATGATTCTCCTGTATTTGATCTCTTATCGATCCCCTGCATTTCTGGATAATCTGAAATGTTTTCTTTACAACACTTCTTTTGTTCAAATTATTTTGATCACATCTGCATTCATTTCTCAACATAGACTTCTTTCAAATAGTAACAGTGCAGCAGTTTTGACGATTGGACCATGCAGTTACATCAGTCCAAGGTTCTGTTTCATCAATTATCACATTTTCATGGTAAGTAACGAACAGATTTGAAAATGTTGTTTCTTGTTTCAGGCAACAAGTTTCGCTGCTGGTTCTGCAATTTCCATCACAGTTTTGTTCCGTTTCTTGGTGCTCGTGCAGAATCAAGTGACTGCAAACCAAACTTATTTTATGGTGTTTGCATCATATATTGCTCCGTTAGTGCTATTGGTAATAGATTGTTGGGGAATTCCATTGATTCGAAAGACAGTTTCAGTTATTGCCATTCACTGACAACTGGGATTTTGAGTCAGTTCAGAGAATCACTGCAATCGAGCATCCAACGTATAATCTCTCGATTTATATACCATTCTCCGGTTTTGCAAATGCTGGAAGTCCTCAATTCCTATCAGCAACTCTTCTCCTTTCAATCGGAGCCTACGGAATACCAATTGGGTGTCTCTTCTTAACCAGAAAAGTTCTAGTTCTCATTCGTTTTCACAGACATATGTCGGAGAGAACTAAGAAACAAGCACAGACTCTGATTCATGGTCTGATTGTTCAATCCATGTTACCATTTATCTCCTATATTCCATCGTTTTCTGGTTATGCTTATACTCAAACAACTGGACGTGAACTCTTGTTTTGTGGTGGGTGATACCTGGGATTCAAAAGAGTTATAAAACTTTTATTTCAGAGCATTTGATTCTGGTGTCATCTGCATTCCCTGCATTACTGGACCCCTTCATTTCATTCTATTTTATAGTTCCTTATCGTCAAGCAATTCTTGAATTCTTCTTCCCAAAGCGGCAATGTCGAGTCACTTCCGTCACCAACAACTCAACTTCTGGATTTAATTAGACTACACTTTCTCATATTTACTTTTTTCTTCATCGTGAGATTTTGTCTCTTTGGTTCAAATTGTACTTTGTACCAAGTATGAGTTTCAAACTCCATTTTTCATAAAGCATGAATAATTTTAAAACATAAAAATGTGTAGTAAAATGTGAACACACATTTTTCATCATTCAAAGATCTTCTCTTCAAATATGAAAGATAAAAGAGCCAAACAGAATTTCCAAAGGTCCAAAAATGAACCCAATGAACCAATTTTCAACTTATTTATCATCACACTGCACACACAAAGTGGTAATAAAGTGTTCTAGTTAATAATAGTGTTTGAAATGTGATTATAAAATTGAATTATAGCATACATTTCCCAACAAATTTCTTGTTTTTTCACTCTCTTAAAATGTGCACGTCTTCCGAGTGTTATGTTCCATTTTTCAATATTTGGTGGTATTTTTATGGGGTGTTTGGATTGAGTTTTCAGATTATTCTAGTTATTTTAATACTTCGAAAACTTACAGTTTCTATCAGAAATCTGAAATTTTATCTCATAAACACTGCTTGTATTCAAATTGCTCTCGTCATTTTTTCCTTCACAACCCAACACAGATTCCTGACGAATAGTACAACATTGGCTATTCTTCCTGCTGGACCTTGTCGATATTTCAGACCAGAGGTCTGTTTTGCGAATTATCATATTGCAATGGCTTGTGGGTTGGCTGCTGGATTAGCTATTTTAATCACTGTCGTATTTCGTTTTCTATCTCTAACCCTGAGCCGAGTGACACGGAAGAGAAACATTTTATTGATATCACTATCCTATATTGCACCGATTTACGTGCTGGTAGGTTTTAGTTTGGATGTATAACAATATTATAGCTTCAAGTTCCAGATAATTCCATTCACTGCTCCATGGGATTTCCATAAAGTCCAACTGGCAACAGCACACGACCACCCTACCTATAACCTCACTCCATATTTACCATTCCCAGGATTTTCTGACGTCAAGAGTTTCGAATTCATCTCGGCAACACTTGTTATAAGTCTTGGTGGCTATGGAATCCCGTTGGGTTGTTTGATTCTCACTACTAAAGGACTGACAATAATCAGGAAGCATCAACATATGGCGGATAAAACAAAGGAACAAGCAAGAAAACTGATTCATGGATTGATAGTTCAATCTATTCTACCAGTTATCTCATATGTTCCCATGGTTTCAAGTTATATTTACACTCAAACAACTGGACAGGAAGTTCTTATTTCAGGTTGGTTAGAACGGGCTTAGAAAAGTCTTTAAAAATAATATTTCAGAGCACCTAACTCTTGTCACGAACGCGTTACCGGGTCTTATTGATCCTTTGATTTCTTGTTATTTTATTATTCCATTTCGACATGCCATTTTACATTTTTTATGCAAAAATCGAAGAGCACGAGATATTGTTGTCATAACAAATCACTCAAGTTCAGCTCCAACATAATTAATGTTTTTATTCTCGAATTGAATTGAAATCTACGAAATAACAATGTTTATTCTCAAACGTATTGACATGATTCATAATGTGGAATCAGATATTTTATATTAATTAATGCATTTGGGCCGCCCGTTCTTTCCAAATCATTTAGAGTTGATGTTATGATTTCCTCGATTTGACGTCCCTTATCATAATGAACACGATCTGATCTACTTCGAGATTGACGTACTGTTCCTGAATACGTCTTGTTTTTTAAAAAAGCAAAAACCAAAGAAACCAACTCAATGGAGGCAAAAGTTGACGATAAAATGGAACCAACTGTGCTCCGATTCCTTGCATCGAAGTGATTCTTGAGAGAGTTTTCAAACAGAATTTCTTCTTCTCAACGTCGAAAGAATAGAGACCAGCACGTACTCCTCTGACGAGTTGTGGTAGAACTGTCACTATAGATTGATGGTTTCGAAGAGCAATCAACAAATCAGTGATTCCAGTTTCAGCTACAAATCGGTATGGCTGAAATTTTGGAAATCGTGAATATAAGGTAGAGATGGAAACCTACATGATCTAGTAGAGACATTCCAGTTGAGAACTTTGCAAGTAGATTACAAACTGTTTCATTTTTCATTTGAGATGGATCTTTCGCCCATCGCAGTTCTCTTGGTCTGAAAATATATAAGTTTACCTGAAAACCCAACTAGGATCTTCTCACGTTTCTCCTGCTCCTCCAGAATGAACTATCCTCACATGAAGATCACCACGTGAAAAGAGAGCACGGAATTGACTACAGTCATCAGATACCTGGAATTCTGAGTAATTTGAATTCTTCTTTTTCAGTAAAATTTACATTTGAATCTACACTTCTCGACCGATTCGGAGCAATCATTGGTAATGGAACAACACTCGTATTCTGTTGAACGGACTGCCAAGAGAATGGAGGGACCTAGAAAAATGTAGAATGAAATGAGTTGAGTCATCTATAGGAACTAACTTTTCTAACAGCTGGAGCTCGAGGAAGACTTGATTTGATAGTTCGAATATTCTCTTTTACAATATCTCGATTTCTGACGTAATACCTTTTGGAAGTTGTCCAATCGGAAATGTCCGAGAAGTAATCGATCGGCTTTCTGGAAGAAAAAACAGGAAAAAATGATGAATGACTGAAAATCTACTAACGTTAATCTGATTGCTGGCAAGGACTTCTCTCGACATTCTCGATGAATTTTTGCCATTCCGACGGAGAAGAAGATTAAGAATATGACAGAATTTTAGAGAAGCCTTACGAGTGGAAAATATGCGTTGAATACACTCGATGTCCATGTCGTGTGTGAAATGACTCTTTTCACAGAGGAAATAGCATATTTTATGGGCCACTGAGTACTGCTTCCGGTCGCACTTTCTAAAATCTTGAAAATTTGTAAAAACATGACGAACAGAGTAGGCCCTATGCTGTTCTAAGGAGCGTCTCTGTGCTATGACTAAAACTCCAAAGAGTACCCAACCTAGAGGGTGACACTTTCTGCCAGTGGTCCAGGGACTTTCGCTCACAGTTAGCGCGCTCAACGAGGAACGTTTCGTTTCTGCGAGTACTCGCCTTGCCGTCATGCGGCCTCTTCTCTCCTCGCTACGCGTTTTTATACCGACCCGCTTCGTAGCAGCCGACACTTCGCGGGTTCCGCCACCCGCTATGTTTTGTGTGGGGAGAGGCTCCGCCCACAATAGACAGGGGAGAGAGAGACGGATGGTTTAGTGATCGAGTAGGCTATATTTACAGAATGACAACAAGTTTACGCTTCCGTGATGTTCATCTATGCACAATACCTCTTGTGCTAGCTTTTCATGGTGGTGAAGTTGGTAACAGTTTTGATAACAAAGTGGTGAACGCGGGTTCAAACCCCCCACAGTGAAAAATGAAGAAAAAAATCAGCTGACTGGTTGGATGCAAAATAAAACCTGGAAAATGAAAACACGAGAAAAAAACCAGTTATGTATGATTAATTATTTTCAGTTCTAATTTGTTTTTTGATTCCTCTATCTTCACAAGTTTAGGATAGATATCTCATGTTTTTTCTTCTTCTTGATTTCACACGCACCGGGTTCACATAGTCATTCCAATCATTCTCCAAATCACAAATCACACATAGTCTTCGTCAAGCTTACACACAATGAGAGACTATACAAACTACAACTATTTCTACCGGTCAGTCAACCTGCAAGGTCATACGGGCGGCCTATTCAAGACGAGAAGAAGAAGAAGAAGAAAACCCGCAGTAATCATCCTTTTTTTGTTGCTTTCTGTTAACTGTTATCAGTTGATAAACCATTGCTTCGTCTGATTGACGTCTTCCGTCTGACGATGTTACGTCAACTTATTCCATTTGCACTTTTGTTATTATGGAGGATTGAAGCTAGACCACAGGGTGGTGGAGATGAACCGATTCCTATTTCAAAGTGAGTCAGGATTAATTTGAAATGAAATATTTTGAAATTCTAATTTAGAGACACATCATCTAGAAGAGCTTCGTATAATCATTCACCAAGTGAATTCGCGAGAGCACCAGTAGAAGAAACGATACATAAACCAAGAAGAAGGCATAGGTAATTTTGAGAATGAGAGTGTATCGTAATTAAAAATGAGAGCTTTCAGACATCGTCAACCAAGTTATGACGAGGCATACGAGAAGCAAATGGAGCAGTGGAGGCAACAAAGAAAAGAGGCGAATAAGGCTCGTCAGGCACAGTATGATCAGTACTATCAGGATTATTTTGATAGAATGAAGCAGTATGCGATCAATACACATGTCAGTCGGTGAGTATTCTTTTCTTTTTCCATTAATTTTTTCTCTATGATAGGTATAACCAGTTGTTGGCTCAACAAGAAAAAGAGAAACAACGATTCGCCCAAAATATGGAAGAGTTCGTATTGAGAAGCTCCGCGTTAGGAGTCGATCGTGCCGATATTGACTCTGACACAACAGTTTCACAGAGACCGAGGTTCGGATAATTACTTTTGAGATCTAACAATAAATCGTTTTAATTCCAGCTCTCCATTCGGAGGAATAACCGATAAAGCACAACTTGAAGAACGAGCAAAGGCAGCTGATGTACGTGGAATGATGGTGAAGAGACCTCCATCTGCAGTCGAGCCACGACCAGAAGATATTGATGTTCATAGAAAAGCTCTTCATTTGGAAGCACTCTGCAATAGATTCCTCCCAACTGTCAGAAAACATTGTTTCAGTGGAAATAAGACAGAAGAGAGATATGGAAGCAAATGCAAGGGATATTTCCATGTGAGTTACATAGGTCACCACCGACTGTTTTGAACTTGTGAGAATTTCAGGATTGTCAAAGATTCCTTCCAAAGTCTGATCCACTTTATAATATTGCCTATGCATTCAATTCAAATGTTGGTTTGAATTTGGGAACTTGGAGTGTTAAAGGAATTCCATACTACCCGATTAACGAAGAAGGAGCAATTGGAGCTGGAAGAGAAATGAATATTCCATTTGGATCATGGGGTGGAGGATACACGGATCACATTGGAGTCAGAGATTACTGGTCTCAATACCAAGAGATCGGAGCGAATTGGTATGAAGGAAAGTATGGATACAAGTCTGGATGGAGTGTTCCATTGGTTCAATCATTGGGAATTGAAGGAGATACTCATGCAGTTGTAAGATTTGACCTTCTTGTAATCACTAAAAATAATCGTTTCCAGGTGAGTGTTCCATTGAAACCAGGAGAGGCGGGTAAACCCATTGGAGTGGATGTCGGTGGAGGAGTTGGTCCATATTACCAACAGAATCAACATGTTGGAGTGGACTATCTCAATGGACAAGTTGGAACGAATTTCGGTGTTGGAGTACCGATGGCTGGAGTTGGAGTGAATACAGGAGTTGGTGTTTCGTTCCCAGGAGTCAATGATATAATAGGAAAGAAGAAGAGAAAATAGATTATGATTCTCATAAATTGTTAGAAAAAAGAAACGGTTTATTCAAGAATGATATTCAGGAATACATAACAAATACAACGAATGATCTAACTGTAAAACTTGATTTGTGAAAAATAAAATAAACTTTGAAATCAAAAATTAAAAACTTTACAACTTTGCAATAAGATCAACTGGAACTGTTGGAAGCTCAGATGCTTCCAACAAGTCGACGTATGCATTTGAAATCACGACCTTTCCAGTTTCCTTTACTTTCATTTGGAATACGATTCTGTTTCCAGTTTTCCAGGTTTCAGTGACCAAAGTTTGTCCAGGAAGAACTGGAGAAGAGAATCGGACCTGCAATTTGAAAATCTGAATCTGTTTTGGAAAAGAACATCTAACCTTGATAGCCTTGAACTTATTAGAATCATTGCCTGCCCAGGTAGCAATCACATGTCTCGTGGCAAATCCCAAACTACACAATCCATGAAGAATTGGAGTCTTGAATCCGGACATTTTAGCGAATTGTGGATCGACATGGAGAGGATTCATGTCTCCAGATCCAAGACGGTAGAGGGCTGCTTGGTCAACTGACGTCTTCTGCTCAATTACAGCATCTGGAGCACGATCTGGTACTGTAGCAGCCTTGTATTCATGTGGGGACGTACGATCTCCACCGAAGTTTCCAGATCCTGTTTGGAAAGTACTGAATTGTTGAATGGCGACTTTTCTTCCATTCTCATCGAAAGTTGTAACATTTCCGAGAATCAATGCACCTGATCCCTTATCAAGAATATCAACAACTCTTGCTTCAGATTTCAGTTTTCCCTCGGCTGGAAGTGGATGCAACACTTCAATGTATTGCTCTCCGTGAAGAACCCTAAATTGTACTTTTGTTTTAATTCAAAATTTAATTTTGAAAATACTTTTGTAAATCGAATTCAACTCCTGGCCAATCCATCAAAGTATGCGCTTGGAACCCTGGAGCAACGATGAATGATGGGAGAACTTTGAAGTCTTCATCATTCTCATAGACATAGGAGAGATCTTCTTTAGCACGAGCACCAACTAAAAATTCAAGAAATAAAAAACTGTCTGGATATTATGAAAATAGAAAATGTTACCTCCTAAAGCATAAATAATAGCATCTCTCGTTGTATATTCGAATTCAGATGGTTCTGGTACGTGGGCACAAGCCGTTTTCTTATCCATTTTGAAGCGGAAACGAATAAAAGCAACAACGAAAAGTGAAACAGAAAATGGCAACACCTAATAAGAAGACAGGAACATCGGTACAGTGTAGCCAAGAGTTGTTGATGACCCCGTCAGTTGATAAGACAACATTGCGGACTACATTTCGAGTGAAAAATCAATGGATTCTTTTAGAAAATAAACGATTCCGGTGTTACAGTACAGCATAATTAATGTATCTAGTTGACAGGAATTACAGTAATAATTAGGAGGGAATTGAACTGAAAATTGATGGATTGAATCAAAACTGAATCTATTTGCAGCATTATAAAATGCCTTGTATTATAATTAAATACTAGTTTTGTATTTCAGGATTTTTATTCAGGAGCAGACCACATAACCAAAGGTTTGGTGAGGAAAGTAAAAACAGTACACCAAATTTAAAGGCGCATGTTGTACAACTGATTGGTCTCGACACGAGTACAGCTTGACAATTTCACGGTGTTCGTTTTGTTATTAAACTTTTCGTTTTTTTACCGTGAATACGTTTAACAACGTGTGTTTTCTGAAAATAAACCACAAAAAATAACTTTAAATCTATCTGACAAAGTATTGTCAAGCTTACTTCTGCTTGTGCGATAGGAGAGAATTTTAGTTGACCAACCGCCCTGCATACTTACTTAAAGGTAAAACGAAATGTCCAGTAACTTTCAAAGTGTACACATTGGTGTGGCTACGTATAAGTGCACATGTTATTCGAAAAAAAAATCGCCATCGACAGCGGTTTGCCAGAATCTTTTCTACTGCCCTCCGTCTTATTAGTGCGTAGTCCGGACTGTTCAAAGTACAACGGGGGCAAAGTCCACAACAGATAGCAATACCTCCTCTCTACACGTGGCCTCTTTATCTTTTGTGTACGCTCGCGATTTGCCAGTTTTGTCAGACAAAATACGGAGTTAACCGCATAGAGAATTAATGTCGCTTTTCCGAGTTTATGAATTTCAATAAAACATTTATTTGCCTCTCTGAAATTCAATCGTATTTCAAATGTTTTATTGTTCGCTGTAAACTTCTAAAAATTTTTATTTGTCGGATTTTTCAGTGTTACAATAATGTTTTGTTTATATTATGTAACCATTGGCAATCATTCGTTGTTTTCTTGTAACAGAAACTCCGAGTGTTCTTCGTTTCATCGCAACCAATTTTGTGGGACACTCAGTATTCTTTCTCTCTCTGTCTCTGTGTTCTTTGCCCTCTTTTCTGTCTGCGCCTCTCTACTCTTCTATTCTCCGTTCGACAACCAAGTTGTTTTCATCTTTTATCTCCTCCGTCATTCTTGTTTGCTTCACTGATTCAAAATTATATCATTGCTTCATTTTTCAGAGTAAAATGCTTTCAACACTCAGCAGGACTGCGCGAATCTCTCAAACGAGGTTCTTTCGACTCTCGCATTCAGCTGCTGCCAAAGATGCCAAGCCGAAAAAGGCACCTGTTGCCGCAGTGGATAGCCCATCGTTCGTCATGAACCTCTTCAGAGGAAAAGCTGTCACTGATCAGGTATGTCTTACTGCTGATAGTTTATGAAATATAATTGTTTGTTTTCAGGTGTTCCCATACCCATTAAACATGACCGAAGAACAAAAGGAGACACTCGGAATGGTTATGTCACCACTTGAAAAGATGCTCATCGAAGTCAATGATGTTGTAAAGTAAGACTGTTTCAATAGTAACGTGTAATCAATTAGTTGTATCTCAGAAATGACGAAACTTCCGACATTCCACGAGCAGTTCTCGATCAATTCGCCGAACTCGGAACTTTTGGAGTTCTCGTTCCACCAGAGCTCGAAGGATCCGGTTTCAATAACTCTCAAATGGCTAGAGTCGCCGAAATCGTTGGAGCTTACGATTTGGGATTCGGAGTTGTAATGGGTGCTCATCAGTCAATTGGATACAAAGGAATTCTTCTGGAGGGTACTGACGCTCAGAAACAAAAGTATCTCCCGGATTTGGCAACTGGGCGAAAGTTTGCCGCGTTTGCTCTCACCGAGCCAACCACTGGATCCGATGCTAGCGTAAGTAATTATAATGAGAAAGTTTAAATTTAAAAAACTTGCTCTTCAGTCTGTGAGAACTAGAGCCGAACTTTCCGCCGATGGAAAGCACTACGTTTTGAATGGTGGAAAGATCTGGATCTCAAATGGAGGATTCGCCGACGTTTTCACTGTTTTTGCACAGACTCCAGTTAAGCTTGCCGATGGATCCACAAAGGATAAAATGTCGGCTTTCATCGTAGAAAGAGCCTTCGGAGGAGTTACTAGCGGACCACAGGAGAAGAAAATGGGAATCAAGGGATCAAACACTACGGAAGTTCATTTCGATAACGTCAAAATTCCAGTTGAGAACCTTCTTGGAAAAGAAGGAGAAGGATTCAAAGTTGCCATGAACATCCTGAATAACGGAAGATTCGGAATTCCAGCTGCGTGCACTGGAGCTATGAAGCATTGTATTCAAAAGACTGTTGACCACATCACCACTCGTGTTCAATTTGGAAAGAAACTTCAAGAGTTTGGAAACGTCCAAGAGAAACTTGTTGAAATGATTTCAAAACTTTATGCAACTGAGTCAATTGTCTACATGCTCTCATCTAATATGGATAGAGGAATCAAAGAGTATCAATTGGAAGCCGCTATCGGAAAAGTTCTTGCTTCGGAGAACGCCTGGCATGTATGTGATGACGCCATTCAAGTTCACGGAGGAATGGGATTCATGCGAGAGACCGGACTTGAGCGTGTTCTCCGTGATCTCCGTATCTTCAGAATTTTCGAAGGAGCCAACGACGTTCTCCGTCTCTTCATTGCACTCACCGGAGCCCAACATGCTGGAAAGCACCTCGCCGAACAAGCATCTGGAGTTGGAGGCCTCATTGGATTGGCTGTTTCGAGAGTCACCGGGTATGTCTTTTTCCTATCACTTTCTTATCGGGACCTATTTATCTTTCAGTGGAAATACTGGTTCAAACTTCGGAAAAGTCGTCGATTCCAGTCTTCAAGATTCTGCCAAGGCTTTGGATCAGCAAATCGCCTTGTTCGGACAAACTGTACAAGGATTGCTGATGAAGCACAAGAAGGGAATCATTGGTAAATAATGATTTTGGTGTTAGTATTCTAAATCGTTTATGTTAGATCGTCAATACGAGATGCACCGTGTCGCCAACGCTGCCATCGACATCTACAGTTCTGCTGCTGTTCTCTCACGTGCCACCTATGCTATCAAGCACAAGGCTTCGAGTGCCGAGTTTGAGCGGAAGGTTGCCACTTACTATGTCGATAAGGTATTGAAAAACACACGAAACTTTTAACTGAAAATTATATTCTAGGCTATGAGATCTTCGAATAGATACCTGAAAGATGCTGCAAACGGTACAGAGAACAAAGAGAAAGTTGCAACGATCGAATCGTTGGCAAAGGAAGTGTGCGGAAACGGAGGACTCACCCTCCAGCATCCGGTTGAACTGTAAACTTCTGAATTTTCAACAGTTTTACTAGTATCTCCCTCGATTAAAATTTGTATTTTTAGCCGGACCGTATGTATCTAGTTTTTTATGCCTTCTTTTTTGATCTTTCGGGTGCGAGTTTTATTTCATGTGCTATGAACAAAACATAAAGTTATTTTAAAGATATTTCAATACGAAATGAAAACTTAATTTTAAAATCTTTCAAATGAAAATTAGCGGATCGAGAATCTGATCCTCGTCTGAGTTCTTTTCATAGACTAGTCCAGAGGCCGTATATTTCTCGTTAAATACACCGATTTGGTCGAAACCGAACCATCCGGCAAATGGATTTGATGGTTTTGATGTCTTTGGAAGCCATCCTTTCGATTCACCAAACGTTTGAAGTTTCTGTGTGTAAGTACTGTGCCAGTATCTGAAACTTCTCTCACTGTCAACATGCTTTGATATTTCCTTTACCTATCAAAAACGGCTTTAATCTGTCGATTGATATCACCATGGAATGGTGCTTCGTCAACGACCACAGCGGTTCCAGTTGATTTATAAAAGTATTCTGGTGCATAATTCGACGATCCAACGATTGTTCGAGTTTCGGAAAGCATGAACTTCGCGTGCATTTTCCGATCTTTATAAGCTTCTTGAGCCGTTTGAGGAATCAAGATGAATTTCTGGAAGTTAGGAAAAATAATGAAATGATAGGAAGAAAACACTCACAACTTGAATGAAACGATTTTCAGAAGGAGAATGCAAGACAGAAAGGCTATGAAGATAAGAGAACATCAATTTTTGTTCTTCTTTTTGATCTCCAGAAACTAGAATTCTGAATTTGATTCCACGAGAAATACTCATTCGAATCGCATTGTCGATTTGAGAGAAAAATCTGAAATTTCTATATTCAATGACTGACGAAAACTCGGGTGACAAACTCTCGATTCTTGAAATAAATCCAAGATGGGAAGTACTGCATAACAGAGATGTCAACGAAGTTATCGGCTTCGTAAATCAAATTCAAAAGTGCTTCAAGATCCCAACTGTGCGAAGAATTCAGAAGGAATGATGGTGATGCCTGGGAATGATGGTGATGAGGGAAAGATGATAGAAAAAAGAGAAAAAATACCAAGAACTGGAAAGTTGAGTTTCCAATTTTATGAGGTTCAAAATCCACAGTTTCCATCTTTTCTTTCCCGGAAAGTGAGTTAAAAATCTCGTCGAACAGTCGAGAAGCATCTTGTGTAATACACGGACAGTCGTGGAATTCGAGACCAATTTCAAGTTTCTGGAGAGAAAAAACTTTAAAATAACAAAAAAAAAAACAATTTTGAAACCTGCGAAAAAGATCTCCACTCGAAGTTCAAACTTCCAACGAATAAATGTCTATCATCCACAATGAATGCTTTACTGTGTTGAACACCTCCACCTCCTCCATTCATACTATTCATATCGAGCCCTTGTCTCTGAATCAATCCAAGTCTTTCCATTTCATCTGCATCATAATCATTCTCTGGAAATGTCGGTGGTTGACAATCAATCAATTTTATCAATATTCCAGATTTCGCTTGTTCTTCGAGGATACTGTAGATTTGACGTCCTTCGAATGTGGAGTTATCCACGTCATATCGAAGTTCTTTTCCACGAAGATTCATCTTATAGGCGAATATATCAATTTCGCTGAAACAATTCTATTTTTGAAGAAGTTTTATTCACTCACCTTCTAGCAGTTCCAAGTAGCTCCGCCCATGACTCATACGCATTCTTTGTGTGAACTCTATCAGCAAACCAAATCCCACGTGGAATCGATTCAACCACCGAAACACTGAAAACTTTCTATATATTTGTAAACAACTTTTGAATATTCAAATTAAAAAAAGAACCGGTTTATTATTATTATTATCAATCATCGACCACGTTGTCAAAATATCCAGAAATAATATGAATCGTGTCTTCGATCCACTCGACGAACCTGCACGTTTTGCCACATTCAACACCGGTTGGAGGGATAAGAGTTGGATCTGGGAGTACTGTAGATTCAGATGAAGAAGTAGAAGACGTTGAGCTAGTGGTAGATTCAGATTCAGATGCCATGGACGTTGTGGAGAGATCTGAAAAACCAAAACGTTTTTCAGCAATGGCATAACTTCTTAAAAGTTACCTGCAGTTACAGTAGTCTCACTGATTACAGTAGTCGCCTCAGAAGTTGTTATTTCAGTAGTTGGGGATACTGTAGTTGTGACAGCCACATGGATTAGTGTACTGTTATCTCCATCTTTATGATCTTCGTCAGAATTACTTGATGATGAATCACTTTCAGATGTTGAAGTACTTCTATCCGTACTGGTTATCATTGGTTCTGTGCTAGATGAATATTGACTTGTTTCAGGATATAATGACGCTGTAGTTCGAGGAGAATATGTAGTTTTGACGTCATCTGAATCATCTGGAGTCTCCGGAAGACGATGAACAATATTAATGACAACGACAATGACAACGAGAGCAACAACAATAGCAGATACCACATAAATTGGAAGTTTAGTCCGAGTTTTTGGAGGTTTCGAGAGGACTGTCGGCAATTCGGAAGACACCGACATTTTGGTGGAGAATGAAACGAAACGGGCAAATGGACATACATACTCTTTCAATTTGCATGAGCCGATTTAGGTGATGATTCAGTTTTGGGAGGGAGGAGGTGGACGAATTGAAAGAGTTGTTATTGATTTGATAGCGAGTGGGAAGAGAAGAATTGACGTCCATAAGGGTTGGGAGATTTTGAAGAACTGTAAACCTGGTTTTAATACTTCTGGAAAACTGCTCTGAATACTTAAAGTCAGCCAACAAAATGCCAAAGTCGTAGAAGTTCAAACCCATATCTGAAATAATGTAATCCAATTTCACAGAAAAAAAAGAATCAAGCTACTTTAGTAACGATGAATTGTTTCGATGATTTTTTCAGAGATCATCTCCATCATTTTCTCATGATTTTTAAATTTTCCAATTCCCAATATACAACACCTTCAGGCTCAAAGAGCTCAAGAACCAATCCATATTCACAACTCGATTCTAATTCAGAAGATCAGAACGTGATTCCCTCCCCTCCCCCACCACGTGTTTGCCTTCAGATGCTCTACTCTAAATTAAGAAATTCTGAAGGTTCTCTGATGTCTTCTCCGTTCCTTACGGCTCGGCTTAATGGTCATTCTTTGGGTTGATTCAAAAGTTGCAACTGGTTTGAATTCTCACGAGATCTGCACGTAGGCACCTGATGTTCTTTCTATTTCTGAATTACTCGGAGCATGAACAAAACAAAACCAGAAATTTTCTCACAGTCTTTCGGAGAAAATGTCATAAAATTCATTTGCATGAGACGAGGATTCGCATGATGTGATTTCGAAAGTAAGACATTTGTTTTGAAAAAAGTGCAGAGAATCAAAACTCCTCGGTACTTTGGTATGAATATATGATGCATCAGAGAATTCTAATCGGTTGTTAAGGTTTGGGAAGAAAACCCCAATAATTTGACCATATTCCGGTTTCCTGTCGAGAAGGATAGAAAAGGATGACTTTCTGGGTGGCTGGGTAACTTACAAGAGGATGTTGTGTTATAACGGCATTCCGTTATATTTTGGAAGTTACTTATCACGCTGCTTCTGATCAGATCCGAGAAAAAACACCGAGGATAATCATATTCATGAATTCTATAGATGGGGTGCCGTTATGGTATAGGTGTCGTTTTATTACAGGTGCCGTTATAATACAGTTTTTACGGTAATTTCCTATATCCTTGCTATATTGTTTAAAATGTTCCTGTCTGAAAATTTTCAAGTAATATTTAGGTTTTCAACTGAATTCGGAGGAAAAATCGGTATAGAATCTTGGTCATGCTCAAGGATGATTTGATGTTTTATAAATTGCAAAAAAGCATCGTTCGCAATAAGGACTGTTTCAGCTCTCTGTTAATCGTGAGTCTAGAAACTAGAGAATCTGCATACACTTTCCAGTGGCACCCTACCAACGAACTTCTGGAGTTCTGGGTTGAAAATCTCATTTACTTGGTTCTTCTTTTGAATTGATCTTAATCTGTTGTAAAAATTGTGTGATTGCAATCAAATGTGTTCCGGATCAAAACTCTGTCAGATTTTACCTTTTAATAATCCTCTCATTCTGTTTCCACAGTACCACTTCCTACTTCCTCTGACATCGTTTCTCATTTTTCATCTGTTTTCGAGTATCAGTACTACTGTGGGAATTCTTATTCAGAAGGTTCAAAAATATGTAGTTCTCTCATCGAAAGCTCCGCCCAACACGTGTTGATGCCGTCGTCGTTCGAGATAAACATATCCGCTTCGTTTATTTCCATTTTTGCAAGGTGGTCAGTTCTGCGACTTTTGTGTTCAGATATTGGTGATCTGTCATTTTAAGTAAGGAATACTTAATTAGTTCACTTTAGAAACGTCATACCAGAACCACTCAAATTAGTTAAAGGAATCTGAGATCTCACAAAAATATCATTGAATTTCGTAGTATTCCGTTGTCCAAATCCAAACCACAACAAACATTTGTATCGTTTTATGAGGGTTGCGATTTAATTAAAACGTGCCAAGCACATGGTGGTGACCCGTGTCCTCTGACACCCGCCCAATACCAACTCATCGTTTCCGTTTGGCTTCGTCACTTGTCTCCGTCATACTCCAGAATAGTAGCCATGATATTTCAGGCGATGTTCCCGGGTGATGGAGAGATTCTTCTCAGGAGTCGACTATATGTTATTTGTGGAATTCTTGTACTTATTCCTAATACTATTTGTCTCGTTGTATTCAATTCCAGCAAGGATTTCAGACAAAGATTCGTATTTTTCACGTTGTTATCTGTCTCTGATTTGGTATGTTTGAAATTCATAAATCTGGAATCATTGCGTAATTTCAGATTAATGGAGTATCATTCATAATGTCAGGAGCGGGTAGATTGGATCTCTTATTCCACGATAAATATCATATCAAAACCAGCAGTTATGAGTGTATGACTGGATATTTGTGGCCAGTTTTCCTTCTATTCGGTGGTCAATTACCTGCAACATTCCATTGTCTTTTGACAGTTGAAAGAGTTTTAGCAGTGAATAGAGTCAGTTGGTACCGTAGTCGATGGACTTGGAGGCACAGATTGTATCTATCTTCTTTCGGAATCTTCATCTGTGTGGTAAGAGATATCCGACCACTGAAATTCATCTTCTTCTTTCCAGTTCCTCAGTTTCATTGCCTTCTTTGTCTCCTTCGCATCCCCAACTTTGAATGAGAACCGTATTTGTGCAGTGATGGATTCAACTGGAATCATCTATGGAACTATTCACTATTGCTGGATTGCTTTATCTTATATGATTGCATTCGCAGTTACTCTCAACCTATTTTTGAGATCCCACGGCTCCAAGGTACTCATTTGTCATCAGACTCGTAGTCCAACCAGATTGAAAATTGAAACAAGAATCCACTTTCTCTCTTTTTCAGTTCTTGAATCACACGGAAAAACGAAAACAAATGGCAATTCTCATCTTATCGGGAATAAATGTTTTGATGGTGAGCGTGCCGAACTTTGTGCTCGTAGCTGATCAGTGGCATGCAGACGAATTCGACGTACTTCTTGTTGGTCAGTTTTCTCCGTGCAAATTGTTTCGCATCGTTGGATAAAAAGGAGATAACAAACGCGTGTTTTGGCTTGAGCAAGAGTCACAAATCATGAGAATTAAGTAGATTTTTGCTAGGAAAGTAGGTACGAGATCTGTGGTTTTTGATCAAGGACATTTTGTAAAAATGAAGTTAGATAGTTTCATCATCTCTGATATACTTCCATATCAACTAGACCGAGTAAGAATCAGCAAGTCTTGATGCAACTTGCAGAATGTCAGTTGAACAGAAATTGGTACGAGTTTGCGTTCATCTCTTTTTGAAATTAGAAGTTAGGGAACGTTTGTATATATAGTTTGATTATATAATACCAGAAACTCGGGGTTAAGGTTCCAAAAATAGAACGTCACAAGCTTCGGAAGGCACAAATATCCTTCTATAGAGTTCTAAATCTAAATTATTTTTCAGGTGTCGCCTATCTTTTATATGGATTCCAATCGTGTTTCAACCTTCCAATTTTCTATTTCTTCCGTCTGGAATTCCGTCGTCGATGTCATGAACTTTGCCGATTCCGTCGTACTGGATCGAACACAATCGTTGTAAGTCGAAAGAATACCATTTTCATTTTGAGCTATTTTCAGTTCTTCATATTTTTCAGTCGAACGACATGAGTCGACAAAAACTATCACGCGTCAACGCTTCGTTTGTCAATACTGCTATTTGAATCTTCGTTTTATTTTCTTTAAATATTTTTTATCCGAAAGAGTTTTAAAATTGTACAAAAGAGAATGAATGAAGTTGTAATTATGTAGGACTTGTAAAGAAATTTGAAAAAGAAAAAAGAAGAGATCGAGAGGGGAATCAGGGGATGAATTAAAAGACGTGGAATACGGTATTGAAATGTGATAATACGTGGATTTAGTCGTAATAAAGACGAACTTTCGACGTGCTCACGAGAAGATCTCCGTCGTAGAAGAGAGTCTCGACGACTACATTTCCGCTGAAAATAGTTTCGGATGACTCAGAGTTTCAGACTTGTAAGTTATAATTATGAAGTGAAAACATCAATTAAAAATAGAATTACCTGAGAAGAGATGGTGGGAACATTTGTGATTCTGGAGCTGCTTCAATCATATTCTGCCACGTGTTTGTCGAGTCTGGGATGACGAATCCAAAGTCGAAATACCACTCTGAAGTCGTCGGAATTAATAATAAGTTGTCATCCGGATACTATTTTATTCAGTTATCGCGTGCCGATTCCATGATGAATATTCGAACGATTCTCTTACCTTCGATGATGGTTCCCTTCAAATAAACACGTTGTTCCAATCGAAATTTCTCGATTTTCACCGAAGAAGTGAAGTTGATTTCACGAGATACTGTACGACACTTGAGAAGATTCTTTGGGACGTGTGCTGAAATAATAAATTGTTTTTGAAGGTGTAATCTAGTTACAACTGTAAGTCCTCCTATGCTGTGACCCTCAACACAACAAACAACACCCAGTGTCTCCCCTCTTCCTCTATGCGTCGGTTTGTGTACGCTCTCTGTGAGAAAGAAATGATGCGGCAGCATGGCGCAGTGGTTGAGAGCGCGGGTGCTGTTCCCAGCGGTCGTGTTCGACTCCACGCGTTGTCAGTGACGAAATTACTTACCGCCCCAGGCATAATGTTTGTGATGATTGGTTTATTCCGAGACTCTTTTGCAAAATTTTCTTACCTTTGTGTTCCTTTTTTGGGTCAGCCATATCCTCGGTACTTTGCCAGAGTACTTTTCCAGTCTCAGCATCACGCAGATTCATCCAATTGAGTTTGAATCCGGCGAGAATACTCTCGGCACGTTCGCTCATTTTAGGATCTGGATGACGAGTTGCAGTAGTTGCCATAATTGGAATAAGACTCCCCTGAAGCAGAGTGAATGATGTTTTTGGAAAAGAAATGACGACAGAGTGAGGTAGAAGATAAAAAGGAATAAACCGGTCATCTCAGGAACAAGGAAAAATAAATATTGACAAAGAGTGACGAGTGGCGGAAAAAAGAGCAAAAAAAGAAAAGTGTTCCCTTCTGAATGATGTGGACAACACGTGGATCATTATATTATATGTATACGGAAGTCGTGATATAAGTACCACTTACAAGTTATGAAAATGCGGAAAACGAGGGGAAACTGAGAGATGGAGAAGGAGAAGAAGAGGAGGTTATACGAAATGGAACTAGTCTGGAGCACCTTTGCCGCTTCTCTCGACGCAGTTAGATCGTAACTTCTACCCAATTTATTAGTGACTAAGTAACAAGATGTGGAAGAATAGGGAGTTCGATTCTGTCATCAGACTTCCTTTCTTGTTTTTCATCTGGAGAATGGATTCCGCAATGAAAACGAAGGTATTGAGAGAGACTGAACCAAACAAAAAGAAGACGAAGAAGGAGAGAGAGAGAGGAAGAGAAATAGAAACTGAAAAAACTGAGAATGTCGTATAATTAGGTTTTGCTGTCTTTTTTCTTTTGACATGTGTCTTGAAGGAAAAGGGGAAATATGTAAACGGGTTGAGCCATATTTCATTTCAAAGAGAGGTATTGAGGAAGAAGAAAAAGACGAAGAAGAAGAAGGCGTGAAAAAGTTTTTGAGATTTTTTGGGGAGGGGACGAGCACAATGTTTTTCGCAGTGCTCTCCCAGCCATCACTCTCGACTGAGGCGCCTCCAAATTAACCGAAAAAGAGAGAGAGAGTCGTTGTAAGGAGGTGGGAGGATATAGAGTGTTGAAAATGGAGAGAATTAAGGAAAGAGAGAAAAGAGAAAATGGAAAAAAGAAGAGAGAAAAGGAAAGGCTCTATCGAAGAAGGCTGTGAAGAAAAGTGAAGAAAAAGGGAAGAAGATGACGAAAATGGAAAAGTTTTTCGAAAAGAGGAGAAGTCTAGATGGAAATGATACTGAACAGGTGAGCAACCGGCTGGAGAGGAGATGGAAAGGGGCGGAGTCTCGTTCTCTAGAATCATCAAGTAGATTGAGAGTGAGGGGATATATTTGGAATACGTAGTGAATGGTGAAGAGCATACGGTACCAGAATAATTCAGAAGTCAGAGGAATCGAATAGTTCGATTAGTCAAGAATTTCTTTAAGAGAATTACAAGAAGAGATGATGTGGAGCACAGACCAAGAAAGAGTTAATATGTCAAAAGCTTCTCTGAATCTAAAAGAAACTTTAAATCAGAAAACAATCTTCACATTTTACAGTGGTGGGTCCCAAAACATCGCCGAATCAAAGAACGATTTCTTTTGCAGTAGTCAGAGGAACTTGTTCTACTTTTAGACTACTAGTCCTGCAGATAGTCAGAATAAAAGATATATTTGTTTTTTGTGTCTTAGAGATCGAGGGCTTTTTTTTATAGTTGATAATTTCTTGGTATCGTGCATACTCTAACAGCTACGTCTTACTGAAGTACATATATCAGAAACACTCTTGTGACCAGCATAAGTTAGTAATTTTTTGCTGAAAAGTGCTGAAAATCGTACAAGATTGACAATCAATTGTCTCCTATCTGAAGCTTCCCTATCAAATGAACTAATGTTTTTAATCTCTCCTCTATTTTTCACTTCAAACACACTCCAAAATACTCTCAAAAACCCTCAAAAAGTGCCAGAACAAGAAAGTAAATATTTGCTGAAAAACATACTTTTTGTTATCTGTACAACTTGTTCCTCTGACAAAAATATCAACTAGACTCACTAGGAGACACAAGGAACACAAAAAGAGATTCATGTTCAGCCATACAGAAAATTAATTATTCATTCAATGTCTGGAAAGAGTCTCATTGTTATTCGAGACATTCTCTTTTTCTGTTTTTTTAGATGCAGAAAAGATTAGGAAATTTTATGAGGGATTTCCCCGTTAATGTATTAATTAAAATATCAAGAAGAATCCCTACAAACAGACAAAACACTATAAAAATTTTAGTTTCGAATGAGAAAAAAGGCAAAAAAAAAGAAATTGAGAGTACTAAAAGCACTCGTTGTGAACCGAATAGTTTATCCCCAATAATCCGTTTCATCCATTCTTTTTTTGTGGTTTCAAATACAAAAACATTCGAAAAACGTTTCCAGTTTGTACATACATCTGAATCGAAAACGAGAAGAGTCGACATATGTTGTCGTGAGAGAGAAGGCGGAGAAGAGTGTGCATTTCCGATTCATTCAGTCACCCGGGGCAACGGCAAAGATGCGATTAGAATATGAAAGTGGACGCGGCTCTTTTTGCGAAAACGGGAAGAGAAACGAGATCTCGTGACTGAATTGGGAAAGGATTTGGATAAGGTGATTGGGAAGTGATGAAAATGTGGAAGAGGAAATTGGAATGAAGAGAGATTGAATATGAAAAACTAGGAGAGATTTAGAAACTTTGAAAACACGCAGATAGTTTTATTTCAAATGAATTGCAGGATTTATCTTACACAATTTCTATTCAATTTGATCAGATTTCCGTTTCGATTTTAATTCAAAAATCAGATCAGACGGAACGGTTCTAAATTTTTCAGAAAACGGATATATATTCAATATAGAGACTCCGAAAGCAATTTCTGTTTTCTGTTTTACTATTTTAGCTGGTATCATGAAATACAAAAATGAACTTTCGAATTCCAGACCTTCTCATAGAAAATATATGCCCTTTTGCTACAGGTCCGACTACATTTCCGACTACATAAAAATACAATAATAAACTCGGAAAAAATGTACCAATGAGGAAATCTAATGTATTGAAATTGACTCAAAGTTCACAACAGACAGTTCCAGAGTCCCTGAAAGTCCCTTTCCTACTCCTTCCTATCTATTCCTCGGAAATCCGTGAATCACTATTCTCTAGTTTCCAATTTATTCCATTAATTTTCAGTACTTCATATCCCAGTGCGCGAGAATGAAATGTTTAATTCATCTAGTTTCAAGCAACTAAACTGGAAATCTTGTTGAATAACGAAATGTGAGAAAATTCTGAAACTCACTAATGATGTCTGCTCGAAAATAGTTTGAGTGAACCGGAACAAAACATAGATCACATCATTACGGGCGCATGATTTTGGGTGAATCATAAACTTTTTCGAATGAAATTTGACCGAATGTTATATTTATGTATGTATGAGAATCTAGTCAGCATTATGAATTCTGGAAATTGTGAATTTAGAAATATGAAAAACGAAGGGAATGCAGGCTAGTGAATACTCAAACACACTTTAATCTTCCCAGATGTTCTCTACTCCGACTCATCCTCCCCTTTTCAGAGATTTTCATAATCTTCGATTTAACCGAATTAAGTGAGTGAAATCCGATAGAATCTTCTCTTTCTCTCCTTCCATTTGGCTCAATTTCCGGTGGTTTTCCTTCTCTTTTCTTTCGGTCTTCCGTGACTAATTACGGACCAAGATGCGCTTCAAAAACACTATTACTTCAAGCTATCCACTTTACCACCATCCATTTTCTTCACCGGCCCCCAATTCGTCTCCATCTACTTCTCATTTCGCCCTTCTTTTGTTCTTTTTTGTTTCTTTTCTCATCAGTGCAGACGAAGAAGAAGAGGAAAGAGCTACCTTGTTTTCATCCGAGTTCTTGTTTTTTCTGGTGAACAACTCTACAATAATCAAATGGAAAACGAAGTGTAGGGCAAATAAAAGAAGAGAAAGATTCTTCTTTTCTCCTGTCACAAAACGAATTTCACGCCTATCTTCGCTCTTTGTGCGATGATCGGTTTAGAAGTGAGTGAGAAATGTCAACAATTTCAGATTTTGGTGAGAATAAAGAGAGTGGAGATTCGATTGAAGTTTTGTTTTTTTGATCAGCTATGAATCGGAGAAGTTATTGAAATTTTCTGTATTTTTTGGTAATTCAAGAGATGATTGCAAAGTTCAAAAAATGTTTAGTTATCTTCAGAAATTAGTAGACTTGTCAAAAATCGGGCCGGACCAGCGGATTCAAAAGTGGGCACTCATTTTTTAAAACCATTTTTATGAAAATTTTCGAAAATTCAGAGTAAACGTGCTTAAATTTATCATACATGTTGCTCTTTTTATTGAACTTTCAATTTTTAGTCGAAACTTGACTTTAAAAAAATCAAATTTTGGTTCAAAACATGTTTCAAAACGGACCGAGCGGGCAGGACCGGGCCTAGAATTTATTTCGAATTTGCCCCGGCCCGTGGTAAGGCTGGAAATTATCATTACTCAAACTATGTTCTTGTGGTGGTTTTCGATTTTTTATAAATATTTAACCAATTTCTACGTTTCCGTAGTGGATCACATATTGGCATATACGGATTTTCAAAAACACCTAAATTTGGAATTCAAAATTTCGGGACCTAACAAAATCAAAACCACTTTTTAGAACCTCGGCTTCTAGTTTTTTTAGAATTTCAGAAATCTCAAATTCTCCCTCGATTCCTCCCGGTTCTTTGCTCGTTGCGTGTCGTTTCCAGCCACTTTCTCAATCCTTTTCACATTCATTTCAGTTCTTTTTCTTCTTTCTCCCATCTTTTAAAAACACCTCAATTATTCACAATTCTTATTGTTTTCCTTCTGAAAATCCCATTGTCTCCATCAGTTTCTTCCTCACACTCCATTCGCCCAGCCCCAAAAAAACGTTTTTCCACACCTCCATCTTCACATATTTCCGTTTCTTTTCTTTTCTTCACTATTTTTTCAAAAAGGAGTGTAGAAAAGTAGTAGTAATAATAATAATAAATTCATAAAAATGTTTGAGCAAAAAGAAAAAGAAATAGTGAGTGGATTACTATAGAGAGCAGACAACGGAAGGATGTGCCCGGAGGCGGTCATTCGATACTTTTGACGCCCTGCAAATCCCTGATAGATTCCAGAGAAAACCACTCCGAAATGATACAATTTCATTCTCATCCCAATTCTTTTCTCTTTTTTGAAATAATAGACTGGCGTGCCTCTGACGCGGTTTCAACCTTTAATTGTACTCTGTTATTGTGCTTATTGGTGCCTGTTAAAAAGAACTCAACGTCTCCCAAGACCCACTTTAATATTCTGAACTTTGTTACTTTCTGAATACCCAATCAGAGTCGTCTCGAGTCAAAAAAGCGAGTAAAGAGGGCGAAAAAAGAAGGTCCTCCTCGAAAATCGGATTCACCTTTGTTGAATGACGTCTTGTTTCGTTTTGTTCGTGGCCTGGTTGGACGACGGGTGGCGGCTCGCGGAGCACAATATGATGAGCCAGTGAGAAGAGAGAGGCTAATCTTCAAGACTTCTCCTCTTTCCGTTGTAATACATCTTTTCTTTTCTCATCATAACCTGTCATTTCTTCAATATATTTTTTCTTTTTCTCTCCATCTCCTTCTTCTTTTTCCAGAATTCTTGACTCATTAGTGTACTTTCCACGTCTTCTTCTTCTTTTCCTCCTAATTAGTCAAATTTGATACCTCCGATGATCAAAATCCTGCTTGTTTCAGATTTCTCTCCCTACTTTTCTGTACTATTCTTGTTTGCGTCTTGTTTCCAGAAAAACGGATAAAAGTAGCTTATTAATTGGCAGAATGACACACAATTTCTACGTGAGAATCCCTAATTTCTGAGGATGAATTTGAGTTTCTTCTGAGCTAGATTAGTATTCTTTGAACATTTTCACTGCACTTTTCTTTCCCGAATTCAGAAAAACTCAATTTTTCACACCCGTGCTGTAAGTTGAAGGTCACATTCTTGTAGCAGATGTTTCACAGAGAAAATCACGAAAGAATTAGATTTGAACCTTTTTTTTTAAAATTTCTTTTGCTTAGTTTCCGATTTCGAAATTTTTAGCAGATTTTTAAGTATTAATTTGCGTACACCTTTTGTGGTAGTATCATGTGAGTCAGATAATTTCGAACCGTGTCGATTCCGTGACCGTGATGATTTATGGAATTCCTATTCACAAGTTCTCAGAACTTTAAACATTCCGCATTCCGTTGTAAGTCTGCTCCTACCGCGAGGTTGATTGTGAGCCCAGACGTCAAATTCACAACTTAATTCACCTCAGATGCTCCATCTCAAGCCGAACTCTCCATTCAGATTTCAGACTACTTTCATATAACTTCTCACATTGCAGTCTTAATTCCCAACAACATCATCCAACCTACTCATTTCTGTTTTCATCTTAAATTCATTCTCCTCCATAGAATATTCACGAAGTTTCAACGAGCACTTACTCGGACTCTACTTTCTTCTGCACAGATACATTCTTCTACATTTTTCTTCTTCTTTCTTCCTCAACATCTTCTTCTTCTTCTCCAACTACATCTTCTACTTCACTCGTTTTGTTCGGATTGGAGATGAATCTGAGGGGTGAAGTTGAATCTAAAGAAGAAGAAGAAGAAAGAAGAAGAAGCAGGAAACGACAGAGCACACACGTCTTCTTCTTCTTCTTTTCTTTCATCCCATTACAAGTTGCACTCAGATTCGCAACTTGAAACTTGTTTTATCTTTCCCCTCATTTTTTTCTCCGATTTCATTTTGGTCATTTTTGACCAACTCTCTTCTTTCTCTCCACCTAATCCTGCTCACTGATCTATTTTCTCCTCGTCTCTCCCTTCTATAATTGCTTCACCTCTCCATGAAATCGACAATTTCCATATATGAGCACAAATCTCCTCTTTACAACGTTTTTCTCAACATGTTTTCGTGAACTTTTTGGACTATACTTGTCTGCGTCTCTTCATCTCACACACTATTTCTGCGGGCCGTAATCAAATTTAGGCGCCAAATTTGAATATGATCTGAAAGGAGTTGAAAGGGCACAAGAGGGTCTTTTTGTGTTGTTCAAGAGACTCTTTTGAGAATTCTCTCCTTTTCTGAATAGGGTACTTTAATAGAATATTGTGGGTGTCTGGGGTGAGAAGTGGAGAGCAAAAATACGGAATCATACACAACAACTACTGTAGGCTCTAGCCGTTTCGAGTTTCGTAGTGCAAGTTTTTTTCGAACTGAAATGAAATGGATGTGGAGACCTCGTTCAATCTTTCAAGTTTCTGGTTGTAGTGGCATCATTCATTTCTAGAACGGAAACTGTTAATCAAGAAAAAGAAAAGAGCCCAAATTGACCCCAGATTGAAACCGTATCATCTTTTTTGGATTGTTCTCTCAAAAATTACCAAAGTGTCCTTCATTTACAATGTACTCTACGTTCTACTTTCATTTTATCAAGTTTCCTAAAGTACCGTAAAACCTGTAATGGGGCTGCCTGTTCTCGGTTCCCAAAGAAAATATCAAAAAGTTGCTAACTGACTATATGTAGCTTAATATTCTCAAAATGTTTCTTTGGTCAAAACTTGGTCATATTTTTTAATGTAGCCGAGATGGGATGCTCCACTCTTGCCAGTGCGCCTCTATTACAGGTTTTACGGTACTTCGCATAGCCTCAAACTTGGAAAACTGACACCTGAGCGGACTACGTTATTCTACTTCTGTTTCAGTGAAAAAGCCTCCATCAGTAGATGAGACAACTCAACTTCTACAACTGTATATTTCAAGAATTGATACTAGTCCTCAATATCGAATATCAGAAAGAAAAAAGAGAAGAAAATATGCGAAGAAGGGGAGAAAGCAGGTGGTATTAAAGTGACCTGAAGAGACCCCGAATGTGGCATGTGCATGTCCGTTGACTCTCTGCCATTCACTCTGTTTTCTCTCTTTTTATCCCACAAAATGGCCACTAAAATGAAGTGGTTTTTCGTTTGGCCTGGGGGGTGGTCGAGTACCTTTTCTTCTCCTCTTGCTCCTGGAAGCACTAGGTATTTCTCTATATGTCTGGATAGAAGAAAGCAATGTGTTGCACCTCCAACACAGGTTATAAGGTCTCTCTCTCTCTCTCTTCTTCTTCTTTTTGTTGCAGTCGGAGAGAGAGAAAAAAGAAGTGAACGTCAAGGTTCTTCTTGTTGCAAATATCTCTTTTCTCTGTATCATCGTTTTCTTTTTTTCTAATTTCGAACTTAATATTCTCAGCATCTATTTCCACTTTAATGTTTACTTTGTACTTCCTATTTCCAAAAAAGTTTAATAAAAAACCAATCTAGTCCCTCAAACTTCCTGGTTTTCCGCTCCATCACGTCATCTGAACATCTATTGAATTCTTCTTTCCTCACCACTTTTTTTTCAGACAGAACAGGAAGTTTTGTGTTTATTTTTAATTGGTTTTCACGCAGATTTATCTGAAATTCAGAAAATTCGAAATTCATGTGGTCAAAGATTCTTTTTGAGAAACGCGATGTTTATAATTTCGACTAGACTCAAGTATTGAAATAATAAACACAGATGTTCTCAGTTTATCAACTATTCCGAGAAGCTAATGTTGAAAATATTGTGAACGTTTATTCCTGAAACCAGAGTTTATTTCAATCAATTTTTTATGATTCCAAAATGTCTTTTTTCGTCTTCTTACGCGCTTTCCTCACATCTCAAATCTCTCGAACTAACTCCCATTATTTCCAGCTTCATCCCCAACACCATCCCGATTTCCCTCTAATTCCAACTCGGAGGGAATCAGCTCGAAATGCGAAGAAAACCGTCTTCTTGCCATTATTTTTCGTGATGAAAACTCAGCTCTGCGTCTCTCTGCTCCTCATTCTGTCTCTCTTTCACACTAATTTAGCGAAGAAATCAAAAACAAAATCATGGTAAGTGATTGATTTAATATCGATTGATGAAAGTTCAATTTCAGCAAAAGAACAGCATTCAGTCGGCACACAACAAATTATCAAGCATGGAGAGAACAAATGACAGTATGTGATCTACTTCAAGATTATGATTCAGCAGTTCGACCATCTGGAAGAACACCTTATAATGATACAAGAGGAGCTGTTATTGTCACTACAAGTCTCAATGTTCGATCGATTTCAGCAGTTTCAGAGAAGAATATGGTAGGATTCTTAGCTATGGAATTATCACAACGGAATACTTTTCAGGAGTTCGTGGCACAATTCAGATTGCGACAAGAATGGTACGATGATCGTCTGAGATTCATTGAACATCAAGGTCTTCTCTCTTCCGATTATCGAAATTTCGAGTTCATCCACGTGGCAAGAGATCAATCACTTTGGATTCCTGACACATTTTTCCAAAACGAAAAGAACGGATGGTATCATATGTTGAATCAAGAGAATAGATTTTTGAAGATTCGATCGGATGGAAAATTGATTTATGATAGGAGATTAACACTTCATTTGTCATGTTCAATGCACTTATCACGGTATCCAATGGATCATCAGAACTGCGAAATTGCATTCGCTTCGTGTAAGTTTTATGTGGTTTCAGGGCCATCGAAAATTGTAGACTATGAAAGAATCAACGTTCTAAATTTTCCTTTTCTTTAAAGTTTACACTTCCCATTAACGGAAAGATTTTAAATCTCTGAAAGCAATAATGCAATTCAGTCTCGAAAATTCTTTTTAAAACTTTGACGTTCCACCAAGACTAAAATCTCGCTTTTTCCATAGTACGAAACCATACGTTCCAGATGCCTACACAACAGCAGACATCGAGTACATCTGGGATGTTCCTGCTATCCAAATCCACGAGGGAGCCAACGGAGCATTGCCTAATTTCGAGATTGCCTCATTCAAAAATGGCTCGTGTACATCTAAAACCAACACCGGAACGTATTCATGTCTCAAAGTGGAAATCCGACTCAATCGAGTCTTCTCATTCTTCCTACTCCAACTATACATCCCATCTTCTATGCTTGTCGGAGTTGCTTGGGTCTCTTATTGGATTGACTGGAAATCAACAGCTGCACGTGTTCCATTAGCAATTGTCACCTTATTGACAATGATTACAACTTCTCATGCAATTAATTCGAATCTTCCTCCAGTCAGTTACGCGAAATCAATTGATATTTGGGTTGGAGCTTGTGTTGGTCAGTTTTTTCCTCCATTTGAAAGAGACCTGGAATTTCAAAAGTCACTTTTCAGTCTTCATTTTCTTCTCGTTGATCGAATACGCTGTTGTCAACTATATGGGAATTCTAGACGAGCACAGGTAAGAAGATTTGTCTGAAAAAGTCTGTTGAGCTATGTAATTTCAGACAAATGAGAAAAGCGGCATGCAACAGATCTCGTCTCTCAAATGTCATTGATAACGATAACTTTGGAGAATCATTGCAATCGCTGACGTTCAGTCCTCAAGAGAAAAAGGTGAGATCTATTATCCGAGTCACCATTACCGCTCTAGTTTTCAGAGATTAATTCGACGTCGCCCGAAAAAGACGCTGGAATTGCAAGAAGGAGACTTTGAAGCAATTGAAATGGTTGACAGAGGACCTCCTCGGAGTGCTGGATTAATGGAAGAAGGATGGACATTTCATGATACGACTGATTTAGTTTACATTGGACAACGTAAACGGGTTGAACTTGTTCGATGGTGTAGTGTTCTTTCATCACGTGGACGAGCTGAACGAATTGATATCATTGCTAGGTAATCAATAATTAAAGTGAACTTTTTTAATATTGAACAATTTGAATTTCAGAATAATTTTCCCGATAGCATTCATTCTTTTCAATTTCGCATATTGGAGTATCTACCTCGAAGAAGAGGATCCAGACGAGTCGTAACAAATGAACAAATGTTGAAACAAGAGCTTTCGATACCGTGGCAATAATTGATTTGTGATTTTGATTATTTTGAAAATCTGATATGTTTTTCTATTGCGATTCTATTCTCGGGTTTTTTACAATGTGTTGATTTATTTTATATGAATTATTTTGGATTTGTTTTATGAAACATTTAGAGGAAATTAACAGAAAACAATTATCCATAGATCCTCCACGACACAAAAACTAATTCAGAAAGAAATACAGATGGATAATGGTTCTCAATCGAATCATAATCGGAAAAGAACCTGAAGAGCGTTAAACTAGAAACGTTATTCTACTAGTTTCTGTGATCATCAAAACTGCAGGACTGAAAAGATTTCATGAAATCTATGTCACTAAATCTCCATCAAAACTACAGTTTTTCTTGATATCTAGAAACAGTTAGTTACTTTCCAGGGCCGCGCGAACGCAGCCCCGTTACGCAAAAATTGAGCTGTTGGCGAATCTCAACTCGAGACTGCCACACAGGTCAGCCCTTCCAAAAGTGCAATGGAAAGGCCTCGCCATGGGGATTCTGCCTTGATGATCACAGAATACCCCCAGCCAGGTAAGTTTATGAGTCGCCGCGAGGAGGGTGTAGTGCTATCGTGTGTTCCGACATCTCGCGGGTTCCGCCGCTCGCTATGTTTAGTGTGCAGTGGGCGGAGTCAGGAGAAAAGAAGGGGAAGGGTGGCTTTTGGAAGAGAGAAAGACCCGTGGGATATTTCTTTTTTGTTTCTGACTTTTTTGTTGGAAAGTCAAGCACTTGTACTCTATCACTTTATTCAGGTTATAAACTTGGAATTATCAGTTTTCTGGTGCGCTTTTGACGCGTAGAAATAGTA
Source organism: Caenorhabditis latens (assembly GCA_002259235.3). Lineage (NCBI taxonomy): Eukaryota > Metazoa > Nematoda > Chromadorea > Rhabditida > Rhabditidae > Caenorhabditis > Caenorhabditis latens. Next base: position 12,318,633 of record CM056093.1, on the reverse strand, counting down.
AACCTATTGCTAATGGCTAACTGGATGTTCTAAATAATAGTTTTGATGCGGAATATAAGGAGAAATCTGACATGAATGGATTTTTGGGACTTTACAAAAACACACCTTTTTGGTTGATTCCAAATGCCAATTTCCTTTCAATTTCCCTGCTTTCAAGTATCAGAAATTGAGATTGAACCCGAATATTTGCCTGCCAACCTCCAGTTTGTTGTTCTATTTCTCCACTCGTCCACTTGTCGCTTTTCTCTTTTTCTCTTTCAATTTGTTGCATTCAAATCTCCATAGCAACATGTCAACCACTTTGGGCTTCTCCCTTTATTCTTCTTCTTCTTCTTCTTTCTTCCTTCATGTTCTTAATCTCGTTCCTATTATTTTTTCCTTAAATCATGGTGAGTTTCCCTCTTTTTTCAAATACTTAGTTCCCAAATCAATTGAATATTCCAGTTAAATCTATTCCGAAATCGGAAGAAAAATGCGGCCGGACCAGCCCTTAAAAAGGTACAAAAAATGCCAGAATTGGATGATTTTCTTGCGAATCAAGACTACGAAGGGGCCATTTCACTGCTGAATGTAAGCGGATTAAAATACAATTTTCGAGATTAAAGATTCAGATTTTTCAGCATAAATTGAGAACAGGGAACTTGGATAGAGACCAAGAGGATTCTCTTCAGCTATGGTTGGCTCATTGCTATTACAGATTGAGAAATTATGATGAGGCAGCTAATGTTTATACGTTTTTGATGAGCAAGTGAGTTGTTTTTCTTTGTCTTTTTCAAAAACAAAGTTTTCTTTGTTTTCAGGGAAGATGCACCTGCAGAACTTGGAGTATATCTAGCTTGCTGTAAATTCTATCTGAAACAGTATCTGGAAGCAAAGACGATTGCAGAGAAGTCTCCGAAAACTCCATTATGTATCCGACTAATGATGAATGTGTCACTTCGTCTGAACGATGAAAAACGAATTTTAACATTTCATTCAAATCTTGGAGTGAGTTTCTTCAAATTATTTTTCTTGTTATTAACTCCATTTTTCAGACTTCAATAGAAGACAAACTGTGTCTAGCTGGGATTAATTTCCAACGAATGCACTATCAAGATGCTATCGATGTCTACACATCTATACTTCAAACCAGTCCGTGAGTCATTCTATTTCCCCGGAATCCTTCTATTTGTGTATCCCAGGAATCTGATTGGGCTCAACGTTGCCATGGCTCTGTGTTATGCAAAAATGGATTACCCCGTCGTCGCTTACAATCTTATCAAGAATTATCTCCGATCGTTCCCCAACAGTCCATTCGCCAAAAACTTGCTCCTTTCTATTCTTTATCATACTATTAGTACAAAAACAACTATCGAAGAGAAATCAGATTTAGCCAGGAATCTTGATAAAGAGGGAATGTCGCTGGTTCCTGAAATGGAAGCAATGTTGAAGCAGAAGTTATATCCAGAGGTCGAATATCTTTGTAGACACAATTTGGTTCTTTTCAAAGAATGTGAAACGGCACTTCAAGTATTGCCTTCTTTGATGAAACATGTTCCAGAAGCAAGACTAAATCTGATGCTTTATAATTTGAAAAAAGGTATTTGAATACGGATTTGAGACTGAATTATTCAAAGCTTCCTTCCAGATAACGTAAAAGATGCAATGAGTTTGTGTAAAGATTGGGAACCAACAACTCCATATGAATTCCTGGTGAAAGCATTGACCTTCTTGAGATTTGGACAAGACTATCACTCGGTAACTTTTCAATTGAAAACAATTTGTTAAGAAATAAGTTTCAGAGAGAACATCTCAAAATAGCTGAGAATTTCTTCCAAATGGTTGGAGAATCTGGACTTGTTCAAGGTAATATATTTTTGTTTGATATATTAGGTTTAAATTTTCCAAATTTTCAGATACAATTGCTGGAAGACAATCATCTGCTGCATATCTGTTCCTCGCTTTCAAATTCGATGACGTCATCACTTATCTCCAATCGATTGAAGCCTACTTCTCAAACAACGACGCATTTCTCCTGAATCTAGCTCAAGCATTTTTGATGTATAAGAACTACGTGGCAGCTGAAGAACACTTTATTCGAGTTTCTGGTCCTGAAAGAGACAAAATTTTATACAAATCGATGCTGGCAAGATGTTGTATGTCCTTGTTTTCTTTCTTGGTTTCTTATTTATTCTGACATTATTTCAGATATCAGAAACAAAAAAGCTCACAAAGCATGGGATATGATGGTGAAAACTGTCAACTTTTCCGATAGGCTCAGTCTTTTGAAAGTGATTGCACAGGATTGTTACTTGGTGAGAAATTGAAATTTTTGAAAAATTCAATTCAAGATTTTCAGTCAAACGAGTTCTACTATGCATCAAAAGCATTTCATGAAATAGAAAACAGTGATCCGACACCTGAAGTTTGGAATGGAAAACGTGGAGCATGTGCTGGATTATTCAGGCAACTGGCTAATCATAAAAGCAATCAGTGAGTTGGAAAATGATATTCTATTATTTTATAATCTGATTGAATTTCAGAGAATTGCTCGAGAAAATGAAAGAAGTCATCCAATTGGTCGCATCAAAACCTCATCCAAACTGTGAATTCCTTTTGAAAGTAATCCGTTCGTGGGGTGAAACTCATCACATAAATCTCAATTAACTCTGTCTCTCTCTATCTCATCACACGACGAAATAAACTTGTTTTCCTCAATCTCTTTTACTGACCCATTTACCCGGTTACTAGTTGTTGTTGTTAAACGAGAAAACTCGCTTATCATTCGTAGAGGAACAGTATAAAAGAGCGATCCATTGAATGAATCTTCAGTCGTCAGCTGAACATGAAGATTGACAAAGAAGACGATCAGCAGCAACAGATGCGCCGTGTCGCATTCTTTGCGGTTGCTGTCTCAACTGCAGCCGTCATCTCCAGGTAATACTCAAAGAGTCAATTATTCATTTCGGTGATTCAAATTCATATATCTTCAGCATTGTGACGCTTCCAATGATCTACTCTTACGTCCAATCTTTCCAATCCCATCTTATCATGGAGACCGAGTTCTGTAAGACTCGTGCTCGTGACATGTGGGTTGAGATGCAAGTTCTCCACAAATCTGGAGTCACCCGTAGCCGCAGAAATGCCGGATACAAAGAGGGTGGAGGCGGAGGCGGATCTGGAAGTGGAGGGTACGGTGGACCAACTGGAGCTGGTGCTGCTGATGTTGGACCAACATGCTGCCCATGTCAACAAGGACCAGCTGGACCACCAGGACCACCAGGAGACACTGGACCAAACGGAAACGATGGACACCACGGAGCACCAGGAGTTCCAGGAAAGGAGGGATCCATTCTCAGCTCTGCTCTTCCACCATCCGAACCATGCATCATTTGCCCACCAGGACCACAAGGAGCCGTTGGACAACAAGGACCAAAGGGACCACCAGGACCAAAGGGCAAATCACAAGAAAGAGCCGGAGATGGAAAGAATGGAGAACCAGGAATGATTGGACCTCCAGGACCACCAGGAGGTGTTGGAGAACCAGGACCACCAGGACCAGCTGGACAACCAGGAAGAGTTATCCAAGTCAACGGACCAGCTGGACCAGCAGGACCACGTGGAGTCAAGGGACCACCAGGACCAAAGGGACTTCCAGGAATCGCTGGACTCACTGAGGGAGGAGGTCAAGGACCACCAGGAGATAACGGAGGACCAGGACCAGTCGGAGGACAAGGACCACCAGGACCACAAGGACCACAAGGACCACCAGGAGATGAGGGATCTTGCGATCACTGCCCAGAGCCACGTACTCCACCAGGCTATTAGACCATTGGGGTCTCGCCGCGAATCTTCTTCTGATTACGGTGCTCATGTTGTATGCTGTTCTGCCTTCTTTTATTATAATTTAAGTTATTATTTCTAATTTTTGATTGCTCAAATGTGTTTTTCTTTGTTATTTGGCTGACGACTCAACCCGGCTCGACTCGAATAAACGCTCGCTCGAAAAACCTTCTTTTTTCTACTTGCAAATGGACACAAAAACAAAATGACAATTAGAAGAGATATTTGTAGGTTGTAGTGTTGAATTGAACAGGCTTTCGTTTCTATATCCAAATAATAATGTTTTTTTGTTCAGAGGGTCTTTGGAGGACTTTTCACATGAAGATCTTCATAGGTTTTTCTTGTCGAAACTCATCTAGAACATGTTTGAATGTTCAGAGAAAGTACAGTAGTATGTTTTCTGTTTTCTGTTTTCTACCAAAATTCTAGTTCCCTGATTTCCGATCCGCTGTGTTTTTATCTAAAACTCTATCAACATCTGATTCAGAATCGTTCATCATGACAGTGAGCACAATGTACTTTGTGATTTTTGTTGCTTTCGGAAACTAGAAATACTCAAAACAATGATATGAATTGACAGAAGAGGAGGAGTCGAATGAATGAAGGAAGCATCGTTTGTAGTCTTTTTGAGAGGTTAAAAACGATAAGGAATTCAAAAAAAATGAAGGAAACTTTCCTCTTTCACCTATCAGTTCAGACTGATTATGAGGGAAACACTTTTCGTTTGTTCCTTGTTTTAAATTTGACTTTTCATTTTTTTCCCTTCCAAATTTATTTTGAACAACGTACACTATAAAAACATCTCAAACTACGGATTTTTGAACATAATCGAATCAAAAAATGGTCGGTAATTGTACATCAAGTACACATTTCCCCGCCCTCTTTGTAAATGGATATCCCCAAATCGTTTTGAGTTTTTGTCGATCTCTAAATATAGTATTTGACAGTTTGCGGAATCATTGAAACACGTTCTATTCAAAATGGTTATTTTTCGAACGGTATGTTGGAAAAGAAGATGTTAGGATAAATTAATATCTTGGAATTCAAGAAAAGTATTTTTTCGAACAGCAAGCAAAAATTGAAAACTGTTATATTAAAAGTAAGATTCACAAATTGTCTGCTATGATGGTCCACCTTTCTAAGAATACATAAAAGGCTAGAGAATAAATTTCAAATAGAATTGATTCCTTTCAAGTACTAGCGTTTCAGAATATGTAAATAGGTAATGATGCATTTTCCGGGTGCCGAATTCTCAGACACCAAAAAAATTGGTACCCGATTTTAGAACAGACTGCAATTTGGAATAATTCTAAAAGCACTTAATCTATGTTTCTCTAATATTTTGTAAATTACCGGCTTAGTTCCATTGAAATTAGAATACCTACGATCATTATCTAAAAGTTCAGATAACTATACTCAACTTCCTAATTATTTGAATCAAACTTAATATTTAATAGTTATTGATGTCTCCAATTTCCAGGAAAACATGGGTTTTATCCATTGGCCAACTCTGAATCTTGTTCTAACCGTCGTCGGCGCTGGCTTCATTTTATCAATTCAAAGTTTATATTATATAAAAGTAAGTCCGTTTTTCTCTTCTCCAAATAATCCCCGCGAAGAACAAAAAAAAGAACTGTAAAAATGCGACAAAATGTGTCGAAAAAGAGAAAGAGAGAGTGGAGAGAGAGGGACACGCATCATCATCAGTTGCCTGTTTATTTTGTTGTGTTGTGTCTCGATTCAATTGATACTGGACGAAGACGAAAGACAAGTAGAAACAGAAATAAGAAGAAGAACGAAGAACAGTAGAATCGATGGGTTCTTTCCGTTCACTTCTCAGTTATACTGCCCTTTTGATCGGGCTTATTTCATTTGCTGCTGATTCAATCAACTATGTATTCACTTCTAAATACATCCAGGTTATTCTTCCAATCCCTTATCAGTAGTTCTGCTCTTATCGACGTTTTGATCTACATTGTCATATGATTTCTTATAGGTTTTCTTCGATGAATATCATCTACCTCCATCATATCTCAAAGTTGTTCAAATACTGTTTCTGGTATGGAATGCTGTCAACGATCCCATGATGGGATACATGCAGGTACAGTACTTCAGAGTCTTTTGAATCTCAAGTCATTATTCTAGGACTTGGGATGTTGTGGAATGAAATGGATAATGGATCGACGAAAGGTTGTTCTGTATGCTGGTCCAGTGTTTGCTGCTTCGTTCCTCCTTTTCTGGTTTCCATGGTCAACGTGAGTTTGATAAGAAATTATGCTAGTTTTATGACCGGAAACGAAATCATAAACCTAGGATGAAAAAGTTAAAACACAAATATTCGGAAAATGATAGACAGGGAAAACGTTCTCGGATTATGGAAATTTGAAAAGTTAGGGAAATAATTCTTTGGAAATATGTAGAGGGAGTGATTTTTGTTCGTAGCGAAATTGAAAAAATAACTAGAAAAAACCGGTATTTTGAGAAAAAAATCAACTAGAATTAACATGACATTTGATAAGATTGTTTTTCGAGTTCTGTGAATTTCACCGATTGGACATCAGATCTATCTGTAATTGATGATTATGGTAATCCTAAACCTGGTATAAGTGGAGTTCACGAGTTCACACATCAACCACACGCTTCTACTTTATAGTCTTATCTAACTACAGTAAGCAGGGACCCATGTAGTTATGAATAAATGGAACATCACACTACAACTATAGTTATGTACCCTCCAACACCTCACACAAAAATTTCTGATTTCCAGGTCAGTTGGCTGGTTGACTGCTCTCCATCTTCTCGTGTCTCTCTTCATCTACGACACACTCTTGACTCTTGTTCTCTCTGCATACTGTGGATTATGCGTCGAAAACTCCCGAAATCATCAGGATCGAGTACGAGTCATTGTCTACGGAGAGATCTTCACAATTGTCGCTGGTCTTCTGATCTATCCATTGGAAACAATGCCACATACAAATGAACATTATTGGTTGTTCCAGACATGTTGTGTAGTTGTTGCCTGTGTTTCTGCAGCTCTCATGGCGTATTCTGGATACCATCTGAAGGTTGAGAGACCTGTAAATGAGGATCATCAACTGGAGAAGTTCCAAGAAGGAGAAGTAGTCGTGGAAAAGAAGGCTGACACGTGGAAAAACGCATTGCAAGTTTCTTGGCAAGTAGCCAAAGAACCGAGATTCATCTGCCTCGTCGGTGCCCAATTCTTCAGAATTCTTCGGTTTATGGCTAATGAAAACTTCTTGATTGTGTTCACAGAAAGTCTTCTCGTAAACAATGGATTCTTTGAAAAGAATTCAGGAACACTTGGCCTCTTCTACATTCTCGCAAGATCTTGTGGAAGCGTGAGAGAATTCTAAAACATCCCAAGACTATCCTATGATTTCCAGATTTTGTTCCTGATTCTCTGGATGCCAACCAATCGTTTTGGAACTCAAGCTGTCATCCAATCCCTGAATATTCTCTCCATTTTCAACGTTCTCTTTGTCCTGTGGGCCGGAATGGATAACATCACAGCTGTGGCTGTTTTTATTATTCTAGAGAAGTCGGTTTGATTTTCTAGGTTTCCATCAATAATTTACAATTTTCAGTGCAATTTCTCGTTGTGGATGGCAAGGATTCTATATTGTTGTTGCTGGAGAAGTAGTTGATACGGATATGAAAACGAACAATAGAAAGTTTGTGAATTTCTGAAATTGAATACATAAATTGTATTTTCAGAACACCTTTCTCCACAATCATCTTCACTTTGAAAGCTCTTTTCAACAAACCAGCCGACCAACTTGCTCCAGTTCTCGTTCTTTCTCTCTTCCTGGAACAAGGCGGGTACCCACAATTAACTGTGCCGTGTCAGCATTTCTATGAGGATAACTTCTCGAATTCTACTCTATTCAACTCCACTTCTATCGAAACTTCTACTTTCTCCGGGTGATTTTTAATTCACTCATGTCTCAATACATAAATTTTCTTCTTTTCAGGTATCCAACTTCTCAACAATGCACTAATTACAACCAATGGATGTTCTTGGCGCTCGCCATATTCCCAGCAATTTGTGCCATCGGAGAATCGATTTTCGTTGCTTTTGATCAATATTGGAGACGACATATTAAAGGAAAAACTGGACATTTGGGTGACGATTAAATCCAAAATTGATATTTTCTTTTTTGATCTCATTCTTAATGACATTTTTATCATTTTTATGCGCAGAAACGGGTATTAAACTACAGACAGTGTTCATTGAAACAAATTGAATAGGAAAGGGATGATTACCTTTTTCAGCTTTTTCTGAAAGTTCAGACATAAGTCACAATCATATTCTTTCTCTTATCTTCTTGGGAATCGACACATTTGTGGTATGTGATTATGAACTTGTGGGAGTGTAAAAAGTATTTCTAGGCTAGAAAAAAGATAGTTGAATTATTGAAAAGGGTAGTGGGGGACTTTCAGAACATCATCCAATTAGAATGTTATCTGAGTCATCTTGAACTGAAATTTTGTTGTATTTGTAATTAAAAGAGAAGCTTTATTACATTTCTATACTTCTACGCCGGTATTCAGTTTTCCATTAACACTGGGATCCATGATTATCATCAGTTGAATAAAAATATCATTTGAAAAGTTACAATAAATCCGAAATTTCTCTCCGTGAAGCTGTGGCATCTGCTGCCAAAGAAGAAACAAGAACGTTGAGTTCAGCCACTTGACTGTCCGATTCAGCCAATCTCTCTTTCAGAATTCTCACTTGACGTGTTAGTTCTTCCTGAAATTTCATTTGAAAAGGTGGAATTATAAATCTAATGAGAAAGCGAAAGCCGTGCAAACATAAAATCAGCGAATTTCACAGCAAATAAAAAATAGTTTATTGGAAAAAAGCAATCAAGTGATATGTGTTAATTGAGTGAAGTGAAATAAATTAAAGTGAAAACCGAAAAAAAAGCAATTCAGAAACGAATTGAAGACGACAGACGATGGACTGGACTGCCGCTCACCTGAGTTTTTATGTGAACTGCATCCGATAGACGACGAATTTCATGACGTTCGTGTTCCAATTCTGATACTCTGAAATCTTCCATTGACTCCGTTGGTTTAACTTCCAACATATTTTTTTATTCAACATCTTATTGCACATCCAGAAGAAAACTTTCTTGGAGTTTTTGAGATATCACTTCGTTCTAGTCTATTCTAAATACCTTTTTAAAACTCTTGGTCATAAGATTCTCTGTTTAACGGTTCCTCCCTTTTCTTTCCTAATTTTCAAATTGAAAGAAATCCAAAAAAATCATTTATTAAAAATATTTACAAAATCAAAAACTGATTAGGGTTGAGCATAACCGAAGTGAAAAGTGGGAAACCGTTAAATGGAGAAGACCGGGAATTTCTTTTTTAATGGGAAACAAAAATGAGGAATTTGGTTTTGAAACGTTCCAGGAGACGTTCAGGAATTGACGAAAATTGATGCATTTTCAGGGCTTTTTGGAATTTTCTGGTTAAAGATCAGGTCAACTGAGGACTGTTAATGAGTTGGTCAAAAGATAAAATTGATAAAATTAGAAAGAAAACTCGAAATAATATGCAATCGATTACCGTAATCTACTTTGATTTCTACCAGTCCCAGATGACGTTTCTGAAGAAAAAGAAAAAAGAGAAAATGCGAAAACTAAAAAAGAGAATACTCGAGAAGAGGATCAGCTGACCTTCGAGCATTTTCAGCTGCTTCCCGAGTCGCCGATTCGAGAATTGATTGGAGATGGACGAGCTGTTCGCGCAGTGATAACACTTCAGATTCTGCTGCGTATTTCTGAAAAAAAGAGAACTTTAGAAGACAAAAACTCCTTGAAGTCAACTCACAATCTTATCCCAATCCTGTTGTTTTTCTTTCAATTCTTTTGCCCAATTCTCATTTACACATGTGAGTTCATCATCAACATGTGCGAAACGTCTTTCCAAATCCTCATTTCTAAACCATTCCCTTCTCAAAATCTGTTCAAATTTTGCAAATTTACCTATTCCTTAATTTCGCATTTTCCTCGAAAACTTCAGCATGAATACTCTGCATTTGCTTACTGTTTTCCTTCGACTCTTCCGTTTCGATCTTCATTTTTTCATTGACTTTCTGAAGTTCCTTGTTCTCCTGAATTGCGTGAATGAACGTTGGAATATTCTCGTAATCTTCAATTCCAGCTGCCTCCGCGAATGGTCTCAATTGGTCCAGTTCCTGGAATTATCTTCTTATTCATTCCAATTTCTATTCCTAGCTAGTCATACCTTTGCCAAAATATCCTTTGAAGAAGTGAGCATTGAAATCGAGTCAGCCATTTCCTTAATTCTATTGTGACTCGTTTCCAAATTAGCTTTCAATCCTTGGTTCCTGAAATATCTAGTTTTATTTCATTTCAAATTTTGAAATTCAAAATCAAACTGGTTCACTTACTCTTCCTCAAAATGCATCAATTTCAATTGAAGTTCCGTCACATTTCCTTCCAAATCTCCGGATTTCTGATTCAACTCACTGATCTGAAATTATTTTTATTCCAATCTCAGTCAGAAAACCCAAAAACTGACCGTATGTCTCGACTCTTCCAATCTTTTTAATGCTTCACTAACCATATCCAATTCCTGCTGTTTACATTCAACCATAGCATTCGCTTCCTTCAAATTCATCTCATTCTCCTTCAAATTCTTTTCCAAATTACGCAAAGTTTCATTCAATTTCGAAATTTCCTGTCGATTAGAGTCAATTATTTGATCTTTCGCAGTGGAAATTCGACATAAATCCAGAAATTGTTGTTCCAAAGGACTCAAATCTCGTCCAGCGTTTTTCAACATTTGGGAGCGTTCCTAAAAAAAAGATAATTGCTGAAAATTTTAGGGTGAATGATACCTCAATAGCTTGAATTGGATCAGGAGTCACTGTAGATGACGAAGTGGAAGAAGCAGTTTCACGAGATGAAGTGTGTTGACGTTTCTTCGTTAAATGGCTCATGTCTAGAAAAGGAGTTTCAGGTTACTGTAGGAATATCGTAACCTCCTTACCAATCTTCATTCCAGATGCCAACATCATCTTCTGAACCGCCTGAACACTCTTCTCAAACTGCTTCGTTGCGTCACTATAAGATGCAGTGTGCCCTGGATTTCCAGTTGCAGCATGACATCTTTGACCTAAAATATATCTTTTCAAATAGTACTATTCCTTCTGTATTCCTACTCAAAGTCACATAATACTCTCGATCGTTCCATGCTCCACCGGGAGCCATAAATTTCTTTCCATCGAATCGAACTGATTTCTTACACAAATCACCGCGTTCTCGATAGTACATCCCAGAACATCCTGTAATTTTCGGTCTCTTCTTTTTGTCTTCTTTTTCCCGCTTTTTAATGCTATCAATTTTCATTTCATCATTGCTTATAGTGACCTAGATAGTGTATGAATTAGAGAGACACAGACAGTGACAGATAAGAAAAGCTTCTTCTTTCACTTTTCGATGACAAGAATTGAGAATTACATTCCATTTCTCTCTCATTATTTGCATGATTTGATTACAAAATTAGAAATAAAAAAGGTCAGCAAAAAAAGGTTTTTGAAGAGAAAATGATACACAAGGGTGGTTTGCCGCCTACATCGGAGGGGTGTGGGGACAGAAATAACACGGAATGTTCCGTTATTATCAGTTTTAGGAAATAGGAATCAGCAGAATTTCACGTGATTCATCAGAAAAATAGTTGCAGGAATTCCTTCAGGAAGTGATGTTTTCTCTTGGAAGAAATGTTTGTTTCTGCTTGATTTCTGAAGGAATTTTGAACGAATTCACAAAATGCTACTGAATTCTGACAATTCTGAAACTCAAGAAAACAACTATTTCTATATAATTTCCCTTCTTTTCATGTTCCAAATTCCCATATCATTCAACCTCTTCCAATTCAATTCTTACCTGGAAATGCAGTTTGAAGTGAAGTCCACAGTATACCTGCATCTTCATCTAGCTCCACTTCAACTGGTTCAACACCGATTCGAAGAGATTTAACTGCAAACATTACGTTTTTTTTCTCTTTTTATCATGTCGGTATCTCTTTTTTGTTTCGCCCTGTTTGATTAGATATCATTCCGAATGTTAGGGTAAGAGTAAGATAGATGATGAAGATGATGGAAAAGAAATTGGAAAAAATGTAAGCAAACACCTCTCTCCAAAACTTTTTTATTCGAAACACGATTCGTAGGTCATTGGGTAAATAGGTGAGAGAGCGTTGAGGAGTGAGAGACGCAGACATTGACATGACCCAATAAGCTCATTGTTCCGGTGAAAGAAGAGCAAGAAGACAAAAGAATTGGGAAAAAGTTTGTGGTGTTTCAAGGGGAAACGGGCAAACTATAAGGCATAGTGAAGAGGAGTGTGATGAATGGAATTCGCCTGATTGGATCTATTAGTATCTTGATTTGAATTTTGATGTTTCTCAGATGGTTCAGAGGTAATCTTGGCAGTTCTCGTGCTGTATGAAATTAAGAAAAGTATAGGTTTACACTTTAAACAGAGGAAAAAGTGCACTTCTCATTGACGTGTCGAAATTCAAATAGTGTAATCGGACGTTAGTTTGGAGAGATTCATGCAACGTGTCAAAATTTCTCAAGTGTCCTTAAAATCACCAAGAAACCCTTACTGAATCTCACCTTGTAATCCAGTAATACTGCTCATGATTCGGTCGAAGGTTTGCCCGGAACGGACAGTCTCTCCGAGTAAATTGGGAGAATGAGAGAGGGGGTTGGCGCCGAAGAGGACACAAGGGAGGTCGGGACACGAAGGAGATGGAGAAGCAGATAGTGTAGGCGAAATGAAGAGAAGAGAGAATACAGACAGTGACACGCCAGCAGCTGATGTAAGGGGAATGGGAAGGCGGGGGACAGAATGAAGAAGAAAACACATGGAAGTGTGCAGCAAATTTATTGTTGGATTTATTGAACAGAAAAACGACAGAACAGTCATTGGAAATTAGGAATTAAAATATGAAAGTAAGAAGTATTTTAATAAATAGACAATTCGTTGATTATTACAAGTCTCTTTTTTTGAAGAGATCTTACAGAGAACGGATAGGTGGGTGAAAAAGGAAATAAAAACATTAGGAGATGGGATTAGGTTTAGTTTAATATGGTCTATATCTATCTCCTCCTGGTGGTCCACCTCCGCCGCGTCTTTCGCCGCCTCCGGCTCCGTCTGGTCGTGGAGCTTGGCACTGATTGCATTCCTAAACAATTTAATTCAAAACTTGTAATAAACTTGATCACAAACCCGTCTGAATGCAAAGTTACTGTTTCCACATTGGTCACATGGCCAGTCATTCTTTCGCTGCTCCATATTGGCATTTCCACCGCCACCACGTCCTCCGCGGAATCCTCCTCTATCTCCGCCTCGGAAACCTCCACGATCTCCGCGATCTCCACCTCGGAATCCACCACGGTCTCCTCCACGGAAGCCTCCACGATCTCCTCCGCGATCACCACCACGGAATCCACCGCCACCTCCACGTCCACCATCGTATCCGCCGCGACCTCCACCGCCGAAACCTCCACGGTCTCCTCCGAATCCACCACGTCCGCCCATCGGACCTCCACGACCACCACCACCGAAACCTCCGCGTCCACCACCACGGCCACCTCGATCTCCTCCGTCAGCACGGAACTTGGCCAGAGAAATGTTCATTGGGCTTGAGCCGCCTGGGAACGGCTGTCCGTTGTACATAGTGATGGCTTGTTGAGCTGCAGCGGCATCAATGAAAGTGATCATGCACTCTCCTTTCGGTTCACCAGTGTTACGATCAGTGTAGATCTTGATACGTGGTCCACGATCGTTTTTGGCGATGTCTCCGCAAGTGCTGAACACATCAGCTATGTAGGCTTCGTTGGCTCTGAAAAATTGTATTTTTTTGTCTCAGAATAACAAATATTCAACATACGTAGTCGAAATTCCTTGTACGAAGACAGTTTCCTTCAGTTCGACACGTCCATCGGACCCGAACTCGCGGCTACCTGCTCCTGCGCCTCCAGCACCACCGCCTCCGTATCCACCGCCACCTCCTCCTGGTCCATCACGTCGAGGTCCTCTATCTAAAACAAAAACATGATGCGTTATATTGAGATTATTTTTGACCAGATGAAAAGGATTTCATGCACATAAAGTTCCAAGAAACACTTGAATATTTTTGTTACTCTTTTTGATAATAAATTTGGTATAGTGTACATAGAGAGAAAGCAAATCACATATTCAATACCTTGATAACCTCCTCTTCCTCCTGGAGGTCCGCCCTGTCTGCAAAACATCATTTCATCATCGGAGCCTTCTGTCTTCTTCTCTCATGCTAACACCATTTCAAATAAATCATACTCAGGCATTAAAATTTTATAACGCGCCAACACAGATCTCTTCACAATTTTTTACACTTTACAACCGAGTTTTCTTTGACCATATCAAATTTTTATGCATGAGAGATTTCAGACAGAAGTTACTCCTGCACACTCGAAGTCGTTTTGTTGACTTCATGATTTGTTCGGATTCTTCACTCGTTTTGATACCAATTACACGTAATATAAGCTGAACTGCACAATATTTTGTTAGAAACCGGGCATGAGACCATTAACCCGTGGAGCACAGTAATTTGTGCTCCTAACCGGGAACTGACCTTTCCTTTAGCTTACCTCGCCGAACACGATAAGATACTCTTGACAAGTTTTTAAATGCGACTATTTTGGAAATGAACACTGAACACTCTGAACTCTGTAGCGGTTTTTACTTTTAACACAACACAACATTTTTCAGGTTGTTTTTGTCGGGATCTTTTTCAAAATGACACGAATAACTTCTTTTCTTCGAAAATTTCCAATATTTTTATAATACCTACCGATCAGAGTTTCCATCATCCCAACGGCTACCACCACGACGCTCTCCATCAAATCCACCTGCAATAAATACTTTTATATCTCTAACAATTAAGGAATTATGCTCACCTCTTCCACCGCCACTACTGCCGCCGAAGCCTCCTCTTCCTCCTGAACGTTCTCCACCATAACCACCTCTTCCGCTTTCGAAACCACTTCTTCCTCCTTCGAAGCCTCTTCCAGCACCACCACGACCACTTTCGTAACCTCCGCGGAATCCTCCACGAGATCCACCTCTGCTTTGTCCATAAGGATCACTTCCAGCTGGTGGCCCACCGGCTCCTTGGCCATACGGATCATTGCCTGGTGGTGGTGGCGCATACGGGTTTTGTGGTTGCTGTTGTGGAGCTTGTTCGTGACCTCCGTAAGCAGCAGCAGATGCATATGGGTCCTGCTGAGATTTAGAATACGGATCATGAGCATGAGCCCCAGCGGCTACCGCCTGTGCTCCCGGGTTATTATAAGAGCCGTATTGCTAGAATTACAAACAGTTCACCGGACATCAGAGACGTTTTACTTACCTCTGGCTGCGCTCCTTGCTGTTGTTGTTGCTGTTGATAATACGCCCAGTAGGCTTGTTGGCCTTCTGGCGTGCTGTAGTCAGGTTGACTCTGGTCGTAAGACGCTGAAAATCAATGAATACTTAAATTGTAAAATCAAATTATTAAGTATTAGTTTTTGTAAAACAGAAAAAAACATAAACTTACCCATAATTGTTGGTGTTTTCAAGTCGAGGTTCTCCGTACGGTTGGGCACGTCGTCTGAAATAGAAAGAAGATCGATTATGAATGGAAACTGCGAGCAAAACACGTAAAAAAAAAGAACGCCGCCAGGAGGACATATCTGAAGACGTCGGCTCTTTTGCGTCGCGGTCGCGCGTTGCGGCTTTTTTCGGTGGGGCGCACTTGCATAAAAGTGTAGTTTTTAGCGCGAATTCAAAATTATTTTTTTTGCAATGAAAAGTTTTACTATTTTAAATGTTGCTATTTCGTTTAAGCTTGAGCGTTTTTTTAGTTCTTAAATTTAGAACTTTAAAAAAAACGAAGTAGCACCGTGTCGCTGAGAGAATTTTCTTTCTAGAGAACGAAGTTGCAGTGTAAAAGTACAGTACCATTGAAATAATTTGTGAATGAAAGAGAAAAAAGACACAAGTTTTATTTTTTGCATGTAAGCTGAAAACAGAGTTGTACCCATTTGGTTATAACCCGTGATAAAACCGTAAAATGAAAGTAACAGAAGAGGAGTAATCACATAATACAAATAAAACTATCAGACCATATCGCCGTCCGATTCTTTTCTCGTCAGAATGCTAATCTTCGCTCGAACTCCAAACGGACTATTCGGTTCTTGTGAAACTGTTGATTCCTTTGGAGAACTTTGAAGGAAAGAGGCTCCAGCTGCATCATCCATTGATCCTCCAATCGAACTTCGATATGAAATTGAATGAAGAACTTTCATTGATGGAGGTACTTGTTGTCGAAGACTTCGATTCGTGGATGGAGATGCTGCGTGAGACATTGTTGATCGTTTCCGCCGTTCGGTGGCGAATCTGAAAACGAATCTTTGATCATATTTCTTTCTCTTGTCTATATTTCATTCTAATAGTAAGTCATCAAAGTTCTCAAAAGAAGAAGCCGTTCCCTTTTTTCTTCTAACTTTTCTCACCTGACCATTTGTTATTATTAAGTGAATAGAATATGCTCTCACGAGATGATCACAGAGAAAGAATGAATTCATTTCCCGGTGTCTTTTCGACTAATGAGATTAACCTCTATGTATTGAATACTATCAAATTAAGGGATTAGAGGGTGTTCATATGATTTTGTAAACAAATAAAAAAGAAGATTAGAAAGATTGTGAGGTCATCAGAGAATAAGAAGAGATCATACCTAATAAGATTTCGAAGGTCTCGATTCATGACTGCGTAGAAAATCCAGTCGCCAGCAGCATTTGTAGAAGTAAGCCAGGTGGCAATGAAGATTAACCAGCGAGTGAAACTGAAGAGATTAAAATATGAATGAGAGAGTTGGATCTTTGAAATGAAATAGTTACCTAAAATCACGGAAGTTACTGAATAATCGAATGCCAGCTGTCAGTTCTGATTGGATTGTATTGTCAGGAATAAACTGAAAATAAGAAATTTAAGGTTATAGGATTTCCGATATAACAAAATCTCTAGATGATGCACTTCTTTTTTTTATTTTGTCTGCTTTTCTTTCGTTTTTTGAAAATCAAGATCAAAAGTGCACTTTCATTTGCAAATCGGGATTTCAAATGAACTATTGAACTTTAAAAGATTACGAACCTGCATCAAAGACATTGGCAACCAACAGACAACATGAAATACGCCAACTCGAACAATTGCAGCTGTCATCTCTCTCATGTATCGTGGTTCGTTCACAAGGGATTCACGAACTCGAGAGTTTGCTTGTACTGAAACTTTTTGAATGATTACGTTACGAATTTTCAGAAAAAGCGTACCTCTAGCTCTTCTTTTCGTGAATTTCCTTCTGACATGTCTCACAATTTGAGAATAATTCAACGAAATAATAGTGAGATCCACAAGAAAAGCGACTGCAGTTAGATAAGCAGCCACACGTGGAATCGCTTTTCCACGATACGATCGAACACAATTCATTCCGTCCGTTGATACAGTAACCGAATTGATTTGAACTATAATTGCACCAATTACGAGGCCAACAAATATAGATGCTCCGATTGGAGTGGCATTCACGAATTGACGACGAACCTGAGAATTTCAGATTTTAGAGATTTGAAAAAGAATGAATAGAACTATACCTCACTACAAAAAGGTTTTCGTATTGTAATATATCGTTCTATTGAGATGCATGAAAGTACTGTAAGTGAAGTGATTTTCACACTGTTCTCAAGTACAAACATTGCTCGACAACTGTTTGAATCTGGAAATAGATTGAATGGAACATTTTAAGTTTGAAAAAAAAGACTTACCGAGCATAAAATGTGGTAAAAAATGATAGAGTGATCTGACTAGGAGAGCCATTAAAACTGTCAAATCAATTACTGCTAGAACTGAAATGTAGGCTCGCAACCGATCTGATGGCGAACTTCGAGACATCAATGATCTGGAATAAAATCAATTGATTTGGATATCAAAAGAAAAACTCACTTTGGTTTTCGACTTCTGGCTACTGAACAAACGACCCACATATTGCCAAATATGCCGGTCATTACTGTGGCTAAATAGAGAAAACCGGCAAAATATGGAGACATCATCCCCCTCTCTGGAAATGCTAAAATTAGTGGTGGTCAAGGAAAAAAGAAGGAAAAGGTAAGGTAATCAGAGTTGTAAATCACAAGGGAAAGGCTGGAAATCAGTTCTGAAATTGGTAAAAGTAAATAAGAATATTTCGAGTCGATACGGAGACTGAAAACGAACATTGAATCGAGAAAAGAAGACCTTCATGGATCGGGAAAAAAGGAGATGTTGGTTGAGGCGGGGGAGAAAATTGAGGGTGGGAGGATTAGTATCCATGAGAGGCTACAAGAAGCTGGAAGTGTGAGAAGAAGAGAGATAGAGCACGTCAGTAAAAAAATAATATGGATATCGATAAAACCAAGGTGACACGTCACAAAATTATAGGTTAGGGGTGGTTTCAGATGGGGCATTTCTTATGCTTCTATGCGTTGTAAAAAAGAAAATTATTATTTTACAAGGAATTAGTTTCTTGAATCACGCCTTCAAATTGGCAAAATAATTCTCAGCAAAATACAGATTCTAATTGTGGAAATGTTAATTTAAATTCAGAAACCTGTTGATTTTAGAACACTAAAGAAAATGCTGAAATTCGGTTAAGATGACTCAAATTTCAAAAAAAAAATATGTCAGACATTACTCGTCTCAATTTGCGTATTTCTGACCAAGGCTTTCCTAGATGATCTCTCGCGAAAATGCATAATTTTGTGCAGAACGTTTTGTTTTTTTCCCTCTTTCAAAAATTTGAATTTTGAGGATAAAAGAAGAGTAAAAGGGGTAAAACGGATAGGATAGGCTACAAAGAAATTGTAGATCAGAAACTAAAAATGAAATACACAGTTTTTGCAGAATTTATATTTATAGTCTTAGGAAAGAAAGAAGTGGGAAGAGGAATTTCAAACTGATGTAAGCTTTTTTTTGAATGAATTCTGATCGAAAATAAGTCAAAATCTTCCTTGAAAGCAGCACAGATCTTGAGGATTTTAGCAGTTTCAGACATGCTTAACGCCTTGTTTTGAAATGTCAAAATGAATCATTTTATGCTGGAAAGTTGCAGTTTGTACTAGGAGAACGACAATAAAAATCAATTATGACAGACTTCTTCTCCAATAATTTGAGAAGAAGCAGATCAATCTACGGCGGGGATTAGATAAGAAATGAATAAGAGAGACGCAGAAATAATGATAAGAAATAGGAAGAAAAAGAAGACTTCTTAATCTGATTGATTCAGATGAACGGCAAGTTTAGAGAACTCTCTTTTAGGGAAGAAAAAGGAAGTTATGAAGTTGGAGAAGGAGAAGAAAAAAGGGAATGGATAGGAGAAGTAGATGGAGAAGAAGGGCAATAATCAAATTGTTCATGTCTGAATGAAGAGTGAAGAAATGAAACAAAAAGAAATCAATCTGTTTTTGAGATTCTGAAAAAGGTTGAAAACTATTCAGAATTATTCAAAAACAAAAAGAAGAAAAAAGAAAAAAGAAAAAGAATTGAAGGAAGTGTTTTGAGACACTCGTGTTCTTTGACCGAATCTTCAAAAGTGTTCAAAATCACAAATTAGATTTGGACCGCGTTAAACGACAAGAACTTTTCCTATTCTATCTCTCTGAAATCGGCTGTCTGAATCTGAATTCGAACGTTAAAATTTGGGGAAAACGAGTCAAATTTAGCTGCAAAAATTAAAACAATTAAATAATTAATTCATGAACGAAACTAAAAGTAGCAAAAAAAAAAAAGCAAAAAAGAAGCATTATTATTATTGAGAGGCACGTGTTTGAGTGTGACGATGAGACACTCTTCTTCAGTTTTGCTCACTATCAGATTAGTATGCGAAGGGATTTTTAGAGGAGTTTTTTTATTGGAGAGATGGTGGACGACACCCGATGACACTCTCCAGTTCAAGACACTATAAATACGAGTGAATCACTTAAAATGATGACTTGAAAAATAAGAAGATGAGCTGAAAATAAGAAGTAGCTCAATTGAGAAGGAAGAAGAGTTCATCCGGAAGGAAAAGGCGGAGATTTCGAGTTAGCAACTTTTATGAATGCAGAAGTTAGAAGAGGCATTCGGGGAGGCCGGAAATTAGGGATCGGAAGCGGAGGAGTCGTCGAATGATATTTATAGTGACAGGAAGGATAAGTTTAGAAACACACGAATGAATGAAATAAAAAGAAGAAAAAGGAGAAGGTGGGTGGGATGGATGCATGATTATAATTGCAGATGTTCTCTTTTTAATCGATGAATTTTGCAAAGACGAGGAGATCGAAGAGATGCTTTTCGGGTGTGATGTCTTATAAAAACCAATTTCGTAAATTATGAGCCCACATATCAGAAATTCTGGATTTACTGGAGAATGTTCCTTCTCTAAATCTGACACATCAAATTTAGGGCATCAGTGAATTTTTCGTGTTACAGTACCCAATAAAAAATTTGATTCTGTTATAATTATCTCCAATTCCGCAAAATTCTGCTTTTCACAGGTACAGTACCATTCAAAAGGTTGTAAGATTTGCCCTTTTCAGTTGGTAATACTGATTGTCTCATCAAGTAGATTATTATTAAATTATACAGACCAAAAGTAGAGCTTCATTTTTGTAGTTGACAACTTTTTTGTACGAGAGTTATGGTCATTTTAAGACGACAGCTCTGAAATCGCCCTAGTTTACACTGAAATTGGTCGATTTGATTGAGAAATTTCTTTGCCGATATGTAACTTGCTAGGGAGCGTCTGTAAAAAAAATGTTTAACTACAAAAATAAAACTCTACTTTCAATCTGTATAATTCATTAAACATATACCTGATGGGACAATCAGTATTACCATGACACACTCTTAAACTTGGTCACTTTCAACTGAAAACGGGCAAAGTTTAAAAACTTTTGACCGGTACTGTAGTGCCCCCAGCGTTGTAAATATGGTTCCTGTTTAATCAAACAATGACAGACACACAGACAGAAAGGTAGCTAGGTTTTTGGTTCTCGAATTATAGCTTCTTCTTCTTATTTGTTGGAATGAAAAAACAAACTTAAAATCAGAAAAGACCTCGAAAATAAGAATTTAGAATTGAAAATATAGAGTGATCCGATCAAGTTCATTCGGAGAACTAAAACAAATTGTTCTTTTTCAAGTAAAAACAAATGAAATTGAGCACAAAAAGATGCCGATCAAGATATTAAAAACGTCTGAATCTATTTCATTTTTTGACATTTTGAAAGGTTTCGTTTCCAAAAAAGCACCTGATACCGATCGTCACTAGAAGTATTTCGTATTAAAACACATGCTTTGTTCATTGAATTCTTTTCTATTTTTAAGTTAATTTTTCAGATGAATTAAGTTGAATGAGGAAGAAGTGAAAATTGGAAGTGAAGAGAAAATTCAGAAAGAAGTTTGCCTGATCAAGATAAATTCACTACATATTGGAAGCATTATAAACCGGAAATTGTATTGTTCTGATTCGAATTCCAGAACCAAAATTGTAGAAATACGCACAAACAAACTCATTTTCCAACTGGTGGATCCATCAACATCTGCTGCTGATGACCTCATTCCAGTCAATTTGAATCCACGTCAACAAAAACAACCAATAGAAGAAGTTGCTTGTTGACGTGGAAATCAAGTGCAAAATGCAGAAAAAGTAAGCAAAACAGAAGAAGTGTCTTCCTTCAAAACACAGATTATATCATCTCGCATATCACCATTCCACGTGAATCTCTATGTCTGCGTATCCACGTATTCGATATCATTCTGATAGGAAATCCTGACATAAATGTCGGCTATTTGGGATTAGAAAATATGTCGATGAGGAGAAAATGATGGACAAGAAAACACAAAAAATCACATTTGAATTTGAAATAAAAAAAGGAGAAGACAATGAAAAAATAGAGAAATAATTGGAAGACGCAGATGGGAAAAGCATGGATGCAGTTTACCTTTCCTTTTTTGTAAATGTCCTTTAAACAATCAGGGTCGTCTTCTCTTCTTTTGATAAGAGGCGAGACAAAGGGAGTGAAGACAACAGTTTGTATTTATGAGACCACCTTCAAAAGGTTATTGTCATTTACATTTATGATTTCTGATCTATTTCTTCTTTTTAGTTATTCAAGCTACAAATTGGAAATAGATTGGAAAAGAACACCGGAAACCTACTACTGTTTGCATAGGTACATAATAAAAACACGATGGAAAATGAGATGTTTGGAGGGTGAGAGATAGGAAAGAAGTCATTATTTATGATAATAACTTTCGAAATAATCAAGAATTGTTTCTAGAACTGTAGTAGTCACCCTTCAATTCCAGACATTATTTGAGGTTTTTAGAAGTCAACATGAGCGGAGTGATACCAATTTCAGACCTCGACGTCATTTTCAATTTTCAGCTCATATTGTAACTGGATTACTGTAGCTCTTTCGTTGCGAAGAGTTGATTTTATGATAAAAATTCCAACAAAAAATAACTACAAAATGACTCTTTCCTCAAAAAAAGTTCATCGAGCGTACGCAATTCTGCTCATTTGATGAGCAAACGTTAACGTGATGAGATCAAATTCATACTACGTTTTTATGTTCGATATCTATATTATGGAAAACTTGAGAAGGGAATGATAATTATTTTAAAACGAACTCCTATCAAGATATAAGTGCATGTATGACAAAAAGCCAAATCGACCGAAAGGGATTCAATAAAGAATCAGGTTGTGTTCAACTTGAGTGTCTGTCTTCGGTAGAATTGAGGTAATTATTTATTTTCTTTTTACAACAAATATTTCAATAATGCTACTCATTCATTGAATGGTGTTGTAATCCAAGAAAGTATTCCGAATTAACCCCCCTAGAACATAGAAACGGAAATCTAAATTCACGGGAAGTCTGACATCACAACTCTTCTTTCAGTAGAAATATTGAAAAAAAAAACAAGACATCTCGCTTGGAAATAAGAATTTTTTGGTAGTGAAAATGTGGAGAAGAAGAAGAAACGATGAAGTGAGTAGAGTCAGGCGGTCGACGATTGGCTCATTTCGAACAATAATTGCCTCCAATGGACCGTCCGTTTTGAGAGAAAAATGAATGAGACTCACTTTACGACAGTACGGAGAATATATGAATCGATTGAAGAGGAAGAAATGGTTTGTATTGTGGCAGTAGTGTCTGGAAACCAAAACACAAACATATAATCAAAGCAATTGCTCTTTTGTAACGATGCATCATATTGCATATCTTTCTATGAAAACACCATTCTCCGTCTCCATAATAGTGAAACGTCTATCAGAAAATTGTTATTTCTTCATAACACAATGTCCTTGAAGAAGCGAATGCTGAACTATGAAAAAATGTGATTGTGTATCTTCCGAATCCGTTCATTTGTAAATTGAACTGTAGAGGCAATTGTTATAATTTGATAATTAAATCCAAGTTGAATGACAGAAAAAATGTAAATAAAAGAAGTAACGCATGCATCCATAGACCGAAAAATATGATATACAAGCAGAAAAGTAGATATGATAGAAAACCGGGAAAAATTGATCGGAGAGCAAGGGGACTGTAAAAAGGCAATGGTTTGTGTTCCGAAAAGAACAATGTGTCATCAATAGCAAAAGAAGGGGAAAGTATCGGAGCACAAGAAATTCGAATTTCATCAAATATTCTCATTTTTCTCCCCGGTCACTGCTACCTAAGCTTTCATCTTTTGCAAAAAGAAAGAAACGAAAACAGAGAAGATGTGCGGAATGAAGAGGTGAACACAATGACCAAGGGAAAAAGAAATGTAAAGTGGGAACGGGTAAAAATAGTGAACGGCAAAAAATCAGCCCTTCTTTCAATGGGATGCATCGGGATTTTGACCGCAAACAATGATTAGTAGGATAAAATGGTTGATAGGCATCACGTAGAGCAGCGAACGATAAAGATTATCGAATATTGTCAGTAGACTGATCGTTACGGAAAGCATAGTCCATGGGAGAGGTATCGTCTGAAATTATTACATTAGCTTCAGTCCCCGAACAATAGTCACTTTTAGTTGGACAGGTGGTTTTCAAAAGTTGGACAGGTGGTTGGGAGGATTTTCGAAAAAAAAAGTCAAAATTCGTGAAAAAAGGAAAAATTTTTGAACACCTGCTCACCTCCACTCTTCAAAAATTTTGACTTGGACACATGGTTAGTCCGGAGCTCCGGACTAGTTTCGGGGACTGCATTAGCTTTGAATCTGAAATGTTCAAGCTTACCAAGAGATCGTTCCTGCACCAAGTTCGTTTCCATGTTTCTTTCTTTGAAAGCAGATGCAGCCAGCTACAAGTAAATACATAATGAAAAGTTATCAACTATAATACCCACTTCTCTTTCTTTGTCATTCAGAACGTCATTAAACTGCCTCTCGTGAATACGTGGTAATTGCTCGCTAGATTCGCGAACACTTGCTATCAGTTTCATTGGATCGATTCTGTATTGTCTGGAGCCAAAAGACGGGCCCATGTCAGAATATTTGTTATCAAATTATAACAATTGCCTCTACAGTTCAATTTACAAATGAACGGATTCGGAAGATACACAATCACATCTTTTCATAGTTCAGCATTCGCTTCTTCAAGGACATTGTGTTATGAAGAAATGACAATTTTCTGATAGACGTTTCACTATTATGGAGACGGAGAATGGTGTTTTCATAGAAAGATATGCAATATGATGCATCGTTACAAAAGAGCAATTGCTTTGATTATATGTTTGTGTTTTGGTTTCCAGACACTACTGCCACAATACAAACCATTTCTTCCTCTTCAATCGATTCATATATTCTCCGTACTGTCGTAAAGTGAGTCTCATTCATTTTTCTCTCAAAACGGACGGTCCATTGGAGGCAATTATTGTTCGAAATGAGCCAATCGTCGACCGCCTGACTCTACTCACTTCATCGTTTCTTCTTCTTCTTCTCCTTATTTTCACTACCAAAAAATTCTTATTTCCAAGCGAGATGTCTTGTTTTTTTTCAATATTTCTACTGAAAGAAGAGTTGTGATGTCAGACTTCTCGTGAATTCAGATTTCCGTTTCTACGTTCTAGGGTTAATTCAGAACACTTGCTTGCATTACAATCTCATTCAATGAATGAGTAGAATTTTTGAAATATTTGTTGTAAAAAGAAAAGAAATAATTACCTTAATTCTACCGAAGACAGACACTCAAGTTGAACACAACCTGATTCTTTATTGAATCCCTTTCGGTCGATTTGGCTTCTTCTCATTCATATATCTTGATAGGAGTTCGTTTTTATAATAATTTCTCCTTCAAGTTTTTCCTGATAAAATGTTGAGATATTGAACATAAAAACGTAGTATGAATTTGATCTCATCACGTTAACGTTTGCTCATCAAATGAGCAGAATTGCGTACGCTCGATGAACTTTTTTCGAGGAAAGAGTCATTTTGTAGTTGGTTTGAATTTTCATCATTATATCAACTCCGCGCAAAAAAGAGCTACAGTAACCCAGTTACAATACGAGCTGAAAATTAAAAATGACGTCGAGGTCTGAAATTGGTATCACTCCGCTCATGTTGATTGAAGGGTGACTACTACAGTTCTAGAAACAATCAAGACTTTTGATTATTTCAAAAGTTATTATCATAAATACTGACTTCTTTCCTATCTCTCACACTCCAAACATCTAATTTTCCATCGTGTTTTTATTATGTTCTTATGCAAACAGTAGTAGGTTTCCGGTGTTCTTTTCCAATCTATTTCCAATTTGTAGCTTGAATAACTAAAAAGAAGAAATAGATCAGAAATCATAAATGTAAATGACAATAACCTTTTGAAGGTGGTCTCATAAATACAAACTGTTGTCTTCACTCCCTTTGTCTCGCCTCTTATCAAAAGAAGAGAAGACGACCCTGATTGTTTAAAGGACATTTACAAAAAAGGAAAGGTAAATTGCATCCATGCTTTTCCTATCTGCGTCTTCCAATTATTTCTCTATTTTTTCATTGTCTTTTCTTTTTTTATTTCAAATTCAAATGTGATTTTTTGTGTTTTCTTGTCCATCATTTTCTCCTCATCGACATCTTTTCTAATCCCAAATAGCCGACATTTATGTCAGGATTTCCTATCAGAATGATATCGAATACGTGGATACGCAGACATAGAGATTCACGTGGAATGGTGATATGCGAGATGATATAATCTGTGTTTTGAAAGAAGACACTTCTTCTGTTTTGCTTACTTTTTCTGCATTTTGCACTTGATTTCCACGTCAACAAGCAACTTCTTCTAGTGATTGTTGTTGTTGACGTGGATTCAAATTGACTGGAATGAGGTCATCAGAAGCGGATGTTGATGGATCCACCAGTTGGAAAATGAGTTCTTTTGTGCGTATTTCTACAATTTTGGTTCTGGAATTCGAATCAGAACAATACAATTTCCGGTTTATAATGCTTCCAATATGTAGTGAATTTATCTTGATCAGGCAAACTTCTTTCTGAATTTTCTCTTCACTTCCAATTTTCACTTCTTCCTCATTCAACTTAATTCATCTGAAAAATTAACTTAAAAATAGAAAAGAATTCAATGAACAAAGCATGTGTTTTAATACGAAATACTTCTAGTGACGATCGGTATCAGGTGCTTTTTTGGAAACGAAACCTTTCAAAATGTCAAAAAATGAAATAGATTCAGACGTTTTTAATATCTCGATCGGCATCTTTTTGAGCTCAATTTCATTTGTTTTTACTTGAGAAAGTACAATTTGTTTTAGTTCTCCGATTGGGCTTGATCGGATTATTCAATATTTTCAATTCTAAATTCTTATATTCGAGGTCTTTTTTGATTTGAAGTTTATTTTATTATTCCAACAAAAAAGAAGAAGCTATAATTCGAGAACCAAAAACCTAGATTACTTTCTGTCTGTGTGTCTGTCATTATTTGAACATGGACCATGTTTACAACTAAATAACTAGGAAGGTCTCCGAGTGACCGTGGAGTTATAGGGTGTGAAGGATACCATTGGCCAAATGCATTGGAAAGCTGGGAAAACGCTGATTCCAAATACATATTCAATTTATGGTCTCGAAGTTTGGTATTCGAGAAGAACGAGGTCAAAATTCAAAAAAAAAAAAAATTATTACCTTTTTAACACTAAAAATTGAAAAACACTTTTTTAATTTTCGCGTATCTAAAATGTTATAATTTATCACTTTTCTAAACTTTTTCTCGAATACCAGAAAATGAATATATGTTTGTAATCAGCGTAATTTCAGCTTTACATTGGTAGAGGTCACGTCCTATAACTTCACGGTCACTCGGAAACCTTCCCTAGTAAGGGCACTTCCTGTGTGCTGCAGCATTTTGCGGGATTGAAGATAATTATAACAGAATCAACATTCATAGTTTACGAAATTGGTTTTTATAAGACATCACACCTCAAAAGCATCTCTTCGATCTCCTCGTCTTTGCAAAATTCATCGATTAAAAAGAGAACATCTGCAATTATAATCATGCATCCATCCCACCCACCTTCTCCTTTTTCTTCTTTTTATTTCATTCATTCGTGTGTTTCTAAACTTATCCTTCCTGTCACTATAAATATCATTCGACGACTCCTCCGCTTCCGATCCCTAATTTCCGGCCTCCCCGAATGCCTCTTCTAACTTCTTCATTCATAAAAGTTGCTAACTCGAAATCTCCGCCTTTTCCTTCCGGACGAACTCTTCTTCCTTCTCAATTGAGCTACTTCTTACTTTCAGCTCATCTTCTTATTTTTCAAGTCATCATTTTAAGTGATTCACTCGTGTTTATAGTGTCTTGAACTGGAGAGTGTCATCGGTGTCGTCCACCATCTCTCCAATAAAAAAACTCCTCTAAAAATCCCTTCGCATACTAATCTGATAGTGAGCAAAACTGAAGAAGAGTGTCTCATCGTCACACTCAAACACGTGCCTCTCAATAATAATAATGCTTCTTTTTTGCTTTTTTTGCTACTTTTAGTTTCGTTGATGAATTAATTATTTAATTGTTTTAAGTTTTGCAGCTAAATTTGACTCGTTTTCCACAAATTTTAACGTTCGAATTCAGATTCAGACAACCGATTTCAGAGAGATAGAATAGGAAAAGTTCTTGTCGTTTAACGCGGTCCAAATCTAATTTGTGATTTTGAACACTTTTGAAGATTCGGTCAAAGAACACGAGTGTCTCAAAACACTTCCTTCAATCCTTTTTTTCTTTTTCCTTCTTTTTGTTTTTGAATAATTCTGAATAGTTTTCAACCTTTTTCCGAAAAAATCAATCAGATTAAGAAGTCTTCTTTTTCTTCCTATTTCTTATCATTATTTCTGCGTCTCTCTTATTCATTTCTTATCTAATCCCCGCCGTAGATTGATCTTCTTCTTCTCAAATTATTGGAGAAGAAGTCTATCCTAATTGATTTTTATTGTCGTTCTCTCAGTACAAACTGCAACTTTCCAGCATAAAATGATTCATTTCGGTCTTCCAAAACAAGGCGTTAAGCATGTCTGAAACTGCTAAAATCCTCAAGATCTGTGCTGCTTTCGAGGAAGATTTTGACTTATTTTCGATCAGAATTCATTCAAAAAAAGCTTACATCAGTTTGAAATTCCTCTCCCCACTTCTTTCTTTCTGGTGGAGGAATACTAACAATCTTCTTCATAATGGAACGGAATTATCAAGTCACTGCAATGGATTCTGGAAGAATGCAAGTCCCAGTACGAGGCGAATTCCATCAACATTATCACCGAATTCAATTAGTTATCAATCAATTCAATAGCTATTTCTTACTCTTCGATGGAATTCCACACCATAGAATAGACTTGATTGAACGTCAAGCAGAGAATATGTGCGGAATGAGATACAATGCATGGCGATTGAATGATTTTGTTCCAAAGGAAGAATAGGTCGCCGTCCATTTGGACAAGTAAGTTTCAATTCAGCATAATATATGTTTTTAAAACACTTATTTTTCAGATGAGGCCAAGAAATCAAAGTGGCGGAGCAAGACGTAATAACAACAACAACAATCACCACCACGGAAGGCAGTCATATGAATACGTCACATTTCTATTCACAGCTCGTCGAGTTCTACAATATCATTTCACAAACTGGAATGACTATAAAGCACCTGAATGTTCAACAGGATTACTTCGATTCATGTACATTCTCAGAGAGCTGCCACAGTTTAATACTTCGCCAGTTGTCATTCACTGCAGGTAACATATTAAATTTCAATATATCCAGTACTTAAACTGAATATTTCAGTGCTGGAGTTGGTCGTACTGGAACATTCATAACAATTAACTCGATGTTCGATCAATGTCTTGCCGAAGGAACAGCCAATGTATTTCAATTCGTATGCAATCTACGTCGTCAAAGAAAGTTGATGGTTCAATCAATTGAACAATACGTGTTCATTTATAAAGCATTAGCAGAATGGCATATGTATGGATACACTGATATGGATGTTCATTCTTTTGAAGATCATTATAATCGATTGTGTGAAAGTACCTGTTCATTGAGAGATAGAGCTGTTAGTTTCAATCAATCCTCATCTGGAAATGGATCAATTTCACCAAAAGTTGCCATTGTGTCATCCCGAGAATCAATTGCAACATCTAGCAGTGAAACTGGATTGGAAGAGGAATTCAAGAAACTGGAACGTAATTTGTCAACGCCTCTTACTTCAAAATCTGCTGCAATCGACGAAAATATTCTAAAAAATCGGCTCCAAGATGCTGTTCCATATGACAAATATCGAGTAGACCCACTATCAACCTATATCAATGCATCACATATCAAAGGATACTTTTATGATTACATCGCCTCTCAAGATCCAGTGTCGGCAGATACCGTCTTTGATTTCTGGATAATGGTAGCTGATCTAAAAGTGAATACAATTGTTATGTTAAGTAACGAAGATGACTGGAGTGAACCAGAGGTACTTCATTAAAGTTTGAAACATTTGGGTTTATTATACTTATTGCAGTACTGGCCACTCAATGGACCTGGTTCTGAAAGACACTTCCAAGACGAACAAATTGCTGTTGATGTTGTCTGTAATTCTGTGGAACAACATCAAGATTTCATTATTCGAAATCTTGCATACACAATGAAAGACTCTGATATAACGTGTCAAAATCAAAACGTTATTCAATACTGTTATACTGATTGGCCGGGTGATTCACTCGTACCAAAATCATCGAATAGCTTGATGAATCTGATCAGTTTGGTTTTGCAGAGACAGAGTAATTTGATTGAATCTCGGGCTCCAATTGTTGTTCATTGCAGGTAGTAATACCGTCTCATACTTCAAATCTTTAGAAAATAACTTTCAGAAATGGATCCTCAGAGACGGGAATCTTTATCTGCATTTCTTTACTTTTACTGCGACAAAAAGCCGAACAACGGATAGACGTCTTCCAAACAGTCAGAGGACTTCAATCCCACCGTCCCATGATGTTCGCCCATTTCGAGCAGTATTCTTTCTGCTACAGTGCTCTTGCTGAATTTATTTCCAAGAAATTGTAAAAAAATCAAGAACCATACATAACAACGGATCGATTTGTGCTCTCTTCCCCATATTTCCCTCTCATTAAAAAGTTTTACGCTACTATGTTTTGTTAACACATGTACTCATGCAACTTATTTATTTTGTTACTATACTAGTTATTACCTTGTACGCTTTTAATCTTTCTCATCAAACCTTACCGACACACAAAACGAGTATTTTTTCTTTAGCTACTGAAATAATGTGCTCGAAGATCTATTTACGTTTTTGAATTATTTTGTATAAACATAATATATAAAACTATTTATAAACTAATCTTGTTCACCGATTCAAAATTTTATCAACAATCGGATTTTTAAATATAATAGATATTACTAGAAGTTAAGGTTTGAAGGTAAAAAGCATTATTGTTCAACACAGCTGAAAGATGTATCAGATGCCATTACTCAGCAACGCACAAATGTAAGAATCAGTTACCCCGCTTACAACACGAAAGAGGACATTCGAGGAAATATGTTCACCATAACAATCAATGGAACTGTGGAGAACGTTTTGGAAGCAAGAAAGTATCTGATGGTAGGAGCTAATGGGAGAAAATGAATTCAACTTTAACTTTAGGAGCACCCGTATACGATCTCATTCTGATAAACTCCATGAATGTCGGCTATTTGGGATTAGAAAAAAAGGTCGATGAGAAGAAAATGATGGACAAAAAACACAAAAAATCACATTTGAATTTGAAATAAAAAAGGAGAAGACAATGAAAAAATAGAGAAATAATTGGAAGACGCAGATGGGAAAAGCATGGATTCAATTTACCTTCTCTTTTTTGTAAATGTCCTTTAAACAATCAGGGTCGACTTCTCCTCTTTTGATAAGAGAGGAGACAATGGGGGTGAAGACAACAGTTTGGATTTATGAGACCACCTCCAAAAGGTTGTTATCATTTAGATTTATGATTTCTGATTTTATTCTTCTTTTCTCCTTTTTCAAGCTACAAATATGATTGGAAATAGATTGGAAAGAACACCGGAAACCTACCACTGTTTGCATAGGAACATAATAAAAACATGAAGGAAAATGAGATGTTTGGAGTGTGAGAGATAGGAAAGATGTCATTATTTATGATAATAACTTTCGAAATAATCAAAATTCTTCATTGTTTCTAGAACTGAGGTAGTCACTCTTAACTTCCAAACGTTGTTTGAGGTTTTCAGATGTAATTTTGGTCCGTAACTGGGTTACTGCAGTTAATGAGGTTACTGTATAAGTTACATTTGAATACCTCAAACAACGTTTGGAACAAGTTATTATCATAAATATTGACTTGCTTCATATCTCTCACACTCCAAACATCTAATTTTCCATCATGTTTTTATTATGTTCCTATGCAAACAGTAGTAGGTTTCCGGTGTTCTTTTCCAATCTATTTCCTCAATAAGTGAATCACAAAAAAACAAACGAACTTGAGAATTCTCTAATTGCAGATACCATCCCTTTTTGTCCCTCGGCACAATGTTTGGTCCATCTCCTGACTGGTGTGTCTGCCTCTCACCCGTCTCTGTCTCCCAGAATGTACTTTGGTTGAGGAGAGAACATTTGAGTTGCAACCATTCGATGCTGAAACAGACTCTGGACCTACTGATATGAGTCCAAATGCACCCACCGAACCACGTGAACCAATTCACTGGATCACTACAAAACTGAATCCGTTGAATCCATTTTACAATCAGAATTCAGATACTATTTCAACTCTCGCAAAGGTTATTTTGAGAAGAAAGAATCTGACATCTTCTGAATGTAAATCTGATGATATTTATAAAGCAGAAGCCCACAATATCACGAATACAGGGTGAAGAATATTGTTTCTCATACCAACCCGTTATAGCCAACCCGTATAAGGATAGAAGTAAGAATTGAGAAAAATGGATGGGGGCAATTCGTTATTTCTCACAGGAGAATGCATGATGACTCAATGGGATCCATGAAGTTTGTGCTCACAGCAACTTGAGGAAAAGGAATCAGAATTCGTAGTCGTGTTTATGTGTTTCCCATTAAGGCTCAAGTGTTCCGTTGCCACAGACAAACCACTGAAAAACTGTTTTGTAACACGAAGATCAATGAGTGCGAGAGAATGCGCAATTCAAATCTGATTTTTAATTTTCGGTTTTCGGATTCCGAAGCATTCAGTTCAAAATGTCTAAAAATTCAAAAAATGATCATATGCTTTCTCAATTTCAGGAAAACCGGCTGATAGTATTGGTGTGGATTTTAGTACCAAAATTTTGAAAATTCAGTTAAAATCGATATTTATTAAAATTGATGCATTAAAAAAAACAAAGAACAATTCGATGAGACAGAGAAAATTATCAGAAATTTAGTTGAGCATTGAAAGAAAGTAATTAAATTGACTCCATTGCTGAAAGCACTTCTACCACCAGACGTTTAGGCTCATCAACTCCATACACACATATCTTGGACTGAGAATTGATTGGGATGGTAAACGATGAGATGCTTCTACAATAAATATATTTGTTTAAATACGTATTGTTTTGTTTTAATAGAACTCACCGCTCATCCATCTCTTGCAAATTGGTGTCGTTGAACTGTTGCCAAAGTTTAAAGAGAACACGAGGGAGACGATGGGAAGCGAAAAGAAACGAGGATTTTGTCCCGACACTCTTTCGATTCTTGATCCAATACTTGATATGATCCACAATTCCATCGTGCTCCCAAAGTAGACAATTGAATAGAATATCCTTGTTTGGAAGTCTGGCAAGTCTAAGTAACGATGCATCGGTGAATGTTCCATTCATACTAAGAACCACATTTTTAGACGAATGAACGATTGAATGGTCCAAATCGATGAAATCGTAGAGATCAGATGTGAACATCTTGAGAGGAAAGCTATCAGGATTGATGATCGGTAGGATTCTTCTAAAGTTAGACTGACGATTATCCAACTCGTTGATTGTTAACTGCACACCCGCTGGCGATGTTAGCCTGAACAGTCCAATTGAAAACCTATTCACAAAGACTTTCGATCTTCCTCCTCCCAAATAATAATTTAAATACTTCTCCGTGTTCCCGAATGGTACTTCTCGTCTGCAAACTCGTTTTCGTCTACCAGACGCCTCAAATGTCAATTCCTGGTTATAGAGAGCAATCGATATATTGTCTATACAAATTGTTATTGGGATCTTGTCGTTCGTCCCCGAAAAATCAACTTCTAGAGCAAATTGTTCTTCTATATTAATACTCCTGATAATTAGTGGAATTCCTCTGTCGATTTGTTTAAGAGAACGGCTTCGAGCGGTGATGTGGAATCTGAAAGATATTAGTTGAGGTTTCGGATTGAGAAACCTGGACTCACCGTTTCATAGCTTCCAAATTCTCGAGAACACATCGTAGGGCAGGATAGGAGAATCCGTTGGGCATATTCGATGAGAATAAAAGGGAAGACTGAGAGATGGGTGAGTGAGGAAGGAGGCGGGGAGCCCTGAGCAAATAGAATAGGTTCTCATGATGATTAAGGAGGAACAGAGGTCACCTACCCTCTGTCACGTCTGTCCATTCAGGCCCGCATTGGCCTATCCTGGCTTGCCAGACTTATTAAAATCGGTTGAAATTTTGGATAGCTCATCGGAAATGTTTTCACAAAAAACCTGATTGTGGGAATCATCCAGTATTTTCGAAGTGCGAAGTGTCCATATCGCAGTACTCAATTCTAATCAACTCAGGAGAGAAGATTTTTGTTTATGAAACGGAAATTGAAAAAAAAGAGAAAACAGATAAACAACTGATCTTGAAAGTGGTTTTAACGACTTCTAAAGACATTCTGATTTAATCATCGCTGCCCCAATTTTTAAATCAAATAAAATCCTGCCATTTTCACCCGTGTGATTCCATTGTACCGTTTAAATCTCAATGACCCGCAACAAATATAATCTGATGACCCGCAACATTTTATAATCTCAAGTACTCGGCAAAACTACGATAGTAATTTTACTAACAAAGATCTATGAATTATGTATAGGACACTGGTTGATGCCAAACGATTCTTGATGAGTTTATTCAGCATTAGTTTGCCAAAACCTAATAATGAGAAAAAAATCTTTGAGATTCTCATCTAATCTACTCACACAAGCCCATATTATCACGTGGCAGGTGGTATCTGCCATTTCCTTCTACATGCAGCCAGCCCACCCCATTACTCTCATTCAGCAAATAGATTAGATCTAGTCCAGAGAGATAATACATATTAACACCACTAAATGTCGACGTGTTTTATCGGGTCGGTCATCAATCCAATATTCATAAAGTAAAAGAATTCCGACCAGAAACAAAAAAAAATCAATGTAGAAGAAACAAGGAGTGCCATTCTGTTTGTTATGTTGGAAGGAACAAATTAAGTCAACAGTCCGGAAACATTAACAGCCAAAGTGAAAAATTGTCATCAGCATATTAAATGTTTGGATTTATTTTCTTAAATATTGTATATTTCATAAATACGCGGAAAACCGTTTGACTTACCACGTTTTTGATGAAACCTTCTATTTGTTTCAGATTATCTATAATCAGATATTTCAAAAGAAGATTATAAGGGGCCATGGAAAAGATCAAAAATCTCTTTCATACAGTATTCTGTAGGTTGATAACAAAAAAAATAAAAACTGTATAATAAATATTCACTTATTAACACTTTTCTAACTAACCTCATCGAGTTTGTTCCCGTTTGTTTCAAAAATTTGGGGACTAGAACTTTATTTTGGAACAAAGAGATCTCTACCTTATTGACAAGTTCCTCTCCCCGATTTTCCAGAAATAAACATTTTCAAAACACATTCAGATCATAGAAGTGACATAAGTCATTTAAATGTTTCCTTCTCCATCCAATCACTTTTTGACTCATCCATTTGGTCCCTCGTCGTCTCTATCGTGTACACCTCTAGAACTTTATCGAAAGGTCAGACCCAGAGGGTAATAAATAATGAGGCGAAGACAGCTGTGTCTTCATCTCTTGAGCACATTCGGGCTCTTCTTATCCCCTCCGTTTGTTACTTGCATTCGGAGATCCGACAATGTTGCGATTCGTCGCAACTTTTATCGACGATACTATCGACGGAAGTTTAGAATATGACATCATATATGTATTGTATTGTATTGTATTGGGATGAATCGTCATATATGTATTGGGATGAATCAACGTAATATGTTTTCTTTTTGTAAAGTATATATATATCTCTGCTGTCTGTGAATAAATCATAACTAACCCAGTCGTATTCTTCTTTTATTCTTCTTACTCTCGAGAAGGAAGGAGAAAGGCGGATCCCTGAACCCCTTTCTTTTGCGAAATGGCGACCACCAGCTCAGGAAAACTACGAAGAACCATTGGGCAGATTCGAAGACGCATCACTGAGAAACTCACAGAGGAAATCGTCAGCGAAGCAGACCTGTCTTCCTTTACCAAGGAAAAAGTATACGAAGCCGTCCTCGACCTTCTGGACTATCACGAACAACTTCACATCCAATTCCAAAAACTACAAAGAAGTCATCTTGAATGGTCGGAATTGGAAGCACAAGATCCAAAAGAAACAAATGTGAAACGAGACTACATTGTAAAATATGGTGACTACCTCCCTCTATTTCAATCAGTTCCAGCTAAGTTGAACGAAATTACCCAGCTATACACCTTCGGAAAAAACCGTCTATCGAAGATCGATCCGAAACAAGCTAAAACATTGCCAGAAGCTGATGAACTCATCGACAACATCATCGTCCCGACAACACCAAAACAGGACACCAGCAATGTTCCTTCTCTACCGGAAACATCTTCAGATGCCACAGCTCATCAACCAGAACAAGACAAAAAATCTCCTTCTACGTCAACTGATCCAATCATCATCGGACCTAGTCCGGGACAAACCATTCCAATCTCAATGGGTCATCCAACGTCTTGGACAACTCCACTCAGTGTTTCACTACCAAGAATGACTATGCCATCCTTCAATGGAAATATTGACACCTATCTCGAGTTCAAGGAACAGTTCAATTCGATCATGAATCACCTCAATGTGGATGACGTCACTAAGCTGAAGTATCTCAAGACATCCGTTTCCGGAGAAGCAGCCGATCTACTCAGAAGTCTCCCAATCATCCCATCAAATCTACAAGTGGCTTGGAAAAGTTTCGAAGACATGTATGGAGGAGAGTTCCGGATCAAACACTCACTACTGCTAAAGATTCGCCAACTACCGGATTTGTCCAACAACAAGAATCCAGCCGATCTACAAAACTACGCTATCCAGGCAAGTATGCTCTTCGAACAACTTCACAATATGCACTCGGACGTCGACAACTTGTCTACTTGTGAGCTCATCCAATCAAAACTGCCGAAGAGAGTCATTCACAAACTGTATGGATCTGGAGAAGAGAACTGCCCCAAGACTACGAAACAACTACTCCAGAGAATCAAAGAAATCGCCAGAACCGAACTTCTTGTCTCCGAAATTCACCACTCTGCGGACCGCAGAAGCCATGCCACAACAATGTCGACGATGACTCACCACAACAATCGGAAAAGCGGACAAGGAAATCAAAGAGGACAAGTGACGAACATCACGGGACAACATCAACAATCAGGAAGAGAACCAGTCAGCAAACCGTGTCCCTTCTGCGTTGAAGCACGGATGCTTCACCACCCACACTTGTGCCGAAAATGAGTTTATTCAGCATTAGTTTGCCAAAACCTAATAATGAGAAAAAAATCTTTGAGATTCTCATCTAATCTACTCACACAAGCCCATATTATCACGTGGCAGGTGGTATCTGCCATTTCCTTCTACATGCAGCCAGCCCACCCCATTACTCTCATTCAGCAAATAGATTAGATCTAGTCCAGAGAGATAATACATATTAACACCACTAAATGTCGACGTGTTTTATCGTGTCGGTCATCAATCCAATATTCATAAAGTAAAAGAATTCCGACCAGAAACAAAAAAAAATCAATGTAGAAGAAACAAGGAGTGCCATTCTGTTTGTTATGTTGGAAGGAACAAATTAAGTCAACAGTCCGGAAACATTAACAGCCAAAGTGAAAAATTGTCATCAGCATATTAAATGTTTGGATTTATTTTCTTAAATATTGTATATTTCATAAATACGCGGAAAACCGTTTGACTTACCACGTTTTTGATGAAACCTTCTATTTGTTTCAGATTATCTATAATCAGATATTTCAAAAGAAGATTATAAGGGGCCATGGAAAAGATCAAAAATCTCTTTCATACAGTATTCTGTAGGTTGATAACAAAAAAGATAAAAACTGTATAATAAAACATTCACTTATTAACACTTTTCTAACTAACCTCATCGAGTTTGTTCCCGTTTGTTTCAAAAATTTGGGGACTAGAACTTTATTTTGGAACAAAGAGATCTCTACCTTATTGACAAGTTCCTCTCCCCGATTTTCCAGAAATAAACATTTTCAAAACACATTCAGATCATAGAAGTGACATAACTCATTCAAATGTTTCCTTCTCCATCCAATCACTTTTTGACTCATCCATTTGGTCCCTCGTCGTCTCCATCGTGTACACCTCTAGAAGTTTATCGAAAGGTCAGACCCAGAGGGTAATAAATAATGAGGCGAAGACAGCTGTGTCTTCATCTCTTGAGCACATTCGGGCTCTTCTTATCCCCTCCGTTTGTTACTTGCATTCGGAGATCCGACAATGTTGCGATTCGTCGCAACTTTGCAATTGATACTACTTCTTTTTTTATTTGTGTCACTTGGCAATGGTGATGAAACAAAGTGTACATTAGACCATATGAAGCGAAAGGTGAAGTTAGTCCAGGAAGTAATGGATTTTTAATTGAAGTGAGTTATTTAAAATATCAAGACAGAAAGAAAAATAAAAGAGGTTTAGATTAATGGAACCTCCACTAAATCAATGGATACGACAAAAGGATTTGTTCCCGGAGAAGTATATAAAGGTAATTCAATATGATCCAGAATTTATGAAATCAAAATAAAATTTATTAATTTAAATACTCAGTGTCAATTCGTGGTTGGAGAACTCAATACACAGTGAAAACATTCCGTGGATTCGTGATTTCTTCTCTTTTTGAAGATAATACATCCGCTGGTTCATGGGAGGTAAATTTGACTTCAGATTATCTGAAATTAATATTTTATTTTTCAAGGTAGTCAAAGGACATGGAGACGCAAGAATCTCTCCAGGATGTCGTCGTTCTGGTGTCTCTCATGCAAATTTGAAATCGAAGACTTCTGTTCATATGATGTGGAAAGCTCCTGAAGTGAGTTCATTGATACATTTTTACTTAAAAAAAGTTTTTCAGGTATCAACTGGATGTGTCATGTTCCGAGCATCTGTTATTGAAACCAAGTATGTTTGGTTTACAGAAGCAGAGGGTCTCACTCTGAAATTTTGTGTTCAGCGTGAGTTGATTTTCAAAGTTCAAAAGTCCAAATAATTAATCCGATTGGTTCCAGAAGGAACCCAAATTCTGAAAGCTGTCGATGATCCATCCGCCACGTGTTGTGCGAATCACAAATTAGATTTGGACCGCGTTAAACGACAAGAACTTTTCCTATTATTTCTCTCTGAAATCGGTTGTCTAAAAAGAATCTGAATTCGAACGTTAAAATTTGGGGAAAACGAGTCAAATTTAGCTGCAAAACTTAAAACAATTAAATAATTAATTCATCAACGAAACTAAAAGTAGCAAAAAAAGCAAAAAAGAAGCATTATTATTATTGAGAGGCACGTGTTTGAGTGTGACGATGAGACACTCTTCTTCAGTTTTGCTCACTATCAGATTAGTATGCGAAGGGATTTTTAGAGGAGTTTTTTTATTGGAGAGATGGTGGACGACACCGATGACACTCTCCAGTTCAAGACACTATAAATACGAGTGAATCACTTAAAATGATGACTTGAAAAATAAGAAGATGAACTGAAAGTAAGAAGTAGCTCAATTGAGAAGGAAGAAGAGTTCGTCCGGAAGGAAAAGGCGGAGATTTCGAGTTAGCAACTTTTATGAATGAAGAAGTTAGAAGAGGCATTCGGGGAGGCCGGAAATTAGGGATCGGAAGCGGAGGAGTCGTCGAATGATATTTATAGTGACAGGAAGGATAAGTTTAGAAACACATGAATGAATGAAATAAAAAGAAGAAAAAGGAGAAGGTGGGTGGGATGGATGCATGATTATAATTGCAGATGTTCTCTTTTTAATCGATGAATTTTGCAAAGACGAGGAGATCGAAGAGATGCTTTTGAGGTGTGATGTCTTATAAAAACCAATTTCGTAAACTATGAATGTTGATTCTGTTATAATTATCTTCAATCCCGCAAAATGCTGCAGCACACAGGAAGTGCCCTTACTAGGGAAGGTTTCCGAGTGACCGTGAAGTTATAGGACGTGACCTCTACCAATGTAAAGCTGAAATTACGCTGATTACAAACATATATTCATTTTCTGGTATTCGAGAAAAAGTTTAGAAAAGTGATAAATTATAACATTTTAGATACGCGAAAATTAAAAAAGTGTTTTTCAATTTTTAGTGTTAAAAAGGTAATAATTTTCTTTTTTTTTGAATTTTGACCTCGTTCTTCTCGAATACCAAACTTCGAGACCATAAATTGAATATGTATTTGGAATCAGCGTTTTCCCAGCTTTCCAATGCATTTGGCCAATGGTATCCTTCACACCCTATAACTCCACGGTCACTCGGAGACCTTCCCTAGTTATTTAGTTGTAAACATGGTCCATGTTCAAATAATGACAGACACACAGACAGAAAGTAATCTAGGTTTTTGGTTCTCGAATTATAGCTTCTTCTTTTTTGTTGGAATAATAAAATAAACTTCAAATCAAAAAAGACCTCGAATATAAGAATTTAGAATTGAAAATATTGAATAATCCGATCAAGCCCAATCGGAGAACTAAAACAAATTGTACTTTCTCAAGTAAAAACAAATGAAATTGAGCTCAAAAAGATGCCGATCGAGATATTAAAAACGTCTGAATCTATTTCATTTTTTGACATTTTGAAAGGTTTCGTTTCCAAAAAACACCTGATACCGATCGTCACTAGAAGTATTTCGTATTAAAACACATGCTTTGTTCATTGAACTCATTTCTATTTTTAAGTTAATTTTTCAGATGAATTAGGTTGAATGAGAAAGAAGTGAAAATAGGAAGTGAAGAAGAAATTCAGAAAGAAGTTTGCCTGATCAAGATAAATTCACTACATATTGGAAGCATTATAAACCGGAAATTGTATTGTTCTGATTCGAATTCCAGAACCAAAATTGTAGAAATACGCACAAACGAACTCATTTTCCAACTGGTGGATCCATCAACATCCGCTTCTGATGACCTCATTCCAGTCAATTTGAATCCACGTCAACAACAACAATCACTAGAAGAAGTTGCTTGTTGACGTGGAAATCAAGTGCAAAATGCAGAAAAAGTAAGCAAAACAGAAGAAGTGTCTTCTTTCAAAACACAGATTATATCATCTCGCATATCACCATTCCACGTGAATCTCTATGTCTGCGTATCCACGTATTCGATATCATTCTGATAAAATCCTGACATAAATGTCGGCTATTTGGGATTAGAAAAGATGTCGATGAGGAGAAAATGATGGACAAGAAAACACAAAAAATCACATTTGAATATGAAACAAAAAAGGAGAAGACAATGAAAAAATAGAGAAATAATTGGAAGACGCAGATGGGAAAAGCATGGATGCAATTTACCTTTCCTTTTTTGTAAATGTCCTTTAAACAATCAGGGTCGTCTTCTCTTCTTTTGATAAGAGGCGAGACAAAGAAGACAACAGTTTGTATTTATGAGACCACCTCCAAGAGGTTATAGTCATTTACATTTATGATTTCTGATCTATTTCTTCTTTTTAGTTATTCAAGCTACAAATTGGAAATAGATTGGAAAAGAACACCGGAAACCTACTACTGTTTGCATAAGAACATAATAAAAACACGATGGAAAATTAGATGTTTGGAGTGTGAGAGATAGGAAAGAAGTCAGTATTTATGATAATAACTTTCGAAATAATCAAGAATTGTTTCTAGAACTGTCGTAGTCACTCTGAAGTTACAAACGTTGTTTGAGGTTTTCAGAAGTTAACATGAGCGGAGTGATACCAATTTCAGACCTCGACGTCATTTTCAATTTTCAGCTCGTATTGAAACTGGGTTACTGTAGCTGTTCGTTGTGAGGAGTTGATATTATGATGAAACTTCAAAAAACTACGAAATGACTCTTTCCTCAAAAAAAGTTCATCGAGCGTACGCAATTCTGCTCATTTGATGAGCAAACGTTAACGTGATGAGATCAAATTCATACTACGTTTTTATGTTCGATATCTATATTATGGAAAACTTGAGAAGGGAATGATAATTATTTTAAAAACGAACTCCTATCAAGATATAAGTGCATGAATGAGAAGAAGCCAAATCGACCGAAATGGATTCAATAAAGAATCAGGTTGTGTTCAACTTGAGTGTCTGTCTTCGGGAGAATTGAGGTAATTATTTATTTTCTTTTTGCAACAAATATTTCAAAAATGCTACTCATTCATTGGATGAGATTGTAATCCAAGCAAGTATTCTGAATTAACCCTAGAACATAGAAACGGAAATCTAAATTCACGGGAAGTCTGACATCACAACTCTTCTTTCAGTAGAAATATTGAAAAAAACAAAACATCTCGTTTGGAAATAAGAATTTTTTGGTAGTGAAAATGTGGAGAAGAAGAGGGAAGAAACGATGAAGTGAGTAGAGTCAGGCGGTCGACGATTGGCTCATTTCGAACAATAATTGCCTCCAATGGACCGTCCGTTTTGAGAGAAAAATGAATGAGACTCACTTTACGACAGTACGGAGAATATATGAATCGATTGAAGAGGAAGAAAGGGTTTGTATTGTGGCAGTAGTGTCTGGAAACCAGAACACAAACATATAATCAAAGCAATTGCTCTTTTGTAACGATGCATCATATTGCATATCTTTCTATGAAAACACCATTCTCCGTCTCTATAATAGTGAAAGCTTCACTGTGAAACGTCTATCAGAAAATTGTCATTTCTTCATAACATAATGTCCTTGAAGAAGCAAATGCTGAACTAT
Source organism: Caenorhabditis latens (assembly GCA_002259235.3). Taxonomy (NCBI): domain Eukaryota; kingdom Metazoa; phylum Nematoda; class Chromadorea; order Rhabditida; family Rhabditidae; genus Caenorhabditis; species Caenorhabditis latens. The sequence goes on along the minus strand of CM056093.1, from coordinate 12,275,963 downwards.
GATAAGATGTGATTGTGTATCTTCCGAATCCGTTCATTTGTAAATTGAACTGTAGAGGCAATTGTTATAATTTGATAATTAAATCCAAGTTGAATGACAGAAAAAATGTAAATAAAAGAAGTAACGCATGCATCCATAGACCGAAAAATATGATATACAAGCAGAAAAAGTAGATATGATAGAAAACCGGGAAAAATTGATCGGAGAGCAAGGGGACTGTAAAAAGGCAATGGTTTGTGTTCCGAAAAGAACAATGTGTCATCAATAGCAAAAGAAGGGGAAAGTATCGGAGCACAAGAAATTCGAATTTCATCAAATATTCTCGTTTTTCTCCCCGGTCACTGCTACCTAAGCTTTCATCTTTTGCAAAAAGAAAGAAACGAAAACAGAGAAGATGTGCGGAATGAAGAGGTGAACACAATGACCAAGGGAAAAAGAAATGTAAAGTGGGAACGGGTAAAAATAGTGAACGGCAAAATATCAACCCTTCCTTCAATGGGATGCATCGGGATTTTGACCGCAAACAATGATTAGTAGGATAAAATGGTTGATAGGCATCACGTAGAGCAGCGAACGATACAAATTATCGAATATTGTCAGTAGACTGATCGTTACGGAAAGCATAGTCCATGGGAGAGGTATCGTCTGAAATTATTACATTAGCTTTGAATTTGAAATGTTCAAGCTCACCAAGAGATCGTTCCTGCACCAAGTTCGTTTCCATGTTTCTTTCTTTGAAAGCAGATGCAGCCAGCTACAAGTAAATACATAATGAAAAGTTATCAACTATAATACCCACTTCTCTTTCTTTGTCATTCAGAACGTCATTAAACTGCCTCTCGTGAATACGTGGTAATTGCTCGCTAGATTCGCGAACACTTGCTATCAGTTTCATTGGATCGATTCTGTATTGTCTGGAGCCAAAAGACGGGCCCATGTCAGAATATTTGTCTTCATCGATGGGCTCTCCTGTGAATTTGTCTTTGTGCTCAAGATTGATCTTGGCGTACTCCTTCTCGTTGCGAGACCGTGGTTCCAACATTGTTTTAGTCACTCCTGCTCCAGGTAATTTCTTGAAGCTATCAATAGAACGGGACGGCTGAGTGATGGTTTGATCGGTGACACTATAGGCACAGTCGGAATCGGTCAGTCGGGCAATTTGATCGTCCCTGTAAGAAAACCAAATGGATTATATTCAACACGATCGATAAGTTACCTTTCGATAAAACAACTCACTGCTCTCGATCGTTTTTTCGGGTCATTCATATTGACATTGGAAAGAAATTTTTGAACGAAGTCGCCATCGACCAACCCGTTTCCGAAACCACTCTGTGGGTATGCTCGTTCGTCGACTTGAGGCGAGTCATGAGTGAAAAGACGTTCTTGATCCAAATCAACCTCATTAGGTTTCAACTTGAGATGGTGTGTCGATTGGAATTGTAGCTGATCTGTTGATGCAGGACGATCGGTAGAACCAGCCGATCCGACATGAAAATCATAGTCACGAGAAGTGCTAGCGGGACGGAAATCTTTTTGGAAATTTTGATTTCGCCGGGCGTTAATATCTCCACGGCTTCCCGTCTTCCAACGCATATTATCGTCTTTTGAATATCTCTGATTATGCCGTGAAAATTGACGATCGAATCCGCCTATAAACAAGGAAATATATTTTTGAATTTGTGCAAGTATTTCTAACGGTCTTCGTAGCTTCCAACAGTTTGTTCGTCACCACTTGTTGATGTTCGTCTTGAACCAGATCGTGTTGAACTGCGGGCATCGTCATCCCTGATTTGCTCATAACCCCGTCTCTGACGATGAGTTGATGAAGAATAGTGATGGGAACCGCCAGAAGAGGGACGATTCATCATCCTTGTTGGTTTTCTATTCGAATTTGTTTGGTGTCCTGAGGTAGAGGTTTCCTGTCGATTTGCGGAGCGATCAACTGTAAGTAAATAATTAGTTCGTGCATTCAAAAAGCTACCAACCTTCGCTGATAGGAACGCTCGGATATTGGAAAAAGTTGGGATCAATCGGATGATACGGAAAGCATATTGGTGCACCTGAAATAGCAAAATTCAATAAAAAGTACTGGGATATTGGCAATTTCAGTATGAAGCAATGCTTTATTGTTGCTAACGTTCGCAAAAATCATTACAACCGGGTGGAAAAGACAAATTGAACAGTGATGGTAAGGAAGCATGAAAGAACTCGGTGGCTTAAAACTGTCCAGAACTTAGCAAATTTTCACGAAGAAGCTCATTTCACATGACGAATGTTACACGATGAGAAATTTACGACAAGAATTCAAAAATTCAGTTCAAAAAAGTTTGTGGGACCACGTAAGGAAGTTGGTAAAAGTTTGAAGAATAATGCGCACCGGTTCCTTGGTCAAATACAATCGGGTAGGCAAATGGTACGGGTTGAAGCAAGGGTGAACCTGAGAAAAAAACAAATATTTATGGGAGAAAGCTGAACAGAAGTACCTTTCATGAGAGCATGAGCCTGTTGTTGTTGCATCATGATCAGTTGGGTCAATTGTGAATGAGTAATAGGATCCGGAAACATCTGCATGGGGTGATAAGGTTGAGCTATAAAACAAGAAACTTAATTTTTGCAAATCGGCGGAGTATACGTACGAATGCATTCAGAAACAGAAGAAACTCTAGGCTGTGATCTTGTTGGAACACTGGAAACATCAGTGCTAGATTTCCCTTTCGAGAATCCCAGTTTCGGCTGAGAGGAAGTTACGGAAATACTTCTGTGACGACGATGGCTGGCAGAAGAATCCGATGACTCCCCACGGCACTAAATTGGATCAGGTCGCATATGATCTTCAACGGGGGACTTACGAGCAGACAGAAATAAATAAATTCTTGCGGAAGAGATCGATGCCAAATAGACTTATCGTAATCTGTTGGTTGAGGAGCTACGACTTCGATTTTTTTCTGTGAAATGAATATGAGACGCTGAGAAAGCATATTATCAACTCACTGCGAGAACTTTCTGATACTCAGTATACATGTGTTTGATGTTGAACTCTTTCGAACGAAGGCTGGCCCAATGTAAAGGTACTTCGTCTGACAATAGTTCACTAGGCTCATAAACGGATGGAGTCATTTTGAACATCGTTTTACTATCTTCAATCAACACATGAACACATCGATCTGCAAGTTCACTTTGGGCAGCCATGTCAGTGTTTGCCATGTTGAAACAAATCGAAACAGGCAGGAGGTCCTAAAGTTAAAGATGAATGAATTTTCTCCCATTAGCGCCTACCATCAGATACTTTCTTGCTTCCAAAACGTTCTCCACAGTTCCATTGATTGTTATGATGAACAAATTTCCTCGAATGTCCTCTTTCGTGTTGTAAGCGGGGTAACTAATTCTTACATTTGTTCGTTGCTCGATTAATGGCTGAAATGTTAATTTTTTGAACGTCGGTGCGTGCACACTAAACCATGAGAAGAGCAGTTCCCGGAGTCCCGATGACATGTTCAACATGGAAAGTGGACAAAGTGAAATGCAGTGAGAAGATCTGTAGGAAAAATTATATACGAGCGATGTATATGCGTTCTCACATGTTTCCGTTGCAGCTCATTCCCGTAGGCCTTCTTAAGGATCATATTTGCTGCTTGGATCAGTTCTTGCTCGTTTTTCGAACGGCTGGTGAAACGGAGGTGAGGCAATGCTTCGCCATTCTGACAAAGATATGTTATACTCATCATCTGTGTGACGATCAAACCTTTTCTGATGGGGAAGTAAGGAAGAACATATCCACATTTTGAATGGGATTTTGTTCAGCGAAAGCCTGTAGTTCGGACTGCGATACTTTTAGATCTTGCAGTGACATGATTATGGATACATGACAATTATCCTAAACAAAACAACGTTTGAGAGATAAATACATTACTAGACGCATACTCTCATCAACTTTCGAGCTTTATCAACATCACTGTAATGCCCGGTGATTGTAATTTGTTGGACGAAGGGATCATGAGATGATTCAGAGCGATCAGGAAATTGAATCAGAGTGTTAGTTTGCTGCATGATCGAAGCAACGTTTTCGTGATTTCCATAATCACTGAAAGATGGTTGTTTTTGTGTGATGTCTTTTGCAAACTCACTTTGTCATTGATGAATAATACTGGGCCTCGAACTCCAGGCTGAGGGTTACTCTAGTGGGGTTAATCTCGATCATTGGAATTTTCGACGGTAGAGGAAGTCCGTTAGCTCTGAGTTGATGAATGTATGCTTCACGCTTTGTATTGAACGAAACTTGACGTCGTTGATTAGCGTCTTCTGCCATCTGAAAATAAGTTTTAAAAGGGTTTATCTTTGCTTTTCTTACTTTTGCAGACTGTTGACAGCCGTGATAGAAGTTTTCGGGATTCACGATTATGTCTTTCAGCGCAGGTGAAACAAACAATCTTCTGAAACTTAATAGGTTTAACACAGTTTCCACTATTCAAACTCCGAACCTAGTAGAGGCCACGTCCTCGGCCATATGAAGACGTGTTGTAGAATCATATTCAACCTCAGAACGCACGAACGGATCAAAGGAGGCTGGCTCGTCAGCCTCGCCTTCTTTGCTTTGCTCGCCCATCTACAAAAATTGTTTTAGAATAATTTTAAGAAGATGAATAGGAAATTTTTAAATAAGCAGTCTCTTCATTAATTTCATCAATACTAGAAGAAAATATGGAGAAATTGTTTGTCGCATTTTTAAAGTAGGCAGTTTATCTTCCGAAAGTTTTTCTAATACTTTTTACCATCACAGCTAAAGCATAATCGGAAGGACAGCGATGAAACAACAAAAAATACAGTGAAATGCCAACACGATGAGAATGTTTCGAGCCGCAAGATTCAAATTTTCCGAAATCGTGATGAGACCAAAACGAATTTTGCTATGCGTCTTTTTCTGAAAAGTTTCCTGGTTACTGTACTTCTTTTTTTGTTGATAAGTACTGTTATACATATTGTTCTGGGTGATTGTTTATTTTTTTCAATAGAATATGAAGTCTCATTTTTCTTTCCATGTTTTTTTTGCAATTATACTTCTCAGAACTTCTTATTCCGAATTTTCGCTCTTCGCTGAATTTTGAACAGTTACGGTGTTCATGTCTGCAAACACAGCATTGACATAGTGTGCATTAAATGACGCGCAAACTTTCTTAAGACTTTTCACACTCACCTCCGGCTTGATTTTGACGTTCGAAAATGGACGAGGAAACGTCTCGTTCGTCGCTTACTGATGAGGAAGATTATGTCGATGACAACGATAACGATAATGGAGAAGACTACGAAGGTTTGTAAATTAAAATTATGTCAAACATGTTCTGGTTTCAGCAACGATTGAAGAAGAGGAGCTACTAGACGAGGGTGATTACGGTGATGAGTTAAAAGGTTTTTTTGTTGGTAAAGACGGAAAAACACGAACTTATTCCAGATCTTGAAGACGAAGGTGAAATGACAATTGAGGAACTTCAACGCAAGTACGGTTATCACCCACCAACAGAAGTCGCTAGCAACACCGGACCCACTGAAAACGGTGAAGCAGAGGTACTGAAAAATAATTATAGTTTAAATTAAAAATTGTTTTCAGAATACTGGAGAATCAAGTTCCGCAACTCATGACCACTATGACCCAACTATTCTCGATTACGGAAATTCTCAAAGTGGCTACGATGACGATGATGATGACTACGCTCCTCCAGATCCATGGAAACGAACTATTCGTGTGGATCCCGTCCTTTTTCAAGCCGATGTTCCAGATTTCGAAAAATCCTCCTCTCAAGGTCTGAGAACTTGTTAAAATACTTCAACGATGCACGATCGTTTCAGACTCCAACTCTCGAGAAGAAGACATCGTTTTGTGGTCAACTAACAAGCCAAATCAACCAAATGACGAAGTTCTAAATAATTACTTAAAGGATATTGTGGATTTGAGAAAGACTCATGAGCAGTCCGTTCCACCAGCTGGTTGCGAGGCTCGCGACGATGAAGATGCATTGTGCGCCTTGTATCGTAATAACTTTGACACTGAGAAAGCGAAGGAATCATTCCCATTTCCACATATAAATGCTCCATTCCGTACTGTTCGTCCAGATGCTCTGGGATTTTCTGAAGAAGAGAGCAGAATATTCGAGGAATCTCTTCAAATGTATGGAAAAGATTTCTCATTAATCGCAAAAATGCGGGTGAGATGAATGTCAAAAGGTGTACTCATCTATACGTTTCTTTTTTAGATGCCATACCGAAAAGTGGGAGAATTGATTGAATACTATTATCAATGGAAATTAACACCTGGGTAAGTCTAAAAAATGAAGTTCATTCAATCATTTATGCCAATTCAGATATCGTGTATGGAGAGATGCTCACCCACAACACGTTCCTGTCGTTCAACCTCACCTTTCTACTGCATGGCATCAACAATCATCTGATCAAGAAGCACACCCCCATGGACCAACTTCCTTCGCTGGAGCGTCATTTTCCGAGCCGTCAACTTCTGAAGAATCATCTACTCTAACAAACTAATACCAAAGCTATAAACTAGGGAACTCTGCCAATTACTCTCCCCATCGAAGCATTTATTATTTTGATCTCTACTCTTATCCGATTATCTCAATTAGACCCCTGAAAATATAATTCAATTCAATCTTTTATATATTCTGAACTCAATTATGAAAAGTGTGAAACAAGACTAAACATTTTGTTATAAAAATTGTAAAATTAATCAACACTGATGGCGACCCGTACACTGTCGGACTTCGGTCTCAGCCTCATCACATTCGATCTCTTCCCAATCATCATTCCTGGCTCGTATTACTCTTCTTCTTCTAGTTTGGGAACCTTCACCACAGGAAACAGAACATGGAGACCAACGAGACCATGGTCCAACTTGACATGTCAGTTTGACTGCTGAAAATAAAAAAGTTATCAAAAGACAATTTATCAAGAAAAAACATACGACATGGTCTCAATCGGCATTGTAGCTCCTGCATGAGATGCTCCGAACAATGTTGTCCTCCATTTCTAGCCAGTTTCACAACACTTCGACTTCTCGTTTTCTTTCCACGTCCACAACTGACAGAGCATGATCCCCAAGCTGTCCATTTCGAGACTTCACAATCGACCCTTTCTCCTCCATCGTCAACTTGATCACCTCCGAAATCTTCTAACAATTGATTATTTGGAATCAGTGACTTTGTTTTCTCATAGCCCGGAAGACATATTTGTTTGCATTCCTCTTCAGTTTCAAACTGATTTCTGTTTCCTTTGCAACCAGTGAAAATGAATCTTTCGCATTGCGTCTTCTCACGATTATACCAGTAACGAGGGAAACTTCCAGCACATTGTCCAGCTTGTTTCTCTTCTTGACAAATCTCTGAAATCAAATTTTCTTCATCTTTCTAGATACAGTACCGCTCAAAAGGTTATCAACTTTGCCCGTTTTCAATGGAAAAGGACCAGATTTGACAATTTATTTCGATGCCACCTGATTGTCCGATAAACTAAAACTTGGTATGAGTTAAACAGAGCAGAAATAGCTCATCATTTTTGTAATTGACCATTTTTATGTAGGGACAATATCTTGAAAGTTACAGGTTGTCAAAGTGAAAAACTTCAAAATTTCGCTGATATGCACAGAAATAAAACGGTTTCAGGGAGAAATGACTTTGATTACCTGTAATTTTCAAGCTAGTGTCCCTACAAAAATGATGCAGCCTGTTGGGCGGTACTGTATCTTTTTGGTCAAACAAACCCTCTGAATTAATTTCAATAAATCGCCGACAAGACTGCATGACACACGTGTCCTTCTCTTGTAAATTGACATGCATACATCGTTTTTCATGTTCAGAATAGAAGAACAATCTGGTTCTGACACGAACTCCTTCATCACAAGAAGCAGAGCATGGAGACCAATCAGACCATGCTGTTGTCTTACATAATGGATCTGGAGTCACATTACAATCATCTCCGTTCTCTCCTACACATATATCTTTTCGTTCCAATTCTACACTACAGTCTCCAGGCTTCGTCGCTGGATTCAAGAATGTTCGATTACGACTCCTCATCCCATGACCACATTGGACACTGCAATCGCCCCAAGCACCCCATGAACTGACTTGACATTTTGAACTGAATGCTTCGGAGTCTGAAAACAGAAAAAAGTTATAAATCAAGGTTGAATTTCTCGACGGTTTGCATACTCTCGCATTCATTGATCTTCGCGTTACAAAACTGTTTTTCAGTGGTTTGTCTGTGGCAATGGAAGACTTGAGCCTTAATTGGAAACACATAAACGCGACTACGAATTCTGATTCCTTTTCCACAAGTTGCTGAGCACAGACTCCATGGTTCCCATTGAGTCATCATGCATTCTCCTGTAAGAAATAACGAATTGCCGCCATCCATTCCTCTCCATTCTTACTTCTATCTTTATACTCTTCATCTTCACTTGTATTCGTGATATTGTGGGCTTCTGCTTTATAAATATCATCTGATTTACATTCAGAAGATGTCAGATTCTTTCTTCTCAAAATAACCTTTGCGAGAGTTGGAATAGTATCTGAATTCTGATTGTAAAATGGGCTCAACGGATTCAGTTTTGTAGTGATCCAATGAATTGGTTCACGTGGTTCTGTTGGTGCATTTGGGCTCATATAAGTAGGTCCAGAGTCTGTTCCAGCATCGAATGGTTGCAATTCGAATGTCCTCTCTTCAACCCAAGTACAGTCAGGGAGACAGAGATTGACGGATGAGAGACCGACACACCAGTCAGGAGATGGACCGAACATTGTGGCGAGAGACACAAAGTGATGGTATCTGTAATTAGAAAATGTTCAATTTTGTTTGCTTTTTTGAGATTCACTTATTCACGACGAATTGAGATTTAGTGGTTCCCTGAACATCTGGAAACCACAGTCCCTTGACCTTCATCAGACTTCTGACTTCCGATGCCTTTGCCTTTGCCTCTCCTTCCGCTTTATAAGTATTTCCCCATTCAGCAATTTCTTTCATTCCGTCTGTTGAAATTCCTCCGATTGTCCATAAAGAATAGTTTGAAGAGTGAGAAGATCCTAGCATATCAGTGAAATGAGTCAAATGTTCCACTGAAAACTTTGACTTAAAATAGCCCTAGACTGGGTTGACTCACGAGTTGGATAGTCTTTCGGATGAGTATTCTTGCTCCAGATTCCAGTAAATTCTAGATCATATTGAGCAATATCACACGCACAGCACGTAGCGGATGGATCATCGACAGGCTTTAGAATTTGGGTTCCTTCTGGAACCAATCGGATTTATTATTTGGACTGAATTTTGAAAACCAACTCACGCTGAACACAAAATTTCAGTGTAAGACCCTCTGCTTCTGTAAACCAAACATATTTGGTTTCAATAACAGATGCACGGAACATGACACATCCAGTTGATACCTGAAAAACTTGAAATAGTGGAAAATAAATCAATGAACTCACTTCAGGAGCTTTCCACATCATATGAACAGAGGTCTTCGACTTCAGATTCGCATGAGAGACACCAGAACGACGACATCCTGGAGAGATTCTTGCGTCGCCGTGTCCTTTAACTACCTTGAATTCAATAAAAATAACAGTATTATTTCAGATTATAGTCAACTATACCTCCCAGGAACCACCTGATGTGTTATCTTCAAAAAGAGAAGAAATCACGAATCCACGGAATGTCTTCACTGTGTATTGGGTTCTCCAACCGCGAATCGACACTGAATTTAAATTTTATTTTGATTTCATGAATTTTGTATCGTATGTAATTACCTTTATATACTTCTCCGGGAACAAATCCTTTTGTCGTATCCATTGATTTAGTGGAGGTTCCATTTATCTAAACCTCTTTTATTCTTCTTTCTAACTCGATATTTTAAATAACTCACTTCAATTAAATATCCATTACTTCCTGGACTAACTTCACCTTTCGCTTCATACGGTCTAATTGTACACTTTGTTTCGTCACCATTGCCAGGTGATACAAATAAAAAAAGAAGTAGTATCAATTGCAAAGTTGCGACGAATCGCAACATTGTCGGATCTCCGAATGCAAGTAACAAAACGGAGAGGATACGAAGAGCCCTCGAATGTGCTCAAGAGATGAAGACACAGCTGTCTTCGCCTCATTATTTATTACCCTCTGGGTCTGACCTTTCGATAAAGTTCTAGAGGTGTACACGATGGAGACGACAAGGGACCAAATGGATGAGTCAAAAAGTGATTGGATGGAGAAGGAAGAATTTGAATGAGTTATATAGAATTTGAATGAGTTAGAATTTGAATGAGTTACGTTTTGAAAATGTTTATTTCTGGAAAATCGGGGAGAGGAACTTGCCAATAAGGTAGAGTTTCCAAGTTTTGAAAGCAAACGGGAACAAAACTTGATGAGGTTAGGTAGTAGAAGTTTTATAAAGTGAATGTTTTATTATGAAGTTTTTATCTTTTTTGGTTATCAATCTACAGTACCGGCCAAAAATCTTTCACATATTGCCCATTTCAGTTGAAATTGTCCAATTTTGAGAGTGTGTCATGGTAATACTAATTGTCTTATCAAGTAGATTTTTAATGAATCATACAGATTAGGAGTAGAGCTTCCTTTTTGTAGTCAGCGACTTTTTTGTAGGGGCGGTCCCTAGAGAGTTATGGTCATTTTAATGGGACAGCTCAAAACTCACTCTATTTTTTACTGAAACGGGTCGTTTTGAGGAAGGAATTACTTTGTCGATACGTAACTCTTTAGGGACCGCTCGTACAAAAAAGTCGCTGACTACAAAAAGGAAGTTCTACTCTTGGTCTGTTTGATTCCATCAATAGTTATTTTGTGGGACAGTTAGTTTTACTATGACACACTCTCAAAGTTGATCATTTCCAAATGAAAAAGGCAAAATATGATATCATTTCAACCGGTATTGTACCTTATAAAAGAGATTCTATCTTTTCCATGCCCCCTAATATTCTTCATTTGGAATATCTGAAAAGTCGATTGTGACTTGTGACTCAAAGCTTTCACTACCCAGAAGAAGTAATGCTTTTATTACAAAAAAAAATTCACTTGATCGTTGAAATCCGAATCGTGGTTTGATGTCGACAATGAAGCGGTTGAGACGGGGCCAAACAAAAGGATTTTCGGTGGTACTTGAAGACGTTTTGCAGTCATCTTATACCGTAACAGACACTTGTCAATCGCCTATTTAAATGTTCGGAAGTGAGAGAAGTTTTGGAAAAAAACGGCTTTCATTCGACGAATCATGCTAATATTCATCATCTTGTATTCTGTTTTGCTAGTTGTCGTTTCCTGTCTCAAGTATCCGAATGAAATTGTTGACACGCCGATTGTTATTTGTGAATCTGACAAAATTATAATCAAGGTGAGATGAAAAACGATGGAACACTGAGTGAATAAATGCAAGATTCCAGATAAAAACATCAATTTCAAATCCATCTCATATCTACGTGGATGGAAGAGAAAATGACTTGGAATGCGTGTCAAGGAATCAGAATAAAATCGAAGTTGCGCATGATAAATGTGGAATGGTCGATGAGAAAACGGTACCTGTTTTCTGTTGTTTTTAGTATCTTCGATTTCAAAAACTTGCAGGATCAACCGAATGGATCCATCCGTCGTTTATGCATCTTCGTCCAACTTCACCCACTATTCGTCACTGAATCAGATCGTAGTTATTGTGCTCAATGTGTCTACGTGGATTCCCATGTAATGAAAGATATTGAATCAACACTCGATATTAGTGAAGCTCCTCCCCTTCAACTAACACCTCAATTCGATGCTCCAGTTATGCCGAAATGTAACTATTCTATCAGAAAACAAGGAAAAGATGGACCGCCCGTACAGTATGCTTCCATTGGAGACAGTGTCTACCATGTTTGGAGTTGTGACGGGGATCATAATGGGATTCTGGTTCAGAATTGCCACGTGGAAGATGGACAAGGGAATAAGATTCTGATAATTGATCAAAATGGATGTGGAATTGATCATTATGTTATGGATACACCTGTTTATAATGGAGAACAATCGATGGCTTATCAAGAAACCCACGTCTTCAAGTTTGCACAGAGAACTGTAACTCGATTTATATGTCAGATTAAAATCTGCATGAAAGGAGATGATTGTAAACGTTTATCAGTAAGTTCATCAATATTTTACCCAACTTATTTTTAATTTTCAGCCACCAGAAGCTTGTCCAACTCTCGAAGAACGATTCAATGAAGAGACACCAGCAAAGGGAAAAGTGTTTGCGTGAGACACTTGGAACTTAGAATCACTTAAGATATATTTATATTTTCAGAGATGTTCGTCCTCCAGCTTCAATGCCATCTGATTTGACTGGACCAGATGACGATACATCGGTTGAATTCGTTAGAAGAGCACCAGCGAAAGGAAGTATTTACTTTGGTGTTGGGTAAGAACATTTTCGTTGTTCCGGTTTAAAAGGAATCATTCAAGATACAACCCAAAACGTCATCGTCGTGAGATTCTTATCAACACGGCACCACGACCACAGAAACAGTTCACAATGAAAAATGGATATCCGGAGATGGAAATGGTTGGAGAATTGAGGGTGTTCGAAAATCCTCAAGATGTAGAATATTTCGGTGAAAATCCTAGTTTCTCAAAGATTAATACAACTAGATATATTTTCAGAATCGCAGTCATCATCAGCAACTGGTCCTTCTTCAATCTGCGAGTCTCCATCTTCTTCGCTATTTTTCAGTCTTCTTGTCACAGCTCTTGTCGTTCTCTCCATCCTTCTTATCTCACTTTTCTTATTAATTTCGTCTCGAATTCGATCTGGAAAAAATAATTCAATGCATTTTGCCCAATGATTCTCCTTGCTCCTTCACTATATAATTCCTAGTCTTTCGGTTTCTCAATATTTATTGTCTTACTTTCATAATTTTATTTTCTGTAAGTAGATAAAACACTCTCTTGCTAGTTTTCTGAAAATATTCATATTCAAATCAAAATTTCGAAAAGATATAAAAATTGCTACAACAAGGTCATCGACCTGACCCGTGCATTAAACATAAAGAAATACAAATACAACTAATTAAACTAAAAATGACTATTATCGTTCTAGGACTGCTGATTTCTCCGTTCTTGTTGTCTCGTCTTTTGCTCGAACTGAATTCTCAACGCTTCCTCTTTTACATCCACGTATTCCAACTGTGCCCTCAAAAGTGCCGTATCCATTCCTTTCTCCTGAGCTTGTTTGATTTGCTCTCTCAGCATTTTCCGTTCTAAATTTGACGTCAAAATGTGTGGAGGGGCACTCCAGATTTCATCCAAATCAGATGGTTCTCTCAACCATCCAAAATAGATGACAACGGCAAGAATGCTTCCAAGTGCCGAGAACACTTTTTTGTTTCCGTATGAATCAGACGAGTAATAATCTGGTTTGAACACTGGCATTCCACGGGAACCACGGCCCTTAACAATAGAATTTGTTTTTTTTAACTTTTAAATATAATCGTTACTTGAAATGCGGCACTCTGCGTGAATTTCGGTTCTGGGAGGTTCTTCTTCACGGCCATTCCCCTTGCTTGTACCCATAGTAATGGTCGAGAACCGACAATTACTCGCAACATATCTGCACAAACAAGTCTTTGTATACTCGGATCAATTCGAAAATTGTCTTTTAGCATCAGTATAGCAGGACTTTACCCCTTTTCGGAAACAGAAAAATATCAAACAATAACAATTTATTGAAGAGAGAAACGAAAAACAGTAGAAGATAACTTTGAAGAGAGGGATGGTGGCATTTTTCCAAGTGTAACAAAAAGAGAATAAAGATCAAATCAACAAATTAACAACGAAGTGAAGGTGTGTTTAGGCATCAAGCTCTTTGAATCCATCTTTCTTGTTCCACATTGCTTTGAAGATCAGACGGAATTGAGCCATTTTGATCTCGAAATGTTTCAAGATTTTGGCTTGCTCAACAGTCAATGGCTCTCCTTCCTTGCACACTTCAAATTGCTGATAGAGTGTGATAACTCCTTTGTCCAATTTTGTTGGGAGACCAAGTTTTCGCAGTTGTGGCTCCATTGAGAAGGCAAATTGTGCAATTGGTCCTTCTGGCAGAACGACCGTCTCGGTGGCAGTATCTCCAACACGAGCGTAATCTTCCTCGGTAATTTGATCGAACTCACTGCAAATTTTTAATATGTTAAGTCCCAAAATAAAGAACTAACGCTTTCACTTCTTTTTGCGACATGTTTGTGAACATGAGGCCGCATTGGCCCTTTAGAATGGCACTAGCCTTGTGGAGTTGATTGGCGTACTCATCAGATTTCTGTTTTCCGAGAGCAATTGAGATTACGTTGTTCTTTCCAAAGAAAAATCTGGAGGATTCCTTGTACTTTTGTCTGATCTGTAAAACATGAATGAAAAATGGCAAATATTCTAGTCGGTACTTACAGCGATGAATCGTGTGCTTCTCATGTTGGCGATAGTGAAAATGAACAAGTTCTTGTACTGATCGACACTGGCGCGGACCTGAAAGATACTTTCTTGTTAAATTAGAAACATAATTAAAAACGTACTTCATTCACTAGATTATTTTTGGTCTCCTTTGTCTTCTTCTTGACTTTTGTGAGGGACACTGAAAAAAACTCCTATTAAATCAGTTTGGAACCTGATGCTATTACCGTTCTTATCTCTGCGAGAGCGAGCCATTTTGTTGGATTCTGCTGAAATTTTACAATTTTTAGAAAACAAAAATAATGAGATTCAGAAAAGGAACAGAAGTGAAATATGAAAAAAGAGCTGAAAAAGTTTTGAGGCAATTTTTTTTCGCCTGTGATTGCGCGTGAGAGTGTTTGCGTACGAATGCTGACCGTAGTCTCTTGAGGACTTGGGGGGGAAGTCGTTGGACTTCTTGACAGAAACTGACTGAAAGAAACACAAATGAAGGAAATTCCCAAGAATAATGCATATTTTTGAAAATAATGATGTCTTCCATTTTGAAGAACTGTAGATTACAACACCAAACGTTACGACAATGGCTTGAACAGAGTCAGAAATACTTCGTCATGTTCCGCAGCAACACAGAAAACATTCGATAGTTTCTTTGAATTTAACAGTTTTTCCAGGGTGAACAGAAAATGATTTTTAAAATGAATTTTGGATTGAACGTTTGAGAAGAACCAGCTGTTTCATTTCCAAGATCGCCAGGCACAAAGCAACGCGTTCAATTTTCAGATTACTGTATCCCTATGTATTCCTTGAAGCTTTATGAATAAAAGCTCATATTTCCTGCTTGTTGGTTTTCGTTCCATAAACGTATATGATTCTCTCGATTTCCTTCGGATTCATCTCAATGCCAATTAGCTAAATCAACTATCGTCGAAGAGCTTCTTCTTCTTCCTTCTTCTCCATATTATTCTCTCTTTTCGTTTTTCCCTCCCTTCTCCCTCTCTTCAATTCACGTCGTCACGCATACATGCTCTTCGAGCAAGAGCCATGAGCTCTCCAAATCAATAACGTTGTCTTCTGTTGCTTCCGCATTCCACTTCTCTTTTTTCTTCTTCTTTTTTTCATTCCGAAATTGAAACCGAATTTCAGAGGAAATGTCGAGGAATAGACTAAATGGCTTAGAGAGACGCTGACACACTTTCCCTTTCTTGTTGTGAGCAACCGAGTATTTTCCCCTCTCTTTTGGGTCCATCCATCCATCCAAGCCTTCTTTTTTCTAGCTGAATTCTTAATTGTGTTGCCTATGACAAAAATAAAAAGAGAATTCAATTGAAACGTTCTTTATTTTTCTTGTCAATCTTCATAAATCACTCATAGTGACGTGGCAGAAGGAGACTCTGAATATACGACAGCATCACACACTTCACTGAATCTCTGAGAACAATTCCATTTCCGATTTTCTTTCGTTTTGTGTGCCATGAATAGAAATTTTAAGAGATCATCTCGAAAACGTCATGTTCACTCATTTTCGGAACAGATGACGATTCTTCATCAAGATTAAGTTGTCTTTGTAAAAAGGAAACCACACAAATAATTAGGTCGTCGTGTTCTTTTTCCCATTTTTGAATGCAATTCACTTTAAAAAAAACTATTGAATCATGTTAATTACTCATAGGTAGGTACAGTAGTTCTCAGTTCTGATCCTAATCAAATTCGAGTTCAATGATCATTAAGGTCCTCTGACCAATTCCAAAAAAGTTGTTTTGTTTGCTCTAAATAATTCATTTACATTCTTTTTGGTCCCTTCCCATCTTCTTTTCTTCTTTCAGACCTCTGTCATCATCGTCTCGTTTGGGTTCAGAGCCTCATCCATCTTTCGGAATGAGTGAGGCGGCTCCGTCGTCCTCATCGCATTCTGTAGTCGTTGAACCACCGGATTCAATTTTTTCTCAAGGAGAAACTGCCGACTCGTCACAAGCCCCGTGGTGGCAGAGGTTGGGATATCAAAACGGGAATTCGGGAATATGAAGAAGATTAAAACGATGAAATTTTTAATAAGAAAAGGGCTGGTGTGGATGGATCACCAGAGACAAGATCATGTGTTTAAAATTGAAGAAGGTGTAAAAAAGAGGAAAAATAGAGAATTGTATCAAAAGAACCTTATTTTTTTATTATCTCTCGTCTCTTAAGTTCTGAACGATTTAGGGAAAACAGAGTTGAGATACTCAAAGAATTCAGCATTCCGCTCGCCAGAGAAAGTATCTTGAAATAGAACACACTTTCAATTTCTATTTCTCTTTCTCTGGACTTAACACATTCATTATCCCTTTTTGGGGAGGAGAAAAGAGAGAAGTAATGAAATCTGAAGGCCCCCATTCTTTCTCTTCATTCCATTCCCTTTTTTGTTTTTCACTTCATTCCGGCACCCTTCTGCCTCCGAAGAGTTACTATAATATCTCTTTTGGATGTCTATTTTAACTCTCTACTGACTGAACTATGGAGAGAATTCCAGCTGATTTGAGTAAACCGTAAGGATTTTTTGCTTGGGATACTGTAGTTGAACCAATTTTAATAAAGTAAAGTAGAAAAATGAACGTTTGGTTTTCAGAACAATCCTAACAAAGGATAAGGTTCTATTCGGAACTTGGGATGGAGTCTTCGCCACTGTTATGGTCAATATCTTCGGAATTATCGTATTCCTTCGTCTTGGATGGATTGTTGGAACTGCTGGAGTAGCCAACTCGATTCTTCTTTTAGGAATATGCACTGCTCTTGCTCTTATTACTGTTTTCTCGGCTATTGGAATTGTAGAAAGATGTCAAATTAAGGTGAGTGAATTCTAAATTCTGTGGGATTAAAAATATGAAGTTTTCAGTCTGGCGGAATATATTTCCTGGTTTCTCATGTACTTGGTCATCAACTCGGAGGAGCTGTTGGAATTATTTATGCATTTGGACAAGCTGTGGCCACTGGACTTGTAGCTGTTGGATTCGGAGAATCTGTTGCCCACTTATTCGAATCGGAAAGTAAAGTGTTGATTAAGGCGATTGCTATACTGACTCTTATGGTCCTAACAGGTATTTAAGTTTCAGAATTCTAGTACACTAACATGTTTTAAATTCAGCTGTGAATACTGCTGGTGTCACCTGGGTTGTCCGTTTACAAATTGTTCTTCTCATGACTATCGCCCTTGCTGTCACCGATTTCATTTTCGGAGCTCTCTTCACAAGTGAACCAGAATCTGGAGTATTCCGTTTTTCATCTACCCGTATTCGTGTCAATGCTGAAGCGCACTATGAAGCGGTCAATTGTTCAGTTGTTGGAATTCCTCGCCAGATTCCTGAACAATCGTTTTTCACTGTTTTTGGAGTTTTCTTTGCCAATTTTCTTGGAGTCTTAGCTGGAGTGAATATGAGTGGAGACCTTAAAGATCCTCATAAAAGTATTCCACTTGGAGAGTTGTCTGCAGTTGGTGTCAGTTCTACAATTTGTTTTGTTTTCATAATGATTCTCGGTGGAGCTGTTGACAGAATGTCGCTACTCTGTGATGTTATGATCTCTGAAAAAGTTGCCCTGACAGGGATCGTGTTTCTGGTTGGATTGTATGTATGCTCGTTGTCTTCTACTGTTGGATCATTGCTTGGAACTCCACGTGTTTTACAAGGAATAGCTGAAGAAGGAATTATACCATGTTTGAATGTTCTTGCGAGAGGGGTAAATCAGTGTTTAAAACTAAAAATAGAACATTTATTTCTTAAGGTTGGTCCAAATGAAAATCCTGTACTTGCTGGATATCTTCTAATGGGTGTTGCATCGCTGTTCGTTCTTTTAGGAGATTTAAATCAACTGGCTATTCTTTCAACAATGCCTTTCTTGATAACTTATGCCTACGTCAACTATTCTTATGTATCTCTCGCCATGAGCTACGATCTCGCAACTGTCCAACATGCTTCGGAAGTAGAAACTGTTGGATACGGTTCTACGACAAAGGTTAACGAACTGAATGAACTTTTCCCTGAACGAAGAGATGTAAATATCACAAGCACCGAGGAAGCTGAAACTGGAATAATCACACAAGAAGCCACTTGGTACTCTATGTTCAGTAATAGATATGTTTCTTTTCTTGGAGTGAGTTGAATCAAATTTATAAAGGTGCATTAACTTATTTCCAGTTTTTGGTAAACCTGGCCATTCTTCTCCTGATTCACTTCTGGTTCGCCGTCGCTCATTTCGCCGCACTTATTGCTCTATATTGGTACATTGGAAGAGTTTGCCCGACTTGTGGTCCCGGAATATCAACATTTTCTCTCTGCCACATGTTCAAAACAGTATTTTCTTCACTAGATTCTTTGCGATCAAGTGCCACAACCATTTTGCCACAGGTAATACATATTGATATTGTCGTCTAGTTATTCTATTTTCCAGACTGCATTCACTAGCGACGTATCAACTTCGCTACAAAACGAAGCTAACCCCGACTATCAAGACCGCCGCCAATATCATCACTCTGAGAACGTTACTCATCAGTTAGATTAATTTGTGTATTTTTCAGTGAACTCTTAATGCAAAGGCTTTCTGTTGATAAAAACATTAGAAAATTCCGTCCCTTTATTTGCAGAACTATGCCTACTTTCCAGTTTCAAAACTCATACGACGAACATTTCTTTTCTAATTCATTTTTTTCTTCGAAAAAACGTACATTCAAAGTCACAACTGTTTATTAAGACAACTGTGAACAATAACAATAACAGAGTACACCACTTAGATGTTGGATGGGTAGAGAAGCTGAAAATAAATCCGTCTGATTAAACGCAATGATTGAAAGAAAGCTTACCACACGGATTCTCTTTCCAAGAGCGGTTGGTGGGATGTTGTGGTGGAACTTAGCTCTGACGGCTCCGGCGTTTCCGTGTGGGCGGGTGATCTTTCCCCAGATAGCACGAGTACGGGTGGCGACGGTGTGTCCGGTTTTCTGAAGAAAAAAACGTTTTAAAATTATTTCAAAAATATGATAACTTACCAAGGTCTTGTTGTGGGCCTTGTAGAGGTAGACAACGCGCTTTCCGGTGTAGAAGGCAGCATCGTCCTTGTTGAAAACTCCCTCGAGCTTCAACAAAGAGGTGTGCTCGGACTGGGTGCGGAGTCCTCTCTTGAATCCGGTGAAGATGGCTTTGACGTAAAGACTGAAAACCCACGTTTACAATAATCAAAACAAAACATTTCTAAACGCGAACAGAAAAAAACTCACCGTCCAGATGATGGGGCAGATGGTCTTCTAGCAGCAGCAGTCTCCGCCATTTTTACCTGCAAAAACGTAATTTAGAATCAAAAGTACCCGAAGAAGAATAAAATATATTGAAGAATAGAAAAAATATGACTTGAATTAAATGTAAACTTCCAAACACCAATCTGGGGAAATCCTAAACCCAAAAACAATATTTGACGATGTATTTGATAAAAAGAGTGACGGAGAGCATTTTAGAATACAATTATCGATTTTTCTATATGAAAATCAAACTTTTTTAGAACAAAATATAGTAGGCCAGCTGAAAAATCGTCAAAAGAAAAGAAAAAATTCCGTAAAATGGTGCTAGCAAGTGAATGACTACGGTAAGTTTGCCTGCACATCTAAGTGTAATGGCGGAGTGTCGTACCGCGTGCTGTTTATTTCTGCCGAAGAAATTTCAGATTTTTTGTTGAGGTTCATTGAAAAACTTTAAATAAAAATCTGTGAAAAGGCCATGATTTTTTAAACAGATATTTGAAGAGAAAGTAATTAAACAATAAATTTCCCTATGAAAGAACCGTAGCGCCTGAGCCAAGTTAGAACAGTGATACATTTTCAGTTCTGCTAACTAAAATCATTCGAATGTAATGGGAATCAGACCGAATTTCGCAGAAGACGGTGAGTTATTGTTTCACACCACAGTTCCTCACCTCTTCAAAAGTTCCAGTGTACGGCGACAAAGACAAAAGAACTTCCGACGATGATCACGTAGAGTACTCGGAATCTTCACTTGCAGCAAGAAGATCGGCAAATGTATTGAAACTGAAACAGTTAAAAGAGGCTCAACCAATGATCACACCTGCATATGGAGGATTCGTTCATCATGAAAGCTCTGATAATGTGGGTATTTCATCTCTCTGCTGTCATTTCACAACACTTATCCGGTATTCTGTTATTTGAAAAGTCGATTTTGGTAATTATAGGTCGCTGCTATCGATAAAGATCTTGATTTCGAGTATGGCGATAGTGATGCCGGAATCCGTGAAATGGCAGAACTGTACAGTTACTCAGAGATGGATGAGTTTGGAATCAATATTAACAACTGGAAAGAATACATTGAAGAGTCATATGTAAGCACATTGAAAAATCTGATTTCTGATTTGTTTCATAAATACAGGACAAGAAACATGAACAGTTTCCACCGGCATTCGAGGAGTTCAGCACCGTTCAGAAAAACTACGTTATACAAGATCTGTGTTCACGTATGGAGAGTGCTGACTTGGAAGTTCGTATCAAGTCTGCACGAATCATTCTGTTTCTTCTTCAGGTAACTTTCAAAATAAATGAAAAACCTTAAAAATACAAACGTTTTCAGGGTTCTGCCACTGACTTTGCGTGCCTCGAAAACGAAGAAATAGAATATCAGTATGATCAAAAATTGTTAATGAATGTTCCGGTTCGGAAAACAAAAGAAATGGATCCAGAAGGTCCCACTATGGTTTATCATCGGGCTATTGAAAACTCTTTCATATGCTATAAAAATGGAGTTTTCCAGGTAAATAATTTTTTTTTAATTGGCCGCAGTTTCATCAATCTGAGTTTGATTACAGGCCCTCTGCACTCTTCTCATGACTGAAATTAAAGAGCCTTTTGAAAATCCGCCTATTGATGGAAGAATGTCCAAAGCCAGTTCCAGAAGTAGCAGAAATGCTAGCTTGGCCGATCTCTCCGATTCAGAAAAGTATAGAGCTCGTCAGTTGCCCACAATGGTTGACAATGAAATGCTCCGTGTTATTCTCGCCGGTATATATCATATGATTGTTCAAATACTCGATGAGCGTTCTGGAAGAGAGGATGAGACGGATGATGATATCGAAATGCGTAAAGCTTTCCGGGAAGAAGTTCAAGAGCCAATAGAAAATGGAAATGAGCCCTTACTAATTGTTTTATTCGATATGCTCCAACCATTCTACATTGGAACCGCTCCTCATTTCCCAATCAAAAAAATCGTGCTTCTAATATGGAAAATTCTTCTACTTTCTCTGGGAGGATGGGAGGAATTAGCAGCTAAGAAAAGAGAGAAACGACTAAAATCTGGCCTCGATATAATGGAGGATACCATCACTGTGGCAGCTTCACAAGCAGCGTTCATCGCAAAGGATCAAGAACATGTTCGAAATATGGCTCATAGAGCAGGAAGCCTTGCGAGAGCTGGAATGATGGCCCGACAAATGGCGTACAATGACGATTCGAAAGATGAAGATGCGTATTCGGATACAAGTTCCGAAGCTCCTACGTTAACCTCAAAGAAGGAAGACTCTCCAAGTGCTACATCGTCTGCTCCACAGTCGATTACAGAAAGTTCACAAAATTTTCGACAAGGAAGTGGTGAACAAACTCCAAGAGTCGGTTCACCTGCATTTCCAGTTGTACAAAAGAAAAATCTTCCGTGGAAATGTAAAACGAATGCCCAGGACATTGAGGATTTCATACAAAAAGGACGTCTCAAGTATTTCAATTATGATTTCGAACCAGGAGACGACTCCTCTCTTTTCGGATTGCCACCTGCTTTCAATGGAGCAGTAAACATTCTTCGGAAAAATAAGTACACATCGCTCACAGAAATTCAAGTGAAAGAAGATGAAAAACTGAACAGATACTTGTTCTCAATGAAAGAAGAAATTCCAGAAACAAAAACGGAAGCCTTGTACAGAAAGATTCTTCCGAACTTGAGTCAGTATATCTGCGCCCTTGTGAAAGTCATGGTGTCATCAGTACCATCCACAAAAGCAAGACATGAAGGATTGAATGTTTTGATTGACTGCTTGACTCCTGAAATGGAAGCTTCTGATATTCTCTCTAACTCAATATCCCTCGACCATTCATCAGCATCACCACTCGAGGATGGCTTCCGACTAGCTATCGATATTAACCGACACAAGGAAATCATTGTGAAATCGCTATCTGCAATCCTTCTTCTGCTTGTCAAACATTTCAAACTCAATCACGTCTATCAGTTCGAATTCATTTGCCAACAGATTGTCTATGTCAATGGAATTCCATTGATTCTGAAGTTCCTCGACCAGGCAAGTCACTTTCTGCTCTGTTACAATAGTTCCAAAAGCGATCTTTTCTCACCAAAGTTCAATTGTCGCTCGTCTTTCTTCTCTGCGTATCTTATTTTTCATAGATTGACATTTGAAAGATACGTGCAGACTTCAAAACTCGTCCATCTCCCACTATTCATGTTTTCATTTATATGTTTCTTTATTTCAGAACACAAACAAACTCATTCAATCGCGTCATGAAATCTACGCTTACAATTACCCACAGTGTCTCTATTATTATGTTCGCAATAATGGTTTGTTCCCGAATTTCCATGAGCTTCAAATGTGTTTTATTTTACAGAAGAGTTTCCCCAATTATGCCAGGAAAACATTGAGGAACCAAGACCTCCAGGTGCTGGTCCTTATTTCATGTGGCGTAATGTCTTCTTTGCTATTAACTTGATCCGCCTTCTTAATAAGCTGGTCAAAGCAAAAAATGACCGGGTCAAAATGTTGATGGTATTCAAATCTGCACCAGTACTAAAAAGACTTTTCAAAGTACGTGTGTCGATTCTGCAACTCTACGTCTTGAAAGCCATCAAAATGCAGTCACGTTACTTGGGTCGTCAATGGCGTAAAAGTAATATGGATATAATATCAGCAATATACTCCCGAGTTCGTCATCGAATGACTGATGATTGGGCATTCGCATCGGATATCAAACGTAAATGTGATTATCAGAAAGAGGACAGCCTCATCAAAGCTAGCATCGAACGTTTCCACAGTAGACGTTATTCAAAACTTTATCCTCAATTCGCGATTGGTATGTTCAGTGATTCCATTTCATATAGAAACATTCAAAATTGCAGAAGTAAATGATGCACCAATGCCAGGCGATGATTACCTGAACAGAGTTGATATGCGGGACTTCGAGCCTGTTGATGCTTGTGCACACTCGGTTCTCGGAGCAAACATTAACCTTGGACGCCAATTCAAGAAAGGTTACGAGAAGTGGCTCGAACAGGAAGTGTTCCAAGCAAGCATCGACTGGGATAAATTGTTGATTGAAACCCGCGGAGTCGACGATCTGAACTGATTTCCTCACTCATTGTGTTTTTTTTTCAAAAGATTATATATCGAATGATTTCTGAAACTGACTGTAAAAATTAATTATTTTCGTTTACATCCATTCTATCAAACGAGTTTTCTCTATTGTATCCCAGTTTTCCCAAACGATAACTAACTGTAAATCAACATATTTACTTTTTTCACTCAATGATCTCTTCAAAATCCCTCTTTACTTTAATACCTATCCACAAGAAACTATACATACGCTTTGTAGGAACCAATAATTGGACTAAAATCGAATGAATTCTACTGTTAACTAACACCTTCTTGTTTATTTTTATAATCTTTGAAACGTGTATCACAACACGTGATTCATCTACTTTTGGTCGGTCTCAAAGAACAACACATATTTTTCTATCTCAATTCGATTATCTGTTACAGATGGTAGTAAGAGCATTATTCCAAACATCCAGATTTGCTCACATTAGTATCAGGTATGAATAAATTCACGACTGCATTGTTTTATTTCACCAAATTACAGATACTCCTCATTAGCAGCTGCCTCCTTCTCAAAACCATATATTCCGACCGTCGCCGGAGTTCAGAAGTCAGTACCGTTCGATAATCTTCTCGATCAATACTCTCGTGTCCATTGGGATGACACAGTTACTTACGATGACCCAACTGTTCAGAAGTTGTTTCACAATCTCATGGCAGGAAGTCGAGCGGCTCTTGCTTCTGCAATCACTCTTGTGGAATCCAAACATCCGACTAAACGTGCACAAGGAAATCTATTACTGAAAATGGTGTTAGACGAAGAGAGGGAAAAATATAAGAAATACGGAAGAGATTCTATGATCTTTCGTGTTGGAATATCTGGAAGTCCAGGAGTTGGAAAGTCTTCATTTATTGAAGCACTGGGAGCGGAGTTGACTGAAAACCGAGGGAAAAAAGTTGCCGTGTTAACAATCGATCCAACAAGTGCAATGACTGGAGGTTCCGTTCTTGGAGATCTCACAAGAATGCAAGAGCTTTCCAGAAATCCAAAAGCTTATATTCGTCAATCACCAACATCTGGATCACTTGGTGGTGTTACACGTGGTATTCATGAAGCTGTCATTTTGTGTGAAGGAGCTGGATACGATATTGTAATCATTGAAACTGTTGGAGTTGGTCAATCCGAAACATCAGTTTCTGACATGTGTGACATGATGTGTCTTCTTCTCTCACCAGCACATGGAGACGAATTGCAAGGAGTGAAGCGTGGTATCATGGAGATGAGCGATTTGTTGGTAGTCACTAAAGACGATGGAGATTTGCAAGCGAAGGCTAAAATGACACAAGCAGAATACATTTCTGCATTGAAATTCATGAGACCTCGACTTGATGTCTGGAGACCGAAAGTAATGCGATCTTCTATTATGAATAAAGAATCGGTGTCAGAAGTTTGCTCAAGTCTATATGAGTTTTGGGATACAATTGGAGAATCTGGAGATCTCGAAAAAAGAAGACAAGATCAAATGAAGAAATGGATGTGGAATCATGTTAAGGATGAAATCATGGCTGTGTTCCAAAAACACCCTAAGATAGCTCATTTAGTAAGTTACAATTCAAAAAAAGATGCATCAGAGAAAAAAAAAACATTTTTTCAGGCTCCAAAACTGGAAAACGAGATCAAAAGTGGCAAAATTACGCCAGGACTCGCTGCGGAAACAATGATTCGAACATTCTTTGGTGTTTAAATATTCATTTTCTTTTCCTCCTCTGTCGAAATACTCACACTGCAACCTCCTCCTTTTCTTTTCTTCCTATGCATCGATATGCCCATCTGCCAGTCGCAATGTTTGAGAATTCTGAGAATTCCCGCGCACTCTAGTCCTTATTGATTTTCACTGTATTTTGTGCATTTAGTTCGTTGTTGTATATTTCGAATTTTTCTTGTGAATTCTCAAAAACTAGCCATTCTAGCCTTAAAAGAACATAACGGGAATAATAAATATTTTTCGATTCTACAATCCTCTCTCCGTGAACTACCTTTTTGTTTACAGAACTAACATTTAATATTTCTGTTTGACCGAACTGCAAGACATTTTTAACATACTTCAATTCAGATGGCGACTTCGGCTCCACCCAGATTCTGCACTGACTACTCGAAAAGAGTTTCGAAATGTCAAAAATGTAAAATGCAATTAGAGAAAGGAGTGAGTTTTGATTTCGTCACAGCAAGAGTTCTTGTAAATTTTCAGATTCTTCGATTGGGAAAAATCATCCCCAACTTCTTCCTGGCTGCAAAGGATCCCAGCAAACCACCACCAGATATGAAACAGTACTTCCATAAGAACTGTTTGTTCGAAATGCTTTTTAAAGCAAGACCAACAACAAAAGTGATTGATGATACTGAAGAGATTGAAGGATTTGAAGATTTGAATGCAGAAGATCAAGACGAAATCAAGAAATTGGTTGATGAGCTTGTTGAGAAAAGAAGCAAAGATGGACCGGCTGAGCCAAAGAAAACACCAGCAAAGAAGAAAACTGATGAAGAAAAAGGAGAAGTTGCTGAGACTCCATCGAGAAAGAGAAAGGCCGAAGAACCTGCAAAAAGTAAACGACCAACGGAATTCAACGAGGAATCGGATTTTAATTCTTTCTATAAAGTGAGAAATAATATTTATATATCAAACTATTATTTTAAATTTTCAGTTCGTCAAAGTCTGCAACGTTTTAAAGGAGATCTCTTCGAAATCTGAAAAGTCAGCTGCCATCACTTCTCTTCTTCAAAAAAGTAGTGTTTTGAATACGCTGTTATCTAATCAATATGTTTTTAAATTTCAGAAGGATTCGACGGTGATCTCATGCTCTGGCTCACGTTCTTAATCCGTGTATCCGATAAACGGAACTACAATGTTTCCGATGAAACTCTGATTGCCAATTTTGCTAAGGTTTAAAAACAACCTTTGCTCCATCATCTATGTTTTGGTTTTCCAGATTCTCGATATGGATCAAGCAAAAATACAAAAATATGTCAACAAGAGTAAGGATGTTGCAATGTCGATTTCCCACGCTCACGAGAAGAAAGTTACGAATGAGAAGTCAAATTGGAGTCTTCAAAAGGTTGACCGTTATCTCGAAAAACTTGAGAAACTCGAGGATGAAGATGCGATTTTGAGCCACTTGAAATTCGCGGCCAAGCGATTCCGTCATGATGAGCTGGAAGTTCTCATTCGATTGATTAGAAAGGAATTGGACACTGGAGCAGATGCATCGGTTATTCTCAAAGGAGTTCATTCAAAGGCACCAACCGTTTTCGAGGCTGATGGATTGGATAACGTTGTTGACAAGTAGGTTGAAAGATATCAACGAAGGTTATCTGATCATTTTTAGATATTACAACAACAACTTCGAGGAGCCGAAAAAAGCGGACAGCAAGAAGAAATTTGAAGCGCCAAAGTCAAAAAAGTCTCGTAGACAACAAGAGTCTGATGATTCGGATGGGGAAGAAAGGTAATTGTATTTGTAATGCTTCACTGTTAAAGTTTTATTTAATAAATCGTATAGTTGAACAAATCGCTTGTCCTATGTGCTCATGAACAATGAACTCTGAACATGTGTGTTTCCCTTTTCAGTGAAGAAGAAGAAATGTCAGATTCGGAATCGGAAGATGAGAATGGATCGGATAGCGACAGTGGAGAAGAAAATATAAGTGGATCTGATTCTGACGATGTATCAGAAATCTCTTCGGACGACGAAGATGGATCTCCGAAAAAGGAGAATTCGCCGAAAAAGTTGGCCAGAGGAACAAGAACTCGTCCACGTGGAAACGATGGAAACATAAAGAAGAAGGAAGAGTGCCCACCAGATATGGAGGCTTGTCGGTACGTTTTGAAGCTAATATATTATAGAATCCCTTAGTTAAATTCAGATACGGCGAGAAATGCTATCGTAAGAACAAGGATCATCTGGAAGAGTACTGGCATCCATCTCGCTAAGCAACTCATCAATCCACCCACCTGTTAACTCCTAAGAATCTCTTATTTTCCACAGATATCAAACGTTTATAAACTCATACATTTCATTGAACAATTTTATCGCTTATATTTTGTCGAATATTGAAACACTTTTTAAGGAATAAATGAACAGTTTAAATAGAGCTATGCCCTGGCCAATGACGGTGACTTTGAACTAGAAGCACTTTCGACTTTCTCCAAAGTATACTCCAGCTGAGCATCTGGATCAGTAACAGTATATGAAGCAATCAGAACCTGAAAATAAGAGTTAGTGAGAAGTTGCAGATATTTCAGATATACCCATTCACTATCTGAATCAGCAAGTCTTATTAAATGATCCACTTGATGAGGGAAGTTTATTTTCAGATGTTGTCGAGAACTGAGGAGGATCCGATACGTTTGTTTAGAGAAGTGATCTTCTTTTCTGGCAATCAGAAGTCCAAAATATTCAGTTTTGAAGAGATGAGGACGGATTTCGAATCGATCGTCTTCTTCTCCAAGGCGGTAGAGATTCTCGAGAATGCTGAAAAGAAAAATACACGTTTCAGAAGGAGATGGTTTGAATTGTGCTAATTCTAGAATTACAGGTTACTGTAGGTTACTGTAAATCAGTTTTTAATTGTCGTCCACGCGAAAAAATCGTTACTTAAAAGCGTGAACTTTTGTCTTATCTTTCTAGAGATCTAGAGCAAAGATCGAAACAACTGATAAGCGTCCATATATAAGCTCCTCTGAATCCATCAGAATCCATATCGATCCATCAATCGACTCAAACCCAGCCATGGCCCAATCCGTTCCACCAGGAGACATCCAAACCCAACCCAACGCCAAGATCGTTTTCAATGCGCCGTACGATGACAAGCACACCTACCACATCAAGGTGATCAACTCATCGGCTCGTCGTATTGGATACGGTATCAAGACAACCAACATGAAACGTCTCGGAGTCGATCCACCATGTGGAGTTCTCGACCCAAAAGAGGCTGTCCTTCTTGCCGTTTCATGCGATGCTTTCGCTTTCGGACAAGAGGTAACTAGAAGATTCTATGAGAATTCGGAATTCTAATTCTCCGTTATTTCAGGATACTAACAACGACCGTATCACCATTGAATGGACCAACACTCCAGATGGAGCTGCCAAGCAATTCCGTCGTGAATGGTTCCAGGGAGATGGTATGGTTCGTCGTAAGAACCTCCCAATTGAGTACAATCCATAAACTGGTTCGTGGGATGCTTTATGTTTTAACAAATAAAAACTTGCATGCAAACTGTTTTTGTTTTAAACTCACAAAGATCTATGCTCTTTGACAACGTATTGTAATCTTGGAAGCATTCCAATTGGTCTACTTGTATGTGCTTCGATGTCATAAGAGCATCCATAAATAGATGATAATTGAGTATCATATCCAAGACAATGCAATGAATGCCATAAATCTGCAGTGGCGTTTCCTTCTGGATCTGTCGCTTCAACCTCATGTATTTTAATGAATCCTCCCATTGTTAGACATCCATCTCGATTTTCGAAACTATTCAGATAAACTGCCCAATCTTGATCTGTCAA
Organism: Caenorhabditis latens; assembly: GCA_002259235.3. Taxonomy (NCBI): domain Eukaryota; kingdom Metazoa; phylum Nematoda; class Chromadorea; order Rhabditida; family Rhabditidae; genus Caenorhabditis; species Caenorhabditis latens. Next base: position 12,246,599 of record CM056093.1, on the reverse strand, counting down.
TTCTGAGTCTCCACTAGCAACTGTATAGAAATTCATCTCTTGTTTGTTCAAAAGACCATCCAGATCCACGTCAAACGAGTCGAATATATTCATGAGAGTGTATCTGAAATCATAGCTGAGCAAAAGAACTTCTGGAATTGACTCACTTGAATCTTTTACTCAATTTGTTATTCTCCTCAATGAGAGTGGCTCTTTCAGTCGTTGAGCTCTTCCGATTCATCGTAGTTCCCATTCCAACAATCATCACTTCATCTCCTCGATTTATCGTAATCATTCCAGTACTGTACTTCCTACTTTCCAGCACATGACCTGTCAAACCAATTAATTTGTGATCTCTATTATATACAACTAGAAATAGGTCATTATTGAATCGATCTGTTGGAACGTCGCCTGGAATTGACAATTTAATATTCAGAAATCAGGGAAATGCTCTCACTATTATCCGCTAAACGAAGAATGAGCTCGCAAAAAGTTGGTTGATCCACATCAATTGTATAAGAGATGCATTGAACTTTCGGATAAACAGTCATGCATCCACGAACTTTTAGCTGAAAAAAAGAAAATTCAAGGCTGAATTGAATCGGTTTCGTCTGAAATTCCTACCTCAAATGACTCATCTTCTTCTACTTTTGGTCCTAATAGTTTATTCACAATTTCCACTTTCGATTGAGCTGCCACGTCGAGAAGTGCTCCAATATCAACACATCCGTTGTCGTTTGTGAAATCTTTCAGAACTATTTCAAGATATTGTTTGTCAATGAGTGAGCCTTCTTTCTGGAATTAAATGCGATTTTTCAAGCAAAATTTCAATGGGTTTCATCAGAACTGCAACAGACATATGAGAATCTCAGTAAAAACTAACCACAGCATTCAGAATTTCCTCTGGTTTGAGTGTCTTTGTCTTGGCTGCTTTCGCGTATCCAGTACTGTCAACTTCCAGTTCATCTGCCTTCTCGTAAATATCATTCAACCGACTAACTGATATTTTCTCATCAAGATATCTCCATTGTTCAATCAAATGAGCTGAAGTCACATGTTTTCCGGTACAATTCAAAATCTGAATGATTTCTTTTGTTCTCTAACATTTAATTAGCTAATTGGCTAATTAGCTCAAAAAACTCACCGTATACGCTTGTCTGATATTAACTTGCGTCTTTGTGTCACCCATAATATTACGGTAGAGATTACGAAACTCATCTTTTGAAAGCCCTGGATTTTCTCTTCTATCAAGAGACATTCGGGAATAAGAAATAGAAAAAGAAGGAGACTAAAAGGTGGAAAAGGAAAATTGTGAGAAGCCGGACGAAAGAGGGAGAGCAGGTGGGTTGCTATAGAAACGAGAGTAGTCGTTGGTGTGAGGAATTCGTTTATTTCTTTCTGAATAAAAAATTATAGAACAAAAATAAAAATTCAGCAATAAGGCAAATACAGTTAAAGTTTAGGTTCAAGTGAATCAAGGAATGATTGTAGTTAACCGGACATTATATTCTGGCAGTGAATCTATTTCACAATTTTTTGATTAGAACGGCTGTTGATTCTCCTCCTCCGTTGCAAATGGCATTTACACCCAGTTGTCCTGGAGCCAAGGAATAGGCAAGAGAGTTGACAATTCGAAGTCCCGACATTCTGCAGCAATTTTATTAGATTTTATGTTTTTCTTGAATTTAAAGCGTTGTTTGTTAGAACGAGTTCTACTCACCCCAATGGATGTCCAATTGCCACAGCGCCACCCTTGACATTCACAATCGATGGATCAATGTTCAACTCCTTGATGAACGCGAGCACAGTGACTGCGAAGGCCTCATTCAGTTCCCAGTGAGATATCGGAAACTTGGAGACCACTTTTTTTGAGAAGATTGCGAACAGCATCGACTGGAGCAACGGTAAAATCGATTGGAGCTCTACCAGCCTCAGCAAAAGCAACGAGTTCGGCCAATGGTTTAGCTCCAGATGGAAGTGAAGCCTCTCCGACGACAACAGCAGCAACAGCTCCGTCGTTCAGAGACGATGCGTTGGCAGCAGTGATGGTTCCTGATCCATCACGGATGAAAACTGGTCTCAGAGAGGCTTCCTGTCAATCAGATTTTCCTTAACTATTCTGTGGGAAATGATTTACTTACTTTTGATTCAATAAGTTTCTTGTATTCCTCATCTTCTGAACAACAACTTCTGATCGGGCAGTCTTAATAACTACTGGAACAACTTCTTTGATGCCTTTTTGTAGCTTTCAATTGCATAAGCATCTTGTTCTTCTCTCGTTATTCCGTAATCCTTAACGGTTTTCTCCGCACCCAATCCCATTGGACCTTTTTCCTTGATATCTTCTAGAACATCCTTAGCAATTCCATCGGTTGTGGTGATTCCTCCGAATGGAATCTCTCCACGAGGCAAATAGAATGGAACTTGGCTCATGTTTTCGGTTCCAACTACTAGAATCGCGTCATAATATCCCGCTTTGATCTCTACAGCTGCAGTAACTAATGCTTTCATTGAGGAAGAGCATACTTTGTTGACAGTGACAGCTTGAGTTGTGACGGGGAGGCCAGCAGAAAGAGCGATTTGTCGAGTAACGTTTTGACCGAGACCGGCTTGAAGAACACAACCTCCGATTACTTCCTCAATTTTCTCAGGAGCAACACCTGAAACTCACAGAGTTAAATTTTAATTTTTGAAAAGGGTTCAGACCAGATCTCTGGATAGCAGATTTTGCAGCAACGGCTCCAAGCTCTACTGCACCGAAATTAGCATATGATCCTCGGAAAGATGCAATCGGGGTACGAGCACCGCTCAGGATGAAGACCTTCTTGTCGGACATGTTATTTGAGTCTTACCTGTTAAATTGTATTGTAAGATCAGTTTCAGTTCAAGTGATAGAACGTTAAAAATATAATTGGTTTCAAGCCAAGTGTGTACGAATGGAAACAGAAAAAAATGGAACTATTTACCGGAATCGTGATATGAACAAAGGAACAATAATTACAACTAATAATGAGAACACTAGCAAAATTTAAAACAAGAGATACAATTAATGGTCTACAATTTCTGAATAACCATTCCGCTGGAGCCTCCTCCTCCGTTGCAAATGGCAGCCACTCCAATTTGACCGCTCTTAAGAGTGTGAACAAGATGAGTGATGAGGCGGGCTCCGGACATACTGAAACACAAAGAATCGATAACAATTCACTGATAAGAATGCGGAAAGAACGGCCAATTGATATGGCAACATACCCGATGGGGTGACCAATTGAAACAGCTCCACCGTGTAGGTACACCAGGGATGCATCAATTCCAAGCTTCTTGATGAATGCAAGAGGCACACATGAGAAGGCTTCGTTTACTTCCCATTGAGCAACATCTGACTGCTTAACTCCAGCTCTCTCGAGGATTTTCGGGAACATCATTGTTGGAGCTACTGCGAAATCGAGTGGATGCGTTGCAGCATCTCCATAGGAGAGAAGACGCGCCAGAGGTTTCAGGTTCTGAGCGGAGACAGCTTCCTGAGAAGCGACAATAACAGCAGCAGCTCCATCATTTAACGTTGAAGCATTCGCAGCAGTAATTGTTCCATCTGGAATAAGTTGTGATGAACCTTTTGTAAATAATTGCGATAAACCTTTCTGGAAAACGGTCCGGAGAGAAGTGAACTTGTCAAAGTTTACTTTCGTGAACTCTTCGTCTCTGTCAACAATTGTGACTCCCTTCTTTGACTTCACATTTACTGGTACCACTTCTGGGCCGATGTTTCCGTTCTAAACAACACCTTATCGTTAAACACAAAGAACAATCAGCTGACAAACCTCCCATGCTTGAGCAGACTTTTTGTAGCTGCTAATGGCATACTCGTCTTGGTCTTTACGGGTGATTCCCATTTCTTTCGATGTTTTCTCTCCGCAGTTACCCATATGGACTTTGTCGTATGCATCAGTGAGTCCATCTTTTACGATTCCGTCCTATGAAGAATTGGAACTTATTTCTTTTATTTTTTTTTCAAAAAGAAGGAACCTACAATAACTTGGAATCCACCATATGGAACTTCTCCTCGTGGCACGTAAAATGGAACTTGAGACATGCTTTCCATTCCTCCTCCGATAGCCAAATCTTGATGTCCTGTTTGGATTTGCTGAGCGGCCAGAATGATAGCCTTCAATCCAGAAGAACATACTTAGTTGACAGTAGTAACAGCAACAGAAAGATCGAGTCCAGCTCCTAGGGCGGCTTGACGAGCTGGTGCTTGCCCAACATTTGCTTGACAAACTTGTCCGAGGAACACCTGAATTGAGTATTTTCAAAAAAAAATTCTAGAGAAATTCCCTTCTCTATAATTTTGCTCTAAATTTAGCTATTATTACAATTCTATTTAAAAGGTTTACCTCTTGGACGGAACTTGGTTTCACTGCGCCACGTTTTAATGCTGCTTTGATCGCGACGGATGCAAGTTCTGGTGCGGTAACTGAGGCAAGCGATGAACGGAACGATCCAATTGGAGTACGGGCGGCTCCAACAATGAAAGCGTCTTTGTTGGAAAGAGCTGCGGAACATTTCACATCTCTTCATCGGTAGAGATTACGAAACTCATCTTTCGAAAGCCCTGGATTTTCTCTTCTATCAAGAGACATTCGGGAATAAGAAATAGAAAAAGAAGGAGACTAAAAGTGGAAAATGTGAGAAGCCGGACGAAAGAGGGAGAGCAGGTGGGTTGCTATAGAAACGAGAGTAGTCTTTAAGTTTTTAAAGACTTCTAAGAGACTGCAAAAAGGGGCGTTACTGAATTCAAAGGCGGCAACTTTCGCGGGCTCAAAAAACTGTCAAGAAAATTTGTTTTGATAATAAGTGACAAGAAAAGAGAGAGAAAGAGTTTGCGCGAAGACATAGAATAGGAGAGCGCAAAGTGAATGACGGCGGAAACGAAGAGGAAATTATTAGAACAACAGAAGCGAAATGGGGAAGCATGCTTAAGCATTGCAATTGAAGTGAAGTGAAGGCTCAAGGATGATTAATTGAGAAGTCGAATTAGAGAATTAGAAGTAATTTGCGAGGGGGAGGGAGTAAATTACAACGGAAAGAGGATAAAGAGAATTTAGAAATACATTTTAACTAAAAGGGAGGAAAAAGAATATAAGAAACTTACTAAAACATGGAAAAATCATAGGAAAACACTCTCAATTTCAATTTTCACTTTTCACTCCTTCAATAGCGTCTATCAGCCTCTTAAAATACATATCAAAAACATTCGTATTCAAGTTGTCATTATCCTTCAGTGATGGATTGGTCATAAGCTCTTCTTTGGCTTTGTAGATGTTCTCCGATAGATTCCATTTTTTGAAATATATTTCCAAAAATGGGACATCTGCCTCCGAATTAAAAATTCTGGGCTTGCTGCACACAGATCCCATGTTTATCTGAAATTAAGAAAATGTATATAAAGGGTTGTATAAAATATATAAAACTACCCCAAAATCTATTATCCGTAATTCCCGTGAGGCACATATTCCATTCGTTGCATCGGCGGGGATTTCAACAACACCATGATTTCCTTTGTTTCTTTGAACATCGCCCAAGCAAAGGAGTGACGACAAAACTCTCATTTCTCGTTTCATATCGTCATCCAACACCACGTTTTTCCTTTCTAAATTTTAATTATTATAGATTTATGTACATATAACAGTCCAATTCTCACGTTCAACAGACGGATTCGCAATCATTTCAACAGCTGAGACTCCAGAAGCAGTGCGGAAACCATTAACTAAATTGTCAGATATAAAATAGAAAATTAAACTAATGCCCACTTAGCTTGGTTCCAATAAAAATTAGCTTCGAGTTGTTCGTATCAGGAATAACATGAACCTCTTCCGGTCCTACACCAATCAGTTTCATTAAGTAGTAGACGAACAATTCAGTCAAGTCGATCCGATGAGCACATTCCATCTCTTCATCCGATTCAGGAGCACTTCCAATTGTTTTGACATAATAACTCGGAACTCCATCGACAAGCACGAATACTCCGAGCTAAAAATACATTTTAAAAATAATAGATAATAAGGAATAATTACATACATGTATTCCTCCCATCGAATTTGGCTTTTGCATCAGCTCAACTGTTTTATTTGGGTACTTATTAATGAAATATGCAAAAACCGATCGTTCGAGGTATTTTCTTGTGTTGTAGATTAAAAAATTCAAACTATTGCTAATGTTCAGTTCTTCAACTGCCAGAGACGGGTACACGGCGAAAAAATTCGAAGAAAAAAGTGGTGACAGTTGAACACGAGCTTTCAATGAAATTTCTCGTCTTCCTGATGTAACACCTGAAGTCGTCATTTTGCGAATCTGGTTAATCATGAGGATGTAAGCAGTCCAATTGCCGAACAAAGAGTGTTTCTGAAATTAGTTAATCAAGCAAACAAAAAATTCAACTTACCACTACGATATCTTCTCCAAAAACAATATTCTGAAGTGGATATTCAGTCACACTCAGTCGTTCTCCTCTCAGTTCGATATATTGAAATTCCACTGGAATTTGAGTCACAAACTCGACTTTCTTCACGAAATCATCGACATGCATCTGAAAATAACATAAAATCTAATATTGTCAAACATAAATGTAAAAACCTGCTGATCTACATCAATCCAGGCAAATTTCAAATCTTGCTCTGTGCCAACAACTCGAAGTTGTACCTTGACCATAACAGCACTGAAATAAGTAAAATTGATGAATAAAACAGTTTAATACGAAGTCGTGAGGAATTTGTATGAAAATATGTTACGATCTCAATATAAGTACAAAAATAAGCTTCATTTTATGGAGAAAATAACTATGTAGAAGAAAATAGTGTTTGCTTTCTATTCACAAAAGTTAATAGAAGAATGCGATGTAGGCAGTTTCACCTCTTCGTCTACGTCTCTGCATACAAGTGCGTCACTCTCATCAGCCTTTCACTCTAGCCCAACGCGTTTGCGTAAAGTGCCATCGCGGAGGCCCCAAAATATTCCGCCACAGTCTCCCAAGCTTCCAATACGCCAAGCACTCGAAGAGACGCAGTGCACGGTGATTTTTCGGTACCAGCTAGTAGGTAGCGAAAAAAAAAGTTCGGCCGCAGTGGAAAACAGTGGAAAAAAATGGGCGCAGTCTGGATGCAAGCTTGGCACGCGGTTTTTTGCAACTGCGGCACTCGTTTCGTTCTACGTCTCTCTTCTCTCGCACGTGCAGGTAGAGCGCGTTTGAAACATGGAATAATTTTTTACACTGTATTGAATGTCAAAAAAAGTAACTGGCGGATTAAACTGTGAAACTGACGGCCATATAGTATGAAACTTATTGTTAAAAATTCTCCATAATTTCCTTAAGAGGCATCACAAATAAACTGCTGGTTGTTACAATCAAATTTTTAGAAAATTAAAGCCAAAGTTGAGGGTCTAGAAATTTCAACGGAGCATTGGAGCGGGTTTGCTCGCGGCCGCCAATGTGAGGGCCTAGAAATCTAACCAAGTGGTTCCGAGAAAATCACCGTGGCAGTGTTGCGCCAGTGGCGTTTACGCGCTGTGTTTAGCAAAAAGCGAAATTTCGGAGTGTCGTACTAATAAAAAATCGGGTTTACGCACACCCTACCCGTCCACCAGGCTTGGTCGGAGAAAAATTTTCGGAGAATCGAAATTTTCTCCGAAAAAAAAAGTCGGAGAATCGGATATCCGACTTTTTCTCCGAAAAAAAAGTCGGAGATTCGGATATCCGAAATTTTCTCCGACTTTTTTTGCGTCTTTGTGTCACCCATAATATTACGGTAGATTACGAAACTCATCTTTTGAAAGCCCTGGATTTTCTCTTCTATCAAGAGACATTCGGAAATAAGAAATAGAAAAAGAAGGAGACTAAAAGGTGGAAAAGGAAAATTGTGAGAAGCCGGACGAAAGAGGGAGAGCAGGTGGGTTGCTATAGAAACGAGAGAAGTCGTTGGCGTGAGGAATTCGTTTATTTCTTTCAGAATAAAAAATTATAGAACAAGAATAAAAATTCAGCAATAAGGCAAATACAATTAAATTTTAGGTTCATATAAAGTGAATCGAGGAATGTTTGTAGTTAACCGGACATTATATTCGGGCAGTGAATCTATTTCATAGTTTCTTGATTAGAACGGCTGTTGCTTCTCCTCCTCCGTTGCAAATGGCAGCTACACCCAGTTGTCCTGGAGCCAAGGAATAGGCAAGAGAGTTGACAATTCGAAGTCCCGACATTCTGCAGCAATTTTAATAGATTATTGTTGAATTTAAAACGTTTGCTTGTTAGAATAAGTTCTACTCACCCCAATGGATGTCCAATTGCCACAGCGCCACCCTTTACATTCACAATCGATGGATCAATGTTCAACTCCTTGATGAACGCGAGTACAGTGACTGCGAAGGCCTCATTCAGTTCCCACAGTGAGATATCAGAAACTTGGAGACCGGTTTTTTTGAGAAGACTGCGGACGGCATCGACTGGAGCAACGGTGAAATCGATTGGAGCTCTACCAGCCTCAGCAAAAGCAACGAGTTCGGCCAATGGTTTAGCTCCAGATGGAAGTGAAGCCTCTCCGACCACAACAGCAGCAACAGCTCCGTCGTTCAGAGAAGATGCGTTGGCAGCAGTGATGGTTCCTGATCCATCACGGATGAAAACTGGTCTCAGAGAGGATACCTGTCAATCAAATGTTCTTTTACTATTCTATGGGAAATGTTTCACTTACTTTTGATTCAATAAGTTTCTTGTATTCCTCATCTTCTGAAACAACAACTTCTGATCGGGCAGTCTTAATAACCACTGGAACAACTTCTTCGGAAAACTTTCCAGTACTCCAAGCATTTGATGCCTTTTTGTAGCTTTCAATTGCATAAGCATCTTGCTCTTCTCTTGTTATTCCGTAATCCTTGACGGTTTTCTCCGCACACAATCCCATTGGACCTTTTTCCTTGATATCTTCTAGACCATCCTTAGCAATTCCATCGGTTGTGGTGATTCCTCCGAATGGAATCTCTCCACGAGGCAAATAGAATGGAACTTGGCTCATGTTTTCTGTTCCAACTACTAGAATAGCGTCATAATATCCAGCTTTGATCTCTACAGCTGCAGTAACTAATGCTTTCATTGAGGAAGAGCATACTTTGTTGACAGTGACAGCTTGAGTTGTGACGGGGAGGCCAGCAGAAAGAGCTATTTGTCGAGTAACGTTCTGACCGAGACCGGCTTGAAGAACACAACCTCCGATTACTTCCTCAATTTTCTCAGGAGCAACACCTGAAACACAAAGAGTGAAATGTGAATTTTTGAAAATGATTCAGACCAGATCTCTCGATCGCAGACTTTGCAGCAACGGCTCCAAGCTCTACTGCGCCGAAATTAGCATATGATCCTCGGAAAGATGCAATCGGGGTACGAGCACCGCTCAGGATGAAGACCTTCTTGTCGGACATGTTATTTGAGTCTTATCTATTAAATAGAATTGTAAGATTAGTCTCAGTTAAAGTGACAGAGCGTTAAAAATATAATTGGTTTCAAGCCAAGTGTGTACGAATGGAAACAGAAAAAAATGAAACTATTTACCGGAATCGTGATATGAACAAAGGAACAATAATTACAACTAATAATGAGAACACTAGCAAAATTTAAAACAAGAGATACAATTACTCGTCTACAATTTCTTAATAACCATTCCGCTGGAGCCTCCTCCTCCGTTGCAAATGGCAGCCACTCCAATTTGACCGCTCTTAAGAGTGTGAACAAGATGAGTGATGAGGCGGGCTCCGGACATACTGAAACAGAAAGAATCGATAACAATTCACTGATAAGAATGCGGAAAGAACGGCCAATTGATATGGCAACATACCCGATGGGGTGACCAATTGAAACAGCTCCTCCGTGTGGGTTCACCAGGGATGCATCAATTCCGAGCTTCTTAATGAATGCAAGAGGCACACATGAGAAGGCTTCGTTTACTTCCCATTGAGCAACATCTGACTGTTTCACTCCAGCTCTCTCGAGAATTTTCGGGAACATCATTGTTGGAGCTACTGCGAAATCGAGTGGATGCGTTGCAGCATCTCCATAGGAGAGAATACGAGCCAGAGGTTTCAGGTTCTGAGCGGAGACAGCTTCCTGAGAAGCGACAATAACAGCAGCAGCTCCGTCATTCAATGTTGAAGCATTAGCAGCAGTAATTGTTCCATCTGAAATAAATCGTGATGAACCTTTTGTAGGTAATTGCGACAAACCTTTCTGGAAAACGGTTCGGAGAGAAGTGAACTTGTCAAAGTTTACTTTCGTGAACTCTTCGTCTCTGTCAACAATTGTTACTCCCTTCTTTGACTTCACATTTACTGGCACCACTTCTGGCCCGATGTTTCCGTTCTAAACAACACCTTATCGTTAAACACAAAGAACAATCAGCTGACCAACCTCCCATGCTTGAGCAGACTTTTTGTAGCTGCTAATGGCATACTCGTCTTGGTCTTTTCGAGTGATTCCCATTTCTTTCGATGTTTTCTCTCCGCAGTTACCCATATGGACTTTGTCGTATGCATCAGTGAGCCCATCTTTTACGATTCCGTCCTATAAAGCATTGGAACATTTTTTTTTTCAAAGAAGAAACCTACAATAACTTGGAATCCACCATATGGAACTTCTCCTCGTGGCACGTAAAATGGAACTTGAGACATGCTTTCCATTCCTCCTCCAATAGCCAAATCTTGATGTCCTGTTTGGATTTGTTGAGCGGCCAGCATGATAGCCTTCAATCCAGAAGAACATACTTTGTTGACAGTAGTAACGGCAACAGAAAGATCGAGTCCAGCTCCTAGAGCTGCTTGACGAGCTGGTGCTTGTCCAACATTTGCTTGACAAACTTGTCCGAGAAACACCTGAACATAAAATTTTCAAAAAAAATCTAAGGAGATTCTTCTCTCTATAATTTTGATCTCATGGTCAAATTCAGCTATTATTAAAATTCTATTTGAGATGTTTACCTCTTGAATCGAACTTGGTTTCACTGCTCCACGTTCTAATGCTGCTTTGATCGCGACGGATGCAAGTTCTGGGGCAGTAACTGATGCAAGCGATGAACGGAACGATCCGATTGGAGTACGGGCGGCTCCAACAATGAAAGCGTCTTTGTTGGAAAGAGCAGCGGAAGTGGTGAATCCACGGCGAAGAGCGTGTCCAGACGATGAGAGCATCCTGAAAAAAGTGCACAAGGTTAATCTTTTAAGGCAGCGAAGTGAATAGAAGAATTTGATAAGAGAAGAAGATTCAGAAGCATGAATGTACGGAAGCTGGGAAATAAGCAGCTTGCATGGAAGAAAAACCTGACAGTGCAAAGCAACAGAGCGTATTTGCACATGTTTCTTACAGAGATAAAAAAGAAAGAAATGGAGACACACAAAACAGTTAGATAACCTTGATAACAATGGTTTCATTATAAAATGATTCTGAAGTTCAAAAATGTGATGAGTACAACTTTAGGGTACATTTGAAAATTTAGCTCAAAGTGTTGAGGAAAACTTTTGAAGTGTTTCCACGTGCAGAAGAAAGCCACCTGTTCTTAACAGTGATATGACGACAAAGAGGAAGATCAATGATCACACATCTGAGATCGAATACAATCTTGATGTGGAATTGAGTATGTCCATTTTCATCTCAGAACGCATATCATTTTACTGAAGGAGTTTGCAATTTCTGTCGATGGGCTGTCATTGAAACATGTTTGGAACAATATTGAAACAATGATGAAGTGTTCTATATCGGAGCTGGATTGTTTTATCATCGCAAAAACTACTTCAAGAACCTGAGTTGATGTGTTTTAATTGAGTATGTTTTCATTTATTTTTATTTTCCTTCCTCTATCTATTTTAAATTTTATTCTTCCTCAAAACTACGTGTATTCAGGTCCCTACTGACTTCACTTATAGTCAAATTGCATTTCACTCAAACGGAGCTCTCCAGGTTAGCCATGTTGCAAAATATTTGCACAGCGCTCAAGGATTGCAACACTTTTCATCAGATTTGAACATTCCTTCGCAGGCGCACATCCTGGTGCATTCAAAAACAGATGAGTACGGCAAATTACCATCCGATTGGACGAATTCGACTTTAGAAGACCTCCTCTTGGTTTTTTACGACCACTTCCTCACCTGACATGCCACGAAAATTCTCACAACGGCGCCAACACCATGAAGCGCAAACGCGCCCCAGTGACAATTCCGAAAATTGTACAAAAAATTTAGGAAGCCTCGAGCAAATTTCTATGAATTGAGCTCATTTTTACTTCTTTTTCTGCAATTTTGCTGAATTTTGTTCGATTAAATCATTTAAGAAAAGTTATGCTTCAGTTTTTTTCACAATATCTCTCGCCTTAACTTTTAGTGAGACCGCTATTCCTAAATTTAGGACATTTTACGATGACGCATAAACTTCTTCATCACTTTTTTCTCTATTTGCTTCAGATATTCATTCTTATTGTTTTCAGCCACCTTCAAACACTGCTACCCAGCAATGAGCGAGCCAGAGGCCAAATTGAGTAAGAAGTAAGTGGAAAAAAGATGATAACGGTTCAATCACTGTTCGGCCGATCGGCTCTTTCGCTCTTGCGACAAAAATCGCCCTCTTTACTTGGCACGACAGCTTTTCTGAGCCATAACACTCGGTTAGTCGATGTGTCCTCAGATTCTATGAAACTAGTCCTCGAAATGATTAAATATTTTTCAGTGAGCAGAAGAGGCTCGCCAAGCAAGCCAAGAAGGATCAGGAACGTCTTGAGAAAGAAGCTGCAAAACTGAATGTTGCGGTAGCGGATGCTCCAAAAGTTCCTCGTGAAGCTGATCCATCGGATCCACAGGAATACTTCAACATGCGAGTCCGGATGATCGAAGCCCGAAGAGCTGCGGGAGAGAATCCATTCCCACACAAGTTTAACGTGACGATTTCTCTCACCGACTTCATTGCCAAGTATTCTCCACTTGAAAATGAACAAGTCGCCGAGGAAATTGTTTCGGTTGCCGGAAGAATTCATTCCAAACGTGAATCCGGATCAAAACTCGTCTTTTACGATATTCACGGAGAGGGAACGCGAATTCAAATTATGGCAAACGCAAAATTCCATACTGGAGATGTCGATTTCGTGACATTGCATGACCGTATCAAGCGAGGTGATATCGTTGGATTCACTGGACAGGCTACAAGAACCAAGGCCGGAGAACTGTCTTTGATTCCTAAAGAAGTTTTGCAACTCACTCCATGTCTCCACATGCTTCCACATTCTCACTTTGGACTCAAAGATAAGGAATTGAGGTAAGACTGCAAGAACTAAACTATCACGAAACTATTCTCTTAGATTCCGCAAGCGTTATTTGGATCTCATTTTGAATCCTCGCATCAAGGACAACTTTGTAATTCGCAGCAAGATCATCACTTTCCTCCGCCGCTACCTTGATAATCTTGGTTTCCTTGAAGTTGAAACTCCAATTATGAACCAAATTGCTGGAGGTGCCACAGCTAAGCCTTTCATTACCCATCACAATGACTTGGACATGAACCTCTTCTTGCGTGTCGCTCCAGAGTTGTACCACAAAATGCTTGTGGTCGGAGGAATCGATCGTGTTTATGAGGTCGGACGTTTGTTCCGTAACGAGGGAATCGACTTGACTCACAATCCCGAATTTACCACATGTGAATTCTACATGGCGTACGCTGATTACGAGGATGTCATTCAACTCACCGAAGATCTTCTGAGCAGTATGGTCTTAGCTATCAAGGGAACTTACAAGATTGAATACCATCCAAACGGTCCCAACACTGAGCCAGTCTACGAAGTAGACTTCACTCCTCCATTCAAGAGAGTTCATATGTATGATGGACTTGCTGAGAAGCTTGGAACAAAACTTCCAGATCCATCGACTTTGGACACAGAAGGTGAGAGTAATTAATGTTTGATAGCACTAACTATTTTATTTCAGAAGCTCGCCAAGTTTTCGATAAGCTCTGCCGCGACAACGAGGTCGACTGTTCGGCTCCACGTACCACCGCCCGTCTTCTCGATAAACTCGTTGGAGAGTATCTCGAGAGCACCTTCATTTCTCCAACCTTCCTTATCGGACATCCTCAAATCATGTCGCCTCTCGCTAAATGGCACCGTTCGATTCCAGGACTCACCGAGCGGTTTGAATTGTTCGCTGTAACTCGTGAAATCGCTAACGCTTACACCGAGTTGAATGATCCAATCACCCAAAGACAACGTTTCGAACAACAAGCCAAGGACAAGGATGCTGGAGACGACGAGGCTCAGATGATCGATGAGACATTCTGCAATGCCTTGGAATATGGTCTGCCACCAACCGGAGGATGGGGAATGGGTATCGACCGCCTATCAATGATTCTCACCGACAACAACAATATCAAGGAGGTTTTATTGTTCCCAGCAATGAGACCGGAAGATGGAACGGAAAAGAAACCAGAAGGAGACGCTCCATCTACATCTGCTTAAGTGTTTTCTTACAATTGGTCATTGTTCTAATATGGTTTTCTGTCATTTTTGGTTATTATTTATATCACAATTATCGCCCCTTCAGCGATGCGTCTATTGCTTTTGCTTCCGTTTCGGTTTTGTTACTCAAATTAATTCAGATAAACCAAGATAAAAATTGTTATAATTTACTTGTTCTAGAAGAAACATGAGCAGTGATACATCAAGGCAATAATATTTTGTAGATGAAACAGAACATTTTCAGCCGATTTTTTTCCAGAATGTATAGTAATAAAAGTCTGCATAGACGTCAGCGACAGTACATTTCAGAATCTAGGTCAGAAGAGAAGTTTTCGAACTCCCTGATCCGTCTTAATGGCCAAAGTCTTCTTGATACAACCGGCAACAACACAACTACCAGAAATATTAGTTCTGACGTTGTCATTGGTTGTTTTAGTTTTCAAAAACGTTGTGAGTAACTTATGAAATTCAGTGATTATGGAAGGACGGGGAAGTAATGAAGGACAGATTGGAATTGCAATGCACGACGTGCGACATCCAGAAATCAATCTATGCGAATTCGTAGATTCAAGAGAGTACACAACTCTGAAAACTATGATTAATGTACACGAAGCGTATGATGTAATGTCATCTAGCTTTCTTTCTTGAAACTGATTTTTCTGTTTAGATTGTAATTCAAAATGGAAACGAAGAAAGAGGATCCACGAAACTTCTCGGAGAGGCTCTAATGACTGCATTTCCAGATGCGTCTCTTCAATCGATTAGCTCGAAGTAACACTGGAATAATCGCCTATTCTAAAGTAAATCTGTTGTTATTTTCAGATATTTCAAATCAGAAAGAGGAGAAAGACAACTAAATTCCCTAATGAATGCAGAAGTTTCAACTGTCTCCGAAGGATGTCTTCGACGCTCTCTTGCTTTAGGGGCTCTCGCCGTATTACTCAAATACATTCACGAAACGAGGTGTGTGTTTTTTCGTGTGAAGTCACTTCGAATCAAAGAAATTGGAGTAGATGACACTTGCATGATTGGTATTTTCAAAAATGAAATATTTCCGTTGTTTGAAATTCAAAATCATTTTAGATTTCGTGTCTTGGGAAAGTTTGGAAATCATTGATACAGATGATGCAAGTGTGAGTGAGCCAGAAAAGTTTCGGAAGTAAAAGTTTGTTTGCAGAAAGCGAGGAAGTGTCAGATGAAGCAGAAAAGGACACTAATGTCAGTTCTGAATCACACTGTGACGGTGAGTAAATATTGTAAGCTGATAGTGTAAACTTTTATAATTAAGACAAACGGATACCGTCTATTACGCTCTAATGTTCTTCAACCTTCCACTGACGTCAATGTCATCGAATCTCGTCAAGAAGCTATCGAGGAACTGATTGCAAAGCCACAGTTGAAAGACAAATTGAAAAGAACATTGTTAAGATCCCAAGAATTGGACAGAGTTATTGCAATGTGCATTCAAACGTCAACTTCTTGGACTGTTCGGGATTCTGAAGCAAAAATCAATCAGATTATCAAGTTGATTCAAACTCTAAAAGTTATTCAAGTCATACGAGAATTACTTGATTCCGCACGAGTCAAATCGAATCTTTTGAATGAGAAAACTGAAGTTAGCATCTTTTAAACTTGCGTATAATAATTAAAAAATTTTCAGTTTCTCAAAGACCCACGTTTCGATCAAATTATGGAAATTCTCATAGAAAAGGTGGATGATTCTCTTCTGGATGGTCGTAAGAATTCACTTCATCTCCAAAATACGAAGTGTTATGCGATTAGAAATCATGTTGCTGTCCAGTTGGATCTAGCCAGACAGACTTATGAAGAGCTAATTGCAGGTGTTGAAGAAGTCGGTTAGTTGTAAAGAATGTAATAGAAACGAATAACATCATGATCCTAGGTGCTCGCGAAATCGCCCAACACTTCCATAATAATGCATCAGTTCGGCTTTCGTTTTCACAGGCTCGTGGATTTCACTACACATTTGTCACTCGTCAAGCAGAGACCGTTACAATTCCTCGTGTAAGCTTACCAAATGATGAAATGATGATTTTCCGAACCTTTGATATTTTCAGCATTTTCTAGAAGTATTTAGAAACAGAACTACAGTAACATTCAATTCGAGAGAGGTCATTGCTTATAATGGTAGGATATGCTATTTTGATATTCCATTATTCACGGTTTCGCTTCCAGATCGATTAGATCAGGCAGTATCAGAAATGTTCTTGGCAAGTGATGTTATTGTATGTGCTATGATTGAAGAAATGCAACCAATGATCCCTGTTCTGTATTATGCCATGGATGCTCTTTCAACGATTGATTTTCTTTGTGGTCTAGCAACGTATTCTGATTTAAGAGAAACTTGTCGACCATCGTTCGGTCCATCCTTTTCAGTCAGTCAGGGTCGTCATCCGATTCTTGACTGGGCTGATTCAGAGAAAACTATCACGAATGATACGGTATTAGCACAAAAATATTACCAAATTCTTTAAAAATCTTCAATTCAGTGTTTGACAAGAGATCGTCGCTTTGGAATCATCACTGGACCGAATATGGCTGGTAAATCGACTTATTTGAAACAAGTGGCTCAGATCTCAATCATCGCTCAAATGGGATGTTTCATTCCAGCTAACTATGCTTCACTGCCAAGTAAACAAAGCAAGAAGTTATCAAACATTTTTGATTATTTCAGTTTTCACTCGAATTTTCTCAAGAATGGGTCATAATGATGAATTAATGCGAAACAAGTCAGCATTCGCTTCGGAAATGTCAGATGCTGCCGCAATTGTACAATACGCAGACAAGAAGTCACTTGTAGTTCTCGACGAGTTGGCACGTAGCACATCGACAGAAGAAGGCATTGCTATCACATATGCGATTTGCGAGAAAGTGCTGGAATTGCAGGTTTCGAACTACTAGGAGATAACTAATCATATCATTCCACTTTAGAGCTATACATTCTTAGCAACTCACTTTCTCGACATTGCCGCACTCGCCAACTACTCAAATGCTATCGACAAGTATGATACATATTACAGAGCCTTGAGTAATAATAACCCAAATTTGCAGCTATCACTTCCTCCCACAAACCGATGAAAATTCGTTCAAGAAGCACAAGTTGTTACGCGGACAATACAGAGGGCCATTATACGGTATGAATAATTTATTAGTGGGGTGAAAATGAATGAGAAATACCGTAATTCGCTGTAAAAGTGATGAATGTTGGTGCAAATTGGAATCAATAGATGTCTATGAGCGAGCGATTCAATAAAGATCTCTGTAGTAGATAAGATAGACGGGTTGAACCCGATATAGGATGAGAAGGAATTGGTTCGCTTCAAATAGATTAGTCACTGGATGAGTAGATACGACGTATCCACGAAGAATACTTATGGAAGTGTTCACGGTTACGTTGATAACGACCAGCTTCAGAAGACTCGAGATATCTCTGAGTAAGCGGGAGAAGGACGGAAGGTTTTGCTGGACAGTACCTGAAATAATATCATTTTTCTGATGTCATTTTTTGAATTTGAATGACTTACGTCTCAGTGTGATTCATTTCTCCTTTAGCTCCACAAATTTTACACGGCGCCAAGGCTTTCAGTTGCTCACATTTCTGTTTGGTATGATTTTCCCATCTTGGATAACTTATCGATCGACAGTATCCGCACTGGAAAGAAAATTGTTTATTATCAGCTAATCAAAATACTTTCTAAACTCACACCATGTTCTCGTTTTTTGAACAATGAGGGCAATTCTGGTTCAGATCGAGTTTCTCTTGGATGCTTCGCTAGCTCTTCAGCGGAAACAACTGCAAATGAATCGCCGACAGGTGTACAGTCATCGTACCATTTGCCGAATGAAGCGTAGAGATTAGTATCCGATGCGCTGACTGAATCGAAGAATCCTTGATTCTCAGGAACAATAAATGTCGGAAGTCGGAGACGTTCACTTGGTGGAGGCTGCAAATAATATCGATTTAGTTATTGTTTCAAACAAGCTTCATACCGTTCTGACTGGTTCCACGTCAAAGGAAAAAATAGAAGACGTAGAAGTCTCCGGTCTCGTTGGATCCTCTGGTGGTGGTGTGAGCATCAACGGAGGCATTCTGCTCGATAGAAGAGCATCGAATTCGTAATCGATTGCATCGAGTATTGGCGGAGGAGTTGGTGAACGAAGTGGTTCATCCTGAGAAAAATTAATATTGTAGGACAAAGAATTTCAAAGTTTACCTCTATATGATAGAACAATTGCTCATTGAGTTCTTCTGAAGTGAACGAAGAGTTAGTATCGGTCGGAGTTTCCAGTGACATCCTTTGAAGCAAACTAATTCTGAATTGCCTTGCTTTCTGGTCGCTTGTTGTCCAATTTAAAACGTTTGCGCGCGTTGCATCAACATTTTACAGTACCACCGAAGTAGATCAAAATTAATTATTTAATATTTTTCAGGATTCGAGCTTATCGAATTGTCAACGTTTCCGGATGAAGTTTTGCAGCATGCACAACAATTAGCAGCTGAATTGAGAGCCCAAGTAGAAGAGTGAGCAATTTTTGACAGTTCAATTTTTTTCAAAATAAATTCTTCAGTACCGAACGAGATTACGATTCCGAGCGTCGTCGTGTGAAAGTGTTTATGAGTCACAGATTGAGAGAATCTGCTGAATATTTCATGGTAGACAAATTATAATAAGCAATAATTCCTCATAACAAATTATACTACAGGAGATGCACGGTGAGAAATGGAAAGAAGAGCCAGCAGCAATCGAGAAAATGAAGTCACTTCGAAATTATATGATCGAAGAATTGGCGAAAATAGACAGACAGGAACAGATGTCGCAGGAATCGGAATAGTACTTTAATTTTAATTTTTATTGCATTCGTTGTTGATGTCAGTTTTATTCTAATCATGTATCATTTCTCTTGTTTTTGTTTAGTAGTCAGTACAAAATTTCTGAAAAGTTGCTAGATATAGGATTTATTTACTGAACAGTGATTTTCTTTTAAAAAGTTTTATTTCAATGTTATATGAGGAATTTCAAGAGTAACTCAATTTGAGTTGGAATTAGAAAAAGTTGAAGAGCGTTGAGGTGGCAAATTAAAACTAGTACCGGCTTTAATTTTCAAAAAATGCATATTATATGAGAACTAGTACGAAGGAGTTAGACTTTTGGGATGGCAATCTTCAGAGCTTGATCCAAATCAGCAATCAAATCATCGAGATCCTCAATTCCGACAGAAATACGAATGAGATTGTCAGTGATTCCAAGAACAGCACGAGTTTCAGCAGGCACTGAAGCATGAGTCATGATGGATGGAAGTTCAGCAAGTGATTCATATCCTCCGAGAGATTCAGCCAATGTGAATACTTTGAGAGCAGACAAAAATGAACGACTCTGTTGGAGTTCTCCCTTCAAATAGAATGAAATCATTCCAGACATTCCTTTCGTTTGTTTTTGATGAACTTGGTGTTGTGGATGAGATTCAAGTGCTGGATAAAGGACTGATTCGATACGATCATTGGCTTCAAGATACTTGGCAACAGCCAATGCATTCTCATAATGAGCTCTCATTCTGATATGAAGAGTCTTGAGTCCACGGTTTACAAGGAAACAATCGAATGGGGATGGGACTGCTCCGACGGCTGAAATAAGTAGAGAAATTATTTGAAAGTTAGAGAAAGAAACAAACCTAATTGCATGAAGAAAAGATGTTGTTGGAATTCATCATTATCAGTGATAACAGCTCCCATTACAACATCAGAATGTCCGTTGATATACTTTGTAATCGAGTGAACGACGACGTCAGCTCCAAGAGAAATTGGACGTTGGAAATATGGAGACATGAAGGTGTTGTCAACAACTACAAAGATTTCTGGATTCGCCTTCTTGGCAACTTGAACGACTGCGGCAATATCAACAACTTTCAGAAGTGGATTCGATGGAGACTCGAACCAAACCATCTTGGTGTTTGGCTTGATTGCCTTCTCCAAATTCTTAACATCAGTCAAATCAACTGAATCGACTTCCAATCCGTGATTTGGAACGGCAACACGACGAATATATCTTTGAGTTCCTCCATAAACATCATCAGAACAGACAATATGATCTCCGGTTTTCAAAAGATTAATGATGGCAGAGGTGGCAGCGAGTCCAGAGGCAAACACCTGGCAGTGCTTGGCATCTTCAAGAGCAGCCAAATTCTTCTGAAGAACATCACGAGTTGGGTTTCCAGCACGAGAGTAATCGTGTCCTTTTGGTTCTCCTGGCTGATCTTGTTTGTAGGTTGAGGACATGCTGATTGGTGGGACAACCTGAAAAGTTGAAAAAATGAGATTTCAGTTTCCAAGAAAAGTGGGACCAACCTGATTCATATCCCATTGTTCTGGTTCTTGTCCAACGTGGATAGCAGCAGTTCCGAAATGTGGGAAAGTAGACATGTTTCGACTGCAATAATAAAAAAGATAGACTGATGTCGAGAATTGATAATGAATGGATTTATAAGAAAGAAAAATAGAAGAGGACGGAAGAGAGAAAAAGAAAAAAGAGGGGCGGGGTCTTGATGTAGGAAGAGAGAAGAAGGAGTGGACAGATGAGAAGGTTTCAATGAAATCGTTAAAAAAAACATTCAGAAGAAACTAATCTTTTCTCTTTTTGCTGGACAAGAATAGCTATGTTTAGTTGATTATACAAATAGAAAGTTTTGGAAAATCAGAAAATAAAACATTCGGAGCCGAAATTGGATTTAGGCAATGTTTACCTGAAGATTATGGTTTAAAAATGGATGGAAAACGAAATGAAATGGGACAGCTGAAGCGAGGATTCATGAGATCACAGGGGAAAACAAATAAGGAGAAAAAGATAAGAAAATTCTGCAGAAACCGGAAAAAGGAGCGTGGGAAATGAGAAGATGAGAGATGAGATGACTGACTGATTAGCTAGATTCTTCTGAGGCTTCTTCTGTTGTTCAGTTTCAGTTTTCAGACTATTCCAAAGCTGTTTAATTGGGAAGTCAAAATTTTAGGGTATCATTGTCACAAACTGTTTGATATTTTTGTAGAGTTGACAGCTTTTTCTTTTTCGAAAAATGCTTCTATGAGAGACATAAGGTTACTGTTCAGACCGCTTACAACAGAATAGTTAACCCCAAAAGACTAAAGAGGTCGATTTGTTCTGAATAGTTTCCTAAAACCGAATTAATTGAACACAAACGGAAAACGGTGCCGCCACACGCTTCCAACTTGAGAAATTTCAACTCGAAGATACAGAAAATCGACTCTGAACTAGACTACTAAAAACTGAAAATACCTTTTAGGAAGGAATTGTAGGAAACATCTAGTTGTTGATAGTCCCCGAACCAGCTGCTGAATTTTCGATCGGACCATTTTTCAAAAATCGAAAGAGAAATCAGGAAAGTTCAACTGATTGTTTTCTGAAACCTCGTTGTGTAAATACTCTGTACTTTCTCTCTCCAAATGGTATGACTATAATCACGTAATCGTTAAACTTGAACACCAGAGACACACTTGATCTATATGTTGATCTTTTCCTCTCACATGTTTCAACAATTCCTCTTTTTTCTGAAATTCTAGCCACCCCAATCACCACGTGGGATCGCATGTGGTGTCACTCGAGAAACATGTCGATGAAATTCTTTCGGATAGACACAATTCTCTCTTATCTTTTTTATCAAACACGTTGTGTCTACTGCAAGAAATGGGAGAGCAGAGGGGAAAAAGAGAAAAAGAGTTCAAGTTCAAAACATCAGAGGAAGGGGAAAAGAAGAGAGAAATGATGATATTTCTGACGCGTTTTTTAACTGCAAACTGATAAGATTTGAAAGGGGAATTTGATCTGCACAGAAGACATCAGATTGGAAAAAAAATGGAGAGAGAGAGAAAGTAAATGACACCAAAGTCACAATTAAGTGTATATTGGAAATGAATTTTATGTTTCCAAAAGGATAGTTTTATGGGTTTTTTCATGGAGGAAAACGACTAAACTTCAAGTATTTGGAGAAGAAAAAAGAAGTGAAGAACCATCAGGGAATTCAACTTGTTGCGTTTCTTCTGAACTTTTCTAAAATTCAGGTTACTGTACTTACAGTAATCCTCCAAAATTCGAACAGACGTAAAATAAAAACGAATTCAAAGTACAGGAGCTGGTGAAGCCAACAACTCCCAAAATTTACCAGGAAAATGTAATATTTGAAGAGAAAATGACCAATTATATAAACTTTTGCCAAAGAAAAAAGCCTATTTTCGAAAAAAAAACCTTTTTTTATTAACGATCTGGTATTCAGTTGAAACTATTCCAGTCAACAAATCTATAGATGAATCTCTGAGTCTCGCCTAAAAATTGTTCTATTCTGAACTCTGATTCGAATGGTTTCCATGACGTGAATCCAACAACATCAATACCGAAAACATTAAAACATCTGTCAGCAAAATTCAAATTTGATGTTTTCTCTGATAACCGACTAACCTCGTTTCCGATAACAACTATAGTTTTTCTGATAAAACAAGGAAAAACTACAGATCAGAGAGAATTGAAATGGCGTGTTGAATGTGTGCTCTTGCGCATATTTATATATATTCTCAGTCTCCGTCCGCTTCTCTTTTTCTCTCCGCCCCTCTAACTGAGCGGAAAAAGACAAACGGTTGCATCAGCCGAAAGGTCGACAGACAGATGATTGGCAGGGAGAAAGATTAGAAAAAGAAGAGAATTAGAGATTTGGAAGAAGACTTTACAACACAAAAAACCACTTGGTCAGTGGATATACGTACAGCTATCAGGAAGATAAGAAAGCTGTATAGTTGAAATTTTATCTGGAATTTTGAAAAAAAAACAGTGAGAAAAAAGAATTGAAAAAATGAAAGTCCAGACAACTAAAAAGTACATCAAACAGAACAAAGATTCTACCGAAGTGAGCAAATAAAACGTTTTGTGGTCAGTGTAAACTCAGATGAATCTCTTCTTTTTCTCTCTTTTATACTCCAATTTTCTGATTTGTCATTGTCATCATTTGACCCTGTGTCTAATAGTGTTTTGTCATCATCTCAATAGGAACATGTGTGTCGAAAAAAGATGAAAAATATATGTTGTGCTGACAAAACATCCCTTATCTCTTATTCTTCTTTTTCAGACTATTACATCAGCAAAACGTCTAGGAAGAGGAATTTGAATTGAGTAACGGTTAATTAGGCAATTAGGAGAGATTTAAAGGAAAAATTGGGAGAAACTTGATCCGAAAGAATCAAAAAGTTGAAAGAAAGGAGATATGAAAAAGAAGAAGAAAGAGGCGGAGAATAGGAAGAAACTAATGAAAATCGATGCGCGGAACGAGGGAATGGAGAAGCGGAAAACGAGGAAGCAAAGAGAGAAAGAAGAGAACATTTCGGGGGGAAAGAGAGCACTAAAGTGTAAAAGAAGGACTGAACATAGTCCTCCTCTATTCGAAAGGTCGTTTTGATTTGTTGTTGTAAGACTAAAAAGACTAAAATTGGGAGTTCATTACAAAATTGTGCAACTTTATATCACTAAACTTTAATGATGGCTCACACAAATTTTTAAAATTATCATATTTGGTTAATCCATTAGCAATTTATTTTCCAATAAAAAATTGTTAATTCGTTTCAGTGAATTGATATACATCGATAAATAGAATAAATAGAATAAATAGAGAGAAATAATATAATTTTAAAGTTAAAATACAGTTTGAATTCTGAAAAAGATAGGGAGATCATTTGAATTGATAGAGAATTCATAGAATTCATTCATCTGGTGTCGTCGTCACTTTCCTCTTCCTGACGCTCGAAGGAGTATTCGATGTCGGATCCTTCTCCTTCTTCTGTCTCTTCTCTCTTCCGTTCTTCACTGGCTGCTCGCTGTTCTGGCGCTCTTTCTTCTCTTGCTCTTCTTTCTGGAAACTATATGAGATGATATCTGTTTTTATGTTAGGAAACGTACTTCTCTAACTCTAATCTTCAATTCTTCTGGCAGCTCGAAATCTGCAAGTTCCTGAAACTCTACTGGAACGGACTCGTTCTCTTCACAGCATTTCATTCCGTACCACGTCTCGAGCTTGGCTCTAGTCATATCCATGGATGGCCGAACAGTGTATTTCGGTGGAAATGTGAGACGAGTCACATCTTGTCCTGCTGCCAGATTAGCCAATTGATTGTTGAACTGACCCTTCAGGCTGTCTGTAAAAATGATCCTATTCTCTATCACTTTTGAGCAGTGACTTACCATCGAGAAAAAATTCTGATTGACGAGGTTCATCGTCATATATTCTGTTCATACGATCGACAATTCCAATCAAATTGAACTCGCGATTAATTCCGATTGGTTTGTAATCAATGAGAAGAGAAGTGAGGCGAAGTTCTGAGAGTTCACACCATCTAGTACGAGGATCGAGGTCTGAAAAATTAAAGTATTTCCATAAGATTCACTTTTCAACTTACCAAGGACATAGTGCTTCCGAGAAGCTTCTTGGATCGGACCGAAAAGTTCGGCCATTATATCGTCTTGGGTACAATTTTTTATTACTCTCATCTGAATCAAACAAAAATATTAGACTATTCTCGAATTCCGTCAAGTACAAGGTCAGAAGAAAACTGACTAGAAACGTACTAAAAACTCGCAAAAGAAAACAATTATTCATTGAAAACTGAAAAGATAAGAATAAAGGAAACTTTAAACAACAACAACAACAACAGAAACAAAATATTCTTTCAAAAGAATTGAATAGGCGGAAGATTACTATTTCAATAAATATCGAGAAAGAGATAGCAGTTGAGTGAATATTCTCAAACAATCACTCCCTCTGATCCTTTCTTCAAAAATGCATCAAAACGTTTGTCATCCATAATTACGAGTCGACGGAACGGATTGTACTTCTTTCCGTCTTTCTCGACAGTATGGAACTTGCTTCCTGGTTCCACATCCATATGGACTGGAAAATCGAAGTGAACTTCTTTTCCTTCTTTTAGCTGAAATAAATTGATAAACCCTAATCGAGCGGAGAGAATCAAACCTCGAAAAGGACTCTATCTTCCGGATTATCGAACTCAATTTCAGAATTAGCAAGAGCAGCTGCAGCTGCCCGCTTCTTTTCCGCTTTTCCCATCTTTCCCTTCTTCTTTGGTGGTGCACCACTCGAGCTGCTTCCTGCTTTATCGTTGGCTCCTGAAGTTCCATCGCCTTCTGCGATCCGCAACTTTTGAATATAAATAATAGTTTTATACTTCGTGTCGAAGCCGGCCAAGTCAGTTCGGATGCTATCAAAAATTTGAGGAACAACCCGAGTTGGAAAATTAAGAAGCCTCTCATTGACAAAGAGAGCAGCTTGACCATTCACAGCTTCTTGAATCTCTTCGATTTTCTTGTAAATCTCAGTTGGAGCTCCTTTCTTCGCTCGATTCAGAAGATACACAAAAATATCCTTGATGAACTTCGGAGCATTGTCTTTGTTCTCATTGAGAGGCACCGTCGTACACAAACCGTAAGCCATGAAGTCCTCTTCAGTTTCGTCGTTGTCATAGGCTTGCTGTAAGCGTTTCTTATATTTTATTCAGTTCACTGTTAAGATTGTGTTACCGTAAGAACAATGCCATGTGGCGCTTTAGCGATAATTCCTTCAGCCATCGATTTCAAGTCAATATCCGCTCTGAGGAATGTTTGAGTGAGCATGTTGACAATACCATCCCTATCATCGTCCGAAGGCGGGTAAGCTTCAAAATCGAAATCCATGAGTTGGTGTTCTTCCTCTTCGTCGTCTTCATCGTCAACATCTTCGGCTTCCTCATCACTCACATCTTCATCAGCGTCTTCCTCTTGTTCCGGCTCCGATTCAGGTTCCGGCTCGGGTTCTTCCTCTTTCTTCGATTTCTTCTTGACCACAAACTCTTCTTTTTTCTCTTCCTCAGCTTCTCGTTTAGCTCCTACTTTCTTTTTGAAAACTCGACCCATTCTGAAAAAAAGATACACAATAAGAGAATAAAACACGTAATACTGACGATCAAAGATATGAATGGCTATCAAACCAGTTACGACTGATAAAGTGAAAAAATAAGGGCAAGACACAAGTGTTTTTCAGGAAAGTATGAGAGATCAAATGGGTTAGTTTAGAAGTGATGATTTCATAGATAATAATATAAGTACTCGTAAGAAAATTAGTCATCAGCAAGTGATTGGGCGATTCGGAGATATGCAGAAGCTCGAGCAATGGCTGTCCGATCAGCATTGTCTTCGCCACAAGTACGATCCCATTGCCATACTCTGATCGCATCTGGTCGAGATTCAATATCCAACATCACACCTTTCGGCCCTTAAAACATGGTTTGTGAAAAGGCAAACAGATGTATTGAGACAAACCTTTTCTCTCTTTCAGAACGTGGATTTCATACCCTTCGGGAGCTTTCCACTCGGCTCCTTCCAGTCCACGACCACGGAACATTCCTCGTTCCGCCGATTCCCCATCAATTTGTACTCGAATGAATTTTGAAGATACTTCTGCTGGACCGGTATATTGAACACTGCATGGAATGGAATGAACTTCTTTTTTCTCTGCATCGATTTTTTGAGCCGGGCCGATTGTATATGACATTTCGACTAAAGATAAGAATATAGTATTTTGGAGAATCAAGTACTTCACAAGCAAATAATCAACAGTTACGGACTGCATTTCACGAGAATAGAGCAGAAAGTCTAAAATAAGAATAAGTTTTATTTATTTTCAGATAAAATCCATTATTTCATCAACTTCTTCAAATGAATCATTCGCTGACGCAACTTCTTTCATGTTGAGCTCTTCAGAAGTGGCGTTTAGTTCTAATTCTCCATATAGTCGCCGCAAATTTGTCCCCAGTTTGTCGTCGCTTATCCATTTCTCACAATCGAAACTCGCAGTTCTAGATGGATTTGAGCAACGTAGAACACGCGGAAAACTACGGAAATCTTCAACATCCAGTGATAATGTTAACTGTTCTTTATACTTCGTCGCTTTTAACACAACTCTCAAATGTCCGTTTTCTTCGTCATCCATATCCAGCTCAACAATGTGAAATCCATCCGAAACTGCCTCTTTGATTTCCAAAATGACCACGTCCACAGAGATACAGTAATCAGTGATCTTTTCCGATACCTCGTATAAAGTCGATTCTGCAGTCCATTCAAGATTGTGGAATCCATCGATGAACTCGCCACTGAACTCAGGTGCTTCTTCAGGAAAACACTCCGATTTGTGGATTTTTAATTCGAAAATTTGAGTCATAAGTGGGATTCGGATTATTACAAAATTTTCATCACATTTTGAGACCGTTGATCGAACCAGCCTAGATTTCAGTTCTTCCGTCTACAAAATACTAAGATTATTTGCATGAATTGGAGAAAAGAGTAGCACCTGCGTGAGCCATTCGATTTCAGAATACTTCTCTTTCCGCTCCCGGAATTCCTCCTCGTTTCGTGGTAACCGTTTGCAAAAGAAATTCCATACTTCATCGCTGAGTACATCGTACATTGTCAACCCTGCAATCCTCAATCATATCTCCAAGGAGGGACAACATAAAGAAATAGGAATAGAAACCGTTCGTGCAGACAACATTTGAAAGTAACAAAACTTAACAATTTTATTACAAAACAACAAAACAACAAGGCAAAACAACAAGAACCATACAAGGAGTGAGAGCAACCGGTGAGAAAGCGACAATGTGAGATTTTGAGAAGTTGATTTTGGAATGAGGGTTGTGAATGAATATTAATCGAGAATAGTATCCGTGATCAAACATGAGACAGTGATATCGACAACTATTGAAGCATTAATTTGAAGTTATGTTGGTAATTCAAGAAGAAAACATGCAGGGTGATTGAGGAAAACAATGAAATCCTTCCAACTACATTGCAAACGAGCATCCTTCCATGTTCTTAGACATCAAGAATTTGAGGAAGTCGATGTCCTTTTTTCTCAAAGTTTCGCGGTCAGCGTAGTCAGCTAAATGACTTGCGAGACACATCATCTTTGTGAGCATCATCTCCGATTCATGTTGAAGAGCCATGATTGCACCAGTTTCAATTTGATGATCTGGCTAGAAAACAGCAGAAAAATCATGCAAACGCAAACGCAAAAACAATAACAAACAAATGAACGTTGAAAAAAACTTACAAACTCTTCCTCCATAATTTCATCAACAACATCTCGGAAGTCTTCCGGCGGAATCGCGAATTTTGTCGATAACTTCTCATAAACGATTTCACGGTAAATTTTACTTTGCCGTTTTTGTTTACGTTTCTTCGTTTTTCCGCTCAACAATGCTTTTCTATACTGCTTTGCTGCCTTCAATCGTTCCGATTCTTCTCTTTTCTCTTGTTCGGATAACCCGTAGTCCTTATCGAAGAGTTCAGCTTTTGGCATTGCAAGCGGTAAGAATACGGCAGGTCCAGAATAAATGATCTCGCAATCTGAGTCTTCGTTTTCGGTTGTACCAATGGTTTCGATTTCTCCGAGTGTTTCGAACGGTTCGAATGATTCTGTTGGATACGAAGAAACATGGTAATCAGCTGTTGATTGTATTGGTGACTCGTGAGATATCAAAGACGTCGAGTTTTTCAATGTTGACTCATGTTCGATGATCGATGAAACAAACTCATTAGCAAAAATGTTTGGGAACACCTTCTTAATATCTTGCAGTGCATCCGGCTCAGCATTCTGAAAAACGAAAATGTTTCTGTAATGAATTGGAGTAATAAATAAGTACTCACCAGTGTATCGATTTCAATATTACCAGCCTCGATCTCATCTCGTAGAATACGCCATACAAGTGACATCTGCAAATAAGGTGGAAGATATAAATAGGCACAAATGTGATAATAAATTCAAGAATGTAGATTCAACTGAGCAGCAAACTCTTTAAAATGGAACAACTTAGAAAATTTGCATTGATACTGCTTTTTTAACGAAAAAGTTCACAACAACAACAAATATATAACGAAAAGAAAACAATAGATAACAGCATAAACTATAAAATTGTTTTATTCAAATTGCTGTAACCGACTCCGACAGCTGTGATCAGTGCCTTATCAAGACTTCCAGTTCTGAGATCTGCTTCATCCTCTTTCTGAACTTTTCGGTAGTCTTCCATTTTGAATTCAATTTCAAAAAATTGTTTAAGGTGACGAAGAGTGTGAACGCTGTACATTGGTAAAGGTCCGTAGAGAAAATGGGAAACATCTTTAGGGCAAAGAGTCATGAACGTGCTGGCGAGAACTTGAGCACTGCTGTCTAGTGCACCACCCATGTAAATTTGTTGAAGAAGAGCGTGTCCCGCCTCGATTCCTATGTCCTCCGGAAGAATAGGGTTTCCAGGTTCTCCCTTTGGTCTTGAAATAGCTTCAGCTTGATAAACAACACCCTCCGTTGTTTCAGCAGTGAGGAATAGTCCATATCCTGGGGATGCTCCACCGGCGTCTCCCTTTCGTTGATCAACAGCAATGAAGACGTCAGCAATATATCCATGCATTGCTTTCTTTGCTGCGTCAATCATTCGGTAGGCAAGTGAAGGAGTGACTTTTGAAACGTAAGCCTGTCCTCGAATTTTGCAAACTTTTCCGACTTGCTGACGCTGAAGTTTTGAATTAAATTATATTTTTGCTGTAAGAAAAAACTTACTTTCACTGGGCGCAGCGTTTTGACGATTGGAGCTGTGAAAATAACAACTCCACCTCCTTCAGGTTTTAATCCTCTGCATTGTATCTTGATATCCAGTTTCTCATCGTTCAGTACGAATTTATTATAAACTTTCAACCAAGAAGCTTTCATTCCATCGACTGAGAGCTCACCAGGTGCATTTGTCACTCCTTTCAGTTTGATTGTCATAGCCAGTTTGCAAAACGGAGATAACAGGATCAAGGGCTCCAAGAAATACGAGATGCATCGATCAGTTCCACAATCCACGTTAACAATTCCACCAGTAATCATTCCTGGTCTGAATGTTACTTGTGTACCAGTACGACTGATTTCTACTTTTGTGCCGTTTGTGACTTTTTCGAGCAGACCAATCAATTTTGCTTCGAAATCTGCAAATATTTAGTAGCTACATTATATTGTTCAATAAAAAAAACCAACCCCGGATTCCTGGTCTATCATCGTTTTTTCTGATGTTAACAATTCGAATAGGCCTACCACTGAGAATCGAATATGCTAGTCTGATTCGAAAGAAATTGCATCCACTGAACTCCAGTGTTTCGCCAGACATTTCTGAATAAACGTTAATTATTAAAGTGACCACAAAAATTCGAAAAATTAATACAAAATTAATTTTAACATGCAGAAACTGTTCAAATTTCTCTAAATTAAAAAAAAATACAAAAAACAAAGTGCGCTCTATTGAGAATTTATTGTCCGCGACGCGGCCTGCGCTGCGTTCATTGAAAGAATTTCCAACGGCTTTTGAAAGACTTTCATCAATTTTCAGCTTAGCTGAAATTTATCCAATCGAATCGTTAAATGGTTGTTTCATAAAGTTATACTCCAATCGATATATCAATTTCAATTCGCAATAAACGTATGTTTCATCCAGAAAAGGCACCGAAAGAATATATAGATTTACGAAACTTCTACTGTTGTTAACTCCATGAAAATTCCTCGTGATTATATTTCTATTTTTTTCAGATGAGTCACGAAAACCAGGAAAATTACGACGATTACGGGGGTGATCAAGACAACAAATACGATCAACAGTATGAAGAACAAGGTCGAGGAGATGATTATGGGTTTGTTTTAAATTATTGCCCAGCTAATTGAATAATTCATTTTTCAGAGGCTTTGGACGTGGCGGATCTTCGAGGTAACAGAAATTCTTGAAACTCTTCCTATCAAATATATTTGCTTATTAATTTATATATTATTTTTCAGTGGCAGAGGAAGAGGTTTTGGCGGCCCTCCAGGTGGATATGGTTCAGGAGCACCTCCTCAATACGGCATGAGAGGGCGTGGTGGTCCGGGAATGGCTCCTCCAGGATTCGCAGGTAGAGGCAGAGGATTCGCTCCACCAGGTATGGGTGCTGGCTTTGCCCCGCGCGGACGTGGTATGCCGCCGGGTCGCGGAGGGTTTGCTCCTCCATATAGAGGTGCGTACGGCGGTGCTGCAGTAGGTTACAACTACAACGGCGGACCCGGTGCTTATCAAGCTCCACCACAAGCCCCAAACCCACAGGACCAGGAAGAACGATTGAAAAGGGTATGTATCTGAAAAAATCTTGTCTTTAATTCAATATTTTCAATTCAGCTTGCCGGTTGTGAAGATGGACAAGAATTATGGGTCGAGACGGAGACAGCCGAGGGAAAAAAATATTTTTATCATCCGGTAAACAGGAATACGATCTGGGAGCGTCCTCAAAATTCTAAAATTGTCAGCCAGCCAGAATTAGCGCAGTTAATTAACCGATCTACTGAAGAGGAAAAGAGTCGAGAAGGTATGTTATTCAATCTACATTAACTCTTCCACTGATTTTATTCACGCTACTTGATTTATTCTTCCTCACGTCCCTAATTTACTTTCAGGAGGTAAAGTTTCAATTCTGGAATAGAAATTTCAGATTCTTAGGTTCTTCTTCTTCATAAGGTTATGTCGCTCTTCTAGTCGTTCCTCTTCATTGCTGCGAAAGCTCAAAAGCGTTTGTTAGAAAAAAAACCGAAAATAAGTTTGAATGATATGAAACGTGGTAATAATAAAAAAGTCCGTCTTGTTTCTCAGCCACAGGAAAAAAATGCGGGACGACATCCGATTTACGAACTGCGAGAAGGACGTTCTATGCCGTGCGAGCCTCTTCCCAACCTCTAATGTGTAATGTCTACTTTTCTAAGTTTTCCATCCAGTCATAGTCATTATATTCCTCATCTTGTGATATTTATTTTTTGGGGTCCACCTTGGGGGGCGGTCTATGAATTTAGTTCAGGACCTTTCCAGTACACGATAATTTTAATGGTGCGTCATTTTTCAGAGCGAATGCATGGTCACCCTCAAAGTCCAGATGATGCTTGGACGGAGTTCAATGCACCAGATGGCCGAAAGTACTACTACAACTCGATCACTCATGAGAACACGTGGGAGAAACCTAGAGCCCTTGCTGATAAGGACAATGGATCAAAGTCACCAGAACCGGTTCAATCGGCTGCAATTGCTGAGGCGCAGGCAAAAGCCCAAGCTGCTCTGGCGGCCTTCATGGCTCAGCAAAAGAACTCATCCAATGGTGGTGGCGGTATGCCGTTGTCAAAGGCACAAGCATCTGGAGCAGCGGCTGCAGCGGCGGTGAACGCAGAAGCTGCAAAGAAAAAAGATTCAACCCGTCCAGTCAGTAGCACCCCAGTTAGTGGCACTCCGTGGTGTGTCGTTTGGACTGGAGATGGCAAAGTGTTCTTCTACAACCCATCAACTAAGACTTCTGTCTGGGAGCGACCTCCCGATACGTACGGACGTGAAGACGTAGACAAACTCGTTCAAAACCCTCCAACTCCAAAGGCAGATGACGATGCTCAATCTAAAAAAGCCAGTGACACAGAGTCGGATTCTGACGAAGATGGACCACCAAAAGCTAAGAAGAGTCGTGCGGAGAAAAAGAAAGAAGCACTGCTTGCAGCTCAGAAAAAAGAGAAGGAACGGCCACGCCAAATGCTTCAAAAACCAGTCGATCCGGCAATCGAAGCAGAAATGCTTGCCGCAAAAGAACGAGAGAAAGTTCCACTGGAAGAAAGACTGAAACAGTTCAAAGAGATGCTGGAAGAGAAAGGAGTATCGACTGGAAGCACCTTCGAGAAAGAGCTGTCGAAAATTGTGTTTGACAAGCGCTACTTGTCTTTGGGAGCTACGGAGCGTCGAGCATGTTTCGATGCTTTCTGTAGAGAAAAGGTCGAGGCGGAAAGAGCGGAGAAAAAGAAGAAAGCTAAGGAAGCTAAAGAGGAGTTCCAAAAACTACTTGCCGAAGCTGAACTGAATGGACGATCGACATTCACATCGTTCTCTTCCAAATTCGGAAAAGATTCTCGTTTCAAAGCTATTGACAGAACTCGTGATCGTGAAGATGCTTTCAACGATTTTGTTGGAGAGTTGCATAAGAAAGAGAAAGAAGAAAAACGGGCTAAGAAGGAAAAACTGAAAGCAGCTTTTGTCAAACTTCTTGAAGAACAGACGAGTTTGACTCGCAAGTCGAAGTGGTCGGTTGTAAAGAAAACATTAGAAGAGGAGGAACGGTATATTGCACTAGACAGTAGCTCTACAAGAGAATCACTGTTCCGCGATTACGTTGCTAACTTGGGGGACGAAACCGCATCTGTAAGTCTATTTGTTGTATAAGTCTGGAAACATTCAAAAATATGTAATTTACAGGACATTGAAGAAGAGCAAGAACGCGAGAAGCGTTTAGCTGCTCAAGCTGCTATTGCAAATCGCCAGAAAGAAGTTGAAGCGGAACTGGGAGATCAATTGAGAGAGCGAACCAAAGAAAGTGAAAAGCACAAGCTTGCGGAAAATGAGGAGACATATCGTACCCTTCTGAGCGATCTAATCAAAACAACTGAGCACAGCTGGCATGAATCAAGAAGAATTCTTCGCAAAGATGATCGCTATTCCAACTGCGACATGCTTGACAAAACACGTAAAGAGTCATTGTTCGATGAGCATATGAAGAGTTTGGAAAGGAAACGCCGTGAAGCATTTTTCCAAGTTCTTGATAATCATGAGAAGATCACACCAATGATGCGTTGGCGTGATGCTAAAAGAATCATCCAAGATGAAGAAGAGACATTTGTGAAAGTTGCCAGCAACTCAGAAAGAGTAAGTTTTATTATATTCATTTTCAGTAATTAAAAACATGTATTACAGAAAGTGGAAAGAGATTTCCGTGATTGGCAAGAAAGAAGACATGATCAACTCACTGACGAGTTCAAGGAAATGTTAGCTGAAACAAAGATTATCACACATAAAAGCAAGAAACTGATGGAAGAAGGTGAACAACATATGAAAGATATTCTGGCAGTGCTTGAACATGATAAGCGATGGGTGCGAATGACTCAAATGAGTGCTTCCGAACGTGATCGTATGCTGGAAGATCACATCGGTAATAATCAATATCTAGTATCAATGAATTTAAACGTATTCATTTACAGATAATCTTGCTCGCAAAGGAACACCTCCACCACCAACTCAACAAGAGCGCGATCGTCGGAAGTTGTAACCTGCCGATTCTGATTGTTCTACTTGTTGTGGCTTACCCATTTTACAACTAATCACTTCCCTCCATCCAATCTCATCAGTTTTGTTCTTTTTAGAACCTTAATTTTCAGTATTTTATCAGGATTGCTCGTGTTTATGTTTCTATTAGGTTTCGTCCTTAATGATTCATGCACATGTGATGTACTCTTCAAACATTGTTCTTATTTATATATTTGGTTCTTCATTAATAAATGTGGGTTCACTCACTCAATTGAAAGTTATCAAAAAATACAGGGAAATACAGAAAACTTAAAATCATTAACTTGTTTCTTTCGATGAGTTAACATGAAAATTACTAAATGGAAGGAAGAAAAGTGAATAAATTGGCATTTCAAACTTTTCTGATTTTTTGGCAGCAGACTCAGACTACTGTCAGTGTCACAATTCCATTTGCGTGCTTGAATTTTGGAATCTAAAAGAGAAAGACAAAAGACAAAGTACTCTGTAAAAAGTTGACTTTATAAATGTGATTTTTTTAAACTTTGATTGTTTGTTTATTGCTTTCTGTAAAACCTGTATAGAGGCGGACCTGGTAAAAACAGTTTGGAGCATCCTATCTCGGCTGTCTTTAAATATTTTTTAATTGTTTCAATTTAAGAAATATTCTATGAACATTAAGCTATATTTTGTCAGTTAGCAACTTTATGATATTTCCTTTAGGAACCGAGATATACCGCGATGAACGGGCACGCCTCTATTACAGGTTGTATGGTATGTTTCAATATTGCAAACGTCGGTTATCCAAATAGTGCATCCACAGAAGAAGAAGATCGATAAAGGTACGGAGTATTGTGTACCACGTCTTCTGCTCTTTCCCCTCTCTTCACTCTCTTTCTCTTTTTTCTGTATTCAAATATTCCTTATTCTGTGAGAAGACCTCTCTCAAAATGGCAGATTCTTCACGACCATTAACTTATCCAGTTCTACGAAATTTAATTAGCCATTTGAAATTTCAGAAAAGGTTTGTATATTTAGTTATAGAGAGTTAATTATTTTGTTAATTACTGTTCAGAAAAGAAGTGGCTCGACGAGTTTCATCGATCCGTTCAGTGGAAAAAAGCATTCCGTATAACCTGAAATCAGTTCAAATAACTGAAGATTATGCAGCGAATTGTTTCACTTTATGGATTGATGGAATGGTGATTCGATTCGATCGAACAAAAAGAGAAAAGGGATTAGTAAGGATTGTAACTGTGCAGAAATCAACAATTGACTTGCCAGATACAGCCATCAATCGATGTTTGGATTACTATTTGAATAGACCGGCTCTTCATATCAAACAGTTCACAATAAATGTAAGTCAGTCACTTTGAAACATTCAAATATTAATTGTCGGTTGTTTCGAAACTGGCAACGTTCATTACGGTATTGATTGGTTTTCAGGATAAACTAATATAACCTGAAAAGTAATACTGTAGAACTACTTTAGCATTCGAGATCCAAAATTGATAACATTTCAGAGAGCAGTATGGCCATTAAAACTATTCTTTCCAAGTGATATTTCATCTATGAAAATCATAGTGGGACGTGGAACCGAAAGATCATTGAAACAGTTTAAAGATGTGAGATTCCAACGAGTTATTGTGGATAACTCGTTCAACGATTCATCCATTTTTGCTCTTCCAATGGTAAGGAAAACTGGAAAGAAAAGCAGAAAAAGAGATAATTTTAGGTCCACAATACTGCCAACTTGTCGATAAGATCAGTGGAAATGCAGAATGATGAATTATTGAAAATGCCACTGAATTCAGTCGCAACAATTCATTCGAACTTCATCTTGAATGCCACGTTCACTGACTTCTGTCAGAAACTTTTGAAGCTTGAAAATCCAGAAATTGGGACCTCATTCACTGGACACTCATTTGTGAAGAACTTCAATCTGAAACGATTGCTGACGGACTTCAAGGGAAAGAAATCCATGTGGAATGGAAGGTAATTGATATTTCAGAATTTAGCCCAATTTTACAATTTTTCTCAGAAAAAGTACGACAATCGACATGGAAGATGACAAAGAACTCGTCATCACTTACAACTTAACTGGAACAGTTTTCGAACCGAAACACCACGTCACTGCGATGATTCTGAAGAAGGGATCTTCGATCGATCGGATTCCAGGAATCGTTCAAAATCTTGTTAACATCTTCAATGGAATCCGATTGACCTAATTTTGTATTTTCTTATCGCTAAGTTGTGATAACTGGTTTCAAAATAAAACATTTCATTCTACTCAACTAAAAATTATTTGAAAAGTAAAAACTTGTAAAGCTCGTCAGGAACAATATAATCAAAAATGGAGATCGTTGTTTCAAATCAGAGATCAAATAATACAACAAAAATAAAATAAGATTATCCAGCAGCCGCATAACGTGGCATTCTCCTGACATAAACTGGTGGAGGAGGCGGTGGAGTGTATGATTCTGCTTCACTCATCATTTGAAGATTCTCGGTGAATGCGAGAAATAGAGCAAGATAGGCGAGGTACTGTAAAGATAAGAGAGTGGATACTATAAATGGGAATGGTTGAATTTTGCTAATGAGGCTACTCAATTGAAGAAAAATAGGAAAACGAACCAATGAAAATCTGGATTCATCACTCAATGAAATGAAAGCAACACGAAGAATCGCGAGAAAAGTTGAAGAGAATATCAATACACATGTCTGAAAATCTCTTTTCTACTTCATTTCTCAAATTCTATTCTCACCTTATAATAGTTTCTCCTCAAATCATAATAAGTTTCATTTACATTGATTCGAGCCTTTCGATACGACAAAACATAAGTGAACATGAGTGCAGATAGAAGAGAAACGGACAGAAGACCGTCTAGAAACACGTGGGAAAGCATGGAAATGGCGGCGATTGTCTGGAAAATGTTCAATTTAAGTGGATGGAGGGAAGAGATGTTTGACGAAGAAATAAAAGGATCAAATATCAAATGGGGAATACTTTTCCGACGATCACAAAATTAATCAACATGATTTGATTTTGGGATGAGAATGTTTGTAACTTGTAGTCTCTAGTCTCATTTTGGGTTGACTTCTCAAAGGTATTTCTTATCTCATAAAACTGGTAAAGATTTCTGATCACTTTGATTTCTTGATCTTTCAAAGTCGTTTCTCTGTTAACTTGATAGAGAAGTTTGTAGACTCTTGGAAGTCATTTGCAATTTAGAAAACCGAAAGATGAGACTAAACACACGAGGAATACAGTCATTATTAGCCAAATGGGTCATCTAGATTTTCATAGTTCAGCAAATACAAATCAGTTCATTAGGTCTTCTACGTGGTCTATATCCTGAGTTTGGTCATGTTTCTAACTCAGACCAACTGATACCTCCTATACCATCTAATCTTAATTCTCCATTTCAGAAAAAGATTCAATTCGGAAACTCCGAATCTCAGTATGCTCTGAAATGTGAGTTTGTCCTTGTTCAGATTCTTTGATCATTCACGTTTTCCTTATGATTCCTAATCCAACACATCTTTTTTTCAAAAAATAATAATCAAAGGCTTACCAATGAATATTTTTTGAGTGTAACACTCAAGGGTTTCTGCTTCTCTCCGTCTCTTCTTCTCCATACTCTCTCCTCTTGATAGTAGTCGTTCATATTCTGGAAAAAGATAGAAATTCGAGGAATTCAGAAAAACTTTTGCAAGAAACAAGAATGAAAAAACATCTCGAGTGTTCTCTCTCAATTATTGAAACAAAGTGATGAATGAACAGAGAATTCGAGGAGTGTGAGAAATGAAAACAAGTTTACAAATTGAAGTGGACAAACCGTTTTTGTACCGATCGAAATTGTGAGACGAAGAAGGAGAATGGAACAAAAGAAGAAGAAGAAGAAGAGGAAATAGGAAGGACCGAAAAAATAAACAAGACACTTTTTTGTGTTGGTTACCTCGCAAACAGAGGAAATGTTTTCTTGACAAGAGTGACCTTCCGGTCGGAATGAAGAAGAAAAAAAGAGAGAAATTGGAAAATTCCTTTTTTTGTCTAGACTTGATGAATTTTGTTTCTTGGAGAAGAAGTTGACCTCCAAATATGTATAGTTAAGGAGTAAGTTCCAGAAGCATTCTTTTACTTCAAAATTTTTGAGACATGGTTACTGTATGGAATCTTCGATCGGATCAACTTAAATTTTTGTTTCAAATTGAAAATTATTTAGTTGAAACTTTGAGTCTTTTATCTAATCAAAACGCCCAAGATACACTAGATTTTCTGTGCTTTCAGTGGACGTTGATGGAGAAAAACCAACTTTTTTTTTGATTCACCCACACAATTTCTCAAATCGAAAGAAGCAACTTGTTTCAAGAGAAAAAAGAAAAGAGTTTCAGAAATGCATCGCCCCCTCTCTTTAAATCCGATAGGTATGAGGTGGGCGATTTCGGTGGGCGGAGCTTCGCCAAAAGTGTCGAATGGTCTGTCATCTGAAAATATTGGGAAAAATGTCTAGAAGAGAAGCTTTACACTGAAAAAAGATTGGAGGCAGCGAGAAAATGAGAGAAAAATGTGTGGGGTGGGGGTGAAAAACAAACTAATGTGATGTTGAAGAGAGAATTTGACATGGAATAAACCAAGGAATTTGCATTTTTAACGGGGAATAGACGATGTTCTTTTTGTTGGAATACACTTGTTTCCGTTGGCATTTTTATCAGTTTTCACTGGAAAATGAAAAAAAAGAACAGTTGTCTATGTAGATTTGAAAGGAAGAATAAATAAAAAAAGAGATAAAAGTAGGAAATCCATATGAAGACGTGAAAAACGTTGCGAAACCATTTGAATTCACGGTAACTGATGCATGCCAAACGAAGAAAAAAAGAAGAGAAATCGAGAGAACGATCGTATTTTCAGATAACGAGAGACTGCTTCAATGACATAAAAGTGTAAAGTAAAGTAAGAAAAAGAGAGGAAATGAAGAGGTTATTGAAGGCTAATGACATGGGGATAAATTACAATAAAGTACAAAAAAAAGAAAAAGATCGATTCAAGACTACATTGGGACACTGTAATAAGAACATTTGAACATCTATTTGGAGGAGAACTGGATAAGAAAAAACTAACGGATTCAGCAGAAAATCAGAGTTTTGATGGTGAGAGAAAACTCATTCTCAAAAAGTTGCTCCAAAATTTCGATAACTGTCGTCTCCAATGGAATGCCTTGATGATTACCTGATTAGTCCAAGATTTCTTTAAAAAGGAGAAATCAGATTTCATCTAAGTCAAGTCCAGAATTTTGGCAATTAGGAAATCACTGTCTCATCACTCCGAGAATCTGAAGAATATCAAAATGCTCAATATCACAACCGACTTGTGTCCAAGTGAATTGCCGCTGATAAACTTCCAGAATCTTCCAAGATTGACCAAAGAGTTCGAAGGAAAAGGTGTTGGAGGAAGTTGGGGTGATTTTAAAGATCAATTTATCAAAAAAACTGCCTGCTGTTATCA
Organism: Caenorhabditis latens; assembly: GCA_002259235.3. NCBI lineage: Eukaryota > Metazoa > Nematoda > Chromadorea > Rhabditida > Rhabditidae > Caenorhabditis > Caenorhabditis latens. The sequence goes on along the minus strand of CM056093.1, from coordinate 12,206,386 downwards.
AGGTAATAGCTGTAGAAATTTTCTTTATAACCCAGAAAATTTCAGTATTTTCTGAACTCCACGCAACTGGAATTCTGTCGTTTGACCGGACGATTCACGCTCGACATGGAAGATATCATGATGGAATTCCAGTCACCAGAGACTATGATCCCAGACTTCCCGAATATTCTACGTTACCCGATTGCTGGATCCAACGAATTCTACGAAATCGAGTTCAACAGCGGCGGCTACTGCGGCTACGGCTATTGCAACGGCTACGAGATTCAAATTAAAAGAAAGCAATAAATTGTGCATTTTTTCCAATAAAATTGTTCGCACTTGGTAATGGTAGCTTTCGTGGTGAGGGGTTATAACAAAACGGGGGGAGATCATGAACTTTTGACATTAAAATAAATGAAAATGGATTTTTCTAGGTCACTGGTCTTGGCCTTGGTCATTGAAAGGTCACGAATGTTTTTTTTCGAAAAACAATAACTTTTTAAGCAAAAAAAAATGATTTTCATTCTACGGTTCATAGCTCAGCTGTCAAAAGTGATATCAACACCAATATTTCCAGAAACGACGGTACATCTACGTGCCAAAAAAGAATTAGGTATAAAAGGTTAAAAAAACTGACAAAGTTATTAACGGTCAAAAAAGCGTGATATTTTGGCTCTCACAAGCAAATGAAGTGGGGTTGGTGAGAGACGGTGGCAGAGGCGCTCTTCCATCTGATTGAGAGACTAGCTCATGGTTTCAGATGCACTAAATCATGGGAGTTTCTAAGAGAAATAATACAGTTCGATGTACCAAATTGGTGCATGAACTCTAGAAACACAAACAAACTAACCTGCTATCATGTCAGAATTCTACAACAAACAAAAAATTGTTTCCAAAAATGCATATTTTTCCATAATTGTCATGTTGCCGTGTTGAATAGAAAACACAGTAACTCGAAGAGATTCAGACGAGAGAGAAAGTGAGTTCCGGATTATAATTGCTTATGGATTTCTCACTCTCTTCTCTCTTTTTCCTTTTTTCTACTTCAATTTGGACTCTTGTTGTTACTAGGGAAGGAAAAAGAAAGAAGAAGGAACAGATTTCAGTGAAAATATGAAAGAGAGGAGGTGTTCCAATTCATAAATTTCAGAGATGGGTCATTGAATCGTTTGTACGCCTCATTTGAACGGAATGTGGCATCTATAAAGACAAGGTTTTTGGTTCTTGGGGTGGGTGAATATGTTTTGATTTAGATCAGCAAAAGTTTCGAAAAAAACGACCATACTCAAAACTTTATAGGATGTCTAGACAATACAGGTAATCTTTTGCTAAAAAGTTGATGAAAATTCGAAATTTGGGGAATTGAAATCACAAGTTAATCAACTGATTCACACTTATTTACACTACTGATATGATGAGAACGCAAGACCAAAACAAAAAGAACAGTAGCGTCAAGCGGACTGTTCTGATGAAAACACACTCTTACTGAAACTAAGAAAAAGGAAATCAAAACAAGATGAACTTTGTTGATGGTATCCCAATCATCCAAAAAAGTTCAAACCGTCAAATTGTTCTGATGAAGTTATTGCAATTTCACTGAATCTAAACGAAATAAACATGAAGAAGAAGTAGGAATAAATAAACAAAACGAGAAGAAAAAAGAAGCATTTGACACCGGCAGTCACAATCAAAACAGACGACACAAAGTCAACTGGTTCGTCTCTTTTCCGACCAACAAACGATTACATTTTCTCTCCTTTTGCAGTCATTTATGATATATCTGTATATATGTATTCAGTCTTCAATGCAAATCGTTTGAGTCCATCCCTTTTCACTTTTTGTTTTGAACATGTTCCGACTAAAGTTCAATTTTATTATTTTTCCCGATACCGTAACCCGTATTACTACCGTAAATACACCCCGTTTTACACACCTAATCTTTCCTGCTAATGTTAGCAATACCGTAGAGAAAGTACTTAATGTGTGTGAATGGGATAATCGACACGGTGGGTGGCCTATGAGGAAACCGACAGAGGCGGAGAGTCGAGATGAGGTCAAGGAACCATTCGGAACGTGGGTTGGAAGTACATTGTGAGGTCAGAAGGTCAGCTGATTGAGTTTGTTCTGAAAGCGGGGAAACGAACTTTCGAAAGTATTCAGAATTGTTCGAAATTGGTTCAAATTCAATTTCTAGTGAGACGGTACGACTGCCACGTAGAGATAGTTACAATTTTATTACAGGATCTCACATTGATCAGTTTCTTCAAATATCTTCCTTTTTTGTGACCAGAAATCGTAGTCTGTGCTGTTTACAAAAATTACGAATTTGGAGAATTCTTGAGTGTCTAACCAAATTATCACGGGATAAACTCGAGTTGTAAGCTTCAATTATAAGTGTCGCGAAGATAACCTGAGCGGTTATCTTCACGACCTTTAAATGTGTTTGTTATTTGCGCATTGTTGTTCTACTAATCAAAACCGATCAATCTACAATCAGCCAAACCAATCTCGCCTGGTTACGTTCTTAACCTCCAATAAACAAGTCTACAAGCAAACTTATTCAACGAGGCGCAAGTGCGCTCCGCCGCACTCGCGCCAAATGCCGATTCATCAAACCTCTCGCGGGAAACCGAGAGAGAAGTTCCGGCGAACAGTCGCCTCTAACTCTCTTCTCCACTTTTGTCACGTAGCGAGTAGTGACTCTTCTCCTCTCCTAACATTCGAGGTATGGAATGAGTTCTTGCCCGAAAAGGGTGAGCCTCCTCCGTCTCCTCTCGAGTAGAAGTCACCGTCCGCCCCCAACTTCAGTCTTATAAAGGACAATTCCTAGGCGAAGGATAGTTCTGTTAACCCGTAAACGGTTATACTACTTCCCATCGATACTACACTCGAACCACCATCTCGAACCACCACCGAAGGAACCACTCCTCTACGTATGCTGACTTCAAGAACAACTACTTGTCAGGAGTCGACTTCTCTCGTCTCCCCCATACTCAATTGGTCTTGGAGCCGGCATTAGCCTCTAATCGTTTGATTGTAACCAGTCTGGCTTGAATAAAGCTTTCTCTGCTCGAACCACCTCTTCTTCTAACACCAAATCCTTAAACGACTTCTCTCTAAAAATAGGACGCGCGATATATCGAGCTTTCCACTGGGCTCTTTACAATATCGCCGTCACATGGTGCATCAACCGGGAAAAGTACCTGAAAAAGGTGCAAAATTTTTTTTCAAGAAACCCCGGTAACAGTGGATCAACCAGTTGAAGTCGTCAAGAGAGAGCAACGGACGAGAAACGGCCGAAAATCAGTCAAAATTTTCTTCGTCGAAAGGAAAGGACATCAGTGTCACGAGAAAAATCGATAAGCGACTCTGCACTGAAAGGACGCGACAAGAAACGAAAAGACGAGAGTGTTGAAGTTACTTATGTACCTCAAAACGACACCCAACACCTGTTCATGTGATTGTGAGGTATAAATCGATCGTGGCAACATGTTCAGTATACAGCAGTGATTCATGCCTGAAAAAGGTATTTTTCATTGCCAAATCTTCGCGAGAGATCTCCAAAAGCAACGGACGGGTTGTTTTGACCGGAATCAAGCCCAGCATGCACAATATTCTGCGAAAACAGCCCCAGCTTGAGGACCGATGTCTCGCTCAGCTCAAAACGATGTCACCAGCATCGACCGTAGGTGTGGCTTGTGAGCACAAGTCGATCGTGGCAACACTAGCGGAAATGACACGGAAAAGTCATCTACCGAACTTTCTAGTCCCAAACGAGTGGACACCCCTTCTAATCCCAAACGAGTGGATACCTACTAGTCCCAAACGAGTGGACACCCCTTCTAATCCCAAACGAGTGGATACCTACTAGTCCCAAACGAGTGGACACCCCTTCTAATCCCAAACGAGTGGATACCTACTAGTCCCAAACGAGTGGACACCCCTTCTAATCCCAAACGAGCGGATACCTACTAGTCCCAAACGAGTGGACAACCCTTCTAATCCCAAACGAGTGGATACCTACTAGTCCCAAACGAGTGGACAACCAATCAAATCCCAAACGAGTGGATACCATCTAGTCTCAAACGAGTGGACAACCCTACTAATCCCAAACGAGTGGATAGCTACCAGTCCCAAACGAGTGGACATAAATAACTAACCCCAAACGAGTGGACAACAACAACAACTAACCCGACTACTTCAGCTGCTACCACAACAGCTAGTCAAAGCGAGAAAAACTCCAGTCCTGACAAAATCGCTTCTAACATCACACACGTGAGGGACAACTCCTCGGAAAGAGGACTACTCCCAATCGAAAAGACAATAAAATACTCCATAAACAAGAAGAATGTTATCAAATAACAATGCTAACGACAGCTACTCCATGACTTCAAGTCTTCAAAGGATTACTAATCCTCCATCTCCATTCACCAGACGTTTTATCGAGAAATTCACAGCAAACTCCCGAAAAGAGAGAAACAAAGCTAAACGAAGTCCGCTAATCATCTTCAAGATCAATCCGAAGAAAGCTCCGTCCCCGACATCTCTTCGACTCCCTCATTGATCCCATCTTCTAGTCCCGCACAAAATTTTCCTCTCCAAAATATTTTGAAAAATTCACTAAATTCAAATTCAAAATTCCCTCCAAAAAACTAGCCTCACCAAATTCGCTCCATCGCTCGCGTCGCGTACCCACGCGTCGCCACAATTTCTAGCTTTTTAAATTTAAATTTTACTCAATTTAATTAAATTTTTACCAATTTTCTTTAAAACTTTCCCTTAAAAACTCAATTAGGCTCAAAAAATTACAATAATTTTCTTTCGCGCGTCAAAAATCGGGCTAGTTACTTACCAAAGCGCTCCCCAGATTTCGTGCGTACATTTTTTTGCTCCCCATCAACGAGGATTGCCGAGAGGAGGAAACAGCGGAACAAGAAGTCAAGGAGCCAACGTCGAGATTCTGGGGAAGCCAAAATCAAGTCCAAACACGGAGTTTCGTCAGCCAAATTACTCGAAAAGAGTAATTCCATTGTCGGAAAGAGAGAAGAAAAAGCAAGCTCGAACCAGGAATGGAAACAGCTGCTATCCAACGCGTTGCGTCAGCGAAGAGCTAATGAAGGAGGAAATTCATCACATCAACGTCATTTTCCGAAGAAATTCGCAAGAACATATGAAAAAACACCGATCAAATGTGAAAAACAGCTCAAAAAGCACTATAATCCATTCCCTTACTCATCCGATTCAAATTCGCGCCGAACAATCGTCAAAAAAGACAAAAATGCTCAAAAAATGGTAAAAAGCATGGAGTCAAGTACCGCCCGCTCCCCACAGTCACCAAATCCACTGGAAAAGTGCCCAAATTCTCGTGTCACACCGATTCCGAAAAGAAGCTCGTCGGCGCCACCACACGAAAAAGCGGCTCGAGGAATCCCATCGCATGAAATTCTGGGAATTTTGTTAAGAGTCGAAAAGACTCGAGCAGAATTTCAAGGAAAAATGGTGGAACTCAAAAAAGGGCAGGCAGATCATCAGAAGAAATTAGAAGTCGCGTTATGCCGCATGAAAAACAACGTGTTAATCGCGGCGGACTCAGATGATATGCAAAAACTATGGAGACGGGCTCGAAAGTTGAAGAGTGAAGCGAAAGCTGTGGCTGAAAAGGCTAAAAAGGAGTGTAAACCGAGAATGGAACAACTAGAGAGCATGATTGATATGATAGAGAAGAGAAAAGAAAGAGCGGAAGATGAGTTGAAAAAACTCTTGGAACAGTTGACGGTGGAAGAGGATCGGAAGAAAGAAGAAGAGAAAGCGAATGAATTTTTGAACAGAGCTCAAGTAGCTATTGATCGACAAAAGGCGGAAAACAGAAAGGCGTTCTTCAAGGAACGATGTTCCAGAATTGTCCCGAAAAGGGAAGTTTTTGGGGCATCAAACAGAAGACAGACGTACGAGGAAAGAAGACCTGAAAGGGACACAAAGCGGCCAGAGAGCTCGATGAGATCTTCTACCCCGGTGCCATCAATGAAGTCTCAAGTATCCCGACCAGTAAACCGTCATGCAAGCTCTCCACGTGGAAGAATGGATAGTAGAAGACTGGAAACCACGCACCAAAACAAGGTCACTGAGAGAGCGAGAAGAAATAGGAGTCGAGATCGAGGTCACATGAATCGGTCTTCTGCTTCGTCGAGACCAAATAGGATGGAGACCAGAAGCCTTGAACCGCCGAAGAAAAGAAACAAGCAATCGGAGAAGCAAGAAGCCAAGGATTCCGGTGATCCATATGAATGTCTCAATGACTATAATGTCATGTATGACGATGATCCGAGTTTCTATGAGTAAAAGCTGGAAAAGCTTTGTTCATCAATAAATATTGTTAAAAAATATCGATATTTCTTGCCAGAAAGTATGAGTTACAAAAAACTCAAGTAATTATTTGCCCTTATATTGTTACTCATCTCATTACCAATCTTTTCTCCGAATGTCCTTCTTCTGAAAAGTCCACCCACCCGAAACGGCCGAAAAGGCAGCTAGGGAACGGGAAATTCCATATCTTGATAGCAGTATCGAGACTTTATAACGGCGGAAAGCAGTGATAACGTAGCCGTCAACACCTGAGGCCATTAAAGAGAGTCGATGAAGTCATCGCGAAGCAAAGGGATCGAAGGAAGCACAACAAGGGACGCCTAATTGTGTAACGTCATCCACGCCTATTTTTGCTCATCAAATTCAAGCGATCGGAAGAGAAATCGTCGCGAGAAATCCATCACGCGCTTGAACTGTCATCGCTCAAACAACAACCCAAGAACGACGAGAAGGACGGTGTTCAATACACAAACGACCAGCCCGGGAACCCAGTCAATCCAAATGAGAAACGAGAAACATGACCAACTCAACATAACAAAAGAACACTTTCCAACGATGGCAGGGCCCAAAGCCACCGAAGGAGAGTTCTCAAAAGCGTCTGGGTCTACAAACTCTCAGCGAGAGACGTTTCTGAAAAAGAAATCCGGACGTCAAAAACTGGAATTGCATGGCGAAAAGCCGTGGAAAAAAGCTACAAGCAGAGGAAAAAGGAATTCCTCATAAAAAGCGTACATCCGTACATAGTCAAATCTTTTTATCATTGTTAACCATCTCACTTATACTCATCCCAAAATCGTAGAACAATCATTTGCCAAACATGATGAACTTCAGAGAACACAGCCGACCACGATGGACGACGTCAAGAAACTCTACGCGATTGACCAAATCCGACTCGCAAAGCTGATAAAAATATTCAAAGATGTCGTGGTTCTCCCAAAAGGAAGACAACTCAACAGGTTCAAAGCAGTCCTGAAACAACTGAAAAAGGATCTGAAAACACATAAAGCAGTAGACGAGTTAGCCCGAAAACGGTTGAAACAGTCTGTCAACGCTCCGTCGGAAGAAAGGCTCCCAGAAATCATCGAATTCTTAGATCAGATTGGGTTCCGCAAGGTGCTCATCAAAGCAGGATCCATCTTCCAGTCAACCATCAACCTGCTCAAAGAAAAGGGAGCCAAAGCAGTCCTAAGATATCTAAATCAACAGAAATCAGCAAGAGATACTACGCAGGACACGATCAAGAAAGAAAGTATCAACCTGGCGAAAGCAACTCTGAGAGAATTCATAGACGAAGCTGTGAAGCAAGCTCTTCGAGTTCTCCCGAAAAGGGATATACCATGCCTGAAAGACACTCCATGCTCCCTCTGTAACAGTTTCTGCCATAATGTATCAGAATGCCCGATGGAACTAAGCATGAAGATCAAAGCTATCAAGAAACATAAAATCTGCATAAGATGCCTGAAAAAGGATCATGTCAGAAAGGATTGCGCCAGCAACATGATATGCGAACAATGCCATGGACTCCACCACATCTCCCTCTGCAACTCAACAAAGGAAGGAGAAAGATACATTGGCTACAAACAAGTCGGATCAAGAACTCCATGCAGCTACTGCCATCAAAACCACCAAACCAAAGACTGCCGATGGTCCAGAAACTGCAAACGAATGCTTCTTAATGCCGAAAACGCATGTGAAGTATGCACGAGCAGACAACATACGACGGAGGAATGCAAGGACCCCAATGACTGCAACTACTGTGGAGGTCGTCACCTCGTATTTCACTGCGAGGCGCTTGATCTACACGAAGAAATCAAAAAAGAGCTCGAGGATAGCTGGAGACTAAAGGATCCAGAACTAATTCAACGAAAAAAGGATGAACGAGAACTGGAACAAGCTGAGGAGACGATAAAAGTGATTCTAGCAATCCAAAAAATCAGAACCCCAACTTCAATCCCACCGTGTCAATATTGCAACTCACAGGAACACGCAGCTAGTGGATGCGAAGAAGATTTAGACATGAAAACGCTGGTCGTTTTCATAAAGAATCTGTGCCAGAACTGCCTCAGCGAACACCATCTAGCAGGAAAGTGCAAAAACGTCAGCATTTGTATAAAATGCAATGGTAACCACTCATCCAGAGACTGCCAATTCGACTACAAAAAGCCACCAACCACAAGCAGTAATGATCGAGAAGTCATTCCCGCAAAGGGAAGGACAGCGTCTACGAGTCAAGAGAACTTCAGTCGGCTACACACTCCTACAGCAAAAATGGTCGAAAAGACCACAATGTCCAAAAACAGAAATGTTAGTCCTCCCAATAAGACTATGGCTACACAAGAAACCAAAGGATCGCAGAAGCAAACAGGCCACAACCTATTCACATCCAGATCCCGTAGCTCCTCAAATAATAATCGCCAACCGGAACTTGAAGTAGATCCAGCAGGAAAGCCAAGATCAAAAAGCAACAAAAAGCAAAAAGAATCCCAAACACGCACTGTGATCCTAGGGAAATCAGTACAAAAGAAGGTGGAATTGAACCTGAAGCAGCAGCCCGAAAACGGTTCTGCAACAGGTGCTTATCTGAACCACAACTCCCCACAGACCGCAAGACAACTCATCCGTGCTATCACTGTCAAAGAAGCCAACACCATACATCAAACCAGAACACACAACCAAGGTCACAAAGAAATCCCATCAACACCTCGACCGCGTCCGGAAAGGGCGCAAATAAACAAAACATCGGATCTAAACCCAACTTTCCCTTGGAAAGTGGGTTCTTCTCTGCCCCCCCAGTGTCGCGAAGATAACCTGAGCGGTTATCTTCACGACCTTTAAATGTGTTTGTTATTTGCGCATTGTTGTTCTACTAATCAAAACCGATCAATCTACAATCAGCCAAACCAATCTCGCCTGGTTACGTTCTTAACCTCCAATAAACAAGTCTACAAGCAAACTTATTCAACGAGGCGCAAGTGCGCTCCGCCGCACTCGCGCCAAATGCCGATTCATCAAACCTCTCGCGGGAAACCGAGAGAGAAGTTCCGGCGAACAGTCGCCTCTAACTCTCTTCTCCACTTTTGTCACGTAGCGAGTAGTGACTCTTCTCCTCTCCTAACATTCGAGGTATGGAATGAGTTCTTGCCCGAAAAGGGTGAGCCTCCTCCGTCTCCTCTCGAGTAGAAGTCACCGTCCGCCCCCAACTTCAGTCTTATAAAGGACAATTCCTAGGCGAAGGATAGTTCTGTTAACCCGTAAACGGTTATACTACTTCCCATCGATACTACACTCGAACCACCATCTCGAACCACCACCGAAGGAACCACTCCTCTACGTATGCTGACTTCAAGAACAACTACTTGTCAGGAGTCGACTTCTCTCGTCTCCCCATACTCAATTGGTCTTGGAGCCGGCATTAGCCTCTAATCGTTTGATTGTAACCAGTCTGGCTTGAATAAAGCTTTCTCTGCTCGAACCACCTCTTCTTCTAACACCAAATCCTTAAACGACTTCTCTCTAAAAATAGGACGCGCGATATATCGAGCTTTCCACTGGGCTCTTTACAATATCGCCGTCACAATAAGATCTTGTTCATGTTATTTTGCTTTGGGGGAAATGCCAATTTTACAAATTATTTTGTTTTTGAAAACAACAAGATCTCATGTTAGTGTTATCCTCAGAATCTGGTATTCCACCATCTAATAGAGGTATCTCCAGTAGCAAGAGTTTGGAGCACAATATCTCAACTACCTCGAGAGCTATCAAATTTTTACTCACTGAAGAAATATTTTATAAGTATTCAGCTATATTTTGTCTGTTGGCAACTTATTAATATCTCCATTGAGAAAAAAGATATACCGCGTTGAATAGGCTTTGCTGGGGGTACATCTATTAGAGATTTTACGGTAAATGTCACTTAGAAATTGTTCACACATCCTGATTAACTGCACCAGGTGTCAGGATATATACTGCTGATTTGCAATTAACTCGTATCCGGAGTTACGAATATTCTGATGATTTTCAGAGTTGATTCCGCTTTCTCATAGGATGCTTTCAAGAAAAGTAAGGTATCAAAGAACTGATTCATATCAATAATCATAAAAGCTGGAATGCTTAAATCTTCCATCGATTAATTATTTCAGAGAATGCTCAAATTATCACTTACTGAATTATAACTACCTCCCTCCATATTCCCCAAAATGACCACCCATTAGTCTGTCGATCTTCTCGTTCTTTTTGTGTGTCTCAAGTGTTAGACATCTCTTGATAAGAGAAGAGAGCTCCTCGTATCGTCCTGTAACTTGCGCAAACAACACGGTCCGCCTCCTTAAATAGAATAGTCTCCGGGCGGCATGTTTGAGCCGTGCTCCGGTAGTCCACTCGACTGATACACTCTTACCGATTTCCGTGTTTGTTCGAGATTAGCCCTCTCATCATTACTACACCGACTTCTTCTTCTGCTTCCTCTTCTTGACCCCTCTTTAGAATTATTTGTCAAGATGATACTCTTTTGATCAACAATTAATAATAATGTTAGTATGTAGTCTTGTCTCAACATACTACCTACCAGAAGAACCACTTGAACATGTAGAAGGCATTTTGTGGTCGAGATGAGATTCCAGGATCTCTCAAAATACATTCTGTGAATCAGGGAGTGCCCAGAAATGTGACAGTTGGCAGAGCTCAAGTCAATCAAAAGCACTGGAGGGAAGAAAAGAGTGTGATAAAACTAGACTAATGGGTTAAAAGTTCCGGACGGCTAAACTTTGTTGAGGTTCGGAAAGTTTAGCTGTGCTGGGCGATTTTCGTTTCTACTAAATAGTTTCTGGCAATTCTGATTTCACAGTTCAATTTGTATTCTCTTCTGGCTTTTTGAAATCCAATGGGATTTAGATTACTGTATTTCAACTCCATCTTTCACCGGACTACTGTTGTAGGGAACATCAGTCGAATAGAACGCATTCAATTTACAGTTCAGACACTTGTATGCGAAACTTCCCAATAATTTCGTTATATTGACTGTGACTTTTTCTCAAGTTCACGAACAAAAATTATCGAAAAAGTCACTAGGGAAGGCCTCCGACTGACCGTGGATTTATGAGACGTGACCTATATCATTGGAAAGCTAAGAAATCGCTGATTTCAAATATATATTCAGTTTTAGAAAGGCAACAATTTGTCATTTTTCAGTGTTCTACTTCATATTTTTCTCGAATGCCAGGTTTCGAGGGCAAAAATTGAATATATAATTGGAATCATTTTCTCATCTTTTCAATGTTGGTCACGACCCATAACTCCAACGTCACCTGGAGGTCTTCTCTAGTCAGTAACTATGTTTCCTTGAAGTTGGGATGATCTGCCAAATCAAGAATTTGTCGAATAGAATTTTAGTTGAACTCTGAATTCACTTATTTCCGTTCATTCGTTAGTTCTACGGAAATGTTAGAGTTGCAAGAAAACCAAAATGAGTTATTAATGGAAGCTTTATTGTATCTGGATAGCATACCGTGTTCCTGCATGGTCTTGATTCCTTGTTCACTGCGTTGATCTCACAACAAATCCACTCGAATCTCTCCATTAGCTCTAGTCCGTCAGTCCACTTTTTCTTCTTCTTCATCTTCTCTGTTTGTCTTCTTCTTTGGCTCGGGGCGCCTTTTCGACCGTTTTTCTCAATTCGTTTGTCACCATTCCAGACGTGACAAGATTCCCACCTGACTACTATACGGGGCGCCGCGAGAAAAAAAGCCGGTTAAAAATGAGTGAGAAATGAAGAGAGATAGAAGAAAGACATAGAACAACACAGGGAGGCAAGCTTGGTATACGGTAATCGGGAGACAGAAAAACACTTTTTTGAGAGAAAAATCAACCAGTTCAACACTTTTTTCAGAGCTTAACCCTGAAATGATTTGAAGGCTCTTTGAGAATATGTGTCCTATGAATACGTGCTCTTCAAGATATTTCTCCTTCCCTCTTTCATGACTAATAACTACAAATGAATCAAAAACTTTTAGCTTGTATTCCCCAATTCGTATTCATTTTTCATTGAGCTCTTATTCACCCACAAGAGATTTGAAGACATGAGATTTTCACGGAAGACAAGGAGAGCTTACTCTCGGAGCAGACGCTGACTATATAATTTTCAAACGACGCACTTTGAAATGCACTTTTCATCAGAGCTTGGATGATAGTTATGATGAAAAGTTTAGGAAATTTGCACTTTTGGTTTTGAGGGTTTTTCGGATGTTTTTGAATTCTTGATCATAGAATCACGAGTTTCCATATAGCCGGAGAGGTAAATAGGGTTGGTATCAATTATAAAGCTTCCAAATTAAATTACTCTCCGAGAAGGAGTGCAAATTCAGAAGTGTTGAGATTTCCATATCGAATCTGAAATCAATATTTTCAGAAAGAGAAGAAAATATGCGATTTCCCTATTTCTCCAGAATTGTCTGTCAGCCAATTTTGTGTAAGATTTATTCAAATTTCGCTACAAAACGAGCAGTATGAAATCATGAATCCCATCCATGCAGCACGTGACGAGCCCAAACAAAACTTTGGGATATGCCTATTCAAGCTGTCCTTAATATCTTGTAGCTTGGATCAATTCCAAGCTTACGACCCCTTGAGATTCCCTTGTAAGAATCCTAACAGATTCGCAAGTTTGGAGTTGTACGAAAGTCTTCCACATATCAAAAATATTCTAATTAGGAATAGCCCGACATTTTGTGTGTACGAAGTTCCAATCCTGGATCCTATGGTTCAGCACGATCTAAAGTTGTTGTGAGAAGTGACCTCTAGTAATGGAGTTGACACCGTTTATGCTCAGAACTTCTCTATTTTCCTTTTTCAAGCAATTCCTTAGTTTTCGTTTGATAGACAAAACTAGTCTCAATGAGTCTAGAAAACAGAAGGACATGATCTGATTTTACTCATTCGAATGTCCTTCTAAAGAGTTTGAATCTGAAAATGCATCTCATTGATCCTGATAATCTTGGATCAGAGAAGATTGATCCATTCCAGAAATCGTTCAGTTTCCGAAAGAAGTTTCTCTTCTCTCTGCGTCTTCCACTCTCTCTTTCTCTATTCAAATTCGATTCAAAAAGTACTTTTAAACCTGCAAATGCAAATGTATTTCGTTATCACTTCCCAACTCTTGTGTCTGTTTTCCCCGTTTTCATTGATAACTTGTCGTCGTTGTCGTCTCCTTTTCTTCCATTATACCCATACAAACATTCTCTCTCTCTCCCCCTCTTCTTCTCCCAATTTTCTCTATAAATGTGCATTTGAGCCTTTGAAAGAGAAAGGAAACCTCTTCTTCTCTTAATTGCCAGGTGTCCGCCTTCTTCTTCTCATGCGAAATGATCAATGATTACATCGTCTTCTTCCCACTCTCTCTCTATTCATCTGAAGTGTTGAACGACGACGACGAAACGAGAGAAGTCTGGTTTCTTGCTGTCATCAGATATATCATTTGTTTTTCATCATGTTATCATTCTCAACTTTTTTCGTTGAATTTCAAAGATTACTATTCTTTATTTCACATTCTTTTCGATATTCAGACTCTGGTGACTGAATCACTCGAGACCTTCTGAATCATTCACTTCCATCTGAAACTTCACTTTCAAAGTATTCTCAAAATGCTAATCATTCCCCCTGTTCCTATTATTCATTTCTGTTCTATTTACCCACCTACAAAAGCACTGTAAGTGGTCGCCTCCCGAAGCTCCGCCCACTTTCCCTCTCCCACTCAACTCCGCCCATTTGCTGCTCTATGAGCACACGAGGAATCTCCGTCATTCCAATTCGGCTACTGTCCTATTCTTTGGTGACCGATGTCCAGCGTCTTACCTGTTCAATATTTAGACTGATTAGCTCATGAGATCTAATACTGTCAGGTAATGACGCTGGATTATCTTGTCATTTATGATAAGCAACACAGGTAATTGTTGTATTCTAATTTTTATTGACCTAAATACCGGTGAGACAGAACAAGAAACGGAGGCAGATTTTAGATTGATACAACTAAGAATCTGATACAATTTAGCGGTAAAACAGAACAGAAATGATGTTGATGATGATGATTATAAGAGTAAAGAAAAATGAAATTAAAAAATAACAATACGCCCTATATTAGTGAAACACAATCAAGAAATGTTTACTGACACTTAATAAATATATTTGAACATTTTACTTCTTTTTGTTCTTCTTGTTTGTAGCTTTTCCGGTTGTAACCCAGCCGTCATCTACCTGGAAAAAGATCATTGATATTGTAAAATGAGAAGAAAAAATAGGAAAAGTGGAGTAGGAGACAAGACAATGTGTACATTTGGCTGGTTTCTTCTTACCAAAATAAACACGTGTGTTTGATGTTACGTGCCCCTTATCACCAGACAGATGCTTGGCTCAAAGCCAATAGATCGATTCATTCCTACCTTCTCGGTCTCTTTCTCCTTTTTCCGTCTCTCTGCTTCCATTCTTTCTCGTTTTTCCTTCACATCGTCATGAGACAGAATTGGGGCAGAAGCGAATGAAATCTCTTCAGGTTTTCGAGTTGGAAACCCGAGTCCAGGTGGTGGTGTTAAGACGACATTTTCCAATCCTGGAGGGGGATTATTAGTTGTTGGTGTCTGAAAATACTTCACAGGTGTCAGTTTTGAGCTGGTTGTTCAATTACCGGAATGTTAGAATTCGGCCCCATGCCAAACATTCCTGAGAGTGAAAAAGAAGAGAACATTGATGTCATTGAAGGCAACTTCGGCATATTCCACAACTATAAATTAATTATTGATTAAAAGGTTTAGAGCTATTTGAATTACCGCATCCATTTTCTCTTGGTAGGAATCCTTAACAGGCTCAGCTGCAGGTTCCACTCGCTTTGGAGCAATTGAAGATGTTGAAGCGATTGAAGCTGTTGGAGGAACTGATGGAGTTGGATCGACTGGTGGAGGAGCAGATGGTGTCGGCTCCTGCTTTGTAGACCTTGGGACGTCTTCCTTATTCTTATTCTTCTGAAACAAAATATTTTATAAAAACAGAATAAAATACAACTCATACCTTATTCTTTTTCTGATTAGCTGCATTTTTAGTTACTTCTGATTTCTTCGGTGCGGCCACAATCCATTCGGGACTCTCTTCGTTCGAAGGAGGCGTATTATTAGATGGAGGAGTGATTGATCTATAAAAATAAGTATTATTTTTTGAAAAAATCTTTTCAACTGCGATACCTCTGTGGTAATTCTGGTTCGACTTCGTCGGCAACAGCTATCGACTTCTCTTTCGACGCGGCCGCAACTCTCGCCTGAATCTCCGCCTTCTTACGAGCCCATTCTTCTTTTTTCTCTCGACGCTCTTTCTCAGCCAGTGCTTCTTTGGACAGTGGTATGTCCTGCCAAGTTTCAGTTTCAGCTGAAGTTGATACTTCTGGGGCTGGACCAAGAGATGACCAAACTTCCGTTTTAGGAACAGAAACTTTGTTCTTCTTTTTGTTTTGATTTTTCGTTGCTTTGGAGTAATTGGCTGGCACTGTTACGCTCGAAATAGCTCCGGCTGACTTCTGAAATTGTTATATGAATTCGATTGTTTTCAGAAAGTCATTGCTCACAATTTTGCTGTTCTTACTATTAAGCCAAGAACTATTTGATGGTTGCATCGGCGCAGAAGCAGCTGGTAACGAAGGAAAATCGAACATTCCTGGTGCAGCTGCAGAAGAAGAAGATGAAGCCGATGGAGCTACTTGCTGATCTGTTCTTTGTATCATTTGTATGTTAGATTTCGCAGTTGGAACAACACGGTCGACTGTGTCGAATCGAAGTAAAGAATTGTTGACTTTCACTACAGTTTGTGGAACATCTCTTCTTGAAGATGTATAATCCTCATCTTCCTCTCTAGGAACGCGCTGCCGAGAAGAAGGTTGTCTAGATTTTTGTTGCACTGGAGCAGATGGAGGTGGTTGTCGCTTCTTTACGAGTGGAGGAACTTTAATTCGAAGAGGTGGAGCGGATGGTGTTGAAGTTTCTCCTAATGATGGGAAATGGTCAACTACAGGAGCAGCAGCAGCGGCAGCGGCAGTTGCACTTTTGTTAACTTTGTTCAGACGAGGGAATTCCGAAGAACGAATACTTGGCTGAAAAAATTTTTTAAAAATTTTTTAAAATCCGTTTTCTTTCAGACTTGTTGTCAGAAGCAGCATCAAAGAATAAGATCTTACCGGTGGAGCTTGCGGTGCGAGACTCGGGAAATCTTGATTACTAGGTGTAAATGCAGATCTAGTACTCGTGAAAACTCCTTTACTCTGAGCTGATCGGACAGTAGTAAACTGGCTTGGATCACTTTGAGGATTAGTTTCAACTTGCCGCTGAACCAACGCGATTCTTTCTCGAGGAACCGGCGGAGGAGGCGGTTCGTTGTATCGGAGAGGACCTCGACCTCTGGAAATAAAATTCATTTAGGTAACAGTTCGTAACTTTTTAAAAGTACCTTCCCATTGGTCGCCCAGGGTCTGGAGCTCTTTGTCCAAAACCTAACTCGATGAGGTTTCTCTTTTCAGAGTGTTCATTTGCTCTATGCAAATCAAGTTCGAATTTATTGGCAAATGCTATTCCCATCTGCTTGCACTCTTCGGTTTCACAGATATAGTGATGATCTTTGTAATGCTTTTTAAGTTCATCGTGTTTCCTGAAAACTTTCATGTTATACAGTGATTTCTCAGCCCGAGGCGTACCCGAAGAAGACGTTGGTCATTGTTCCATCCGACTCACAGAACTGACAGAAAAAGTGTTCTTTACGAAGATGACGGTAACGATTCTCCTCATCCAGGAACTTCTGCTCACAGAACAGACATTGAGGATGCCCTTTGAAGCTTTTATCATCGAAATCACCCTGTTTCATGTGTCTCTGGAGCATTTCTCTTGTGTATGTTTTTCTTTCTCTCGAGAACAAATTCAAATTGTCCGTACAAATATGGCAGTAAGATTGCTCATGTCGACTGGCCATATGCTGACGAAGAGACATGAACGATGGAAACTCCAGACGTTCACCATCATCACTGTAAGTTATTTTAATTATTATTGATGACGGCAAGAAGGAGTGCAATAGAACGCTTACGTTTTACAAATTTTGCAGACATGCGCCAAATACTTTTCGTACTTGGTACCAGCCACTTTATTGCTGAATCTTATTCCGAAGCGATATTCATCTGGATGTCCAGACAATTTGAAAGACAGTGGCACTGTTGCGAGGTCTTCATCGAGAGTACAGAATGACAGGATATCAATATCTGCACGGCAAACTGGACAAGTTTTGGAATTACCGAGAATTCGCATTCGAATCACACATTCTGCACAGACAGGATGCCGACAAGAACCAATCTAAAAATTGAGAAGTTAACTTCAAAGAAAATGATTGATTACTTACTGCAAAGACGTCATTTTTCTTGCAACAAATATCACAGTCTACAGATTTTGGACCACATGGAATATCAGAGAAGTTGGTCTGTAATTCGTTAAACTTTAATCAGATACAAATTTTCATCCACTTACATGAGCAGCTGAGATCATTCTCTCGTACTTTTTCATGTCCACTTTTGTAGGTTGTCGAGAATTCGGTGTCGGTCGGGAGGAGTTGGGCTTCTTCGAAGCATTGTTGTTATTCGAACCTAAGAAATATTTAAATTGTTTGAAAACTGTTTATTAAGCTTACCTCCTCTTCCACGATTGGCGTTTGATCCTTGGCCACGACCCTTTGCTTGATTCTGAAAATAAAATTGACGGATACAGAATTTTTTAATACTATCTTACGTTCTTTTTGGCTTCATCTGGCTTTTTCTCGTCAGCCGCGTCGTCGGGCATGGTTAACGGATCCTGAAGAAGGTTTCTCATAATTTGAAAATGACAAATTGTTAAGAAAAAGAAAGAAAAACGACTGTCTTTGAGGGGAATTATTGCACAACATTGGGACAGCATTGCAGTTCTTGATTCACGATAGAGCGCGGTTACATAGCTCTCACATCACTCAAACAACACGTTTGGGAGAAAAGTGACACGATTTGAATCGAAAATTGAAACGACAGGACAGTTAGAAACTGCGAAATTTCGAAATATATTAACAACATAAAACAACCTTACCAAAAGTGATACTCTGGACGGTTATCGCGATTACTTCAGAAACAAATTTACTGAAATGAACGAGATTAGCGGCAGTATGTGGAAAGTAGAACAAATTTAATGAAATAGAAATACCCAGAGCACATCTACCGTTAAGATTAGCTGCAAAACTTAATTTTTTAAATGAGGAACACAAATCGCGCTTTAACGCCTTAGAACAACTAAGAGTGAGTATAATAAACAAAACTCGACTCCTGAAAATTGGCGGAAGAAACTTTGAGAAAATACAGTATCTCTTAAAGGCGCTTGCACAAAACTAGTGATACGGTCTCACAGAGTTTCGTTTTTTTGTTGTTTTTTAAATGATTTTTTTCTATTCGCTACCCATTTCTTTTTTACTTCTTTTTGGTTTTTTCTGAAAGTATGTTTGGCAAACGTAGAATTAGAAGGTAAAAACAACATTTCTTTATTTGAATTAATTTCTATAAGTACAATCTAGGATAAAACGATTGAATATTAGTTTTCAGAAATCTAGTTGGTCGCAATTTATTTGATTTTTGCCAAAATCTCGGCTTTTGTCAGTCGTTTTGTCGTCTTCTTTCTGATAGGCACTGCCTCGAATTGAGGACTGTAAACCTTTCGACATTTGAGTGGTGGCGGTGATGGAGAATCAAGTTCCCGCTTCACGAGATCTTCATCGCACTGAAAAAAATGCATTTGCTGATTGCTTGAAACCTAGAGGTTTATTCCCTGCTTGGAATAGTGGCTCTCGGTTTTACGACACTTCATAAAGCAGAGAGCCATTCGCCTAGATCAATTACCTTAGCTCTTCTCTCTCGTGTTCTGCACCGACTTTGCCCTCCATCTGCTAGATCTGAAATGCTATTCTTATTACAAAATCATCAAGTTTGGTGAACCTTTCTCATGCCCCTCCTCATGCTTAATCCTGGCCGACAGCTGTCGGAACACCGCACTGCACACAGAGCACGACAGCTCTTTAAGTTTATGCTCGTGGCGCACGTGCTCGTGGAGCTCCTGAATCCAAATAAATGTGAGATTGGATGAAATACTTTTGTTTCTCTTACTCGGCTGTTTTTGAACTTCAAACCCAAACATTCTTCGTAGGGGCACGATTTTTTCGATTGAAGGTGCATTTTGATATGCTTCTGAAGACCAGCTTGTGTCAGAAATTGTTCATGACATTGCGAGCACTCAAAGTGATCCATATGTTTACTAAAAATCATTCAAAAATATATCTCAATACTTCACTTTATACATACCCATGCTCACTCATCATATGTTCAGCAAGAACAGATGCTGCGGAGTAAATTTTTCCGCATATAGTGCACTTACAAGAAGGACATGATTTGTGCAACGTTTTACATCCCATATGGTACTGAAACAGAATATTATGATTCCTAACTTAGTTGTGATAAAACCTGCACAAAATGGTTTTGAAGATTGTGTTTGAGCGTGAACATTCGATCGCATTCATCACATTGGTATTCCTTGTGTCGAAAACGGCGAAACCTGCAACTAGTTCGATCATTTTCGGATGTCTGTCAATCATTTTTTACTTCTGCCGTGTCGACTCTTTTTTCGGTAAAGTTGCATCGTCACTATCGTCGTCGTAGTCTCCTATACTCAAGGCACCGTAATCGTCAGACGGCTGAAATCATCAATTAACAAATTATTTAATTTTTCGAAGGTATTACATGAAAACTAGAGGATTCTCCTCTCTCCAACGATAATTCTTCGTCTCCATTTCGATAGTTTCCGATGTAGGGATCATCTAAAGAAAAAGTGCTGGATAAGAATAAAAAAGAAGGAAAGGAGCAATCTGGAAATTGTTGGAAAACCAACAAAATTATCTCTCGCATGGTTGCTTCTCTTTTCTTTTCCGAGAAAAGATGAGCTTCTTTTTTTCTTCTCCATTTTCCCGGCCTATGTATAAATTATATCGCTCTTCTTTCTCCATTCTCTAAAGATTCTCATTCTTTTCAAACTTTGTTCTCTTCCATATCCATCTTAATAGCGACTGACCTTTCTGTTCCAAGGACGAGTTGATCGTTCCGTCGGAACTTTTCGACAGGTCGTTTACCACCAAAATCTCGCCACGTTTCGCTAAATTCTTTTTGTTTTCGTTTATTTCCATGTTGAAATGATTCCACCCAGCCCCAATTATTCATTTTTCGTTTTATCATTCGTGGATTTACGAGTTCACGTGAATTGAATATTTCCAAGTTCACGGGTTTGCGGATTTTTCACCAAGGCCGCGCCATGCGAGCGGTTGACACACCCTTCGTGCTAGCCCCTCTGGTGATGACGTCACACTTTTATGTCAATAAATCTGCCGAAACTGGAATTCTCACATTTTATGAAGCACAAACTCAAAAAATTTTAATTACTATTTTCTTAAAATTTTTCCAAGTGAATAACTTAACTCTGTTTGCTTGTTGTTGATCTACTCTTTAAACAGGGCGTTTTCGCTTACTTATCAGTTTTCTTTTCAGAACCTCGGTTATCAGCATGAACGACTAGCAGGATGAGCACAAATACAAATGATATCGATGTGACTCTTGTTGATTATTTTGCCGTTGCCGGTTACGATCCAGATATAGGACTTGTGGTAATTTCTATTTGAAGTTAGAAAAATTGAAAGAAAAATTAAATAAATTTTGGCAAATAAACCAAATGTACTGTATTACAAATCAAGAAAAAAATTAGTCGCCGATAGAATTGATTTGGAGACAGAGATAAAAGCACTGCTCGATAAAAATCTTTACAATTTTCTCGAAAAGCAAAGTTTCTAAAATTAAAAAAAATTGAATTATAGGTTGATACCAAATATGATCCATGCCACACACCAGGTGAATCACCTGGAAGTTCTTCTTCGGCATTTCGACCACCACTTCAACGATCTTTTGTGGCCAGAATAATTCATCATTTTCCTCAACGAAGGCCTGGAAATCCATTTTCTGATGATATTCTCCACGTTTGTTAGAATTGAAACTTTCAAATTCATTTATCAGATTTTTCAGTTATGCATGCCAAGAGGACTTCGATTTTATACGGAGAAGGATGTTCCTAAAAAGCCGATGGTTCACACATTTGCAAATATAAAAGAAGATGGTTCTCGCATAAATGGTACTGCAATCACGTTCTATGAAGAGGTGAAAGATGTTGCGATTTGTGAAGCAATGGCTCAATTACAACAAGATCATGTTAGAGAAATCACTGCAAGACACAATGGAATCGTGGAGAAACATCAGAGGGTACATCATCCACCAGGAACTGTTTCAGGTAAGTATTTGTCCGAATGACGCTGAAAAAATATAAAATATATTCAGGAGGAACACACACATTGCCGAGAAATCGAAGAGATCGAACGAAACGAATCTCATATTATGAAGGTGGAGGACATAATTCACTTTTTATGTGAGTTCTTCCGATACGCAAGTAACAAAATTATTCTCAAAAAATATTTGATAACTTTTTCGATCCACTTTAGCCCTGGATTTTTTGAGAACAAAAGTCAAGTTCCGAACAGAAAAAGAGAATTCGTGTCAAAAAAATCGACAAATTAGCAGCAATTTTGTAACAATTTTTGTAGAATATGTTTGTATAACATGGTCATTTCAATATTTCAGGTCTCGCACAATTTGCGTGCTCTCCCGTCTTCCTCTTGTTAATTCAACAAGTGCCCTTCTCACTGCTTTTCATAAAATAATCGCGTCGCCGACATCACCTCATCTTCCACTTGAATCGTACATTTACTGGTGTCTCTATGAAGTACCTCTACCATCTCCTAGCATGACTCTCAAGGTTTCTATCTCGTTTTTCTCTACAATAAAAACATTTATATTTTCAGATTCCACTTCTAGACACAACACTGGTTGTTCAACGTCCGGGTCCGAAGGAACTCCCGTTTTTCGATGATTCAATTGGAAGTATTTTCGATTATCTTCCTGTTGAAAAGTTTATTCGTCTCTTCTCTTGTTTTCTTCTGGAACATCAAATTCTATTGTGTTCGAAGGATCTTTCTCGTCTGATGACAGTCTGCGAGTCTCTATTAGCTTTGTCTTTTCCATTTCGATGGCAAATGACCTACGCTCCAGTTCTTCCATACTCGAAACTTGACTTTTTCGAAGCTCCAGTCCCGTACGTAATGGGATGGTACTATGAAGATACTGTACCGGAAGAGTTGTTTCAAAGCAATGTTTGTGTTGTTGATTTGGATACGGGACGATCAGAACTTCCAGAAGATGTTCCTGTGTTTCCTGGTGCCCGCCAGTTGGCCAATGATATTAAAAATGCGATAGATAGGCTAGCTGGTGCCGAGAAGATGTTAACCTCCGCGACTACAGTACGTGGAGAGCTTGAAGATATAGCAGAAGGAGGCGTTAAAATGAGAAAAAAGAACAAGCGACCAGAAGATTGGGCTGCGAAACGAATGAGTAGATCGTTCGACTTGGAAGACGGAAGTGCAATGAGTGAAGAGCTCAGTGGTAAGCTCATTTTCAATTTGTCTTTCAGTTCCCGTTAAAAATTTCTTTCAGAATTAGGAATGATTCGTCGTCCTTCTCGAACTGGGCTTCAACCACTGCCACTAGAAAATGTGCTCAGAAACAATTCTACACTTGCGAGAGTTGCTGAAATTGCTCGGAGAGCTGGTGTTGTTGTAGATGTTGGAAATATTGAAACAGAATTCGCTGGTGCCCAAAATCTCGATTCTCCAGTCGCCCGGCACTATTTTGTGGTATGTGTTTTTTCATGAATATTCAATGAATCCACATAACCATTGACTTGCATTGAGAGTTATTGTTTTCCATCACTTTATTTGCAGGATGCCAAAGTTAACAATGCAATTCGAGAATGTGTACTCAATCGTTTCGTCGAAATGTTCTATTCCTACGAGCACTTTGTCATTGGAGGTCAAGGATGTGATGATCGAGACGCTTATGAAGCTAATCGCGAGAGTATGGCCAGTTTTGACAAAGCCTCATTCCTCTCTGACCAGCCAGACAGCCATTTGGCATTTCTTGCTGCTTTTCTGGAAACACAAATGTTTACAACTTTCATCGACTCGAAAATCCTTTCTCAATGGGAAACACCAGATGAAGGGGTTGTTCTTTTCGATAATCGAATTTCCGTCATGCGAGATCTGCTCGGAGTTTCAATTGTCCGTACACCAACTTATGAAGCAACTCCTCTTTTTGCTGCCACAGAAGATTTGATTTCAAAACGAGAAGAGACGACAGACTACGTGGTTCCAGCACCTCATCCGCTTGCTGGAGCATTCCCTGTTCGATACGAAGGGGCTTGGCCAGTTCATCAATTGAATACAACTCTGCTTGATGGAGCAAATCTCATCAGTCCTGCTCCATCGCCTTGGCGTCAGAGATATCCGAGGTTACGTTCACAAAAGGACAGTTCAAATGGAAACTCAGGATCACAGTCGGCTCGACCAACGAGTGTTTATGGAGGTGCAGGATTGATGCAAGTAGAATCAAGTCAGCAGATCGCACAACAGCAATATGCATTCGTACAACAACTACTGAAAGAGACTAAAGGTAAAACATCTAAAAGATTCTGGAGGTATGGGGAATTGAACCCCAGCCCTCTCCCATGCTAAGGGAGCGCTCTACCACTGAGCTATACCCCCGCACGTCTCAACTAGATTCTGATTCGTTCAAATTGAAACATTCCATGCCAATTCTTTTGAATCTTTCCGCGCTGGCAGAAGCTAAAACCTGATTATTTGCCTTCCGCGCGGAATCATTTTCATTCTTCACACTCTCCGCAACGAATCAAAAACATTGCCGCGGCGCCCTTTTTCTCACTACACTCATAAAATGAATGCCACAGAATCAGGTTGAGACGCGCGGGGGTATAGCTCAGTGGTAGAGCGCTCCCTTAGCATGGGAGAGGGCTGGGGTTCAATTCCCCATACCTCCAGAATATTTTTTTGGATCGTATTGTAACTAGAATAATTTCAGCCAAGACAAAAAGAATGCTCGTGGACAAAATGGGAAAGGAAGCAGTGAATTGTGGTCACCTGGATCCAACTTTCTCAGGAGTGGAAGAGAACACGCTCGTCGCTTCATTTTGTGATCTTTTAGAGAGAATTTGGGCACATGGGTTGAAGAACAAACATGTAAGAGTTATTACTTACAACGTTTTTTCTCATATACTGTTTTAGGGTAAATCATCACTCTGGAATTTCGTGCTTCAGCATCAGGATTTCGAAAAACCTGGATTAACAACAAGAGCATCCTCTACCTCAATGCTCACTCCAGGTATGAAGCTATATGGTTTATAAAATTCATCTTGTTCACTCCTCATGATACTCTTAAATGTCTTCTTTCTCCTTATTCTTAAACACTTTTCCTTCTTCTCTTCTTATCACACTTCTATTTATTCAGCGTTAGCGTGGCTCGTCTTGAGACGAAAAATCGAACGTAAGAAATCTACAATAAACAAGCGGTGAAAAAATTGTGTCGGCGTGAACCGAAATGGCGCTTTTTTATCTTGGCTGGAATTGGGCTGTTATTGATATCTCGCGAAGCTTTCAATATCTTGAATTTGATTGATATGTATTGTGGTTCGAGTTTATTCAGTTAAATTTAAAATTTATTGAAACCTAAATTTTCTCTCGAAACTGTTTCGTAAATATCGTGTTGTGATCTCTTTTCCCGAGTGTAGTCCATTGCAGAAATACGCGGAAGCCGCGCTCCATCCCTTCCTCCTGTGCCTCCTCACAGTCGCCGTGGTGTTCCAATAGACGAAGTTCCAGCTCCGATCATATTATCTCCTCAGAACAATACAGATGTGCTCACTGCTATCAGTGATATTGTCGATTCATTTCGTGGAGCACAAGAAGAACCATGGAGTAAATCACTGCTCCGTGCTGCCACCTCAATCGTTGAGAAATACAAAAATGGAGAGAAGGACTCAAATGGAAATCCATTAGATAACAACTCAAGTCTACCCCGGTCGTCTCGTTATCCAATCCCTCACCCGTCAATTGCGCGAGCTCGAAATCAATCTGTTGAGCCATCTGGTTTACCATCTGGGAAGACTATGAAGAAATCAACTAGTATTGGTGGTCAGTGTTGTGATTTCATTTTCGAATGCATGCGATTTCTGTTCTAACAATATGCATTCCACTAAACTCCAAAAACTCTATGCCAAATACACTTACTGGAAAAAAGTGTGCCGTAACGCTTCCGAGTACCAACTCGGCTGTCCGTCCATAAAAATCCAAGTCCCCTCTGTGTGTAACTGATTGGTATTCGTTTGGAAAGAAGCTTACATGTCTTGGGTGCTGCTCTAACACTTCATTTCCAGCGGTTTTAGCTAATCACAAAATTCTTCAGATTTCACGAATCCGTCATGGAATGGATCTCAAACCGATGTATCAAATCTTGGTGGATATGCGAGTGTTGAGGGATCACCTCGAAAAGTTCGATCGCAAAGTCGAGCTAGAAGTCCAGACGGCGCAAGAGTCGTTTTATCGCCTCTTCCTACTCATGTCGCCTATGATTTGAAGTAACGAC
Organism: Caenorhabditis latens; assembly: GCA_002259235.3. Lineage (NCBI taxonomy): Eukaryota > Metazoa > Nematoda > Chromadorea > Rhabditida > Rhabditidae > Caenorhabditis > Caenorhabditis latens. The sequence continues at coordinate 12,180,387 of CM056093.1, read as the reverse complement.
TAATTTATTTAGTTTAAAACTAATTTCAATTGTTACAGAAACGTGCTCCGGATGACTGAAATCAAAACAGACATTGGATATGCTCGTGCTTTCGTTCGTCTAGCGCTCGAACGAAAACTTCTTCATAAACATTTGGGAGCGTTGTTGAGCAATTCGCGAGTTCTGAGGTTTGGTCTTTTCCTTTTCTTGACTTTTTTGTTTGAGCAAACTGTAAAGAAAAAAACAATTGTTCTTTGCAGAGAGCTATACAAACCATACGCATTCGTTGGCACTGACGAGGAGAAAGAGCAGTTCCTGTACTATATACTAACTCTGAATGCAGCTCAATTCAGATGCTTTACGAATACTTTCACCAAAACAAGTATGGTTTTAGTCAAGAAAATGCAAATTTTTATCACGAATTTTTGCAGAAATGGATTATCAAGTAGTAATAGTAACAGGATCTGGTCGTGGAGCTATTCCAGCCATTTGGGTTACTGTAGAAGGAAGTCTAAGCTCAACACCACCAATAATGCTCAAGCCGAATACTCCATTGTTCAAATTTGATGTAAATTCAGATTTCATCCATCAGAATGGCTTTTGAGTAACACTTTTTCAGCACAAAAATCTTGGAACATTATCAACACTACGAATCGGTCATCAGCAAAGTGAAAAACCGGTGCAATGGTTCCTTGAATACGTTCTGGTTCGAAATGAGATAACTGGACAAACATACAAGTTTCCATGCTCAAAGAAGTTTGGAGAGGATCGATGGTTTGGAAATGGAGAAGATATAACTCTCGAACGAATGCTTGTCGCGGAACCATTCATAGAATATGATGGAAATGATAATGGAGTTATTGATCGAGAAGAGCCATGCTCGCCAGCAAGGACCCGTCGGATGAGTTCTAGAAGTCAGACACCACAAAGAGATCGAAGCCCTTCTAATGGTCGATTGGCTGAATCTGGTTCTCGTAATAGAAGTAAGTGAATTGTTTTTGATTTCAGTATTTGACTGAGTAGTTTTCAGAAACAAAAGTCAGTGAAGTTGAGCACATTCTTGTTGAAGCAGTGAATGCTCTTGTCAAGTATTTCTGCTCAGAACGAAAAGTAAAGAGCGAGTTAGCACACCTGCTTTGCGGACAGAATGGACTTGTATTGGCGATCGAACAAGCATTTCAACTCGGTAGACAAGAATCTCTTTTGAAGTATTTCAGAAACACTTGCCCTTGGGATTATATTGGTATGTGTTTCAAAACCTGATATTTAAAAATTGTAAATTTCTAGAACGAGTATGTTCCTGGTTCTTTGAATTGTGCCGTAAAAAGGAAGTCGATAAATTGCCCAAAGAGCAGAAAACGATGATTCATCATACATTGAGGTTTGTTTTCATATTCTAGAGTCATTGTATGGTTTTCATCCATTGCGCAAATTCGTTTCATCTCCTCCTTAATTTACAAGACGATGAGTGAAGAACCGATTGACGGATCCATTCTTCGTTTTCTCCGTCGCTATTGTTTCTGACCGAAAACCCTCAACGCATCTCCATTTTTCAGATTGTATCGAAAAATCGACGCGAAGACTTCACTTGGCAAAGACGGAAAATTCCACGTGTTTGTGCTTCTCTCCATCAGGTTTGTCTTCACTCATCTCCTCTTCTGCTATGGTCATCCTTTCTGGATCCTTATCGCTCACCGCCGCGCGAGTTTTTCACTTCATTTAGGTTTCCACCTCTATGAAATGAAGGGCAGCCTGTTCAGATTTGCGCAGCTGTCATACGTATTGAAATTCTTTCCCTCCTCTGGACAATCGAACGTCCTTTTACAGGCGCATTAACCTCTATTCTATAGTGTAAAATGATATGGAATGTGGGGAATCAATGTATGACAAAGTGTCACCTGATTTTGTAGAGTATTTCACTCGATTTTCTTTCCAAAATCTCAAAAACACTTGAAAAAGACGCGGTAAATCAAAATCGTCAATCGATTTTTTATTTTGCTTTTTGAAAACATATATTGTCAAAATATACCGACTTCGATAACTTTTGACACGTATTTTCGCGCTTCTTCTCTGCTGCTTCCATCAAAAACAGTTATTTTTCCAATTATTTTCTTGATGCATTTCCAGAGATCATATACTACCCGGACTTCTTCCACTCATGCGCTATTCTCCAGTCACAGCTGACATGTATAATGAACCGTCGTTCCTCCGAACCCCTGCTCATATGACTTATTTTGCCAAATTGATGTATTCCTTATCCGAGTATAACATTATTATTGACCCGAGTCTCACCTATGGAATATCCTAATTCCCTGTTTTTCTTTCATATCTTTTCTAGTAATTAGTAGATTTTCACTCTTTTTAGTTTAATAACATCTGGACATATGCCTTCCCGGTTACTGTTTCTCATTTTCTGTATTTTTGAAATCCCCGTCTTTTACCATCTCTCAGTGCCAATTTCCTTCTTGACTTCCAAAAATTAGCAGCAATATTCATGACAACTTACTTCTTTTTGTATAACGTATCTGCTTTCCGTGTGCTATATTTCCTATCCTTTCCTCACAAAATTCTATCAGCATGGCCATTAAAATTGCCATAAATTGATCCTTCTTTCTTGTGAATAGCCTCTGATTCCTTCTTTTCTACGTTCTCACCTCTTTTCTTGTTTCTTGTCGTTTGTATATAAATACCGCCTTTTTTTATTTCGTAATCGGTATTTTGGTTTTGCTCTATACGGTCAGTTATGCCCGTCTTCATGTTTTTACCTTTTCCCACTATCCCATTTCAGCTTAATTAAATCTTCAGATGACGTCAACGCAACAGTCACCGTTTCCTTTACGGGTTCTTTCCGCAGTGTTTTACGGAGTTGTTTCTGTGCTGATTGTGTTTGTTAACAAGATTCTACTTACTAACTATAAGTAGGTTTCAAAGATTTCAATTCTACTCCATAGAACTTCCTTATGTTTGTATGAAACAACGTACCGTTGAAATTCAGATTTCCATCGTTTCTGTTCGTTGGAGTTGGTCAGATGATGGCTACAATTCTCATCCTCTTCCTTGCCAAACTTTTCCGAATCGTGCAATTTCCATCTCTCGATTCATCGATTCCTCGGAAAATAATGCCACTTCCTCTTCTATATTTCTTCAATCTGATCTCAGGACTCGGAGGAACTCAAATGATAAAGTTTGTTTCTGAAAAGAATAATTAAATTAAATTTCTTATGTTTTATAGCTTACCAATGTTCACAGTACTTCGTCGTTTCTCTATTCTGATGACAATGATTTTAGAATATTATATTTTGGAGTGAGTTGAGAACAACATTTTTCATAATTTATACTTATATTTTTCAGTGTGAAAGCATCGAAAGCCGTCAAAATTTCAGTCGGATTGATGATTGGAGGAAGTTTCATCGCAGCAATTTATGATCTCTCATTTGATGCTGCCGGATATACAATGATCCTAATTAACAATATATGCACAGCAGCATTGGGAGTGTATACAAAGCAGAAACTCGAAGCAAAAGTGAGGAATGAAAAAAGAAAACGAGGAGAAAGTGTGATATGTGTTTCTATCTTTTTCGGAGAAAAGAACTGGCGAAAACCATAAAAGAGAGAGAACGCATAGGAATGAAATCGATTTGTGTGCTTTTATTATTCGGAAAATATAGTTCTTTTGGAACGGTTCGCAGAGTGCGCTTCACTTTCTCGTGTTTCATTATCAAATTGCTTTTAGAAAACGAGCTCAAACTCAATTCTTTCAGGATCTTGGCAAGTATGGTCTCATGTTCTACAACTGTCTCTTCATGCTTCTCCCAGCTCTTTGTGTCGTCCAATACACTGGTGATCTGGACCATGCGTACGCATTCATGCTCTCCGACTCGATGACGTCATCTGTCTGGGCCTGTTTCATTCTTTCCTGCATCTGTGGATTCGTTCTCAACTACTCACTCGTTCTGTGCACTCATCACAATTCAGCGTTGACAACAACTTGTGTCGGTCCTATCAAGAATCTCTTTGTCACGTATGTAGGAATGTTCTCAAGTGGAGATTACGTTTTCCAATGGGCAAACTTCACTGGTATCAACGTCAGGTATGATTAAGGAAAAGTGTTGGATTGAACTAATTCAGGATAATTTCAGTGTGTTCGGAAGTATTCTCTACACCTACGTGACATTCCGCTCAAAGTCCACTACAATTTCTTACAAACCACTTCCAATGACGATGCCATTAGATGTTCATAAACCACGGAAATAAGCTAGAATGTATGTACTAATTATCCTATCTTATTCAATTTTTTCATTCGTTATTTAGCATAATTCATGTCAAATGTATTCTCAACCACTTCATAGCTTTATAATGCATTTTTTCTCCTCATTCATTGTCGAATGCTCACCATTTTCCTGTGTTATCAACATTGCCTTTTCCACCGTTTACCGAGTTTTCTCCCCTACTACCCAGTTTTTCTCAAAATCATTGTGATGCGTTTTTGTGCTTTACTAATAACAATTTTTAAGGGAATCTATTTATTTCGTGTGAAAAGAGGAAAGAATTTGGTTACATTCGTGAAAACTCAGGTGAAGGAATGAATAGCGATGGAAAGCGATGGAAATCTCTTTGAGAAAGGGAACGACAGAACGGAAGAGGATGAGGAGTGATGAAAGAAAATGTTAGAAGTCGGCGTTGTGTCTCAAAGGCTCATCCGAATCCGCCGTCGCACCTTTTCTTCTCTCCATCTGAACATCCAGTCACTTTGTTGAACCTAAATGAATTTCGTTTCTAAACTATCACTAAAATATGCTCCAACGCTAGTGGTAAGGTGGAACTGCGTCAGATTTAGTACGAGAATGACAATAAGGGAGAGGTTCTAGTTTCTGTGTTGCCGAATGATTTTAGAAACCATGTTATGGGTGTTATAGATGAGATGTGATCAAAATCGGTGTTTCGGTTCCGTTTGTGAAAAAATGGCAGCGCGGATACAGTTTTTTGTTGTAAACTGTGGTTTGTGTAGAATCTGATAACTTTTCGATTAATGTACTTCAAAATTTCTCGATCACCAGAAGTTCTCACCAAGAGAATCAATTTATTTCAGATGAAAAAAAGGAAGAAGACAACTGGACGATTGATTACAAAACAGGAACGGAACGAAGGAAGTGATAGAAAAAACAGCTCACATTGCATTGAAAAGTTCATTTTCTCGTTTTTAATCACCCACAACACATCAAAGATAAAAACAAAACGATTTTTTTTTAAAGATTGAGGTGAAAGTCAAAGAAAAGGAGAACAATCATTTCATACACTTCAGTTTGAAATGCATTTCTGTATTAGAATACTTCCACATCAAAATATCAAAGCACTATTTCCAGAAGTTTGAGATAAAAGTAAATTAAAAATGGAGAGATGACAAAATCTGTGGTTTGAAAATTCAGTAATGCCTATGAAAATAATAAAATATTTGGCAATTACTAAACCAGTGAAACCTTGAGAAATGGAAGGTAGAAAGTGAACAGAAAGATATTTCATCAACCTAGTTTTGGCCACACCACCATTAGAAACGTGCAAATTGGAGGCATGAAATCAAAAACATGACGTTCCAATTTGATCGTGGCACTGGTTCCGTCACTTCTCGAAATATCATATACTCCATTCAGTTCATACGAGTAAGTATCCCATATCGTTGATTTCCTGAATGCAATTTGATTTTAGTATTGCTATACAGATTGAGTATGTAACAAGTTCTCTAAACACAGAAATTCTTACAATAGAGACTTTTTGAGGTTCAGTACAAGACTCGTTGAGCACGATTGCTTCATAGTCCAGCACACTTGACTTATTGTTTTCACTACAATTGCAGAAATATGTCTTCTATAGCTTCAGATGTCTTAGAGGGAAACGATGAAATTTCAGACAAAGCTATCATTAGAGCAGAAAAGATCTAATAATAAGTGCTATGCTTTGGTTTAAAAAATTATATTTGATTTTGGAAAACAAATGGTAACTGGGAATATTGAAGGAGTAACACTGCACGTATTTTTTCAAAGTTTCAGAGATTCATTAACTCAACTGTAGAAAACCGAAAAAGAGCAGTATCCAAAAAGTAATCGTTCATGTCAATTCTTGTACTGCATTCCGTCCTCGAAGAGTATAAGCACTCTGAGAGGAGGATTTACTCACTGAGTTAGACCGGGACTGGTTGAGTAATGATTTTCGATATAAATTACTTACGCAGTGAATACTCGTTTCACATTGTCATCTCTTTCTTCAACTTCAATTCCATCAATGACCAGACGATTCATTTGTTGGACGTCTGCATAGAACGACTCCAGTCTCGAATGGTTCCCATTCAGCCAACTCTTTAATCCATATCTATCCATATCTGTGAACGAAGTGTATCTCATATATATTGACTTGAAAGTTGAAGAAAGTATATAATCCATTGTAATCCATCTTATCGGATACGTAAAACTTTTTCCGTATGCTTCAAAACGATCCAAATCAAGAATCCTGCGAATGAATGGTTTCAAATCCTTTACGACAGTCAGTTGAAGAGATAATGTTCGCATATTAACTTTCAATCTATCAAAAAACAATTCCAATCCATCCTCATTTGTTTCAGATCCATTGAAGAAGAAGTTCATCGGATATGGTATTCGCCTATTGAGCCATTCCACTATTGTGTTGACTTTATTCAGAGAAAAGTTCGAACTCAAGTATATACCAGCAATGTTATTGAGATGGTATAGGTCAAAGATGTAGTCAGCCCAAGTGAGAGACAATTGCAAACTTTTCTCATCGACATCTCCTGACCACTTATTCATATCGACTATATCCCTTATATAATTCTCTCGTTTTTCAAAATAATCTTCTGCGATATGACAGTTACCCAGTGTGAACTTTCCAGGAGGGGTGAAAGAAACAACAGGAAGGTCTTTTGCAAAAGAAATCCGAATCTCGAAACGGAAAAGATTTGAAGTCTTAATGATGGAGCTACATTTCTTTGAAACGAATGAAAACTCAAGTCTGAATTAATGTTAATTATAGAAGAAGAATAGTTATTTCAAACCTACATTTCTCGTTGTTTAAAATTTGAAATCACATTGTTTAAAACTACATAAGGAAGTTTTAGAAGAGCAAATGGTGGGGATTCTGGAGTTTCATCCATTGGTATTGAGGTCAAGACGATGAATAGGGTAGAGGCACAGGAATCAATATGTACAGACAGTAAGAATGGAGAGTATACAGAATACGATAAAATCAATATGCACCGGTCACTATTGAAACAATTGGTCGTTGACTTCACCAGAAGGCAAGTTGGCTCAATAGGCAAAGAATGGTCCCAACTGCAAAGAATGGTCCCAAAAAATAAAAGAATAGTCCCAAGGAATTGAATGGTCCCTACCGCAAAGAATGGTCCCAACCGCAAAGACTGGTCCCATAATTTTGGCTACTTTCTACTCATTTACTACTTTATAGCAATACTCACTTTTCACCATTCTCTTAGGCTTAGGTTTCTTAGAAGATTGGAAAACAATTGACAAATACGATTAATTACCGGTTTTGACAATTTTTCCCAATTTCTAAGAAACCTAAGAATGGTGAAAAGTTTTTCGTATCAATTTTGAGGGACCATTCTTTGCGGTTGGGACCATTCAATTCTGAAATTCGTGTCTCCCAAATTTTTGGGACCATTCTTTGCGGTTGGGACCATTCTTTGCCTATTGAGCCGGCAAGTTTCTGGATCGGATGGAGAAGACCAGAGAGCTTTATAACGCATTTTTTCTCTATATTCATCGTCTAATGCTCACCATTTTCCTGTGTTATCAACATTGCCTTTTGCACCGTTTACCGAGTTTTCTCCCCTACTACCCAGTTTTTCTCAAAATCATTGTGATGTGCTTTACTAATAACAATTTTTAAGGGAATCTATTTATTTCGTGTGAAAAGAGGACAGAAGACATTTGGCTTGAAAAGAGAAAAAAAGACAGAACGAGTAAAGTAAGGCAGAAGAACTGGAAGACGGATGACGCGAAGTTAAAGATTGAGGCGTCCCTCTCTCATCCGAATTTCTGAGACCCGCCGATGCGCCTTTTCTTCATCCCATCTTAATATCCATCTGGAGATCCATCCGCTATGAAGAACCTAAATGAATTTTGTTTCTAAATTATCTCAGATCAGTTCAATTTAAACTTACTTGTTGCGCCGTCAACCGGTCTTTCTCATCAAACTTCAGTAATCCTTTCATCACATCAATCATATCGTGGGGATTGTTTTTTGGCATTGTTACTTTCCAACTTTTTTCATTTTGCCAATATTTCCAATCCTTATGCTGGTGGTTAAGTGGCAATTTCCCCGTTGTCATTTGGAACATGACCACACCCCCTGCCCAGATATCAGTGGCTAACGAGTATTTCTTCATCAAGAAACGCTCTGGACTCATATAGGCAACAGTCCCGCAGAACGTGGTGGCTCTGAAAAAAATCTTGTCTATTCACTAGCTTTTACAATTGCATGCCATGAAAAAAACAAAGCATCTTCTTTTTTAGAATACTTACTCGAAGTTCGTGACTAATCCCATATCTGCCAGCTTGTACAGTTTCTTGTTTCCGCTTTTGACATGGTACAGCAGGTTCTTTGGCTTGATGTCCCTGTGCACCAGCTTTTTTCCTGCCAAATACTGCAGTCCTTTAGATATGTCCTTCATAACTCTTGCACTTTCTTCTTCATCAATGCATCCTTGTTCTTTTAGCAGATGTGTCCATCATCAACTCCATGTGCCCATCATCAACTCCATGTGCCCATCATCAACTCCATGATGATGTACTTCCTGGTGCCATCAGACATCACATCGATACAGGATACAACGTTTTTATGAGAAAAAGTCCAGTGGTGGCTTAATTCTCTTTCCAACAAGAACTTCTCGTTCAGCGCCTCCTTATTTTCCAGAATCTAAAACAGGAAATTTGAAATTACATGTATACCGGGCTGTCTGCTTCGCCTTCGGTGGATCATCCACCTGGATTCCCCCCAAAAACATGCGAATTCGTCTACCCGCGTTCCTTATCCTGCCCGCTTGTCCGTGTGGCCCAGTCGGTTATAAACACCGATAAACCGCTGGGAATCCTATATGTGATAGTGTCAGAATAGCATCCTATATGTGCCCATGAATGAAAAGTGGATCGCGCGTGTGACGCATATTTGTGGCCGTTTTCTCGCTGTATTGTCCGCGCCTGTACCCATGCAGCTCCCATATACAGTACCACCCAAAAGTGTTTTAAGTTATCGTTTTTTGGTCATAAAATGTTTCAAATAAGTACGATTGACCTTAAACTTTGGGAAAGCATTTATTGTAGATATTTTATGAAATCCGCAGAAGATTTGAAAAATGTCATATTGAAAAAATGAAAATTGAAAAATTGAAAAATGCCATATTTTCTTTTAAATGACCGGTGAATCAAAACCAGTTAGTAGAAACACTATTTATACAAGTTTCATGTTAGATACAGCTCAGTTCTTTATTTTTTATGTACTGGTCAGCAACTCTAGACATGGTTTCCAGGTATCCCGAACCGGTAAAGTTTGGTGGTTGAGACATTTCCTGTTTTGAAGTTCAAATTAACTGTAAAATAGTGAACATTTGCGAAAAATAGTATCTAGAGTTGCGGACCAGTACATAAATAAAAACTTGGTCTTCCACTTTTTTCTAGTGAGAATCAGGACGATTCCAAACAGTGTGAGTGTCCCGGGAAGCACTTCCCGGGAAGTGATGTTTATGGTTGGAGAAAGGGAAAATGGAACAAAGAAATGGAAGTTTTAGGTTATTTCAGGTATCACAGAAAGATGTCAGCGGTCGACAGATAGGATACAGCCCATTTATCGCGTTTTCTGTGTAATTATGGAGAGGGAGAACTCACTTGTACAGCATAGGAAAGACCAGTTTTCTTCGATTTGGCCTCCTTCACAATCCCAAAATTTCCTTTGTCTATATTCTTTATAACTTCGTATGAATCCGTGAAGATGGAGTGATTACTTGGAGCATCATATTTCTTTTTCTCCAACTCGCGTTCGTGACGTTTGTTGTCTTCAATTCCTTTTTTCAGAAGTTTATCTTTCTGTACGTTTCCTTTTGCCCTCTTATACTTTTGTCTCAAAGTCTCCGACGCTTTTTTGAATTCATTTTTTTCTACACTGTAAACACATTTTAAGTTTCTTGACAAAAGCGGAAAAACGCTTACCAAATGTTTCCATATTGGAGTACCACACTACTTCCATCGGAGGTAGCTATCAGTTCTCGTCCAAGTTTCGTGAAGATGTGAGGGTGACGTGGATGGGCATGCCAGCGATGGAAGTAATTCGTGCTGTCAACTTCATATTTGTTTCTTCCAACAATCCCCAAATAACAGTTCTTCTTTGAGCTGAAGAGGAAGCTATAGGGCTCCCGAAAGTCTCCGAATAGGAGCCCTACACATTTATGCTCATTCGAAAGGGTCAATCTGAAAAATATTGGTTTTCATGTTTTCAATCCTTTCACGAAACGTACGGGTGCTGTGGAATTCCGTTTGATGCATTGATTTGGATAATTTTCTGATGTTCTTGAACAATGATGTCTCCAAGGTTGCAATACAAGTTTTGAACTGCTGCATAACCACTTAACGTTCAAACAGGATTTTCCATTCTCTTGTCTAACATCTGAACTGATCCAGAACTGGTTCCTACGGCAATTTCGAAGCTGCTGAAGGGATTGATTTTCGTGATGGTTCTTTCTGCCTGAAAAAATAAATAGTATATGACGGAAATCTATCTACAACACAGAGCAGAAGCGACGCCACCAACTGAGAATCTCCGGAACGGTGGTTTTTATTAGACAGCACGAAAACAAAGACACTAATTATAGTTGTATCCTCACTAGCTGAATAAAGTCGAGAATTTCACTGTGGAACTTTTCAGCTACAGTATCTTCCAAAAATGCAAATGAGCTGATGAGAAGTGAAGAAAACGAGTCAAATGGAGTGGGAAGCCAAGAATTTTTAAATTTCTATTTTTCTTCTTCCTTTTATTGTATTTTTGATTTCATTTTTCAAATAATAAACAATAATCATTCAACCATGTGTTCCGAAACTACCGGGAAAAGGGGCCTATTGGGAAAAGTGCGCCGGGTGAAAGTTGGCCCGGTGGCGGCTAAACGGTGCTCCGTCGGCGGCTCGCAACATTAACCGTTCGGCAACTTGCCAACTTTTTGACTATTATCATTCAAAAGATCAGATTCCGTGTGCAATTTATTGAGAATTATCAACGCATACGGATATTACTGTGTGTCCTACGTCGCTTTTTGCATCGTTTTTAGAGTGTTATCAAACTGAACTCACCGCCATTTTATTTCCTTCTCCTCTCGCAACTTTTTGATCCACCGTATACAGTTTCGATTCTGTATCTTGTTGCGTAGCCAACAAAAGCTGATTGTCGATAACATCATGAACAGAAGCAGTAATAAGTGAATCTTTGAAGGAAAACACATTTGTTTTCGTGGAGTGATCGATGTCCAGAGAATCGACTCCTTTCTTACAGACAACAAATAATTCTGAAGAAAAACGTTAATTTCAAAGTGTTAAAAAATCAACTCACCCTTCTCTGATCCATAAACATTCATCGTCTGACTATCACATTCATACGATTCTGTATGGAGACCAGTATGGGTTTTGACAATACTAATCAGTTCATCGAATAGAACGGCCATTTCTGACTTTCCGACAAGGCTACGTCTAATATTGTAGAATCGAAAGGTATCTTGCTGACGGCCATATTGGAAGAATATGATATCGAAAGTTCACTTTCAATGCAGAATAATGAATTTTGTTCATTCACATCTTCCACGTTTGTTTTTTACGTGGAGCCGAATTTTTCACGTTAAAAAATGTCACGTTAAAAAATTCACTCTTTTTATTTTTTGCTTTAAAAACACAGAATTTTCCGGTTTTCAGGCGTAGCAGTGTATGAAAAAACGGCCAAGCCATCAGAATCATAGAAAATTAAATTTCTCAACCTCATGAATCTTGAAATATAACCTCATAAATCTTCAATCATAAAACGAATTTTTGATACAGAAAAACTATTTTTCAGAAAGATAAGGATAACTTTTGCAGCAAATATTTGGTCAGAGATACATAAGATAAAAAAGTACACAATTTAGCTCGTTACTTTAAGTCAAAGCAAAAACAAAACGAACTACAAAACCTGTCGATCACAAGCAAAATATTCTCCCCTGGCTCACGTTTTCACATATTCACAACATACAGATATTTCTCATTTTGTGAATGTTCACATATTTTCTGCGATTCATCCAACTCATTTCCTTTAGTTCTCATTTTGTAACAGAAACCATTCGAAAGAGCTCGTTGAGTTGGTCCTAGTTCTATGAATAGGAATACTGTCTAGAGTCTGTTTATGTTTTTACAGTGAAACTACCTAATTTCAAAATTCAGTTACCGAATTCCCTACTTTCGTCCAACATGGAGGGAACATTTTCACTAAATCTCACGTAACTGAGTTCATTTCCATTGTACATAGAGATTGAATTGTAACTTCAGTTGATTGTCTTTGTTGGTTTCGTTCCGTATGCCTTTCCATCGGAACTGTCTTCTTTCTTGTAAATGATTGGTCCAAAGAAATCGAATCCAGTATTTCCAATTGGTGTCGATCTTTGCACTCGTGATTCTGGAAGTCGTCCGAAGTCTGGATACAAGATTGGTGCTTTCCTAATTCGTTGTCACGGCACGCACTTTTCGATGAACTTCTTCACTTGCTGTCTCAACCTAACCATCCAAAATCGTCTTCTGAATGCGCCAATAGTGTGGTTGATCCCGTTGTAGAATTCCCATGCATTTCTCCAATGATGAGTTTTCCAATACTGCTGTCTGGCATGATCAGAATCGGAAACTTGGTACTGTCCTCCAATTCGGTCATCTCCATTATTTTTTCAAACAATGAGACCTGATGAATTCTTTGCCAGTCCCAAGTTTCCTAACTGTTTCAACTGTTTTCCTTGGAATAGGCTCTGCTGGTCTCTGAGGAGAACTAACTCTGCTTGCTTTAATTCTGGAGCGGTCAGCACGCCAGGTTGAACATTACAGAAAAGTGACATTGGACGCAGCATACAAAACACAAAACCAATTTTTCTCCAAATCGTTGTGATGCGTTTTGTGGGTTACTAATAACAAATGTTTCAAGCGAATCAATTTGTTTCAGAAGAAATGAAAAAAGAAGACATTTGGCGTTATTATTATAAAACAAGAAAGCGAGGGAAGCGATAGAAAACTCTTTGAAAAACAAAAAAATCTTGTGATTCTCAGTGAAACAGCTCAACCGGGACTAATTAGCGTACTGAAAAATTGCTACGGACAAGAGAGTACTCGTTAGCTAAAAGTTAAGAAATAAGAGAAGACAGAGATCAAATAAATTAATATAAATTAGAAATATATAATAAAGAAAATAAAGGAAAATGGAAACGAAAAAGTGAAAAATCACAGAAAAAACAGAGATAGGAAAGAAAAAAGAGTTTCCAGGTTTTCTCTATGGGGCGATTGTTGTGGAAGAAGGTGATGGTGATTTCAATGTTGTTCCATTCTGATTTCCGTGTAATTTCATTTGTCCAGCCATCAATGGATTTATTGCATACAGCCAGTCATACATCTGAAATTCGGAAAAGTTTCAATTAGAATCATCTACTTTTTTGAAGAATCTTTTATTGAGAAAAAACTGTTTCGACAATGAAAATAAATATAAAATCCAAAGTTTTGTCTCACCTCATCTCCTGGCATCATCTGCATTAAGAATCCACGTTGATTTGTGCAAACACTGAATGTATTCGGAACTTTAACCATCGCTTGCAGATCTTCAGAATGCTCGATTCTCGCATTTGCCAAGTTGATGATTCCCCGAATGACAAGATCTCGATCATCACGGAACAAGAGAATATACGGACGACGGACGACAACCCATCGACGAGTCCATCCTTGCGTTTTTTCTTCCAAAAAGTTCATGTATCCCTTCTTGGAAACAACGACTCCCACTCTTTCTTCGAGAACTTCTGGCACCAGAATATTGAGTTGAAGGATTCTGGATCCACTCAAACTTCGTTTCATTCCTCCGATACTATCAAGAATATCATCATTCGAAGCGAGATTCTGATCAGATTTCGATTTTTGACGGCAGAGAAGATCAGAAGATTGAGATGATTTGATTAGGGATCTGGAATTCGGATTGAAAACTTCTAAAGTTTCAATAAGAAGACGTTAACTTACTTATCAGAAGTTGGAGATGTGATACTATTCGATCCACTTTCATCACTCAATTCCTGTGCTTTGTTTCCAGTCGGAGGATCTTTGTTCATTGGAATTCTTCTCTTGATCAGTCCTAACACTTTTCCGACGATTCCTAAATTCTTTTTGAAAGAAAAAAGTCAGTTTATTTTCAATCTTACCTTTCTCCTTTTCATCCAATTTGACACTTTCCGGAATAGCACACACTGGATCACATGGACTAACTGGAGTTCTGGCTTCTCCCTTGTTCTTTTTTCCCTTCAGACGATCACGAAGTCTCAAGAAAAGACGAACTCTTTCAACTTGTTGTAATCTTGTCAATTTCTCTAATTCCCATTGATGTTCGAATATCAATGAATCTCCACGTGGCCTCCATTGACCCAGGTTCTCTTCTCCTCTGACATAAGCGGAAGATGTATCAAGAACACGGCGTTGACGACGAATTGCTCCTGGAAACGAATTCAAAAGTTAGAAAAACGAATAGAACTGAAAAAGGCAAAGCGGAGAAGCAATTGGGGAAGAAAAGGGTGAGAATGGATGCTCTAGGAAAGCTACTAATAGGGAAAAGAATGAAGAAGGGAAGAATGAAATAAAAAGCGGAAAGCGTTTCACCTGGACTACCTGAGTCCGATCCATCCTTCAGGCACAACTGATAGACTCCAGGCACTCGATTCATCTCCGGAGACTTCGAGATTCCACCAATCAGTGATCGACAAAAACGGCTTGCTGCTGAGATTTTGGAGTCTCTTGCGTAGATCAAAAGACACAAGTCCTTCGTGATTACAGCTGGCTGAGCACACCCATCTAATTCCATATAAGCAGAAAGTGTCATGTAAATTTGATCTCCATAATTGGAAACTCTGTTGAGAAGCGGTGAATTATGGAGAGATGAATCCCAAGCAGCTTCAAATTGGAAGAATGTTCGATCATCCATTGAGAACTCCATAAAAGTTCCGGGGAACAATCCGAGTGACAACACATCCACGTCATCTCCTCCAGCCCATTCTGGTCCGGCACGGATACGTCCGACGACGAGTTCCTGGCAGTCTTTCCACTTCAATTCTCCTTTTTCATGGCAAATTGTGATTTTAATTCTTCGTTGAATTCCCTGATGAAGTAAGAATATTCCATGTGTTGGAAGTCCTTGAGCATGGTCGACAATCGTTGGAACGTACTCTCCATTGTTTGCCAATTCGCAGATTTCGAACCAGACGAGGAGGTCATGTTTCGATTTTACGGAGGCAGTGCTGGAAGAAAACGATATGAATAATTAAAACATTCGTTCAAAACTCACTTATTATGAATCGGAGCATTCGCCTTCTTACTCTTGACTGGAGTTGAAATCACAAGACTTGGCTGTTGGAAAGTCAACTTCGTGCTCAATCGTCTTCCCAATGCACTGTTTTGTCTTTCGAAGTTAAACTGCTCTTTCTTTGGTTGGAAATGTCCGAATACCTGGAACAAAAGAATTCAAAATATCCATGAAAAAGGTAATTGAACCTCAAAGATAATTGGGAAATGATGGAGGTAATGAAGGAATGTCTTGCTCATTTTGATGTGAAGATTCTGAGTGTGTTCAAATGTCAATGGAGACTTCGAATTCTTCATTGGCTCAGTGGAGAATGCCTCGTCATGACGATGGAGGAAACTAAAAACTTTTCATTTATTCCTGATTTCGGGGATTGATTTTAAAAAAAACTCACTTGAACTGACAGAACACATCTGAATATGCGTCTGCCACGTCAATTGCCTGGAGGACCACAACGCGGAAGCAGAACTCAATTTCTTCTGGCATATGATCTGGGAAAGCCAAGTCACTTGATTCATCAGTCTCTCCATTTTTATGGGTCTTCAAAAAGTCCTCTTTTCGGAAATGAAGTTTCGCCGTCTGACGAACTCCCTTCTTTTGATTTTGGACTTCATCTTTTTGGACAGGTTCAATGGCAACTTTCAGATATCCCTGAAATCAACCAATTTCTAGATTTGATTCCTTATGACAGTCCCTTACTTTAACTTCTCCTTTCTCATTGACAACTGCAACTTTATGAATCAATGGAACGTTATGAAGCAGGTTATTCAAGTAAACGAATGCTCTTCCAACCATTCTAAACCAAGGGAATCTATCATAAAATGGATCAGTTCCCATCAGTGCATCCATCATTGGATCTCCGTCAGTTGGCGACATTTGCACATCAGTTTCATACATATCACGCATTGCTTCAAGTCGTTGTCTGAAAATTTGAAATATGATTGAAACTGAAAGAGTCTATCTGATGATTTATCAATTCACACAACAAAGAAAGAATCAGTTTTTCACCTCGCGCGATAGTTCAAACATGCTCAGGGAAAATAGGTTTGTTACAGTAACCCAGAAAGGAAATCAATGGAAAACAAACGATTTTCAGATGAGTTTTCAATAACCAAAGAGTTGAAAAATCAAGAATGATATGATATATGTTAATCGTGCACAGAGAGGAGAAAGAGGGGGAAAATGGATAAGCATGCAAAGCGAAAAGCATTTGAAAGAAGAAGAAGAAGACAACGAGAAGGAAGAAGAAGAATCCAGTACCTGTCAGGTATAAGACGTGTCGGATTGAAGTGCAAAGCAGCTAGCCATCCTTCTGAAGCAACTGGTGGATACGGGCATTCGACTGGTGTTCCAGCAACAGATAACTCCGAATTGTAGAAGATTCTCATGTCTTCGAGACGTTGCCTGTAATTGAAGGACGGGCGGTCTACGGTTTTTGTTGGGAAATTTATCAGGAGGATAGGAGAAATACACATGGGATTAGGTGCTGACCTATTTTGGGAAAAGTTGCTAACACTGGGAAAATATTCTTTACAACGGCATTGCAGCCTATGTTACCAGTAGTTATATTAATTCTCCACCGACAATTCTCACTTGAAATTCTTTTTTCTGCTTTTATCCTTAATTTTCTAGTTCATGGATTGCACAGTTGCTCTCAGCTCAACGTGCGACCATCACTAACCCTCTCAAGGAACAACGAAACTAAAAATGGTCTACCCATACTGAAACACCCGAGATAGTATAACCAAATGATAGTGATATCCGATCCGTGCCGCCCATAATAAGTGAGAAATATTCGAAAAAATAAAATAAATGGTAGAAGAAGTGTACACACAGTACACTTAAGCATAAAGTGAAAGCACAAAAAGCTGCTCTGTGGGCGTGTGAATGATGAAAATGAAATTGCAGTTATATACTCTAAAACACGACGACGTGATGATTTCAAGGCAACGGGTTACTGTAGTTGCAGATCTACGTGGAGATCGTGCATGGAGAAAGAGAGGAGAGAGAGTGGAAGAAGTTGAGAGAAATAGAGAAATAGAAGAATCAAAGAATATCTAGACTCACTTGAGTTTCTCAATGCTCCAATAGTGAGTTGCTCCATTCTTGAGATCTTGAACTTGAATTGCCACGACAGTTTTTGGATACGGGCGGAGTGTAAGATCCTCTCCAGGTGGCAGGAGATCAGGTGGAAGAGGACTGGAATCCAGCATTCAGATTTCAGAATCAAAATTCTGAAGTATTTCTAACACTCACCTATACATTGTGTCTGTCAAAAGAGCGAATTGGAATTGAACTTTCTTCTTCAATTCAACAGAAATTGCATTCGCTTCTTTCACAAATATTGCATTGCCCCAAAGATCATCACGAACTGAAGTGAACTGATGATATCTCCATTTGATTGCTGCCTTTCGAACCACTCTTTTTTGATCTGATGTCCATTTCAATTCTTCCGCTGAAAATGTGAAAAACGATATTTCTGTGAGTCCATCTAAATGACTTGTATCTCAAAAGAGAATCACCGCTTTTTCTGAAAAATAAATCAAAGAAAACTCACGGAATTCCATCAAAGAAGACGTCAACATTCGTTCTCCTTCCCAGATTGAGCCACCACTTGAAATAACAGATTGAGCTAAATCGACTTGTCTCTGAAGGCTTTCGATCAATGTTTCGTATTCCTGCAACGTATTTCAAAATTCAAATTTATATGCTAATTCTCTTTTTCTCTCTCGATACCTTCGTTTGCAAATACATTTTCTTCTCCAATTCCACTTTTTCTTTTCTGTATTGTGACTCCATTTCCAATAATTTCTTCTCCATATCTGCTTTCAAATCAATTCCTTGCTTCTCCAAAAGTTCTTGTTGAGCATATTTCCAATCAATTGGCTGTTCTGCTGAAATTTCAGAAGTGAGATTTCTTTTCTTTTTTTCCAGAATTCACCTGTAATTGCTGCCAAATTATGTCTACTCTGTCTTGCTTCCTGAGGATCATTGTATCGAAAAACGTGGTGTTCTCCGAGGATAACTCTGGATCCTGTATGCATTACGGTAGGTGTTTTCACTTGTTTTCCATTGATATAAACAGATGCATCTGGCTGCATTGCCAATGTAACATTTCCATCTTCGTTTATGAATTCACAATGTAAATCCAGAATTGCTTCTCCTGATAAGAGAATATCTGGACGGTGTTCTGCTTCAGGACGACCAACACTGAAATAATGACATTGTTTCGAAGAATGCTTCAAAAAATATTCTGGAGGTATGGGGAATTGAACCCCAGCCCTCTCCCATGCTAAGGGAGCGCTCTACCACTGAGCTATACCCCCGCACGTCTCAACAAGATTCTGATTCGTTCAAATTGAAACATTCCATGTCAATTCTTTTGAATCTTTCCGCGCGGGCAGAAGCTAAAACCTGATTATTTGCCTTCCGCGCGGAATCATTTTCATTCTTCACACTCTCCGCAACGAATGAAAAACATTGCCGCGGCGCCCTTTTTCTGACTACACTCATATAATGAATGCCACAGAATCAGGTTGAGACGTGCGGGGGTATAGCTCAGTGGTAGAGCGCTCCCTTAGCATGGGAGAGGGCTGGGGTTCAATTCCCCATACCTCCAGAATCTTTTAGTTGTCTCACCTCGTAACTCCTTCTTTCAAATAATAAATAAGACATTCTGACATCAATGGATCCTCATTCAAGTTCACCAAGTGTGGTAACTTCTTCGGACTGAATACACCCAACGTAGTTCCATCATCCAAACAAGCCAGACCCATTTCTCGAAGTTCCTCTTCTCTTTGCTTCCTGATTTCTTCTGTTTTCACCAATTTCTGTTCCCAAGTTTTATCCAATTCAGCTATCAATTTCTCAGATGCTTGTAATTGCTCTATTGTATTGTGTACTTGTGCAGATAACTTTGGTCCCTTATTCGGTCTTCCAGGAGTATCCTGTACATCTGCCACGTCGATTCCCTTTTCATCCAGTATGTGACGTAATTTGTTGACTTCTTCTTTCAGTTCTCGAATGAGTTTCGCATTTGGATCCTCATTAACAACGGCTTGGCAAACAATTTGTTTCGCTCGATCAGCGTATCTAAAAACAGAAAATATTTGTGTTGCTTGCTCTTGTTCCTCATTAATTTATACCTCAAAGTACTCAACGTCTCATCAAAATTGATATCAGCTGGAGAGAGTGCAGCAAGCATTGCAGTCTTTGAATTTCCTCCCAAATTCTCTCTGAGAAGCCACGTCAGCACAGAATCGCGATATGGAACCACTCCTTTTGCTCTCTTTTTCTTGTTTCCAGCCTGGAAAAAACCAATCAAAACTCAGATTTCGAAAATCCAATGAGTTATTGTCACTCGGTAAAAAGCTTTGGTGCAAAAGTGCTCTGTCGAAATCCCAGGAAAGTTCAATGGAGCAGGTTTGCATAATGTGTTTCAGCAAGTGTTAAATGGTAACATTCAATTCACAAAACACCCAGAGAAAAACTGTGTTACGGTTGAGAAAAAACGTGGAAATAAATGAATGTTGACACTCGAAACTTACTGATTCTTTTTCTAATTCGGTCTACAACTGAAATGTGAAACGAAACGAATAAGATTCAAATAACTCACTTCTTCTGCGAGTTTACTGATGACAAGTCCCAAAGTTGTCAAACTTTTGTTAATATTGGCTCCTTCTTTTAGTCTCTGACCCTCGGCTCCAGTTGAATTTGCTCTTTCGGATCCTGCCAGATCGACCAAAGAAATTTTAGAAACTTTTTCAGTATCCAAGTTGGTATCACTGCAATGTTTCTTTTGAGTGAGAACGATTGTGAACACGGCATGAGATCTTGATGAAGTGGAGTTCATGTTTGTAGCAGCAACAGTTCTGGAAAAAATCAAAAAGTTATCTGGAGGTATGGGGAATCGAACCCCAGACTTCTCGCATGCAAAGCGAGCGCTCTACCCCTGAGCTATACCCCCGACATGAAATCATGTTCTTGTTTGCCTTCACACTTTTGTTGTGTTCTTCTCTGCCATGTCTGTGTCTCATTACCTCGCTTTGTTTCCTTCGTCCATCAGATTGCAAATGTCATTGTAGGAACACACTGCCATTTTCGTTAGATCATCAACGTATGGACCAAGAAGTGGATGTTCACGAACACGAAGATTACCTCCAGAGCTGGGATTCAGAAGATCTTTGACCCTTTCACAATAGATTTCCATATAAGACACCTTAATCAGATCAATCAGGTCTTTTCATCTGGATTACTGTGTACCTCCACAGAATATTGTACATTCTTGTCATTGTTATTATCAATTCTTTCAAATAAATCATCACACAAACGAGGAATAATACCCATTTCTTCTTTATCATTTGCTTTTCCCATCATGGTGTAAGACTTTCCAGACCCAGTTTGTCCATATGCAAATATACAGACATTATACCTAAACATCATATGATCTATCATGTCATTCTGTCGTATTTTACCCCTCAAATGCATGTGCAAGCATCTCCACTCCAAGCTCTTCATACACTTGCTTCTGCGAAATGAAATGTGGATCATTCTTAGTGAAGGACCAGTAAGAGTGGTCAAAATTGAAACTGAAGTTCTCCTTGTTAATTGCATGACCGTTGATTGCTGAAAATAGAAATCATTCTGATCCATTGATGTCAGAATGTCTCATTTATTATTTGAAAGAAGGAGGTGAGAAAACTAAAAGATTCTGGAGGTATGGGGAATTGAACCCCAGCCCTCTCCCATGCTAAGGGAGCGCTCTACCACTGAGCTATACCCCCGCACGTCTCAACCTGATTCTGTGGCATTTATTTTATGAGTGTAGTGAGAAAAAGGACGCCGCGGCAATGTTTGTGATTCGTCGCGGAGAGTGTGAAGAATGAAAATGATTCCGCGCGGAAGGCAAATAATCAGGTTTTAGCTTCTGCCCGCGCGGAAGGATTCAAAAGAATTGGGCCCATAATCCAAGGGTACATCGAAAAAGGGTACATCTATGAAAAATTTGATCATAGGGTACATTGAATCGAAGGGTACAGTGGATCTTAGGGTACATCGAGCAGCTATGATCATGGGGTACATCCATAGGGTTATCATAGGGTACATCGAATCAGAATTTTCATAAAATTTCAGAAGTTTCAGAGTTTTCATTGATTTCTTCAGAAAATCTTTATATATGGAGTTCAATGAACATGTTCCTAATGTTTTCAGAAGGATGATATACATATAAATTACTCCAACAACCATTAGCAAGATGATCATTTTGGAGTTTCTATAATTGATTCAAACATCTTCTTAAATGCTCTATCTTCTTATTTCATCGTTCTGAAAACATTAGGAACACGCTCCTAGAACTCCATCTGTAAATCTTTTCCCAAAATTTGATGAATCCTGTGAGACTTCTGAAATTTTTATAAAAATTCTGACTCGATGTACCCTATGATAACGCCATGGATGTACCCCATGATCAGAGGCCCTCGATGTACCCTAAGATTCACTGTACCCTTCGATTCAATGTACCCTATGATCACGATGTACCCTTTTTCGATGTACCCTTGGATTATGGGCCAAAGAATTGGCATGTAATGTTTCAATTTGAACGATTCAGAATCTAGTTGAGACATGCGGGGGTATAGCTCAGTGGTAGAGCGCTCCCTTAGCATGGGAGAGGGCTGGGGTTCAATTCCCCATACCTCCAGAATATTTTTTTGAAGCTCTTCCTCTATAAATTTCCTTCTTTTTCTTCTTCAAAAAGGATAGGGATCGAGACCCCATCTGTTCTATTTTTTATGCATTGCTTCTTCTTTCCCTTCTTTTCAATTATTCCAAGGGACGCTTCGTCCAGTGATGGACGTCACCAACGTTTTTCGCATCATTTGGGCGGTGCGGCTCTTTTTTTCTTTTTCTCGGAAATTGTTGGAAGGAGGGGGTTAACCCACTCTCAAATGTCATCCAAATACTAATTCCCTGGAGAAAGACTTACTCGTCGTATTTCCATTCACTTGAAGGACGCATTTCGAGGCGTTCGATATTTCTCTTTGGTTGAATGGCCGTACTCGAACAGCCACTTTAACCGAAGACATCTGAAATACATTTGGAATTATTCGAAGGATCTCGGAGAATAGAAAGTGGGTCTATAAGTCTAAATTTGGGTTAGAAGAGCCGAATAAAATTGAAAAAGAAAGAAGAGAAACCGGGGGAAGAGAAGAGAATGAAAGAGAGATATGTTAATTGGAGAAGACAAATGGTCGAACGAAACCGATTAGAAGAGAGCTTTGATTCGATTAGAAGAAGGGCAGAAGCAAATGCCGAGTGACGTGGCATTTGATATTTGCTCTATTTTCAATTGACTCTCTCATGAAAGTTCGGGCCCAAATGGTTTTTGATACACTTTTTGATCCAGTTTAGAGATTCTAGCCACGAGATCAATAAGAAACTTTAAAAAAGCAGCTTTCCAGCTCATTTCAACAACGAAACGTCCCATGTATATTCATGAGATCATGTATTTTGACACATCAAAACAATCATCTTGTTCCTATTTCTTTTTTCTATTCCTTCTCCTATTTCAACTCACCTCTTCAGTCCTCTTTGCCGTTTTTTTGGCTCGAGTCAATCATCCAATGGCGTTGAGACCACTTATCGTCTCCTCTTCCCCGTTTTTCCTTCTTTTTCCCTCTATTGAATGTGCCGTATTCAGAAAAAGAAAATGAGAAGAGTGCTGAAAAAAAGATGAAGATTGAGATGAATCTTCAAATGGCTAACTGAAAAAAAGGCGGAAAAAGTTCAGATGAGAGAAAGGAAGAAGAGAAAGAAAAAACGATAGAGGATGGAGCCCCGAGGCGAATTTAATTAGATGAGGAAAAGAGGGACGAGCTGGCTGAAATTAGAGGAGACGAGAAGAAGAAAAAAGCAGAAGGCGTTGACGATAAACATGAAGGAAAAAAGGGGAAAAGAACAGCAGAAAAAGAAGAAGAAAATGAGAAAAAGAAAGAGATTGGATTGTGTTAGTTGTGAGTCACAGAAACAACGATTATGGAATCGGATTCTGAAGGAAAATGGATTTCCGAAATGCAGTTAGATGTTCGGATAAGGTCAGAAGAAGACAAAGAACGGGATACGGTAACAGTGACATGCAATTACCTTTGAAAGCATTCCACCAACCTCAAATACACATTTTTGATGACCTTTTCTGAAAATATTCTGGAATTAAAGCAAGGACTAATCTCTAAACATTCGATCAATCCACTTGACCTTCACATTCTTTTTCTCTTCCGAAATTCAATACGGTATTAGATTTCTAGAAAAAAAGAGAAGATTTTTGTGCAAAGAGGTCATGAAAAGCTAGTGAAGAGCCATCTTCCGGCTCGTTTTTTTTCTGGATGAGCAGTGGAAAACATAATGAAAAAATGGTGGGTTCGAATCGTCTCGGAATGACGTTTTTGGACTGAAGTGGGGATGGGACGCCTGGAAGTTTTATCGTCACGCGATGTGTTTTTGTTGTTCAATTTGAATGGAAGCGATAGAGAAAGAGAATGGAATAAAATGGATGATGTGCCAAATGAAGAAATGACGTTGAACACTTTTCGAAGAAGAATCAATTGGAGAAGAGAATGACAAAACTTTAATTATTTCGGAAAAGTTCAGGATATTGAACTGAATTTAAACAACCATAAAACAACATACGTCATAGCGGGAAGTAAACATTGAAAGGGAGAGTTTGAAACTTAATTTTGAGTTTTATGAAGGTTTTATGACTATTGGAGGTTCAAACTATGGCGAAGAACGCCTGTTGAATTTCTTCTACGTGGTCCGTGCAAAAGTTTGAAAAATTATCCTTCGTTTTCAAAAGTAAACAATTAGTTCAAGATGATTATGTCAAGTGGAGAATTTTCAGGTAAACGACTATTTTCAATCTTCTCCGGATAAGAGTTTGGAACTAAAGAGAAAAAATGAACCAAAAACTAACTAAACCTAGTTTTTTAAATGCAAAAGTCACATTTTGCATTTTTTCTTCTAAAGATCATTTTTCAAAGCTTCCTTTTTTCCAGGTTACGAAGCCATTCAAAACAATCTTCGTACTCTATAAAATCGTGAAAACAGAATATGAATGTAGAATGAATTACAGATGAATGACGACAATAATGTGATGAATATTCCGCCCTCAATACGTCTATTTTCATCCGATATATATCTTATTCTCCTTTTTTAATCCATAGTTTGAAATCTGATACTTTCTCATTCTACATTCTTCGACGTCGTCGGTTTGTTTCGTTTTGAAACATTGAAAACTTGGCTAACGAGAAGAGAAAAACCGCGATGACCATAGGATGATCATGAGTTTTTGGTGTTCGAACAGAGAAAAGAAGCACGTCATCTGAAGACGAAGGATAACAAAAAAGTAGAAGAAGAAGAAAAGATGGAAAAAAGGAAGAAGAGCAAGACTATGTTGTGTGGGGCTATTTTCAGGCGGGGGCACAATGTCTAATGGGTGGGAGACGTAAGCAGAAGAGACGCAGAGATGAAACTACATGAAGCTTCGACGCTAGCTCAACACACCAATCGATGAAAGGGACGACGTCTGGGGAAGAGAAAAGTCTCTGAAGGGGAGAGAAATATTGGTTGAGTTGGAGAGAGTTGTGAGAAATCGGAGCGGAGGAAAAGAATGGATTTGGCATGGAATTCCGGGAGAATTAGGTGTTGAATGAAGGCGTTAAAGCGGAGAGAAGAAAAGGAAAACGCTGGAAAAGTTGGTGAGAAGGTTTCAAAAGAGATGGGATAAGGGATATGTATATGACATCAAATCGTGTGTACTGTAGACCACGTAACTTCCGCTCTCCGGATGGGATATTGAAAAGTTTTCCTCAGCAAAGGCTGCCAGAGCATTGAAGGAAGTTGATACTTTCTTAGACAATATGATTCTCAGAATTTGAAAACTCCTTACACTGAAGTCTGATTCTTTTTTCATTTCCATTCCCGCCTATGATTGTGACATTCCAAAACTTTATATTTGGTAATCAAATCTTACGAAACATCTGAAAATCCTAAAAACTTCCATTCTCATCGGGCTTTCTTAGAACAACAAATCCCAAAACCCTGCAGAAAAACGGACATCTGAAAAAGAGGAAATGGTTCTAATTTCCGTTGAAAAGCACTCTTTTCTCTTCTTGTTATCGGATGCCCCGCACTCGAAAATGATGAATTTGGCAGCGATTTGTCTTGTGAAGACGTTTGGGATGAGGGGCTCTCACAAGAAGAAATGTCAAATAGAATAGGGAAATGAAGTGGTTTTGAGGAAGAAAGTGAGAGGAGATGGAAATGGAGAAGTAGAAGAAGAAGTTGATGAGCAATTTGAAGAAGAGAAAGAGAAATGTAACATCTGTTGATGAATTGATGATGAAAACATCAGAAAATATAGATATGGTGTAGATTGGGAGAGGACCAGAAACAAGAATTCAGAATTCAGAAGATTCAATGAATAGACCTGGAAAACTGTTTACTTTATATAAGAGAAGCGAAACGGGAAGGCGGGATTTAGAAACTCTCGCCCACCTGCTAATGGTTTTTTTTTTTGAAAAAAAACTTTTCGAGGCTCTCCTCTATCAAAAAAACAGGAAGGCAGATGGCCCTCGTACAGAAAAAACTTGTGAATGTTATTACTGTAGAGCCAGCTGTTCAGCACCTGCCACCTAAATCGAAAAGTGTTCTTGCTGGATTATTATTAAGAAAAAAGAGAAAGTTTTTCTTTTCCTCTTCCCCCAAAAAAGTAATTTTGAGAAGCGTTGAAAATTCAGAGAAGTCGAAGAAGTCTCCGTCATCGTCGTCGTTTTCTCCGCCTCCAGAATCCTCATCAATTGGCCATAAAAGTGCCAATCCGCCCATCCATCTTCTCACTTTTTCTTCTTTTTTCTTTTCTTTTCTTCTCATTTCACAGCTCATTTCTTTTCTATTATACAGTGGGCTCAACGGCTTTTTTTGGCTTTTAGGAAACTCATAAAAGCAGTACACATTTTATTTGTTGGCATTTCGAGAGGAAGGTGGTGAAAGAAAAGAAAATTCAGAAATG
Organism: Caenorhabditis latens; assembly: GCA_002259235.3. Taxonomy (NCBI): domain Eukaryota; kingdom Metazoa; phylum Nematoda; class Chromadorea; order Rhabditida; family Rhabditidae; genus Caenorhabditis; species Caenorhabditis latens. The sequence continues at coordinate 12,153,728 of CM056093.1, read as the reverse complement.
GGGAGAAAGAGGATTGACTAGAAGTGGAATGGACAAAGAAATAGAGATATTCGGATTATTATGGTTCGATTTTGTTGTAACGAATGAATGTGTGTTCTTGCATTCCATGAGTTAATGTCTCCATATTCAGACGAGCTTGTAGTGTTGACCGATCGAGAAGTGTCCATTCACGGACGAGCTGAAAATGGAAAATTTTCAGAAATTGGTCTGGAATACGGATGAAAATAAATTTAATAGCATTTGAAGTAGTACCTGAAGAGAGAGTCTTAATCTTCGTAAATACTAAACCGGTCAATTTCATTTTGTAAAAGAAATCTGAATCTAAAAAGAGAAATAATCTGAAAACGATGCAACAAATCTTGACTAATGACGAGACTTTCTCAAATTATCTAACATTCAAGGATATTATTTTGTTGAATTTCTGACGGGGAACACTTGTGACCGATATACTCCTTTTTCATTCCGAGAGACTGAACTAGTGATAACCTCTAATCATTTTTGTTTTTTTCAAAAACATCGGCTAGATCTTCATTTTTTCTCACTTTGAATTTAGTTTTTTCAAACTTTCCCTGTTGAAAACTTACATCATGAACTGGCAAATCTCGACTGAAACTTATTCTTCCAATGTCCTTCAGCCTGAATCTGATCTGATTTCCGTTGACTGGCCCTTCTTCGACTGTGACGAATCCTGAAAATTGTTTCTCTTCATTTCAGAATCACATGATTCGAATTTCAAACCATTATTCATGACAGTTGTCAATGCAACTTCTTTTGTGTTTGGCTTGACTGAAATATATCCGTATTCACTGTGAAGCTCATCTTTGTCATTGATTGACCAGGCGAATGCTCTGAAATTATTTCTTTATGTTCTCTTCAAAAACCAGTTGATTCCACCAGAATACTCCCAACAAATTCCACCAAGAGAAAACGAACTTTCCGGAAAAGAAAACACAGAAAACAGACTTAGAAGACGATAGGATATTTGAACGAACATAAAATACAGAAAACCCAAAAATACACAATGAAACCTGTTCGGATTCTTCTCATCTCTTTTATCTACACTCCATGCAAACGCTCTAAAATTTAAATATAATCTGAAATTGATAATCAAATCTTGTCTGACAGTCCGAAAATTTCGATAATTTCAAAAATCTCACGTGTAATTCAAGGCATGAGCTGATTGCATCGCATCATCTGGAATCGAGATTTCGATTTCTTCTCCAAAAGTGAATTTAGGAATTGTTGGGAAGATCGCCTAGAATTTCAGAAGAAGAATTGAAATGATTGGAAATTAATAATTTTACTTTTCCTCCGTGCTCGGATCTCCATTTGCCTACAAGGAATCCGATTGGTGTCAGTTCTTGGGAGAGTCGACGGAGGTCGTATTCTGAAAATTTAATTTGGATTTGAATTGGATCTGCAAGAATGATCTCTTTTGGATTTTTAAAGATATTGAAACGGTATGATCTGTAACTTTTCAAGTATTTTCAATTGGCTGACACTCATACAAATTCTCATTTCTCAAGTTTTAGATTCAGCAAAGTAGCGACATTCAATTTAGTCTGTGAAACAATAACGGTAGTTCTCGAAGTTATCACTTGCAAAAAAGTAAGTGACCTTTAGTGAAGTTCCGTCTAAAGACCATCTGATTTCAATTCTCGTATTATCAAGCTGAAGGTCATTCTTTCTTTTTTTCTTAAATTTCTTTCAATTTCCACACTCCCCAATAAAACTCACTTGGATCAACATCTCCACATTGTCCACAACTTTTGAGACAACTTCTTTTGATATATTCAGTTGATTCGCATGCTTTTGGATTTACAGTAATCCAATCTCTACAATTATTATCAAAGTCCCGACATGAATCTGCTGCTGAAAGAAGAAAAAAAGAAAAGTTTTGTGTTGAAAAACGACGTGGAAAGGGTATTGTTCTAGTGTAAACTGTATGACATTCAGGGTGTGGGAACCTGTTTTTTTCGTCATTTTTATGTTTTGATTGAACGAAACGAACCTATGGAAAATGATAATAAACTGGAGAGTGTGAACAATAGAATTCGATTTGATGACATCTGAAAATGAATATTTTTGGAGAGAAGAATTCAGTAGAAGTTGGTAGAAATCAGGGATGAAAGAAGTGAAGAAGATAGTGAAAGTACGTTGAAGTAAACGAGGAACTGTCAGAAATGATAAGATAACTAGTGAAAGGGATAGATTTTTAATCAAAAGGCTGGCAAAAAATCGAATGTAAAGAAGTGAAGAGAGAAGGTGTGTGAATGAGAAACAAGAAGAAGAAGCCCTCCTTCTTCTCCCTTTTTTATCACTTATCACCTCCTTTTCATCAATCAACGAGCGTCGTGCCGAGAACCGAAAACGATCTTTCCAGTGCTAATTCGACAAAAATTTCTTCTGCGTTTTCTCTTTTTTTTCTCTCCTTTTCAAGAAATAAACATGTTCGGGTTAAGGTGCAGATGGCGGAGAATTAGGAGGATATGACGTTGAGAAGAATTGGTAATTCGATGTATGAACATCTGGAAATTACAAAAGGGAAAATGGTTTTTTGATTTCAAGAGATTCGAGGTTTCGTAAAGCTACCGTTCGTGTTTGACCTTTGTTTTTATATGCAAATATCCAGAATGCATCAGAAACTTCGAGAGACTTTCAGTGAGAAATATACTTTTTTCACTTTTTCGAAAAATAACTCAATTCTATTTGAATATAAAACTCATATTTCTAGGTAGAATCTTCATTTCTTCTATTCAATTCATCAGAATAATGAGTTTAAAAATGAATATTCATGTGAGAGATCATTGAGATTTCTTGTTACCTGGGAGAATCGAACACTCTATTTTCTTGATAATTACCGTACGCGGTTTTGCAGAAACAGTTTCTATCTAAAGTTCCATCCACTCTTTTCCAGTCTAGGTTTTCAGAAAGTCTGCTACTAATACAGATTCTAGAACAACACGTATAACAGAATAATGTTCTTCATCTTCTTCTTCTTGTTCTTCTTTTCGACGGAAACAGTTTGTCGTCACAAATGGTCGAAAAAGAAAAGAAAAAGTAACGAAGAAAAGGAGATGAAGAGAAAGAGGGGGCGGGCATTCATTTGGCATTTCCATCGTCCATTCGATTGGCAGTTAGCATGTCACTTTTAGCAGTTACAAGTGTGGAATGTAATGGATCAAAAGTATCGAGGGAGACAAAACACGATTTACTGTTTATCTTATTCTCAATTGATAATAAAGTCTGAAAATGTACAAGTTGAGACTGTAAATTCTAGTTTTTGTGTTCTTGTGTTCCAGCAGGAGAAAATGGAGATTTCGGGAAAGAAGTACCAAAGCAGTTAGATTCAAGCTCAAAAATGTAAATTATGTTAAAAGCTGTTGAGAGAATTTGTTAGCCAAAACTGGAAGTCCGTACGTGAAAGTCTATAAAATCAATTTATTACGAGTCAATTGAGAAATTATTAGAATACACGTGAGCAAAGATAGAAAGTGATTAAAGCGTAACCGGAAAGTCAAGAAACAAAAATTGGCACCAGTGGAAAGAACCGGCAAGGGAAGTATTATAAGTTATTAAATTACTCATGCTCTATATTTGGCCATTCGAACAACACGAGCTCCTCTAGAAATATCAAGTCCGAGTTGAGCAATTGCTTCGAGTTTCTGTCCGGCATCAGTGCTTAGAAGAAGTTGACGGACCACATTCTGGAAAATTGTCACTATACTTTTGAAAGAAGAAAAAGAAGAAGATGTATCATACTTTAACAGCTTCTTTTGCTTTTCTCTTGACACATTCTTGCTTGATTTCATTAATTGTTGCTGTCAAATTGATGATAGTTCTCTCGATTTCCACTTCGAACGTCTCTTCACGACATCTGAAATCAGGTGATTCTTAAAAGTTCTCAACTCTAGATTCCACTTACTCATCGAAATTCGGACAACAATCTCTGAGATGTGTACATTTCTCTTGAATCATGTTCGCATCGTGAAAACATTCACGAGATTTCGAGTATTCGTAGGAAGTATTTAGAAGACGTCGAAGAGCATCGTCATATTCATGACGGCGTTGTTCTGGATATGCGAGGCAGACTGAGTCTTCGAACTGGAAATAGGAGTCGGTGGATGAAAATGATTTCAGAAAAGGGTAACTTACGAATTTCTCATTTTTATCATCGAGACAAACACGAAGTTTATCGTTTCTTTTAATCATGTTCTCATAGAGTTGCACGAACTTATCACCGTCTTTCTGAGAGCAGACTCCGTCATCCTAAAATCATAATGTTCTCTCAAATACTTCTTCTCGAGAGTTTCCCACCTTAAAAAGAAGACTTTCAGCAGATTCAGCCATAGTAGCAAGCAGTTGATCACTCGCGAATCTCCATGCACAACTATCGACAGCCAAATGCATTTGAGAGCGACATCTCATGTACATATCACACGTTGTCTCGTTACGTTTTATCAGTGTTGTCTGGAAGGTTTTCATCTTGAATTCTTGTATTTTCTATGGGTGAACACTTACATTGCTATTCTGTTTCGTCCACAGATTATGTTCTCTTCTAAACGCATCGATTTCAACTTTGTACTCTTCCGAAATGAAGTTTTTAATCACTTCTTCTCCTTCCTTTTTCTCAATTTTCTCTTCTTTATCACCTCCGACAACCAGTGTAGTTGCTCCTTCTGAAAATGAAAGCAGTAGGTAAACCCGAAATTAACCATCAACCTACTTTGAATGATGAATTTATCTCCATTATCATCCACGAGCATCGTAGAAGTCGGATCATCAATTGATTCAGAAGTCACTACGGTTGAATTCGTGGATTCTTCTTCGCAAATCGGAAGATCGCGAGTCTCATTCACAACCTTCTCCACATCTTTCTCCACTTTTTTATAGTCAGTATCATCGAAATTCTCGAGAAGCATTTCCAGTGATTTCTCAATCTGAAATTCCTCCTCTCATGAAACCAACCACTTTTTCAGAATACTTACCAATTTTGCTTTATTTTTCTGCTCGTCACTCAGTTCCTTTCCTCTCAATTTTTGCTCGAAACTCTCCACAAGTCCTCTGACTTCCTTAAAATCTTTAGAATTCGGATTTTCTCCCAACATTTTCAAAATATTGGTGAATCGAAGTGTTGTGGATACTCGACATCTTTCAATCGTTTCATTTTTCTGTGAAACTGCAATTTTTTCCACAAAAATTATTGGATTCGTTGTCACAGATTCCGATAAAGATCCGAAGACAACTGGTGAAGAGACTGATGTTTTATCTCCAGAATCCTCGACGACAATGTTATCATCATTCGATTCGAGAAGAGTTACAGTACCCATTGGTGGCATATTATTGATTGTTTCAGACACTGTTGCAGCATCAAGCAGAGAATCGAATCCTTCTTTCGCTATTTTCGATCTGTCAAGAGTCTCAATTCTTTGTTTTATCGAGTCAGTTTTCCTCATTGCTGCATTAAACTTCTTCTCAAACTCTTTTTTCGAACTTGTCTCCGGATAAGAAAGCTTCGGAAGTGTCAACCCATCGCCCTGTTTACCTCCATATCTAATCAATAACTTTCTTGCTCTTTCCTCATTTTCTTGTTGAGTTGTGAATCGAACATTCACAAATCCATCTTTCCGTCCTCCTTCTTGTTGGTTTCTATTCGTCTCTTGATCAGTAAACCTCACATTTACATGTCCAGTTGGTGACCACGTCCTCTCGCGAGATTCATCTTCAGAGAACAGAACTCCATCTAGAAGAATCGGGGAGACAGGCATTCCCTTTTTGCAGTCATCTGCACGTTTTCTCAAATTCGTTCGAGTCGTGTTTATCATCTTTTGAAGTGTGGATTCTGATGACAGAAGTTTGCATCTGAAAGTTTTTGACATTTGTTTTTTTCTCGATTAGTAGTTTCAATCGGTCACAAGGATACAGACAAGTCTGTACTGTATATCATCTCAAGTTTCTATCGATTCCATTTGTAACCTAATCCATCAATATAAATGTTCTACACCTATCGTTTATTTGTGAGAAACCTTTTCAATCTGTTATCAAAAGACGACCTACTTCTCAATACTTGGACAACACTTGATCAATTGTCCACATTGTCTCTCAACTCTTCTCTTCACCCCGGTAAAACAATGATTTGGAACATAAGTAATCGTTCGACTGAATGAAAATCTCGGAGGACGACCGATCAGTTGGCATTGTTCATTCTGAAAAAGGATTTATGAAATCATAAAATAACAATTAAGTGAGTCATAAACATTCCATAGACTGTCACTTTCTCTTTTTTTTATCTCAATATCTAAGATCTTTTCCCGTCAATTAGGGTCATCTCTTTTTTCTTTTTCCCTTTTTTCTTCCCTTTTCTCACCAATTTCTTGTCAAGAGGTTTTGAGTTTTCATTGAGACACGCGACCAGCTGGCCATCCAATTCTTCTTCCAAACGCTCCAACTGAAAACAAGAAGTGATTGGTGAAGGTGTCAGAAGTACAGTGACTTACAGTGGTATAGTCATTTTTTAATTTCTGATGGCAGTCATAAGTATCTCTTCTTTCTGGAAGCCAATAAGGTCTCCAAAGAGAATTTCCAAGACAGAGACGTTCCTCTAGAAGAGAAACTGAAGCACATTCTACGAATGCTGCACAGTAATTTGATGAAGGAGCAGGAGATGATGGATCTGGGGACTGGAAGAAAGTATTATTTTGGAATGTACGTCTTCTTTCACTCAATCTTTACCTCATATTGTGCCAAAATCGATCGATATAAAATAGGAAGAAAGAAAAGAAACATCCGCATCTGGGACGATGGAATAAAGAGTTTCGGACGTCTCCGAAGGGATTATAGGGCCACTGAAAGAATGGAGAAGAGATTGTGAGGAAGAAAGAAAAAGAAAAGTGAAAAGTATTCGAAACGAAAGTCGTGGAAAGTAGAATATGTCGAAAGGAAATGAAAGTTGCTCCTCTTCCGAAAGATATCAATTTGTGTGAATCCGATCCGTGGAATGTGATCAATGAAGCGTGTGAAAGTGAGACTAGACGAGAAAGAAGAAGTGCGTGAAGGACGGAAGGATGGAAAGGGAATTCAGATTCTCCTAATTGTCGTCAATTAGCTCTGCCAACTTTTTCATTTTCATTTGAAGTCAAAAATATGGAATAGAGAGGGAAAACTATTCAAAAAAGACGGATGGTTGCGATAAGAAGGTTTCGTTTCTTTCCGAAACATGCACCCTGCTGTTCATTTTTGTGGGTGAAGGTCGATTTGCTTTTGGCCGAGAAACGAAGAAGATGAAGAAGAGAAAAGGAAACCCGCCTTCTTCTTCTTTTTCTCCTGGGTTTTTGTCCATTTTTCCGAGATACCATTGTGTCGACCTCTTTAACAGACAATTCAGAAGATTGACGCCGGTCAGGACAATCACATCGGAAAGGGAGAGAAAACAGCTTATCCGAGACGAATGAGACATGACGAATTGAAGAATTTTAGAGAGGAGAGGGGAAGAAGGAAATATTACTTACGCTTATTTACGAGCCGTCGTTATCGCCGATACGATTTGATGCGGATGCGAATTGACACCGATTTCAAAACGAACGGACACTTAAAAAACGGAGAGAAGTGTTGGGATTCGAAGTGAAAGGGAAGAACAGGTGTCCGGTTGAATTTCAAATATGATGAAGGTAATACAGTACTTTTTGCCAAGGAGTCATTCAGATGTATTTGGAATATTGAAAGGGGAATTCGAAGTTTTCAGAGGTGTGACATAATATTCAGTTTTTAACATTTTGATATAGAGTTTTTCTGGTTATTCTTCTCCCTAAATTTCGTGGATTTATGTAGATTCTCAGCAACCAAAAAATAAAAATATAAAGAAAACTTCACAGGTTTGACAGTCTTTTCGTAGCCTTCCGATCCTACCTGATTACTTCTGTAGAATTACGTTTTTTAAAGAAAAATGAGAAGTTTCAGGTATTTCAAGGCAATTTGATGATTTTCAGAGCTTCTTTTTGCGTCTATGACCACCAATAAAACATAAAACTCATAAAACTTCATTGGAAAATCAACAAACCATTTTCAGTTATTCTAGTTTTTATTGTCTGCAGCCATAAATTGCAAGGAATTTTGGATAACAGGAGAAGTCCAATGTTTTTAAAAAAGATTTTATATAAATATTTTTTCACATTCACTAACGAATTTCCATATTCTTTTTGTTCAATTCATCGTCACCGACTATCTCTTCATCAAAATTTCATGTTCAACGTTGATCACTCATTTCGTTCATCATTTGAATGATTTCTTGACAATTCAATTATAAAACTTTGAACTTCATTAGTTGTATCACTTTTACCATTCGAACTTTCCGAGTTAGACGCTTTCTGAAGCAACAAACTCGACTTCCTGAGAAGAAACCCAATATTTTACGAGCATTGCTCGTCAAATCGGGTGTGTACACAGCATTTTGTTTACTTGTTTTTCCCTTTATTTTCAGTTATTTTCTAACGATTTTTTCATCGGAAGGCGACATTTCTTCGAGAAATCACTTATCAATTCTGAAACAAATTTTATTTCTCACCTTTTGATTGGTGCCGCTCAAGTCAACCAGTATACTTTTCCATAAAAATCATCGTTCCGCGTATATAGAAGGTTAGAAAAGTACGTGATTACCGATCTGCGCAAGTGCTAACATTTTTCACGTGTCTTCTTTCAATCCTCATCTGAATGATTTTATAAACACGTTTCCCTATTCAAAACCTCACATTATGCACACTTTTTTTAGATCACCATGTTTCTGAATCTTCTCTCTCAAGTATCATCCGCAATTTTTCCTCAGGTTAGTGCTATACTATTTCGTAACTTTAGTTAAACCTAGCTTTCGAGAGTGATGTATGAGTGATTTTTGTGATTTTTTATCGAATTGTCATCATCTTCATCAGAAACCACAAAGAGTAGAGGCGAGGCTACACAAATTCGCAGTCGGGAGGCGGAGAGCGCACACGCGGTGTTGCCTACTTCGTCTCTCGCAATCTACTCCTCTTGTTTACTACTTCTCGCCATTTTCTCTCCAACTGTCTGTTCTAATTCTGTTTTTCAATCTTATACATGACCGTGGCAATGTTGCATTTAACATCATTTGTATTTTTGTATGCATATTTTACAGGTCGAAGCCGCTCAAAAAATGTCTAACCGCGCCGTTGCCGTTCTCCGTGGAGATGTCGTGTCTGGAACAATCTGGATCACCCAGGTAACCTATTTTCGTAAGACAGGAAATGTTGTCTATTTTCAAATCTTCAGAAGTCCGAAAGTGAACCAGCAGTGATCGAAGGAGAGATCAAAGGACTCTCGCCAGGCCTTCACGGATTCCACGTGCACCAATACGGAGACTCGACCAACGGATGTCTTTCTGCTGGACCACACTTCAACCCATTCGGAAAGACTCACGGAGGACCAAACGTATGAAAAATGAACATTTTTCTAAAATATTTTATTTTTTTCAGTCGGAGGTCCGTCACGTTGGAGACCTCGGAAACGTCGAGGCAGGAGCTGATGGAGTTGCCAAGGTGCACATTACAGATAAACTCATCACACTTTACGGACAAAACACTGTCATCGGACGTTCCATGGTTGTCCACGCAGGCGAAGATGATCTCGGTATGGGAAGAGTAGTTTCCACTTCGTTCTCAAAGTTTTATTTCAGGCACAGGCGTTGGAGACAAGGCGGAAGAATCGAAGAAGACCGGAAATGCCGGTGCCCGCGCTGCTTGTGGAGTCATCGCCCTCGCCGCCCCGCAATGACTCCCCGAACAGTCTCGTCTCTGAATCCGCCTACTATCTTAAATTGTTTTCCCGTTTTGTAGCTAATTCCTGGTTTTACTCCTCGATTTCCATTTTAAATTCCACCGATCCTACTACTGTATATTTTTCTATTGGATACATTTCAGAACTTTCAAATCAATAAACTTTACTTTTAGGCGCTAACCTTATGTTCATATTCTAAATGTATTTCTGCATTAAAAACTTATTTTCTGTGATATCCCTCTTCCTGAAACTCAAAAATTCAACGATAGGTATCAGAGCAGTTTTCAATTTTTGCCCTAGATACGTGTCAAAACCACGTGGGTTTTTTTGTGAGTATATCAACCCAATGGCTCCATTCATATCAAAATCTCCTGTTTCTACTATGGATTCGTCATCGAGTTCCAACGAAGAAGAGCAAGTTTTTCGAAGCAGTTCTCTGAAAATCACCTGATAATGAATCTATTCCAAAAAACACTCAATCCTTATCGAACATTTTTGTATTTAAGAGGAAGTATCGGTCAACAAGACGAACTCGTTCACTTGTAATATTGGTACCATCCTATTAGGAGTTTTTGAGTTGTTTCTTTCTGTTTTTAGAACTGGTTGGAAAGTTAAAAATCAATATTCTCTCGAGAATTGGCCTAATTTCAAGTTACTTGTTCACGGTCGCTCGTTCGATTCACACTTTTCTCTCCTTTTTTATCAGTCTCTCACTCGACAATAAACGCATAGAATCACACCATTTTTTGATACAAGATAGGAAAAGAAACATAACGAAAAATGTTTCTTCTTCGTGCAAGCAATTCAGCTTCGCTTCTTCAAAATATTTGTTTCGTTTACATTTAAAAATCGTTTGTGTTTTACAGAATGAGTGGTGTTCTGGAAGTTTATGACGCTAAGCGTACGGATAATTTGATCATCACCCTCGAAGGAATTTCTGGGTCCGAAACGATCAAGGCTATCAAGAAGCGTATTGCTCAAAAAAGTTGGATAAATTTCCTAAAACCTAACTAAATTTTTTATTCAGAACTGAAGCTGACTGAGGAGCGTCAAGCTCTTCGTGTTGAACCAAAAGGAAAACCATTGGCTGATGACCAGAAGCTGTCCGATCTCGGTCTCTCTTCACAGAAAGCTGTTCTCTACGTGAGAGATCTTGGTCCGCAAATCGCCTGGAAAACAGTTTTCATGGCCGAATACGCTGGACCACTGTTTGTGTACCCACTGTTTTATCTCCGGCCATCGTTCATTTATGGAGAAGGTAATTTTATAATTATGTTTTTTTTTCAACCTTCATAATTTTTATAGCTGCTACCAACGCTGTCATGCATCCAGCGGTTCAAATCGCTTTCTTCGCTTGGAGTTTCCACTACGCTAAGCGTCTGTTCGAGACTCAGTTCATTCACAGATTCGGAAACTCAACGATGCCACAGTTCAACCTTGTCAAGGTAAATAATACATTTTTCGTCTCTATCGTTCAAAATCCAATGTTCAGAACTGCTCATACTATTGGGGTTTCGCTGCATTCGTCGCTTACTTCGTTAACCATCCACTCTTCACCCCACCAGCCTTCGGAGATCTTCAAGTGTACTTGGGACTCGCCGGATTTGTGATCTCTGAGTTTGGAAATCTTTCGATTCACATTCTTCTCCGTAACCTCCGCCCAGCTGGAACACGCGAACGTCGTATTCCAAAGCCTGATGGAAACCCACTCTCCCTTCTGTTCAACTACGTTTCCTGCCCGAACTACACCTACGAGGTTTCTTCATGGATCTTCTTCACCATCATGGTTCAATCTCTCCCAGGTATTCATAAATTTCTTTAAAATAATATCTGAAATATTTAACTTCAGCTCTTCTCTTCACTCTTGCCGGATTCGTCCAGATGGCCATTTGGGCTCAAGGAAAGCACCGCAACTATCTCAAGGAGTTCCCAGACTACCCAAAGAACCGCAAGGCAATCGTTCCATTTGTTCTCTAAATTATTGCATTTGCGCACCATATTTATTGTATTTTTCATGTAACTTCGCAGTTCAATTGTTATTCAGAATTCTATCAATCAGTAATTTATTCTATAGTTCACCGTGATTTGATAAAGCTTCGATTCCATTTCATTTTAAACGCAGATAGTAAAATCAGAGTGAGAATTCATTTTTCATTTTGAATTTCTCCGAAAATGTCGGTGTGGTGTCCAATTTGCAATGAATTGAAAGCGTGTGAAGAAGCAGTTCAAGTGAGTCATTCAGATGTACGATGTATCTAATTTATTCAGTTGATTCCCTGTCTTCATACAATCTGTAAAAAATGTCTGAAAGAAACTTCGAAACAAATTCGTTTCTGTCCAGTTGCTCACTGTTATTCCAGTCTCTCTGCTCCCGAATTCATGACAAGTACATGTGAAGTCAGATTATTTTCTGAGAGATTCAGAATATAAATGGGCGAATTTCAGGGAGAAAACTGTCAGAGAAAGATAATGATAAATGCAGATATTCTGAGAACTGCATGCCATCATGATATTTGTTCACATTGTTATGACGCAGCTAGTAGAAAGTGAGAACTAGTTTCAGAAAAATGAGGAATATTGATGAATGTTCAGAGAAAAGATGTCCTGTCCAGCTCTCGGATGTTCTGAATCTATGGTAGATGAAGAAGATTTGGTATGTGAAGGACCGTGTAAACAGCCGTTGGTTTTTGATAAAACAATCACAATACCATGTTGTGGAGCAAGAATGTGTGATGAATGTGGTCCAAAATGGACAAATGGAAGAGATTTTTGTGATCCTGGAAAATGTGTCATCAAAGAGGCATCGAAAAAGAAAAAGGCCCCTGATATGGTACGGTCATTACAGTAATCTCGAATCCATTAATCTCTTTTAGTCCCGTCAACCTTGTATGGGCTCAATGAACTGCGAAGGGGAAGTTCTTCGTAATTTCCCGTCAGAATTTGAATGTGATCATGACGTATGTATTCAATGTATTGGCTCTATGCTTGACGAGTGCGAAAAGAATGGGAAATCACCAATGTGCCCTGCGAAGACGTGTGCAATTCCGTATCGATGTGAAAGTGTTCTTGCTCTGGCTGCTCAGTTTCCAGAAAGAAAAAGCTTCTTCTCAAAGTTCACTCTACAGGCAAAGTTCTCAATGCAGACTTTGAGAGATGACTCTGTTTCGGTTTGTTTAATATCAGATTATATATTTGATTTTGGAATTTTCAGAATGTTATACATGGAGATCTGAAAGCAATGACTGGACAGAAATTCTCTCTCAAGGCGAGTCTTGCTGGCTTGCGTTCTCGCTTTTCTCTCGTCCCTCCCTTCTCTGTGACTCCGCCCACTGCACACTAAACATAGCGAGCGGCGGAACCCGCGAGATGTCGGAACACTCGATAGCATTACACCCTCCTCGCGGCGACTCATAAACTTACCTGGCTGGGGGTATTCTGTGATCATCAAGGCAGAATCCCCATGGCGAGGCCTTTCCATTGCACTTTTGGAAGGGCTGACCTGTGTGGCAGTCTCGAGTTGAGATTCGCCAACAGCTCAATTTTTGCGTAACGGGGCTGCGTGCGCGCGGCCCTGGAAAGTAACTGAAATGGGAAATCCGACTGGGATATGAGAGATTATATGTGACTGTTTATTTAGATTGGCCAATGCGATGACGATGATGGTGGAATGCCGATGGAATACGTTCGAGAAGGGTCACTCGGTGATTTGATCAGGGAAATTCGCCGTGTATTGAAAATTCTGGCCACTGACAAGGTTTTTAGGTTTCTCTAGATCCCAATTAGTAGTATGTATCTGTCTCAGATTTACGGATATTACCGTGTGGACGATGGCAAGAAAAAGTCGTTGGATGTTACCAAAGAGACTATACGTTCGCCATGTTCTGCTCTAAACATCACCGAAGTTTGTTTTTTGGTCTATCCTTTTATGTGTTTATTTTATAGAACACGACTATCCTTGTTGACACGACTGGTATAGTTTCAAGACCGAAAAAACATTAAGGAAAAACAAATTCAGAATTTTCAAATAAACTTTTTTCAACCATTATTAGTTTCTTTTTTCGGTTTCCCTTCTTTCCAGATAAGAATTGTTCAGATCATCTAAATTATGTCAACACAGTTGACCCCTTACAACGACGCTCCGAAATGACGCACGCGCATTGTTTACGCCCGTAAATCTACACTAATTTATTTTCAAATGAATATTTTAATGTATTGCAGCTTTTCGTCTCGATTTTCTTGTTTGATCAATGTTTTAAAAAATTGTAAAGTTGATTTTTCAGCAATGCATGAAATGCAAGGAGTTCTACTCTGCTCGGGCGGTGGTACACGCATGCCAGCCTTAACGCAACATATTCAAAAATGTCTCCTCCCGGTTGTTGGTGTTCCAATGTTCCTCTATCCACTCTCCTCACTTCTGAGAACAGGAATCACAGGTTAATATTAAATTAAACTCTGAAAACTCTGTAATTAATATGTTTTAGACATCAAAATCTTCGTGCGTGAAGTATTCCAGCCAGTTCTTGAGAAAGAAGTGAAAAAGTCAAAGCTATTGGAGAAATACCCGGCGAATCTAGAGTATATCACAGTCAGTCAAGAAGACAACGGAACTGCTGATTTACTAAAACATCATCACTCTAAAATAACGGTTTGCATATTTCCATTTATATAAATTAAAAACATATGTTTTCAGAGAGATGCACTGATTGTGTCTTGCGATTTCATCAGTGATGCAAGTCTCATTCCTCTCGTTGACTTCTTCCGTGCTACGAATTCAACACTTGTTGCTCTCATTGCTGATACTTGTGTGAGCTCTCCTGCACCAGGAGCGAAGTCAAAAAAACCTAAAGGTAGGCACAATCAGGATTAATCTCTGCATTAAAATTTAAGAAGTTATAGCCAGTGATGTGATGGCAATTGTTGAATCCACTGGACAACTCGCGTTTCTTTGTGGAGATGACGACTTCGACACTCCACTTCTTATGGATAAAACTCTGAAAACATTTCCATCGATCCGTTTGACTTCTAAATACAATGACTGTCACGTTTATGCTATTCGCCACAAAGCTCTTCAACAGCTCAACAAATCAAAGTACATTTTTGACAACAACATTCGCGTATTTTTACAAAATTTTCCAGGCATATTTCTTCTTTCAAAGCAGACTTTGTCCCACATTTGATTGAAAAACAGTTCGAACCTGAATCCGATGTAAAATGCCTTGCATATCGTCTCCCCCATGAAAACGGTTTCGTGACAGCTCATGCAAACACACTTGGTGCTTACTTTGAAGTCAACAAAGCTGTAAGAACTCTTATCCAAAATTTCAAGTACAAAATTTGTTTTAGATTCAAAAATCGTTTACTCGGCTCATGGAGTATCGAGGAAATGGACAAACATTTAATCATAAGGTCGATCGGATCCTCGTTCATGACAGTCGAATTGAAGAAAGTGCGCAGGTAACTAATCCGAATACAAAAAGGCTAAAACTGATTATTCTTCGTTTTTCAGATTGGAAAAGATTCGATAATCAAACGCTCTATTATTTTGGACAAATGCCAGCTCGGTGAAAAAGCGAAAGTGAAAGAGAGCATCATCGCAAAAGGTGTTGTGATCGGAAATGGGTACGTTTCTTTAGTAACTGGACACGAAGAGACATCGGTTTCTATGGATACGAGACAGGATGGAAAAAACACCTCATGATGTTTCTGTTTGATTATGTTGGCCGACTTCATGAAGATATCACTACTTTATTATTTCGTTTTCAGAGCTTCTGTGACCAACAGTATTATTTGTGAAGGAGCTGAAATTGGAGAGAATGCTGACATTACCAATTGCATCGTCACAAAGGATCAAAAAGTCTCAGCTAAAGGTTCGTCTCATATGAATATCCGGCTCCCTTCCATCACTATCAAGAATGTTTTGTGTTGTCTTTTCTCGTTCATTTTCCATATAAAATACGGGAAAACGAAGTTATTAATGTGCTCCCATTCTTTAGATACATAATAATGATTATTTAGCCAAAGTGCAAAACGAAATAGTGGACGGTGAAGACGAAGAGTGGACGGACGACTAATCTCTTAATTGGTTGGATGCGGGATACTGGGTACTGTCAAGAACAAGATAAACGGAACAATTGAATTACGGCACCATTTCTTTGTTTTTCTAACTCGTTGTTATTGTTTTCGTGTTCAATTCGATTTACATTCGATTTAAGAATTAATATTTTCTCATATTTTCTCATTATGAATCCCTATGCATCGGTTCTACTACCGTGGTTTATATCTTTATTTCATTGCGTTTATGTTGTATTCTCTTGTAATTTTTTTAATATAATTTCCTTCAGAGAAATGAACCAATGAGTCTGCGGAACAACAAACTTCTCGTTGCGGCGGTGATTTTCACCGTCGTGACTTTCGGTTTACTGCTGACTTCATCCGTTTTGAATAATAAAACGACAACATCTTTAACAAATGCAGGCATACTTCCAAAGTTCGTACAGCGTATCATTCAGAAGAAGTCAGATGAGGAATATATTATCGAGGTATTTCCTTTTTTTCACTTTATCGTCATAAAAATTTTATTCAGAAAATTGAGCATACGCAGAAAGATGGAGAAGATGTACGTTCTACTCGATATTTAACTCATCATAGTTATCTTCTGAGAAACCTTGCCAAAATGGAAATTACTTTTCATCATAAGTAAGTTGATAAAATTGGAATACATCCAAACAATGATATGTTAAAGGAATTATTCCATCAATGACATTTGCTATAAACCTCATAATGCCATATTCGAGACAACTTTAGCTCCGGAAAACATAGGCAAACTCCCGAACTATCTACAAGTAAGTGATATCGGTACAAATACATTGACTAACTGATTCTACCATTCAGCGTCTTATTCTCGAAGCTCAACGTCTCTCTCCTTGTCTCCTTGTCACTCCACTCAATTGCTACCATGATAGTTATCGAATCCATTCTGAAATAAGTAAATGGAATACTAGCATAGACACTGATTTTCTGAACAGAAGATTGAGAAATTCGTACATAGAAGCGATTGGCGAAAGCGAAGAGAGACCATACGTCAAGTTAACATGTAATTAATTTGAAATACATTCTTATTTATATCATAGTTTTATTACTACAGACGGTCCCGATCTGATCAAAGAATGGGCTCACCTCATGTTCAAGCTACCATCAAAACAATCGTCGAGTTTCTCGAAAAAAGATTTATCAAGGAAAATTGAATTATGGTTATCAGTAAGTGGTTTAAAGACTATATTCATTTTCTTAAACTTCCTTTTTCAGAGTATCGAATCAAAAACTAACCTTACTGAGTTGGGAAGACCGAGTGAAGTTGATAATTACTTCGATATTTGTACATCAATGCAACAAGTCCGAGATTTCGATGAGAGGAAGAGAAAGGTATGAATATTGGCATAATTCAATGATGACTGAAAACTTAAGTAACTACAGTTCGGATTATATGACGACGACGATGAGTTTCTAATTGGTCTGGATTGTGTTGAAAACAAAACTCAGTTTATCGAGTGGATCCAGGAAAGAGAGCTCAGAGGAGTTTCTAAACCGTTTAATGCTAATCAACAGTGTGATGGAATTTTCAAAAATTCTGAAGGCTCTGGATTAGAGTTTTTCTATGGAACTAGAAGTTTTGGAAACAACACCGCTCCATTTGATAGCATGAAAGCAGAGATCGGTTTGATGACACCAGAGCAAATTCTTACAACCATGGTACATAATTTTATTCGAAAAAAAACTTATAATTATCATTTTAGCTTCACTCCGATTATGTTAATGGTTTCGAATCTATCTGGACGATTGAGAGAGCTCAGGAACTGTTAGATGATTTCCGATTAGCTATTCGTGAAGAAGTAAATAGATTCAATGGAAACCGATCAAGCCTAAAGATTGGAGTTAGAACGAGAGTTGTTGAAAAGGAAGAAATTAAAGAAACAGAATTAGAAATCTCGTCGGAATTGGATTCAGCCGTTTATTTTATTCTTTTCATCCGTTGTGTTCTGTTAATTTTCTTCACTTTCTTTGCTTGGTCAGTGAATCCTCTTCGATCCGCTGTCATGTTTCTCGTTCGAGATGCGTTGACTTCACTTTTGTTTTCGATTCTCTGTAAATCAGATGGACAAATCGAATTGAATTCTGAATTATTGGTTAGTTTTAGATATCAACTTGCCACGTAACTCTTTTGAGTATTTTCAGGGTTATATCATTCTTCTCACCATCGTCAACACTTACTTGACAACTCGCGTTTCATGGTACAAAGATCGTAATGAAACTTGCATTCAGAGAGCGAAAGACTTCCCGAGTCGATCTAATTTCTCCTTGCTTTTTTCAGGTATTCTTTATAATTACAGTATTTCTCTCAAAAAAATTGTCTTACTTCAGTTGATAGTCTTCGTGAAAATTGTGATTCAAGACAACTTCAATATGCTCTGGCGAAATTATCAAAATATCTGACTGCTCTCGACACATATTCTACGGAGACATTCATGAAACTCCCAAAGTATTGGCCGTTCATCTCGATACTTTTAGTACCAATCACTGGCTGTTACTGGTATTTCGTTGATTTAAATCTTCCAAAAATCTGTGTTGTGCTTCTTCCCTCGTTTGTTGTGGCAACTATCGAGCAACATCAAGTGAAGATGAGTTTATTGAAAGGTATTCAATGCTTATTCTCGACTTCCAATTAATTTTAACATGTTTAGAACGGAAAACGAAACAAGAGTTCAGCAGAGTTCAGAAGAAAAAAATGGAAACGTTTTTGTCAGATGGAACAGTCGATCGACTACTTTCTGGAAACCCGGAATCAGTTGAAGACAAGTAATCTAAATTTATAAACTAAAAACTCAAAGTTTCATATTTTCTAATTTACAGAAAGTTATACAAATCGAAAGACTGCGTGATTCACAGAGAGTCAGCTGGAAGGCTTTACGAGTTGTCTCGAAGCTCATACGATGTCTCCAAAATAATGGTTTGACTGTATAATCCGTCTAGTATTCATTATCATTTTGCAGGCGTATCCAAATCAAAGAGTTCGAGATTTTCGTTTTGATGCTCTGGGTTGCTACTTTTGGTTGATGAAATTGAAAACGGTTGGTAGTTTGGTTCGAGATAGGCACTATGAATTTAACTTTCAGGCTGGTATTTTGTTGTACGCATCCGCTTTCCTCTTAGTTCTTCTATCAGTTGCTCTGATGTTCATTCCTATTCAAAGAATTTCACTTCAAAAAAAGTGAGTTTACCCATTTATGGATTTCTTTAAAAAATAGTTTTATTTTAGTATGGACAACGAGGTGTATTTCGGTTTCTCCATGGATAATATGTCAGCAGATTGGGCAAACATCAACAAAAATCTAGATGCGTTTAATTCGGAAATCGGTAATTTTATTTTTATATATCCCAGCCTATTTCATTTTTTTGAAGATTCTATTCAATCGCTTCAAACAATTTCAAATTGGAAGAAGGGTTTCGATCGGTTCGAAGGACGCTTCTACAAGGTAAACCAACAGAAAAGAAGATTTTGAATCGAAAAAAGTGCGAAAAGTAGGATTAGAAGAGTAAATTACTCGAGTGTTTGGGAACATGTCTTCCACTTATCCTATGATTCAGTTGGAACGGGAATGGTTACGGTAGCTTATATGATGAGAACAGAAAGAAGAGAATACGAGTTCAAACTTCATAGTCTATCTTTCCAGAATTCATCACGAACCTCTGATGCTAATCATTATGCGGAATGGATGAATCAAGAACCAATTAGCTGGTCTGTGATGGCTCCTCTGACGCGAATTTCACAAAAGTTCGGAATCCCAAGCCCGTTTAAGTTCCGATTTCGATATCAGATTGAAGTGAATAACAATGAGTCAGAAGTAATTGATACTGTGCAGGTAGATATATTATTGAGCAAATTATAATAATTTTGAGCGTTTTCTCAGAGAATGGACACGATCCTCACCAAATACAAAGGAACTCTTTCATCTCCAATAGTGGATGGTGTACTCTACGAGTATTATCATGGAAATGCAGCTGTCTGGTGAGTCTCCGAATCGAGTCACAATCTAATTTCGACTCTTTTTTAATTCAATTTTCAAAGACTGGAGGCACAAGAACTCCCATTTCGTTTCTCTCGAAACGTTCTGCTTTCATCCTAATTGGTCTTCCGTCTTTCTCCTTTATGATTCTCCAATGTTTGTTTCAAATTCGACCATCACTCCGTGTACCTCCCTGTAGTTTCTCTTATCGCAAGAATGTGTTCTCCAATCGCAACATTACTTCGAGGCTAATTTCCCTCCATGTCGTTTCGCCCACCATCAAAGAAAAGCTAGTGTATTGATGATGTTGTAACAAGCGAAAATGGCTGGATGGGGAGTTTTGTGTAACTGTTGGATCATTGTTAGGTTTTAAAAGTCTTGCCTTCGAACTTCGGAACCCTCTCTTATCTCATATCCAAATCATTCTGACGATGTTGTTTTCCTGGAAACTTATGAGACTATCTGACTGTCTTATTTGGTGACATCGTTACAGTTTTATAAAACAAAATTCTTTTCATTGTTGGTTTCGTGAAGAAGGTTCTAATTAGCTCATTTTGCTCCCTGAAACGCGATGGTATTATTTACAAACATGTGGTAAACATGTTACATTTCGTACAAAATTAGAATACCCGGACTCCCAGTTGGAAAAATTAGAATATACATTCTTCTTTAGGTTTAGTTTCAGATCGCACTTCTCGATTCAGTTTACTCCATTTTTTCTCTCCTAATTAGCCACCCCTTTTTACTGGAAACCACACACTTTTATTTTTCTCCCTGTATCTCCTTCCGCTTTCATACGTTTCTTGTTTATGCTGAAATTTTCTGCTCGCTCGCTCCGACTCGATTTCCTCGTTTTTCTTCGCCCCGCGCTCGCTCCCTTTTCTTCAAGCCTCACACTTATTAACCCTGAATTTCTTGTCACCGTCGGCGGAAAAGTCCGTATGTACTTTATATGTGCGCGGAAGCTGCTCATCGAGATCCCTCGCTTCGCGCCCGCCACCCGCTCTTTTCAAGTCTTCAAGACTTAAGACTTGTTTGTCTGCGTGCCGAGTCGCAAACTGCTCAGAAGACCACATGAAGACGTGTATGCAGTGCCAGGGCGGTCGTCGCCGCGCCCAAGAGTTCACGAGAATAGGCAAGACAACGAAAACCACCGAAAAAAGAACGACAAAGTAGGATGGAAATGAAAGAGAAAGGACGGAAGATAACAGAAACAAATGATTGATTGACAGGACGGAGAGACGAGAAAACGGGGGACTTTTGTTCGGAAATCTTCAGTTGGGTCAAAGGAAAATATATGGGTAAATGCTCATGAATCAGCAGCGGTGGTCTATTAGATCTGAATCTCGGGTTTTGAATCTAGATTCCAGCAGTGACAACGACGTCACTAGTTTCAACTGAAATTTGAATTCTAGATCAAAATACCACAGGTTCTTTTTTTTTCTACTATAAATCTGCAATTCAGATTAAATGCACGTTTGCACATAGCGTCACTCGAGTGTTCAGAATTCTTTGATATTTCAAAAAAGGATTTGAAAAAGAAAAGTGTTCGAAATCTGATCACAAGCAGTTCTTGCTAATCTCTTTCCATGTAAATGCCAGTTCTAGTGTATCAATCAAGTGTTCACTATGGAATTAGTATCAGTTCGCACTCCTAATGAATCTTGAATCAGTTCCGTTCTCAATCCCTTCCAATCCAACTTTACCACCATGTCAGAAAAGTTCGAACTCCATCGAAACATTCGCCTCTCTCTCTCCCGGAGTTTGTTTGGCTGCTCCGCCCTTTTTCTATTTCTTTAGTGTCCTTTTTTCACACTGGGCGACGGCGGCCTCCAGGATAGACGCGAAGAAAATAATTTCATCTTCGTCATCACCGTGGCTTCTTCTTCGTATTTCTTCGTCTCCCACACTTCCCCATGGGCTTTCAGAGAAGCGTCGGAACGAAGTTTCGTCGTCGTCTTCGTTTTGTTCATGATTTTTTTTTCTCGCTAGCGATCGAGAGAAACTTCAAATAGATAGGATGGCAGTTGTTTCACTCTCCCTTTACATCACTGTCACTTTTTTCCGACCCTTGCCGATAATGATCATGAAGGGAAAAGAATCACTGGAAAAAAACGGTTTGATGAAGTGTACAGAATCTTGGAGGTTTCATCTTCTCGTGATAAGGCAAAAAACGGTTACAGTATTCTGGGCGGGATCGGTATGTTCAATCAACAACAAGTTAGTTTCTAAGAAGGGATACCTTACACTGAACAAGTCGTTGCTACCGTAACCCACAACACTGACCGGGGGCGTTGACTTCGTCACTTCGATATGGAATATGATTGTTTTCTGACGTTTCACATAGGTCAATTTGTTTATATAACACTCTGCAAAGAAAATATCTCCGTTTATTTTTCCAACACTCTTATATTTCATGGCCAACACCTTTTTGTAAACTTTTTATCATTTCAGGAACTCATTCGTATTCAACGAACTGCTTGCCTCTGGAATTCTCTCAGCCTTCTTCGCATTAATCGTCGTTCTATTCTCAATCACACCATCGATTCCATCAGTTTTTATCGTAAGCTCTCCCCCAAATGACTCATTTACCTCTAATCGTACGTTTCAGTTCTCATTCTTCGTTATCGGATCTCGACTCGAAATCGCCGCTGTTATATCCTTATTTTCACTTGACAATCAACAACTTTACACCGATTCGGCTGTTCTTGTTGGTGGGTAGACTCCTCCCCTTTTCAAGCAACCCAACAATTTTCTTTTAGGTTTTCTCGTCGCGTGGGCACCGTTTTATGAACTGAGTTTATTCCGAAGACGTCTTCTGCACAAGTTGGAAACGAGGTGTACACCTGAACTATCATCTGGAAAACGTATTCGACCACCTTTCACAAAAGCAGTTGACACAGCCCAGTTCTTCGCTATCGCATTAGCAGGTATGTTCTGAAAAAGAATGCTGAGATCATGAAGTATATGATGAAAACCATACGGCATAGCCATTCATTGTGGTCTTTATATCATCTAGAAGATTGACTTTGTCTTCATAATTTTTGATCTTCTAATATCCATTTTCTTCTCGAACAAAGTTCTTCGAGGCGTCAAAAAACGTTTGCAAAAGAAATTTTGCGCGTCTTCCCCCTTTTAGCCTCATCAATTTGTTCCATTTCCATCCCGCATCTGCCCCTTACTCTCATTATTCTTTTGCCACCTTGTCCATTTTACTTTTCAAGTCACTCTCAATTTCACACTCATTCATTCTGAGAATATGAACATTTTCGACAATTTTGAAATAGGAAAAGGACTACGGTAGATGTACGAGCCTTCTTCTTCACTTTTTCCATCGTGTGTGGCCTCAAGAGAGCGAGAAAAGAAAGGATGTAGAAAAAGCTGCAGCTGTGGTTCTCTCTAGCGGAAACTGCTTCATATATCACTTTTTGTCTCTTAAAGGGTTTCGATGAATAACTGTTCTTGTTGTCGTTAATACGAGATTTGTTGCTTCATGAAGTAAACACGTGGTTCTGAATTGATGAGACTTGGATTTTTCCTAATGAGCAGCACGCTACTTCATCTTGATAGTAGGCAACAGATGTGAAAAACATCGAAGTTGTATAATAATGTCAGTTATTCGCGCAATTGCGTGGCTCATATTCAATCAATGATGGTCATCTGTGTATTTTGCCACAGGAGCTATCTGTTTCCTTTGTTTACTCTGTATCTCAAATCGATATTATACATTCTCTCTTGATTGACCCAAGGAATCCTTTCTAGCCCCGCCCATCGGTGTTCTCTCTGTTAGATGTCATTCTTTGCCATTGCTCCTCTCGCTTTTTATTGGTAAACGTCTTACTATAGATTCGATTGAATAGATTAAGATGGCTACAGTAACCCGATAATTGGAGCTTGTTAGCTTGTTATACATTTGTGAAGTAAGATTATTTTTTATTTCTCTTCTACAAAAAACTATTTTTATACGAGTTGTTTCAGCTACTTTTCCTATAATAGTCCAGAATCCAAATGCATTTTGGCTTTAATTCGGTAGTCCATATGCTATAATTAATTTCTCCTTTTTTTCTCTAAAAGTACATCAGAACTAGTCGGTAAAGCGAAGCCTTAGAAACTCTCGGTGGCTGTCACAACCACTCCTCGGGTTCTTTTTTCTTTCCTTTCATTCCTCAATGCTCCGCCTTTTCCGTCGGTTTTCTTCGTCGTAGTTCTAGTGTCGGAACACGGTGGCCCTTCTCTTTTTTTTCTCGGAAAGAATGTTTCGTATTCATGAGACGAGACAAAGAGAATGGCGGAAAAGAGAACTAAAGACGAGGGGAAAATGAATTGATGGTGATTAGGAGCTGTGAGCAAAAAAGGAAAAAAGAGACGATGGAGTTTAGGGAACTGACTTGAAGATCAATCATTACTTTTCCTGAAACCAACCAGTTGAATTGAATCTTGACTGAGCTATAACTCCCAAAGTAGATTATGAAAAAACAGTTTCGAAACATTCGATTCGAAATTAATTTGATCTACATTGACTCTAATCATTTTAAATTAACTCAATAATTTTCAGCATCTCTCATTATCGCTGTCGTTGCTGGCGTGGTTCCAGAATTCCGAACGTTCTTCTGGCCTACTGTAATTCTCATCGTGGTTCAACTCGTCGCACTTGGAAATTCCATCGCCGTTCTCGTAGCAACAAACCAAATGTTCGAACAAGAAGTAAGTTTCTTTTTGGCTTCCCGTTCTTACACTTTTATAAGTCTGTAGACGTGTTCTAATCGGGGATTATTCCCCTTTTTTGTCTGTTACCAAATCCTTTTTCTTCTTCATAATTCTATCTTCACATCCACATACCACCTCTATATTCCGTCATTCAGGTTTGTAATTTTATGGGAAACGAATTCGAATTGGGCAACGGGACAACTGCCGGGCAAGTGTGTCATATGGCTCAAAAACTGATCCCACCGAAGTATGATATTCCGATTTCAATGGACAACTTCCACATTCGGCCATCGAGTATGTCCAAATTCTATGCGCCGCCTCCACCGAAAAAGAAGGCCATATCAAACAATGAACCTGATCCAAAAAAGGAAGAAGATGAAGCAGGACCAAGTGTAAGTATTAATTTGGATTAATTGAATCCTCAATCAATTTTTACAGAATTCGAATAATGTATCACAAGAAGAAGCTCATCGTTTTGCTATCTTGCCTTGGCATTTTGCTCTTGGGGGAGTACCCGTTGACGTCACAGCACGACCAGATCAGGTAACATACATTTTTTCAAGAATTCAGCTTTCTTACCGATATTGAATTTTCAGATAATCAATGGTCCATTCATTGGAATCTCAAGTGACGGTATGCGCGGACACGAAATCACTTCTGAGTTAGAAGATGAAGCGGATTATTCATCAGAATCATCGGTAGAGGACGCAGAGAGTGAACCTGCTTCAGCTGAGGAAATCAAATATCATGAGGAAAACATGATGCACATGATTGAAACGGTCAAAAAGGAGGCAGCAGAAAAAGAAAAAGAGGCCAAGGAGAAACCTCATCATGTGGAATCGGCACAAAGAAGAGCACCCAATTACGATGATCCGAATGTCGCCGGCCCGAGTCATCGTTATCAAAGGAATGACGAGAGAATTTCGACTGATATCGTTCCGGCTGATCCTCCAAGAGAAGTTCCAGCGAATCCTGTTCCTCCTCCCACTCATGTACTTGTTCAACGGGCGCCACTTCCACACGAGATGCCTCCAGTAATAGACAGAACAATACCGAGAGATCCGAGAACTGAGCCACCGAATATCCATGAATGCATCCAACATAATACTGATCCGACACTTCCACCTCATCCTCGTCGGTCTCAATATCCAGACCATTACGGTCGAGCGATGATTTGTTACTGCGAAGATGTCTATTGGACTTACAATGACGGCCGTTTACCTCCAAACGTCGTAATGCCACCTCGTCCTCGCGATTGGCACCACCATAGGTTCGCGCCACCTGAGGATTTCAATTATGTTCCTCCACCTGGTCAGCCATCTATTCCAATTCCTGCTGAAGCGATGGCTCTACGTGAAGAAAGAGCAAGAGCTCACAGAGAACAACAACAACGAAATAATTCTCAAAGCCCCAATCCTAGTCCAGAACCTGGTCTCTAAGATCGTCTTTTATATTGATCTAATGTATTTTCATATCATTCCTTGCATGTTCTAAACATTTCATTCGATATCAGCCTCTACTTGCACTCATTTTCTTCTTAAACTTAGATCTCCTAGACTCATTTACTTCTTTGTATCAATTTTTATGATCTTGTAACAAAACTGACTTCTTTTTTCATTGTTTTCTTCTTTAAAGTTTCAATAAATTTATTAATTTTTAATGTCGGTGATAAATTTAAATTGAGGAAAAATGAGGTTACCCCCAAGAAAAGAGTGAGAAGGAAGAGCACGGGCCTGCCGGCGAGTTCCAATACTAAAAACATTCCGAGAGTATTGGGCCAAGGAGAGTAATGAAACGATATCTACCGGAAAAGAGAAAAAGTGAGAAGACCTGCATATCTAGAAGTTAAAAAGGATGAATTAAAGGAAATGCAAAAAGTGATGAGTGCGGTATAAAAGAGATGCGCAGGGCAGTATACATAATACAAAAAGAGGGAAAAAACGGAATACGGTGTACGGTAAGACACTGAAAATTGGAGGACGGGGGTCAGGTAGGGGGAGGAAGGCACAAATATACGGGGGCTATTACAACTTATAAAACATTTTTGCAGGAGAAAAGTGTAATTCATTGAAAAACACTACATGAAAATACAAAATATTAGATTATTAGGAATATATTCAAGAAAAGTGACGAAGTATTCAAACATCAAATGCCGATTGGTTGAATGATGACGGTGGGAATGTGAGTGAGAGAAAATAGGAAAAATGGATACTTGACGGTTATGAAAGTTTCATTTTTATCAATCTGACTAAGTTTCTGAAAAAATTGTGATAACTCAATTGTACAGATTGATATAAATGATACTCCAGGATATATAAACTGTACAGATAAGACGGGACAGACTAAATATGTATCACAGAAAAGAGTTTGACTAGTCAGCTACTAGCTTGGCAGCCCCATACTCCCCATCGTCTGGAGCTTCTTCTTTGATAACTGCTTTATCATCTCCTTCTTCCTCTTCCTTCGGAGCCGGAAGAATGTCACCATTCGCTGCAATTTCATCATCGTCCTCTTCATCTCCAATCTCCACATCTTCTTCGTATGCCAACTCATCATCATTTAACTCGTCCAAATCATCGTCTTCCTCTTCGTCACCACGTGAATGACCGTTTTGCATAGAGTTCCCAACATTGTTATGACTCGAACTAGGACCAGCAACATCTCCGAATCCATGATCGATCATTTCCTGTTGGTCCTCTGAGTGATTGTTCGCTGCCATGTTATCTTCTTTGTACATTTGTGCCATCTGAAATTTTTGATTTTAATGATAACTTTTGATCATTTCTTGTTTTTTAGCGATTGGAGTTGAATGATGACGATTTCTAATAAACAGACAGCAAACTCCTTGATAAAGTATTCTACTTTACAATACCATGTGGTGCATTCTCTTTACATATAACGTTTCCGATGAAATAAACTCACTACAGTGTTCAGAAGGGGTACATGATCTTCACCGTTCATTAACGGATTCCCATCAGTACCAGGAGGAGGTGTGATGTTCCGCACCTGAGAAACCATTGTTTTCGGTGATTGGAGATGTATTTCACAAAAGGAAAAGCAAGCAAAATTAGTAGCAGTGCGAAAAACAGTGCAGAGGTTGTCCCAATTCTATACACTAATATCACCAGTCTCACACGAACACAGTACAACTAATAATCACGAAACAAGCATTTATTATGATGATAGAGGGGGAAATTCGAGGATACGATGAGATTATTATTATTCGAGAACATTAGGGAAGGAATAAAACATATTACACGGAACTTAACATAAGTGAGATGGTGTATCATGATAACAGAATGGGGAGATTGAGTGCGATTCACAAGGCAAAGTGTCAGTCGATCATTCCGTTAAATTCATCAGAACTATAACCAGAAAAATCCAAATTCACCTGTTGATAAGGCGTCGGCTCATCAATGTTACCGCCAAGACGACTACGACGGCGCGCATTCATGAAAAAGTTGGCAACAGTCGAAAGATCGAGACGAAGATGTTCAGCAATTGTTTGCTGCATTTCACGAGATGGACGTTGTGTCTCTTTGAATATTGCTTGAAGTGTACGCTTTTGTATGTCAGTAAAAACGAGACGAGGACGCTTTGAAACTGGCCCATCGTGATCGGAAACACTTCTCCTGAAACAATTAAAATGCGAACTATGTACGTTGAATAGAGTAACAAACCTGTGAGTGCGCACATTTTGTGCTGGAGTCGGTGGAGACATTCCAGATGCTCGATTAACTTCCTCGGTTTTCATATCGAGTATAGCAAGCCTCGTGGCCAATGGTTGAGCGACCCAATTATACATTCGACGGAACGTCTCACGTCCTGATTTTAATTTATTCCATGGTTTCGGATTACGAAGTAAATCTGATAGAGTTCCTTGACTGCGACACAGTATTCTTTCGGCAAATATCGCTTGAGGAATCGAATGATTTTTCAACTCGAAGGCTATTCTCTTGCACAAATCTTTCGTGTCGATGTAAATGTCTTCTCCAATTTCAGCATTTAGAGGATCATTGGAATCTTGAGTTGAATATATCCGACGTGTTGGTTGAACATGAGCAGAAGGTGGCGTTGGAATGTTCGATGACGAAATAGCCGGTGGGTTGATCGAAGATGTAGACGACTGGTTGAGCAAACCTAGAGGTTTTTTTTGTTTCCGAGAATCTAAAAGAGATGGGTAAGTACAATTAGTGAACAAAAGGGTAGGAAACGATAAAAATTAATGTGGTGGGGGGAGTGTGAGCTATAAAAACAAGAACAGGGCCAACGAAAATAAAAGAGGACAAAAGCAGAATAGACTCACTTCTCTGATAAGGAGTCTTTTCGAATTCCATTCTTAGTCCGTTTCTCGGTTTTATATACGGTGGAGGCCTTTGTTTTACATATCCAGATGACACGTCATCCTCGTTTTTAATCAATTGGCGTTGTATCATCGGTGTGGGATCAGAACCAAATGAACTGTGTGGTGATGGACTTCCTATCATCGGACCATTGTGATGATCTTCGTTTAACAATGACATATCATTCAGATCTCTGTCGTTTGGAGGTGTATCCGGACGAATACCAGCCATAAGTAGGTGGCTACTATCGAGATCTTCTTCTTCCTGGAAAAATATTAATTGGAACAAATTCTGGAAGGATAACAACTAGCCTTAATGTAGGGAGAAGTATTGAAATCGTGAGATTCTCTACGCCGCGGGTCAACTTGTAAAGGTGACAAAAGTGCTGAACTTCCAGAAAATCTGTAATATTCTCTGAATAAAAATTCAGATTAGAAACTATTCACAATTTACGGATTGACTTACTCTGGTTCATTTTTAATATGCTCATACGGAGAAGAGAGAAGATCAACATTTGCGAAACTGCTGCTCGGCTGATCTGTATTTAAGCTCATTGGAGCTAAAGAAGCAAGCTGAGGTGCTGATGTAGATGTTGGAATATCATCGGCAGCTGAAGCAGATTCTTCAGAAGAAGAGCTGGCTGATGGGGTCACAGGATGAGGGCTGATTGTGTCAAGAAAGTTTTCGGGTAGCTCTTCTGCGAAACCACGACTCGTATTATTGATAAACGTGCTGGAAGGATCGATTTGCAGATAATCTGTGTTCCTCCTCCTGGATTTTTCTGATCTGAAAATTCAAAAACTGGTTGAATCCTACTCTTCGACCTCAGAAAAACAACAGCAAATTTGGTTCGAAAAAATAATCAACTCACCCATTTGTTAACGTAGATGTTCGTGACGATTCCATTTTAATTTACACCTTCTGGACGTGTTCCAAATTATTACAATGTTCCGAAAGATGATTGTGAGGTCTGAAAGAAGCACAAATTGAATAGATTGAAACATTAAGATAAATAAAAAGGTATGAGAGTCGAGATGATTCATATGTTCTTGAAGGTGGCATGTGGAATTTCAATAGATCTTCTCAGTTTCAGTACAAGGCTGACCCTGACTGTATTTACAAACTAGGCTGGACAGAATAATGTTAAGAAGCAAGTAAATTGGTCATACTAAGCGGTTCAAATTCAGCAATTGAAGTTATGATAGGATTTTGGAAAAAATTCAAAAAATCAATAATTTTGAAAAAAAAATACATTTTGAAACTGGCGTCTATACTGAGTGTAGTGTGGATCGATAATTGTGGCCACACAGAGAGGAGGAGAATGGCCGCGCGTTGTTTGTACGCATCGCCTCGTTTGCTGGTAGTGTCTGGATCTCTACATGTATGATACTCTTTACACGTACACTGCGACGACCCGCATGATGACAGGGTCTCGAAGGGAAAAGACAGAGAATGTGTTCTGAGAGGCAAATAAATGGGGACGGAAAATACGGTAAAGAGTCACTGAGTGTAGATTTACGGTGGAAGAGAAGCAAAAGAAGGGAGGAATTGAAAAGGAAAAAGAGAAGAGGTAGGGGATTTAGAATCGATGCCGGCTTCCAAGCTTCTTCAGTTTTCCGAAAGACAAATTTGAATTTGAACTCTCTATTCCAGTCAACGAAAAGGTTTCAGGATGGAAACAAATTTAGCAGAACTACCGGTTCGTGTTTTTTGTGTCTTATCTCAAGAGCTTGGAAAAGACAACCTATGGATCAAAGTTGTGGATTTCGACCAGGATCCTATATATTCAATGAAGTAACTTTTTCTGAATTGCAAAATTTTTCAAAAAAAAAGAAAGTTTCAGACAAATAGACATAGATACTTTTCTAAAACGAGATAACTGTTGTGATCAAGTTTTGCGAAGATGGGGAAATAGAGGACAAACGGTATGAAGAAGAAAAAGTGCCGATGGAATACATCTGAATTATCTATTCAGGTTGGGGACCTTCTGGCAAGACTTCAATTACTTTCAAGAACATATGAAGACGAATTTGATATAGTTCAATTTCAACTGCGGCGTAAATTCAGTGAGTTTTAAGAAAAAATGTTTAAAATTGAAAGAAAACTCGTAAAAAATTTAAAGAAGCGTTTACCTACGAGGATTACACAGCGAAAGTTTTCTAGGCCACCACTCAAATTTCTCGTCCGCCAGACGCGCGGGAGTTTCAAATTAATATTTTTCAGAAGTTCTTAGATGGGTACCGTATCCAGAGGAACAAGTAACAATGACATTTGATGAACAATTCATAAGATTAGAATGTAAGGCTCAAGGTTTCCCAACTCCACAGATAAAATGGTATACGAATGATTCGAAGGAGCCTGTTCATACTGGAAGAGTCTACACTATTCTGAGGTACATTCCGAAAAAAAAAGAAATTAAAAAAGACAAAAAGTTTGAAGATGTAAATGCTCAACAGAACATCAATATAAATGCGTTGCAATCAATCAAGTTCCCGAAGGGTTATCGTTTTCTGAACACTATCGAAAGCCTGGAAAACTTTGGAATTCAGTATTGGAATCAGATTTCGTCGACGTCACTTCTTGTGTCAGAGATGACGAATGTGAGTTTCATTAATCATATCTCATTGTTATCTTATCTAGTAGTTTATCTACTCAAACGCAATCTATCAAAAAATATATAAAACTGGAGGAAAACTTAAACCAAAAAAGTAAACTTTGCAGTATGTGAATCATGCAAGAACTTCGAAATGGGTCGTCTTTCTCAAATATTGGCAGAAGACGAAAAAGTGGAGACAAAGTCAGTTCCAGTACGTCCAAATCTTGATGTAACTCTGCGAGCAGCTGATAAAGTTGCACTTGTAATGAGTAATTGCTCGTATGTTCATCTCCCTGAACTCATTACCCCTCATTGTGATGCACAAACATTGGCTGATGCTCTACAGGTATTCGGTTGTGGAGAAAAGTCATAGTTTTTATTATAACTTTAGAAAATGAACTACAAAACAGTGACATTAGCTGATCTCACACTCGACGAAATGAGATATTTCATTCGAGAATACAAGAAATTGATTGGCGATGGAGTATACGGTAGGTACCGTTTCTCACGTGGTTCACTCCAAAATCCACTGATTTCAGCTGTATTCTATTTCGTGGGTCATGGTTTCGAAGTGAATGGACAATGTTATTTATTGGGAGTGGATGCTCCAGCGGATGCTCATCAACCACAACATGCGATGAGTATGGATTGGGTATTTCACTTCATTAGCCTATTAGTGAAATCATAAATTTTCCATTCAGCTTCTCTCGATCTTCCGTGATAAACAACCTGCTTTGAATCTACTTCTTCTCGATGTCTGTAGGAAATTCGTACCGTAAGACAATATATTAATCTGAAGATTAAACATAAGAATTCAGATATGATGCTATTGGAGCTTTTGTTGAGTATTCTGAACAATTCAAAAAGTTTCATCGAGCTCATCGAAACATGGTCTACGGTTACTCGACAAGTGGTGGAGTTGGAGCCTATGAGGTACAGTAACCCGTCGGAATTTCAGAATGACTTTGATTGATTTTTCAATTTTTGCAGGTGAAAGGAGAAGTAAACGGAGTTTTTATGAAGTATTTGAAGAATCATGTTCAATTGGAAATATCTGTTATCGATATGCTCAATAAGGTTCTGTTAGGTAATTCAGAAGTTTTATAAATTTTGAGAAACATTTTTTCGAATTTAGACATTGGAGATGATCAAAAAGTGTGTGACTTACAAGTTCCGGAGATTCGAAGTACACTAACACATCCGAGAAGTCTTGCTGATCCTTTGATATTCGATGGACACACTGCCTCATTCGATAATCATACAATTCACTGGAGACTTATGCATGGTTTGTTCTTCTTCCTTTGAAAAAAAGCGTCACGAGTTATCTGTCATGAAGAAGGAAACAAGTTAGAAATCTGAACGAAAAGGCGCTACCGTACCCAATTAGTGGCAAATTTTCCAATTTAATCTTTTATCAAAGTTAAAATCTAGGTGCCAAAACTAACAGAAATTTTGTAAAAGATTCCCCGGTTCCAGATCTTTTTGATAGATAACACTGAATTGTTTTCTCATTTTCAAGAACGTCATCGTTGGTTTTCGAAAAAATATCAACTGGTTCTAATAATTGGAGGGAACCAACTTAATTAGAAATCGGATATTTTGAAAAGCCGACATTCGTCAGATTAATAAGAGAAAAATACGGTAATTAGAAGGCGTTGAGGCAGAACTACTGGGAGGTAATTGGGGCATTGCTCTAATAAGTTTAAGACTAGAAAAACTACATAATCAGCTGGAATTCAAACATTTTAGGCAATAATTGTTATTCCAAATGATGCTGTATTTACTGTACTAATGTGTGATTTCTCGAGCAGCTGTTTGCTTGACCGAAAAGGATAAAAAGAAGAACTTCCTGGCAAGAATATTTTATGAAAAGAAGTATGGATAATTTGAAATATTAGAATTTGAAGCCACTTTTGAGAAGTTGTTTCCATTAGAAAAAATTCAGTGGATCCAAATATTCCAATATTTTTGTTGTTACAGTACCGGCCAAAAAGGTATCATATTTTGCTAATTTTGAAAATGCCCAGCTTTGAGAGTGTGTCAAAAGTAAAACTAACTGTCCCACAAAATAACGTTCTATGGGATCAAACAGACCAAGAATAGAACTCCATTTTTGTAGTTGACAACTTTTCTGCACGGACCCTCCATAGAGAGTTATGGACATTTTTAGACGACAGTTCAAAAACCGCACTATTTTGCACTGAAATGGGTCGATTTAAGTGAGAAATTACTTTGTCGAGATGTAGCTTGTTTTGGAGTCTCCTTACAAAAAAGTTGTCAACTATAAAAATGGACCTCTATTCTTGGTCTGTTTGATCCCATAGAAAGTTATTTTGTGGGACAGTTAGTTTTACTTTTGACACACTCTCAAAGCTGGGCATTTTCATCTGAAATAAGAAAAATATGATTCCTATTTGGCCGATACTGTAGATATCGGGAGTTCAAGAACACAAATTGTATTTTATTCAAAACGTCTCAATCATAAACTTCATTCAGAACTCCCAAATCCTGCAACAATTCGGTTCGAAACTCAACAATTGGTTGCTACAATTTGGTTCCAATTCTGTGGAAATTTCACGAATAAGGTAGGATTCATTTCGTTCAATTCTTCTCCATTCTCTCGGTTCTTTCAGGTGTATGTTCTCTCTTCGATCGCAGATTTTCGTCCTTCACAGGAGGATAATGAAGTGGAAGAAACTGAAGAAGCAAGTGAAAATGCATTGAATCATCGAGCATTCGTTGAATTTCCCGAAGAACTTCATTGTTCCGATGCAAAAGAATATTCAGATGACGAAGAAGGCGTTTCAATGTATTGGATTCTATCTGGATTACAGAAAATCAAGAAAGAAAATGGATTATCGTGTGAAGTTCATTTGAGACACGTCAATGATTTGGAGAAGACAATCGAAAAGAAGCATGTTGATATTGGTCATATTCTCATCACGAGAATCAAGTGCCTTCAATAATTTTAATATTTTACCTTCCCATCTAACGGGTTTAATTCATTCATAATCTGAAAGCTAATTTTATTTTTTGCTGAAACAGTGCTAAAACTTGAAACGGAATCTCATTTATTTTACAATGAATAAAAATGCGTAAAGTAATGGTGTGTGAATTCATATAAAACGAATAAGACTACGGAAAAACGAACGAATACGCCATCGTGAATGAATGAATGGAACAGACAAAGCAAGAAAAGTGGAGAAATAGAAAACACATGAGATTTTCGCATCAAATATTTTGTTTGAGAAGAGAAAATGGTTGAATTGGGAAGAGATGCTCATTTAGAGATGGTATTGTAGGTGGAGAAGCTCGTTTTTTACGGCGAATAGTACATGAAATATCACCGATACCTATTAAAACAAATATAGAAACCTCCATTAATGGCAGGTTGCGTGACAAGAAAAATATATCAGACACGTCTGACAAATGATTCGATGCACTTCGTCGGATGAGGTAGAAGGCAGAACTAGATGGAAAACGGATTTGGTTTGATGATGCTACCGGAAGAGCCATCGAAAAGGCAAAAATGGTACAGATTGGAAAGGATGATTGTTACCAGACAATTCTACCCAAAGAGGTGTTGTAAGAAAAACGGCAGAATACGAAATAGCTTGAGAAAATGGAAGCGGCTAGAGCAACTACAAACTATAGAAAAGTGGAGAAAAGAGGAAAAGAACGAATGAAATGCTTAAAATATAGAAAAAACAGAATATTATGAGTGGGGAGATTGAAAGTGAACACATGAAGTGGGTTATTATGAATATGATTAAAGGACAACAGGTGGTGATGGTAAAGCCGAATTGAGAGAACGCTTGTCGAATAATAGAAAAAAAGAAGTGAATAATACAATTGGACAAAATGTGTTTTTTTTGTGGTTTGGTAAGTTTTGGGAAATTGATGTGACAGAGAAGTGACCTGATGTTGCACGTAGGATAAGGAATCTATCAACGAGAACTACGAAATAAAAGGAACACAGGACAACGAAACTGTGGGAAGCATTGAACGGCACAGCCGTCTTGCAAAAGGTGATAGACGAATTGAAGATGAGATATTCAGCGAGTAGTTGCAGAGAACGATCCAGAAGCAGTGTTACGAGTCTGCTGGATTGTCGACAAAACGTGTTGTTTGTAAGCATCCGAAAGTCCAGCAGTCCAATACATAACAACCTGACGATCCTGAAAATTAGAATTATGAAAATGGATTTGAGAAAGAAATGACCCACCTCAACACCGCATCCAGTGATGTACTTGAAAATTTCTGGTCCTGGCAATTGGTGTTTCATCTGGAAACAAATCTTAGCTTTGTGCATCCATCCTTCACGAGTCGTACGGAGCACCGTCTCCAGAATTGTGTCCTTGACATCAGCATCGAGAAGCAGATCGCGGTAGCGCTTGACGATCTGTGGAAGGGGTCCACTTGATCCATCGTTTTCTGGACGGCGACGAACTTCAATGACACAGTTCGTGAGAGACATCTTCTCAGTTTCGACGACCGAAAGATCGCGTGGCGAGACACGGAACACCATAACATCGGAAACCTCAAGAGGAATATCCATATTGTGTGGTCCACCGATCAAGTTGAACCGAGAGCTGAAACAATATCTTTGATCATTTGTGCTTTGGTGTGTTGTCTCAGAAAAATCGCTAGTTGTCTAGTCAAACAATGCACACATCATCCTTTCCGTCCGATGAGTACTACACCCTTGTCTGGTCAAACATGTTGCTAATATCTCACATAACGGTTATGACCAGAGATCAAAAGTTAGTACTCACCTGTATTCTGGCAGGTATTGCTCCTTGTATGTCGCCAGTTTGATGCAACCAATTGGAAGAAGATTCGAGATCGCAAGCAGGAATTGACGGCAATACTCCTTCTCGCAAGATTCCACAACCACCTGAAAGCATAGTTTTATAGTCGACTAGTTTTGGCAAATACTCATTGACTACGGTACTCATTGCCTACGGTTACTCATTGACTACGCTGTCTCATTGCCTACTCATGCTCATTGCCTACGGTCAGCTCATTGACTACGCTTGGCTCATTGCCTATATATACTCATTGCCTATGCTTGACTCTTTGACTACGCTTGGCTCTTTGCCTACTCTTGCTCATTGCCTACGCTCGCCTCATTGACTCCCTTTTTTTTTACTTTAGAGCAGAGATTCTGGAACTGGTAGTTGGTGAATATCTACACTTCATGTATAGGTTTCTGGTTAATTTGAGATTTGTTATTGGGACATAAGAGCATGTGTTTCCCAATATTGTGAAGTATAATCTAAAGTAGTAGAAGAAGGGTCCTGATCATAGAATAAGTTGAACTAGTGGGTAATTTTCGGAGTTCTGATAATGGGTACTTCAGTGGGATTATCATAGGGTAGATCCATACTTGTCAAATCACGGGCCGGCCCGCGGGCCGGCCCGGCCGGCCCGTTTGAGCCCGGCCCGGGCTGGCCCGGCCGGGCCGGGCCGGGCCCGCTGAAAATTTCAGGGCCCGGGCCGGCCCGCAGGGCCCAGAGTAAAAAATTGATTTTGAAAAATAGAATTGAAAGTGTTGGAAATTAATTTTTGAATTACCGCGCACAACGACACTCCGGAATTACGCGCGCGTGTAATTTTTTATTTTATAAATTTGTTTTTTTTTTGGCGATTTTGACGGATTCTGGTGAATTTTCGATAAAATCGGATTCAAAATGGACAAAATTGACGAAAAAACATTGAAACGATTAGTGTCCCGCCAGGATGATAAAGTGAAAATGGTAAGTTTGTTTTCAGATTGATAAAAAACATAAAAAAAATAATTTTTAGGGTGAAGAGTTGTCTCGACCGGATTATCGTCGTGTCCTTGTGTTCAATGAATCTACCAAAGAATTCGAAGAAACTGAAAAGGGAGCCTGTACCAATTGTTGGACGCTTCTTTCTATTCAAGCTGGAAATCACGTTACGCGACATTTCGAGAAAACGTGTAGAAAGAGAAAAATGGAAGAAAGTGAAAAATCAGCGTCGGAGCCGGAGGTCAAATCAAGAAAATGACAGGTATTAGTTGTGGATTTGACTATTTGACTGTGAGCAGCAGGTTTTTCAGACTTTAGCATAAAAAGTACAAGGACTCTGAAGTGAAGAAGGTTACCGAAGCTTTGGCTAAGTACTGTTTGCGCTCGGGAAAATCGTTCAACCATGTCGCATCTTCTGCTATGAAGAGCCTGATTTTGGAAGTCACGAATTCTTTGTTTGTGCATTTTCTCATTACTTTTCCAACTGTGATTTTTAGGAGCTCTGGCTACGGCGATGCTGCTTCTAATCAACTTCCATGTAGGAACACTATTCAAAAATGCTCGGAATTGTTGGCTAAGGAAATTGTAAAAAAAACTACCGACAACGTGAAGAAATTCGTCGGTAATCGAATGCATCTTTTGGTGGATCACGGAAAATTGGTGGTAAACTATTTATCAATTTTCGGGAGCTTTTTGAATGACGATATGAAGCTCGAGATCGTGCCTCTTGCGTTCATGCCATGTTTAGATGGGAAATCTGGAAGAGAGGTAACGGAAAAAAAGGAAAAAGTAAATGAACATTTTCTTCAGACAGCAAATTGCATCATCGAAAAGCTTCAATCATTCGGGTGGCATGAAGAAGAGATTGTCAAATGTTCGATCACCGCGGATGGTGCTCTATCCACTCTTTCTGCATACTTTGAATCATGTATTTTCAAAAAAATATACAAATGTGGAATTTCGTTTTCAGATATCCGTTGTGTGAATCATTCGTTGAATTTGGTTGCTCAGCATATGGTGGTGCCACTCGATGCGCATTCCCTGGAGCTTCGGCCAGTTTTAAAACAATTGGACAAAGTTTTGAGAATTTTCAAGCTTGCTCAAATTATTTCCGGAGGCCTCCGTGGGAATGTAAACGCCTGCCAAAATCTTTCGAAACTTCCCGCATTGCCTGTCGAAACTCGTTGGATGAACGGACTCAAATGTCTGAAGGATATTATCATTTTGTCAGATGAAATATCTTTGGTTATTGGCATGCTTCCCACCAAAATTCGTTCTGCTCATCATGAACTGTTCAATGAATCGCTGAAAATTGCGAAATCTACGTTGTTAGTTATGGAGCCGCTTCTCGATTATAATACACTTTATCAGGTGAGTAAATGATACAAAACGCTCAAATCGATAGAATTTCAGTCGCAATCTGAAGTAACTCTCCACCTGGTTCTTCCGACTTATAAGCTTCTAGAAACTCGGTTTAATTCGTTGTTATCTGGAAAATTCGATGAAGTTAACCTCCATGATTTGGATTCGATTTGTTCCGAAACTGTTGATGCCCTATCGAGATCAGGATTGGCTGTACTGCCGCACTATTACAAAGAATTCGATAGTGTTCATTTTGCCGCCGTCTACCTCTCTCCAAAAACTAAGAAGATGTCGAGTTTTAGCTGTTCAGAACGTCAAAGGGTACGGGGTCGACAACAGGACTACAAACAACATGTTTTTCAGGCTAAAAGCTACATTCTCAGTATACTGCCACAGGAATCCCGCTTGCCAGTTACATCGAAACCAATTGAATCTTCCAGCAGTGTTTCAAAACTCCTGTCTCTTGTATCGGATGTGCCAGAGAGTACTTCTGAAACGACAAGCGAATTGGAAAGGTGAGATATCACGACAGTTTTCTGTGAGCATATTTATTCAGATACGAGTCCGAGCATGTTGATGCGCTTTCCAATGAAAGTGTCGAGGACTACTGGAAGTCCCGGAGAAATGTGTATCCCCACCTTTTCGATGTCGCTCTCAAAGTCCTGTCAGTCGTACCTTCGGAATCTGTGTGTGAATCTGCATTTTCCCAAGCGGCTTTTTTGCTCGACAAACGAAGAACGAGACTCTCCTATTTGAAGGCCGAATACGTCGTGCTGGGAACTCAATTGGCTAACAAATATCCAGAAATATTGCCATGATAACTCAGTTTATAGCTTCATTTCGTTTTTTTGTTAGTTTCAATTGTTTTTGTTGATTTAAACGTTTTTGTGCGTGTTTCTTTTGTTGCCTTCCAATCAAGTTCTGATTCGTTTTGTTATTCTGATAATTTCCGTTTTCATTTGTTGTCTTTTTATAATTTCTAATAAATAATATGTTTAGTAGTAAACGACCAAACAACGGGAAAACGAAAAAAAAATTCAATATTTTGACGGGCCGAACGGGCCGAGCGGGCCGGGCCGGGCCAGCCCGCTCTACGGGCCGGGCCGGGCCGGGCCGGGCCGGGCCGGAAGATTTTTTAGCGGGCCCGGCCCGGCCCGGCCCGGCCCGGCCCGTGACAAGTATGGGTAGATCAAATCCAATGTCTCATACTGAAAACAAAAAAGTTCTCCCTCTTCTTTTCTTCTTGCAGTAAGAGGGTACCTCTATCCGGCAGTAATTCTCTGGATGACTCATATACTACTACATTTATCTACTTTCCTATACTTGATAAATAGCCAATACCTAAATTATTCCTTGGTTAAATTATTCCATATTTGAACCCTATGGTTTCGTATGTAAACTCTATAGTTACCTATTTCGATCGTATAGGTTCGAGCATACAAAGTTATGTCCAACTCTGGGACTTTTAATTTAAAGGGGCACTGTAGTATTCCAAAAGTCTCGATTAGACAAATGATCTAGTTAAAGTTGTTGTGAATAGGAAGCGATTGAACAAGTAGCCAGAAATAATAATACTTCTTTGCTTTACAGCTGTGTATTATCTTATCCAAAAACATTGCCTGAATCAAGCAGCTCCCTAAATGGAAGTTGAGTCCACAATAAATTAACTTATACAGAAACCTACGCCATCAAACATCTGCATTGAGAGTTGACCTTCAGGATATTGGTATCAGTTTCTAAATTGCGTACTCCTTATTGTTATTGCAAACTTTCATGAAACGTTCCTTGGACTCGTGTAGGTATTCACAAACTACCAGTTCCAGAATCTCTGCTCTAAAGTAAAAAAAAGGGAGTCAATGAGCCGAGCGTAGGCAATGAGCAAGAGTAGGCAAAGAGCCAAGCGTAGTCAAAGAGTCAAGCGTAGGCAATGAGTATATATAGGCAATGAGCCAGGCGTAGTCAATGAGCTGACCGTAGGCAATGAGCATGAGTAGGCAATGAGACAGCGTAGTCAATGAGTGACCGTAGGCAATGAGTACCGTAGTCAATGAGTATTTGCCACTAGTTTTATGTTGATCTTTTGATCGGATTCAAGTGCGCATGTTTACATTATACTTTCTTTGTCTACAGTTCTTTCCCTGAATCTCATTGTTCTTTCTGGGACCATCACCACTTATGGTAGAGAAAGTAGCTGAGATGAAGAACCTCAACATCAAAATTCTAAACAATTTCCGAAACGTCGGAGAGCAGCGGCACGAAATAAATAAATCTTCCTTTTCCCTCTTTCACCATCGACGCCCTATTCCGTCTTCGTTTTGCCGCCGTCTACTGCTTCTTCTCCCTTTTTCGACATTTGATGCGTGCTCTTATATGTGAGTGTGCAAAACATTTCGGTAAACGTTACAGAGAAAATATATTCATTATGCATCCTCTTCACTCTTTCGTCTTCGGCATCTGGCACCTCCTTATAAATATTTATCTTTTTCCGTGGCGCGATACTTTCGATATCGATACAGAAAGAATTCTGTGCAAGTAGATTTGTTTTCTCCGATTCATTCCTACTAACCCAGATAGAAAACATCAATGTATAACAAAAAATGCAAAGAAGGTATGGTGATTTTCGTTGAATGTGTCCCCCAGGAAACGTCGAATTCCCCTTCCGCATACGATTGTTTACAATACCCCTGTCGGCGTCGCCTCATTCTGCATCCATTATCCCACCGAAAATGGCGTTGAATTGCGCATACAGTATGTAGAGCTTGCAGTGGTTCCCACGATCTGATCAGAGACCACAGCGAAAGGCGCCGGTCGCCGTCAATCGTTCGTCCATTATTGCAATGTTACGAGTCATCACCTTTCGGTGTCGCCTTCGCATTGAGGTAATAAAATGGAGCCTACTCGTCCTAGAACGAGAACAAGCGGAAAACACCAGCGAAGAAAGTCATTATTGCGAGGAAGGACGTTTATAAATCATGTCAACGAGCTACGAACACTGACTTTGACTGACAGTGAATGATGCACTTTCGTCAGTCTCTTCTCTTGGTGTCACGTATTTGCATCGCAATTAACGAAACGCTACCGTTTTTCAAAATTCGTAGGAGCGTGTCAAAACCCAGTTTCTGTCAAACGATTCTCTTTCTCATAAAATATTTTTAAGCGCATACCGTATCGTATGGAGACAAATTCGAATTAGTACGATGATCAGATATGCGTGTTAACGATACGGTCATAATAGCTGACGCGACGGAGAGAGATACGGTGATCTTCAAATTGCAATTCCCTTGATAATTATGGCACTAACCTGTCCTCCAGTAACGATGTGACGGATAAGAAGATCCAGATCTCCTGGTTCGCTGCAAGCGTTCAAGTAGTTGGCGATGATCTTGAGATTGGCCAATTGAGCCATCGACACCTGAAATTAATCGAAATTCTGAATTATCCATACATTTTTATTATCTCTGATCACACTGTAGTGAATTCGTTCATTCATATGAATAAAAATTACAGCTTAGTTCTGGGTCTTCCCCGTCACCGGCTTATCCTCTTTTATAGCCATAGTAATAAAAGTTCGACGCTCTCAAACTGTCTACATACCTCTCCCTTGATGACTTCATTCTCCAACCCTTCAAAATTATCTGGTCTCGTTGCAAGAGCCGTCTCGCTTTTCTCATGAACACGCATCATAAAAGATGGAGGAATGTTTTGGATCTCGAAGATAATAGGTCTCTCGTCACGAACAGCCAGAAGAGCTTCGTGGTGAGTATTACAACCCGAGGATACTGATGCGACGCACATGTCTTGGAATAGAGTTATTGTACCGGGTAGATCTAGAATGTTGAAGCCGTTCGATCAACAAGAGGCGGTATTGGTTGGTGGCAAGTTTTCTGGAGAGAAGAAATTGTAGAATTCGAAGATGATTGCAAAGAATAGAGTAGAAAAAATGAAAAGAAAAAGACTGAAGAAACAGAATGGGTGGTCGGCAGAATCGACTGCCGCTGAGACGAGAAGAGAAAGAAATAGACGAAGAAAGAGGGCGCCAATACGTCTACACTTATGTGTTTATCTCTATCAACTCTCTAACGACCAAACTATCTCAAAAGTGTTCAGGATATTGTGAAAACCAAATAAGCTGTTATTCAGAATTTTTAAAGTGGTAGCTGCGGAGCAGGCCCAAAGAGTCTCTCGGCCACACAAGCAGGCATCAACGCACCGCCACGGCCGACTGAGACTCGCCCGACCGGCCGATCGAAGTGAGAGGAGGACGTACCCGCCCCCCTAATCGAGGCAACGACGAGACAGAGGAGGGTGAACGACAGATCGACGGACGGGGGGCCAAGATAGGCGGAGCCAGAAGAAGAGTGTTGAGACGAAGAGACGCAGATATGTTTCGACGAGCATGGCGATCGACAAAAAGAGGGAAACGGGAAGTCGTGGAAGCTTTTCAGACTATCTGGGTGGGATATTCAATGAACTGACATGGAGGTATAGAACATTAGGATCAATTGGAGATGAAAGGAAAAATGAAATGAGTCATTTAGAAGCTAACTGGAGAAAAAGGAATGATTATTCAAATTGAACTATTAATAGAACGCTTTCAAATGTGATCGATTGCAGTCAGTAAACTGCAAAATAATTTCGAAATGCAGCTGATAACAAGGGCCTGGGAATAGCACTACAATAAAGTGGACTCGGAACGAGAAAGCTGTCTGTTCCATTAGTTGTCCAACTGAACGAAATGTGAGGAATAAGAAGAAAACGAAGAGTTTTCTGCTACAGAAAATTGCTTTCTTCAATATTCTTCGTTTGGAATTTTTCATGACAGATGTAAGGACAAAACGACAGGTGCACCGCAATTGTTTCGTTTCCAAGTGAAAGAAAAGAATTGGATATTGAAAAAAAGGAGAAAAATATAAAATAAGTGGATACTCTTCATCTCTCCTTGGGCAGTCTTTCTCAAACCAACACCTGCTACTGCCACTGCGTGTGTGCCCCGCGAACACTTGTCAGTTATGACATGAGAAGATGGAATAGAAAACATACGGCCACGTGCAATTCAATAACATTACTCTTTGAAGTTTGGAGGTTACAATGAGTGGTTTGAGAAGAAAGCAAAAAAAAAGAAGAAGAGAGAAACATATATTCTTTATGCTTCGCCGCCTAGAATGTTACGAAATTCTGAACGCCTAGTCATGAAGCTGGTTGAAAAACACCATTCAACATTACGTGCAAAATAGCAGTTTTATGGGACGGAGAGGTCAGACTGCCTGAGAAAAGGCTGCTGGTGTCATCGAAGGCAAAATGACTGCCTTTTGAAGATTGAGTAAACAGTGAGTGCGACCACATAGTTTTTTTT
Source organism: Caenorhabditis latens (assembly GCA_002259235.3). Classification (NCBI taxonomy): domain Eukaryota; kingdom Metazoa; phylum Nematoda; class Chromadorea; order Rhabditida; family Rhabditidae; genus Caenorhabditis; species Caenorhabditis latens. The sequence continues at coordinate 12,109,749 of CM056093.1, read as the reverse complement.
TCCTTTTTCCGTTGCAGTCGAACGTTATTTTACCGTAGTGTGACCAGGAAGAAAATCGGATGATGAAGTTTTCACTTACCAAATGCTGATTTGGATGTCGCAATTCAAGCTCCACAATTTGAGATTCGTCCAATTCCAAGAGAACCTGAAAGCTTCAGTTATTCAAATCATCCATTCTAATTTCTTATTGGTTGTTTGTGTGACTCTGTTGGCTCTCGGAGAATATGAACTAAAGATTTGTTACACCTAACAACACATTCGCACTCTCGGATTATCATGACGTGGAATTATCTGTTGGTTTGGTTTATTCTAACACAACTATTCCTCGCTAATCGCTGCCAAATCAGACATAGATTTAGCGGCGCCAACTGACACACATGCACATATACTCTGAAATTTCTCAATCCCCTATTTCCTACTCTGTTGCGTTCCCAAGAGAATTCTCGTCTCAAATCATGACTTTTGGTGTTGGTTCAGCGCCGACGATTCTAGGGAATGAGAAAGGAAGAGAGGAGAGGAAGAAAGGAAGAGCTTCGTACAAAACCATATAATACCACCAAACAAAGACGTAGAAAAGGGTATTAGGCAGTAGTATAAGAAGAAAGGAAACGACCAACAGGAGAAGATGGAGATGTCATAAAGCAATTATGAACTACTTTCTTGGTTAAGATGGTTGCAAATAAGTTCGAGAACCTCGTCGAAAACTTCCTATTACTTTGTACCCCTTCCGTCTTGACAATCCTCTATTCTTCAGGTGTCTCCAGGTTACAACCACCATGAATTGAGTAGCAAAAAAAACTCGAACCCTGTCGTTGCCGCTCTGGACGTTTCGAGTGAGCGAGCGTGTGTAATCGAATGTGCAGTCTAGCATATGCCTAATTTAGAATAATTGAGCAAAGAATTGACAATGAGTTTTGGATGCATGTGGGAGAAAAAGAAGATATACTAAGTAAGACTAAGAGTCGGAGACTTTGTCGCCTACTTCAAAATAATCAAAAGAAGAAGAAGAAGACGAAGAAGAAGAAGAAGAAGAGCTCTCCCAAGTTTGACATGCAGCTGATGTGAGAAACATTTTCAAAGGGAATCTAGACGATGACGATAACTATTGATCCTTCAAGTTACACAAACCATTCTTCGATCTGTCTCATTGTATTTGGTTTTTCCGTCATTGCTGCCTCATTTTCCTCCTCGCGTCGTCAAACTTTTCTCACCTCTCATCCACAAAACAGACAAATAATACTTGCCCCTCTATCTCTTCCTCCTCATAGTTCCCGGTCTCTTTTCATTCCCACTCAGTTTTATTCCCTGTGTGCGATATCTATATATGTGTAAGAAGACCTCTTCCGACCTATATGTGTGTATAAATTTTATGTGTTTCCAACAAATTCGCGACCGCAAACAACTCAAATATGGCATTGGAAATGAGAAAGTGAAAGAGCTACTACTGATTTTTCAGACAAGCTCTACTTGTTTTTGACTTCTTCGGTTGGATCATGTTTACACTGATTCCTTTTTCAGAGTCCCAGTCAGTTCATGAAAACTTTTTTAAACTTTCAATGCTCAGTCACTAACCAACAATGCTTAGTGAGCAACGACTTCTCAAAAGCGAGCTGGGCAACAACAATAATAATTGCCATAGTGCAACAGCAGAGCTTAACAGAGAAAGAGAGCCAACTAGACGACGCATATAAGCAAACCAATTACCAGTATCCTTCCTCCAAGGCCAACCGAGCTCACTGCTTTCTGTATTTCGAAAAGATTCACTCACCATCATATCCTGCGTCGGTTTTCCTTCCATAACTTGATCACGACACGCAAGGGTTGGAGCACGAAGAGTCCACATCATATGTCTGAAATAATGTAACGATGGGAAAAAAGTTCAAGTTCTTAGTTTCATATACTTATTGAGGAAATCAAATCACAAATATTCGAGCAAAGAAAAATTCGAGCAAAGAAAAAAATTAGGAAACCGGTTTATTCAATAGAAAAGAATAAAATTATTAGGAGAACGAACGAAGAAAACTCGACAGTGAAGACAAACAGTATTGCATCATAGTTTGAAATTTCTACAGCTAGCTACTACAGTAACCCGAATCCCCCTAACTACAGTAACCCGAATCTATCAACCAGAAGATATATGGCCACGTGTCAAATTATGCTAATTCGGTGTTAATTGGACTCTTTAGTAATGTCGGCCCTCGATCGTATAAGGGCGGCATCGGGTCAAGAAGGTGGTGATTTTCTTCTTCTCAGCAGGGAGCCTCGTTCTGTCCTCAAAATAAACACTCTCTTGTCCCCATCACAATCGAACAAAAGATTGACCATGAAGGCGAAACAAAGCCTTTGGAAGCTATTCAAGACATTACATGTTGTTCTCTTTTCTTCCGTTTGTGGTTAGTAATCATCAATAGACAGTTTTGTTTCATTTTCATACAGTAGCCGAAAGTGTAAAGACCCGTTGAATTCTGTTGCTACAACTGGAGGAAGTGATCTCAGAGCTAACATTTGCAAAGCTGTACTTTATATTTTGTCCTCATTCCCTTCAACTGCACTATCTTCAACCCTCCAGCACCTTTGCACACTGCCCAGAATTCATCGTCGTCGTCGTCGCGTGTACACATATATCGGATAGATGAGTGGCAAAGGAAAACGAAGAAGAAGCGAATCATCGGGCCAGGAAAACGCGACAAAAGTACGAAATTAGACACACTTGTCTGTCTTCTTCTTTTTCTATTCCATCTTCGTCTTCTTCTCCTGAGTAACTACCGATCGTGAACCGATGCGTGAAGATGTTCATTAACGATATGCGCACGCGACAGCGCGTAACAACAACACATCCAGGGACAAAGAGAAACACACATTGGTGTCGATGGTGTGAATAATGATCACTTGTGAAAGAATAACCATCGGTCTAATAGAAAAAAAACTGCCACTCTGAAAATTGCCACAGTTTAGATGGCAAAGTTGAGCTAGTTAATTTCTGTAAAAAAAAACAAATCATGTGAACTCTACTACCAGTGCAGTTTTCAGATCAAGGGGTATGGGAGCCACTCTATCTTTTGTGTAACATTATATGCAATTCAAATGAGAAAAAGGGACAATTTATAGATATTTCTTATATCGCCATCTTGCTCATATTTTGAATTCTGAGTTGGCGGTTCATAATGAACCCTCCACAAATAAGAATCAACATAGAGTAGATTAGTGACACAGGTGTTCCCATGTCAAAGTTCTCCCATTCTTTTGTTGTACGACACTGCCAATTCTATCAGGGTCCGTCCGCACTTCCCACCGCAACAAACAGCTGCCGGTTGTGAGGGGTGCGACCTATTTCCGATGTGTACCAAATATAACAGTTATTTGACTCCCTCAAGATGGCATTATTAATCTTTTGATCCCTGACCATTGAAACAAAGCTCGAGCTGAGAGAGCTCAGAACGAAATCCTTGAAGATAGAATTATAGATTTTTGTAATTCTGCTAGTTTGCGCTTTTCAGTTGTCTACCGTACTTTTAAAACTTTTTATGGGAAAAGTACGGTAGAGAGTCGGCGAATATCGAAACTTCGCAACGCGATCCACACCTCGGCATATATTGTTATCGTTCTTTTCTCTTCTAAAATCATTGTACCATCACAAATGAGTTTGAGCAGACTATGATCAAACTAGAGAGACACATAGAATTATTTGTATGATCAATGTGTTGCGTATCGAAGCAGAGTGGTATTCATATTCCACAGCAATAAAACAGTAATCGTAACAACCGGAAAGATGGACGATGCTAAGGAACACTCAAAGAATGAATCACTAGCGCAGGGATACGAAAATTACTGTTTTCTACTTCCACAGCAAAAGATCATTGCTGGGGGCGAGGGACTAGCGCTTCTAATATTTGTACGACATTTTGCACACACTAGGGTAGTATAACATCATAGAGAGCGAGACGACACATATACAAATATTATTTTCTGCTGCCTGATTCGGTTGCCTCTTGATCTCTGATCAGCTAACTCGGCTAGCCGGGATCAACCACATGTCTTCTGGAAATGGATATAACTTGCTCTGGAAGTATAGCAGCTGACAGAAATACTAATCCAGTAGAAAAGTATTACTGACTGAGTACTTGAAAATTGCTTCACTTTGTACTCAAGTTTCTGATGCTCCCGTTTTGAAAAGCATTTGCTAGTAAAATACACAATTTACTCATTCCAACCAGGAGTGCTTGTCATCAAATATGTCCATTGATACTTTTATTCATCTCAACTACAGTCTACTTACAATAACACATGGCTGTCATAAACTATACCCCGTCGGTTCTCCATATTACACTCCTATAGTGAATTGCTCAATGGATGCCTCGACTCATGATGATAACCCTTTCTTGTGAGATGACATCATTCCGCAAGGGACCACCTACAGACAGGTGCCTGGTATTGTGGTCAATCGAGAGAATGGTTGATGAGAGAGAATTAAAGAAACGGCCCGACACCTGAACAGATGCGGCTCGAATATCCATTTGGGCCACTCACAGATGGAGGGCCGATGTCGGCTGTTCTCTATCGCTGTGAACGGGTGTAAACGTGAGTTTATCATCAATTTCTGAGATATGCCATCCACGCCAGTTATACACAAAGAACAGAGAAAGAACAGATAGCAGTCAGCCTCGCAGAGGTTATTAGAGAACGAGTAAAATCACTTTCCCGAACCAATAAGGGGTGGTATGGCATGATAGCCTTGGGTCAGTTATCTCGCACCTTTCTGATAGACATCTATCCTTGGAAATCGACGTCACTCTCCCTATGCCACTCTGGATTCCTTTCTGATTTTTAGGAGGGATTTGGAGAACCTTCTCAATAATTAACCTTTGTATGAAGAATAATTAGGATGTAGTTGCTTAAGCCTCTGCGAATAAGTGACTTTCTCATGAATTATCCGACGACAGACCAAACTAGAGACACACAAAACGCAAGAGACACATAAATCCTTTCGCCTTCTCAAATCCGTCCGTGCGTCCATTAGGCAGGCATGTGCGTGTCCATTGCTCATCAATGATCGAAACAGTAGAATAGGAGAAAAGGGATATCCCAGTGTCACAAAATTATGAGTTGTTTGCCTTTTATGTCACCTATGAGCACAGCTGTGCTCAATATAGATATGGACGAGGCAGTGAGTGTAAAAAAATGGCAAAGCAAGGGATACGATGTTCATGTGGGGACTGGAAAGAAGATTAAAAAAGAACTCTCGTCAGCATCCTCTCCATATGTTTAATTTCTTCTGGACCATGTGTCCATTCGGATTCTCTTCACGGAGTAACATCTGCACGACAAATCGACAATGACATAGGCCCCCATAAAAAATTACGACAGCACTGACAGACGGATGATGAAGGTCCTTTGGACCGATAAACCGGCGAACAAAATCATATTCGTCATGACATAATTCATCCCCAATCTTTTGCATCTGGCCTTATGTCCAACCCGTTATTCATCTAGTTTCCGGTTCTGGCTGTTCGAACCAAACGACAAAACTTCATTGTCCATTTTGCATGCAAGAAGAAACTTTTTTTTGAAAACTGCAATTGGCTGTGCTGCTCAGCGACTACGGGCCACTCATTAATTTTGCATGGAATGCTACTGCCGAAAAAAGGAAGAAAGCCATTCGCCCAAACTTCAATAGCTTTCCGGAGGGCAAAAAAAATGCTAGCAGCCGACTCGACAGCTAAAAAAGAATTATCTATTAAGAGTTCTTGAGCCACAGTTAAACAGAACTGAGGGAAAATTTCATTTTTATGTAGTGATATCTTAAACCACATCCTCTTAGTCCAACGCACCTTTGCTTCAGTCTGGAAATGCTGCGAAAGAAGAGAATGGGTAAACAAGATTGAAATATTTTCGATGCTCATTTTTCATACGTGTGCCTTTTGTTTGTTTGTAATGCTCCCGACCGTTCAACAATATTTTTCCTACTCAACGTTATTTGTATGTGTGGTCTCGAAAGACTGAATAACGCAGTGATACGAGTGAAAATAGATGCACGATTTAGCAAAACAGCAGACAGGAAGCAATGTGAAGTACCATATCACTGGCAATCAAAACACCACGAACATCGCCATAGGAGAGTAGCTGACCCACAAACACGCAACTGACGCGTACTCATCGAATAAACATCAGGGCGTCTATTGATGGAGAGCGAGAGCTAAGATGGGTTCCTCGCGCGGCGTCAAAATGCTTTCCGATAAAACGCAACGACGGAAAAGGCAACGTTGATACCTCCCGTGAAGCAGAAATCCGCACTCGCTCTCGTTATTCTTCTTAAAACCACCACCCTGACTCTTTCTCTCGCTCTTCATTTTTGTTTGCTCAACTCGTGTCGAATTTCCCTCTCGTCGTGGTTTTTCGGGGGGACCCCGGTGAAGGCCTCAAAAATATTGAAAGGAAAATAGGCTCTGGAAAGCTGTGTCGAGGGACTTTCCCTGCCTTAATTTAAAAATCAGTTTGCACGGCGTACAAGCACTATTCAACGGTTCCCAGCCTAGATGTATTTAGTTTTGTGGCTAGCCAAACACTCAGACCGGAGCGGACAAAAGAGTCAATTTCAATGTGTTCATTCGATGTGCTCAAAGAGACGAGCCGATCACCCAACACGAACAATTTATTGTCGCGGAGAGCAGTTATTTGTCCCGGAGGCGATACGGAAGTCAGAAAATCATAAAAATTCCCCTACGTCGGATACTAGCGGGGTGGCATTCAAAGCCGTTATTAAATTTGGTGTTTAATTCTATATTGGATTACGAAGCTCATAATCCGCATGAAGTAGAGAAGAGAACCTCAACAATTCAACAATTCTCTTGAAACAGTGACCTAATCAGAAGAACATGTTGACCCTTTAATTTTGTTCTCTGTCGAAAACCATACCATTCGCTGTTTCCACTCTAATAATTACCTCTTCACTTCTTTTCAAAAAGCGACGGCAGGAAACTGGCCTTTGCCCTTATATTCAACAATCTAGACTGTCGAAAGAGAGTCTGATTGCAGCGAAAACACGATACGGTCGAGTGAGAACCTCTATGTGGAAATAGATGACGGTGGTTCTGTCAATCACAGTTGGAAAATGAAAGAAAAGGAAAAGTAGCAACAATACAAATACACACAAGAGGAAATGGAAAATGAGAGGGATCAAAAGACACAAGGCATCGAATTTCTTAGGAAGGCTACAAACGGCCAGCCGTTCTCTTCCGAAATCAGAAAAAGACACACGGCGCCAGAGACAAACTCTTTATTTAGTTCTCATTCGCATTCAACAACACTTACCTATGTAATTGCACCCAGATTCCTTCGCTCGCTGTCACCACTGTCAAATTTCGATCCGTTTCGATTGCTATCTGACAATAAATTCGTTCATTAATATTCATTTCCAAATTCTTTTCATCAATTGAACATGTGTCATACTCTCCCTATCTTTCTCTCTCTTCGCCCTTAAATTTAGTAACGACGCTCCTCTTATTGATCCGGCTAGGCCGTGGCCGATAACTCTCTGCCCGGCCTTCTTGTCAAGGGACCTCACATCGATGCTCCTTTCTCTCTCTCTCTACTACTTTTTTCGATTTTTTTATTTGTCACTTTTCAAGTAAACCTGTTAAATACATTCTACACGTGTCCAAAATTTTTTATCTCAATCTGTGAGATCTTATAAGAATTGAAGTTCCAGAATGTGTTATCTCAAATCTCAAATTAAAGCTATTCAAAACTATCACTCCGATCCGGCACACCCTCCTCTTTCTATACAATTATTTTCTCAAACCCAACCATGAGAATGATTATTTTATGAAAAGCCTTTAGAAATGTAAGAAATTGTTGTCTATATAGCACTGACGTGTCATGAAAGAGAAGTAAAATGACTAATCACTATCCAATCGGAAGAGAATGCGTTTACAAAATCGTTCGTCTTTTTTTCTTTTTTCGTCTGCACTCTCTTTCTCGTTTCTTTTTTAGCTTCTCCCTGTTTTTGTGAAGACTGTTGGGAAACTCACGCGCGGCTACTCCATTCTCTTTTCTGCGTTCTCTTTTACTTTCTAATCGATATTCTGCTTGCTTCGCATCTTTCATATTTATGATTCTTCACCCACCTTCCTCCTGTACCAGCTGGGCATTTTACCAACTAACTTCTGATATTCTGGCTTGTGTATGTCATCTTCTGTTAGTTTTTCCCCTGTATCGATCTCTCGATTAAACACTTCTTGGGCCAATTTCTGAAAAAGATATACAATTTGGAGGTTTTAAATAGAGAAGTTTGGGTTCTAAGAATCTTATTTTCACCAACCTGCAAATCTGTTTTTATTCCACCTAATGTCGTTTTGAAGTATTCAAAGTTATTCGTTAGAAATGTTAGATCATTGCTGACGACAATTAGTGAAAACAGTCGATAGAAGCCTCTTGCTTTTGCATCTGCTAATCTGAATTTTTCTTTTGTTTTGAAGCCTTCAAAATTGTATAAATACCGAAAAATGAATGCGAAGCAGTAACCATTGTCCATGTCTCCAAATATAACGCATCCATCAGCCTCTTCTGCAGCTCTGAAAAATAATAATAACAATTTCAGATGAAACCTCCGGAAATGATTCAACTAACGGCTGCTCAAATACGCCATCTTCGCTCGGTTCTTGAAGTACTGCGGCAGATGGTGGAATCCTTGTTCCTGAAATGTCTTACACACAGTGAGTTACGAATTCATAATTAAAGTATACCGTTTATCGGTTCTTCGTGTATCACTTGAGGATGCCACCGTCGCGGTGTTGTAGGCCTTGATAACGGAGGCGGCGGAGGCGGCACCGGATTCCTTTTCGAAGCGGCCGATACTTCACAACTCAGAGATCGCAAACACGCATTTTTCACTCGTTCATATACACGCTCTTGTAGAGCTACCTGAAAAAGTATTTTTGAGAATTTTTCATGAAGATGTCAGAAGTAAAAATAGTTTCCTATGCTTTTTTCCTATTCCCAAGAAGATAAAATTGGCGGCCAGGTATTCTGCTCTTTTTTTAATAACTCAGAGTCTATTCATACTTTTTGAACTCATTTCTAAAACTAGGATGCGAACAGAAAAGAGAGATAATCATGAAGCATTTGATTCCAATATTTAAGTAAAGAAAAATCTACAACAGTTTTAAACTTCTCAGAATCAAAAACTCAAACTCTCTTGTTAATGGATTCTGCTGTTAAAGGCTCTACTCAAAACTTGATAACAGGTCAAGAATTTTTCCACTTTCTATTTAGAATCATACAAATCTTCTTGAAGCTTCTTTTCACAGATGCTGTTCCAACTATTAGAAATAAGATTATGGCAGAGCTAAATGACAATTTTTCTTCAATAGATGGTTCTGAAAGACAAGGCGCTGAGAAGTTTTTGAACATTTTTCTGTAGCGTTTTCACCTCTGATGAAATGTAACTTGTCCGTGTTTGGTGATCATTCGATAATAAACATGGTCCGTTTCGAAACGAGGAACATGCAGAACACCTGAAGAAATATTATATACTTACTAATTGTCACTCATTAAATTCAAACCTGTCCTCTGTGTCAATTGTATACTTTGTACAGTTCCCATAATGAGGGTATGCGGTGCCATCTTCTGACCTTGACTGATTTTTCTCAAACGCTTCACAGTCCCCATCAAGCTGAAATTCATACTTAATATTATATTTAGTTTGGTGTTATTCTATACTTTTATTAGTGGTACAATAGGTCCAGATGGGCCATTGCTCGTGGACGGTCCTAAGGACGTTGAAGGATTGCAAGAAGAATCTGGAATTTTCCAATGTATGAGTCGTCTAATCGGCTACGGTTTCTGCCCCTCTTGTCTATAAATAACAAGCAAAGATTTTCAGTAGTTTTTACGTGTTTTTTCGAATGTGAGAATACTTCTTCACGGTTTTCGAAGCTTTGAAATTGTTTTACGCATACGTGTTTGTTTTGTCTGGAGTTGATGACTTGTTTAGGTCTAAAATTTTCTTTTGAGGAATTAAGGTCAACATTTCTATTCTTTGCTTAATAACTTGCGCTCCTATTTTTTGAAAACGAATGAGATACAATTGCGGGGAGTGAAATAAATCCAAGTTTTTCACCACTTCTCTAATTGCATTCTTGACAAAATTCTTCGGAATCGGTAAATTTGTTTTCAGAAAGAAACTTTTTTGAAAACATTGTGTCGAATAAACTGTTACGTTGTAGTTCCATCCATGTGTTTTGGTAATCCTGCATATGTGCAAACTCTTCTTCTTGACTCATAAGTCCTCCAAATTTCGAAATACTTGAAAACAGTGTGGTCTCTCACACACGCCGTGTTTAACGGCATTCTCAGTTGTTCGGCAGTTATGGAAGAGTGTGAGAGAAATGGAGAGTGAAAACGATGAGAGAACGGAAAAAAGGGAAGGACTGCTTTTTGCGTCCGGTGGTTATCTCTCCCTCTCTCGAAATTAGACATTTCGTGTTCTCTTTTATTTTCTTCATTCCTTCCTTTCATACTCAAAATATAGAAAGATTTAACTTTACAATTCGCATTGTTGAAACTATCATGTTATTATCTTTTTAATTTTTCGACTAGTGTGATTATATTTATCACCTAGTTGCAGAATCTGAAAGCATTCAATGGACCAACGTATGCACTCATTTCTTTCTTTCCTGTTGAAATTTCTGTTGAAATATACAACATTTGAATGAGATTTCTATATAAAATATAACCGATGATATGGAATATACATGCACTTTCTAGTTTTTTCGTTAAATGAAAGTAACGGAATTCTAGGTGCACTTCAAGACAAAGACTTGAAATGCAGATTAATTATACTCCCAAGACTATTTCTGATCATGTTAAGCAGCCCCATTCGCTTTCTATTCAATCTGAAACTTTTGAAGTTGATAGAGAAGATTGCTAGACTTTCAAACACGTTCTTATATTACTTCTGAGGTTTCTATACTTTGACAATGCAACCTCCCCTTCTTCGTCTGTTTGCTTTCTCACAATTATATATTTTTTGATAAATTTTTCTGACGCTTCCAAGTTTCCTCTCAAGAAAAAAATCCTCTCACCTTTATCATCCACATCTCGCATCGGTTGGCATGTCATAACAACTCTTGGTCCATGATTTTCACAGAAGTGGCATAGTGCGACAACTGCTTGCATCTGAATCTTGTAAGGAGGTATTATTAACTTTCTCTGACTTTCATTGAAACTCACTTTATCGATAATATATGAAAGACGTTGATCGTGAGAGTGCAGACAAAGCGAGGAGAGGCACCGTAATGTGAAGGTTGTGCCACCCGTTAGTGGTGAGCAAAAAAACTGCAAATGATATAATACTTTAATTTTAAAATGTACTAGACGATTGTTAAGCGGAAAGACGTACGGCGCCGAACGGAGAGTAAAAAGTACGAAGAACCAAAAAATGAAAGACGCAGAGTGTGGAGCGGACCAGCATGAAAGTAAAACTACATAGAAGTAAGAGACTTAGAGCGCCACACGATTCAAAACAATTCAGGCGCCAGTCACATGAGATGACGCAGTATAACACGAATCACCAACAGGTAGGTGGCTTCTCGACGACGTTGAGCGCACAATTAATAAGCAATCAGCTGAACTAGCTGTTATGACGGATGTTAGAACAATAACAGTGAATAAAAAGGAAAGTTACATGACAAAAAGTGAACCCCACGTTTTATCTCAATCTTTCTTCGTCATTCTTTTCCCACCCTTTATTTCTGTTTGCTTTGCCCCAACTATTGCGTGCTCATTTTCTAGTTTCCAAATTTTCTCCTGCTCTTATTGTATCTTGTGATAATAGTTATTGGATAACGAACTGAAAAAAATATACTGAAAATGCAAATTTCTTATTTCAAATTTTGGTTATATTTTCCGACTGATTGTTTAAAAAACATAATTACTGTGAATTTCGAGATTAAAACAAAAAATCAAAAGTCGAAATTTTCTTAACATGTATACTATTCTGCAAAGGGTAGCTTATTTTTTTGTATAAAAAATATAAAAAGAGAAGATTACGGAAAGAAGAATACACATCTCCGATAGCAACAGACTCGGTTTCATGGAAACTGGGAAGAAGGGCCACTTAAGAAGTGAATTGTGAGTCAGCGAGACGAGTCTTGGGATCTTTCCAACGCCACGTTCCTTCTACTGACTCATTTTTCCACTATGAAAGGCGGCGGTCCGAAAGCGTAGGTGGCCAAGGTCGTAAAGCCATGTATGGAGACAAACAGTGTTCTAGGCGGCTGTTTTACAATAAAGAATAGCATGAGTCAACTTTTTTCTAGAGCATATAGTTTCTAACAAACGTTAACATGACTAGACGAGAGTGATGGGTTTAAACTAATATGTCGTAGAGGAGCAATAAAACACTCATCAATCGTTTACATGTGGCCTCGTAGTTTGCTACCATTCGAATTGATATCCTATGAGCCACTCGTTCCTTCACTCGAGCTATTCTCTTCTAAAGTGTAAAGGTGTTACAACTAAAATCTTCTCCGACATCCGGCAGATATCTTGATGAAAAAAGAGCTACAATTTATCTCACATTTTTTCTGCGATTTTTTCATCGAAAGATGATAACCTTCAATTACTAGCGGTCAATCAGAGAAAAAGAGTCGGTGGAATGTGTGAAGAAATCGTAAAACGATGATGGCGACATAGCGACGACACGGGAGAAAAAGATGGCGCGCGTTTCGGAAGTCACAGGTAGTGATGTTGATAATCACAACAAAATGTAACATACGGTTTCTTACGGAAATAAACATGTAAAATAATAAATGTCTAATGGAAATGAATATAGAAAAAGTGCTGTATGACATGAGAAATTATACGTACAGCAGACAATGGACTTGAAAAACACAAAGCTTCGTTATTTAGCTGGAATAAATGCATGCTAAAACTTTTTAGTTTGCGGGTATTAGGTAAACTTTCGTAAGTGCGGGAATTCGCAAATAACGGGATGGCAAATCTCTTTATGGGCGATTTCGGAATGTTTCGTCATATTCTTGGTCACGGTGTTTGTAGCCGAGTTACATATAAATAGAAACATTTAGAAATATTTAGATGAAATATCTGAAAACACCAGGAAACTCCATAGTTGACGCTCAGAGAAGGGATAAAACTGTTGGTACGTATGCACGAGATAGAAAGTCGATTACATTGAGACCCATTGAGGAGCTATTTGCCAGATACTTTGCATAAAATTAGACTGCGAGCTCGTGACCGACAAAAAATGGTTTCGAGACAAACGGAGTGAAGCGTCAGGAATTGGCGCCGGTGAGCATAACGAGTTGGCGCCGAAGAGTTGATGAACACGATGACGTCATTTGAATCGTAGAAAAGTGGAAGAGAAATGAAGCCAGAGATGGACACACATCAGTCAATAAATAGACATGAGAACCAGAGAGCTGGGGGCGGCGACGAAGTAACCAGCTGTGATCACACGTGGGAGGCTATGTTCAGTATTTCAGACAGTATTAATAGGCGATATGATAAATCGAAAGTCTAGGAAGATCCTGAAATTAGTATTTGTTAAGACTTGGAATGTTAGTGCCAGTAGGTTTCTTTTCATTCAGATCTTATTCGATTCAGAAGACACAATCCAAGCATGCACGTGCCTCTATGCTCGTCTTTAGATGACTGTGTCTCTTGCTTCACGTGGTTAGATGAAACAACGCTTCAATCACAAACTGAAACGTTTTCTAACATTTTCAGACTCTCTGTCACTCTCACATGCTCTCTCTAGTGTTATGATATTATTGACTAGAATTGTAGAGAACACAATAAGACATACAAGAAGAGGGCGGGGCGATGCCACGCCTGCTCCCGCCCCGAAACCGAGATGCGCATAGGCACGACGAACTGCGGCTTCTCACGCACTTTTGGCAATGCGCCAAAAGGTGAGGGGCATGAACGAAAAAAGAAGAAACACATTCACAAGACAAGGGGAGGGGAGCGGCAGCAGGAAGAGAAAGAAACAAAAGAAGGGAGCTGAAGAAGAGGGGTGAGACGCGGCGACTAGCACCGTTAGAATTAGACAGTACACTTAAAAAAGAGACATAGACAAAAAGGAGACAAGCGGGGATGCGATAGGCGCGAGAGAGGAGGTGGTGCCAGGGTGTGTGTGCTTGCCTTCCGTCATTGACTACTACGAGACACGACACGAGAAGACGCTGCGGCGGGATAATCGAGAAAAAGAAGAACATGGACGACGAAGTGGAGATGAAACTTATTAATCCTACAATTATTTTAACTTCTTCTATTATCACTGGTAGCGCCAAATATTGAATGCAACATTTGTGAACGCCCAAGTTAATCGATAGACTTTATGTTTGCTTCCGCACGCGTTCGTAAATACCGATGCGGACAAGGCGCGGAAGAGAGACGGAAAATGTCTGCGTCTTCTAGAGCACAACGTTTGCGAATGATCTCTTCATCTCTGTGTGTGCACAACGCGAATGATGTCCGCTAAGCGACGAATGAACGGGTACGTTCGCCTGTCAAATGCTGCGAATGAGGTCACTCGCGACTAAGGTCATTCATACTGCGAATAAAGAAAAAAGATTGAAAATCGAAAATAAAGGACACAGTGAGAACTGCGCTAAGACGAAAGGTTACTTTCAGTATTTTGATTATTTGCTTTTTCATTTCTAAAAATTATGAATTTCCGGAATGTGATTCTCTGCATAACTTTGTTCGGTTCATCAAAAGGGATACAGTATACAGCTAATAAAAAAGTGAGCTCGAGGAATTTACTGCTACTTCAGACATCTAATAACAGGAAACTGTCTCGGATAGTTCAACTTATCTCAACGTTTTCCCAGCTGACGATGTTTGGAGAACATCTACAATTACAGAAGATAAGCGAACATACATAGAATCACTCTTCTCAAAGTCGTTTTATGTGAGAGAGTGTGTGCACGATACAGTATTGAAACCAGTGTATTACTATCCGGGAGAGAAAGTTAGGATTGAGTGTGTTATGTGTAACATTGCTCTGGTATTGAATGGGTAGGAAAGGAACAGATACATAATGAACGAGAGAAATATAACGTTACAGAAACCCGAAAGGATGGGCAAGAGTTAAAAATATTGATGATTTTATGGAGAAAGGCGAAAAGTTTGGATCCAAAGATGGCCCCGATATAGAAATGGTGCAGAACGCCGATTTTTTAGAAGATGAAACGTATTTTCGGGTATCTAAGCTGTAGAAACTATAGACTTTCAGAGAAACTGAATCAAATGAAACAATAAGCGAACCGTATTATCACCAGGAAAATGGATATTTAGTGATCGAAAATGTAAACAACACTTGATTCTGGAACAATCCACAACTGAGATTTTAGGCGAATGTCAGATCTCAAGGTGTCTATTTCTGTTTTGATGAGGATTCTGTCGCTTCACAAAGATATTTTCATGTTCTCATTGCGATTCTTCCAGTGCGCCATGTATCTAAGGAACACATTAACAAAATTAAGGAGATCTGTGAGACTTCAGTTAACAGTCTGGATTCACAAAGAATATTCCAGCAAACGGCTGCTCTTCTTCTGCTCGTAGTTTTCCCGATCACTTCTGGTTATCTGATAATACAGCGGAACGTTTTGATGATCAGGAAACGTGTTTCGCGAGAAACGGGTTGAATGATTGGTCCTGTTACGATGTAGGATTACTATTCAACATGAAAAAAAGCCTAAAGTTCAGAATTCTTTCAGTACAGAACGTCGATTAGAGAACAAGGTTGCGAGAATCCCGCATCATCTTGTAGATGGCCAATTTTGTTCCCAACTCTTCCAGCTGGAGTTCCTATTTCGATCTCTTTGCAATGGTCGCCTTGGTCTGACTGCAGGAATACAGTACAAACAAGGAAAGGAGTTTGTTTCATTTCATTGGACCGACAACTCTCTCAATCGGATGACTTGAGTAAGAAATATAATTGGTTATGGAAATTAAATCGAATGACCAATAACTTGGCATTTCGAGATGGGCTACCGATTTACAACGCACTACTGGCTAGCTGGCTATACGAAGTGGATAGTTTAGATTCATGCCTGGATACGGAAGCAGCAAAAAATGGAAGTATTGATGGGGTGAGAGAAAATAAGAATTTGAGAAAAAGTGAACTATTTTTAGTACGATGATTTTTTCAAAAATGTGCTCAATTCCGTTTTCCCCAATAAGACAAGTAAATTCGAAACGCCGGTGAGTGCGTTGAAATACTGCATAAAGTGAGTATCGATGACTGAAACTATAAATATTCCTGTAGCATTCAGATACGAGAAACTAGATGAAAAATACGATTCTCTACGAGGAACTCATACAGAAGACAGAAGAACATGTTAAATCGAAAATAAATTTGTTATATCGGCGGTCTGAACAGAAATAAAAAGAGAGGGGCAGAAAGGGAAACAAGATAAATCAAAAACTTTTAAATTACCCTTTGTTTGAACGTTAAAACTTTCGAAGCAAGAGAAATAAACAAAAATTGGAAAAAAAGTTGAAGTTCAAAAAAATAATTTTTAGCTTACGGTATTTCGGCGCGTTACACACAACCACGTACAATGCATTAAATCTTACGCGCAGACATGTTCTTTTTTGGACGTTTTCGAAGAATCTAGAGTTTTTACAGAAATGTTTGAAGATCAACAAAAAACATAAACCTAACAGTTAAATTCTTCAAAATTATAGCATGAAACTATGTAGAACATTTTGTTCAATCAAATTTTTTATACATTTGTGTTCAGAATAATTGAATAAAGCTTTGAAAATTCACAAATAGATTTCGTGTACCCGTACTCGGAAGCAGACTCAAAAATTAATAATCAGGCTCAAATGCCGGATTGTGATAATAATTCGTAGATTGGACATGGAATGCATTCTTCAATTGAGTGAAATTAGGTCGCCGTGACATAAATGATTGATAGCAGCTCTGCATTATTTTGTATCTAAAAAAACGAAAAGAGGTTCTCAATAAAACTTTTTTAAACATACGTTTGCTTAGAGCAATACTTTGGATGGGCTGGAACTCGTCCTTTTCGAATGCTTTCAATTATTTCTTCTGGTCGAAACAAGTCTTCGTACGGTTGTTCACCCAATGAGAATATTTCATACATAAGAACTCCAAAGGACCAGCTGAAAATGAACAATCAGAGTGTGCTCTTCTCCACAGAAAATATTTATACCTGTCACTTTTGACACTGAATTTCCCAATGAAGCATTCCGGAGCAAGCCAACGAACTGGTAGAAATCGAAGAGCAAGTGAATTCGCAGTGAATTTCGGATCATCTGGTTCAGAGCAGAACCCGAATCCTGAGATTTTAGCACGTAACCCAGTCGTCAGAAGAACGTTTCTTGCTGTTAGGTCACGATGAACAAGATTTCTTGAATGAATATATTCGATTCCATCACAAACTTCAAATATTATTTTATAGAGAACTTGAAATGGAATACGACTCATTGGAGTGAATCCAGATGAGTTATTCTGTTCAGCTCTGGAAATAAATCATATAAAATGGGTGAGAAGAAAAGAAAAAACCTACGTTTCCTTGATTTGTGATAGATATTTGATGAGATTCATATGAGTCAGTTCAAGAAGTGAACAAACTAAATCATTTTTATTTGTCCATCCGAGAAGAAGTGCAATATGATCGTGATGTCTCAGTTGTCTCATCGAAGCAATTTCTCGTTGAAGTTGGTCTTCTTCTGGTTCATCGAAATGACGTGGAACCTGAAAACAAAGGAATGGAAACTGGAAAAATAAGTACTAGTTAACTCACTCTTACAGCTACTGCACAGTCTTGATACTGTTTCATTTCAACTCTATCAATCCATTGCATTATCGGTGATTTTCCTTTCAATTTTCCCAAATAAACGTTAGATATTGTACCTTCTCCAAGAAGAAATTCGGTGTCAATATGAACATTTTCGGATTTTATTTCCCATGGCAGACGAGCAACTTTCGGACATTCTTTTGGTGCTCTGAAATAAAGAAGGTATACTGTAGCACATTATCCGCATTTACACGTGAACAGAAACTATTTGGAAACTAGATTTCAATTGAAACATTGATAAATTGAAACTAGAAATCAGTTCCGTTTTTCATAAGTGAAGCGAATAATCACGTTTATTGGCTGAAACGATGATGAGAAAATCCGCAGGCTACGAGGCAAAAGGTAAATTAATAACACTCTGTTTTCCAGAAACTGAGTCGAATAGTTTCAGCGTACACATCTGAAGATGCAGAGATTCCGAGAAAGTGTGTTGTGATTCACAAGAAGAAAATTGGTAATACAATGGAGAAGATTGAACTTCGTTATGTGGCATATAACCGTATCGAAAACGGAGTGCATAGCACTGTGAGGATTCCGAATTCCTCCAGAAGACGCCATACAGATATTTCAGACTATGGAGGTTATCAACGATGCATCGACCTATTTCAAGGACCGTGCCGAAGATCTCGACTACCAAAATGAATCATCGAGTCAAAGTTCACTTCAAAAAACGGTCACAATTGCGAAAAGTGAGGAGAAGGAGAAGAAGAACAAGGAGAAATTGGAACAATGTCTTCCTCTTCTAATGGTAAATGAGGTTCGATTCTTCTTGTATCAAACTAGATTCATTCCAGAAAATTCGTGCTCGCTTTGAAGAAAATGAGAAGAACAGCTCGTACAGTGCCCACAATA
Organism: Caenorhabditis latens; assembly: GCA_002259235.3. NCBI lineage: Eukaryota > Metazoa > Nematoda > Chromadorea > Rhabditida > Rhabditidae > Caenorhabditis > Caenorhabditis latens. Next base: position 12,091,039 of record CM056093.1, on the reverse strand, counting down.
GAAGTCAAAACGGTGCTCTCAAAGTACTTTGTGATGAAATTGTGGCCGAAGCAACGTACGAAATCAACAACGGACATCCAATTTCTTCGGATCTTATCAAAAAGATTGCAAATATCAATACTCTTTCGAGACAAGTTATTGCAAAAGAGAGCAAACTGGAGAGTCTCGTTCCAGATGAGAACGAATTGGCTGCTTCGAAATCGAAGACGAGTGATAAATTCGCGAAATGATCCAGCTGTTGCCGTTCAAAAATTAAATGCTATACTAGATTTTATAAGAATTTTTTGAGAATAAATGATGAAATTCTTACTTCTTCAAGCAAAACTCACTTATAAATCCTAGGTTGCAACATAAGTTCACTCAATAATTCGACTTGTTGTTGATGTTTTCTGCTCACATGACGATAAATAAGAATTCCAAACGTGGTCACTGATATTGTTGCACAAATGAAAATGGTCAGCATGTCATCCAAAGCAATCGAAAGATATTTGGGACGATGCCAGGGTCGAGAAGCAGCAAGGGGTACTGTAACACTACTTCATGAATACAGAATGCATTGAACTATCTCACCCATTGGAATTTCATCTGTACAGGATGTTGAGAAGTTTTGAAGATAGAAAATATTGTTGTAGATGACTTGATTGTCTACTGTTTTATCCAAAAATCCCAAGTTGACCAATGGAAGTGTGAAATCTTCATAAACATCATTCAACCCTTCTTCCACAACAATTCGAATGTGTGTCTGAAATCTGAAGTCGTGAAATCAAAGTTCCAGAATTTCAAACCAATCTACCGAATCTTGAATCGTTGTTGTCAGGTTTTCAGTTGTTGCACACGATGTGTCATCCAAAAATAAATAGGCAAACGTTAGATTGTTGGCCATGTGAATCAGTTGTACAAAATCATTGACGACCTGCTCTTTCGACATAGTACAATTCTTTTCGGTTTCTGGAAATAATTTCATGGAGAATCGAAAAAATGGAGATGTTACTCACTGAAATGTCCGAGAGCTTTCATACAATTCGAAGCAAAATTGTGAGTTTTCTGCCCCAGCCATGGAATGACTAGCTCCCAAACGGTGTCGTTCTGGAAAATAACAATTCACAATTCGAGAGAACCAGAAATCAAAACGAAACCTGAACAAGTTGTGTGTGAATGAACTTTGAATACATTTTTGTTGGAGAAAGTTGACAAGTGGGTCCTCCAATTGTGTTTTCAATCACTTGCATTAACTGGGACATATTTGCAGAAGTCATAAATACATATACATCGGATAACGGTTTGTCTTCATGAATTAATGCAGGAAATTCTAGAATTAAAAGTTGAGAATATGACCCATTCACAGAAACAAACCAAAGTCTCTCGTTTCCTGGAAAATAGCTCGAGTCCCTGCAACATTCTCTTCATCAGTTTTAAAAACTGGAAATTCAGCTGCGTTGTCAAGTGGGGTCAGGTCAAGAGCGAACATGATTCCAAGACGTTGCGTGTTTTCCTGGAAACATGGAATTAAATATAATCGTTTTGATGAGTTGCTTACATTTGTGTTTTTATTAAAAACGTTAGTTACATTGAGTGGAACATAATCTGTCATCATTACCACCTGCTTCTTCAAATAGACTGTTGTGTCTTGTTGATTGTCCTTTGCGATCTGAAACTGATTAAATTCAAAACAGAAACAATATGAATAACAGATACATTATCCAGAATCGACTTGGCTATTCCAACCAATTCATCAGTTTCTCCATTTGTTTTAGAACTGCTCCATAACATGCTGATGTAGGTAGAGTCGTTTTTCCATAACTGAAAAATGAGTCATGCAACTAAGATTTAATTGGGTTGGTCATACCTCGATTTCTAATGCCAGGTCATTTGTAGTGACAATCGTAGAGTAATTAGTTCCAAAATAAAAATCATATTTAATTTGTTGAGTTGAATTGAATGGCATAAACTTTGCATAACTTTCAAGAATGCCTTCAAAATCAATTTGAGATAATCCTTCGGTTACAGTAACCAAAGCATATGCATTAGTTCCTACAGTAGGACAGAATAGTTGAACTGGAGAGATGACTGGATTGATAGATTGAAAAGAGGTAGTGGCTAATAAGAAAAGAAGAAGAACTGTGAGCACTCGCATGCTCCGAGTACCTGAGTGAGTGCGCCGAAAAAGTGTTTCTCTCTTCGTTTCTATTTCAGTAGGAGAGAATGAAAATGATAAGCCAATTTGTGTGTCTCGGTCGATAATTTATAACGCTGATTGTAGTTTTTAAATCATAAAAAATATGAATGGAAAAGCGAGAGACGCAGATAGAATGATTTCTTTGACAAGGAGCAAGGTTACAGGGAATTAAGGTTTTTTATTGGTTATGACCTCTGACGTCATTCCAGTCATTACTGCAAATTTTGTGTCTGTGAAATAATTTGGAAAAGGAAATCGAGAACAGTTTGAACAGAAAATTATAAATAGGATTGTTTTGATTTTCAATATGTTTTGTGACGTTGATCTTTGCATTTTTCACGTGGGTTGACCATCGAGAATTGTGTCGAAACGGGTTGAAATCGACAGGAAATTAGATTACACTATAAGTAGATGAGAATTATGAAATTCTAGGAAGATCATACAGGAATTAGTAATGAACTCGTTATCATTTGGAATAATTTTACTGATTTCAATATGGTGCATGACACGAAGAGTTAGAGAAAAAACTGGAAAGAAGGGTTTGAAAAAGATTGGAAATGATCCGCTTTGTGCACTTCTCAAAGTAATTTTAGAAACTGTCTTATTCCGGAAGTTCTAGAATTCAACTCATTCAAACACCGGGTTAACCATGTACTGTCTACTGAATTTGTAACTCTGGAGGCGAAAAACATTTCCCATTTCTGCTATCTTAAAGTTCACGATGAAAGTAGCAACCCAATTTACAAAAGCGTAGGTTTCGGACTCAAAGTTATTGTTAGATAAAACCATAATCTTCTAAAGACAAGAACTGATAACAGGTGCAGAGAGACTGGTTGATGCCTACGTCATTTCTTAATTAAGTTGGTTTCAAGAAAAAAGTTGGTTGTTCTCTGGAAACTATAGTTTCCAGCGTAAAGCAATATCGGACCACAATTTGAGAAAACAATATAAAATTCAGACTTTCACTGTGAAAAAAACCGGTTCCTTGAAATTACCTATGCATGAAACATAATTGTCTCTGAAAGTGGCAGTCCAAGTTACTGGAGAAGGTCCCCGAGTCAGTGTGGAGAAATAGGACGTGACCTACATCGTTGGAAAGCTCGGAAAACGCTGATTCTAAAGATATATTCATTTTCTGCCCTCAACGTCTGGTATTCGAGATAAACTAGGTCAAAGTTTCGACCCCTGGCAAGTCATTACCTTCCTGACTTGTGAAAAGAGTCGGCAGCTAGGTGTAGGTGGTAGTGAGGCATTGTACATTTTTTGCTACAGATTTAAATTCCCCAGAATCGTGACTCCTTATAACAACTTTTCTTTAAAAAAAATCCACCTCGTCAAGTATTTTTCCTCGTCAGTGAAAATTATTCCAAATAAACGTGAACTTCATTACTTCCCGGTTCTTTTCGAATCCACATACCGAATTCAAGTATTTCCAGCAATGAGTCTATATGAAGAGTATGATGTTCTTGTTCTCAGTTATAAAGGTTTTCTTTATTATTTTTTCTCTATTCTAGTCGGAGTAAGTTTGTTTTCAACCGAGGAGTCAGACATGTAAATTAGAATTTGTATTAAAAAGGAAAAGTTATTCATTTCTTGATCCCATTTGAATTTGTTTTACCTGGTTAGTTTTGACCTAAAAATTATTTGTTTTCAGTCGGTTTCATGTTGTTTTGTGCTTCGATGGACAACCTCCGACTCATACAATCTTCCCGCTTTCGTAAGCATTTCTTCACTTTAATTACAGATTCATTGCTTCCCTTTATTTCCCATTTTCAGAAAAACAAAAAACGCCTGCATTTTGGCTCGAACTTGAGCGATGCGGATTCTCTCAGCTTTTATCGTGTTCGAGAGACTACGGCAAAGAAAAAATAGAAGAGGATTCTGAAGCACTGCATTGTTTTGTTGTAGTAATAATAAAGAATGAAAAGACGAGAACAAAGAAACATTCTTTTATTTGTTTTTTAATTCAACAGAAAGTTCGAGAAACTGCCGCTTAGCGTTGAAGGCGTTGTCGATATGCCATCGGATGGAATGGACGACGAACTTCGCGAGTGAACTGAAAATATATTTATTTAGTTTTTCGATTACTTTTTAAAATGAATTCTGAATGTTGAATTTCAAAGATTACGAAACATTTCGTTAGTCTTAAGACATCAGATGGTCAATGATGTTGCAAAGATTATGAGTGACGTCGAGAGGATTCTGGAGACACAAAAGGACACTAAATCTACTTTTCTTTTGTGTTGCTTCGAATTTTTGCAGCAGCAGATGGCCACTGAGAAAAAAAAAAGTTCAAGATACTCTCTTTTTTTCGAAGACTCGTTGAAAAAATCCCTGCGAGGGAAGCTCTAGAAATAATGATACCGAAGTCAGGAAATCTGTGCAAGTGTTGTATTTTTACTGGCTACTGTAGTTTTCGGAGCGTCTTCGGATGAGAGAGATCCGAAAGACAGTTATTATAGCATACTCACCTCATAGTCATCATAGAAATCGTGAGTTGGATCCCAACGACGGTAACGGAAGTACTTTGGTTGGAAGTGTCTCGAACCGAACTTCGCAGCTTCAGTTGTTTGAGCAAAGAGAGCAAGAAGCAAGAGGATGACAAGGAGAGAACGCATTGTTGCCATTCTGTAGACCTTTTTTGGTTCTAAATGAAAGTGTGAGGGTGTGTGTCAGTATGAGCAAGAGATTCGGAGGGAGAGAGAAGACAAAGAAGTGGGCGGAGTCTGTGCATAGAAAGATTGATGATGGAAAAGGGAGAGAAAAAGAAGAGATTAGAATGAGGAATGGGTGTGGAAGGAGATGGAATTCGAAATATGTGTCCAGTACAAATCCTTCGGAATTCTTGTTCTGATGAAACTTCTGCACGTCTTCTGAGAAAGAAGGCTCTGCATCTGGTAGAAGGGGGTTGAAGGAGACGAAAAAAAGGACATGCAATGAGAAAATTGATATAATTGGAAACAGAATTTGAGACGAGAAAATGGAACAAAGAAGGAAGAAAGAAACAAGAAGATTCAGAAGAAGGAGCAGAAAAGGGGTGGGATAGGAATGAAGAAGAAGATGAAGAAGAAGAGAATTCGAGAAATTCATTCCGATTTATGAGGAGAAAAGGACGAAGAGAACAATGAAATGACGTTGAACATCTACTGGCTCTGCAGAATATATTCATAAAGGATATTACTTTATTTCAAAAAGAATGCAGTTCTTATGTTATGAATCGAATATTCGAGAATACGGTAGACTTACGAGGGAGTTTCTTTGAAGAATGGAATTTAATATTCAGAAAAGTGTAATGGAAGAGAATCTGAAATAAAACACGCTTCGTACAGACTAATTTATTAATGATGAGTAGAAGAGAAACGATGGAATATATCGGGAATTCAGAGACTGAAGAATGCAACTAAAAATATAAACTTTGACAAAAATCTTAGAGTTTGATCAGTGGAAAGTAGAAAATCGAACTTTTGATTGACATGAGTTTGGACTTCAACCGAAAAACTGAAGTTCAGTATATTTTCTTCTGAAATTCCTAGAAAAAAATATAAGTTTCTGAGAATCTACTCACTTCTCCTTCACTCGTAAATCATGCAAACCTATGTAAATTCCCAGCATCTTGTTTTCAAAACCTAGATGAATAATTCTAAACCAAACATTTTTTGTCTAAAATCAAAAAGCTTTCCACCTTCCAGTCTAGCTGTCATGCTTCAATTCGGATTTATGTTTTTCCTTTTCTAATTTATTCAAAAGTTGAGAAATCAGAATCCAAACATTAAAATATTCAAGTCACCACATGTTTTTCGCTATTTTGACAACTCGGTATACTGTAATTGGGGGGAAAACTGAAAGATCAAGACATAATTGTTCCTTCCCTTCAGCCAATGATTATACTCACCTTTCCCATTATGTCTGGAAACTTCCATTTCAAAGAAAAATGAGAGATGTTGATCTTTTGAAGAAGTTCGTGCGTCAGAAGACGAGAATTCATATTTTCAGATTTTCAGACAATTTCATTTTTAGAACATTTGAACGTCAGAAAGGCACAAAAATCCACATGAAATCATTAGTCACCATCGTTTGAAACCGGAAAAGGAGTTCGGAGAAACAGAGAATTAGTATTCGTTCGGCAGCTTCCGTTTCAAAAAGACAAACCAATTAGTTTTGAAGCGAACGGACAGAATTTCCAGAGGGAACAGTGTCTTATTGAACGACATGCTCTGTATAAACTCAAATAAATTTTCCCATGAATTTTTATATTCTTCTGTAAATTGTGAATAATTCATAATATTTCGGGAAAAATACTTCTGGAGATTGTTGATCGTTTCTGGAAAAAAGAAGGAGAAGGAAAAATTATTTTGAAGAAATAAGTGGATATGTGCTTTAGTCGGGCTAAAAAGATACTTTCCTTGTTCTAATTAGTCTCATTTCGTTTCTCGTTATTTTTAACTTGAAAAGGAAGTTGATTGGTTGGGATTGTGCCACGTCATATATGCAGAAGACAATTGAATACATTCCTACAATTGGACGGAAATGATGTCTTTTCGTAGTCTCTGAGAATCTTCTTGAAATTTGAAAATTGAATTCACAGCTTTTCTTATGTAGTCATCTCCTTTTTTGAAGAAATGTATAGCAGTTTTGAGAACAAAAAACACCCAAAAAGGTTATAGGAACTGATATGTTTTCGGGGAATTCGGAAGTTTTCTAGAAATCTCGAGGGAAACGAACATCTTATGACTTGTTGAGAGCTAGACACATAATATTTTGAAATTGATGGATATTCATGTCGTCATGTTAAGGAGGAACTTTTGTTTCGAGGATCAACTTGCAAGACTTCCTCCATGTTTGCAGCGGTGGTGAACTCACAATGGGACCACAAATGTTCTGGAATGAACTTTCCATACTATAGACCATACTGGTAAATATAGCCTAGTATTCCTGTGCATACTGTACAAGTTACAAAAAGGTTTTAAATTTGAACTGCCGCGTTTATTTTTCACTGGTGGCCGAGGAAACGAAGCGGCCACATGCGCGTGTAATTCTCGTGAACAACTACCATTAAATGCGAAATTCGAATATATGAGAGGTTTTTCAGTATTCTTTGCCTAAAAATAATATATCCTTAACAACTTTAAACATTATCCTTGTTACAGAATGTCAGTCACGCTTCACACCACTTCTGGAGACATCAAAATCGAGCTCTACGTAGACGACGCACCGAAGGCTTGTGAGGTTAACTCAAACATTACCATTTTGCTTCTTTTTTGTACTAACTAAACCAATTTTCAGAATTTCCTTGCTCTATGTGCTAGCGACTACTACAACGGTTGCATTTTCCATAGAAATATCAAAGATTTTATGGTGCAAACTGGTGATCCGACTCACTCCGGAAAAGGAGGCGAGAGCATTTGGGGAGGACAGTTTGAAGACGAATTTGTTAGTGCATTGAAAGTAAGTACTCTCAAATTTATTATACAATATTTCATACGAATATGTATTTTTTGTAGCATGACACTCGTGGATGCGTTTCGATGGCAAACAACGGTCCCGATACAAATCGGTCACAGTTCTTCATCACCTACGCGAAGCAAGCACATCTTGACATGAAATACACGTTATTCGGAAAGTGAGATAACTTTTTAATGGTTTCTCGTAGTGAAAACAAAATTTTCAGAGTAATTGACGGATTTGACACATTAGAAGAGCTGGAAACGATCAAAGTAGACAGTAAATATCGTCCCCTGGTGCAACAAAAGTGAGTAAATCGAGTGTATGAACGAATTTCTCATCAACTAGTTTTCAGAATACAAAGTGTAACAATCCACGCGAATCCATTGGCTACTGACGGATAAAAATCACGATGAAACTTGTTATATTCTCTTTTGTTGTTCAATATTTTATCACCTTTTTCAATTTCACTATTTATTTTCTCTTGAAGATCTTTTTGTACATTCGCGCATTAATATGAATTTAAAAAATTCGAGAATCAAAAAGTAGGACAGTAAAGCGTAGAATTGTGGTGACCCATTCGAAGATTGCACATAAGTTGAAGTTCACACGTGGTATCACAATGTGGGGAAGAGTTTCGGAATGCGTATCTGCAAAAAATCAATTAGATTTCAGAACAAGCTTGGGAAAGACGTACTTGTAGAATTGCTGTCGTTTCTTATCGCTTTTTATCAGCTTTTGGATGACTTTATTCCACGAAATCGGAGACAAATCCGTCATTCCATATGCTTCCTTTGCAGAATACAGTTTCTCCCAAAGTGAAATAATCCAAGTGATCATGTCCAAAGAATTGAGCGACAACCGTAGATTCAAATCTGAAATTTCTTTGTTCTAATTGGATCAAACAAATTGGGAATACCTCTGAATAACTCGATAATAATTGAATGCCCATCCTTCGAGACATTCAGAATCTCCAGGTGGAATATGAGCAAGAACATAGACTTGCTCTCCTTTCAGCTCTGATTCATACAATTCCTTCACGAACCAAGACATTGAAGAATCGGGATCGCTTTGGTTCAGATAAAGGAAGCTGAAATTTAAAGCGATTTTCGAAAATCAAATGCTGTTAAAATCCTTACAAATTAGTAACTTCACAGAATCATGTGTTCAATGAAATTAATTTGAGTCCATCCATAACTTGTGTTGAGTATGAACCACGTCTGAAATGTTTTATTGGAATTCAACAACACTCAAGAATCCACGTTGATTTGTGCAAACACTGAATGTATTCGGAATTTTAATCATCGCTTGCAGGTCTTCAGAATGCTCGACGCATTTGCCAAGTTGATGATACCCCGAATGACAAGATCTCATCACGGAACAAGAGAATGTACGGACGACGGACGACAACCATAGCAGATCCGAATGTCCTTCGGAAACTTCATCATCTTGTTCAGAGTACATTCCCAACTACTCCCATCTATTGGGCACTTGGTAATCATGAAGGTTTGTTGAATTTGAAATATTCTTGAGGGATGATTTGAGAATATTTTAGGAGTTCCTGTGAACAGTTTCGCACGAAAATGCAATGAAAAATTCAACGAGTGTACCATAAAAGTGCAATTTTACAACTTTGACAGCTCATAACTACTTAAAAGTATCCTCCTGTCCTAGTCACACTATTGAATAAACTAGTCAAACCTCTCCTTTCTTACTGTTCTCATCATACTCATTCTGACGAGGGTGTCGCTCCCTATTAAGTCGGAGCAGTTATCAATAAAGTACAAAAAGCAAATTAACTCATTTTCAGACAGACCGTGTTCCAAGAGAATATCCTCCTTTCATTCTCTTTCAAAAGCGATATATTCCAAACACTTCCTCTCTGGTGAAGTCAATGAGCACGTGTTTAAATAGTGACCGGTGCATATTGATTTTATCTCATTCGACATCTTCTACATTAATACTATTGATTCCTGTGCATATACCCCTCTTCATCGTCTAGGCCCCAGTACCAATGGATGAAATTTCAAGTTCCCCGGCATTTCCTCTTTTAAAACTTCCTTATGTTGTTTTGAATAATGTGATTTCTAATTTTAAACAAAGAGAAATGTAGGTTTAAAAGAATTCTTCTTCTGTAATTAACATTAATTCAGACTCGAATTTTCATTTGTTTCAAAGAAATGTAGCTCCATCATCAAGACTTCAAATCTTTTCCGATTCGAGATTCGGATTTCTTTTAAAAAGAACCTTCCTGTTGTTTCTTTCACCCCTCCTGGAAAGTTCACACTGGGTAACTGTCATATTGCAGCTGATTATTTCGAAACAAGAGAGAATTATATGAAAGTCGATATGAACAAGTTGTCAAGAGATGTCGATGAGAAAAATTTGCAATTGTCCATCACTTGGGCTGACTACATCTTTGACCTATATCATCTCAATAACATTGCGGGTATATATTTGAGTTCAAACTCTTCTCTGAATAAGACTAACACAATAGTGGAATGGCTCAATGGGCGAATACCATATCCGACGAACCTCTTCTTTTATGGATCTGAAACAAATGAGAACGGATTGAAATTGTTTTTCGATAGATTGAATGTTAATATCAGAGAACTATCTCTTCAACTTACTGTCGTCAAGAATTTGAAACCATTTATTCGCAAGCTTCTTGATGTGGATCGTTTTGAAGCATACGGAAAAAGTTTTACGTATCCGATAAAATGGATTACAATGGATTATATACTCTCTTCTACTTTCAAGTCAATATATATGAGATATACTTCGTTCACAGAGATGGATTTCAATAGATTCATTAAGGGTTGGCTGAATGGGAACCATTCGAGAATTGAGTCCTTCTATGCAGACGTCCAACAAATGAATCCTGATTTAGTAATTGATGGAATCGAAGTTGAAGAAAGAGTTGACACTGTAAAACGAGTCTTCACTGGGTAAGTCATTCATATCAAAAGTCAATGCTCAACCAGTTCTGGATCTTTGGGTCTTAACTCAGCGAGTACACCCTCCTATTAGAATCCTATTGCTTATCAGTTCAGCATGAAACTACCTAATAGCAGTAACGATTTGCTTTTCAAGATCAATTGAAATTTTTTGCCGCAGGGCATTCAAAAAACTCATAACATTATATTAGAGCGTTTCAAATCGAATGATACATTTGTCTGTAGTTTCATCTCTCAAAAGATATTAGGACTCTAATTGTAGGAGCATGTAGGACTGTAAGATCTGGTACTCATTGAGTAATGGCCAAAGTTAAAAGATTTTGTGCAACTTGTTACATACTTGATCTGTATAACAATACAAAAACCAAACTGCATTCAGGAAATCGACGATATGGGATACCTATTCGTTTGAACTGAATGGAGGGTATGATATTTCCAGAAGTGATGGAACCAGTGCCACCATCAAATTGGAACGTCAAATTTTCGATTTTAGAGGTCCCCATTACAGGTTTATAATGGTGGTTTGGCCAAAACTAGCTTGATTAAACATCTCACTACTAAAATCTCGAACAATAGGAAGAAATGGTTTAACACGACTATCAAACCTCCAGAAACATCTTTTAAAGTTGTTTGGAAATGCACTATAACTTGTAGAAACTCTTGTTTTCCTCGGGCTCTCTTCTCGACCATTTTTTTTTCGAATGTTAGTTTTTTATTTATTTGTTGTTATTAAAAACGAGAAAATTGTATTATCTTCAATATACTCATCAATGTGACTTTTTTTCAATCGCTTCCTACGTTCTCTTGTTTGTAATCAGGTAATGCCAAATACATTCGTTCTTCTTTTCACCTGAAATAAATTGATTCGCTTGAAAATTGTTATTACTACATCACAAAAACGCATCACAATGATTTTGACAAAAACTGGGTAGTAGGGGAGAAAACTCGGTAAACGGTGGAAAAGGCAATGTTGATAACACAGGAAACTGGTGAGCATTAGACAACGAATGAGGAGAAAAATGCATTATAAAGCTATGAAGTGGTTGAGAATACATTTGACATGCATTTAAAAACAACATTGAATAAGATAGGATAACTAGTACATACATTCGAGCATATTACCGTGGTTTATGAACATCTAATGGCATTGTCATAGGAAGTGGTTTGTAAGAAATTGTAGTGGACTTTGAGCGGAATGTCACGTAGGTATAGAGAATACTTCCGAACACACTAAAATTATCATGAATTAGTTCAATCCAACACCTTTCCTTAATCATACCTGACATTGATACCAGTGAAGTTTGCCCATTGGAAAACGTAATCTCCACTTGAGAACATTCCTACATACGTGACAAAGAGATTCTTGATAGGACCGACACAAGTTGTTGTCAACGCTGAATTGTGATGAGTGCACAGAACGAGTGAGTAGTTGAGAACGAATCCACAGATGCAGGAAAGAATGAAACAGGCCCAGACAGATGACGTCATCGAGTCGGAGAGCATGAATGCGTACGCATGGTCAAGCTCCTGGGTATCCTGTTTTTAGGTAATCACTACTTCCAGGGCGCTGAGCTTAGGGGCGGGGCGAGAGCAAGCTCCTGGGTATCCTGTTTTTAAGTAATCACTACTTCCCGGGCGCTGAGCTTAGGGGCGGGGCGAGAGCAAGCTCCTGGGTATCCTGTTTTTAGGTAATCGCTACTTCCAGGGCGCTGAGCTTAGGGGCGGGCGGCACATTACAATATATACCCCCACATCTACTTGAAATTTGGGGGGTTATATTATAATGTCTGGGGGTCTATAATAGAATGTTCATAATATAGTCCCAACATTCCAATAAGCACCCTCATCCACATGACTAAATCAAGCATTGTGGGGGTGTATTCCAACGTTTAAGGGGAAGTATAACCTAATCTTACGGGGGTCTATAACAGAATGTACCCAAAGAGGCTAAGCCTTAGAATTGAGAAAGAGCCTAAGCCTAAGAATTGCGAAGAGTTCTTCCAGGGTTATTTTTTGCTTTCAGGTGGGTATCCTTTACCTACTAACAAAGAAAGCATGTACCGTTTAAAACATTTTTTGCGATTTAATCCTATTCACGACTGAAATGTTGCCTTTTTTATTTTGTAGAGTAATCATAATCTTATGTAACCTGATGAAATTTAAATTGTACTGATAACCACAATCTGATGTAACTTGATGAAATCTAAATTGTACTGATAACCACATATATATAAGTTATGGCCGACTCCCTTCAGGGGTCGCCGACCATTTTATTCTGTCTCTATTTTAACAACTATCACCTATTTCTTTTTCTTACTTTATCTTTCTTTTTCTTAATAAATTAGTAATCTGAATGCTAATGGTATTCTGTCTTCTAAAAACGCTAATTACCGCTACACAATACTTAAAGAGGGAAATCTGATTGAACTTCTCCTCTTCTTCCCACGGGAAGAAGGGAGACTCAGAACCACTCTAGATTGGATAGAAACGCCGATCACAACAATTTCAAGAAGCTTGATAAAATTGCAATCGTGAATAGAAAAATTTTCTTCGTGAGTAGGCTCATTAGGAACATTCAAGACTTCAAGAAATTAAACAAGTTTATTCATGATACATTTATGCGGATATGATGAACCGTATCAATTTTGGATGCTCATAAAATTGATGAGGGCTATAACATACAGTGTCGAGCAGTAGAGAGTAACTTTTTATTTTCCTCTTCAAACAAGTTAATAAATTTATTCGTCTTCTAAAGAGGTACTCAAGAGCTATCAATTCGGTGGTTCCCCTTTCGAAAAAGTACTAAAGAAATAAAGAAATGAAAAAATGTCATATTTGTTCATAATTCAACAAAAGAAAAATGACATTAGCCAAAAAGACGTGAGGTTCTCCGCGTGAATAATAATATCCACGGGAAATCAGCCTACGCATTTGGAAACTGCGCTAACCGAAGTTAGCTTTCCGTCTCCGTTTCCGGGAGACGGATTGACATGAACTCCCGACTTGTCACAAATCGGTGGACACATCGATTGCAATTCCTCATGAACTGCTGAATGTAGCATGCTCGATTCGACACGAATTGTTGCACGTTCCACTCCCGATCCCTCTTGAATCGCTGCACACTTCCTTCCCGAAACGTCACGAATCGGCACTTCTTCACTTGTCACGGATTTAGTTGCACTTGACTTCCACTGTGGTCCAGCACGAAGAGAGAAAATCCTCGAATAGTCGGCGCCAACCACCACTTCGGCAAACGTACGAGAATGCCCACTGGTTGAGAGATGCGTCGAAACGCTTCGATTGACCATGACACGAGCACTTTCGATGACTTCACTGGAACAAATAATGGCTGGGTATTCGGTAGCTCAAGAGCTAACCGAACAAAGAATTGTTGGGTTGTGGGAGGAACAGGAAAAATCAATAATCCTGCACTCCTTCGACAGCGCGCGGGTCGTAGAACCCGCGCACACTGCTACCTAGGGAGCCGGCTTCGAGAAAAACACGTGACAGAATTAAACGAAGAGGCATACAAAGGAAAGCAATGCTTACTACCTATTCTTAAACACCTAACACCTAACCTAACGCACAATCAAAAAGCTTAACTTAAACTGGCCTAGAATAAGAAAAGGGAGAGTGGAAAGGAAGTAACAAAAGAGAGTGATAAAACGGGTTATGGTCCCGCGCCAAAGGCAAAAATCAATAAAAAGAGTAGAGAAAATACGGGTGGGAAGCGTGGGTGGGTCTTTATAAGTTAATCTAAAGAGAAAAACCTAACTCGCTGCTACCAGTAACAACGCAAAGACATTTGTATTTAAACTACTAATTTATTAAGCTCTCAGAAGTTACAATAAAAGCGGTGAAAGCGGGTGACAAGAAAGAATGGGGTCATGGGACACAGTCCCCGTAAGACTGTCTAGAATGCGAGAAACCTCGGCTTATATACGGGCGAAAGGGGGCGGAGTTAGTAAATCCATAAGTTCGCGCCATGGCGGTTGAGCTGCAGGTCAAACTGTCCTCGTGGTGATGAGTGGCGGCGGCAACGAGAGAGTGTTGGGCGACGAGAGACGGCAGACGCGTTGATGGTGAGTGGCGACGATTGCAGGCCTAGGAATTGTGCCGTCGAGACTGTGAGCGAAGCGAGCAGTTTCGACGCGAAGTTGTTGACTTTAGAAGATGTCAAATTAGGCGAATAACCTGTAGACTTGGATTAAGTGCCGGGCAGGCATAAGGTTTCAACCGAATACCTTACACCTCCCCCCTTTAAAACAAAACGACCGCCCTCGGTCGGAAAAACGTTTTAAACGACCTGGATTGAAGATGAGCCTCAAATTTGACTCCTGGAGTTGTATCCTTCCGTTGTTGGGCTTGACGCGAGTCATGTTGTGGTTAGTTGGAGAGTGATGAGTACAGAAGCGCGAAGGTCATAGAACCTGCGCATAATGCTTCCGGATGGTTGAGATTCTTATAGAGAAGAATCCGTTGGAGATGTTGATCCATCGGTGTTGACGAACGTAGACTTCAGAGTTGGCTCCTCCTGATCTTCATCGACTTTGACTGGTTGTTGCTCGACCATGAGCTTCTTGTTCTGCATACCTTCGACTTGCTTCAGAAGACGATTGTATTCTTGTGCCAAATAGGTGTTGCATGTAGTCGTCTCGACTCCTTGACATGATCCTTCAGATCGACTGGACGTGAGGTCCTCCCCCCGGTTAGACTTCCGGGGAACTCCTTGCTTTTTCATAGCTGCGGCTAACTGCTTTGCCTTCTTGCGACACTCGCGAGTCCAGTGTCCTTCCTTTTTGCAGAAGTAGCAAGCTCCTTTCCTTCTTGGAGTTGACTGAAACTTGACGACCTTGGAGAACTTCGATTCCTTAGCTGAAGCGACCTTTTGGTTGTGAATCGATACCATCTCCTTTGCCCAGCTACCGACGTTGACATATTCGGAGTGGCTTTCCTGATGGGTCTCTGCAGCGTTGGTCACCAACACTCGGCATTGACAGCTTTGGCATTTCGCTTCTTCATTGAACGTCAAGACATCCTTTCCGATGTGCAACTTGGCTTGCCTGAAGTCGAAAATCGCAGGGAGACGAGATAGAATATCCGTTCCCAAGATGAAATCGTATTGCCCCAGAGGCGTACACGGTTCAGCTGTGAAGTGAACCCTATGCTGGATTTTGAACGATCCGATTGAGAAAGTGATCAATCTTGAACCAACAATCTCGACCTTGTTGTTCCCGAAAGCGACCAGTGCTTCATTCTGGTGTGGATCTAGACTGGTGATGCCTAAGCGTGAGCACATCATCCCACTTGTCACTGTGATGGTTGCTCCAGTATCGACGAGAGCGATACACGAGAAGTCGTTTGCTTTGATTGGAATCTTGGCATAGAAGCTGTTCGGTGGAGTTTCGATAACTTTTTAGTCGCTGACTAGCCTTGCTCCGGATGCTTGATTGCTTTGATCCGGACATTTGATTGTCATGCACTGATCTCCGTAGTATGATCCGTATTCAAGTGCGCTCAGACGGTTCAGTCTTTGCTTCAGAGCTTCAACTTGCTCATCTCTGGCTTTCAACTCTTGCTCGAGTTCTTCTTTTGTTCTTTTGCAGGCTGCGACACCAATCCTTGGTTGAGAGGATTCAGCTTGTTGGCGTGCCTCACGTTTTCTAGCTTTCTCCGGGCATTGATAGGCGTAATGTCCTGCTTCGTTGCAATAATGACAATAGAAGGTGTCTCCTGATTCCTTGCGGACGTCATTACTTCTTGAAGACTGCTGGTGTTGCCCTCGACTACAGCTCTGTCCATTGTAGTCACTGCTTTGGCCGGCCTGTCCGACGGCCTCTTTTCCAGCTGATTTGCGTGGTGCCAGCAAACCTTCTACCGTCCGGGCTAGATCCAATGCTGCTCGTGGACTCTTTGGCTTATTCAGTCCTACATGGATCTTCATGTCTTTGTCGAGTCCGTAGAGGAACTGCTCCAGAATGGCGCTTTTCGCTATATCCGACGACGTGGTGTCGTAGATCTTCTTGGCTAGACGTGTCAAGACGCGGTAGAATTCTTCCACTGTTTCGTCAGCTCTCATGGTTCGTGAACGAAACATTTCCTTGTATCGGTCGCTGAGGGCCGGATGTAGGAAACGAGCCCGTAAGGCTTCCACTAGATGTGCGAACGTAGCATCGTCGTTGTCGTCCAAGACTTCTTGTGCAGTATCTCGCGCATCTTCTTGCAAATGAGCCAAGAGAAACTTTTCCTTTTTCTTGACGTCCATGCCTGATATGGCAAACTTGTCCTCCAAACTACGAATGAATTCGTTGAGGTCCTCTTCATTGGCTCCACTGTAGGGTGGTAAAGCTGGTCCATCGGCGAAAGACACTGACATGACGCACGGCAAGACTGACAAATGAGCGCAACGCTCTGACTTATCACTGATAACAGAAAATCTTTTAATAATATTCGCAACTTCCGCGTTGGTCGTAGAACCTACGCATTTGGAAACTGCGCTAACCGAAGTTAGCTTTCCGTCTCCGTTTCCGGGAGACGGATTGACATGAACTCCCGACTTGTCACAAATCGGTGGACACATCGATTGCAATTCCTCATGAACTGCTGAATGTAGCATGCTCGATTCGACACGAATTGTTGCACGTTCCACTCCCGATCCCTCTTGAATCGCTGCACACTTCCTTCCCGAAACGTCACGAATCGGCACTTCTTCACTTGTCACGGATTTAGTTGCACTTGACTTCCACTGTGGTCCAGCACGAAGAGAGAAAATCCTCGAATAGTCGGCGCCAACCACCACTTCGGCAAACGTACGAGAATGCCCACTGGTTGAGAGATGCGTCGAAACGCTTCGATTGACCATGACACGAGCACTTTCGATGACTTCACTGGAACAAATAATGGCTGGGTATTCGGTAGCTCAAGAGCTAACCGAACAAAGAATTGTTGGGTTGTGGGAGGAACAGGAAAAATCAATAATCCTGCACTCCTTCGACAGCGCGCGGGTCGTAGAACCCGCGCACACTGCTACCTAGGGAGCCGGCTTCGAGAAAAACACGTGACAGAATTAAACGAAGAGGCATACAAAGGAAAGCAATGCTTACTACCTATTCTTAAACACCTAACACCTAACCTAACGCACAATCAAAAAGCTTAACTTAAACTGGCCTAGAATAAGAAAAGGGAGAGTGGAAAGGAAGTAACAAAAGAGAGTGATAAAACGGGTTATGGTCCCGCGCCAAAGGCAAAAATCAATAAAAAGAGTAGAGAAAATACGGGTGGGAAGCGTGGGTGGGTCTTTATAAGTTAATCTAAAGAGAAAAACCTAACTCGCTGCTACCAGTAACAACGCAAAGACATTTGTATTTAAACTACTAATTTATTAAGCTCTCAGAAGTTACAATAAAAGCGGTGAAAGCGGGTGACAAGAAAGAATGGGGTCATGGGACACAGTCCCCGTAAGACTGTCTAGAATGCGAGAAACCTCGGCTTATATACGGGCGAAAGGGGGCGGAGTTAGTAAATCCATAAGTTCGCGCCATGGCGGTTGAGCTGCAGGTCAAACTGTCCTCGTGGTGATGAGTGGCGGCGGCAACGAGAGAGTGTTGGGCGACGAGAGACGGCAGACGCGTTGATGGTGAGTGGCGACGATTGCAGGCCTAGGAATTGTGCCGTCGAGACTGTGAGCGAAGCGAGCAGTTTCGACGCGAAGTTGTTGACTTTAGAAGATGTCAAATTAGGCGAATAACCTGTAGACTTGGATTAAGTGCCGGGCAGGCATAAGGTTTCAACCGAATACCTTACAATAAATTAGTAATCTGAATGCTAATGGTATTCTGTCTTCTAAAAACGCTAATTACCGCTACACAATACTTAAAGAGGGAAATCTGATTGAACTTCTCCTCTTCTTCCCACGGGAAGAAGGGAGACTCAGAACCACTCTAGATTGGATAGAAACGCCGATCACAACAATTTCAAGAAGCTTGATAAAATTGCAATCGTGAATAGAAAAATTTTCTTCGTGAGTAGGCTCATTAGGAACATTCAAGACTTCAAGAAATTAAACAAGTTTATTCATGATACATTTATGCGGATATGATGAACCGTATCAATTTTGGATGCTCATAAAATTGATGAGGGCTATAACATACAGTGTCGAGCAGTAGAGAGTAACTTTTTATTTTCCTCTTCAAACAAGTTAATAAATTTATTCGTCTTCTAAAGAGGTACTCAAGAGCTATCAATTCGGTGGTTCCCCTTTCGAAAAAGTACTAAAGAAATAAAGAAATGAAAAAATGTCATATTTGTTCATAATTCAACAAAAGAAAAATGACATTAGCCAAAAAGACGTGAGGTTCTCCGCGTGAATAATAATATCCACGGGAAATCAGCCTAAAAATTCGATGCCCCCTCGTGTGTATATACAAGTATATCTGACAGTGTTCTCCCTGAAAACTGCCCATTTATTTTCCGAGTCTCTCATAGAATACTCTGACTTCACATGTACTTGTCATGAATTCGGGAGCAGAAAGACTGGAATAACAGTGAGCAACTGGACAGACACGAATTTGTTTCGAAGTTTCTTTCAGACATTTTTTACAGATTGTATGAAGACAGGGAATCAACTGAATAAATCAGATATTGTCTAGATCTGAATGACTCACTTGAACCGCTTCTTCACACGCTTTCAATTCATTGCAAATTGGACACCACACCGACATTTTCGGAGAAATTTAAAATGAAAAATGAAATTAGATTCCACGCATTGGATTTTTTTCAATTCTCGCTCTGATTTTACTATCAGCTTTTAGAATGAAATGGAAGCGAAGCTTTATCAGATCACGGTGAACTATATAATAAATTACTGATTGATAGAATTCTGAATAACAACTGAACTGCGAAGATACATGAAAAATACAATAAATATGATGCGCAAATGCAATAATTTAGAGAACAAATGGAACGATAGCTTTGCGGTTCTTTGGGTAGTCTGGGAACTCCTTGAGATAGTTGCGGTGCTTTCCTTGAGCCCAAATGGCCATCTGGACGAATCCGGCAAGAGTGAAGAGAAGAGCTGAAGTTAAATATTTCAGATAATTTTAAAATAAATTTCACGAATACCAGGGAGAGATTGAACCATGATGGTGAAGAAGATCCATGAAGAAATCTCGTAGGTGTAGTTCGGGCAGGAAACGTAATTGAAGAGAAGGGAGAGTGGGTTTCCATCAGGCTTTGGAATACGACGTTCGCGTGTTCCAGCTGGACGGAGGTTACGGAGAAGGATGTGAATCGAAAGATTTCCAAACTCAGAGATCACAAATCCGGCGAGTCCCAAGTACACTTGAAGATCTCTGAAGGCTGGTGGGGTGAAGAGTGGATGGTTAACAAAGTAAGCGACGAATGCAGCGAAACCCCAGTAGTATGAGCAGTTCTGAACATTCAGCATTGAACAATAGAGACGAAAATCGTTTAATTTACCTTGACGAGGTTGAACTGTGGCATCGTTGAGTTTCCGAATCTGTGAATGAACTGAGTCTCGAACAGACGTTTAGCGTAGTGGAAACTCCAAGCGAAGAAAGCGATTTGAACCGCTGGATGCATGACAGCGTTGGTAGCAGCTGTAAAGAATTATTTAAAAAATAAAAAGTGATTATAAAACTACCTTCTCCATAAATGAACGATGGAGATAGAACAGTGGGTACACAAACAGTGGTCCAGCGTATTCGGCCATGAAAACTGTTTTCCAGGCGATTTGCGGCCCAAGATCTCTCACGTAGAGAACAGCTTTCTGTGAAGAGAGCCCGAGATCGGACAACTTCTGGTCATCAGCCAATGGTTTTCCTTTTGGTTCAACACGAAGAGCTTGACGCTCCTCAGTCAGCTTCAGTTCTGAATAAAAAATCAGGTTAGGTTTCACGAGAATTTGTCATACTTTTTTGAGCAATACGCTTCTTGATAGCCTTGATCGTTTCGGACCCAGAAATTCCTTCGAGGGTGATGATCAAATTATCCGTACGCTTAGCGTCATAAACTTCCAGAACACCACTCATTCTGCAAAACACAAACGATTTTTTAAATGCAAACGAAAGAAATATTTTGAAAAAGCGAAGCTTCGCACGAAGACGAAACATTTTTCGTTAAGTTTCTTTTCCTATCTTGTATTAAAAAATGGTGTGATTCTATGAGTTTATTGTCGAGTGAAAGACTGATAAAACACGAGAGAAAAGTGTGAATCGAACGAGCGACCGTGTACAAGTAACTTGAAATTAGACCAATTCTCGCGAGAGAATATTGATTTTTAATTTTCCAACCAGTTCTAATAACAAAAAACAACTCCTAATAGGATGGTACCGATATTTCATGTGAACGAGTTCGTCTAGTTGGCCGGTATTTTGTTTCAAATGCAAAATGTTCAATAAGAATTGAGTGTTTTTTGGAATAGATTCATTATCAGGTGATTTTCAGAGAACTGCTTCGAAAAACTTGTTCTTCTTCGTTGGAACTCGATGACGAATCCATAGTAGAAACAGGAGATTTTGATATGCATGGAGCCATTGGTTTTATATACTCACATAGAAAGACACGTGGTTATGGCACGTATCTAGGGCAAAAATTGAAAACTGCTTTGATACCTAACGTTGAATTTTTGAGTTTCAGGAAGAGGGATGTCACAGAAAATAAGTTTTTAATGCAGAAATACATTTAGAGTATGAGATGAGCGCCTAAAAATAAAGTTTATTGATTTGAAAGTTTTGAAATGTGTCTAATAGAAAAACAGACAAAAAAATGATCGGGGGACGGGAAAAGGAGGAGAGCCGGAAATTAGCTGCAAAACGGGAAAACAATTTCAGATAGTAGGACGAGACTGTTCGGGAAGTCATTGCGGCGCAGCGAGGGCGATGACTCCACAGGCAGCGGGGGCACCGGCATTTCCGGTCTTCTTCGATTCTTCCGCCTTGTCACCAACGCCTGTTCCTGAAATAAAACTTTGAGAACAAAGTAGAAACTACTCTTTTCCTACCGAGATCATCTTCGCCAACGTGGACAACCATGGAACGTCCGATGACAGTGTTTTGTCCGTAAAGGGTGATGAGATTATCTGTAATGTGCACCTTGGCCACTCCATCAGCTCCTGCTTCGACGTTTCCGAGGTCTCCAACGTGACGGACCTCCGACTGAAAAAAGTAAAATGTTTTAAGAAAATTGCCATTTTTTCATACATTTGGTCCTCCGTGAGTCTTTCCGAATGGATTGAAGTGTGGTCCAGCGGTGGTGCTCGCTTTTGGAACTCGACAAAATAGAACTGTTACAAATTGGAACCGTTACAAAATGGAACTGTAAAATATAGAACTGCTACAATTTGGAACCCGGTAAAATGGAACTCGGTAAAATAGAACTGCTACAGAATGGAACTGAACAAAATGGAACTGCTACAAAATGGAACTGCTACAAAATGGAACTCTACCACTGGTTTTGAAAACGCTTATTGGGCTTATCTGATATAATTTTTTCCTATTTTTTGTTGACTATTAAATAGACAAAGGCTATATCTTTATTAAATAAGTGTTTTAGTCGACGTTTCTCTCGATTGAGGCCTCGAAAATAGGTTCTAATTCTTCTAAAAATTCATGAATGCAAACGCGCTCCATTCGAAAAAGAGTTCCATTTTGTAGCAGTTCCATTTTGTAGCAGTTCTATTTTGTTCAGTTCCATTTCACCGAGTTCCAAATTGTAGCAGTTCCATATTTTACAGTTCCATTTTGTAACGGTTCCATTTTGTAACAGTTCTAATTTGTCGAGTTCCAAAAGCGAGCACCACCGGTCCAGCAGAAAGGCATCCGTTGGTCGAGTCTCCGTATTGATGCACGTGGAATCCGTGAAGGCCTGGGGAGAGTCCTTCGATCTCTCCTTCGATCACTGCTGGTTCGGTCTCGGAATTCTAAAGATTTGAAAATAGATAACTTTTCATGTCTTGCGAAAATAGGTTACCTGGGTGATCCAGATAGTTCCGGACACGACATCTCCACGGAGAACTGCCACGCCGCGGATCGGATGATTCGATTCATCCTCGATGGATTCCAGTTGCACTTCTTCCAGAAACTGCAAGTATTAGGATGATGAAGATTTAACGGTATTTTGAGGCAAACCACGAGTTGGTGGCCGTTTCCTCCGGTTAATCGTCCGACTCTCTCAATCAATTGTCGATTTATTGGATTCAATTGATCGAAGTTGTCCCACATTCGCTGGAATTGGAGGCTTTCGTCCGGACCCATTTGTCCCACACGCCACAAAAATTGATCAGCTCTTGCCAAAGCTCTCAAAAAGTTTTCATCGCTCATTGTCAAAAAGCCTTCCAAATTTGACATATTAAACTGAAAAAAAACGGAAAATATAAATAGATAAAGTTGTAATCTTAACATAATAATAAAGATAATTACTAAAATTAAAAATTTTTAACAATTTATTTTTGCATTGTGTTACGGTAAGCGTTGATACGCTGCAGAAAACTACGTACAATGCGTTGAATCTTACGAGCAGAAAGAATGAGTTTGACCGCTTGAGCCATAATGAGAGACTTCACTAATAGAAATTGACATTTCGAACAATTATATTCAGATGTGAGTTCTCGCAAAGCTTACTTTAAACTTTAAGCTTTCATCGCCTAAAATTTAGTTCCTGAAAAATGCAATAATTTTTGAAATTCTCGAGAAAATAAATCGTAAAATTTTGAAGAGAGTACTGTAGACTGTGTTAAAGAGATGATGACTTATTTTGTATAACGTATCTGCCTCCCGTGTGCTATATCTCTCTTTCCTTACGAATTTATTTCGATTCTACCCAACAGGACTTCCTTATGTTTGTATGAAACAACGTACCGTTGAAATTCAGATTTCCATCGTTTCTGTTCTTTGGAGCTGGTCAGATGATGGCAACAATTCTCATTCTCTTCCTTGCCAAACTTTTCCGAATCGTGCAATTTCCATCTCTCGATTCATCGATTCCTCGGAAAATAATGCCACTTCCTCTTCTATATTTCTTCAATCTGATCTCAGGACTCGGAGGAACTCAAAGGATAAAGTTTGTTTCTGAAAAGAATAATTAAATTGGATTTCTTATGTTTTCTAGCTTGTCAATGTTCACTGTACTTCGTCGTTTCTCTATTCTGATGACAATGATTTTAGAATATTATATTTTGGTGTGAGTTGAAGAAAACATTTGTCATACTTTAAAATTATATTATTTCAGTGTGAAAGCATCGAAAGCCGTCAAAATTTCAGTCGGATTGATGATTGGAGGAAGTTTCATCGCAGCAATTTATGATCTCTCATTTGATGCTGTCGGATATACAATGATCTTGATTAACAATGTATGTACAGCAGCATTGGGAGTGTATACAAAGCAGAAACTCGGAGCAAAAGTGAGAAATGAAAAGGAAAACGAGGAGAAAGTGTGGTTTGTCTTTCTATCCTTTTCGGAGAAAAGAGCTGCGAAAACCATAAAAGAGAGATAGAGAACGCTTAGGAGAGAAATCGATTCGTGTGCTTTTACTATTTGGAAAATATAGTTTATTTGGAACGGTTCGCAGAGACAGGTCTTGTCAAATTACTCCGAGCAGTGCCCTCCTTTCTCGTGTTTCAAATTATTTGCAAACAAAATGGTCAAACTTAATTCTTTCAGGATCTTAGCAAGTATGGTCTCATGTTCTACAACTGTCTCTTCATGCTTCTCCCAGCTCTTTGTGTCGTCCAATACACTGGTGATCTGGACCATGCGTACGCCTTCATGCTCTCCGACTCGATGACGTCATCTGTCTGGGCCTGTTTCATTCTTTCCTACATCTGTGGATTCGTTCTCAACTACTCACTCGTTCTGTGCACTCATCACAATTCAGAGTTGACAACAACTTGTGTCGGTCCTATCAAGAATCTCTTTGTCACGTATGTAGGAATGTTCTCAAGTGGAGATTACGTTTTCCAATGGGCAAACTTCACTGGTATCAATGTCAGGTATGATTAAGGAAAGGTGTTGGATTGAACTAATTCATGATAATTTCAGTGTGTTCGGAAGTATTCTCTACACCTACGTGACATTCCGCTCAAAGTCCACTACAATTTCTTACAAACCACTTCCAATGACAATGCCATTAGATGTTCATAAACCACGGAAATAAGCTAGAATGTATGTACTAATTATCCTATCTTATTCAATTTTTTCATTCGTTATTTAGCATAATTCATGTCAAATGTATTCTCAACCACTTCATAGCTTTATAATGCATTTTTCTCCTCATTCGTTGTCTAATGCTCACCATTTTCCTGTGTTATCAACATTGCCTTTTCCACCGTTTACCGAGTTTTATCCCCTTCTATTCGAGCCTACGGAAAGCAAGCACATCTTGACATGAAAGGGTTGTCGTAGGACTTGTTAGACAAAATCCATAGAAGCTGCCGGTGAGAATCGAACCAGCGTTAACCGATTGATACTCAAGCATATCACGCTAAAAACCTGTAAACAAGAATAGAGGGGACATGAAATACACATTATTCGGAAAGAAAGACTTTATATTGGTTTTTCGTAGTGAAAACACAGTTTTCAGAGTAATTGACGGATTTGACACATTAGACGAGCTGGAACCTAACAAGTAGATAGTGAATACTCAGGCAACTCGAAAAAAATATTATGAGAAGTTTTAGTAATATTATCGTAGTAAGTTGAGGAGATAACAAGTCATTATAATATTACGATAGATTCTTATAATATTCTCAATTTCTCATAATATTATTGAAATTTCTCATAATATTCTTGGAATTTATAATAAAACTGCTAAAAATTCTCATAAAATTTCCAAAAATTGTTATAATATCTGTGATTTTTTGTCACTTGTAAATAAATGAAAATTATTATGAATCTATACTGGAAGAAGCAAAAAAAGCAAAGAACTATTTTTTTGCTAGTAGTAAAAAATAGTTTTTGCTTTTTTGCTAACTCCAGAATAGGTCCATTAGATCAGAAAACTAGAAATGACAGTGGAAAAACACAACTTAACAATGAGAACAACTTGTGTTCACTGACTCTACATTCCCATTCTCTGTTGATTTGTCCCCATTGAATCTTTTCAGTTGTAGCAAACCGTATTCTCAGGCAACTCAATATCAATCTACTTAGACACAGTAACAGTCAGATTATAATGGGGTTATTCACCTCCGGAAAAAACTTTTTTTAGGAAGGTGAATAACCCCATTAGCTATAGCTTGTATTGTGGCATGCTAAGATTTTCGCCGGGTCTAATTAAATTGATGAACCGTCTTGTAAAATTAATGTGCTGGCTCATTAGATTGGTGTGAGATGTTGTAGGTAAAAAAAAGTAAAAAAGAATTTTCAGAGGGAACAGTGTCTTATTGAACGCTCTGTATAAACTCCAAGTAAATTTTCCCAAGAATTTTTATATTCTTCTGTAAACTGTTAATAATTCATAATATTTCGGGAAAAACACTTCTGGAGATTGTTGATCGTTTCTTGAAAAAAAGAAGAAGAAGAAGAAAAATTATTTTAGAGAAATAAGTGGATATGTGCTTTAGTCGTGCTAAAAAGATACTTTCCTTGTTCTAATTAGTCTCATTTTCGTTTCTCGTTATTTTTAACTTGAAAAGGAAGTTAATTGGTTGGGATTGTGCCACGTCAGAAGACAATTGAATACGTAACAATTGGACGGAAATGATGTCTTTCGTAGTCTCTGAGAATCTTCTTGAAATTTGAAAATTGAATTCACAGCTTTTCTTATGTAGTCATCTTTTTTTGAAGAAATGTATAGCAGTTTTGAGAACAAAAAACAGCCTAAAAGGTTATAGGAACTGATATGTTTTCAGGGAATTCGGAAGTTTTCTGGAAATCTCAAGGGAAACGAATATCTTATGACTTGTTGAGAGCTAGACACATAATATTTTGAAATTGATGGATATTCATGTCGTCATGTTAAGGAGGAACTTTTGTTTCGAGGATCAACTTGCAAGACTTCCTCGATGTTTGCAGCGGTGGTGAAATCAAAAATCGGCTCACAACTGTTCTGGAAAGAATTTTGAAATTGAAAACTATGGTTAGTTTTTAGTTTCTCTTGCATTCTGGTATAGCCAAATTTGGCGCCAAAATAGCAATCTTGTGTAGATTTGAATTTGAACTGCCGCGTTTATTTTTTACACTGGTGGCCGTGGAAACGAAGCGGCCACATGCGCGTGTAATTCTCGTGAACAACTACCATTAAATGCGAAATTCGAATATATGAGAGGTTTTTCAGTATTCTTTGCCTAAAAATAATATATCCTTAGCAACCTTAAACGTTATCCTTGTTACAGAATGTCAGTCACGCTTCACACCACTTCTGGAGACATCAAAATCGAGCTCTACGTAGACGACGCACCGAAGGCTTGTGAGGTTAACCCAAACATTACCATTTTGCTTCTTTTTTGTACTGAAAAAATCAATGTTCAGAATTTCCTTGCTCTATGTGCTAGCGACTACTACAACGGCTGCATTTTCCATAGAAATATCAAAGACTTTATGGTGCAAACTGGTGATCCGACTCACTCCGGAAAAGGAGGCGAGAGCATTTGGGGAGGACAGTTTGAAGACGAATTTGTTAGTGCATTGAAAGTAAGTTCTCTAATTCTTGTATAATATTGCAATATGTAATTTGTAGCATGACACTCGTGGATGCGTTTCGATGGCAAACAACGGCCCAGATACAAATCGGTCACAGTTCTTCATCACCTACGCGAAGCAAGCACATCTTGACATGAAATACACGTTATTCGGAAAGTGAGATAACTTTTTAATGGTTTCTCGTAGTGAAAACAAATGTTTCAGAGTTATTGACGGATTTGACACATTAGAAGAGCTGGAAACGATCAAAGTAGACAGCAAATATCGTCCCCTGGTGCAACAAAAGTGAGTGAATCGAGTATACGAATGAATTTCTAATCATCTAACTTTCAGAATACAAAGTGTAACAATCCACGCGAATCCATTGGCTACAGACGGATAAAAATCACGATGAAACTTGTTATATTCTCTCTTGTTGTTCATTACTTTATTACCTTTTTCAATTTCACTATTTATTTTCTCTTGAAGATCTTTTTGTACATTCGAGCCTTAATAGAACCTTAATATGAATTTTAAATATTCGAGAATCAAAAAGTAGGACAGTAAAGCGTAGAATTGTGGTGACCCATTCGAAGATTGCACATAAGTTGAAGTTCACACGTGGTATCACAATGTGGAGAAGAGTTTCGGAATGCGTATCTGCAAAGAAATCATTACGATTTTAGAACAAGTTAAGGAAAAATGTACTTGTAGAACTGCTGTCGTTTTTTATCGCTTTTTATCAGTTTTTGGATGACTTTATTCCACGAAATCGGAGACAAATCCGTCATTCCATATGCTTCCTTTGCAGAATACAGTTTCTCCCAAACTGGTTTGTTGTTCTCGTTGGCTTTTTCAAGATCAGCAGAATATGTTGTGAAATCCACGATTTTCTGAAATGATGAGTTGAAGAAAATTGAGAAGGAAATCGAAAACTTACAAATTTGTTGTATGGATCAATTTCATAAACTCGATAAGCTGGATTCTGATATTCGAAAGTAGTGACTGATGGAGCAGCGTATCCAACCTGAAAACCTCTTTTTCAATGGAAACTTTCTTGTGAAAAGAGACTCACTCCAATTGGTTTACTCGTGATATCATGCAAGTCTTCATAGAAAACAGTGAAATAATCCAAGTGATCATGTCCAAAGAATTGAGCAACGATGGTAGATTCAAATCTGAAATTTCTTTGTTCTAATTGGATCAAACAAATTGGGAATACCTCTGAATAACTCGATAATAATTGAATGCCCATCCTTCGAGACATTCAGAATCTCCAGGTGGAATATGAGCAAGAACATAGACTTGCTCTCCTTTCAGCTCTGATTCATACAATTCCTTCACGAACCAAGACATTGAAGAATCAGGATCGCTTTGGTTCAGATAGAGGAAGCTGAAATTTAAAGCGATTTTCAAAAATCAAATGCTTTTAAAATCCTTACAAATTAGTAACTTCACAGAATCCTGTGTTCAATGAAATTAAATTGAGTCCATCCATAACTTGTGTTGAGTATGAACCACGTCTGAAATTTCTTTTTTGAATTCAAAACTTTAAACTTTTCTCCACTCACTTGAGAAGACTATCATCGGATCCTTCACTCAACCACGGTGTATTCATCGCCTGAAACTCTTTGTACAACCAAGTTGGCCAGAACCTCTCGTCAACTGTATGTGGTGCGAAACTGTTCACAGGAACTCCTAAAATATTCTCAAATCATCCCTCAAGAATATTTCAAATTCAACAAACCTTCATGGTTACCAAGTGCCCAATAGATGGGAGTAGTTGGGAATGTACTCTGAACAAGATGATGAAGTTTCCGAAGAACCGAAAGATGTTCTTCAATTGAATACTCCCAATCCACATGGTTGATATAATCTCCAGTCATTATAACCATATCAATTAAATGCGTTTTATTGATATGTGACAACATGTTCTCAACTGTCCAATACGGAATATCACATTTCCCAACTGATCCCCAGTATCCTGATGCTTTCTTCGGATCTGCTACTGAAATCCGACAGCAGACTGGATCATCACAATTGGCTTCAGACGGGTATTTATACTCGAAATCCACGTGGAGATCCGTCAATTGGAGAATGTTTAAATTTTGAGATGGAGAAGATATTTTTGGTCTTTTCGGCTTCATAACTCTCTTTCTTTTTGGTTTTGGAGGCAGAGCAACTTTCCATCCAGCTTCAGAAGGATCTGTTGGATCAGCACAATCAGGAAGAATTATTCCACAGATTTGAGATGGACTCTCGTTTGCAAGACGACGGAAGACATAGAAGAATTCATCCTGAAATAAAAACTTAGTGAACGGAAAAAAATATTTCAAAAAACTGAACTTACTCTGAACTGCGACGATATTCCATCACAAACTGCCCATGGTTGTTTGGCAAAAAGTTTACAAATGATAGTGGCAAACTCGAGAACAACTGGCTCCGAAACATCGAATTTCAGAATGAAACTAAACATTTTCTATAATTTTTTAACGAATTCAGAGTAGAAGCTCACCTTGCAACTGTAATTAGTCCTGTGCAAGACGCACAAAGGGGCTGGAATCCATATTTATCCAATGTGACATTCTTCGATAGATTCTCTGAAATCTCAACTAAAATCTTAGGAATTCTGAGCTCAATTCTACCTTTCGTTCTCAAAACAGTTGCCTCTGACAGTATTAATATTGAAAGTATCACATAAAACGCTTTCATATCAGTTCTTTCCTCTGAAAACACAATATATAAAGATTGAAAAAAGTAATAAGCAAAAGAAAAAGAAACAGAGGAAAAGTGAAGAAATTTGGAGAACGAACTCGGCAGCTGTTCTCTTTCGGTCATGAGAAAAATGAGATCAACCGCAGCTGACAGATGGAAAAATGACCGAATTTGAGATCTGGAAACGTGAAGTCAAGATAAGAATGATCTAGAACTATGATCAGGTCACAAAAACAAAAGATAAGAATGGAAAGATCAAAGAATCCTTCTCCAAAAACATTCCATATATCCTATCTATAGAGGTTTTGTTATAGTTAACACAATCAATATCTTATCAAATGACAGTAGTCACGTGACGAAAGAAATGGTCCTATTATGTCGAATCGAAAGATAAGATACTGAAAAACACAGTTCACACTTTCGAAGTGTTTTGATTCTCATCGTGTAGTTTGACCCTTTCGGTGAAAGTTGTTGGGAGGGATTGGAATGTTTCTTCATTTCATTGGGAGCCTACTCTGTGAATTTCAGGCCAACTGAGCAACAACAAGTTCGGACTTGAAAGTATTCTGAATAATTCAATTTCTGAGTTGAATATACAAAACTTGAACTTCCTAGATACTGTCGTGGCTCCACCCAATCTTTTCCTTTTCCAAAAAAGTTAAAAGCTGGGATCTGGATCAAAAATAGAACCTGATACATATAGCATGTGATCTTAGAACCTACAATATAAAGGATGTATTTATTATAAAATCCAATAAAACAATCCAATAAACTTTTTCAGATTTAGAGATTGAAACTAACATACTTCGATGTTTTGGGAATCAGTAAAGGCAAAAATGTAACAAAACATTGTGTGAAAAGCAACGAAAACGATTGAGATGTAAATGAAGATTACTCCAAAAACTAAACCATCATTCTCTTTTTTTTGTCAAATCATCAGAGCAATGTCCATTCTCTCAATATGTCTGATGTCTCCACTATCATAATAATCTCTATGTTTTTGCAATTCTCTCTGATTCATTCAATCCCCCTCTTCCCCTTCTTCTTCTTTCCTCGTTCATCAAAACTTTGTCCTCTTCTTCTTCTCATTTCATTTCTCACCAACAATCCTTTTTTCTTTCCAACAGGTCATTATCAACAATCTCTCTCCCTCTCTCTTTTCAGTGTTCTGAATATATTATACCCCCAGTTTTTTGAAGTTTGACTTTCCATAAAATCAGTTCTTTTCGGGTCAGAACATCACCCGATTATGGTGATATTTTTCTCGCAACAATCGGTCTCTTTTTTGATAAACATTTATCATTTTATCGTCTGACAATTTGTGATTTTCAAGCGTTCAACCTGCTTGTTTGCCTTCTTTTATCACTTCCCCTCTTTTTATCATTTCTTTTTTAATGTTTCGTATTTCCTTAGAGAGCGATTCCCCCCATTGATCTCATTCATCATTTTCTTATTCTTCTTCAACTCATAAAATGATTAAAAGTTACAAACTTCTCAAAATCTCTAATTCTCTTCTCCTTTCCCACTATTTCTCTATTTTCTTGTATCTCCGCAAACCATTATTTTTTTAATTCTATCTTCTTCATCATTCTTCATCATTATCTTCTCTTTCTCGTTTTTCTTCCATTTTTCATCTGAATTCTCAAAATTTCTGTCTCCCACTACAACGTCACCAGACCTTTTTAAAAAACATGTTTCCGAAAATGTGAAACTTTGAACGGATTATACGGACAGTCTACTGTTTTTCCCGCCTCCTCCCACTCATCTGTCTAGAATGTTCTCCATTTCAGGGTAATAACACCAGGCGGCCACAAAAAATGTCCTCTTCTGACAAATTGTCCGCTGATGACGTGCTGAATACTTTGGGTGAGTTGTTATAATTGGAAAACTACTGTAAAACCTGTAAGAGACCGCTAGCAAGAGTTTGGAGCATCCTATCTCGGCTGTTTTTAAAGATATGAAAATTTTTTCAACTGAAGAAATATTCTACGAATATTAAGCTATATTTTGTCAGTTGGCAACTTTTTAATATTTCTTTTGGCAACCGAGATAAACCGCTGCGAACAGGCGCCGCTAGGTGCGCCTCTATTGAAGTTTGGTTCTCACATTGTCTCGATAGACTATGAAATATGCTAATTTTCGGAGTCAAACTTCCTGGTCAACTGTTTCCGTGTTTCCATAATACTGTAGTTTCCTCGAACCAAACTTCAGGATTATCAGATTGAAATAGGAAGTTGCCTCCAGAATAACTCAGGATTCAAGAATTTTGAATTTTGAAACTGGCCTACCAGGAAATCTGAATTTCTATCTTCTACGTACCATGCTATCCAGTCTCATTCTCTCAAATTTCCTCAATTTCCAGACAAACGAAATCGCTATATTCTAACATGTATTCTTGTGTGTGGATTCGCTTGGGCACCCCTCGCATTCACTGGTCTTTGCCCGTCTTTTGTCGTTAAAGCTCCTGAAAACTCAAGTTTTATTGGGGTCGCCGATGAATTCGATTTGACTGGTGATGCCACGTGGCTCGCTGACAGTACGACTACATTTTATATGGTTGGAAACATGATTGGAGGGATGTTCATACCTCCATTGGCTGACAAATATGGACGACTTCCCGTATTTGTGATTACTGTACTGCTGATGGCCGGTGGGGGAATGCTTTCGGCGATTTCAAATTCAATTATGATGTTTTGTATCATGAGACTCATCCATGGAATATTTTATACTGTAAGTAGCTACCGTAACCCCAATACTGTAACTATCATTCCAGGCATCTGGGCTTGCTGGATGGGTCCTCGGATACGAGAATACTCCACTTCGTCTTCGCTTCTTTACTTCTGTTTATTTCGGTTTAATGTGGGTAGTTGGTGCATGTATTCTTGCACTTCTTGCCTACGTTCTACCGGATTGGAGATGGCTCATGTTCTGTATATCCGTCCCCAATGTTTTCGTTGCCTTTTTGATTTATATGTAAGTCTTTCTAGGTAACCACTGAAGTCATCTTTTCATTTCAGGACAGTCCCAGAAAGTCTTCATTATTTGGTTTCAAGTCAACAAACTGAAAAAATTGAAGTCTGGCTTGAGAAGATTCGAGGACCGAAAGGAGATATTTCAGCATCTGATATTGTAGAAATTCAAGATGAAAAAAGTTCAAGTTTCAAAAGTTTGTGTCGGGAAATGTGGAAACACAAAATGTTTATCGTTTATATATTTGTTATGACCTATATTTGGTAATTGTTAACAACATTCGATATCAGAATCTGAAAATCAAAGTTTTCAGGATCGTGGACACTTTTATCTACTTCGGATTGGCATTTTACTCAAAGAATTTAGCTGGAAACATCTATTTGAATTTCGTTTTGATGAGTCTTGTCGAAGCTCCAGCCTACATTTTCTCTCCAATTTTTATGAACAAATATGGAAGAAAAGTTCTGATTTCTGGAACTCATATTATTGCTGGTCTCTCATTTCTGGGTATTGTTCTATCAACTGAAGAATGGCACATTCATTTCTGGCTTCTCGGGAAATTTGCGATTTCTTGCTCTTTTATGAGTATTTACATGTTCGCTAGTGAGGTTAGTTTCGGCTCAATTTGAACAAGAAGAATGAATTATTTTTAGATTTTCCCAACTGACGGAAGAAATAAATGCATTGGTTTCTGTGAAACTCTCTCAAGATTAGGAGGAATGCTCTCTCCTTATTTATCCCATTTGGTAGGTCAACCTACTACGGTAAACTGGATTCATATTAAATATCATTCAGACTGCACTTCATTCTCTTGCACCTGCTATCACTTTATCACTTATTGCCGTGTCTGGTGGTTTGTTGACTCTGATTCTTCCTGAAACACTCAATACGAAACTTCCATCGACAATTGCTGAAACTGCCAGTCGTCGACAGCTTATCGATCGGAGCGATTCGAACTCAAACTAGTCGTTTTTTCATTTCCTTTTCAACGGGTTTGAATTCTCAATGTGATCAAATTGAAACTGTTCTAGTGGTTTTCTGATTCGTCACTGCGAGTTAGAAACTTTTACTGTTACATGTCAAAAAAAAATTGTGAACCAGCATAATCATTATCGAATTGGAACCAAATAAATTATTTTGCTTGTACAAAACGAATCAGACGTTTGCACCAGCAATTGGAACGATGTTGCATCCGAGAAGACCCGGTCCAGACCATCTCTTCGGACAAATTTCGAGACGAACCGGACGATTGTCACGAATAACGGTCACACGGATAATTTTCTGAAATAATATAAACTATACATAATGATTTGGAGTTTTGTAAGTCTCACGTTTTCAGATTGCTTTGTGATTTCAGCAACCTGTTGCATGTCATTGAAATTTCCATAATGAAGAGTTCCATATTGAATGATCAGATCATCTTTTCTGAATCCTCCAATATCCGCTGGAGACAACTCGACGACCGAAGAAACCTTGACAAACGGTTCATTCGATGTTCGATGAACTGGTTTCTCTTCTGAAACGACTTGACCAGTACCATCTTCTTTCTTTTCCTTCTCCATTTCTGCAACAATCTTCTCCGTCAACTCAGCACGGTCGTTTCTGTAACAAGATTTACATGACGGGGAAAATACAATTGAAATTACCGGAGACAAATAAGATCATGTCTTGCATGTCGAACAGCGTACACGTCGATTGTGTTCAGTGGAAATCCTTCGGCATCAATCAGAGGCGAATCCATGGTACTGTTGTTCTGAAATTAGTAGTTGTTTATTTCTCGATTCGAGATTAAATTACATACCGTTTCAAGAACAAGCATCAATTCTTTGACTTTCTCGTCCAACTCATCACGTTGCTGGAGGAGTTGCTTAGCTTTAGAATGGTGATCCATCTGAAAAGTGAACGTGTTGAATTAGTTAAAAAAAATGACGAAGAGTGTATTTATGAAAAAAGCGACAATTACTGTTAAGAATATATTCATTTTCTCGTGAACACAAACTATTTGGAAACTAGATTTCAGTAGAAACACTAGGAGTTTCTAATACTAGAAATCAGTTCCGTTTTCATAAGTGAAGCGAATAATCACGTTTATTGGCTGAAACGATGATGAGAAAATCCGCAGGCTACGAGGCGAAAGGTAAATTAATAACACTTTGTTTTCCAGAAACTGAGTGGAATAGTTTCAGCGTACACATCTGAAGATGCAGAGATTCCGAGAAAGTGTGTTGTGATTCACAAGAAGAAAATTGGTAATACAATGGAGAAGATTGAACTTCGTTATGTGGCATACAACCGTATCGAAAACGGAGTGCATAGCACTGTGAGGATTCCGAATTCCTCCAGAAGACGCCATGCAAATATTTCAGACTATGGAGGTTATCAATGATGCATCGACCTATTTCAAGGACCGTGCCGAAGATCTCGACTACCAAAATGAATCATCGAGTCAAAGTTCACTTCAAAAAACGGTCACAATTGCGAAAAGTGAGGAGAAGGAGAAGAAGAACAAGGAGAAATTGGAACAATGTCTTCCTCTTCTAATGGTAAATCAGACTCGATTCTTCTTGTATCAAACTAGATTCATTCCAGAAAATCCGTGCTCGTTTTGAGGAAAATGAGAAGAACAGCTCGTACAGTGCCCACAATAGAAGTCAAAACGGTGCTCTCAAAGTACTTTGTAATGAAATTGTGGCCGAAGCAACGTACGAAATCAACAACGGACATCCAATTTCTTCGGATCTCATCAAAAAGATTGCAAATATCAATACTCTTTCGAGACAAGTTATTGCAAAAGAGAGCAAACTGGAGAGTCTCGTTCCAGATGAGAACGAATTGGCTGCTTCGAAATCGAAGACGAGTGATAAATTCGCGAAATGATCAAACTGTTGCCGTTCAAAAATTAAATGCTATACCAGTTTTCTCACGAACAATAAATTGTTTGGAATGAAAATGCATGTGTTTTCATAAAACAGTATTCCAACAAAAGCTGGTACGAGGAACACGGTGTTCAAGATATATCAAACATGGTGGATTAAAAAATACGAATTATTTATTTGTCAGATTACACGCCGCAGGTAACAAAAGTCTGAGTAAAAATAGGAATTTAAAAAGAGAAAACATGAGAACAGAAAACATAATTGAGTGAATTTGTGTAGCATATTATTGAGATAAACGATTCTACTCGATGAGGTAGATCAATTGAAATGTTCATCGGGAAATCAGTATTCATTGAAACGACCTCTTCCACGTCCACCACGGAATCCACCTCCTCCGCGCGGTGGGTACGGACCGAAGCGGTCACCAGGTCCTCCACCTCCATGTAATCCAGTTCGATAGGAGTCTCGACGGAATCCTGGATCCCCATAGCCTCCTCTTCCTCCTCCACGTCGGTATGGTGGTGCTGAAATGTTGAGTTTCTAATTTGGGAATAAAAAGAAAGATAAATTTACGTCTGACGGCAGGATGGATGAAAGCCTCTTTTCTCTCTCCTCCTTCGCCATCGTCCCCTCCGCTTCCTTCCCAACGACGTGGAGTAGCATACGCCCATTTGATGATGAATGGCGCCTGAAAAAACAATTTTTTGACAGATAAAACTGAAAACATCCAGGAACGTACACTTCCATATGGACTGTCTACTGGCATATGATTCACGAGACATAACACTTCATTAGCAGCTTCAACTGTCTCGAATTCAACGGTTCCTGCAGATGAACGTTCATTTCTAGTTGGGAAGATTTCAACTTTGACAGCTTTGTGCTGGGATCTCTCAGCAATCATGTCTAGCAACTTCTTTTCGTCCATAGTACCCGGAGCATTAAACCAATGGAGAATCTTCGTAGGGAAAATTATACGATTTTTAGCGGCAAGTTCTGGAGTGGTGAATCTCTGATTGCGTGAAGTGGAATAGTCTTTGAATGATGGAGTGCCATCCGGCAATTGGAATGGGTCTCGAAGATAGTGTACGCATTCTTGATGACTTGGTTTGAATTCTAATTTCAGACCGAAACATTCGAATCCTTGCAAGAAATCAAGCACATTGTGACGTTCGTCTGGAGTTCCCATTTCAATAATTCCAGTTTCTGTTTTCGTGCGCATGAAACTAATCTGAAACACTGGGAATGGACGAATAATAGAAAATACAATTGACTCACTCTGAGCACATTTCCATATTGACACAAAATATTGAAAATCATGTCGCAATTGATTTTGCCGTGTTCAATTCCATACATCATGAGAACGCACCCCTAGAAAGAAAACTGTCGGAGTTTTTGAAAGATCTTCATGAAAAAATTTACCGGCCCTCCAGCCCCTCCTATCGGACCACCTCTCCTATCATCGTAACTATCACGATATCTTGATTGTGGTGGTCCTCCACGATCCCCATAGTAATCTGGTGGTCCGTCTCCTCGTGGCGGATATCCGTACTGTTGTGGCGGCGGCGGCGGTGGTGGATAGTCACGACGATCGTACGGATTATTGCGTTCGTCTTCAAATGGACGACGATCTGAAACTGCATCTTGAGGGAATATATTAATGTCTCGGTTATTCAACTAACAATGATCATCCGGTCTCGATGGAATCAACGTTTTTCTTGTCGTGTTATCTGGCTGTGGAGTTTCATCTGAAATCGAGGTTCTAGTTAGCTGAACGAGTGAAATACTCGCGTTTGATTCCGTTATTGTTTTTGTGCAAGATCGGGTAATTTTGTGTAAAACTGCTGAGTTGTTTTTCATTGAAATGTGGTGTTTCTTGCGGTGAAAAATTAATATCAGATCGTTCCATAGACGAAAAAGCGACAAAAAACTTAATTTATTATGGAGCGATCTGAAAATAATTCACTCTATTTATTCATTTATTTCTCTTTATGCGTTTTGCTTTGATTGTCTCTGATTTCTGTTGTGATCTGTTTGCGTGTTGTTTTCCAATACGACAGACACAACAAGACAGGCAATCATAGGGAACCAGTTCATTATAAAATGATCAAAACGAAACAGCGCAAATAATAACAGCTTGAGCGAAAACCAACTCTCTGGGATAGTGAAATCTCGTTGATCTTTGTCCTGACGTGTCACTCGAACTCGGTCCGGCTGAAAACGGATAATTATGGTTTAAAAAAAGCGAGAAGCCCACAAACCTTGGCAAACTCGACTTTTAGTGTGCAACAACCCGAATAAATATCAGCACCATTCATGGCATGTTTTGCTGCCTTTGCGATTTCCATAGATTCAAACTCTACGAGCGCTTGCACGATTGTCGGTTTGTGCATCACAGCAACACGAAGAACTCTCCCTTGAGCATTCGAAATTTGATAGATGACGTCAGCATCAACTGGATATTGAGCGTTAAGTACAGTGACGACGAGAACTTTGTTTGGGATTGCAGACTCAAATCCCATTCGTTCAATGCACTGAGATGTCGAATAATTGAACAGAGCAGCCTGAAATCGAGAAAATTTATTTAATTTGGCCAAAAACAAGTTACCTGTCCTCCGACATTTATCGAGTTAGAAGCTGCAAAGTTTACACAAGCTTTGGCTCCTTCTATATCTTCAAACTCCACTAACGCCATTCGTGAGTGTGGTATACAAGTCGCATAAGCGACTGGACCGAAATTGCTGAGTGCTTCGAGAAGATCGGCTTCGGTTACCTGTGAAAAATAAAAAATATAATGATTTCAGATTGTTATTTACCTTTTGATGAAGATTTCTAACGTGCACAACAATGGAAGGGTTCGGGTTGGTTGGATCAGCATTGTCGTCGCGACGATAACGTTTTGAAGGTGGATCGTTTCTAAATTAAAAACATAATTAATTGCGTAAAGAAGTTTCTTCTATTTACCCATGATGAAAACCTCCTCTCCCGTGTAACATTTTTGCAGGATATGCCTGTAAATAGGATGATTATTTAATTGATGGATAAAGAGAACAGGCGGGTTTATTAAACTAACATGAGACTAACAAAGATACAAAAATCGATAATTAAAATATATTAATAAAAATAGAAATACTTAGAACAAACAGTATTATTGACAATTGACGAGGAAAAAGATGGAATAAATAAATTACTCGATTTGGTTTTTTCGGCTCAAATTCGAATGGTAAACAACACGGTGGCGGAATATCGGAGTGTCGTAGTCGACTGCGCACAGCGTTTCCGAGAAGGGGATTGTGAATAGTTTGGAATTCAAGATAGAGTAATCAAATATGAAAACAAAACAGAGCAGTTTAACAAGCGATAAGATGAAATGTGTTCGAAAATTGAAGTAAAAATATCAATTGGAAAGGTTGTACCGTTATCAGTTGATTGAAAGTTACAGACATTTTGCAATTTCTAAAAACCAAAACTGACACTAGTTGTCTACATTTAAATAAAAATAAAAAGGAACTTCCCATGCCGGGAATCGAACCCGGGCCGCGTGGGTGAAAACCACGAATCCTAACCACTAGACCACATGGGATCCGAAAAATATTGGAAAAGTTTGTCTACTCAAATTAATGTTGAAGTAAGTGAGCGGCACAAGAGAGTGGAGGCTAATATTGAGTGAACACTGACATTGATACATCTCTAACGTTGTGGTTTAAGCCATGGTTTCCTCTTTCAATACAACTCCTGTCAATTAGAAAGTTAGAGCATGGAAATAAACAATTGTACACTTCATCGTTGTAAACCTAGTTGGTAGCCTATCGTATCCTTTCGCGACTCATCGGAGGTTACTGTACTTGCTTCACCCTCTTTACAAAACAGTTCATGTACTGTTCTCCTTCTAATAAATCATACATTATACATACAATTCATTAATACCATT
This sequence comes from Caenorhabditis latens, assembly GCA_002259235.3. Classification (NCBI taxonomy): domain Eukaryota; kingdom Metazoa; phylum Nematoda; class Chromadorea; order Rhabditida; family Rhabditidae; genus Caenorhabditis; species Caenorhabditis latens. Next base: position 12,051,340 of record CM056093.1, on the reverse strand, counting down.
TACATGCTCTTCACTTCTCTCCTAGTTTTTGTTCACTTCTCTACGTCTCTCAATTAATTCCTCATGTTCTCTCAATATGGCGTACTCTCTCGTTACCTTGTCCTTTCTGTCCTATCTATTCAAGACCAAATATTACTCTACACACGAATAAATGATAGTTTTCGAGTTTTTGATAAATCATCATATCAGTTGACTTGTCTTTCAAACATATGAATTCTTCTTTGAGAATGAACTGTTACATCTCTCAATTATTGAATTTCAGCGTAATTATGTCCACCGGAATACGACGGCGTCACGTCGATGAGCAGAAGAAGAATCTCTTGGAAAAGGAAAACACTGAGAATGAGGAGAGACAGAGAGAATTGGAGAACGATGTCAGATTGCTAAGGTGCGTGATAAACAAGTATGACCGAGAATTCCAAGTTGTTTTTAGGCCATTTCACTGGAAAATCATTGCCATTTTCTACTTTTTGCTCATATTTGGCGCTTCGTTCCTTCACAAATGTCTTCCAGAACCAAAAGATTCAAATCAAGGTGAGTATTTTAGTTAAAAGGTTTTGAAAAAAATTTCAAAACATAACAAAAAAATAACTGCTAATTTCAATTTCAGAAGAGACTCAGTTCTCGGAGACACGAGCTGTAAAAGTACTACAAGAGTTATCAGACTATGGCTGGAAACCCGCAGGAAGTTATAATTGTGAAGAATTGACAAGAAATCGGATATTGAAAGAACTCAGTGATATCAAAAAGCAAAATGAAAATGTAGAAGATTTGAGATTCGATATTGATACTCAATATGTATCTGGATGTTTTGACATTCCAGCTCATGATACAGAAGGAATGAATATTTGTTATAGAAATGTAAGCGAGTTTTTTTTTAAACATTCTGAAAATATAATTGGTTTCCAGGTTTCAAATGTGATAGCAAGGTTAGGAAAGGGAGAGAAAAAAGATAAGATTTCGGTGTTGCTGAATTGTCATTATGATAGTTGGCCAACAAGTAACGGTAAGTTTTTTTCTGATCATTGAAAAGTATGGTAATATTGTCTTTAGCTGGAAGTGACGATCTCTCTTCCTGTGCTTTGATGCTTGAATTGATTCGTCTCTACTCAAAAAATCCAAATCAATTGAATCACGACGTCATTTTCCTTTTCAATGGAGCTGAGGAATCATCTCTTTTAGCTGCTCATGGATTCATTACCCAACATGCCTGGAGACATGAAATTCGTGCGTTCATCAACTTGGAAGCAAGTGGATCTGGAGGTCGTGAGCTTCTTTTCCAGGCTGGACCTGCTAATCAGTGGCTCTTGAACTCATATCTGGAAGCTGCAGTTCATCCACATTGTAGTGTAATTGGACAGGAGGTTGGTTCATATTAGTCTAGTTTTTGATTCTCATGCTCTGATTTTAAGGTATTCCAATCCGGAGTCTATCCAGGGGACACCGATTTCCGAATCTTCAGAGATCATGGAAGAGTTCCAGGACTTGATTTGGCATTTGTTCAAAACGGATATTGGTGGCACACAGAGTTCGATACAGCTGAAAGAATCACTCAAGGATCTTTGCAAAGAGCTGGAGAGAATGTTTATGCGACACTGAATCATCTTCTGAAAAGCCCATATTTGGAGAAGCCAGCAAAATATGCAGATAGAAAAACTGTGTTCTTTGATTTCTTGGGTTGGTTCATACTCTGTTTTAGAATTTCAATTTATTCATTCTTTTCCAGGATTGTTTGTCGTAATCTACCCACTTACATTCGCTCATTTCATCAATTTGACTGCGATTCTTGCAGTTATTGTTCTAGTTTCCCATAGATTCTACACGAAAACGTTCTTGACTTTCTTGGCTCTCCGTGACTACTTTTTGACAATCGTCACAATTGCCATAGTTTTGAAAGCAATGACATTTATGTCAGTATTCACTTATGGAGCAATGAGATGGTATACAAGACATTGGCTTGCTCTTGTTGCATATGGATTACCAAGTGTTTGGGCAGGTCTATCCGTTCAAGGACTTTTGACTGCTAGATTGGCTCCGAAGATACGTGAAGACTATGGATCAACATTGGAATTGATCCATCTTACTCTCATTTCTGGAATTCTTCTCGTCTTCACATACTATGATGTGGCCAGTGGATTCTTGTTCGCTCTGCTTCTGATTCCTCTAATCAAATCTCTGGCTTCTAATTTCGGAGCGTGGCCTGAATGTCCAACTCTCAACACTATCCTTACACTGGTCATCTCTCTTCCTGGATGTGCTATGGCCATTTACACAACTGAAATGCTTCTGTCCATTTTCATTCCAATCATGGGGAGAAGTTCTTATAATCCAGAGCCAGTTGTATCTTTCTTCGTTGCCTTTTCTGCTGCCTGTATCGTTTTGTCATTGGTGAGGTTGAATCTATCTATTGTATTCAAACTCGACTTTTCAGGGTGGACTAGTTGCCAAAAGTAGGAATGCTCGTCCAGTAAACGAGGCTGGATTCCTGGAGTTCGTCTATAATCTTCTTGGAGTTCTTCTCGTTACACTGACTATCCTATATGTTTTCTCCAGTTTTTGGCCATCTCCATATCGTTTTGACGAAAAATATCCAACAGCCAAGCGAACTCAGTTTTTCGTATGTTATAATCATTCGACCTTGAACAATTATTTCTTATTTCAGCATGTTAATCAAATGTTCTACGATCGAAACAACCAACTATCAGTGAATGAAACTAGGTTTTATGCAATTTCTCATGATTACCGAGGAGCAGAAGACATTCCATTCGTGAAAAGTGATCCAGAATATACTGGATTACAATGTCATTACGAAAACAATCCATGGTGTGAAATTCCGTTTTTGTTTCCCACAAAGGGACGATTAAACGATCGAAATATCCGAGTCAGGGCTGTTGAAGAACGTCTGAAATTCAAAAATCCAGTGAAAATTCTGGGAATATCCAAAAAACATGGAGTTTATATGGCTGATGGAAAAGGAAATATTGAATATAGTTTCTCTGTTATTGGTGAATTTTTATAAAATCAAAACTAATCAATTCGAAATATTTTTACAGGAACTGGTCAAATTTCCGTATACGTAATCCCCGATCCTACTTGGCTAATCTCAAACACTTCCGTTTCCGAACCGAAAGTGCCGCAGGACAATATGTTCTTGTATTTTACATGTTCAACACCTAAAAATATATGTGAATGGATGTTCAAAGTTACTATAAAAGTAAGAAAATATTTTTATATAGGAAGCTAAGTTCATTATTCTAGAAAACAACTCAAACGCCTTCGGATGAAAAACCTCTTCTTGTTGGAATCTCTAGTCATCATTTGCACGGACCTGAAATGCAATCTGAATCGATCAAAAATATGATATCAAAGATAAAAGAAAACCGTGTACATAGTCCTGAGTGGACAGTTACTGCAAGTGCATGGAATGTTGATCAAGTTTACAATTACTTTTGAATCCACTAATTCTTACTCCAGTTTTTGTTTGTTTCTTTACATGTGTGCCATTACGGATTGAAGTTTTCTCACTTAATTGAATAAGCCGTGTATTCATTTGCTCAATGAAGTGATTGCTATGTTCGATTTGGATGAAACATTAATAAAATGAGCGTGGTTGAAGGATCCATGAAAAATCATTGATATCTTTCGTAAATAAATAAATGATTAATCTACTTTTTCGCCCGCAAAAATCTTACTGTACTTCGTTGCAAGACCCGACCAGCAGCAAAACTAAAACAGAAGCCGGGCGCGCTCTTTCTAAACGAGTATTAGTTCTGTTTTCAATCGATTCTGAGGATTTTTCTCGTCTCTCGATCAATCGCTCACAAGCTCATTCTTTCTCGATCCATTTTTTTTGCATTACATGCAATATTTCAGAAATGGGGAACAAGAAAAACAAGAAGAAGCAACAACCGCAAGACGAGTCTCAAGCAGACAGAAGTCGACGACAACAACGAGAAGCCAAGAGAAATGCCGAGGAACATGAATTTCTCGATAAGGAAATCGCGGTTAGTTAAATAAAAGTTAAAACTTGTATAGTGATGAGGCTGTATTTCAGGCGGAACAAATGAAAAGAGCGGACGCCGCCACATTTCCACTAAACGTACGTAAAGATTTGGCTTTCTTCAAAAAGTATCCGAAAATAGAGCTTCATGCTCATCTCACGGGTAGTCTTTCTCCACGAACAATCAGTGAGATTGTTGAACAAAGAGAAGGCGAAAAGGATGAAGAGAAGGTGAAAAGTATAGTGTCGAGATATAGGCTCACTGAGCCCATAGATATGGACAGAGTATTCCATCGTTTCAAAGCTGTTGAAGAAATTCTCGACACTCGGGATAGTCTGAGAATCGTAAGCGTCACTGACAGACATGAAGTATAACACAGTAATTTTTCAGGCTGTTATCCGTACCGTTCGAGAGTTTGCAGAAGATGGTTGTTTATATTTGGAACTTCGAACTACACCGAAGAAAACAGCAACCATGGATTATGAAGCATATATTCGGACAGTCTGCAGAGGTATTTTCGTTTTTATTTTTTTCTGTTACACCCTTTTTTTTCAGCCATCATAGAATCGAGGTTGTTGCATCCGCACATGAAGATATTCCTCATTATTAGTTTGAATAGAAACATGACGTTCGATACTGCAACCGAAATACTCCATTACACAGGAGTAGTCCAGCAAGGTTCGCTCCGCTGAAAAAGAAAGAAAATATAACATAACTTTAGAATCAAATGTTATCGTTGGAATGGATTTAGGCGGAGATCCGAAGTTGTCTGCTTTCCAACTCTTAGATGTATTATATATAGCCCACCGATTTCATGGCCTCGGAATCACTGCACACATAGCTGAAAAGCGGACGATTCCGAATGACGCGACTGACCTTCTGATGATGAAACCTGATCGCGTTGGGCATGGCACTTTTCTCCATACAAATGATCATCTGGTCCAAGTGTTCGGCCGTAGTAATTCTCTTTTAGGTAAGCTAGTCAATGGTATGAGTATTTATAACATTTTCTGTTTCAGAAGTTTGCATCTCTTCAAATGTGTATACAAAGTCATATAATCATCCTAGGAGATCACATTTCGGCTTCTGGAAAAAGCGTGGAGTCCCGATCGCCATTTGTGTAAGAAGCTGAATACTAATAATTTTAGTTAGTAGTAAAAATAAAAATTTCAGACTGATGACAAAGGAATCTTTCCAAACGCTTCATTAAGTGAGGAATACTACCAGGCAGCAGACTTGTTCAATCTATCACTCGACGATTTGAAGAAAATCAACTTGGATGCTCTGAACTACTCATTTGCTAACAAGTACATTGCCACAGATCTCTCGGAGATACGTCGCAAAATCGAAATGCACACCTTGGAATAACTCTTTTTACCTCTTTTTATTCATTATTCGCTTGTCATCTGCTCATTTCTCATACTTTGCTCGATCAGAAAACCCTCGAATGTGGCAGTTGACGCAGTGAAAACTCACCGCGTGACTGCCACACTACAGTTTTTTGTGGGTTCTTTGATCGAGATTTCTATCTCTCCTTCTCCGATGCTTTTCTCAATTTTCCCCCCGAGTACTTTGATCACAACGATACGGTTGAACTGTCGTCAATTTGGGTACATCAAGCAATATTCTGCGCCATTCCGTAAGCGTGTGCGTTCCATACAATGTCGCGGCGCCAAGAAATCAGTCACTCTTTGTTTGTATCTTTGATCTCACTAAATTGTCTTATTTTTTCGTAACATTTGATGTATTTTATCTTATTTCTTTCTGTCCAATAAATTCTAGTCAATCTGGCTCGTCATGATTCTCTAGGCTTCTATCGTAAATATGTTGGTGGTTTCTGCAGTCTCTTGACAGAGTTTATTCTCTCGTTATATCTTTCTTTTTTTCTCTATGTATTCCAAAAAGAGAATTATTCGTCCTCTTCTTTGAATGGAAGAAATGAAAAAATGACGGCGACATAACGCACGAGGGCGCCTGTGCCTTCACTCGTCTGTTTCTCTTCGTTCAATCATTTCTCACACCGTTCTCTGCTCACCACGTGCATGTCAATTGAGCGTTTTTTAATCAGCGCTCTGAGTTGTTTCGCCCCGCTCCTCCCCCTTCTCACAACTTTCGTCCCATTCTCCCAACACTCGACCACGTTGTTTTGCTCGCAGCAGTCAGTCGTCCTCTTGCTGCCCTTGATTTATCAGATACTTTTGCTCTTCTCTCATGTCACGTAGGTTTTTGTCACTCGCCAACTGCTTTCTTGTAGTTCATTTATAAAAGTACCTTCTTATTCGCTGGTCAAAAATGAAAGGGCTAGCTATTGGAACAAACATGTTTTAAAGTAATTCGAATCAAATGTTTGTCCCTACTCGTCACTAGTACATTTTATTTTACTGATTCAACTAGTTTGAATCTTTGGTTTTCTCTTGTAGAGAACATTTTTAGATTGAATAATACATACTGGCGTAAAAGCATTGTTAATTTCTTCTTTTTCTATTGGAATTTTTTAATATCGGTTTTCGTGCCGAAATTGAACACTAAGTTTGAAAAAAATGTTGAGAGCAATGAACAATACCGCCAAAACACTTATCGCGCTGTTATCGACAACTGTTTATTCTTTCTTCTCTTTTCTTTTCTAGTTGAAAAGAAAATGTTCAATGATACCCTTCTTGTCATGATGAATTCTTCTTTTCAAAGCCGATAAATTGATTTATGGTCGATTTTCACAATGAGATATTGTATAGCAAAATCATTGATATGCTAATGATTGGATTATCATATGAATAGATATTCTCAGTGATCGTGTATAGGGAGACATGCTGCCTAAAAAGGCCATCGAGCACATCTAATTTCGTTGAGTGCCGCGCCTCTCTATTCTTCAACTCGAAGTCACTACAACTTCAACAAAACACCCTGAGTGCAAGATTACTCTAGAACCGCCCTTTAGTTCATCCTCATCAATCAGATAGTGTACATCTCTTCATTGCTCTACAAGCACCGCCCATTTCACCGACAACGAAGTTCTACGTTTTTTGTGTTTACTTCATTTCGCTCTTCATCTTTCATTTTTCTTCATTCAATATCTCTGTGAACACTAAATAGATAAGAAATTGACTTGATCATGCCATCATTTTCCATGATTTTCTTCTCTTGATTCGTTGATCATCACAGTCAGCAAGTTTCAATTAATAGTGTTATTTTTCAGAATGCTCTCAAGACTCACTTCTCGCTCGTTTGGAACCTCAGCTGCGTGCTCGAGAACCAGTTCGATCTGGAGAGACAAGCGGGAAGTGGCATTCCCAGTAGCTGGTAAATCGCCAAAAGTAGTTTCGCTGGCTGATGCCGTTCGTGACATCAAGAGCGGAGACAACGTATTCGTTCACGGAATTGCCGCCACTCCAACTCCATTGCTTCAAAGTCTCTCAGAGCACGCTGTTGCTAACAATTTAAAGGGAGTCAAACTTCATCACTTGCACTTGGAAGGAGCTACTCCGTGGACTGCTGAAGGTGTTAGAGGTGAGTCGAAAACTCGATGTTCCCAGTGATTATGTGAATGGAATTTCAGACAGAATCCGATCAAACTCTCTTTTCACCGGACACAACTTGAGAGCCGCTGTCAACAACGGAATTGCCGATTTCAATTCGTGCTTCTTGTATGAAGTTCCACTCTTGTTCCGCAAAGGAGCTATCAAGCTGAATGCTTCCCTTATCCAGGTTTCTCCACCAGATGCCAACGGATATTGCTCTTTGGGAACTTCAGTCGATACTGCCCGCGCAGCTGTCACCAATTCTCCACTCATTATTGGTAAAGAAAGTCATCGTTATTAATCGATTCTCAAATTTGTAATTTTCAGCTATGGTCAACAAAAACATGCCACGCACATTTGGAGATGGAGTTATCCACGTTTCTCATATTGACTACCTCGTCAATGAAGCAGATGGATTCGAGCTTCATCAGCGTAACATTGGTCAACAAAACGAGCAAGAGAAGAAGATTGGACAGATCATTGCTGAGAACCTTGTTGATAACGGAGCCACACTTCAAATGGGTCAGTTATTGAAACAATCGGGACGATTCTGTAAATATTTGTTTTTCAGGTATTGGAGCTGTCCCAGATGCTGCTCTCTCTGCTCTCAGCAACCACAAGGATCTCGGAATTCATACCGAAATGTTCTCTGACGGGGTTCTCGATTTGATTGAAAAGAATGCCATCACAAACGCTAAGAAGGCAATTCACCCAGGAAAACTTGTTGTATCGTTCGTCTACGGATCCACCAAGCTTTACAATTACCTCAACGACAATCCACTTATCGAGTTTGGAGATGTGAACTGGGTTAACGATCCAGCTGTTGTCCGTAAGAATCCTAAAGTTACTGCCATCAACTCCGCCGTCGAAATTGACTTGACTGGACAAGTTGTCTCAGATTCCGTCGGAAAACGTTTCTTGTCTGGATTCGGAGGACAAGTCGATTTCATCCGTGGAGCTGGAATCGGAGATGATGGACTCGGAAAGCCAATCATCGCTCTTCCATCGATTTCGAAGAAGGGACAAAGTAAGATTGTGCCATACATCAACGAAGGAGCTGGAGTTGTTACCACACGTGCCCACGTTCACTATGTTGTCACCGAATACGGAATTGCTCAACTTTGGGGCAAGAACATGCGTCAACGCGCCTACGAACTGATCAAGATCTCCCATCCAAGCCAACGCGAAGCTCTCGATAAGGCCGCCTTCGATCGTTTGAAGGTTATGCCATCCGCCGACTAATAATTTTAAGAATTTCTCTATTTCTTCCGGGTTCCTGTGTATTCTTCTCTTCTTTTTTGATTGTAGGATGTATTTTTAATTTTTTTTTCTCTGTTTTCGTTTGTTATCCTTTTCCAAATTCCTCTTCTTGCATGTACATTTGTAAGAGCAATAAGTGTATGAATGGGTTGTTCTAATTTGTGAATTTAAATGTGGAGAGAAAAAGAGCAAATAGCCTCCAAAATGATGAACTATCAATAGTTGATAAGAAAAAGGCAATAAAAACAAGGTGATAAAAAGAAGACAACTCCGTAGTTCATTTCATTTGCATCGTTTTTTTTCTATTGGAACCTTTTAATATTGAATTCGAATCAGGATAGGTTTCTTCGAAATTACAGAACTTTGGTAAACTACAGGTAACGGTTTTGAAACTCGAGAAATCAGAAGACTGGGAAAAAACGTCTTCCTATTCATTTTTGGCTACATACGACTACAGTATAGCATACTGATTCTGTTTCTCTGTCGTCTCTTCATTATCTCTTCTCTTGACCTTTTCGGAAAATGATAAGATGATGATGAACTGAACACAGATTTTGTCACCGCCAACTGCCTCCGCACAACGTCTTCATAAAAATGGCAGTTCTTTCAAAACTTCAACTCTTGGGACAAGCTATACCAGCTAAACAATATGCACCTGGAATGGTTGGAATGTTGGCTGTTTTTGCATTGGTCAAGTTATATAAACAGGATATTCGGTACGTTTCTGTTGGATGAGATCACAATTCTTATCATCAGAGAAATCGATTGTCCATTCAAACTACAATCTGATCAATTTGTGATGATTGAAGGATTGAATATTAGTAGTTTAGACGAGGGCCATCCAGAATTTTGTAGGAAATCTGAAATTTCTTAATGCATGAATAGTTTTTGTTTGTGTTTTTTAAAGAGAACTGTTCAGGTTCAGTAAAGAATACAATATACAAAACTCATTTTTAAAATGTAAGTTATATTTTTCACTATCTCTTAGAGAAGGCCGATTTTTGTTTTCAATTTGATTTTTTTTTTGGAGAACTATCTTTTTTCATTTTTTTTGACGCATTATTTGGCCTGCAATTTTACTCATTTAGGCCTTTTTTAACTTAAAAAGTTAATAATCACAGTAAAAAAGTTGGTATTAGAGGGTTACGGTACCTACGGTCTTGTTTTTTTCGGTGATTGCCCAAACGTTTGTTTTATTACAGAGGAACGAAACATCTCGTTGCGAAAACAAAAAAAGATGGTTCAAAAGGACAAAAAGCCCACGTGGATGGAGTTTTTCTCAGCAAGTTGGCTCGAATTCTGAAAATACTGGTTCCGAATTTATTCTCGAAAGAAACGTTTTATCTCGCTTTAATTGCTATTTCTCTTCTTTGTCGTACTTATGCAGATGTCTACATGATCATCACTTCTACCAAGATTGAAGCGTAAGTTAGGGATATTTTTGATTGCATGAAAACACTCAATTCAGATCGATTATTGATCGGAATCCACTTCTTTTTGCTCTCGAAGCGTTCAAATATGTTCTCAATCTGCCTGCAATATCCGTGACAAATGCACTTCTGAAATTCGGAATTGCTGAATTGAAACTTCGTTTCCGTGAGAGACTTTCTACTCATTTGTATTCTCAATACTTGAAGTAAGTCAATAATTTGTTCTACTTCTTCTGAAATATTATTAAATGGATTCCAGAGGATTCACCTTCTACAAAATGTCTAATTTGGATACGAGAATCCAGAATGCTGATCAACTTTTAACTCAAGATGTCGACAGATTCTGTGATGGAATCGTTGAGTTGTACTCGAATCTTTCCAAGGTTTGTTCTCAGAACTTCAAATCTGAATTTTAATATTTCCAGCCAATTCTTGACGTCTTCTTGTATCTTTTCCGTCTCGGAACTTCTCTCGGATTCTCTTCTCCATCTATTCTTTTCTCATATCTTCTGTTCACTGGAGTTGGTTTGACTTATTTGAGAAGACCGGTATGTTGCCTCTAAAAATTGATTTGTTTTTGGAAATGAGAGTTTCAGATTGGAAGATTGACAGTAGAAGAACAAGCATTAGAAGGAGAATATAGATATGTGAACTCAAGACTTATTATGAATAGTGAAGAGATTGCATTCTATCAAGGAAATCAAAGTGAAAAGGAAACTATTATGAGTACTTTTGCAAGTCTCGTTCAGCATCTCAGAAAGATTATTTTGTTCCGGTGAGTTTTGAATTGAAATATAGGAAAGATGTGTTATTTTTGGAAGAGTGCTCATAACTCACTGCGATATTTTGAAATCAAACTGAGCTGGTTTAAAAAAATTGAAACTTTTGGCATCACAAGTTTTATTTCGGTTTGTAAGACCGCCAGAAGGTGTCAAAAAGTGCTCTGTCCAATCAGAAAGATCTCGAAATCCCGTTTTTTGATGTTCAGGTTTTCAGATTCTTTGAAAATCTCATTTCAAAAAAAACTTGAGATAATTTGGGTACTCAACTAGATAATTCTTCTCCGCCCTATATACTCACGCGAGATGTTCCAGATTCTCAATCGGATTCGTTGACAACATCGTGGCCAAATACCTTGCTACTGTAGTCGGATGGTATGCAGTCGGAAGCTCCTTCTTCGATAAACAACACAAACCATTCATCGGTTTATCTCGTAATGAGTTGATGCAAGAATACTATAATTCTGGAAGAATGATGTACAAAATGGCAGAAGCACTCGGAAGATTGGCTCTCGCTGGAAGAGATATGACTAGATTGAGTGGATTTACAAGCAGAGTGGACACTCTTTTGAATGTTTTGGATGATGTGAACAATGGAAACTACAAGAGAACGATGGTTGGAGAGAAGGACGATTCTTCGAATGCTCTGTTGAAAAGTGATTTGGTCGCTGGATCAGGAAACTTACTTGTTCGTGATAATGTCATTCGATTCGAGAGTGTTCCATTGGTTACTCCGAATGGAGATGTTCTCATTGAAAGTCTCGATTTTGAAGTTCCATCGGGAAGAAATGTATTGGTTTGTGGGCCGAATGGATGTGGAAAGAGTTCATTATTCCGTGTTCTTGGAGAACTTTGGCCACTTTTTGGCGGAACTCTGACAAAGCCAGCAAAGGGAAAACTATTTTATGTGCCACAGAGACCGTACATGACACTTGGAACACTCAGAGATCAAATTATTTATCCAGATAGACCACTTGATATGATTAGAAAAGGAATCAGTGATAAGGATCTGGAACAAATGCTCGAGAATGTTCAATTGACTCATATTCTTGAAAGAGAGGGAGGATGGTCAGCAGTTCAAGATTGGATGGATGTTCTATCTGGAGGAGAGAAACAGAGAATTGCGGTAATTATTGAAAGCACAAAATTGAAATACTGACTGAAATTATTTCAGATGGCTCGTCTATTCTATCATAAACCACAATTTGCAATCTTAGACGAATGTACATCGGCAGTTAGTGTTGATGTGGAAGGTGAGTGGAAAACAAGAGGAAAACTGAAAACTTTACCCCTTTGGGCCAATTACTGATAAAGGTTTTGAGCCCAAAAAAGTATAATTACAATCTATTTCCAAGTTTTTTTGTCGCAGTTTTATTGCCCCCACAATCTAGGCTACATTATAACTTTTGGTACCAGTCCCGATGGTATCTAATCAAGAAAATTCACATTAAAATCTAGAAAAAAGGTCATGAAATCTATACAATTCAGTAGAAAAAATCTCATTGAAGCTTATCTACTCAACCCCTAAAACTGATTTCTTTCAGGAGCAATGTATCGTCTGTGTCGTGAAATTAACATCACACTGTTCACAGTTTCTCATCGAAAATCTCTCTGGAAATATCACGAATATTCTCTTTATATGGATGGACGTGGATCTTATCGTTTTGAACAAATTGATGATCAGTCTGATCAATTTGGATCTTAAATTAATTATCCTCTTTTTCATTCCTCACTTTTCTTTTTGTTATTTCCCTACAAGCAGGTCAAAATAAATAAATATAATGAACTTCAATTCCTATAGGAAACGAAACAAAAATGATGCGAAATACTGAATATCCGGTCCAGTTGCAGCAGACAATCTTCTCAATTTCGGATCCTTATCAAAACGGAATTCTCCTCCCACTTTTTCCCCGTTTCTGTCACGGAATAAGCCTCTTTACATAAGGCGGTAGTGGTTATCAGTTAACAACTCGGACGCGTTTTGGTGCCTCAATCATCACTCAATTCCCCTTTTTTTGATTTATCGCTTGAAACAATACGGACAAAGTTGTCTTCTATTTTCTTAACTTCCCCCATTTCTCTTTTCTACATTCTTAAAATTTCAGAATAACTTGCGGGCAGAATGACTGTTTTATCAAAACTACAGCTTCTGAATTCGACATTGACTTATAAGAACTGGTCACCGGCTTTCATTGGAATTTTCGGATGTATCACTATTGCTAAAATCTATTCCGCAGGTTTCAGGTAAACACGCTTTTGTTGACTCCAAGGGAAATCAGAGAGAATAAATATTCGAATTCTACTCTGGATATGTAATAAGTTTAATGAAAAGTTTAAGAAAGGAAAAACTGAAGGATTTTTGATGTCCACCAATACGACAAAGATACCAGTCTGCTCACTTTCAGTGTCAGATTTTTTATTAAATTATTTAGGTTTATATTTCTATGATTTTATATATAGTATGTCTCGATTCTTGATTCTAGACTTGCCAATCATCATCTCCGAATAAGAATCTATTTCTAAACTACACCGGTGCATTTCTACGTTAAGCCTATCAATAGAGAATCAAAGATCACCGAAAGAGATGTTAGCTGAAAAATAACTTTTGTCAGATGACAGTTCTCATGATTTATGACAAAAAAATACAACAAAAGAATATGTTTTTAAATAATTTATCATCGAAAACTGTTTATGTGATTCGAAAGATATTGTTAAAACAACAAACTTACTAATTGAAATTTGACTACAGACCGAAGTTAACTCAATGATTTAATTTCAGAAATGAAGGAAAGGGACTTTCATTATCTGAAACTGTTGGAGTTTCGACTGTTAAAAAGTCGAAGGCTTCTCTCAATGCGGAGTTCTTTGCCAAGTTGAAAAAACTTCTGAGAATCTTGATACCAGGTGTATTATCAACTGAAGTATTCTACATGATTGTCATTGGATTTGTTCTTCTTGCTCGAACAATTGCTGATGTTTACATGATTACAAATGCAACAAGTGTTGAAGCGTAAGTCAGAGAATCTCATTAATTCTGGTAGCAATTTCGAATTAATCCAGGTCAATCATTGATCGGAGTCCCATTATGTTCGCCATGTCAGTGTTCAAATATTTCCTCAATTTACCAGCTATTTCACTTATCAATGCTCTTCTCAAAGTGAGTTTTATCTTATCGTTAATTTCCGTTTTTCGACAGAATTAAAAGTATAAACTAGCACTCTTTTTCATATTTAATTTCTATTTTCAGTTTTCATTGTCTGAATTGAAACTGAGATTCAGAGAGAATCTCACAAAATATTTGTATGGAAAGTATCTTGGGTAAGTTAAAAAATACACTTTACTGTCATAGAAAGACAATTATTTCAGAGGATTCACTTACTATCAGATCTCAAATCTGGACAACAGAATTCAAAATCCAGATCAACTTTTGACTCAAGATGTTGAGAAATTCTGTGACGGAATCGTGGAGTTGTACTCAAATCTTTCGAAACCAATTCTCGATGTGTTCTTGTATGTTTTCAAATTGGGAAGAGCTCTTGGATGGGAAGGACCAGGACTTCTTTTCGGTTATTTGATGGCCTCAATGGTGGTTTTGACAAAGCTCAGACGACCGGTAAATAGAAATTTCTGTGCAGAGTAATTGATGTTTCATTTCAATTTCAGATTGCCAAGTTGACAGTTCAAGAACAAGTTCTAGAGGGAGAATACAGATATGTGAACTCAAGACTCATTATGAATAGTGAAGAAATCGCATTCTATCAAGGAAATAAACCGGAGAAGCAAGCATTGATGGGATCATTCAACAACTTGGTTTACCATTTGAGAAAGACTATCATGTTCAGGTAACATCTGTCGCCTGAATAGTCTGTAAACTTCATTCTTTTATTTTCAGATTCACTCTTGGATTTGTTGACAACATTGTAGGAAAATACATCACAAATATTGTCGGATGGGTGGCTTGTGCCAAGACATTCTTCGATGTTAACAATGAGAAATTCAATGAAATGGACAGAAATGAATTGATGCAAGAGCTTTATAATAACGGAAGAATGATGCTGAAACTGTCTGAAGCACTCGGAAGATTGGCTCTTGCTGGAAGAGATATGACTAGATTGAGTGGATTCACAACGAGAGTTGATACATTGATGAAAGTATTGGATGATATGAAGGCTGGAAGATTCGAGAAGGCACAAGTTGCAGATGAAAGTGGAGAAGAACATCAGAGATTGACACTAAAAGCAGGAAACGGAAAATTAGTTGCTCAAGATAATATGATCAAGTTTGAAGACGTTCCATTGGTTACTCCGAATGGAGATGTTCTCATTGAATCTCTTTCATTCGAAGTTCCATCAGGAAGAAATGTATTGGTTTGTGGGCCGAATGGATGTGGAAAGAGTTCATTATTCCGAACACTCGGAGAGTTGTGGCCAGTGTTTGGTGGAACTCTGACAAAACCAGCAAAGGGAAAACTGTTTTATGTTCCACAGAGACCGTACATGACACTTGGAACTCTCAGAGATCAGGTCATCTATCCAGATACTATATTTGATATGAAAATGAAGGGATTGGCTGATAAGGATCTGGAACAAATGCTTGAGAATGTTCAATTGACTCATATTCTTGAAAGAGAGGGAGGATGGTCTGCAGTTCAAGATTGGATGGATGTTCTATCTGGAGGAGAGAAACAGAGAATTGCGGTAATTATTGAAAACACAGCATTCAAATAATGACTGAAATTATTTCAGATGGCTCGTCTATTCTATCATAAACCACAATTTGCAATCTTAGACGAATGCACATCGGCAGTTAGTGTTGATGTGGAAGGTAAATAGATGAAGTAGTGTATAGTATAGTGTATTCAATTTTCGTTTTCAGGAGCAATGTACCGTCTATGTCGTGAAATGAACATCACACTGTTCACAGTTTCTCATCGAAAATCTCTCTGGAAATATCACGAATATTCTCTTTATATGGATGGACGTGGATCTTATCGTTTCGAACAAATTGATGATCAGTCTGATCAATTTGGATCATAAATATTTGCCTTGTTTTTAGTAATTTCATTGCAGAAAGATTTCATGTAAATAAAGTTTTTCGCTACCTTTTTCTCATTTTCCGCAAAACAAATACTCTTTCTTCTTATCCTTTTGATCTTTCAAAAAACCACTGACTTTAAAAGATCGGACACTCACATGAAGAAATAGTGTATAAAGAAGAGAGACTGATGTCTTTCCACCTCCTTTTCGCTCAAACATCATTCTTTAGTTATCGATTCTTTTCTAATGCAGTCTATCTTTTCGTGTCTCAACCACTATCTTTCTATTTCTTATATCATTATTTTCTTCCGGAAAGAATTGTTCCTTCCAAATATTTCGTTTGTCCTCTTTTCTTTTTGATAATTGAACCCATCCACGCCGTTATTACTGAGTGTCGTTTGTCCACGTATCAATCCATTCAAATGTTTCAGTCGTCGGTGATCTCTCGTGGTAATTCTATGCAGCAAGTCATGACATTCTTCTATTATTTCGCTTATGGAAGTAACCTGCTCGGTGATAGAATTAGATATAAGGTTGGTTGTTCTCATTTATATCCAAGGAATACATTATTTCTATAGCAAAAAGGAGCTGAATATGACTGCAACGGAAGGCTCGACAATTACCGTCTGGAGTTCGCTAATCATTCATCGAGATGGCAAGGAGCACTGGCGACTGTAATGGAGGAAAATGGAAAAGAGGTAGACAAGAACAAGGAAAGAAAAGTGGTATTTACACAAGAAGGTTTTCAGGTTTGGGGATGTGTTTGGAAGATGCCGAATGAGTATTCTGATTCACTAGATGAACAAGAGAAGGGATATCATCGGTTAATGGGTTAGTTTTATTTTTTTCAATTTTCACGAATATTGGGGTCCATGTCATTAATGGGTCATCTTTTGGTTAAATATCACCATGGAGTAACTAGAATTTCGAGAAATCCTAAAGTTATTATGTTTCTCATTACCCGTATCACCCACGAAACATCTGTTCCATATCTGAAACTTTCCCTATTTTCAGTGCCTGTCCAGACCTCCCATGGCTTGATCATCTGTCGAACCTATCAATTTTCGGATCTTGAAGCCGACCCAATGCGTCCATCTCCCCATTACAAACTTGTAATTTTGGAAGGAGCCAAAGAGCACAAACTGCCGCAAGATTACATCAAGAAACTCGAATCTATTCCTGACAATGGATTCAAGGGATCCGTCGACGTCGACATTCCACTTCTAGCCAAATTGAATGTGAAAACGGAAATGTGATATGATCTCAGTCATGTTTTAATCTCGTTTTAGGTTCACTTCCACGCTTTATTTCAAATTGAAATCTGTGATGATTTATTTGTTTTCTGTGAAAATGTAATTTATTTCCTTAATGAAAGTTTTGTTTAATTAGTACAGTTTATCATTTTAACAAGTAACAGACAGACAACTTTTCACCTCATTTCGTCCAATTTAAGAATCAATTTGTAATGTTTTTCACACATTTCAACAATGTTTTTCTTTCGAATCATCGCCCAATCGGTCCGAAGAACATCAAGAAGACGACACAAGGAAACAAGTTCCTTTTCGAAATCACTTCTACTTCATCATCATTGTGGCTTTAATTCAATTTCAAATCATTGCACTTTTCAACATTTTCTTGTGTTCGTCCAATATTTTGAAGAATTTTGGCACTTTGATTCTAAAAATTTCATGTGGATGCCTTTCTTTTGTTTAATGTTTTGTATATTGCACTTTTGACTTCATTTATCTTCTGTTCTTTTCAATTTTTTCAAAATTTGAAATGAGACATCTGAACAAAGTTTCTAGACTTTTTTACTCTTCTAACATAAATATCGTCTCAGATAATAAAGTTTCGAGCAGTCCAGACCGAGGCATGTGCATTTTATGTTCAGTCACCATGGAATTTCCAAAATTCTCTTCTTCCAATCCAAATCCAAATTCTCGTTTCATTCCATTCCTTCTTTTTTTTCCTTCGCAGAAGTTTTTCTTACCGTCATCTGAATGTCAGGAGACCAAAGAACAAGAACCATTAACGACTACTTATTTGAACTTTTTTGGGTTTGTCAATTAATTGAAAATTAGGAGAAACTGTTTAGAGAAAAGGCAGAGAAGGAGGAGGAGGGACTGAAAGTTAGATGGTTAGAACACACAAATACAATTTTATCAGTTTGTTTTCGTATTTCTGCTAATCTTCTGTTTTTTTTGTTGAAAGAATAGTATAAAGGACTTTATTTTTATAATTGATGGCATTCTTTTTCAATTTTCAGTCTTGAAGCACTAGCAGAAGTTCGGAATCATTCAGATCCATGATATCTTCTCGTCTACAGAAGTTTCAAATTATTTGGGAAAAAACTTCTAGTCAATAAGAATCTATGTAGTAGAAGAGAAATCTCACTATTCTATGAATCAGCGATAAAAATTATGCCTTGAGCTCCTCAATAATTACAAATCCTCTGCTCTAGAATATTCCAATCAAAATAAACTTTGACCTCTTCCAAAATGATTCAGTGATTAAAAACAACAACACACGTGCGTCCTAAATTAAAACAACGGAGGAATTCCCCATGTTGTCCCCTTTTTAATGTTCTAATCAGTGTCACACGTTGACAAGTCAATTTCAATAAACAATACTCAAAGATCACCAATCCATCTTTCGACCAAACCTTTCAATTTAATTCTCTATCTACTGAGACTTATCTGTGTCCTTCCTCCTAATCAAATCAAAGAGGTCCTCAAGAAAACACCACCTCCATCGTCAGAAGATCGTCATTTCAACATTTTGAACATTCTTCGTTTATTCGTTTATTCGATTTCTTCTTTATTTGTTTTTCTCGATTTATAGTTTCAGGGAACATAATGGAGACTCCTCATCGACGGTATTCGATTTCTGAAGGACTTCAACATGGAGTTCGAAGAATTTCTGAAGGATTTCTTCACATGACAAATGCAGATGTAAGATGTTTCTAGGGAAGTAATATATTTATTTGGGATTTTGAGAAATAAGGTTAAAAAATGGGCAGAGCTGTACAATACCGTGCAAAAATAATCTAACTTTTGGCGTTTTCAGTATGAATAGTCCAACTTTGAGAGTGTGTCGTGGTGTTTCTGATCATCGCAACTAGTAGTTTTTTAATGAATCCTACAGATATAAAGTAGAACTTCATTTTTGTAGTTGACGACTTTTTTGTACAGACGCTCCCTAGCAAATTACGTATCGAGAAAGTAATTTCTTACTCGAATCGACCGATTTCAGCAAAAATAGTGAGATTTTTGAGCTGTCGTTTTAAAATGATCATAACTCTCTAGGGAGTGCTCGTACAAAAAAATCGTAAACTATAAAAATGAAGCCCTATTTTTAATCTGCATGGTTCATAAAAAGCCTACTGGGTGTGACAGTTAGAATTACCATGATACACCCTCAAAGTTGGAGAATTTCAACTGAAAACTACCAAAGTTCGTATCTTTTGGCACGGTACTGTATTTGTTGACAATGCATTACGGTCATGTCTGAAAAATGTATACCAATAACAACTATTAACAAAATGAAAAGTTATAAACAGGCGCCTTGTACTAAATTTCAAAACGGATCTCACCAAATTTCAGCATGTGTTAGGAATTATTGAACCAGGTAAACACTGACATAACGATTGAAATTCAAAATGTTTCATTTTTGGCCGGTTTAACAAATAGCTCGACAAAAAAGAGTTCCAGGTTCTGAAAATAACATATCAGCTCAAACGAATTAGAGCTCTACCTTGGTTTTTGTTGAAATGTTCTGCCATGTGGCAGCTAACAGGTGTTACTAAAGATCTCAAGAGTGGAACAAAAAACAGCTGAACGAGCTACTTTACAACTGAATCAAACTAAACTAAAATATATTCCAGAGAATGCTTGACCTACATGACATTGGAATGCACAATGTGCAATCTGAATATCAATTGGTTTCGAAATGGGACGAAGCAGAAGAAGCACTGGGACCTCAGCAACGAAAGAAATCATTTGTGGAGAGAAAAGAAAAGATTTCGTGAGTTGATATGATCTTTATCTCCGATGTTAGCATCCCGAATAGCAGAAAAATCAGGTTTTTTGTTGATTGGGAGGGAATAAATCAGGAAAAAGAGACTTTTGAAAGACATCAGGCGATGTACATCAATAACTGTTTTTGAATGAATCAAAGTCGATCCGTGACATCATCAGGTCATCAGAATGCAACTGAAATCTTTATTTTCACAAATGAAACAGGATGAAATGTCCTTTGGAGAAGATCAAATTGGGTGAGAGACTGATATTAATAGAGACGCAGACTTCATACTCTGTGTTTTCCAAAAAAGTCCAGTCAAAAGTACACATGTTTTTGATATTTTGATATATTACCTTGTACTTTTCAATCCTTTCCTGTTTCTGATAATCACGCCTTTTTGAGAATATATTTGAAAAATATAAAATTAGAGACACGACCTTCGAAGAGAAGAGACAAGCCGTCTCCTCCTCTCTATAATAAACCAATCTTTCTAAAAAGACTGGTCAATTCGTTATACGCTTCATTACTTCATCACTGCTTCTTCCGAATTCATTAATTTCATATTTATCTCTTAAAATGACTGTTTTATTCCCTCCTTCAGAGAGTTCTGTTGATCTCGAACATTATAAAAAAGCTATTAGGTAAGTTATTTGGAAAGTTAGTTTCAAAACCAAGTCCCCGAGAATCATAAATTCATAAATTTTCAGTTCGAAATTCGCCCTTATCAACTTAATGAAGGGTATGCTCGGTGCTGGTTGTTTCTCAGTTCCTCTCGCATTCAAACAATCTGGTTACGTGGTAAGAGATCCCTCTCTGTATAAAAATAATATAAGTTTTCTAATAGGCTGGACTTCTAATCATCTTGGTTTTGGGTTTCCTTTGTGCTTTATGTATGATAAAACTTGTGAAATGTGCTGGATATCTCTCTAAAATGTGAGTCGAAACATGGATGACCTGCTGAATCTTAAAAACGAATTTCAGAAATCAATCAGCCCCTCTGGATTATGGTAATATGGCATACAAAGCAACACAAGCAAGTTATACACCTATTCGAAAACTGGCTCCGGTTTCTCGGTAAGAAATATCCGATGATCTCCTTTCGCAGTTTTTGAGCTACAGTGTTCTCACCTTTTCAATTTCAGAATGCTGGTGAATACCTCTTTATGTGTGCTACAACTTGGAATCTGTTGCTGTTTCTACATTTTTGTAGTTTATCATTTGCATGAGGTACGTGAACATCTGAGTCAATCCCAGAACCTTATCAAAATTTCAGCTCCTCGAATTCTTCACACATGACGTTCCAAGTCGTGCAACTCTATTCCCAATCGTTCTACCTGCATTTATTCTTCTCGTTTCTCTCTCCTCAATGCGTGCTTTATCTTTCGTTTCTCTCGGTGGAAACTTCCTCATGTTGATCGCTTTAGCTGTTATTATGTTTGTAAGTTTAAAGTCTACAAAACCTTTTTCAATATAAAAATTCCAGCAACTTCTGACGACAGAGCACAAAAAGCTTGCTGATCTTCCTCCAGTCACAGATCTAGGCGGAGTTGTCAGTGCAGCCGGTGCAATTCTATATGCGTTGGAGGGACAGGCAATGGTACTTCCTTTGGAAAATAGAATGAAGAAACCAGAAGATATGAAGGGTTAGTTATGATAAGAAAACAAGAAAAAAAACTGTTTGTTAACCAGGAAGTAATGGGGGAATACTGTAGTGACATGTGTATCTTTGCCAGTTGATTAATGACTTCAGAGAACAGAATGATTCACACACAATCTTGACGAAAGAAAAAGGGAATGAAGTGTCTGAATGAAGGACCTCCATTCAGTTTCACATTTATCTTCCAACCCCTTATTACTTGAAATGTCAATCCTCGTCTTATGTTCTTCCAAATAGAAGAAGCAAAATCAAAATTGTCAGAGAGAGTTCATTTACAACCTCATTAAAAAGGGAAAATGAAAGGAATCGTACCAATCATTTGCCCCTTTTTTATCGTATTTGATGAGAGAAGAAGCATTTCATGACGTTTTACAAAAAGAAGTGACACCTCATTCGTCAGACTATTCAAATGGGTAACACTTCTCTTTTCGCTTTCTTCCATTAGCTCTTTTTGGCTTTTTCTTCTTCTTCCAGTGATGGATTGTGCAGTTTCCGAAATGGAGAGAGAAAAGGAATGCGGATTTATTTTATTAGAAACAGCCTGACAGATTTATAGATAAAGAAAAAAGAAAAGCGAAGTGAGAGAATATTATTCTGGAAGGAGAGATCTGTTAAAGAGAGAATGAGAAAGTGAGAGCGGTTGCGAGGCAAGGAAATGAGAAAAAAAAGCGAGATTTTCAGTCGGGAAGAATGGAGAAAAGCTATTTTAAGCAAAGCAATTGTGATGAAGTTAGGAGTGAGTTAAGAATTAGAGAGTTAAGAAGAAGCGGCGTCGGATGGAAGTTTGGCATCGGGCATCTGATCATCCACGTTGACCACATCAATCTCCACATCTTCCTCGTCTTCCTCGTCCCCTGCTTCCTCGTCGGCATCCTCTGGTTCATCTGTAAACCAAGGATCTTTCTTCCAAAAAAAGTCAAGGAAAGATAGATCGTTGACTTACCGTCGTTGTTATTCAAATCCATTCCGAGATGCTCTTGAACACGACGCTCCAAGAGTTGAGTTTGTTGTTCAATGACTAGTTGAAAATGTCGAACAGTCAAGATGAGACGTTGATTCTCCAGAGCTGCTTCGGCAATTGAACGAAGAAGTTGAAGTTCCAAATCTGGATTAGCTGCTTCGTTGGCTCCTTGATCGCCTCCTTCGTTGGCTTCGTCGTTGGCTCCGCCGTGGAATTCTCCGTTGATTGCATCGTTAGCAGCTCCTTCGTTCCCAATTTCGTTGATACCTTCTGTAGCTCCTGCTGCATTGACTTCTTCGTTGATTCCTTCGTTGAGACCTTCGTTGACATCAGCAGCTTCATCAACATCTTCCTCCCCGAGAAGTGGCATCTCCTCCTCGTGTCCGTTGGCACTTTGAACAACTTCAGCAACCGGATAAGGTGTAAGTCGTGAGTAACACATCTTCGCAGTCAAAGAAGAAAAAAAAAGAAAAAAGAAGATTTGTAGCTCTCGAGTGTGCTCTCGGAGCAATAAATGACTGGGTGTCGTTCTCAATAGACTCCGCCCCCTTCAGAAGACGTCGTTCTTTAAATTAGATGGGAATTGGTAGTAGTTGTACAGTGGCGAAATGGGAAGAGAGTATGACGAGTGTGAAAAAAGAGTTGAAAAAAGAAGTGAAAATTGAAATGATTCTAAACGATAATTTCAGGACCTTTCGGAGTACTAAGTGTGGGAGTTGGAATGGTTGTCGTCATCTATTCGTTTGCTGGATTCTTTGGTTTTCTGGCATATGGAAATGACGTTCAAGATTCGATTACTTTGAATCTACCAAACGATCAGTAAGGGGATGATATGAAGGGAATGAGAGAAAAGAAAAAACAATTTTCAGTTTGGGAATATTCGTGAAAGCTGTTCTTCTGTTCGTTGTATACTCCGGTTTCTTGATTCAAGTCTTCCCAATTGTTGCAATGATTTGGCCAGCAATCAAAAAGAAGCTTCGCAACTCGTGTGGAGTCTCAACAACGACCAAAAGAGTTGTTCATTTTGCATTCAGATATTCAATTGTTGTGGTTGTATGTAAGTTTTTTACAGAGACCCCGAGTTGTATTCGTTAAAATAAAAAAAATGATAAGACTCAAATAGAGCCAATGAGAATAAGCTTCTGTCGAACAAAAACGATATTGAGAAAAATCAAAATCTCTATAACTTTCATTCTGTTTCAGTCCTTCTATCGTACGCAATCCCACGTCTATCTGATATGGTTCCATTGGTTGGAGTGACAGCTGGAATGCTTCTTGCACTCGTCTTCCCATCACTCTTCCATCTTCTCATTTTCCTTCCACAATTTGAATGTCGTATTGGTTTCATTTTGGACATTTTCCTTGATATTGTTTGTATCGTCATTGGAATGTTCTTCGTCATCTATGGTTTCATCACAAACGTTCAGCATCTGATGCATTGAACTCTATCGGGTTTTTCTTCTCTATTTTCTCTATTTTCTTTTATTTTTTAATAAAGTGTAAAGTTCCTATTGCTAATATTAAACGAAGAGGCGTTTGGGAGGAGGAGCAGCACTAGACTCTGTATAAAAGAAGTCTGGTACACGAGAATATCATCAGTCTGAGATGCTTTTCAAACTTGCAATTCTCTCTTCACTTCTGGCGCTTGTCGCTTCTAGAACTCATCTGACAGACTGTCTCGATGAGGACAAGTATTGTGTTGGACTTCCAAGAGGATGTATTGGAACTGAATGCTTCGTCTCTTTCAGTGCAATCGTGAGTTTTCAAATTTAACTGTTATCATCAATTTCCTCTCTTTTTCAGTCTAACGGAACCCACGCTGAAATCGAAATCTTCGGAAACGACATCCTCGACAAAACCTGGCTCGGAATCGCCTACTCTGCTGACAAAGTGATGAAAGATGACTTCGTTGTCTTCTGTATTCGAGATGACAAGGGAACCAACGCCCTCAATATTGATGAGATGGGAGGACTTGCTTACAACGATGACCACTCGAACGAGATGATCGGAACTATTGCAGCAATGAAGAAACAGAAGAAGGATGAGTACAAATTCAATATGGAAATGGTCGAGTACGAGAAGGAGGACCATACTTTGTACTGCAAAATGACGTGAGTTTGAGTTCTGGAAATAGACAAAAATATTGTTTTCGAATATTTCAGTCACCGTGTCGACCCAGTCATCACCCATTTCAACATGACTAAGGTTGAGATTCTGATGGCGAAGGGAGTCTGGATTAAGGGACAGTTGACCTACCACGGAAAGACACGCAACAATGTCGGAATCGTCGATTTGTCTGGAAAGAAGAGTAAGTCAAATAAAGCTTGCTAAAAAAAAACCTTTTTTTATTTACAAAGATTAGTTTCAAGTATTTTTCTAGCAATTAGACTTTTTCTGAGAATCTAAATTTTAATCTACCTCAATATACATAGATAATTACGGTTTTCTTGAGATTTTATTTGCAAAAATATGCATAAATAAAATCTATCCTCTCATCTTAAAATTTCAGAGGAGACGAAATCCGCCGCTGGATCATTCGCCCTTTTCTCCACCGCCATGACCTTCATCGCTGCTAAAATGCTCTTCTAAATCTTCTAAACGTTCACTCATGCTTTTAGTTTTTTCCTTGAATAAATGATTTCTCAATGTCCTTTTTGAGTCAGTTCAGGTTTCCAATAGCAACAGAAAACGGAGGAGAAAAAGAGTTTGGTTTCCTCTCGTTTCTCTTTTTCTCTCTTATTCTTCTCGATAAAACGATTCATCTTCTCTCTCGCAGCTTCTCTTTTCTCGGAGAAAGAAGAGTTCTTTGTTACAACATTTCACAACTGTTCACCCTCTCGCTCTTCTATTGCCTGCCACGTCATCAACATCTCCATTCAAATTGCCGTCGTTTCTCGAACATTCATTGATATTCAATTGAATGATTCATAATATTCTCGTGGTATTGGTTATGTACGGACAACTATAATAGACGACCGAAAGAAGTATGACAACAAGTATCAACTCAGTTGTTACTGTCTTTCAAAATGTATTCACTAATCATGGAAGTACACTTCTCAATGGTATACTCATTGCAACTACTATTGGAGGACAGTCTGTAAGTTTTTTTTTCGTTTTAAGAAGTAGTTAATATTTGAGATAAGTATCTGATATAAGTGACAAGTCATAAATGAAAACAAATAATAAAAGGAAGAACCTTGAAACATTCGGAAATCCAATTTCCGAGAGACTAAATTTTCTCTCCATTTCTTTTTTGCAGCTGGACTTTGCTTGATGGTAAATTACAAAAAAAATTAGATAATTTAATTTTACTGAACTCATTTATAAAATAATATCTTGAAAGGTACGATGATACAACATTTTTTGGCGCAGGATTCCAAAAAGTGCGACAAGCGGATCAATGAATAAGTTTTGATGGTTCTCATTCTGATTTATTTTCAAAACCTTATTTCTCTAACCTGACCAAATAAGAATAATAATTTCAGCTCGTCCGAAAACTGACATTCTCATGTCCATGTGCATACCCATTGAACATCTATCACTCCCTTGTCTTCATGTTTGGTCCAACTGCCGCACTTCTTCTGATTGGAATCACAATCAACTCAACCACGTGGAAACTTGCTCATGGTTTTTTCTTCAGGTAACCTTTGGTATCTTTACCTCCCACTTAATTTTCTTCTCTCGATTCCAGAGTTCGTGACACTCGACACAGTTGGAAAACCACGTGTGCTTCTTGGATCGAAGTGTTACTCCAGTCGAGTATAGCACCGATTGCATGGTTATTTGTTGTGTTTCTGGATGGAGGATACTACAGATGTTATCGATCTCATGAGTTTTGTCTCACAGCTGATGCGATTCTCTGTAAGAATGAAACCGTGTGGAATAGTTATGCAACTTCCACATCTTTCAATAGAATCAGTGACAATGGAAAAGTTGGTTGAGTCTGTGAGACATTCAAACTATAATTTATTTCAGTACTGTCCTCCTTGCATCTGTTTCCCCAATCCAACTGATGCCTCATATCTTGAAGCTGAATCTCAGATTTACGCATGGGCTCTTCTCGTGGTGACCGGTGTCGGCGCATTTCTGGGTAAGCTTTTCCCAATTATTCTTCGAATTTTAAACTTGTTTTCAGTAATCACATGCCATCGAATGTGTGACAAGTATACTTTGGTTCAACGACAATATGTGGAAACATACAAAAATGTAGAGATTCAAAAATTCGACGCAGCCGCCAAAGTAAATCTCTTTCTCTATTGCTTTATGTTATTTCAATGCATGTTTGCTTCTTCACTGTCCTTTTGCATGTTATGAGTTGTCAGGAGACTTGTGGGGATTGTGGGAAGTGAAATATTATAGGAACATGCATCTCAACTGGCAGAACACAATGCAAGAGCATTCTTTGGGCAGAAAGATTGGACTAAAAGAGATTGGGATTGGGTGTCAGGTTGGTGTTTGGAACATCATTAAAAAAAGTGAAAATCTAGTAAAAATAGGAAATTTCAGGGATTCCGGAAATCAACAATCCATTATTTGCGCGTCTTCGTATTATCACTGCACAGGAAGCACAAAAAACAGTGTATACTCCATTACAACTCTGGAATGAAGATAAGGGAAACCGTATCCCTCAACCAGACCTTCAACTGACACAAATTGTTGTGGATGAAACAAAAGAAGATTAATATTATTTTGGGTATCTTGAGTCTCTTCTCCCCTGTTTTTTGTGGTTCAACTTCATCACGGATATTCATTTTCAAGGTTATTCCTCATTTCTCTTACCTTACTTTTCATAATAAATCGAATGTCATAAATCATTTTATAAAAAGTGAAAAGAAGTTCAAAACTGTTTCTCGAGACTTTTAACCGTTTCATTCAGAAGTTTCACTCAAATTACTCCCAATTATACATTTCCTTTTTCATTCTCTTCCCATCATTTTCTTGTCTATTAACGGACGGGAATCCAAATATTAATGGAGCGATTCGAAGTGAATTGTTCCGTTTTTTGCCGACAAACAGACTGGTAGTCATTTTTGGAAATCGAAAACAATGAGCTTTTTATAAAGAGGTTTATGACTGGTCCTTTTGAGGTTTTCTGTACGATTATTTGATGATCAAATCTGGTTTTTTGATTTGAGAGGAGAGAGGAATATGGGAAATTGGTATCGAGGTGTTGGTTGGAAAGTAATAGAATATGGTGTTCCCTCTTTGAATCGCCTCGTTCGGATGAAAATTAGAATGCCAAAATTGAAAAATCGAGAAAATTCTAATCGGATAAAAAACGAAATTAAGTAAGTTCGCAGAGGAAGTTAGTCCATCTGTCTAAGTTTGCTCTCTAACTTCAAAAGTTTTCAATACTTCTAGAATTCCAAGAATCTAGTACCCGGTTTTGAAAAACCGTCAAATTGCTTTGTGACAGATATTTATTCTCAGATTTGTCAGGTGTCTTCTTATGATTTCAGATTGTTCGAAACATTCCAGATGTAGAATTGTTTCATCATCATCATCATCATCATCATCATCATCATCAACAACATTAGCTGTCGATGAATGGACCAATAACCCATGAATTCCCCTTTTCATAATAACAACAGTTTCCGACAGGATGATCCGTTAGCTGACAGTGCGTGACAATTCGAAAGGAGACTACGCTCTCAGGAGAGACGCAGAGAAACCTTCCATGCTCTGATTACTGTCATTAGTTTGAAAACGGAAGGACGAATTGACATGTTGCGTGTTTCGAACGGAAATGATTTCGGGATTATAATTCAATGAATGATGGGATTTGAATGAAGTGCGGAACGGATTGGAAACAGGAAACAGTGGATAGAAATAGAGATTTAGGAGATTTAATAAAGTTTTAGATTCAGAAGATTCAGGAAAGAACGGTTGGCAGAAGAGAGGCATTTGGACATGTTGCTGAAATTCGTGGTCCCTCTCTTCTTCGATTTACTTTGTTTCTATTCAAAAATGACTCAGAGTGCATTCATTTCGGTAGCTCGATGCTCTTTCATGGGTCGGCTAACATCAAAAAACGCGGCTCCCGTTCTATTTATTCATTACTCATTTCCGTCGTTAAGCATCCCGCTTACTTAATGAATCTGTTCTGTCTGCGTCTCCTCGAGACTCAATACTATTCTTCTTTTTTTCTGTTTTGCTCAAAAAAGGTCATCAGTTGAACAGAGGTAAAAAAGAAAACGAATCACAATAGAGAATGTCATGCTTATTTCTCCCGCATCTTCCGGTACTACTCATGCCTCTCTTTTTTTCTTTTTACAACTTTTTACACCATTTGTTGCAGGTGTTTTACGGTCCCTTGTAATCATAAAATCTCAGCATATGGATGCAGTAAAGTTTAGATTATAACATGAAAACTGAGGGGGAGGGACTCAATTAGCAACGGACTCTCAAGACAAGAAATCGGAGAAGACATCCCCCAATTTATATGCAAAACACCACTAAATTTTGGATTTGTTTATTGTTCATTTCCTCCTCTTCCTCAGAAGATTTTAAATTTTAGAATTTCTGATTTTAAATTTCCGGATAGACCTTCTCATTTTTACTTCAATCTTCTGAATCCTTTTCCTTTTTCTTCTTTTTCTATTTTCTTTTCTGATTCAGTGATGATTCGTTCCCAATTTCTTCTCCTTCTGAGTACCTCCTGGCACCGTTCAATTCTGAGAAAAATAAGAGTTTTTGAGTGAATGGGAGCATGCACCTGGGCAGAATATCTATTCATAGTCCCGATTAGTCACGGAGGTGACGATAAATTGGTTCGTCGAGGAGGGGAATGAACCGCCCCCTTTTCAGGCTTCCCGCAAAACCGATTACCGTTCATAGACATCGTTCTAACTGGTCAGTCTACTCGTTTCGAAAGGTATCATTAATATTATTCAGCTTGCCATTTCACTAGTTTAGAATGGATCTACTGTGAGAGTTCTGTGAAATGTATGTACGCTAGTTGATAATGGATTCAGAGTAATACTTGCAGTAGTTCAGTACAAAAGCATCGGTTTATTTTCAATATTTTTTCACCAATGAAACAAAAGCATTCTGATACAACTTTGTAGGGCAGAGAGCTACAATTTTTAAAACATTAGATAACTTCTGGAACAATACTACCGTAACCTCTACAACTAGAAAGTCCCTAAATCAGATGAAACTAAATTTCGAAACTTCATTGAACCTTTTCGTTTCGTTTTCCTTTTTCGGAGTTATTAGTCATATAAAGATTGTGATCTGTCCCTCTCTCCCTAATTTCTCAAAAAAAAACATACGAACACAGTCAGGTACGGTCTCTCTCTCTTTCTGTCCTCCTCCTCTCTCCAGAATCTCTTCTTCTTTTTTCATTTCTTTCATAATAATCGGAACGCCCTCTCTTTCTTTATATGGTCGACTCATTCACCGAGTCAATGAAGTGTTTTCAATACAAAAAGTGGAATGTTTGCGGTTCCATTAGGCTGATTATTTGTACGAAAAAAAGTCGAGAATTGATTGGAAGAAGGCAGTATTTTTTGGGGTGGAGTGGGAGTGAACCAGAAATTGAAAGAAAAAATGAAACGGCATACATATAATGTATAGTACGACTCCACCCTCTTTTGTCTTGACTCTCGGAGCGGAATGAATATAGTAATGAGACAGACAAGAAACCCCCTTTTCTCTTGATACGAACTCACTTCTTCTTCTTTTTCGAATTCCTTTCAGATCCAATCTCTCACCGTTTCGTCTTCTGAATCTTCTTTTTTTGAGGACTTAATTCCCGCATAGTGCGGGGTACTCGTCGGCACCTCCTTCCATTTCGATCAGATAACTCAGCTTTTTTTTTAGTTTTAAAGAGGACACATAGGTATTCTCTTTTTGTGTTTCTCTTTGATTCAACCGATAGATCATAAGTGTTTCTTTCGGTGAATGACCACAAATTTCCGGAGACTTGACATGCTAATGTTAACAAAATGAATGCAAACAATAGTGATGAGTCGGTTGAAATCTCTCTTTTTTTTGAAATCTCTTTTTCTTTTTCAATTTTATTTTTCCTTCTTCCTGTATATTTATTCGTTTTCCCAACTTTTTCTAGAAAAGTAACAAGTTATGTAATAGTTATGTTTCGGATAGGTATTTTCTGACGTTCTAAACAAACAAATCCCAGAAAAGGAACTGGTTAGTAATGATAGATTGTATGTGATGGTCAGAGGTTAGACCCCTCGATTATTATAAGTTTGAATGTTCCAGTTCACTGTACAACACTGGGATGATAACTTCTTCTTCTCACCCTCGAATGTTTATTTTTCTCAGAACCATTTACCTACTACTTGACAGAAACCGAGCGGTTGCCAATTGTCTTCTCTTATGGTCATGCGAAACACTCGTAATCCACTTCTACGTGCGACATCTTCCCAAATCTTTTGCTCCATCTCTCCGTTATTTGATACTTTTCTGTTTGAAAACGAAACATTTACGTAATATTTGAATACGGTAATTATGACACCTAGTCAAAGCCAGCGAGATAGTACAAGGATTCGAGAGACGACAGAGAGAAATGCGTGATGGCACATTAGATAGATTTGTAGTGGCTCTCCCTCCTACTTTTTTGTTTCTTTTTTCTTGACGACGGGGCGGAATATACAGAAGATAATCTCGGATGGTATCGAGGCGTGAAACGGGATTATTTTACTACAGTATCCTAGATGAAAAGAGGCGAAGAGAGATAACCATGTTACGTTTTTATCATTATGTACCCATATTGTTCTCTTGATTTCCATGGATTTCCATTCTTAGAATCTGAGACTCTTGGTCAGCTTTTTCTTTTTTTTTCTGTTCTCAAACAATTTTATTCCAACTCAAAATGACTTTTGCATTCATTATTTATACAAACCGATTGAAGTTTGATGTACTTGAGTTAGAAGACGTTGTCTCCTACTAGTACGGTCTCTTCTTCCTCCGTGAAACACAAGTGTTTACATCGAGCACTTCTTCCGAAGAAACTCAGGCGACCTTGCATAAGGTCTCTCTCCTTTTCTTTTTCTTCGGCACCTGAACTGTTTCTTCAGTCCCTTTCCGGTCGAAAATGCCACGTTCATATTTCTCTCTTTTCGCTTCAATAACTCATTTAATGATTCCCGAAATGTTGCTTGATAATAGTGGGAAAGTGAACAGAATTTCGCGCAATCAATTAGCATCTCAAGGTCAGCTAAATCCGAAAATCGGAAAAAGCTTTTAGGAATAAGTTTTGATGAATTTCGATTAGGTGTGAATGAATCATTACTTTATATGACTGAACTTCAAAACTTTCTGTAATTTTCTATCACTTACCTTGTCTTAATCCACGTTTTCTTTCCTTCTTCTTTCCATTTCCTTCCCTAACTTTTGAAATTTCAGATGCGACTGTGGCAATGGCTGATAACCGTTGCCCTATTTCTTCTGCTGGTTTCAGCAGATGCCCGTCTCAGAAGACATAGAAAACGACGATTTGTTTCCAGTCATTTTGATGAACTTTATTGTGGAGAGAGTGCAAATGCACAGTCACAGGTTTTTGCTTTTCCGCAATTTTAAAATACCTAACTAGTTTTCTTATTTTCAGTTCGAAGAAGAACGTGAGTCAAACTCATCAAAAGTTTCATCAGTTCACAGTACTCAATTCAATTGGGGACTTGATAATACAATATGTATAAAACTTCAAAATTTTGTACATGTTTTGAAATACGAGAGACTTGAACAGCGATATCCGATCGAGAGTACGTCTTATTTCATATAAATTCTCAACACAAATATTCTGTATTCCAGGTTCTTATACATTTTCCGTCCCTCTAATAGACACAACTTGTAAATGTCATTGCTATGGATTCGGTTCAAACGATGTTTGCAATGTGGAAAAGTTTGCAGATGATAGAAACTGCACAATCAACTCTGAATATCCGACATGTTATACGAAATATCATTCAGCAGTTGAGCCTTTGGATTGTCCAGTCACTAGTATTCCAGCTAAAGTGAGTTTTGGCTACATTTCAAGTTTATTTGAAATTTTTTTAAATTTTTAGGCCTGCTGTGAAATAAAGTTAAAACCACGCGACGGAAGAATGTTCAGAGCTGTAAAACTGCAACAACCGATCAATGACATGATAATTACTCATTCGATATTTGCGAACAACAGTGGAAAAATCATGAAAGTTCTTGGTCCCGAGGAATATAGAGTGAGTATTCAACAACTGAAAACAAATACTAAATTTCAAACATTTTCAGATAAATCTTTTGAAAGGAAAAGAGCAATTCGAGTTGACTGAATATCATAGAATATCTGTACAACTCGTTGCTTCTTCACCTCAACAACAACTTCGTGAGGGAATGTATTATTTTCCCGAGGGTAAGTTCTTCTATACTTTTTGTATTATTCTTGCATTCGTTTGTTTCAGAAAATCATAACGATTTGAGAGAAGGAAAAATCAATGAGATAACAGAAAGCGATTTGGATAAACTTGGATGGTATAGACGAATTGGAAACGATTGGCAAGTTGCAACAAATGGATTACTTCTCAGAAATGCACATGTTTGTCGTTTTAAATAGTTAGAAAATGATCAAAATTTTATTTATTTTTCAGAAAGTAGTAATCAAGAACTGCAAAGGACAACTCCATATGGATCAGTTTTCTGGAACGAAGAATTTTGTTCTCCGAGGGACCCAATATAATGATACTTACAGTAAGTGTAAAACATTTTTAATTAAGTAAATTTATGATTTCAGATGAGAAAAAAGTGACTGAAAATAACTTTGTGAGAAGTGTAAAGGTGGATGAGTCATCTCGCGAAATAACAATTGTACATGAACATGGAACTGCTGCTCAAGTCTCTCTGAAAACTGATACACGTCCAAATCTTACAAAAAGTCAGTCACTTCTTGCCAATTTCACGGGAAGTATCACATTGGATCATGATGGAAATCGAATGCTCAATGTTACTTTCTTCGTAAGTATTTCAAAACAGTTTTCCGGATTCATGATTTTGATTCAGGGTGTAAAAGGGACAGTTCATATCAAGATGTATGTAAATGACCGGAAGTTGATTGCCACGTTTGCATGTACTGCTCAATGTGAGTCGTTTTAATGTCTCCCCTCATAAAATCCACGATAATTTTTAGTCGGAACAACAATAAAAGATGATGGAAGCAGAATAAGCCTTCCTTCATCAATCAATCAAGCTCAATGGGTGTGTATTCTGCCGGATGAGCAACCAGATAAATCAGAAATATGTAAATGGATTCCATATGAAGAGAAAGCAATGAGGACACCAAGACAAGAGCAAAGCTGGTCGAAAGGTCATTCTCCGTGTTCTCAAGCAGAGTGAGTTTGGAAAATTCTGGGAATTAGTCTAGTAGATTGGAGAATCTTCTTTTCCTAATTTTTCTGAAAACATATCTTTTCAGGTGTAACAGTTTGAAAAGTGGAGTGAGTGATCTATTCCCTTGGATCATAAACTTCGACTACTTCATGGCTCATGGTGGTGATTTCACAGAGGTTTGCTCATTTTCCTCTTTCAATTTCTTCAATATTTCTCTTTTTTCAGTGGCTGAAAATGGGAATCCATATCGTAATTGCCGTCGGTCTACTCTTCCTTTTGATAATTCTCTTCACCAAATGCCTCGTTCCATTAGCTTGTTGCTCTCTATCAATACCATTCAAAAGTAGAAATAAGAAGAAAAAGAAGAATTCATCAGATTATTAATTGTATTCTCTTCTGATTTTTCTGATTTTTCTGATTTTTCTATTTCCTTTTTCTCTTATTCTTGCTCATACACACGGTGTTTTCTTCCCCGCATTTTCCCCCTTTCTCACTCCAAAAATTCAGCTTTTTGTCCCAATTTTCCCATGTGATCTTTCCCGTTTTTCATGAGAAAACGCTCGTTTTCTTGCCAACAAAATAGACATTTCGTACTGGTATTTCTCATTATTTTTCCACTTTTTCTTCCCTTTTCCCTCATTTCCAAAATGACAAATTTAATATGGTGCTCTCTCTTTTCACACTTTTTGATCAAATAAATGTGATGCATAAAAACCGAAAAAAAGAAGGGAGAATGAGATCTGACATGCACATATATACAAAGAGAGCCATTACAAAGTATACGACCTCTCCAGGAGGAGCCACTAAAATTTATGCGTTTTCCGATTCGGAGAGAGATGCAAAAAGACGTTTGTCTTGTTCTTTCTTTCCGTTTCTATCCTTGCGTTGAGAGTACTTTTTGCCTTCGTTTTGCTATAAATCAATCAGTTCTCTCACAGTTTCCATGGACACTTGATGCCATTTTCCATTGATTTTCTCCCACGATTTCAAAAGAGCATTGTTCGGTTTTTGATTCTCGAAAGCCGCCATCTGTTCAACTATACAATTCCAATATAATGTTTTGTATAGCTGGAAATTCCAATTCTCTGGTGTCACGGAAGCTCGTAAACATCTCGTTTCATACCAGAGTATACCACATGTATCTGAAGCCACAGTATCCAATTGAATAACAGATTCTGAGACAATCCAAATCATTTCAAATCATACGTTACCTTCATTATGAGGTTCAGCTACTCACAAATACGGAGAGATCTCAAAAGTAAGTTCAAAGAATATGGAAAGTTTTAACAACGCTGGTATTATCATTCTAGATAAAAGACCTGTAAACACATATTGAAGTTCTAAAATTTCATGAATTCAAGTTGTCGCAAACCCGCCGAAAGTCATGATCACGGAAAGTCTTCTTATACAATTCCATAAATGAACTTATATGGATTCTACTTTTTCATCTGAATCAGTTTCGAGAATAATCAAGCTATGAATGAACCTCCTGAACTTTGAGTGCGTGATATATTCTCTATCAGCCAACTACCGTAGTCTTTGGATTCTTCTGATTCCAATTGTATTTCTTTTTCAATTTTTCATCTACAATCGGGTTTCTTCATTGTATTCTTAATCTCATACATTAAAAAATATGCCTTTCTATCAATCTTTGGTTCTGATCCCGCCCCCTTCTAACACTCGGTATCCTCCCATTTCAGTGTATACCAATCACATTTCATTTAAGTTCTCCAGTTCTCCAACTGTCAGCTTCATCGAGCTTTTTTCAAGCTAGAAACATATTGTTTGTTAATTCTATTCACGCCTACATAATGTTTCTGGATACTTGCCAATTATCTCTTTCGATCATCAAAAACTCCATTCAAACACAAACATCGCAATTAGGCCTATTCCAACCCTTTCCGACCGTCAATCGTCGTCGTCATTTCATATAAAGAGGAGAACGGGAGGACAGGAAGGTTGTCTTTCGGCTGTATTGCTCACCCCTATGGCGGCAAATGAGTCCTCAGTTAGTACGAATGAATCACTCCTTTGTTCGTCATTTTGTCATTTACGAATTTTCGAAACGTAAGAATACACTAGCACTAATCAAGGTCGTACAACGTCGTAATGTATTCAAATGGTCCTTTGTTCTGACGTACTCAAATGTCAAAATCTGTGTAGAATGTGATACGACGACTGAATCGAAATATACGATTTCAGTATCTCAAAATAGATTTTTCATTTCAAAGAATACAAATTCTCGTTTGACATCCTTCACTCTTACGAGACTCCAATTTGCTAGACGATTATACTAGTGCCGGATCTATTCCAATAGTTCTTATTGCTCACTTCGCTTACATGAAATAGGAGAAACGAGGTTTTTGGAATTGCCTATTGCCGCCCAAGATTTCTTTTCATTTTGTTCGAATCCCAGTTGTTTTCTTTTACTCCCCCCACTCAACTTTTCTTCTTTCTTATTTTTCCGCCGGGTCCGAGTGTAATAAAATACTGAGAAATCGGATGAGATCTCGTTACAGTAATCTATCTGTCATCGGCTCGATCAGCAGGTCAGGCGAGAAATGCACTGATCATTGAATCTTTTTGTTTCTTGTCTCTTTTCTTTCTCTTCTTTTTCTTCTTCCTCGTTTATTTCGTGTGCCGATCTAATACTCAAATATAAATCATTTGTAGTAATCGCCATCAGGTCGGCCGGTTCCTGTGAAAATGTTCTGTATTTTTCTGGATTTTCTCGTCAACAACATTTTTAATTAAGTATCGAACAGCTAAAGATACATTACAGATAGTTGTCTATCTCTACTTTAATAATTCACGTAATTTCGAAATGAAAAGTTTATTTTATTTTATTAAAGGAACATAAACGTTTAGCTATCACGTGGTCTCACAGTGACTGCGGGTACTGTAACTTTCACATTTGTTTCTCTCGAGAGAATTCTCGTGTGAATAATTGCGAAACGTTTTGTTTCTTTCTCAAACATTCCGATATTCACGTCATCTCATTTCGATTTTTCTCCGAATCGAAACGTTTTTCGTACTCAAAGTTATCTCTCCACTCCGTCATCCCAGTAAAAAAGTTGATGGCAGGTGCGTTTCTTGTTTTCTTTTCTGCCAATCGGAACATTTTTGCGGAGGCGGCTGGGCGCCATCTGGCGTTATGCCTGGAGGTCATTCAATTTGAAAATCTTCCTTCATAATGGTTTATTTAGTTCCCTCCATTATCATTATACGAAGTGCCGCAAAGAGCATATTCGATGCCGTTGTGTAATTCTATACTGAGAATAAATTCTGGTGCCAGCCTCAGTTCGTCCCCACTTTTTCAATTCCTTGGGGTGCAACAAATTTCCTGTGCACGGAAATCAAGTACACCGAGCAAAACTGAGCAAAACGAAGACTCTCAGTGATATGCCCTGTATGTCCTGTTCAAGAATTTGCTTGTGATTCATCGTTCATTCCTTTTTCTCCCATTTCCCTCCTACGCTGTTACAATTTTTTTACATTGTTTTCAGTTTGTCTTGCCTCCCCTTTTCAGAGAAACATTGTTTTCAGTTTCTGTTTCTATTTCCTGGGAAGCGCCGCCTGCCTCGTCGCTCAATTTATTAGTTATTATCTACAATAATCGAGCTACTATCTTTCCTCATTTCCCATCCGTCACTTCCAATCGTGTGCACACATAAACTGAAACTTTCAAGTATGTTTGAAGACAAACGCATGTTTACCATCAGGCTTCAACTATCTTTCGGAGAAAAGTAACTTGAACCCACAAAAAGACCCCACATGCTCTTAGAAGAAACAAAACTGCGGTGGGCAATCTTATTTGTCGCCTGCTTTCAAAGAGTGTTCGCTTCTTCTTTCAAAGTGTTGGCTCTGCGACATTTTTCATCTTTTTCTTCTTTCAACTTGGTAGAGCTACGCAGTTTAAAAAAGAGTACCTTTGGGACTCTCATAGTTCGTTTTGGATATCCACACTTTGAAGAAAAGAACAGCAGCGTAAGGATGGCTTGTTGGGGCCCAATACATACAGAAGACAATGAAGAAAAGAGACACAGAGTGTTTGTGAGAGTAGTCAGTGTGAGTGTGTCAGTGCGTGTGTGTGGTGTCTCTCAATGTGTGTGCTGTCAACGATGGAATAGTGTAGTACCTGTAGAGACGCAGCGAAATTCGGCCCGGGGTCGCTCTACGTCTGTGTCGACGATCTTTCGGCTCATTCTTCACTCGGTTTATTTCCTTCTTGTTTCTTGGGCTCTTCCTTACGCTCCCGTACGGGTTTCAGAATTTATAACAAACTGCGTCCAAATAGCTTTGAACTTTGCAGACTGTTCAAAAACAGCTGCTTCGCAAACTCTCTGGAGACTGGCTCAGTTTACGAACTATTTTCATCAGAGTTAATTTATGAATTACTTTTTTCTAATTAGAACCAATTGAATAGAGTCAGAAACCTAAAATTTTATCTTCAATTTATCCAACTCACCTTTTATCAATCACGCTCCATAGAACATTCTTGCGCGGGAAAATGATGGGTTTGAAATCGGGCGCCGCATTCATTTTTGTTCCGATCGTCCTCAATATTTTCTTTGCATGTTATCCAACTGAATCTGAAGTGAATGGTCAAAGTCGAACAGTTTAGGTCAACGATTCTTGCCAACATTTCATTAGTTTTCTTCCCGAAAACCTTATCAATTCGGAAAATGGTCGATAAGAATAGGTAGGCTTTGTCTCTCCGTGATCTACAAAAAAACGTATTTTCATTTCTTTCACGATGGTTTCTATCGCCCTTATCGACTTCATTCTTTAAATTGATCGGGACGGTTTCTTTCAAAATGAAAGTGGCCTGGTGGTACTATTTCCCTTGTTCACTATCTTTCTCTTCTTTTTCTTCTCTATTTCTCGTCATAAAAATAACCGTGCCGGAGTCGTTTATACACGTGACATTGCTTTACCGTCCAATCTCGGCCCATGATATCATCTTTGTCGTTTTTCCTCCCGTTCCCGAACATCTGTCACTTTCTTCGTCATCACTTCTCTTTTACGTGTCCTCTAATCGATCATTTCTTTACTACTTTTTTCAGATGAATCGATAAAAAGATGTCAAGTGTAGACGATCCAGAAAAACACTTTCTGGGTAATCTTCTCGAAGATGATCCCGGCACAACACCAGCCAGTGGGGAATCTCTGTTCTCCAGATTAAATGGTTTGATCGACGTTGTCTAACCTCTCTAACTGAATAATTTCAGGAACCACATCGTCTGGAAGTACACCCCAGCCGTCAGGTGTTGGGCCTGTAATGTGTCCTTCCGTTGCGGATGGACTCATGTCTAGTGCGTGGCCTGAACCTCCGCCACCATACTCACCTCGGCTTGAGTCATGGGGACTTCCGTTTGATGCAAATACAACTCTTATGAGTTCGACAACGCTGCCGACTCCGAGCTGGTATCCATTTACCGTGAGGATAAAAATAAGAAAGTTTTTAAAACAATCCATAATTTACAGGAACGAAAAGAAACATCCACCACTGATCTCTTGAACTCTTTCAACATGAGCGGAGCCTCAACACCTGTAACGCCGCCGACTCCTACTCGTGCTCCACATCCTTCTTCCTCTCAAGTTCATCATTTTCATCACAATCTTCATCATCATACTCATACGCATAATGTGGTTCGTTCTAACTTCAACAAATTACCTCACCAAACTAATTTGGTTTAAGCAGGTTCAAAATCACTATTTTGGCTCTCCTCCACCTGGCTTGGAATCTTTTGGGCCGCGAACAGCTCCTCCTCCAACGACTTCCGCTTCCCCGTTGTACGATTCTATGGCAACATCAACTTGGAATTACACGGGACTCGCAAATATCAATACCAATGCGAACAGTGTATTGTTCTCTGATTGGAAAAAGGAAAACATGAGTCAAACATCTCCGGGGTCTACCATCGTTTCTGAATCCTCGGTTTCCTCTAATTCTGTGAAAAGAGATGATCAGGAAAATGGAAATGCTCATCCACCTTTGTCACCTTCAGAAGTGGTAGAAGTTGCCAAGGAAAAGAAACAAGTGTCAAAAAGTTATGCGGAACATCTGTCGAAGTCTAGCGCAGGTATTCTATTTAAAATTAAAACGTACCGGAACATCGAATTTCAGCAACACCGAAGAAGGAAACTCCAATAGGCTCTGAGAAGAAGCAGAAACAGGAATTAGCTAAGAAGATGAGCAACCAGTTGCCAAGTGAAACCACGGCGCCAAGAATAGTAGTGAAAGGACAGCCTCACTCTGCTCCAGTTGTATCCAGAATGCCTTTCAGTTATCGAGATGTAGCGGCTCGCTTGGAGCCGGCGCCCACCGGGAATCACGCGGCGCAACATCCAGATGAAGCTCAACGAGAGGTAGGTTTAACATATATGCTCCTCCCAATCCGCTTTATCTTCTACTAGTGCTGCTCAGCCGTTGAACCGGAAATTTGTCTTATCCGTCCATAATAACTCAGTGGAAAAAGTAATAAATTCATTTCCTTTGCAGAGAAAAGAGACATCGACAACGGATTTGAAAATGTCAGATTCGAAAGCAGCGCCGAGAAAGCACAGCGACATTCTTCACGACACGGACAAATCAGCAAACTCTGTTGAAAATAGGAGCAACAGCAAAAAGTCTCGTATTGACAACGAGTTTCAAAAAATCAACAGCCGTAAGAGTAAGAAGGAGAAGAGCTCAAATGTTGTGGCTGCTCCATTGATTTATGAAGGTGTTCATCCTGTGGACGCTTCTTCTCGATACGACGTTCTGAAGAATCTTGAATCACCAGGTCAGCAACGTAGTGAAAAGAAATCAGCAAACGGCAGACCACCAGTGATTCAGAAGATTTTTTCGAGATCTAGTTCTCCGGCTGAAGGTTAGTAAAATTTTGTAAAATTTTGTTGAGTGTAATACAATAAAATTTCAGAGATGATCGACACAGAAGAAGAGGAAACACAGAGAACTCGTTCGACGTCAACTCATGTTCATCAAAATGGGAACAGCCAGATTAAGAAAGATCAAAGAAAACGACCTGTTCAAGTCACTCAACGTCGTAGAAAAGGAAGGAAGGAAGATCCTACCTGGATTCAACATGCGTTTGGAACTTTCAGTATGATTTTCAATTCAGTGATGCTCAAAATTCATTCATTTTTTTCAGTCGATTTACTTTTGTTCGTGTGGGGACACGTTACATTTGGTCTCCAGTGGACTTTCATCCTTATTGTTGAAGTGTGTCAAAGAATATCAGACATATTCATCAGTTCTGGAAAAAGTATGTGGGCAGGAACATGTAAAGGAGTACGCAGTATCATTCTTGCAATTATCTACGTCTGTCTTTTCGTTTTTATTGGAATCAAGGCGTTTTTCATTCGTTTACTCTCTTTTCTCAACATGATCGGAGTAGATGATGAGGAAGTTGTCGAAGAAGTTGATTGGGGATGCAAAAGAGAACTTCCTATCCCCACAAGTGCAAGTGAGTACGCAGATCGACTGTCACGAGAAACAATTCGAGATGCTTACTCCGTTTTCGGATTGAAAAGTGACTGCTCCGATGATGATATCAAAAGAAACTACAAAAGATTGACAGCACTTGTCTCACCAGATAAGGTAAGGTTCACTCAAATGTACGGATACATCGTTTGTAGTTTTTTAAGTGCAATATTGATACTGCTGATGATATTTTCGAGCTGGTGAGCATGGCGTTCGCTACAATCGGATATAGAGAGTCTAGGGTCCACTACACTGCTGAAACTGCCAAGACTAACGATTTTGTAAGTGGGAAAAGCAATAAAGCTTATTCCGATTCGCTATTTTCAGCACTTGAAGCTTGTCGCTATCTGGAATAAGTTGGCAAAGGCAGTTGAGGATGCTCGCAATACAATTTTCTGTGACTGTGAAGAAACCCATTACCGTGTCGTCACAGATATTCATCCATCTCAGGCGAGAACATGCAAAAGATGCGGCATTAAACATCCAGCTAAGCAGGTATCAAATTAAATACAACTATTTTACAAATAAAGAAATGAAATTGTTTAGAACGATATCTGGGTCGAGAAGAAATGGCTTGGATTGTTTGCCACTTACTTTACGTGCACTGACAATGTCGTATACGATATTACTTCGTGGGCGACTTGTACGGTAAGGATTATTTATAGAAATATTCTTCTATCTTCTGTAATGCCGCATGTTTGGCTGCGATACTCATTTTTGGGGTTCCCTTTCACAGTTTGCTTTGCACTATTTCATGCTTAAAAGTAACCAATAATAACAATACGAAACCTAACACAGTCGCATATAACGCTTAATAAAAACTCCTCATTTCCATCTCCATATCCCCTACTAACACTTTATTCCATCATCCCTACTCCCATATTTTTCAACATATATTGTAATTCATCAATTTGGAGAAGGGCAATAACATCATCCACCTGTCAGAGGATAACTGCCGATACGCAAAGGAGCAGCAGAACAAGAGGTTTGCCTGGTTTTCAGTTTGAGATGGGTTTATCTGATGTGACGTTTAACTGGTGGTGGTAGTGGTATAGGTGTCGGTACTCTTAGGTTATGAGATATAGTTTAGTCTGACGAACTTTTTTCGTCTCACCGTATGTTATAACAGGAAGTTCGCGGGCAAGTAGCGCTCAACGACAGCTCAACGTACTTCTCCAATTGTTTCACCATTCAACATCTTCGTCCATTTTTCACCCGCCCGCACATCATCACTTCTGGTGTTCATCCTGGTTTTCCATGTGCTAATACCACGTTCCTATATTTTACCTTGTTACGTTCAATTTTGAGTTAACCATATACTTTTCTGTAACTTCTCATTTTTATTTCTCTGTTTTTAATCTTCCCTGTACCTTCTCCCAGTTAATTTCCT
The DNA here is from genome assembly GCA_002259235.3 of Caenorhabditis latens. Lineage (NCBI taxonomy): Eukaryota > Metazoa > Nematoda > Chromadorea > Rhabditida > Rhabditidae > Caenorhabditis > Caenorhabditis latens. Next base: position 12,008,477 of record CM056093.1, on the reverse strand, counting down.
GTTTTGGGTATCCCGATTTCACCAAATGTTGTCCCACTGGTAGAATAATTTTACTGTACAGTGATCCTCCTATTGTGTTAATCCGCATATTTTCTCACATCTGTCAATTATTTCCAACTTTTTTGGTTTGTTCATGATTTTAGATCAATTTTACACACTCTTACAATGCGACTCTCACTGTTCTCACAATACATCTTTGTCTGTAAATTGTTGAGTTTTTATTTTCGTCGTATGTGCACTTGTAGTGTTTGGTTGCGTGTTCAGTAGTAATGCGAAAATGGTGGTGGTTTTGCGTGATCTAATCAAAGGTGTTCGCTTGTCGAGAAAATAATATATCGATGCAATTTTGTCGTTTTTCAGAGTCAGCGAGCCATGCTCAAGAACATGCGGGCACACACTCACAATGTGCAATATAGACTGTTGTCGCCCTTGGTAGGATATATTTCTGGAAATTTCGCTAATGATAACATGAATATTTTGCAGACCACAGATTACGACACTCAATCCCAATATTTCAATTCCTCACTAAATTACCCAACTTCTTCCACTGATGCTCGTTTTTTGACTGACCTCCAAGAGGAATACTCTAGCCGTAAGTTATTGAAACCTTGCTTATATTCGGTTTTAAGATTTGAACAATTCATTTTTAGTTCTTCGTCAACGCAGTCTCGCCCAGATTTCTTTCAAAAATTGTGAACCACGCGAAGAGGATCGTAGTCGACGTGCAGCAAATCGCCGACAGAAACGTTGGCGATGAATTATTTTCTAGTATTTAAGAACCATATTATATCCCTGTTGCATTCTGTTCCTCTTTCTCTTGCTTTTTCCGACATCATAGGCCATATAGATACAAACGTGTCTATTATCCGATCTTTCTGCGTGCATATTCATATGAATTCTTGAAATGTGCACGGGACTCGTTTGACAATTTTATCGAGCAGTTAACTTGGCATTTAAAATGCTTTTCGATTTGAAACTGTCTCCTACTATGCTTTTTACTTGAATCTAACTCGTTTTACTCCTCTAGTATTATGTATCTTGATTACTTAACTACTATTTTTCTTCATGTAAGTGTGCTGGTTTCAGCTATTCCTCTTTGCCTGTAACGTGTTTGTTTTATTTCTTTAAGACAACTATTTTGTATGAAAATTTTTTTATTTGAAAGTTAGTCGTTATTTCAACCTTCCTCGCTGGAGGTTTGCATGTCGTATCCTTGTTTATTACAATAATCAGCAACACATGTACAGACTGTTTTTGAACCTTTCTGTCGGCATCCTGGAGATGAAGATTCTGCACATCCACCAGAATCTTTTTGATTGAGGCCTTCTGAAAAACAAAAAGAATTGATGAGAGTGGGATTCGAACCCACGCCCCCGGAGGGACTGGTGCCTAAAACCAGCGCCTTAGACCACTCGGCCATCTCACCGATGAGACCGCACTCTCTAGTGTGCCTAGATAACAGCCAACGTCAGGGTGGGAAAGGAAAAGAAGGAGAGGACTGGTTGAGTGTGTATGTCGTGAATGGAATTCCTAGGAAGGGGAGAGAGTGTGTAGGACTTAGAGACGAAGAGATAGTGTTCTAGATCTCTTTTCTGTTCTGTTGAATTCTACGTTTCAATGCAAAATTAATTCATATTTGAAGCTCGAGATGTACCTCCCTTTCATGAACAACATGTCAGATAAGGAACTTTAGGAAGTTCTTTTTATAGTTTTCAAATAAAATCCTACATCTGAATCAAGACTTGATCAGAATCTCATACATAAACCGGAAAGTTTATTTTGGAAAAGCGAATTCATGATCATGCTTGTAGACGTGTTACCATAACATTTTGATTGTTTAGATTGACTTACCTTTAATTTTATACTCGTATTCACATCCATAGGTGCACGATTTTATCGTTGCAAACTCATTTTTAGAAAATTTATAGCAGTCATAGCAAATAATACAGTCAAATAGAACTGAAATAATACAGACAATAACTGTCAATCGGTTCATAATGGGAGAAAGAAAAGGGGTGAGGAGCAGGAAAATGAAATCAGAAACAGACGGTTACTTGACTTTAAAATGATCGAAAAAGGCCAGCGGACGACCGTGTCTTTCGTGTAACCGACACGTCAATGGCAAAAGTAAATATGGGTCAAGAAGAGAGAAAGAAGAGAATATTGACAGTTGAAGAAGAAGAAGAAGAGCTCTCAGGTTTGAAGTATGATCAAGAGATTCAACATGTGGTTAAATGAAGTGAAAAGTGTCTGTGAAAAGAAAGAGAAAAGAGGATTTGAGACAACAAAAGAAACTTTTTCAGCAGCATGACGTGGCATCATTGATTCATTTTCTGTATGTCGTTTGATTATTTGACCTCTTTTGTTTACCGTACTCTGAGTGGTACGGAAGTGAACATAAGGAATAAAGGAAAAGTAAATAGTGGAGAATGTTTTATTTCTGAAATTGAAACTTACCGGTTTATGACCCTTTAATGAAGTTTATCGAGAGTGAATGTTTCGTAATAAAACAAACTAGAGAACATTTGAAAATTCAGGGACAGTTTTAGGAGAACGGGTACATAGTCTCATTCATGACACTTATAGAATTTTGTGATCGTTTATTGGTATTTTAACATTTGTTTCTAGATGTGATGTTTTTGAAAAGAACGAAGTGTCTTCAATATATTTGCGACTACATTTCTTCCTTTCAAAACGGAAGATTACATATTTTCTTGTATATTTATTCATGAATTGTTAAAAATAAAGTTTGCGACAGGAATGTTGATTCATCGAATGTTAAGTAGCGGTTCATCGACAGAAATAAGACTACATACTGTCATGGAACTCTTGTCGTTTTGATTCCGAGATTACTCTGGAATCGCCTTCTCAGCATCAACTCTCAAATACTCAATAGATTTGTTCGTAATTGGCAATGCGGCACTTTTCTGAAATATTTGAGATGATTTTCAACAAAACAAATTGTTCAAATAACAAACAAGAATGAGTTGATGACAGTAGAGAGCTGCTTTGCTCGTTCCAATGTTTTGAATTTCAGTCATTAATTGATCGATAGTTTCACACGAAGAAATAGCAATCATATTGGATCGAAATAGAGTAACAGCTACTTTGAAGAGCCACTCGTCTCCTTCATAAATCATACAATCCCATAGACGAAGTACTGTCTGAAAACAAGAGAATATTGATAGAGATCTGGAACGTTCAGTTGATTTTACCTCCATTGGAAGACTCTCGACAAACCAGCAGACAAACCACTTTCCAACGAGCATATCCAATCCGACATCCAGTTTCTCAAGTGTAACAACGACACGTGGACAATGTTCTCGTAGTAATGAATGAAGTACATGCATATCTCTTCTCAATCCAATCATATTCTTTCCATAATAATCTTGTCTTTGGGAAACAAGATGAACTAGAAGATCGATTGCACGTGCTTCGTCATTCACAACAAGAAGAATTATTCCTGCTACAAAATTGAGTCCCTGACAGTAACCAACACTTGGAATATGTTCGGCCACTGCGAATAACGCTCGTCCCAATGTTTTTCGAGTTCTGGAATATGTCAATTATGGATATCAGCTCACGTTCTTCATACTCACTTTTCAGTTTTCAAAAACTTGTTATCAGGAAAAGTTCTTGGAAGATCAAGTTTGATTTGCTTGATAACTTCATCTGGAACTTCATGTCTCTCCCAAACTCCGTCTTTTCTCGATGGACAACTTCTCAGCCAAAGTTCTTTTCGGAATGTATGTGGAATCCCTTTTCGAACGAATCGTTGTACTGAAATCAAGAAAATTATGATAAAAGAGAAGAGACAGAACGGATAGAAGGAGATGAAAATATTTTAATATGATAATTCAAAAGTGGAACTGTTTTTTTCTTTTTTCTATATTTTCGAGATAAAGATATAAATTTGTGTCTTTAATGTTGAAATTGTCAAACTTTGATTCTATTCTTGTAATCACATAATTCCAGAAAGCCATAGAAGTTATTACGGTTATTATTCGCATCTGAAACGCAGTTTTTCATCAGGTGATAACTAATTGATAAATTGTACACTACAAGAACGACTGAATTCGCGTTTTTCAAATTACGAGACATGAGCTGAAAGTTGAAAGATTTGGATCAGCCCCAGACTTTATAATGTCGAATTCTTTCAGTTCATTTTCAGATACTCACACAGATGACTATTCCTTCTCGGATTCTCCTTTTCCCATCGACATCTTCTTCTAACAACAATTGGAAGATATGCTGCATACCATGTCTCGTATTGTTTCTGACAACCACTTTCTTCTATTGGAGACCATGGACGAATGAATCCAAGATCATCAACATCACTGCAAATTAATTGTGCTACTAAATGATATATTTCTGTCTCTTTTTCTATCAAAGTGTGGGAAAATGAGAGAAGAAGAAACCAGTTGTGTGACACATTTTGATAGATGAGCGAACAGATAAAGAAGGAAAAACGCACGATTTCATTTCCCATCGCACGTGGTTTTCTTCCCTTTTGGTGATGCTTTTGTCTTTTGATCTTTCGACTGTCTCCCTATATTCTGGAGTCCCAATCAGAAGTACTCTGCTCTTTTTGAGTCTTCTCCAGTTCCTATGGTAGCAAAAAGTTTCAATTTGGAAATGAACATTACAACTCAGGAAATTCTAGGCACGAAGTAGGCGGGTATGTAGGAGTTAGCCAAGATTTTCGGGAGTTTGCTAATAGAAATGGGGGTTAGCCAAAGAATATGGCAGTTAGCCGAATCGGCAGCTAAATGGCATTAATATGGCGAACAAGAGAGTTGAATAAGAATGGATAAACTTTCGGGATCTAAGTGGCGAGTATGTGGCGGTCGGCATCTAGGTGGCACCTCTATGGCGATCTGGTGACGGCAGCTAAGTGGCACCTAAACGGCGGCTAGGTGGCAGATACGTGGCAGCTAAACGGCAAGCGTCAAGCTTCCATGGATGACCCAAAAGGTGACGATGACGCAAAATTTTATTTTATTAAGAATTTTTTCGCAATTTTTTTCAAGTATTCGTTTCTTACTTAAACACTTTATTCTTTTTCATAATTCCTTTATTGTTCAGAACGAGTACTGTATACCGATGAACGATTTAAGGAGGAATGTGAAAAGAATTAGTAGGTGAAATTAAATTGGTTTGGGATTTAACTTGGATTTAACAGAATTGACGACAGGAACTTATACGGAGAGTTCCGAATCCTGTACGATGAGGGAGAATAGCAATTTCGAAGATTTGGACCATGAAGAGTCTGATGACGATGTGATTGGCCAAGAAGAAATCGAGGACACTGATGATGATGATGGTAAGTTTTATTGTTAATAGGGCATCAGTTCAATTGAAATTTTTGCAGAATACTTCGCGGAGCCCGAAGATGTCAATGATCATAGTAACTATTCTACAGTGTTTGAAGACTCGAAATTGCTAACTACAGGAACAGGAACAAACTCACATGAAACTGTCTCAGCTCTGCCAACATGCTTTCAGTCAGAAAACGATGTAGACGGATTAGATTTTCGTCTCCGATGTTATATTAACTTTGTTTGTCAAGAAAGTTTATCTAACGACTCATTGGATAGACTAGACAACTTAATGACCGTGTTGTATGGGATTCCTCCTTGTTTCACAGTAAGAAAACAGTAGGAGAAAGATTAGGCTGAACATGTAATTTTCAGAAAAAAGACGTTATAGGAGTGATTGGTGGAATTGAGAAAGCTATCATTCGTAAAACCAGATATTATTGCAATCTGTGCGGGAGACAGAAAAATAAGAAGCGAGAAAGATGTAAAACATGTCTTGTGTGAGTTCCATTAAAAAATATACAGTATTTGAAACTATGAGAATTTCAGTTCTTCAAATAATCTCCTCGAGACGGTGACGTTCATCGAATGCCATGTTAACTATCAATTGGAGAAATTTTTGAAAAATCACGGAAAAGAAATTCTTCGGGCTCATACAAAAGTTAGAAACGGAATGGTATGAATTCTAACTATCCAACTCAGTTTCTTCATACATTGTTCAGGAATCTTTCGCCTCCAACGATATTCGGAAGTACCAAGGATACAGAAATCATATGGAGAAAGAGGAAGAATTCCGAAGAAATGAAGTAAACCTGATCTGCTCGTTTTCATCTGATGGTGCCGTATTCAAAAGACTATCAAGGTTTCGAACGAAAACACGCGAGTAAAAAATGAGTTGTTTATAGAAGAGAGGCTACACCTATCTTTCTTAATGTAGAAGGTGCTGACGTATCTTCCAAGAAAAATGGAAAAGCTTTATGTCTTATTGCACTCTCGTTCAGTGACGGAGGAATTAAGAAGAACTTGATCAATGAATCCATTCAAAGGTAATAAAATGCACATGAACAAACATGAAACTACTCATTTTTATGCAGAGTATTTGACCAATTAACGAAATTCAAATGTACGGTCAGTATCGACGATGAGATATACTCATTTCGAATAGTGATCATGAGCGTCATTTGTGACATGAAAGTAACTAACAATACAAACAATTGAAAGAACAATTCTCACAAATTATAGGAACAAGCTGCTCTAACCTCACTGCCAAACTGGCACCATGTGCAGGGATGCTCCCGGTGTCTAACTGTTGGTCACAAAAAGGCCAAAGGGAAAGTATCGTACTCCTCTTTTTATCCTTCAAGAAGAAGAACAAATGACGAAATGTTGGTGGCATCTCAGAATAAAACACTGGGATTTTCTTGTGTGAAAGGTGCAAAAAAGAGTTCGTTGTTTTTATCTATAACTGATTACAGTACCAACGATCTATCACCATGTGCCTCCTACATTAATTGATATTGATCCATTTCACATTCGTGGTGCTGGAGTATGCAAACAAATTGTTACAGGTTTCATATCAAAATTGGAAGGAAACCCAAAATGTTATTTTCAGAATTTTTGAAACCTACTCAATGGAAAAATGCGAAAATTGAACAAAATAGACTGAACTTGCTCAAAAAGACAATCGAAGACATTGTTCCTTACACTTCTGAAACCATCAAAACTCAGTCTTTCAAAAAGCTGAGTAAATACACTGGTAGAGAATTAGACAAGGTTAATTAAAACTTTTGGACGTGTGAGTAATTTTGTATTTTCAGTTGTCTGTCATTATCTCTGCATTAGTTGGAGTGACCGGGTCATGCAACTGTAACGATTTCAACGCTCTTTTCATCGGATGGTATCATTGCCTTGAGTTAATGGGGTCAGCTCTTCTCCCGGCGCCCAGCCTACGAATACTTCTAAACAAACTTTATCAACTTCATGTTCAATTAGAAAAAGACACGCTGACCATTAAATGGCATGTGAGTATATTGAAGTAATATGACTTGACTTTCAAAATTCCACTTTCAGAACTTCTACGAACACCTATTAGACCACGAAGAGAAATACGGTCATCTACACACAACGGAGATCTACGAGAGAGAACACAAGTCTCTTATGACCAGTGTACATAGTCAGACGACAAATTGTGAAAAAATCATAATTTCTAGGTAAATTGCCTTAAATTAGTTAATTAAACTCTTGTAACACGGTGCGAAGCACCGTGCCAAGTCTTCCTCTACAGTACCCCTAAGCGAGGCCACGCCTACCGGCGAGGAGGAAGCAGGGAAGAACCATCGTGTCAGTTGTGGTGTGATGGAGTAAGAGGGGACGTGAGTAAACCCTTTTCTCTTATATATTTTCTTATATATTTTCTTACATATTATATTCCTTCATCTTATTCTATTCCTTTATTTTATTCTTATATTTATTCCTATTTATATTATCTTTATAATAATCTAATATTCTTTATCTCTATACTATATCCACTACTCTCTAATAAATACTTGTAAGATAGAATAGTTGTGTTAGTCTAAGTCAGAGTTTAAAGGGTCTAAATATAACACGATAAGGGGTCGTGTTACGTGGAGGTCCCACCTCGAGAAGATACTTCTTCGAGGTACTCTTCACTTAGGTTAAGGTGTAGTAAGTAGCGTAATAGCCATGTGTAGGAGTCGCTTAGTGAGCTGTATACCTCTTAAGGGTATGCACTGCGCTGCTCATCTTTCCTTGTTTTTTGATAAAATTTTACTGCCCAAGGAAGGTGAGTTGGTGTAGAATCTTGAGCAATTCATAGGAAATTTTCTGGACCCACAAAACCGCCCAGGGCCAGCTATAAGAACAAAACGCGCATAAAATAACTCCAGGTAAACTCTCAGAGAGTCATAACTTAAGATCAGGTTATGAGAGTTTGGGCTAATAATAATAATAAGATCACAAAACGTAAGGAGACTCGATAGGCCTATCACCAACTTAAGTTCTTTATATTTAGTTCTCATAATGTAGTAGTTTAACAAAATTCGCTAGCAAACCTTTTAGATTTTTAGCATTAGAGAAACAAATACACTGGACCGTAAGTTTGAGCATGTTATTTGTATAAATTCACTTGTTGCATGTTCGTCTCTAAAATTTTCGATGAAATTGAATGATCACCGATGTGTAATGGCAGGCATCGAAATGTGATTATGCATGGTTACACTCTCACGTTACGAAGGTATACCGTAACCCATCTATTTGTATAGCACCGGTGAGCTCAAAAAGATTAATGGATTGCATCGATCAAGGAAGAGCGATTGTAAGGAAAGACAGGTGACGGTCAAATATTTGTGACACCCCAGACAGCGATTTATGGCTGACCCGGGATTAGATTACGCAGTAATCTAAGATTGTCACCTCTTATGTTTGCCAGACCCCCTGCTGTCTTTGTCGGCAATTGTATTCGTCATCCGTAAATCTTGAGAGCCCAGGAATGTCTAAGAGAAGAGGTTGTTGAGCAGCTGCTGCATACGGTAAGCCCCACCCCCCTTGGGCTGCCGGGAGGCGGAGCCTCTGCCGTCAGGAACGGATCAAGGGACCTGTGTGGACGCACACAGAAAGCATTTCAGAGATGCTATGGATCGAATTTTCTCCATTGTCCGATTTTCTTTGCATTTTTACGTTGCATGTTTTCTTTCTTTTACATGTAATGTCGCATTTAGAAAATAGTCTTGTTCCTAGGCAGTTACTCAATACTTTACTCATCTCACTTATTACTCACTATCACCACCCAACTCAAACCCCTCGTTGTTGATTATTCGTAGTATGAATCTTTGATTTACAGAAAGTCATCATTGATCGACAACGAGAACAACAAATCCAACGTGATCTACGAGCCGAACGCCGTCGTATCCAACGCCAAGAAGCCTTCGACGAACGCCGCAACATCGGAGACGAAGAAGTTGTTGAAGTTCAGCCGTTCCTCTTCCCGCCGTTCTTTCAAAACCAACTTCCCGCTCCACAAGTACCACCTCCTGCTCCACAACAACAACGTCACCAAGTTGTCCAGCGAATGGAGGAAAATCAACAACAACAACATCAAGGAGGTCGTCCTGCTCTTCGGGATGCCCCTCGCTACGATGGAAAGGATTCTTTCGCCAGCTTCATCCGAAGCCTGAATGATTTCCTCAACGCTCATCTCTATGGAGAGGAAGAAGGAAGACGGATGCTACCGTTTCTACTTACGGATTCGGCACGAGACGCTTGGGAAACCATACCTCAAGATGTCCGCGAGGGAGCCTGGAACAACCTATTGGACGCCCTTCGGGACCGAATTCATACCGAGGATCGCCAGTTAGTTGCCCGAGCCGAGTTAAGCACTCTCGTGCAAGGTGGTAGAACAGTGGAAGCTTTCTACCGTCTCTGCAAGGAAGTTGCCAACAAAGCTTACCCAGGTGAACCGATGCGACCAGCCCGTGATGCCATTCTTACAACTTGTTTCATGAACGGGTTGAAAGACGACATCCGAATTCACGTGCAGAGGAGTATGCCGCAGAACGCCGAAGCCGCTCTTCAGACCGCCAAGAGAGAGGAGGCATTGCGAAATGTCAGCAATGCAGACTCAATCACGGCAGCCATCAATAAGCTATCGGACCAAGTCGCCAGATTGGACGTCAAGCCAGCGGAAGTAAACTACATCCAAGGTGGAAACAACAATCGCGGTTACCATAACAACCATGGATATCATGGACTCCGAGGTAATAATAATAATTACCAAGGACACTATGGTTTCCAAGGCCGAGGTGGACGAGGATTCCACAATAATCATAATGGAAACCGAGGAGGAAATCGTGGAAACCGTGGCAACCGAGGATGGCAAAATCGTGGATTTCGTGGTGGACAGAGCAGAGGAGGCGGCCGAGTCAACGCGATTTTCGATCCATGCGAGACCAGCGAGGATTTCGACCGAGTTGTAAACAATGTAAGTGGAATTGGTTTAAAATCCAGCCTTTTGTTCATCGCTTGTTTGTGTGCTCTCTTCGCACCAAGCTCGTGCTGGACAAATGTTAAGCCAATGCCATTCTACGATTGTCATGCACCGTCGGGTCAAGCACTGATTATCCCTCCCAAACCAGTCGAGTGTAAAAGACAAGAGACCACCAACATCAAGAGAGGATCAGTATCCATGTCGATATTGAACCAAACGATGACAGAGCACCGGGCATTCAAGTGCAGGATTGAAGTATACTCTCAATGCGTTAACTCTGCTATTTGGATCCCAATATATAACACGTCTTTTCTCCACATGGAAGCACCCTCCGAACCAGAATGCCAGGAAGCCGTCGAAGAGAAGACATGGAGAGGACAAACTCTGCGGAAAGTCAAAAAAGGACACTATGCCTCTGATACGGAATACATGTGGCCAGCGACTGGATTCTCTGTGAATTCTTGCAACGAAGCCCGCAAAATTACGGTCGAGGAAGGATCTGTGGCACAATTGAACGATGGCACCTTGATCATGTCACTGATGTCCAATCATCAAAACAAGTGTCAAATGGAGGATGGAACATGTCAATCGTCTCAAGCTACAATGATTTGGAAAGTTGCAAAGAAGAGATCCGATTGCGAGACGATCCACATAGGATCATTTCCAGCCACCATGGGAGACAATGTTCTTATTGTCGACCATATGGAGAGCGCATTCCCTATCGATCCGGATTTCACACCATCGTCAATGAAAAGATGTTTCGACAGCAAAACATTCTCAAGTAACGGTGTTACTTTCTTCGAGTTCACTGAAGAGGAAGCTGAGACACCAGATGATGTGGAAGAATTGGCCGAAATTGAAACGACACCATCGGGAGCTGCTGGAGAACTTCTCAATTTGAAGCCACCAAAAGATGTTCGTGTCAGAAGAAATGCAGTAAATGAGTCGGAACTGGAAAAAGAAGAAATTGCTGGAGTGCCGTCGGTTGGTTCAGAATCTCACATCAATTTCATGAAGAAGAGTTACGACGGAGCTGAAAATATCAGAAGAAATCTCACTATGGCAGCAATCAACCATAAAATGCAGTACGTTTCAAACAAGATCGATCAAAACAATAGAGACAACTTCAACCGATTGGTTGACGCCATCTGCCACACACGCAATCGACAACTGAGGATATGGCGTATGTTCTTGGACTTGGATCCTCAGGCTGCGATGCGTGTGCTGCTCCATCGAGACGATATCATCGCGACATTCAAAGGACGAGATGTGGTCCAAGTCAGCCAGTGCCAAAAAGTCATCGTTCACAAAATCAAAGAAGAGAGAAGAGACGGACTATCCTGTACCTCCAAGACCGCCGCCCTTACAACCGATAACAAGGTTGTATACATTCAACCGGGATCGATCGAGGTGGACCACTCAGTGGAGACAACGGATTGCCGGTTCATCACAAACTATATCTGGCAGGATGAACACGGAAATTGGAAAGAAAGCAACCAAACAAGGAATGTCACGAAGATTGAGGAAGGTGGAATGCCGACATACGAGGCCAGACAGTTGATATTCACCGCTGGGGACATTTACGCCGGAGTGAAGGACTCTTCGTTTCCAATGATGCTGGCGATGTCCTTCGGAGCAAGTATAAGATCTCTCCAATATCAGCACCAGCAAGAGATCTTGAGATCCATGACATTTGGCTCAAAAGATGGCTCAAGAACACTCAATGGCATCGGATCTACTGGAGAATACTTGTTTAACAACACAGTTAGCATCGTCGGTGACGTCACAAGTTTCTTCACTGGTATGTATTTCATTTACGGTTGCATTGTCGTCGGAGTACTGCTAGTACTCGGAGTGATTGGATTTTTCGCCATCAAGTTCTACTTTTGCAAAAACATCATCGCAAATACACTCAAAATCAATGCAATCGAAGACGAAATCGAAGCTGACAAAATCAATGCCGTCGAAATAGAAGGACCTGTTGCGAATATCCCAAGACCAGGAAACGGAAGATATACCTTGCCACCCCTCTTCATGTACGTCCCGATTGTGATCCCACTCATTTGCTCTGCAACTGCCGCTCAAGCCTCATCGACTATACCGTATGTTCATATCACCATTGGTGATAAGGGCATATCAGCATTGTGGGATTCCGGAGCCAGCATCAGTTATGTCAGTCAGTCTACAGCAAATCATTTGGCTTATTCAGTCAAGCAAGGAACAGTTCGAAATGCCAAAACAGCTAATGGTTCGTCATTTTCATTTCTCGGAAGTTTCTGTGCCCCAGTTCGGATTGCTGATGTCATCATGGAACATGAATTTTTGGTTGCTGAAAATGGTTGCTGTCCAGGCAATGCGTTGCTTGGAGTTGATTTTATGGAGTCACTGGATCGTCGTGGAATTCGAACATCATTGAGACCAGCTGTCAGAAAACTACAAATTGGATCGACACTTATCGATTTTGTTGGACGAAACAGTAAGCCTTTTGAATTGACAAATACTGTTATGGAGATGATTAATGCGGATGATGTACGGTTGGAACCCGGACAAGAACAACTTCTCAAGATTGCCAATGGAAATGATATCGATGCTAATCAAGCTGTACTGCTCAAATCAAAACCAGAAGGTAAATTGATATTCGAAAAGACTGTTTTTCATCCATTGGAAAGCCGCGAAACAAGAATCCGAGTAAGAAATAATTCAAATCAAGTCATTAAAATACGAGCTGGTGATGTGATTGGAAGTGGAAAAGTCGTTCAGTTGAAGAATTTGTCAAAGCCAGGATTACCGGACGTGCCAGCTGAAGCGAATTGGGAAGAAAGAATCTTGGAAACAAATGGAACTAAGTTCATGGACAAGATTGATTGGACAGGATCGGAATTGAATGCTGAGATGAAAGAGTTGCTGAAGAAGATTTTCAAAAAGCGCCGTCATGCATTTTTCAACGAAGATGGTGATATTGGTCTTTTCAAAGGAGGAATCGAGCACTCAATTGTAATCAGAAAGGATTTGCCTTTTCCCAAATCAAGGACATATCGTGTAGCACTTGGCACTCAAGATGAAGTCGAAAAACAAGTTCAAGAGATGATGTTGCTGGACATTATCGAGGAATCAACATCTACATTCATCAGTCCAATTGTCTTAGTGCGGAAGAAAGATGGTACGTATAGATTTACTACTGATTTTCGTCTGCTGAATGCTGTGACAGTGAAACAGAACTATCAAATTCCACTTATCTCCGATATTGTGGATTTGGCTAGTGATGGGACATTTTTCACAAATTTGGATCTTATCCAAGGATTTTTTCAAATACCGCTAAGAAAAGAAGATCGACCACTTACTGCGTTTGCTACCCCGACTGGAACTTATCAATACAAGAGAATGCCGATGGGATTGTGTGGTGCTCCTCACACTTTCCAGACAGCTGTTCGACAATTGCAAAAGAAAACGAAGGCCAAGTTATTTTGCTATTTGGATGATTTACTCATCGTTTCGAATTCGCTGGAACAACATATGAAAGATATTGAAGAAGTTCTGCAGAATATTGCTGAAATTGGTTTCAAAGTCAAAATCGAAAAGTGCAAGTTTGCTCAACCAGAAGTTACATTCTTGGGATTGCTCGTCGGAAGAAATGGAGTCAAACCGAATCCAGCTAAAGTGAAATCAATCAAGGAGTTTCCTGTACCAAAAACACCAACTGGAGTCAGAGCATTTCTCGGTATGACTAATTATTTTCGGAAATTTATCAGACAATTCGCTGAATTGGCTGCACCATTGCACGACCTTACGAAAAAAGATCAACCATTCGTTTGGGAAGAAAAGCATCAAGAGTCATTCGATCAATTGAAAGCTGCATTATGCTGTACTCCCGTTCTACAAGCACCAAGAGCTGGTTTTCCCTTTGTTATCGAGTCAGATGCAAGTTCGATCGCTGTAGGAGCTTTGCTTTTACAAATGGGAGAAGATGGAGAACTACATGCAATTGCATACGATAGCCGGAAGCTGACAACTACTGAAAGGAAGTATCCACCTATTGAAACTGAAGCACTTGCCCTTGCATTCGCCGTCAAAGCTTTTCGAACCTATATTCTTGGATCATCTGTCACCGCCATCGTGGATCATCGACCTTTAACCAGTCTTATGCATAGAAGAGATCTCATAGGAAGACTGGCAAAATATCAAATAATTCTTCAAGAAATGGATCTCACGATTATATACCGTCCTGGAAAACTCAATAGCGTGTGTGATGCATTATCTCGGTATATTGGAAACGAAGTCAAAGAATGCAGAGAAAAGCCGAATAAGAAGTCTGAAGAAGTCCACAATGTGGAAGATACCAGTGAGTCTATCGACCAAAGTATTATCAAAAAGATTCAAGAAGAAACACCATGGATTGCTGAAATTTCGAAGAAGCTGGAGCAGATGGATCTGAATTCGTTGGAACGTTACCGAAAGGAAGATGGAGTCGTCTATGTCAAGAATCAGAAAGGAGATATGGTAATTTTGGTACCAAGAGAAAAAGATGTCATTAGCGATATTATGAAGAGATTCCATCAAACTGCTCATTTGGGAGCCCATCTGGGAGCTGAAAAGACAGAAGCATCTATCGGAAGAAGATTTTACTGGAACAACATCACCAGGGACATCAGGAATTTCGTTAGAAAATGCGAAGCTTGTCAGAGAAGAAAAATCAATCCGCATGCAGAAACAAAAGAGCCGATGGGACATTTGGAGTTACTTGGAAGACCGTGGGAACGAGTTCATGCTGATATTTGCGGACCATGGCCAGTTACCAAAGATGGAAATCGGTATGTCTTTACAATCAAAGATGATTTCACCAAGTACACCCTTGCGATTCCAATCGAAAAACAAGATGCTGCTACAATGGCAAAAATTTTCGTGGAAACGATTGTTCTGAAGTTTGGAGCGCCGAAAATTTTGTTGACGGATAATGGAACTAACTTCAAGTCGGATTTGTTCGAAGAGATGCTGAGAACAATGAAGATTCAACACAATCTAACGGCCCCATACCACAAATCTGCAAACGGAACCGTCGAGCGAGTTCATCGAACAATCGAGGAAGTTCTTTCATCCTTTGTCAATTCGACTCAAACGGATTGGGACCAGAAGTTGCCATTCGTCATGTTTGCTATCAATTCTGCCCCACATGCCATCACTAAATGCAGTCCACATCAAGCTTTGTTTGGACATGAGTTGCCGACCCCTGAAGATGTGAACCTTGGGATTCCTCTACCATCTTACTTGGATGTGGAAGATTTTCAAGGTCAACTGAGAGCACATCTGAAGGATCTTCATGCAGGAATCAAGGAGAAGCTGAAAATTCATCAAAAGAAAGCTGAGGAACAATACGACAGGACTCATCGGATTGCTGAGAGGAAGATCGAAATTGGAGACAAGATTTTCGTGAGGAGAAATGAACCAAAGAACAAGTTGGCACCAAGATTACATGGACCATTCCATGTTGTCGAAGTGTCACAGTTCAATGTTTCATATCAAGATGGAAAGAAGAAGAAGACTGCCAACAAGAACGATGTTAGATTAGCTGAATCGATGGAGGATGATGCGACAACGACGAGTGATATGGATCAGATGGAAGCTGCACCGATGGACGAGGATTCGATGAAGAAAAATGTTAGTGATGCGCCAACGAAGGAAATGAAGGATTCGAGGAAGGAAGACGTTATGGAGCCGACAAAGGAGAATTCGAATGATATGGATGCAAAATCGATGAAGAAGGTATCGTGGAAGAAAGCTGACTCGAAGCACAAGGACAAGCCGATGTCAATGAAAGAAAGCCGCGCCAAGCAGAATGACGTCGAAGCAGTACGCAGATCGGAGCGTCTCAGAGCAAAGAGGATGTGATTCGGATGAGTTTTTCATGTTTTTATTCATTTATTGATTAAATTGTTCTCTCTTATTTTTTTTGTAATTTCTCTATCTCTCTATTTGTATTATTATTATTATTATTATTATTCTTTTTATCTATTTCCTCTCTTTTAATATATCGATTTTTATGTATCTCCTGATCTACTCCCTCTCCTTACTTAATTAATCGTTAATCAGCCCTTTTCAGAGGTAGTCTACGTTTTCTTAACTTTTCCCCAACTCAAAATTTCTTGATCTCACTCACAGAACCGAAAACTCCCTCATCACACCAACCCACAAACACCCAACACCAAATCAAGTCAACTCCCAACCCAATCAAGTCAACTCCCTACCCATTCATGTCAACCTCAAGTCACTAAGAATTATGCCAACTCATCTAAGGAAATCAGATATATCAAGAAGAAGAATTCAAGTCTACAGAAGGACGATCGAGGGCGCTCGTCTTAGGGAAGGGGGGATGTAACACGGTGCGAAGCACCGTGCCAAGTCTTCCTCTACAGTACCCCTAAGCGAGGCCACGCCTACCGGCGAGGAGGAAGCAGGGAAGAACCATCGTGTCAGTTGTGGTGTGATGGAGTAAGAGGGGACGTGAGTAAACCCTTTTCTCTTATATATTTTCTTATATATTTTCTTACATATTATATTCCTTCATCTTATTCTATTCCTTTATTTTATTCTTATATTTATTCCTATTTATATTATCTTTATAATAATCTAATATTCTTTATCTCTATACTATATCCACTACTCTCTAATAGTAATGTTCGAACAGGGATTTGTAAACTACTAATTTATTATTGCAAGTGTAGTTACATTAAGAGGCGTGCGGGGGATAAAGGGAGACAAAAGGTTAAACGTGGGATAATGGACGTCTCCTCAAAAGACTGCCCGGATTGAGCTTTTCGGCTCCTTATATAGGGAAAGCGAGAGAGTGAGAGAGATTAGAGAAAAAGAGCTTGGCGCCATGGTGAACGGTTTGGCGGGTGATGAGGAAGTTGGCGGTGGCGGCGAAATGGTGGAGGAGAGAGAGAGTGAGTGTCGGCGAGGAGACGCGAGGCGACGAGACGACGAAACTTTGCAGGTCTAATCGAGCGATTATTTAGTGATTTGAGGGATCGTTCGTTGGTGTGCTCCTTGATGGGAATGGGTTGCACACATTTGATAGAGTTGTAACTAACGGATCAGCTTGATACGTTACACCTCCCCCCATCATCTGAAGAATTGTCGTCCCTGACAAGTCAAATGTGTGCGTGTGAGCATTTTTGACGAATTTTCTTCCTTGATGACTTGATAGATCCTGGAGTAGACTCTCCGTTAGTACTGACTGACTTGATGACTCCTCCTTGACGTCTCCGTGATCTCCTTCCAATCCTCTCCATCCAATTCAGTCCATCTCCTTATTCTTCATCATCCTCCTTCTCCTTCTTCCATCTTCTTCTTTTTCCTTCTTCTTCTTCTTCCTTCCTCTGGCTCTACTCTTAGCTCTCTCACTAGATACGGGTAATTGGGTGGGGAAACAGTGGGTGAGTTAACAAGATCACTTAAAGTGTAAACAGGCATAGGACTTACAGGGTTGATACAACATAGTGGGGTGCTTAAGAAAATCTTCCTTAGAGAGGGACTGTGTGTGGGTAAGTAAAACAAAAACAGGATTTGGGTCAGTAAAAACAAAGATGTGCAGGACGTGGCCTAACATAGAAAACAGTTACGAAAATTATAGATGGGTCGGGGAAATGCTTAAGAAAAACAAACTACGGGGATCCTGGCTGACGTGGAGTTGTTGCATCCTGAAGCGGCTTACTGTGCTTGACTCGACCGTCTTTTCCATCCTTGCGATGAACGTCTTGGTCTCAAGTTATACAAATGTCCTCCTGGCGATGATGACTGAATGTCTTGTATTGACTGCTGTTGTTGCTCCACAACATCTCCTTGTACTGGATGCTGTTGTTCCGAGTGTGCTTGATGATCGACTTCCTGAGAATCATCTGATTCATCCTGATTGAAATCCACGTCAGTTCCTCTTTCGAAGTACTTGTCCAGAATCTGTGGCGCAGAGGTTCGGATAGCCGAGAACAATGTCTCCATGACTTCTTCTGTGTCGTCGTCCAGTAAAAGTTCATCTACTACTTCCATCCATTCTGGTACTTTGTCCAACGGCTTGCCCTTTCCAACTTCTTTCATGGTTGATTGACACAAGAACGAGACGAGTCCGTGAATGACTTTGGTTGTTGTTTCTTTGTAAGCTGAAAACTTATAATCATTATTTACAACAGTAGCCACTAGTTGAGCTCTGGTCAAGCTGTTTAGGCTCTTTCCAGTACGGCCGAATAACGGTGGTTCTCCTTCTTCAGAGGCTTCTGAACCGGCAATACCGTCGAAATCGGTTTCTCCGAGAATTTCTTCTCGTACTTCGTTCCACTGCAGCTCGGCATACCGTCCGTTCTGTAGACACTGGTACGTGTGTTGGAAATTTGCATGTAGCAGGAAATGAGTAGTGTCGTCACAAAGTGTCCGGGCGAGTTTATCCACTACTTCTTGCTGAATGTCCGACTCCTTACTCCAAAGTGTGAAATTTCTTACGACGCGATCGACTCTGGTGAAAATGTTTCCGAGAGACTCGTTCTCTTGTCGTCTACACCGGTCTAAGAATGCCTTGTATTTCATGAACCACTTGTCCCGTATGACGTATTCAATCTCATCAACTGTCGAGTTTTCGTCCTCTTCTAACACTTCCTTCGCAATATCACGAGTTTCTCCTCCAAGGAACGTCATGTACAACTTTCGTTTCTCCTCTTCGGTAACAGATCTGCTCAAATTCTCGACACGTCCCTTGAACTCTCGCACCAGCCTAGAAAAATCTGCTCCTGAAACAATATCACTGTACATCTGAATTGGATTGCGATTCTGTAACGCGAGCATCTCAAGAGTTACTTCTTCAAAAGAAGCAACAGCCTCTTCACTGGAATAATACGGAGACTTAGGCGTTGGTGGACTGTCTTCCCAATCTCTGTTATACCAATCATGAGATTCTGTACTAGCAGGTACAATAGGGGAAGGTGACGTGGGGAGCCCACTCCCATGGGCCCTCTCCCGCGGAGGCGAGCGCCGAAGCGCGAGCCCCGCTGGGCGGGAGGAGCTCTGGGAGTGTTCTTCGGCTGCCACAACTTCGCCTTCGTTGCTTGCCATTTACGAACTGCCTGAAATAATGACGAGTTGATCCAAAAAGAGATGAGAATTTGCGTAAACAGCTGAGATTTGTACGATTTGTTTTGTTTTTATGCCAAAAATAGTGGAGTTTCGACTTCTTTCGCAAGACATTTTGTCCGCAAACTTGAATTTTTACACTGAAAAACGACGAAAAACTGGTGAAAACCGATAAGAATCGTGAAATAATCTTCAGAAATCCTAAAAATCCAGTTCGAGAAGTTTCTTCCTTGCACACAGGAAACGACTGTGACCGTAGTTGTTCGTTGCGAGAGTCGCTGATGGCAATACCAGATGTTCCTTTAAATTATGACCGTAACCTGTCTTTCGTTGCGAGACCCGAATGAACGTTTTCTCGATGCGTCTTTCAATTGACCGTACTCGAAACGTGATTTTGTGAACCGAGAGTATTCGCCAAGTGTTTGAGAACCTGAACAATATTAACCGGGAGAGAACTGCTGAAAATTGCCTTTTGTGAACTGAATGACTGTCTTTTTCAGGTGTATTCTTCAATTTTCCAGTGTTTCTTTGTCGAGTGAGACAAAACCAACTAACTAACTGTGAACTAACGACTGATCGTTGTTCATCGAGACTCTGATAACTGTCTTACGTATTCCTTGACCACTTTCTTCTTGCTTTCTGACTTCTCTGACTGATGTAGTTGTACCGAGAGTCTTCTGACATCTTGTTCCGTGACGACTTGCACCGAAAAGTTTGAGGAAACTTCACATAGTTGCTGTTGACTTTTCTTGTTATTATCCTCCAACGAAAGTGACTTCATGCTGTCTTCTGAACATCTTGCTCTTTCGACTGTGTTGTCTGGTTCTTGCTTCTTTGAGTCACATGGCGGTGAATCTTGGTCGTTGTTCAAGTTAATGCACTCAAGCTAGTTGTGAAAACATCTTCGAAACCGAAACTGTTTTAGTGACACGTGCTGAAACAAATAGTTTGTCACAAGAGCAACTGACCGTCGCCTCTGCTTGTCTTCGTTGGATGTTCATCGAAACTATCCCAACGGCTGAGTGAAACCATCGACTATTGATTGCTTCCTCTTCGCGATGTCTCTGAACTCCGAATCCAGTGTCTTCTTACTTCAATTCATTGCTGCAACATCTTATCAGTTTGACTTTGTCCTTGTTTGATCTCTCCGACCTTTCAGATACGTCTACTTTCTACCATCAAGACCGTATAAATACTGACTTTCTAGCATCTTGTAAGAGACTGAAACACGTGTTCATTGGTGCTTTGACTCAACCTGAATCTTCAGCTGAACATCTCTTCAATGTCTTCCGACTATGAACTGATTTGTTTCCTTTTGAGCTTGTTCTTCGACTGTTTCCCGACTTTTGACTTCTGCTACTGCTGAACAAGAGCGTGTACGACCGATGTACGATGTTGACTTCTTGAGCATCGTTGACTTATGACTGATGTATCCTGACATAACGAGTCTTCGTTGCAAAATATTGCCATCTGACATCTTTCTTCACCTGTTTTGTGATAAAACGGATTAGTATTTGTACTTTGTACTGCGTTATTAGTTTGACTAAAATTCTGAATCATTAGTACAGCTGAGTTCTGAACTGCTGCTGGATGTTGTACATTGTCTTGATACCATGACTGAAGTTTGGGACATTGATATCTTCTTGTCTATCTTGACTCCTCTTGTTTCTTCTGAAATCTTTCTTGATTATCACTCTGCGAACTTGTTGGATCCTCTGGTTGTGAATGTGTTGAAAGAATCTTACTTCTTTGGCAAAACTAGAGTGCGAATGTGTTACAAGACTAGAACAATGGTACATTGACTTGAAGTACTGGTGATTATTAGTAAGTTTGAAAAGCTATGATTAATTACTAGATAAAACTTTGAATTAGTACTTGATGTTGATAAAACTACAAGATTTTGATGACTGGCTGTCCATTGTGATGACGAGCGGCTTGTCCCTTCTTGCGAACTTGTTGTGAACCTGAGCGAAACGAATCTGCTGCTTTCGTGAGTCTTCCTCCGAACATTGTTGATGTTGATGCTTCTGTCTTCACCACGAAGTGAGATCTGTTGAAACTCTTTCATGTTAAGAGAAACCTGTTACAACTAGAAACACTTGAAGAAAGCTGACTGATGTTTAAGACTAGACAAGTGTTTTAGAACTTATGATAACCCATGAAAGACTATGAATGTTGACATTAACAATTTTCTAACAATCGGTTTGACTAGTTGCATTGACTATACACTGAAATTCGGCTGATCAAACTTGTACTTGTATGCCTTCTACTGGAAACCGTTGACTTCAGTTGACTTCGTCCACTTCTCGTCGTGCTTCATCCACTTCAGCTGACTTAAATCATTTGTCGTTGAGCTTTGTTTACTTTCCTTGACTGGTTGTAGTTGATCTTTGTCTCTTACGTTGACTACTAACCGTTGAGCTTCGTCTACTTTATGGACTTCCACTACGTGTTGTTGATCTTCTTCTACTTCTGTTGTCTATTTGTCGTTGACATTCTTCTTCTTCTCGTTGACCCGAGTAGCTGATATTCTAGTTTCGACGTTGTTCCGTAGATAAGGAAATGACTGACATCTCGACATAACTCACTGGTTCTTCTGCTCTTCGTCATGACTTCTTGTTAGGACTTCTGAACACTGAACACTGAAATTATGTTTTACCTTGCTAGTGGCCACTCTTGAACATAAAACGAGTTCATTACAAGTTTCGATAAACTTCATCTGCTTGATAGTGGATCCGTATTCTTTCATCAACGTCTGAACTTGTTGTTGCCAACAATCATCTGTCTTTGTTGATACATGTCTTAGTTGGTCTGACTTTGACTTGCGTACTCGTCTTTGTCTTCTGAAATCAGATATCCAAACAGTTAACACTTACTGATGTTTGTCTACTTGATGACATGTTCTGCTGAACTTGTTGAACGTCTTCGACTACTGACTTGACTGTGTTGCTTCTCTTTCATCTGACTTTTCTTGATGTTCTTACACATTGACAACTTGAGAACAAACATGACAACTGATGCTGACAGAACGCCACTGAACTTCACCAAAAACGAAATGACTCGAAGTAATCATTTGCTGCCTATGGCCGACTTCCAGTTCGAATACTTGACCTGTGTTGATCTGTATTGACTCTGCTTTTGCTGCAACACGATAAAGATTCGGCTTGCTCGCATTTGATAATGTTGGATCTGCTCCCACTTTCACTGGCTTCTGATGAATGTCCATCTTGAGATATCGCTTCTCCTTCTTCTCTCGACTTCTTCTCTTCTTGTCTGAAAGTTGTTGCTTATCTACCTTTACTTGTTGACTAGTTGCTTCTGCTTGCAAAACTTGCTTGACTTGTTGACTGACGTCGCTCGTCCTGAACTACTTCGCTTCAAGAAAGTAAACTTTTGTTTCTGAACCTCTGTAACAATCTGAACGAAAATTTTCAAACATCAGCATCGACTATTCTGTTTCGAAGTGAACTGCTCGTAAACTTTCCTTGCGAAACTGCTAGATTGTACTGAATGCTTCTGAACTTCTCGTTGTTTTGCATACGTATTCACACATACTGACTTCGTCCTGACTCTCTGTGATCTTCCGTTGAACAATGATGCCTTCTGTGATGTCCTTGCTTCTGATTACACTTGTTCTGCTTGTCTTCTTCTTTGAGTAGCATACTGATGCACGTGTTACCAACGTCTTCTGTCTTTGCTTGCTCGTCGAGTTGTCCTAACTTGCTTCTACCTTCTTCGTACACTTGACTTCAACCTGAATGTAAACTGAACTCTGAAAATTGTGTTTAAATGTGATAACCTCACGACCTTAATCGTTAGATTACAACTGGTTTATGATTCAAAGTTTGATACACTCAACGTTTCAGGTATTATGCGGAGGCGAACGCCGAGGCGTGGGTCCCACTGGGCAGAATCCGTCAACAAGAGTTTTACCTGTAGTTTATCCTCGCTTGTTCTTTCCTTGATACTCAGTTTCCTCGTTGCTGATTTCACTTTTCTTCTTGTTCTGAACTTCCGACGACTTCACTCTTCGTCTTTCTTCACCTGTCTTGCCTTGACTTGACTTCTTCTGCTGGAATTGCTCTGACTTTGACCGTCTTCTTCTTGTTCACGTCTTTGTTGTTCGCTTGATCTGATGTTGTTTCTGTACCAGCTGTTCTTCGCTTTCGAATTGCCGCTCCACAAGCGGGCAACGCAGAGCCGTGGACTCCGACTTCTTGTTGATTCGAGTATAAACTCGGTGGCCACTAATCAACACTGACTTTCGTCTTTGCCATGTCGTCATCGGACTTTGCCGGATACTCGTAAAACTCCCGTGATCCTTCGTTTGATCGCAAACGCTTCCGTCATGGTTGTGTGACTTTCACGCCCAGGAGCCGACACCGCGAGATATAAATCTCGGCTTCCTATCGACGGTTTGGAGATGTTGATTCCAAATGATCAGCTGCCGTACCTGATCCCGCCGCTGGGCTTCCAGGGAAATTCCACGATTCCGCTGCGCCATGCCCAGGTTCTGATATAACCTCAGCTATACCGAGAACCGCTTCGCCATTTGTTTCTGTTGGGAAGCCCGTTGTCACGATTTGTTGTTGTTGCTCACTGCGTCTTGACCAAAATCACGTCATCTTCTCCTCTGCAGGTCTTGCTGGTTGTTGTTCTTCAACGAAACTTTGCTGCTTGCGCCGATCGATCCCTTCTGCTGCTCTTAACTGTTCGGCTTTCGCCATTACGAGAAAGGTTGTTTTGGAGAGTAGGCTACGAATGTACTGTTCTAATCAGACAATAAAAATGTTAAACCGAAGGGCGGAGGCGAGTGCCGAAGCACGGGCCCCACTGGGCACTTGGGAGAAACACTTTTCTACTTTATACCTGTATGTCGTCGCGACATTCCTCCTCGACTCCGACCGATGCGCACTCTTGACTGTCTTGCTGACGATTCCTTTCCTCTCGTCCGAACACATGACGTTGTTGCTGACACAACACGACGCCACTTCGACACAATACAACCACGATTTGAACTTAACAGTTCGCTGAAAACGAGAAACCTCCGCCGGCTTGCGCCGAGCTGAGGGGAGATAACGAAAGAAACAAATAACGGCTAATTCACGAAAATGTTCTTCCGGACAGGGAAGTCTAGGCAATCCGCACTATATTCCCTCCGTCCGAAAGAGAAGAAAAAGCGGAAAGATACGTGACAACCCGGAGTGAAAATTCCCGCTTAAACTTAACAAACGAAACGGAGCTTTTGTCCCGTTTAAACTATGAAACCCAACCCCTTACCTACAAAACCTAGCGCTGACACTAATGTTTTAAAAGATTGCGCACTCTAATAAAACGGAAAGACACTAGGGGTAACTACAAATGCTAAGGTTTATGTTACCTATAAGCGCAATAAACTAGAGAAAACCCCTGCCGAAAGGATCTTATTTGGCCTAAGGAGGAAAATGTTGACAAAAATGCGAACAAGTACCTACGCTTAGACTACACTCGCTGCTACCAGTAATGTTCGAACAGGGATTTGTAAACTACTAATTTATTATTGCAAGTGTAGTTACATTAAGAGGCGTGCGGGGGATAAAGGGAGACAAAAGGTTAAACGTGGGATAATGGACGTCTCCTCAAAAGACTGCCCGGATTGAGCTTTTCGGCTCCTTATATAGGGAAAGCGAGAGAGTGAGAGAGATTAGAGAAAAAGAGCTTGGCGCCATGGTGAACGGTTTGGCGGGTGATGAGGAAGTTGGCGGTGGCGGCGAAATGGTGGAGGAGAGAGAGAGTGAGTGTCGGCGAGGAGACGCGAGGCGACGAGACGACGAAACTTTGCAGGTCTAATCGAGCGATTATTTAGTGATTTGAGGGATCGTTCGTTGGTGTGCTCCTTGATGGGAATGGGTTGCACACATTTGATAGAGTTGTAACTAACGGATCAGCTTGATACGTTACATAATAAATACTTGTAAGATAGAATAGTTGTGTTAGTCTAAGTCAGAGTTTAAAGGGTCTAAATATAACACGATAAGGGGTCGTGTTACGCTCTCCACTCCCTCTGTTTCCAGATACGCAACCGGGAAAATTATGAAGGAGAGTCTCCTTCTTTCAAAGTCAAACTTCACGGAAGGAACTGGAGATATAATATCACGAAGCATGAAACCAGAAAAAGAGGTGTCTTCTGAACGTTTGAAAAAAGAAACCAACTTCATGGGTATTCTGGAACTCAGTGAACATCATCGAAAGTTGATTTCAAACTTAGATGAACCTTCCATCAACTCATTCATGTAAGTTGTAGTTTACTGGGTCTTTAAGAGCATTTAACTATTTCAGGCGGAGAATCCACGTGACAACTGAAATCGGGGATTTCGTATTTTCGTCGGAAAATTATTGGAAAAAAACAAACTCTTCGTCATCATTAGTTACATTTGTGGATCCATGTACCGGGAGTTTCAAATTTGGGCAAATCGAAGTTATTTTCAACAAGATGAATAGTACATTCATAATTGCTAAAGAATTTGTACTGGAGCCCCTTGTTTTAACTTTAAATTCTTGGTCCAATCACAATATATCCCCTATCGCGGAACAAGTTCTCAACTGTTGTCTAGCATTTCCCACCACTCTAGGTAAAATTGTTCGTGAAGAGTATTCTATTGTACCTATTGGTTCCCTTCTTTGCCCAGCCATTATTCTCACATTCGATGGTGTTAAGTATGTTAAAATTTCTTTGGCATAATCACATTTCCCGTCTAAGTTGCTTTGTATTGTATCCGAAAGGATTCTGCTTTCCCTACCTGTCTCATCCACCATCGCAGTTTTCAACTACGGTTTCAGATGGAAAATCATTCAATGAACTCTACTCGCATTTCCAATACTCATCTTTTGAAGGAAGAAATTATTAATACGAATGGTGAGTAATACTTTATGTCCCACAGCTCAATATTAATCTCAATTCAGTTTCCTCCGTATCTAGTAACTACGAGCCTCACACATCTGCTCAATTGTCTCCTCGTCTCCCACTACAAGCTTTCGGACCTACCTCTTCGCTTGTTTTCAATGGATCAGATGGAAGTGCACAAAACCAACAAAATCAAACTTTCAGTAAGTTGAATAGTGCAATACAACCTGTTCTGAGTATCAAATTTTCCAGAGGACCTCGAGAAATCAGTAAGAAACTATGAACTAGACATCTACAAAGCTGGTCAAGCAGTTCACAACGGATACGCTCGCTCAGACCCTACTGTTCATCTTGAAGTTGCCGCATTTGTTGATAAGTATGCAGGCAAAATTCACTCTTCCAAACTCCCACCACCAGAGCCTATCCTGGACCCACACTATCTCTACATTATGACACATGGTTATGGCGTAGTAGTAAGTTATTGTGTCTCAAAAATAGGGAATCTGGTGTTTTCAGAGCCAGCTTGCATTGGCCGCCTCTCACAAGCGAACACCAAAAACCGATGCGGAATCTATGGAATTGGGAAACATCACCGGGGCACTCTGTAACATCGCTTCCGATACTAACTTTCATTATCCGAATGAAGATCCATTCAGTGGAGAAAAAATTGAATTTCGGGTAGAAATGCCTAGAAAATTGAATTTTCCTGCTCATGTTGTCATCAAGAAGCTTCTGTTCACTTTCCTTGGACGATCTTGCCTTCATCCAACCGACATTCAATCTGTTACTTGGTATCTTCCTGAGGATGCCGCCGTACCCCGATCTCAAAATCCTGTACCATTCCCTAGATCTCTCTATGATAATCTTCAAAGTGAGTAAAACTTTGAGAACAAGTAGATGTATATATACATTAATTTACAGATCTCTTGCTCCAATTCTTCAGACTGGATGAAGATCTTTTGTCAAGAGGAACATATGACAACGAGTCATGCAAGAATCTGCGTTGTCTTCAGGGGCTAAGTGATGAAAATGCTCGTCGTTCACGATATATGGCGCTTCACAAAGCAAGAGCTACTTTTCTATTCACGACATTCCATTATCAATTCAAGTCTGCCATGTGAGTTTTCACATATCTTTTTCTATATTAACCCAACAATGACTGTGTTTTTCAGGGCCGACTTGAAACGCTCTACATATATTCCACCTCCGATGGGACAAAAGTACGGAGTTTTCAAGCTTAAACCGGTATTCAAACAATTTTCTATACTCCATTAATTCGAAAACTATTCAGCACCTCAAGAGACAACGGATTTCTGATGATATGATACCAGAAGAATAACACCACCGTCCTCATCCCAATCTTATAAATTTCACTACTTCCGGAAATTCTTCTACATTCTTATTGTTATTATCACTGGTTTTTTTGTTGGTTTTCTTTTCAATTGTTAATAAATTATCGATTTTCTACAATTTCACTGGTCATGACACTTTTCGGCAAGTTGATGGCTAGTAAACGGCAGTAAGACGGCACCTATGTGGCAAATTTCCCCTCTCTCATCAAGCCTCCAAAATGGCTATTAGCCGTTTGAAACGGCAGTTAGCCATCGAAAACGGCAGTTAGCCGAGCAAAAAAAACCGGATGCCATATACATATGGCAGCCGGATTTTTTTGCTCGGCTAACTGCCGTTTTCGATGGCTAACAAGCCGAAAATTACCTGAGAAGTGAGAGAACCATCCGAAACAATATTTAGTGAGAGAACGCGACCAAAAACTTTCGAGACCGGAAGCTTTCTGGTCGGATCACTCAACAAGATTGAGCTCTCTTGAGCCTTTGCAAAAGATCAAAAATTATAAGATCAGTGTGCAGAACATTCATTATTGCTAGGCTCAAAAGTTCTACTCGCGTTTCTTGCAGATCCTACTCAGAAGTGATTTTCAGAACAACGATAAAAAGAGGAACTGGGAATAAGATTACAGTATAATTACACAGGAAACTTTAGATGTAACTGGTAACCAAAAGTTTCAGTTTTTTTTAATTTCAGAAGAAAGTCTGAATGATTTTAGTTCTTTCCAAACTCTATCCGATTCTAAAAGACGGGTTACTGTATTTTGAGATCACTAAAATAAAAAGTATCAACATTCCAGAATAACTAACCTCTTGAAGTCAATTGACTTGTGTCTATGGTTATGAGTTGGATAGAAATTGAATACATACATACTTCTTCTGCTTCGACTTGTTCCTGTCTGGTCTTCGACAGAGACTGATTCAACTAAATGATAAACCCGCTGTTTATATCTCTCTCATTTCTCTCTGCGTCTCTTCTATTTTTCTCTTTAAAACATACCTTCCGGGCGGACCGGTGAAATGCCATGCGGTCATTTGTGGGCAAGTTGAAATATGAAATGATTTCTCCCTTTGCCAACGGGCTTTTCTCTTCAATAAAAAGTTTTTTCTCGCTTCCAATGACCTCTCTTCTCTCTAAACGCTATCTCTATTTTATAACAATGAGACAGTTGATCAAATAGGTGGGAACTATTGGAGACAGAGTAGACGCAGGCGGCTGGAACTGCTCTTCAAACGAAATCAAATGTCATGAATGTCTGTGAGTTTTTTTGTGAAATCGATTGAAATGTTTTAATGATAAATTGTTTATTTTGAGTTGTTTGTATTCAGAATAATGTGCATACATTCACATTTCCAACTAGCATCTTCAGAATGTTAACGCATTATATCGAGAAAGTTGGAAGTATAAATGCAATACAGAACAAGTCAAGAAAAACACACCGAAGAAACTCCGAACACTAAGGAACGAATAGCTTTCAAACAAAAAAAAGAACTAATTGGAATGAGATACAAGAAGTTAATTTGAAAGGGGCAAAATACATGACTCACAATAATCAGAGTTTCACTGTAGGTCAAATCGTATAAACGTGTACCGGTGATAGATCTGATCGAGGTTTGGAAATGAGAAGAGATTTAGAAGAGGGAAAGGGAATAGACTATAATATAACAACGAAACACTTCATACTACAGAAAGAGAAAATTCAACAAAATTGAACGAAATGCACGTAGAAAGAGATGATGATGATGGTTTGATAGGGGGAAACAAAGAGGTATTTTATACATGTTAGTTGAAAATACCCACGAGACCGAAGTTTTTGAAATAAAGGAAAGAAAACATGATTTCACAGTGAAAGATTGGCTAGTTTCATAACCGGTTCAATACGTTTAGGATGGGATCGAGAGTTGTTGTAATAGATTTCATTGATGTTGAGGACGCATAGCAGATTCAGGAAGGAGACGTCGCATCATTTCAGCGCCAGCAGCTCCTTGTCCAGCGGCCATCGCATGCTGCATCATCTGGAGAGGATTTTGACCTTGATGTTGTAGTTGAGCAGCTTGCACTTGAGCCAATAATGCAGGATTCATCATCATTTGTTGTAACAATATGAGATGTTGTTGCTGTTGTTGTTGTTGGATTTCCAGAGGTATTTGCTGAAATTAGAAACTATTAAATCTGTCTTCCGTTGACTTCCACTTACTTGTTGAGCAGCTGCAGCTTGGGCGGCAGCTTGAGCTTCACGAGCTGCTTGAGCCTCACGAGCTGCTTGTGCCTCGCGAGCAGCTTGTTCACGAGCTTCGCGTTCACGAGCTTCGCGTTCGCGAGCTTCACGCTCCCGAACCTCTCGTTCTTTTCTTTCTCGCTCTTGTTGTTCACGTTGAGCTTGAATCTGAGTTTGCTGCTGCTGCTGATGTTGAAATACTTCCAACATTCGCTGAATATCCTGCGGACCTAAGGATTGACCATTACCAGTTATCAATTGTGCCATCATATTCATCATTTGTGGATGCATTTGTGGATGCATAGCAGCCGCCGCTTGTTGCTGTTGTTGTTGTTGAAGAGCTTGCTGAGCTTGTTGAGCTTGAAGACGTTCTCTTTCTCGCTCACGCTGTTCCCGTTGCTCACGTTCTCTTTGCTGTTGAGCATTCCTCTGTTGTTCAGCGACATATTTCTGATGATGTTGTTGAGCCATTTCTTGTTGCATTCTCATCATCTAAAAGAAAATAGTAACAATAAGGAACAATGACACTGTGATGCTACCTGAGCGTGTTCCATCTGTTGCATGGCAAAATGCTGAAGAGCAGCTTGATTCATTCCTTGAGGATTCTGACCGCCCATCAGCTGCATGACCATTGCTACATTTGGATCTATTCCGAATTGATGAGGCATCACGCGAAGCATTTCTGGTGGGAGTTGACCCATCATCACAGCTTGATGAAGTTGCTGCATTTGCTGCATTTGTTGAGCATTTTGTTGGGCCTGATGATGTTGTTGTTGTTGAAGCTGTTGGGCTTGTTGTTGTGCCTGTTGATCTTTCTTCATCTGAACCTGTTGACTGGTTGGCTTTGGTTCTGTTTCTTGATGAAGTTTCTGATTTTGAGCTTGAACTCTCTTCTTCTCTTCTTTCTCCTCTTTGCTCTTTTCCCAAGCGCAACCTGTCTTGAATCCATAATAAAGATCTGTTCGTGCACATCGAGGGCCGCAGGACCGAATGAATGATCGAATAAATGTAGCATTTCTCGATTCGAATTCGATCGATTTACCAACTTCAAAAGTATCTGTTTCACTATCCGGCTCAACAGACTCATCATCGTCGTCGTCCGCCTCATCTATAGTTGGCTCAATGGTCGCTTCAATCCCTTGATCATCACTGGCATCTAATGAAACTGCCACAACAGCCGCGTCGGCACCACATTCTGATCCACTGGGACTCTGCGACGTCGTTGGATCCGTTTCTATTCCATTCTCTTCTTTGCCGAGGTCACCATTGAGTTCCAGTTTCACTTCTTCGACAGATTCTTCCTTTTTGAATCCATTTAACACAGGCATTGGTTCGTCATCGCCTTCGTCAATGGTCATTTTACCTTCCTCGTCACTATCTTCCTCCACTTGCTCCTAAAAATGATTGAAATTAACTTAATTAATCTCCCCTGAAAACATACCATCTTCATTCGTTTCGTTATCGTCTCTCCATTTGGAGATGATGGTCCAGGAGCATGACCATTGGTCAATCCATTGGTCAGAGTTGGTGGAGGCGTAGTTGGTGAAGATGGTTCAGAACTACTCGCTTTTTCTCCGTTAATCGCACCATTGTGGAGAGGCCTTTTCGGAACTCGCTTCATATTTCCATTCAACCTCTTTGTTGGTGTATCTTCTGCAGTTAGTAACGGCGCACCATTCGAAATGGTAGATGGAGATCTACGATCGGGAGTCTCACTCATTGATGAAGGCGTTCTGAAATTAGGACAATGAAAATAGATACGGTGAAAGGAAATGATGTGAACTGATTGATTTTGAAGAGGATATTAGAAATGGATAGGCAAGGGCGTGATAATGATACTGATAAAAATCGACATCTCGTTATGATAGCGAGAGACAAATTGAGGACAAATCAAAAAGAAAAGGGAGATGGAAAAAGAAGATATCAATTCACTGAGTGAATTCACTCTGTTGAATAGAAAAAGAACGAATTCTACTCCACGCATCACCAGGGCGTCTGTTTTTTGTAATTTTCACATAAAATAGCCGAAAAAACGACAAGACAAAGGAAAGTAAAAGAAATCCGTAACTTCATGCAAAGAATCGAGAAAAGAGACAAACGAGCAGGACGAAAATAGACAAACACCGTCTCGGAATGAATTTTGAGAAAATCAAAAATGAAAGGGTGCGACCAAAAGAAAACAGGATTGGTTACATTTTTTCAGTTAGACTAACTATGGTAGTTTTCAGTAATTGAATGAGATGATAGAACCTATTTCAACTTCGAGTAGATACTCTTACGAAATGAATTTTACAAGAATGCAAACAAGTCAAAGGGACATCTGCCCGTCAAAGAAAAGTCACTATTGAGAATTGAAACATCTGCCGGGAGAAATACAATCACGAACAAAGAGTAGTTGCGGTCATAGACAGAAAGATGAGCAGCGTCGAAACGAATAACGAGGAAAACGCGACTAGTAAATTTGTCAGTTGGATAGGGAAAGTATGCAAATTCAAAAACGGATTATTTGATGATGGGAGGCAAACGGGATTAAGATTAACAGAGTTTCCGTTTCTTTCTGTGGTCGAAATTCCAAAAACAGGGTACTGATTTTGCAATAGCTAAAAACTAGATTTTGTAGTATACCGCGATGAGAAAAACGAGAGCACCGAGGGTGGTCGAGTGTATGTGTACCCTCTCCTCTCGCGCACCGAACAATCGATAATTGCGCACGCGCTCACGGTCAGTCTGTTCGTCTGGCCTTTTCTTTTGACGGTAATGGAGGGTCTCCTCATTTTCGTTATTGCGCAATTTTCCGGTACATTCATTGCCAATGAGTGAATGAATGCCTATGCGACGTAACGAAAGGATAAGAGCCGCTACATGTCCACAGATGGGGCAAGGTTACTGTTATGTGCGCAATAGTTCTGTGAAGCTGCTCAAATTAAGAGATTAAAAAAAGAAAACGGAAACGATTGTTCGTGCTCATGTTCAAAAAACGTATTACAACGAGTTAGGTGTCATAAAACCATTGAGGCGGCGAATAAAGGTGTCGGTCACATACATAAAAAAGAGGGAGGGCCGTCGAATGGACGCCGGTGACAAAGACCCCGAAGAAGAAAAAGAATAGAGAAGTGGACAACGAGTCACAAAGAAGCAGAAAGTAAAGAAATCGAATGAAAAAAGACGAAGACGTCGCAATGAGATGGACACTTCTTCTTTTCACGTAAGGTCTAAAGCGATAAAAATAGGCGTGGCCAATATTGTGCAGGCGGGCGCTGTTTCTGTCATCGTTGCTTTTTCTTTCTACTCATCTTGATGAGCAACACAACGAAGGCAATTTTGTCAAGACTCGCGCTCTCTTAAGGAGTAGAAAGAATGAGGTGAGAACAAGACGTAAGAAGATGAGCCGCGTCGTCTCATTCAACTTGCCAATTAGGAAGCAAACAGTGAAGAAAAAAAAAGAAAGATGAGAACCCAACATAAATACTCCTATGTTGAAGATTTGAGAGATATGTTGCCATTTGCTAGACAGAATAACCATGAAAAGATAAAGATCTAGTAGATAACGTGCTGCCTATCTACAGACGAAAGAGGGTGCGACATTTTTTTGCCGACCGCCCGCAGAGTGTTCGGTCGTGCGCATAGGGCGAGGACAAAACCGAATGTTGGCATGCTGCCAGTAGGAAGCGCGCGAAAACGAAAGTGTCAAGTGGAAGCGCGCGGAAAAAAGGAAAGAACTTGTTGAAAGAATAAGTAGTGAGCCTGTGTTTACACTGATTGATGACAAATCTTGAGTAGGAACATACAAGAGTTTTGAGTGTCTTTAGACATAATCTCTGACCGAAATATAATCAGTGTTGAATGATTTGTCTGTGAGAAATGAAAAAAAGATTTATGAAATCGTGTTATTAAATGTAGCTACATCAATGATTTGTAGGATTAAAAGCAAATGGTTGATAGGCTACATTTCAGATCAGAAGCCGTCCGAGGAGAATTCAAAATGCTTTCTAACATAAATAGCTAAATTTCATTTCCGATTTTCCAAAGGGGAACTGAAAGACAGCGATGGCAGGAAAAGAAGAACCTATAGCGGATATTGGCGTCCGGCGAAGAAAACCTAATCAATTTTAGGCTTGCTGCGGGCACAACACCAAAACCAAAATTGCTTTTGTTTCATTGTCTTCGTCAACCGAATTGAATTTTTGAAACAGGGGGCACTGCGAGCTTGTATTGCGATAAAATCTATATAAGACACTAAATTGTAGGTTGGCAAGATGAGCAGAAGGGAAAGGTAACGTAGCCTAAGCCGGTTCACCTTTCTAATCGGCTTTCCTTCTCACGGGGCCACCGGGTATCACATAAGAGCACCTGCCAATTGACAGCAGATGGTTATTTTCGAAAGCGGGACACTAGAGGTAGAAAAGAAGACATCGAAGCGTTTAGCAGTCAGATGTAAGAAAACCGAGAAGTGAGACATGATAGTGTGAAAAAGAGAGCAGATGTAAAGAAAGCTCGTCAGCCCTCCCAGTTTCTTCTCTTATTTCCTCTATTTTCAGAACATGAAACCTGCAATTTGAGGAGGAGAAGCCAGAATATATACGGAGCAGAGAATATGAAGAAGACGTTCATCTCCAAATCCTACAACTACGTAGATAGAAAGAGCATTCGTGAAAGCCTCATATTCACCTCACCACAAAACAAAATTTTCGAAACCTGCTTTTCGAAATGAGAGCGAAATGGGAAAACAAGAAGGGAATATATAGAATAGCGAGAGGACGAGATGGAGCTTATTGGTCATCAGAAACGCATCTACCGTTGCCATCGCTACGCGAGTCTTGATACCTATTATTAGACGAAGTGAAAGAAATAATGAAGGGGCACGAGTAGAAAATCGAAAGGTAGAAAACCGGCCTCCATATACTAGAAGATAAAATGAATTTGATAGGAGTGAAAAGACGGCGGTACAGTATATCTGTCCCATCCATCTCTTCATTTTATCTAGTGTGTCACTATTCATCGAGAAAAAAAGAAAGAGAATAAAAGTGGCGAATGTTTAAACGACGTTGTCGATGATGAAAGAAAAAAAAGTAAAAATGATAAGATTGCAGGAAGATGGTTTATAGAGATAACAAGAATTAAGGAGACATAAGACAGTGTATCATAATCGATTAATTATCCTGATATCACTTTTCTTTTTCGGTCGGAGGGGAGGGCGACCGACCGCTGACTGCCTGCCCGCTTGTTATCAAATGACGCCTCGGGACAAACACCCAACAAAAAAGAATAAGAGAGTCTAGAGAACGAGACGGATGAGAACACGAGGAAGTGAGAATTAACCGAGAGAAAGAGATAGACTGAGTGTGAATTATCATATAAATATGACAATGCAATATGAATAATACAATGAATAATATGAACATACCTTTTTCGCTGCTCTTTCTTTCCTGCTCTTGTTCGTACACCGCTTTCTTCTTCGTCCGAATTGGAACGTTTGAAGAGACAAGCTGGAACTTGAGTTGGTCGATTCGCCACGTGTCTTAGTTGACCGTATTTTTTATAGTGCAATCGACAATCGGTACACAATAAAAGTCCGTTGGCGTGATGCCAGTCTTTGCTTTCTGAAATTGAATAAATAGTCTACAATTGTTTGTTTTAGAATTCGAATTTGTTTAAAAATTATAAACAAACCTGCGCCGTAGCAATGATGACACGCCCTTCCTGATGGTCCGTTATTTTCAACGTCACTCTCACTCGCAGAATCAAAGTCAAGATACTCAGTAGAAGTCGGTCGAGATGCTTTCACCTTCTCCTTTGTTGGCCGTTTAATACTCGTTGGATTCACCCGTCGTGCAGCTTGTTTAGGTTTTGTTGCCTCCGGTGTCTTCTTCCAGAGATAATAATAAGAAACCAGCTGTTCCTGCAAATAGAAACACCTCATTCACTTT
The DNA here is from genome assembly GCA_002259235.3 of Caenorhabditis latens. Taxonomy (NCBI): domain Eukaryota; kingdom Metazoa; phylum Nematoda; class Chromadorea; order Rhabditida; family Rhabditidae; genus Caenorhabditis; species Caenorhabditis latens. The sequence continues at coordinate 11,972,671 of CM056093.1, read as the reverse complement.
TATTCAATTTGAAATGGCCATTAAGTGGCAGTTAGTCAACACTAATGCGAATAATCGGAGTGGGAGAAAATGTAATGTCCGTTGACTGATAACGAGAGGACAAAACGAAAATGAATGAAAAGTGATAGATAGATAGAAGATTCTCCTCTTTCTTTTCCCCATTTATTTTTTCGCCCAAAAAAAGTTCATGGTCGTAAATCTTGAGACCGTCTATTGAAAAATGTGAGATTGGAGAAAATGGGTTCGGTTATTGGTTTTCGGCCGTACCCGCAGAAATGTGAAGTAAAAAGGAAAATAACAAGAAACGAAAGGGTATGTGATTATGGTCTGTTACTTTTGACCTATAGCTTTTTCTTTTTCTTTTTCTTTTTCTTCTACACTCTCTACTCTCCAAAAGAAGACAATAAACAAAAAAAAATCAGAAAAAATGGGTTGCATTCATTCACGAACACTCAATCTGTTTGTTCTTTTTTCCCTCTTCATTTTTCTCTCGAACTAAAAAAGAGAACCAAATCGAGAAGTGGAAGGAAAAGAAAAACGTGTCATGTTTACCCACTTGTTCACAACGCCACTAGTTCAAACCAGAAAAAATAATAGGAGAAATAGAGAAATTGTCGTCTTTCTATTGAATTTCTAAGAAGCAGTTTTCTCACTTTTTCAAATCAAATGCCATGTCACGTCTCATCAAAATTGTATTTGAAATGCTTACCCGACTGTGATGCGGTAACAGTTCCCGGTGTATCCTCGAAAAGTTCTTTCCTAATTGTTTGATACCCTTTGCAAATTTCTTTGCGTCGTCTTGTGTCATATAGTCAACGTCTGTCGTCAGAATAATGTCGTTTGCATTCAACTCACTCAGAGCATCGTCTATTTTGTACCCACTTCTATGTAACTGAATGATGGCTTCATCCATTAGCAAATCGCTGACCTGAAGATACTGGAAATGTGAAAGAAAGCGTCAGATCATGTTCACAGTTCGATTACCCTTGCATTTTTCTGAGAATCAAGCATATGATTCCCACTCAGAGTGAATGTTCGGTAACATCGAGCTAGTTTGATGTAATCTTCTTCTTCTCGAGGTTCGATGCTATTCGGCCGGTATAACAATTCGTCACGATCCTTGTCGTCACCAACGGAACATTTTGCCATCGGTGGCAATGTAGCCTGAAACACATTCAATATTAAGGATACTCGTTAGAAATTAATGAGATGCATGAGCAGACAATGTCTATGTTTTAAGATGTATACACTGACCTGGAATGATGTTCCGACTCGGATGGCGTAGTGAGTTGACGCCAGTTTCGTTGAATCTTGGTTGTAATGGAGACAGAAGAAGAAGGTGTCGTTGTCGAGCGAGAAGTCGGCTACGGTTCGCGCCTGCCGGACGTCTTTCACGTATTCGACTATGCACTTTCCTCTGCAAATAGTATATTTTTATTTAGTCTAAAACAGCAATAACTAGAAGAAGACCTAGTATTTTAATTAGTATCATCATATGATTTTTCGATTGGTCATCTTTTTAGAAAGAAGAAGGAAACTAGGAATCAATGAACATGAATAAGAAAAAACGAATGCAAAGTCGCCAAAAGGTGTCAAACTGTGGAATTCGAGAAACTGTGACGTTATAGTTGTGAACCGGTGTTTCAAATAAACGTTCGTTAAAAATACGCGGAAGCGAAAGGAAGGAAGAAAGAATAATAAAGAAAAAATTAAAATCAAGAAGCGGTGGCGTGTGCATGCAACATGAAGAGTAACAAGATGGGCTCTGCTGGAGTGCGTAAAAAGAAAAAAGAAAAGACTGAGCTGCTCGAAAATCGACTCTTTCTTTTTCTAGTTTGAAAGAGTCTATTTTAAACTTTTCAAAATGGAATAAGGGTTTTTTAAAGCTGGAAAAAGCAAAAGAAATTGATAATTTTCTGTAAATATTTTGCATAAAAATGTGAGTGTAGCAAGCATGCTCTATTGAACTACCGTAATCTCAGAATTGACTTGATAGGGATTTTGCAGGAATTGCTTGAACATAAATATAACAGAAAGACTAGTGGAATGCAGTAAAGAAAATTTCAAAAACATAACGTTCCCACCAGAATTCAAAAGAGTGACCCGAAATAGACGGAAGAGAAAAAGAGTTAGCTGGCAACCTGCCAAAAGATTCGTGCATCAAAAAATAGACGTAGACATGGCGGAAACCGATGCAAAAAAGACCTTAGAAAATGATGAGGGAAATAAAGAAGAGGGATGAGACGAAATTCATACTCTCTCCGGGGTTCGCCGCGTCATATGACGGGAGGCCAAGAAAAATAGAAGTCAGTGAAGGGAGGGCGACACCGGACACAGATGGCAGAAGTGCGCGTGGCACTTGGAACATTTGAAATTTGAGACACTTTGTTGTGGAAACACGAGTAGGGGGAACAACTTGAAAAGAATAGAAATCAGAAGGTAATTCAGAACGTATCAAAGGATTATCTGGATTAGCATGCAGATTATGGGAGATCAAAAAACGGAGCTTATTCCAGACGACGAGAGTCACTGGCTACTCAAAACGGATTGTTGCGTGTGTAACGGATAGGGATCAGAAAAAAGAGAAAACGAGAGGGAGAATACAAAGTTTGCAATAAAAATGTGATTTGTTGTGTTGTGGTCGTTTCTCGCTTCCGACGTCCTTCTTCTTCTTTCTTTTCGGGTGGCCGAGCAGCAAGCGGGGGGTGCCTTTTATTAAATTGTGCTTGCAACAGTAGAGTGCATAGAACTGAGGTAACAAATCGTGTTAGTTCGATAGAAAGAAGAAGAGGAAGAAGAACTGATGATAGGGGAAATGATTTCATCTTTCTAAGTTCGGAAGATTTTTGAGCTACAGTAATCTTAAATTCAAATGTTGATTGAATTGAGGTATCGGAATGCTAATAATAAACATTTTTCAAGAATATTTAAATCAAAAGGGCACATGAAATTGAGAGGTAGAAGTATGAGGAAAACGAGGGCGGTAAACAAGTGGAATAATTGATGTCTCCGGTCGCTATTTCCACCATTTTCTGACACGTACAACACAACCATCCATCCGTCCCTCCCCTCGTCACATCAATTAATTCGGTCCCAGGGGAAATGTGCTGCACATAGAACAAAAGAGAATCCGAAGAGATGGAGAGGGGGCAAAAGATGATTGAGTAGCCCATGGCTGATAGGTTTCACGAACGGAAACACAAAAAAGAGAGAGAGAGATGAACTTTGACGTGTTGTAAAGGGTACTTCAGAACAACTTCCGGTATAGAGTTAATAGAAGAAGGTATTCTAATTACAGACCCCGCCAACCGCCGTGCGCTCATCATCACTCTTCTCAACCAATCGCAGCTCCAATTTCAAAACAAACAATTCTTTTAAAAGAAATGCGATGGGGCTTATATCTTTTTTTGACACGCGGGGATAATAAAACTCTAGAAAAAAACTGACCTTAAACATGAAACAGGTTGAGTAATTTGCAATTCTGAGTTGAATAATTCTCGATTTAAAGATTGCTGCAAAAACGAAGAAAAGTTAGTAAGCGGCCGTCTAGATTCGAATAACTTACAGGACATAAATGTGGATTGATCTCAAGTTCTGCTCGTTCCTGTTTCATTAAATTTAGTGATAGTTCTGGTATATCATCTGCTCGAAAGTACCTCGTTAGTTTCACTACCACGTGATCTCGTTTTGTCTGAAAATTTGATAAAATTTGATTCACTTCATCTTCTTTTTCAACTTTTATAAATTTGTATCTACCCTGTATTCTGATCTTTTTCTCTCAAATTTCATATATTGGACGTATCATGACATAATGCCCCAAGACTTTCGCTCAGCTGGTCGCGTGCTGTGTAAACAAATAAGAGCGTTACGGTTTGCTCATAGTTCATACTTTCGAATGGGCAGAGTGTAAATCATTTGAATTCATAAAAAATAACATTCCTGTTTTTACATAATCTTCCGAAACTACCTCAATAGGGGAACATAAAACTAAAAGTTCTTTTCACTTTCCATCTCCTTTTTCCGATTCTCCGCAGCGCGCAATCCGATTATGACACGGTTCTTTCTGCGAGGGTGGTTGAAGGACAAACGAAATGAATGGCAAAATGACACCTTCCTTATTTAATTATATACATCTCGCATCTTCTTTATTTTCGGTTTTAGATGTAATCAGTTGGAATAAAAAACATTCGAATCGGAACTACATGAACCCCCACTCTTTTTCCACTAAACACTCTGTCAATATTTGGAAAAGGTCGACAAGAGAGACCTCCCTCATAAAACAAGTAGCAACCAGTTGTTGAGAACAAAACTAGAGAAAAAAGAAGAGAACATATAGAAAAAGAGATTGATGAAATTGGAGAAGAGGTCAGCAGATGTATCAGAGAATTATATTGAATTGTTTCATGATGTTTGGATTATCAAATTAAAACTAGATGTGTGAATGACGTCTAGTGAAATAAATGTAAATTCTGAAATCCGTTCCTCTCGGAAAATTTTCAAAAATAGAATTTACAGCTGTTCCCTGAGCTAACTCTTGACTTCTACCTACTGAATTTCTAATGAAGGCCCTCTAAGCAGTTCAAATTCAGAATCCCAAACATCCCCTCACTAATTTCCAAAACCATTTCCCTCAAACATCATTTGGTTTTCGCAACATTCACTTTTGATTACCGACATTCTATTCGTTATCTAATCAATTCACTCATTCACTGATTTCTCTTGTTCATTCACTATATAAATATTTCTCCCCCACTAATATAATTTCTTCAATTTGAACACTTTTTATATGAGGAATTCTGAATTTGACTACATCGCCTAAAACTCATCTTCATAAAACACATTACATTTTGAAAATGAATATGCATAAATCATGCCATCTGTTGACATTCGAGAGTCGCCCCTGAATCCAATAACTCACATATTTAAATCCGCATACTGCCGCTATCACATACGGCTCATTCTGTGACACTTCAACGAAAACTGAATCCCGTAACCTGTACAATGTGCCATCGTGTGATTGAAACCCTTTTAGATCACTGTCTTTTCGATACCGGTATACCTGCAATAAATGATTTGATTACTGTAGTTCGACTCAATTTCCGATTTTCGAAATCTCAATTTCAGAACATCAATCTTGTGTGTTCCCCTCAGAATGTACTAAGCGACAAGTATTCCATTGGATTGTGTGTCTGCGTCTCTCTCAGCTTATTCTTCGGAATTGGCACCTTCACATAAAACACTCTCTTGTAGTGGGTCACTGTCAATTGCCACCCGCGTACTAAACTGTGTGAGAAGTAGAAAATGTGATGATTCGTTTCAAAACAAACAAACAAATCATATAATGCGGCAAAAAATGTTTTGTGTGTGTCTATTGTCGCATAGTATCTATCTTTTTCACTCTCATTCGTCTCTATTGTTTGTACTCTCTTGAGGAAAAAAGAAGAAGCATCTCTCTGGGGCCTCCCGAAAACTTCTGTTGACTTTGCTTTCCTTGACAGCCAGAGAGAGAAAAAAAGCAATTGTCTCGAATTTCAGATCAAAAATTGGGAGGGGAGGCAGCTGTTTTTGCTTCGTTTTGGTCTCTGTTTTGGGAAAGCATGCGCAAGCAATTCGAGGAAGTATGCCAGTCGACTCACAACTAATCTATCCAAAAAGTTCATTCTTTTTCCTATATCTTTTTTTTGACAAGAGAGAGGTCATTTTGCTTTTCGGCTCGCTCGGCGATATATTCTCAGTATTTGACGATCTGGTTCTTCTCGATTGAAGCTCGCAATGTGTGTGTCTGCAGCAGTGACTGTTGTATGCGCAGTGTTTGAGGTTTAGCCATCAAAACGTTTCGCAGAGAAAAAAAAAGATGCGTATCCAGGTTTTTTCGTTTCTATTTGTATCCATGTTCGACTATCCGAGAAAATTTGAATTATGACCAGGACATTCCCTTTCTTCTTCTCTTCTGACCTCCCTTACACTAAACTGTTTTCATGTCTGTGTCTCCTGGCGGAACGACAATTAATTGGTTTTTCGAGTGTTGAGAGACTTAAGAAGAGGAAGAGACGCATGCAAAAAGATGTCTATTCAGATTATAACTATGACATAGTGCAATTTTTGGAAGTGGAGAGAACTTTCCAGCATTTCCTTTTTCAGATTTTTCTTAGAAACGAAGCAGAAAAAACTTACAATTCCTCGACAATTCCTATCTGATTTGCCGGTTAGACTATAATAACATGGTTCAATGTCATAATGTTTTTGTGAGAATTCTGGTTCATCATCGTTCTCCATGGGTGATGATACGCCGTCTGAAAATAACATATTGATTGTGGAAAAAAGAAGGAGATGGGGAGAGACTTGTGATACTGTATACTTTGCAACCATTTAATATCACACTATCATTTTCGTTCCGGACGTTTTGAACTGATAACGAAACGTTTAAAACATAATGAGGTATCTCGAGTTCCAAAATCATCATAATAATAAAAAACACTGCCGCAGGTGTCTTCTTGTGTGTTCGTACATTTGCTCGACTAATCCGCTAAGCGCTAATCCGCCGTGTCGCGAAGATAACCTGAGCGGTTATCTTCACGACCTTTAAATGTGTTTGTTATTTGCGCATTGTTGTTCTACTAATCAAAACCGATCAATCTACAATCAGCCAAACCAATCTCGCCTGGTTACGTTCTTAACCTCCAATAAACAAGTCTACAAGCAAACTTATTCAACGAGGCGCAAGTGCGCTCCGCCGCACTCGCGCCAAATGCCGATTCATCAAACCTCTCGCGGGAAACCGAGAGAGAAGTTCCGGCGAACAGTCGCCTCTAACTCTCTTCTCCACTTTTGTCACGTAGCGAGTAGTGACTCTTCTCCTCTCCTAACATTCGAGGTATGGAATGAGTTCTTGCCCGAAAAGGGTGAGCCTCCTCCGTCTCCTCTCGAGTAGAAGTCACCGTCCGCCCCCAACTTCAGTCTTATAAAGGACAATTCCTAGGCGAAGGATAGTTCTGTTAACCCGTAAACGGTTATACTACTTCCCATCGATACTACACTCGAACCACCATCTCGAACCACCACCGAAGGAACCACTCCTCTACGTATGCTGACTTCAAGAACAACTACTTGTCAGGAGTCGACTTCTCTCGTCTCCCCCATACTCAATTGGTCTTGGAGCCGGCATTAGCCTCTAATCGTTTGATTGTAACCAGTCTGGCTTGAATAAAGCTTTCTCTGCTCGAACCACCTCTTCTTCTAACACCAAATCCTTAAACGACTTCTCTCTAAAAATAGGACGCGCGATATATCGAGCTTTCCACTGGGCTCTTTACAATATCGCCGTCACATGGTGCATCAACCGGGAAAAGTACCTGAAAAAGGTGCAAAATTTTTTTCAAGAAACCCCGGTAACAGTGGATCAACCAGTTGAAGTCGTCAAGAGAGAGCAACGGACGAGAAACGGCCGAAAATCAGTCAAAATTTTCTTCGTCGAAAGGAAAGGACATCAGTGTCACGAGAAAAATCGATAAGCGACTCTGCACTGAAAGGACGCGACAAGAAACGAAAAGACGAGAGTGTTGAAGTTACTTATGTACCTCAAAACGACACCCAACACCTGTTCATGTGATTGTGAGGTATAAATCGATCGTGGCAACATGTTCAGTATACAGCAGTGATTCATGCCTGAAAAAGGTATTTTTCATTGCCAAATCTTCGCGAGAGATCTCCAAAAGCAACGGACGGGTTGTTTTGACCGGAATCAAGCCCAGCATGCACAATATTCTGCGAAAACAGCCCCAGCTTGAGGACCGATGTCTCGCTCAGCTCAAAACGATGTCACCAGCATCGACCGTAGGTGTGGCTTGTGAGCACAAGTCGATCGTGGCAACACTAGCGGAAATGACACGGAAAAGTCATCTACCGAACTTTCTAGTCCCAAACGAGTGGACACCCCTTCTAATCCCAAACGAGTGGATACCTACTAGTCCCAAACGAGTGGACACCCCTTCTAATCCCAAACGAGTGGATACCTACTAGTCCCAAACGAGTGGACACCCCTTCTAATCCCAAACGAGTGGATACCTACTAGTCCCAAACGAGTGGACACCCCTTCTAATCCCAAACGAGCGGATACCTACTAGTCCCAAACGAGTGGACAACCCTTCTAATCCCAAACGAGTGGATACCTACTAGTCCCAAACGAGTGGACAACCAATCAAATCCCAAACGAGTGGATACCATCTAGTCTCAAACGAGTGGACAACCCTACTAATCCCAAACGAGTGGATAGCTACCAGTCCCAAACGAGTGGACATAAATAACTAACCCCAAACGAGTGGACAACAACAACAACTAACCCGACTACTTCAGCTGCTACCACAACAGCTAGTCAAAGCGAGAAAAACTCCAGTCCTGACAAAATCGCTTCTAACATCACACACGTGAGGGACAACTCCTCGGAAAGAGGACTACTCCCAATCGAAAAGACAATAAAATACTCCATAAACAAGAAGAATGTTATCAAATAACAATGCTAACGACAGCTACTCCATGACTTCAAGTCTTCAAAGGATTACTAATCCTCCATCTCCATTCACCAGACGTTTTATCGAGAAATTCACAGCAAACTCCCGAAAAGAGAGAAACAAAGCTAAACGAAGTCCGCTAATCATCTTCAAGATCAATCCGAAGAAAGCTCCGTCCCCGACATCTCTTCGACTCCCTCATTGATCCCATCTTCTAGTCCCGCACAAAATTTTCCTCTCCAAAATATTTTGAAAAATTCACTAAATTCAAATTCAAAATTCCCTCCAAAAAACTAGCCTCACCAAATTCGCTCCATCGCTCGCGTCGCGTACCCACGCGTCGCCACAATTTCTAGCTTTTTAAATTTAAATTTTACTCAATTTAATTAAATTTTTACCAATTTTCTTTAAAACTTTCCCTTAAAAACTCAATTAGGCTCAAAAAATTACAATAATTTTCTTTCGCGCGTCAAAAATCGGGCTAGTTACTTACCAAAGCGCTCCCCAGATTTCGTGCGTACATTTTTTTGCTCCCCATCAACGAGGATTGCCGAGAGGAGGAAACAGCGGAACAAGAAGTCAAGGAGCCAACGTCGAGATTCTGGGGAAGCCAAAATCAAGTCCAAACACGGAGTTTCGTCAGCCAAATTACTCGAAAAGAGTAATTCCATTGTCGGAAAGAGAGAAGAAAAAGCAAGCTCGAACCAGGAATGGAAACAGCTGCTATCCAACGCGTTGCGTCAGCGAAGAGCTAATGAAGGAGGAAATTCATCACATCAACGTCATTTTCCGAAGAAATTCGCAAGAACATATGAAAAAACACCGATCAAATGTGAAAAACAGCTCAAAAAGCACTATAATCCATTCCCTTACTCATCCGATTCAAATTCGCGCCGAACAATCGTCAAAAAAGACAAAAATGCTCAAAAAATGGTAAAAAGCATGGAGTCAAGTACCGCCCGCTCCCCACAGTCACCAAATCCACTGGAAAAGTGCCCAAATTCTCGTGTCACACCGATTCCGAAAAGAAGCTCGTCGGCGCCACCACACGAAAAAGCGGCTCGAGGAATCCCATCGCATGAAATTCTGGGAATTTTGTTAAGAGTCGAAAAGACTCGAGCAGAATTTCAAGGAAAAATGGTGGAACTCAAAAAAGGGCAGGCAGATCATCAGAAGAAATTAGAAGTCGCGTTATGCCGCATGAAAAACAACGTGTTAATCGCGGCGGACTCAGATGATATGCAAAAACTATGGAGACGGGCTCGAAAGTTGAAGAGTGAAGCGAAAGCTGTGGCTGAAAAGGCTAAAAAGGAGTGTAAACCGAGAATGGAACAACTAGAGAGCATGATTGATATGATAGAGAAGAGAAAAGAAAGAGCGGAAGATGAGTTGAAAAAACTCTTGGAACAGTTGACGGTGGAAGAGGATCGGAAGAAAGAAGAAGAGAAAGCGAATGAATTTTTGAACAGAGCTCAAGTAGCTATTGATCGACAAAAGGCGGAAAACAGAAAGGCGTTCTTCAAGGAACGATGTTCCAGAATTGTCCCGAAAAGGGAAGTTTTTGGGGCATCAAACAGAAGACAGACGTACGAGGAAAGAAGACCTGAAAGGGACACAAAGCGGCCAGAGAGCTCGATGAGATCTTCTACCCCGGTGCCATCAATGAAGTCTCAAGTATCCCGACCAGTAAACCGTCATGCAAGCTCTCCACGTGGAAGAATGGATAGTAGAAGACTGGAAACCACGCACCAAAACAAGGTCACTGAGAGAGCGAGAAGAAATAGGAGTCGAGATCGAGGTCACATGAATCGGTCTTCTGCTTCGTCGAGACCAAATAGGATGGAGACCAGAAGCCTTGAACCGCCGAAGAAAAGAAACAAGCAATCGGAGAAGCAAGAAGCCAAGGATTCCGGTGATCCATATGAATGTCTCAATGACTATAATGTCATGTATGACGATGATCCGAGTTTCTATGAGTAAAAGCTGGAAAAGCTTTGTTCATCAATAAATATTGTTAAAAAATATCGATATTTCTTGCCAGAAAGTATGAGTTACAAAAAACTCAAGTAATTATTTGCCCTTATATTGTTACTCATCTCATTACCAATCTTTTCTCCGAATGTCCTTCTTCTGAAAAGTCCACCCACCCGAAACGGCCGAAAAGGCAGCTAGGGAACGGGAAATTCCATATCTTGATAGCAGTATCGAGACTTTATAACGGCGGAAAGCAGTGATAACGTAGCCGTCAACACCTGAGGCCATTAAAGAGAGTCGATGAAGTCATCGCGAAGCAAAGGGATCGAAGGAAGCACAACAAGGGACGCCTAATTGTGTAACGTCATCCACGCCTATTTTTGCTCATCAAATTCAAGCGATCGGAAGAGAAATCGTCGCGAGAAATCCATCACGCGCTTGAACTGTCATCGCTCAAACAACAACCCAAGAACGACGAGAAGGACGGTGTTCAATACACAAACGACCAGCCCGGGAACCCAGTCAATCCAAATGAGAAACGAGAAACATGACCAACTCAACATAACAAAAGAACACTTTCCAACGATGGCAGGGCCCAAAGCCACCGAAGGAGAGTTCTCAAAAGCGTCTGGGTCTACAAACTCTCAGCGAGAGACGTTTCTGAAAAAGAAATCCGGACGTCAAAAACTGGAATTGCATGGCGAAAAGCCGTGGAAAAAAGCTACAAGCAGAGGAAAAAGGAATTCCTCATAAAAAGCGTACATCCGTACATAGTCAAATCTTTTTATCATTGTTAACCATCTCACTTATACTCATCCCAAAATCGTAGAACAATCATTTGCCAAACATGATGAACTTCAGAGAACACAGCCGACCACGATGGACGACGTCAAGAAACTCTACGCGATTGACCAAATCCGACTCGCAAAGCTGATAAAAATATTCAAAGATGTCGTGGTTCTCCCAAAAGGAAGACAACTCAACAGGTTCAAAGCAGTCCTGAAACAACTGAAAAAGGATCTGAAAACACATAAAGCAGTAGACGAGTTAGCCCGAAAACGGTTGAAACAGTCTGTCAACGCTCCGTCGGAAGAAAGGCTCCCAGAAATCATCGAATTCTTAGATCAGATTGGGTTCCGCAAGGTGCTCATCAAAGCAGGATCCATCTTCCAGTCAACCATCAACCTGCTCAAAGAAAAGGGAGCCAAAGCAGTCCTAAGATATCTAAATCAACAGAAATCAGCAAGAGATACTACGCAGGACACGATCAAGAAAGAAAGTATCAACCTGGCGAAAGCAACTCTGAGAGAATTCATAGACGAAGCTGTGAAGCAAGCTCTTCGAGTTCTCCCGAAAAGGGATATACCATGCCTGAAAGACACTCCATGCTCCCTCTGTAACAGTTTCTGCCATAATGTATCAGAATGCCCGATGGAACTAAGCATGAAGATCAAAGCTATCAAGAAACATAAAATCTGCATAAGATGCCTGAAAAAGGATCATGTCAGAAAGGATTGCGCCAGCAACATGATATGCGAACAATGCCATGGACTCCACCACATCTCCCTCTGCAACTCAACAAAGGAAGGAGAAAGATACATTGGCTACAAACAAGTCGGATCAAGAACTCCATGCAGCTACTGCCATCAAAACCACCAAACCAAAGACTGCCGATGGTCCAGAAACTGCAAACGAATGCTTCTTAATGCCGAAAACGCATGTGAAGTATGCACGAGCAGACAACATACGACGGAGGAATGCAAGGACCCCAATGACTGCAACTACTGTGGAGGTCGTCACCTCGTATTTCACTGCGAGGCGCTTGATCTACACGAAGAAATCAAAAAAGAGCTCGAGGATAGCTGGAGACTAAAGGATCCAGAACTAATTCAACGAAAAAAGGATGAACGAGAACTGGAACAAGCTGAGGAGACGATAAAAGTGATTCTAGCAATCCAAAAATCAGAACCCCAACTTCAATCCCACCGTGTCAATATTGCAACTCACAGGAACACGCAGCTAGTGGATGCGAAGAAGATTTAGACATGAAAACGCTGGTCGTTTTCATAAAGAATCTGTGCCAGAACTGCCTCAGCGAACACCATCTAGCAGGAAAGTGCAAAAACGTCAGCATTTGTATAAAATGCAATGGTAACCACTCATCCAGAGACTGCCAATTCGACTACAAAAAGCCACCAACCACAAGCAGTAATGATCGAGAAGTCATTCCCGCAAAGGGAAGGACAGCGTCTACGAGTCAAGAGAACTTCAGTCGGCTACACACTCCTACAGCAAAAATGGTCGAAAAGACCACAATGTCCAAAAACAGAAATGTTAGTCCTCCCAATAAGACTATGGCTACACAAGAAACCAAAGGATCGCAGAAGCAAACAGGCCACAACCTATTCACATCCAGATCCCGTAGCTCCTCAAATAATAATCGCCAACCGGAACTTGAAGTAGATCCAGCAGGAAAGCCAAGATCAAAAAGCAACAAAAAGCAAAAAGAATCCCAAACACGCACTGTGATCCTAGGGAAATCAGTACAAAAGAAGGTGGAATTGAACCTGAAGCAGCAGCCCGAAAACGGTTCTGCAACAGGTGCTTATCTGAACCACAACTCCCCACAGACCGCAAGACAACTCATCCGTGCTATCACTGTCAAAGAAGCCAACACCATACATCAAACCAGAACACACAACCAAGGTCACAAAGAAATCCCATCAACACCTCGACCGCGTCCGGAAAGGGCGCAAATAAACAAAACATCGGATCTAAACCCAACTTTCCCTTGGAAAGTGGGTTCTTCTCTGCCCCCCCAGTGTCGCGAAGATAACCTGAGCGGTTATCTTCACGACCTTTAAATGTGTTTGTTATTTGCGCATTGTTGTTCTACTAATCAAAACCGATCAATCTACAATCAGCCAAACCAATCTCGCCTGGTTACGTTCTTAACCTCCAATAAACAAGTCTACAAGCAAACTTATTCAACGAGGCGCAAGTGCGCTCCGCCGCACTCGCGCCAAATGCCGATTCATCAAACCTCTCGCGGGAAACCGAGAGAGAAGTTCCGGCGAACAGTCGCCTCTAACTCTCTTCTCCACTTTTGTCACGTAGCGAGTAGTGACTCTTCTCCTCTCCTAACATTCGAGGTATGGAATGAGTTCTTGCCCGAAAAGGGTGAGCCTCCTCCGTCTCCTCTCGAGTAGAAGTCACCGTCCGCCCCCAACTTCAGTCTTATAAAGGACAATTCCTAGGCGAAGGATAGTTCTGTTAACCCGTAAACGGTTATACTACTTCCCATCGATACTACACTCGAACCACCATCTCGAACCACCACCGAAGGAACCACTCCTCTACGTATGCTGACTTCAAGAACAACTACTTGTCAGGAGTCGACTTCTCTCGTCTCCCCCATACTCAATTGGTCTTGGAGCCGGCATTAGCCTCTAATCGTTTGATTGTAACCAGTCTGGCTTGAATAAAGCTTTCTCTGCTCGAACCACCTCTTCTTCTAACACCAAATCCTTAAACGACTTCTCTCTAAAAATAGGACGCGCGATATATCGAGCTTTCCACTGGGCTCTTTACAATATCGCCGTCACACGCCGCGAGAATCATAACATTTCACGCTGGACTGGGTGGGAGGAGAAGGGCCCCAAAAAGAACGGCCGCTGTATTACCCCCGTATGACCGTATCTAGGTTGACAGGAGGACATACATGACATGGAACGGTTCAGTTACAATTTCATTACCTTGGCTATCTTCAGATGACGAAGGCATACATTCGTCCTCTTTGTTGACGTCTTCACTACTGCACTGGCTGTCGAAGCGGCTCATCTTCTTTCTTCGTGCCTTCTTAGTTTTTCCAGTTTGCTCACCCCCAAATAGTGATGAACTATTCTGTAAAAGGTAGGGTTGTCATATAGATCATTTCAGAAACATATGAGACTTCGGAACGATCAAAAAAAGATGAGAAGAAGGATGAGGATGAAGATGATGACGGAGAGCACAGAAGTTCTTTTTTTCCTCTCCCGGAACCCTCTAGAGCCTAGTAAAAACACAAACTAGAACAGCACCGAGGGATAGAAGGAAGGAAGACGGGAGAGAGGAAAGGGATGAAGACGGGGTGGGGTGTGGGAGTGGCGTGGGGCGGGCGAGGGTCGTCGTCGGTTAGTGGGGCACATACAACAGAGCACATACACGACTGGTCCGCTAGGAAAAGAGACATTGGCGGCATCGCCGTCGCACCGCATTCATCAAATATTTTGGTGTATTTAGCAGCAGGAGCAGGACCACCGAGTGTCTAGGAATCAGATTGACTCCAAGGAGCCAGAAGTTCCCAGGCGCCTTCGAAAAAGAGCGAAAACGAACAGACAACTATGAGTTATGGAGGGTTCGGAGTAGTTCTGAGAATGGTATGGTTGACACGTCGAAAGGTCAAAAGATTAGGATCAGTTGGTCAATGATTGGTTCCAGAGGTGGATCGTCGAGGTGTCAATTTCAGAAACTCGCATTAGATACACCGTAACCTAGGAGTGTTTTCACACCTGGCTTTCGCGCATTCCCCCAATACAAAATGGCAACATCATCCGTCCAAATGACTCTCTGGTCTTGTCCAGCGTGTCGCTCAAAAAAAGTCAAGTGATGATAAGAAGAAGGAGGAAACGACAATTGTCAAGAAGGGGCAAGGTGTAGAGTTGAAGCTCAGTTTTCACACGTGACCCCGGGTGAACTCTCCGGATCCATCTGATCAGGTACTGTATTTGGTCCAAATGAGGGAGTATTGGTAGGAAATTGAATAAGTGTGAGTGAGAGAGAAAAGGAAAAGAGACCTGTAAATGAGAAAGAAGGGGAGACGCAGAGGCAAGTGCTAGTACATACCACAAAAAGGTGGAATAGTCGGTGGAAAGGGGAGGTAGGACGGTGTGGCGGGAGAAGGGAGGAGAAGGTAGTCATCGGGAAAAGAAGAGGGCTGAGACTAGTGGGAGAGACAGAGACAACCCGATGTATGTTTGCGATCAAAAACAGTTCGACGGTGACAGTGACGACCTCAAAGCAGACCGCCACTGTGTCTTGGCTTCCTATGACGTGGCAAAACTTTCAAAAAAGGAGAGTTGAAACAAGTCATTACAGATGTGCTTCTCTTCTCATCAAATGCTCAACAACCAGTACCATAAGAAGAAAGAGAAAAGGGGACGGAGAAGGATTAAGAAGAATTGGATGGGAGGAGGGGGGAGGAGGATGACCCGCTAATGACAATATGACAAACAAGATGAGACTCTTAGAAATATCAATTTGAACATGGCAACATTAAAATCCATCTCGGAACAGTTCGAAACGAGCATAATAAAAACAGATGGAAATTTTAGGATGAATTGGTTGATGGATGGTCAGGTCAATTGTCAGACACGGGGGGTGCTAGGCAAACAAATCAAATTGAAAGAGTCATGAACACAAGGTGGAAAAAAAAAGAAGAAGACGAAAAAGACAACCAGATAGTTCAAGTGGAACACATATAACTGACGTGATAACACAAACTGAAACTACACTTTGAACAGAAAAAAGACAATGAATCAAAACGGATTATTTGCAGCTGTCTCGGAAAGAGAGATGAGGTACATATTTTTTGATCTACAAATCTGAACGTTAATCCGTTTTGTATCCACACTTTTCCTTCCGGTGTCTCCATGTTTTTATGTTGAAAAAAAAAGTAGAAAAAAGAAAATGTGTGGTTTGAGAAGAGAATGCAGATTGATTACTGATGATAACATCAGATGTTCAATCAGTTAAGATGAGAGAACAAACGTGATCAAGGTGTTTCTTTTCGATCTGCGTTCTATGATATCTTCTTGGAAAAAAGTTCAAAAAATATCTTCGGTTTGAATAGTGTCCGCATTCTCTTTCCGTGCGGTGGCAGAAGTAGCAGCCGCTTCTTCTTCTTCTTTTCAACTTCTCTATTTCTCCCGACTATCTGAACCTCTCGTCAGCCCGCCCGCCCGGGTGTCGTCGGCGCCTCCCCGCTCATATGTTTGCGAGTAAAATTGCCCTACGTCTCAAAAATAAACACCGATTGTGTCGACGTCTTCCTCTCGAGGAGCGGATGGGATGAGACCTCGGGAGCGGTAAAAGAAGAAGGTCTCGCCACGATTAATTGTCGTGTCTTTTACACACTCCTCCCACTTTTCCTCTCCCTCAGTTCAATGAACGTTGATTCGTTTGTGTTTTTTTGTTGATTGCTACTTGGTCTCTTCTCATTTCTCTTCTGATGATTAAGCGAGGACTTGGTGATGAATGTCTCAGGAAAGTGAGAAAAGATTGAGATAGGAGAAGGTTGAAAAGTGAAAAGAGGAGAAAAGATATATGGACGACAAGTGTCTCTTGGGGATTCAGAAGACCATTGGATTTTGAATAAAGACGAGTGTTCCAGATGCAACGGAAATGGTTTCGAGGTTTTTGAGCAAAAAAGAAGAAGAGGAAGTCAATCAGGAGCCACTACATTACGCTGGCAAGTGAAAAAAAGAAGGAGGAGAGAGGGAGAGAGTGGTGAATGATTCAGTAAGTGAATTCCAGAAGTAGAAGTAGCAGAAGACGTTGAAAAAAAAGAAAAAGAGATGAGCAAAACGGAAAGAAGAGACCCAAGTGCAAGCAAATAACTTATAGAATCTTGGAACGTCTGCTCTCTTCAGGGAGAAGACATCTGGGAATGGTAGGGGAAGGGAGTCTCTCGAGTGCCAAATCCGACAAAACCACTTAATTGTCGCGTATACATATGACAAATTGGATGATTATGAAAATAAATGGGTGGATGGAAATGGGATACATTTAGGGATAAGCATTTGGGGGACAGTGAACTCCTGGAATACCACTACAGGAAGGTAGGGGAGGAGGAGAAAGAGTCAACAGCCATACGCACACACATATCTATCTGACACACAAACAATCATCTTCCTTTCCGAAAACCAACGCGAGCGCTCTCTCTGTGTCTCTGTCTGTGTTCAGAGGGAAAGGCCTCCCACCGAGAACTGACTGAATGAATGAGTGAATGGGTCGTTGGATGGTTGAATGAATAAGTGAGGAGCGCAAGCGTAAGGAGGAGAAGATTAAGACGGCAGGAGGAGGAAGATCATATCAAAACGACTTCAAAAATTGACACCGCATAATCTTTTAGAAGTGAGCAGATGTTTCTTAGGGAAAAGGTCAAGAGATGAAACCAGACGGGTGTGAATAAAAAGACATGTTGGCATTGCCACGTCACACCTCATTAACAACGATTAACTCCGACAACATCCTGTTGTGCAAAGGGTCATTCAAAGGTAATAGGTACTAACTGAAGACAATAATGAGAATGAGGTAAGGTGTCAAAGAAGTGGACGGACACATGTGGGACTGGGAGATGAAGAAAGAAAGAAGAAGAAGAAGGTGAAATTTGATACGATTGCGGAATAGCTTACTAGCACAAAAAGTATATAGAAGATATGAACATAAGGAACATGGTGTCAAGTGCAAAAACGGAAGAAGAGGGAGAGAAGATGATGAGATGAAAATGCGTTGATGATGATGATGAAGAAAAGTTTCAAGTGAAAAGAAATGAAGACTTTGTCGGCCGGGCGGTGATGACGCGCAGACTCATACACTTTGGTATGCCTATGGTCTACAAGACCAATTTCCAACAATCCGGCACTCCTTGAGAGGAAAGAAGTTGAGAAGACCACCCAATTACTGTATACATGTATGATGACCTTTTCGTGTTATGACACCTAAAATCTCAAGTTAAGCATCATCACCTTTCCGCTCCCGATAGGCACACGGTCTCTAAGCGTTTTCTCAGTTCGCTCACCTGTGTGCTAACAAAGCAATGCTTGAGATGACTAGCGGAGGACGGAAAAGAAGAGAAGGGTGGGTATCATTAGGTGAAAGAAGAATAAGAGAAGGAGGAGAGGTTAGGCGAGATGTGGAAGAGATCTGGTGTGGGGGGCAACGGCTACCATCACAAAACATCATAGCAGATGGTGCGTATTATAGTAAGTACAAGCGATGATGACTGACACAACTGGGAGAACCCCCTCCGACGGCATGAAAAGGGAAGGAAAAATGAGAAGAGAAAGCAAGCAAAAGGAACGGGAAATCGTAGTGGACGAACGATGACGGACGAAAAAGAGAGTAGGAGGAAATTGGAAATTAGCAAACAATTGAAGATGGATTGTGGTTTTGATACTTAGAACTACTTGTCCTAAACGGATAGTTCAGAAACCACTGGAATCAGTGACGGCTCCAAATTCTGCTCAGTTGGAGTACGGTAGTTAGTAGTGATTTAGAAGGTCAAAGCGCACATAGGTGTGAAATAAATAATTGTCAATTAGCAGTGTCTTATCTGTAAACTTTTGGAAGTTGGCGTCTAGAAAATGTTATCACTCGAAAAACTGTCGTAGAGAGCAGGAAGAATCATAAGTATACTGTTAAATGTAGAAGGAAAAAGGTTGTGAAATTTCAGAAATTTCCCCTCCAACTCATCTGAACTGTCAACAAGGTTTTATGATGGTGCTGATACTGTTTTTGAAAAAAATCTGAAACTGAATCGAATTGAAAGGTCAATTACAGAGATCTAGAGATCAGATTGAGACAGAAGAAAAACAATCTTATCTAGAAGAGATCTTGACCCAAAAACATAGGTGACAGGTGTTTCTGAGAAAGTCATAATGAGACAATAAACCGAAAAGAACTCTTGTCCCGTCAAATGATTTTGGATTCGCCGATTGATCCGCTAGTCCGCCAATACTACTTGTCTAGTCATAAATCTCGAGAAGGTCTCCTCCCACAAATACTCCTAGTTCTTCCCTTTCTACTACTGCCTTCCATTCCTTCTGATGTGACGAAGGACTCCCAGAATACGCGTGACAAGGAATTAGAAGAAGTGGCGAAGAAGATGGAAAAGGAGATGGAGAATAAGAAGAAAAACGATGAAGAAGTCGGGGTTAGAATGCGTGTAGAACAAACACATACATCGGAGTGTTGCCTGATAACGAATTTGAGGCATCATTGATAAGCGTAGTCGCCGGGAGGAGGATGGGTGATCACATGGGAGAGTAAGAGAACTGCTGGGTACTTGAGGACCCCTTGAAAAAAAACAAGAGTGAGAAAAAAAGGTGACGATTGAACAGAGAGATTGCTTGTAGGTCGCACGATTATGGTGATGATGATGACGATGGAGTAGAAGACGTCGGAGAAAATGAATGAGACGATTTTGGAGGGCGCTAGACACAAAATGGAAGCGGCGACGCTGCGGAGGACCGCTTAGCGCAAGCGCCAAAGCCACTATACCAAAAAGACAGTGCGTGCGGGTGCAGAGTCGGCAAACACGATTACTTGTATAAATATATTCAATTGGGGTAGAAAAGAAAAAAGGAAAGGAGAAGGGGGATTCAGTTGCGTTGATGTGTTCTTTTCGTGGATCTTTCACACGGGAAGGTCATTAGGACAAGATTTATGAGATAGGAGGAGGGATACCTGGTTAACTGCTTCATATAGCGTCACTTAACGAGCTAACAATGTGATGAGACGTGGCGGTAAGGGGTTACTGTAGTTTTTGAGACTTGCAAGTACACATTGGTTAGCTAAACTTGTATGTCTGTTTATGAACACCGAAAATGAAAAACTGAAAAAAGAGGGCGCCTGACACACGCCAAACTGAAATGCAGGAGTCAAAACAAAACACATGGTGGCTAGCGGGGCGGTCCAAAAAGAACAAGGCATAACAAATGTACACAGACACATTCACTCGCACGCACACATATCTCTACTATAGAAGTTTGACAAGTGAAAATACGGTAGATAAGCACAGGCAACGCGCTGACGAAACGCGCTGACTGTCTATAGTGTCAGTGATTCCAAAGAAGAGACATAGAGCGAGTGAAGGTCGGGAGAAAATAAGAGAGAGAAGGCGGGTGATGACAGACGGATGGACGGACGGCGACAATGGTTTGCAAGATTTAGTTAGTGACAGCCTTAGAAGATGAAGCGTGTGAACACGAACTGATGATTCCTGAAGAGGTACCAGGTCACAGACTAATCGTTGACGTGTTGGGAGCCAGGGGAGCTGCACAAAATGTGTGCGGGAACTTCAAAGTGGCAGGAAGTGGGACGCCCTTCTTCTCTTCTTTTTTTACTCTCCACTGGTCATAGCAAAGAGAGCGGTGACCGACACATTGTGAATTATGAATCATGTTGAAGTATAAATACTAATAAAAGATGGAGAACGAGATGCAATTTGTAGTTTCCATATCGAGCCATGCTAGTGTACTATATCTGGAAAAATAGTATTGTCTTCTCTTCATTCTCCCGGATTCTTCTGTTTCTGATTTCAGATTCTTTCTTTTTGTTCCAGTCTGGAAAGCTCAATTCATTCGTTTTTTGTTAACAAGGCTCAAGAAGAGTCGTAGGAGCTCTCACCACCCGATGAGGGAAATGGTGACTTCCGGTGGCACACGCCGGCGGAAACAAATCATCGAATGGGCGGAGTCGCCCGGGCGCTGGAGTTTCGGAGCACACGAAAAAGTGTGGAAACGGGTAGTTTTTTTGAAGCAAAAAGGAAACAGAGAGCGCAAAGAAGCAATCGAACGAATGTTGTGCCTCGTTTCGTGTACGTGTCGAGTGACAGGAGTGACAATGTGTGTATGTGCTCATATATGGACAACGCAAGTGGTCCCTTCTTTCTTCTTTCTTCTTCCCCCGAACCATCGCAGTTTGCCGGCTGGCATAGGAGAGTGTCTAATTGGTGTGACACGGCTAGAAGGAGATGGCATAGGGGGCGGGAAGGGACTCTTTCCGCCAATGTAACAAGATTTGGAGCGTGGTGGGAGATGCCTTCAAATGACGCCGTGGCGTAGAAAAGAAACCGAAGAAGTAACAAAAAAAGGAGGCGGGCAATGAGGGTCCCCTTTACTCCAAAAACACGCAAAAAGATACATAACGAGGAAAAGAAAAAACGAGGACGTCCCTGACAGGGAATGGGAATTGAATAGGGAGGAGGGTCGCGCAGTGGGAGGAAAAAAATGGAGAGTATGTTGAATAACGAGACATTGAGACATATGAACGGCTTATCGAAAGAGCAAACATTTCGGGAAAAGAGCCAATGATGAGGATAGGATCGATGGATTTGTGTGAAATTGAAGTACTTGTGTCCAAAAGTGTGATTAAGTTGAGAAGATCTCCAGAATACCTAGAGAAGAAAAAGAAACTTTTTGGTCATTTAATGCCTCTCTAAATGACCCATTTCGTGCCAATACTTCTTTTTCTTCTCCTTCTTTTTTATGCTTCTTCTGCAGTCTTCGTCATCTTTCAAAGAACACAAAAAGCAACATTCTTCTTCTTTTCATCTTTTCAGAATGTCTATTTCTCTTCTTCTTATTCACTCTTCTCCCTTCTCAAAAACCAACTTTCGTTTTCAGCTGGCTCCTCTACGAAGTGCAAAAAACAAAAGTGATTTCCTGTCTCTATTTTTTCTGCACTACTGATACACTCCTCCCCCTTTTTTTCTATTTCCACTCATCTTCTCAACTTTTTTGCATTCAGTTCTGACTTCAGAAGAGACGCAGACATTTGAAGTGTGAACAGCTGAGAGCGAGAGAGAAGAAGAAGAAGAGGAGAAGGCAGTCGGCTGTCGCTAATTGAGGTCGACCACCGAGAAGAGATAATCTCTGTCATTCACACGCCAGATGATTTGTATGTGTTCGTTATGTGTATTTGACCGTGCCACGTCATAATTAATTGTGTATTTAGTACTAGTTGCTTGTTTTTTCTCGTTCTTTTTGCTGAAGAAAGGGGAGAAAAGAAAGCTCTCGGCGGTTTGTGTCAATTCGCAAATACGTTTTTTCTTCTTCTCTTTCTATAACAGACATTGAAAAGAGAGAAGAAGGAGAGGCAAAATGCGCAGACCTCTTTTTCTTGTTTCCTGACCAAAAAAATGCCGAAGATGAGAATGAGATTTCGGTCTCAGTTTCAACGATAATAAGGAGAGAATCGGAGTGAACATATAGGTCTACAGTAGTTGTCAGAACTGGAAAGAGCTCAAAAACAACCTGTTGGAATAACTAAATTTTCAGATTCTGAATACCAGAGACCAAAATTTAGAAAACAATTTCACGATGAAAGAACAGACATGACGGCGCTTGTTTCGGAACTGATAGGAAATGACGAGAAAGCGAGAGAGATAGAGAGAACGAGAGAGACATGCGAATGAATTATGAACTTTTGTCTGAAGAAGAACATGAGAGATATAGGAAGGCGGAGAAGAACCAAGATGAAAATGAAATTGTTGCAATTTGATAGGCGAGAAGCAGAAGGGAGGAAAGGAGATGGGCGAGAGAAAGTTGGGCAAACATATGACCTCTCGGAAGAAAAGAAGGAGAAGAAGATGAAGGCAAACCATGGTGTAACAAGAAATTTTTGGGGTTAGGGAGGGAGTCAATCTGAAGTATGGACCAGAGTCTTTTAGAGAGACAAGGAGAGTTCATTTTTGAACTGGATTGAAGTGTGAACTTTCTTTTCTCTCTCTCTTGTTTTTCTTCTTTAAAAAAAGAAACTGGAAGATGATGATCTAGAAAAAAGAAGAATCATTGGGGGTTTTTAGTTTTCAGTTTTTAGATGAGTGAAGAGAGAGAGACGACCACCTCACTGAATAATTGAGATGCCTTTGGAAGGAGTAAAGGATATTTGAAAAAAGAAGAAGAGGAGCAAACTTTCTCTCTCGAAAAGCTACACGTGCACACCTGCCACTTCTTGATTTCTGACACCTATTTCTGAAGTAGATGAGAACGAAAAAAGGGGAGGAGGAGAAAGATGATGAACGAGATGACGGGTCACTCAAAAAAAGAAGAAAGACTAGGAGGGTGTTCGTTGCGCGATCAGGCGGATTAAAGAGAGAAGAGGGTGGTCAACGGACAAGTAGAAGGAGGCAGCATCCACCCGAAAGACCAAATACTGACGTGCTAATAAATCTTGTTATGTGATTGACTTCCGGAGACATTCTCACCTGCACTTTAATGTGTTTTCAATCTGTTTTAATCGCTTTCAGATCTTTTTGGAACTCGGGAAAATTTGGGTTTGGAGTCTCGAGTTCTCAATCAAAAATTCCATTTATCGAATTGAATCTGATCTTTGGATGCTTCTTCTCCTTCTTGTGTTTTCTTATGCCATCATGTTGTTTTTCTGTTCCCATCGCTTTCCTTTTTCAGACAAATTTTCAGAATACGAGTGTCCTAAAAGTTCATAACCTCATATCCTGATCCATCTATCCATCTACATCTTCTCATTCAACTTCCGTCTTTTCCGGCAGCTAACCACTAGAATCTAGATTACTCAAATGTATTGCAACATACATAAAAGACAATAAAAGGGGATGAAAAGGTTATTCTCTCTCTCCATCTCACTCTCTTTCCACGTGTTTGTGTAATAAAGCGTTCGCGTTTCTTTTCTCTCCGGTATCGGACCGCAGGCCAAGAACAACCCCCTTGCGTTCAAAACTCATAAAGATATAAATAATGAGAGTGAACGGGCAACAAGAAGGAAAAGAAGGGGGAGAAGGAGGAGAACCACCAGCAAGAAAAAAGAACAGAAGAAGTGGAAAAAGGAGAGAAAAGAATTGGGAATAGTTGGAGAGAGACGTAGAGTGTTCTTCGTGGAAACCTGTAAACACCTAACAAGTTATATTCAAGAAATGAAGCGGTGGAAGGAAAACGAGGAGAAGAAGTCGAAAAGAAAGGGAATCCGAAAAAGAAGAAAGAGACTAAAGATAGATATTTAACAGGAATAACTCTACCGGGAGATACGAATCTTATCGAGGAGTCCAAATCTTTCGCCTCTAATTAGATGTTTGAAGGCGAATTCAAACGGTGAAATTGGGTGGAAATTACGAGAAATTTAGGGGTTTTTTGGAAATTTCGAGTTTTTTTGAAACTAGATGAAAATGCACTTTTGCTGAACTTTCTTGTGTTCTGCAGCATGAAATGAGTTTGTCCGGATGTCCATGAAAGGATCAAAGAAGCCACAATGAAATCATCTTCTTGGAATTCCGAGGTTTTTCTGAACACTCGAAAATCAAAAAAGATGAAAGAAATAATAAGAGTGTAGTTATGATTTCCATCTGCTCTCGTTTTTTTTCTCCCAACCAGATCACTCATTTTTCTCCAAGCAGATTTCAAAAATCGACTCCTAATCCATGTATTTAGCTATCCGTTTTTCTCCGTCAGTGTAATCTTGACAACAGATGACTCGGTCGTCGTGTTGTGATGTACTTGAAACAATGATGATAACACATACATTCTCTTCATCGATATATCATTATCAGTGGTTTTATTATTCCAATTGGCAGTTTTGATGTTTGCGTGTATAATGTGTTCAATGCAACACCCATGAATTATCGGGAAGAGAAGAGAGAAAGGGGAACAATTACCCGAATATTTGTTCAAAAAGAACATTTCAAAACTGAAGGGGGGCAATAAGAGATTTGAGAGAAAATGAGGAGAAGGACCGGCTGATATTAATTATTCATGAACCCTCCCCTCGTTTGCCTCTTCATCTTAGCAGTCACAGAATGTGTCAATGGAGGAAAAAGTGGGGGGAGAGGAAGATGACTAGGTACCAGTTGACTGACCTGACATACAAAAAGAGACCTTGGAACTCTCGGAAAACAGGGAAACCGGAAGGTATACGGTAGATGTTCTTTGGCAATTTCTCAAAACGTATCTTGCCTGCTGCTGAAACACCAATTTGCTCCACCTCCACCCACTTTCGGTTCCCCACTTTTTCTCACACCGAATGACCCATAAATATTATAAATAGTTTGTTGGATGAACGAAGAGAACGGAAGAAGGACACACGAGAAGGGTAGAAAACGGATGAGCGCATTAGATAACCAAAGAGGAAAACCGAGAGAAAATGGAGAAGAAGGCAAGAAGAAGGGAGGGGGCGATTTGAGAAGAAAAAACGAAAAAAAGAAGATGTGGGAAGAATCAAAAAGCTGTTTGTACTCGTTTCCAGAAACATAAATGTTCCAAAATGTTGCCACGTGGCAGCCCCAAAAAACATGTATATTAGCAAGAAAACGAGTAAGTGGTAGACAAAGTGTCGGTTAGGGTTGACACTTGACAAATGACGATTGGCATCTGGCGGCTTCTTGGCCGATCGCCAGAGACACGGAGAGAGAGTCATTTGCTGGGGCTGTTTGATGTGTCAAAACAGATGGGTTATTGGTCCGATGGGGATTTACAGATAGACGAAGAGTAGTGAATGAAGAACATCACAGGATAAAAATAATCGACTGAATGAGGAGATTCCACGTAGATCTTCTGACATGTCATAATGGTTTTCAGTGTGTTTGTTCTGTGGAAAAAGATCATGGGAACCGAATGGAGAAACGGAAAAAGAAGAGGAACTAAATGGAGATGTCTGAAATTCTTTTGCTCTAAAGAAAGCAGAAAACATGCTTTCAAAAGATTAAGTATAATCATGTGTTTCGTAGAATGTCCGCATTCTTTTGCACTCCAAATTCCAAGTTTAGAACTAATTACTCTCCAGTTGTTTCAGAGTGACAGGTGCTTTCTCTGAGCTCAACTACGGCTCGACTACAAATTGTTCTCGAGAACACCTTTGCAAGATTCTGCGATTTCTGATCTGCTTCTGGTTTCTTCTTGTTCTTGTCTAGTTCATGTCCGTCTACTTTTTGTCTCATTTTCCTCCGCCCTTTTTCTTCTTTTTTCTTCATTCATTCGCCACCGCCGCTGCAGTTTCACGTCACATTGTTATCACCAGTCATCTATCAGATAGGCGCCCCGTATTATTGTTGAATTGGGATAGAAGGAAGTGTGGCATGGGAGACATAGAGAAAGTGACATAGAGGAAGAAACGCTTGATGAAATGAATTGAATTGGACACAGGAGAAAGAGAGAGACATTCAAAGATGCATCCAGAAGAAAAAGCTGCAAAAAGAAATGTTGCATCGTGGGTCATTCGTCTGATTTGCATCTCAATGAACAGGATATATCTCAAAAATAGGTTGACTCTTTCGAAAAAAATACTCCCCTGATTCCGAATTCTCACGCTCTGACGAACGACAAAAACTAAAACTAATTAGCAAGAAAAATCATTCGATTTCATCAAATTTTCGTTCTGAAGACAAGTACATTCTCACATGAAATAAAACAAAAAACAAGTCGGCCTCAGTCTTGTTCAACCTTTAACGAGATCTATATAAAACCCAGAATCCAATTAATTTTATGTCTTTGCAATAACTAAATTCTATTTCAGTTCATTTATTTGCCGCCTCTAGTCATATAATCTTATCAATCACCACTTATCAATTCGCTTTATCACTTCAGGGGAAAAACTCAATTTTTGATTATTTGGTTTCGGGAAAAGGGGGTTTTTTAGGACACCGGTGTATTTGAAACCAGGTAATTAATTTGATTTTTCTACGCTTGTCACGTTTGAAAACGATTCTTTTCAGTTTCGGAATTCCTGGTTTCTAAATCTCTCACAGAATTCGAAACTTCGATGCATAAAGACAATAAATCATTCGTGTCACTTTCATTCCCCCTTCCTTTTCCCTTCCTTCCTAATCTATCTACCGTATAACTTGGCACTACAAGAGGGTAATACTACTACCCCCGACTGCGTCATTCAAGTATCATCAAGGTCATAAATCAACACCTTGTAACTCTAGACACATTGAGAGGAAGAACAGCTGACGATGTGGTTCGGAACGGAATTCAAAAGAGATTCTGATACGTTTTTGTCTGGAGAAGAATCAGAAAAAGAAAGAGAGAAAAAAGAGTTCAGTGGCATTGGCATTAACCCAATTAGTGTTTTAACTTCCGAACAGATCATTCAAATAGTCGTCAATTCGGTAGATCATTCGATGGCGGTGAAGGCGGCAAAATTGAAAGGAAAACGAGACGATGAGACATAAAAACGCTTGTCTTTTTTCTCTTTTCTCCCACTTCTTGAAGCGTATCAGCTGGCGGACATTCTTCCGGATGACGAGGGATCTACTGCAAAAAAGAGGAAAAAGTCTGGAAGAAACCATCAAAACTTTTCATGACATTCTTTCACAATTCGAGTTGTTGTTGTTTTTTCGTTCTGTTGATTTCTTGTTGTTGCTTTTCTTTTCTTGTCTTTTTACTTTTTTACTCTTTTTTTAGTTCTTGACTCGAAAGAAGAGATGAACATGAGAAAAAGTAGGAGAAGGGATTGGGAAAGAGATTAGATCAGATTAGGAATTCGAATGTAGCTCATGATGAAAAAACTTATCAAGAAGACCTCAGTGAGCAAACATAAATCATTTTGAAACATGTCAGTATCATAATTCTCTTGAGACATAAACTTTGAAATTCTATCCTTTTCTCTCTATCTTTTTTGCACATCTCATATTTTGTGTCAGTTCTGAATTTTGTTCAGTCAGGCCCATCGCTGCCGGATTCCGAGAACCTGCTGAAACTACAGTACCCCCAGGTTTCAAAAGTTTCACATCATCATCGTCATCATCATTGTCGTAATCGTTTCGTGCGCGACCAAAGAAAGAAAAACGAAGAAGAAGAAGAAGATAGGAGACGGGGGGCGACTCATAAATCGAAGCAAAAGACCGCCTCCCCATCCGCGCCAAGCAGCGGATGGACGGAGACAACACCCGGGGCACGAAGAAAGAATAAGAATGAGGGAGCGGTTTTTTTTTTTTGAAAAATGAAGAGGGCAACTACAATAGCCACATGTTGAAAATTTAAAGTTGGTGATTTTTGAGAGCAGGGGTTTCAGGGTTTCCAGGTTCCAGGGGATCAGGATTCGGAGATTCTGAAAGGAATGCGAGAATCACGACAAGAATGAGACGGCACGGAAAATACTGAGATTTTCTGTAAAGTCAGAAGAATTTTAAGATTTTTGACAGTGAACGAAGGAACCAGATAGCAAAGCGAAACGACAGTAAACCGAGCTTTTAAGGTCCACGATTTCAAGAATTTCTAAATCATTTTCAAACTTGCAAAGTATTCTAGAAACTAATGTCTTCTTCAAATCATGTATGTTATTCAGAATATGTATTTCTCAACTTTCTCTCTCTTTTTCCATCTTCTTCAAGTTTGTTTTTCAGTCTCTCAGATCTTTGGAGTGTTCTGAAATATTAATGTGACCTCATCAGTTTATAGTCTGCTTTTTACTGAAATCAGAAAAAAAAACATTTTATAGTTTGTCTGGGTGATACACCTCATTTCCGTTCGCAATTGATCAAGAAACATCACGTTCTCTTTTGTAACTTGCACTTCCAATTCAATTCTTCTTCTTCCCCTAAACTCATTCTTCTTTTCAGTTACTTTTCTATTTATTCCCTCCTCCTCCCTAATGATTAACAATGTGACGTGGATATGTACTAACTTTCCATGTTTTCGTTGTCTCTTTTTCCCCTCCTTCTTCTTTTTTCTTTCGAACTCTCCGCCCACAAATTGCATTTATTTGATGGGCAGGCGAGGCGCATCGCCTCGTTTCCCGTCGGCTAAGCGGAGAAAAGAAAAAAGAAAACTGAGAAAAAGAAGGAGAAGAACACTTTGAGGATATATGAAATGGGATGTTTTATGTAGTCAACCAGCAAAAAAAGAAGTTATTCTTAAGTTTCAATCTGTTGATGATAAAACAGATTACTCTAGTCGAAGGATTTGGATTAGAACTGAAAACTTCACAGCTCATTATCGAGATTTCAAACTGAAACTTCATGAGTTGAACTTTGAAATAATTTACTCTAAAAGTGGCGGGACTCAACTTGGAAACTAAAGAAGAGATAGCCGAAAGTTGGTATCATCACTTACATGATTAGAAAGCTGATTTTCTAAAAATTAAGAATATGTCTTCAATGTTTCTTATTTCAAGAGACACGTTAAATGTGATAGAGAAAAATTCTAATAAAGCTGTGTCTGGGAAATGTGATAGAGTTTGGTACCCAGCGAAATTATGATTGTAGAATCCGCAATACGTGAGGGTTCCACATGTATCAGTTTTGAAAAAAAAGCTAATTATAAACCAGTTCATAGTTCACCTAAACGATCAAAAGTGTTTTCCATTTGGGCGTCAAAGTTTAAAATTTTACTGTCAGTTTGAGAGAAATAGTTGTGCAGAAACAATCGGTGGCAGAATTTTAGTAATTTGCAAATACCTAGGTAAACGTGAACATTCATATTCAATCTCGAAACATAAATATGCTACCGATTAAATTTAAAAATCGGAGACCTACAAGCGATATTACTCAATTTCGACGTGGACCAGAAAAAATAAATATTCAATTTGTTTTTCCAGCCCCGCCCCACTACCCTACTAACCTCTTGACTCCGCCCCTTTCGCTTTCTTATCATCTCTTCCCAATCTCAATCATTCTTATTTCAAAAACTGAATCCATTGAAAATTTCGATTGATCGAAAATAAAGATATGACAAAAGCAGCGGATCAGAATAGTTGTCAGACGGCCGAGGCGATTGGTGGAACTCGAGAATCAAAGACGAATCTGCTCGTCATCGATGGACTACCAAACTTAAACTCGACTGATGCCACTGAGAACGGAGGGAATACGACCGATATGGAACATTCTGGACATTCAGACTATCCAGATTTGCCCAAAGGTGGAGGAGGACTCACTTCCGATGAGGTGAGTTGGGAAGAAACGCGGCGGAGACGCTGCGGAGGTGCTCCCGATGGGTAGCCACGCATCCGTTTGGATCAGCTATCTGGCGCGCGATTCCCAATCAAATTGTTTTGTGCACAATCATAGAGGAGAACAGGATTCAAAATTTTGATCTAGATTCCGATTCAGAATCCCTGATTTTGGTTCATCTGAAATTCCAGAGAATTCAGTATCCTGACTTTTATCATCTGACCATATTCCAGGAATACATCCGTCAGAATCTGGTCAGCCACTTGTGGTATCACGGAGTGATGTTTGGCAAGACTACCGAGCCTATGTTGAAATTTGAAAACGCGTATCTGGTCCGTCGAGCAGTGCTCAAAGACCGTAAATTCCTGTGCATCTCTGTGTTCATGAACAAGAAAGTGGTCCACTTGCCACTGAGTTGCAACACGGAAGGATGGGTTTGCAAGAAGTTGTTCGAGAGTTTTCCAGCGATCCCGAATAAACGATACACCCATATTCTTGATTTACTGAATGCGTGGTCGCTATCCGTCAACTATATAGTGCCGATTCCACGAGACAAGATGATTCTCCTGCACAGCTCGGTTCAGTTTGGTTCCGTACTCGGAAAAGGGGCATTCGGTGAAGTGTTCAGAGGGAAATACACTCCGATTGGAGGCAGTGATCCGGTTGAAGTGGCTGCGAAGAGAATGATTGGAGAACCAAAGAGAGAACTAATGGAGGATTTTATTAATGTAAGAAGGTATCACTCGGTGGTATAAAAATGTTTCGATTTTATTCAGGAAGCAAATATTATGTCTCTTCTGGATCATCGGAACGTCGTCACTTCGTATGGATTCTGTTCACTCCAGTTCCCAGTCATGTTGGTCATGGAGCTGGTGCCTGGAGGAGATCTCAAGGTGAGTGGTCTGTTCTTCAGACGTCTCACTGTAACTATGCCTTCTCACTTTTCCTTTTTCAGAAATATCTCCAGAAGACGTCCAACATTCCCAACAAACAAATCATCCTGTTCGCTCTAGACATTTCGAAAGCAATGAGCCATTTGGCAGAGAAAAAAGTGATTCACCGAGATCTGGCCGCCCGTAACTGTCTCATCACAAAAGACATTCGTGTCAAATTGTCAGATTTCGGTCTGTCAGTGCATGACATTCAAACGGTGGTGAAAAACCTTCGGAAGGCGCCGATTCGATGGTTGTCACCGGAGACACTGTCGAAGGGAATATTCAATGAGAAAACGGATGTGTGGTCATACGGAGTGCTCATTACTGAACTCATGACTCGGTGTGCAGCCGATCCGCTGGCACCGAGAGATTTGAAAGAGGCGCACAGATGGATCAAGGAATCCGATCATCCGCATCGAATCGACGGTGGTGAGCCGAGAGAGCTCATCGAGATTGTCGACTATTGTTGTGAGAAGTCGCCGAGTGCTCGACCCAATTTTCAGACTGTCAAGAAGAATGTCCACAAGTTGCATCAGAAGTTTGCGGATCTCGAGTTGGCACACGCGTTGAGTCCCAATCCGAATAAGACTCCGCCCCCGCAGACTCCGAGTCCCAATCCAGTTGAGAAGGTAATAATTCATTTGCGCTCCGCCAAGCATCTATTTTTTGCAGAAAAAATCAGAGGACCGCAGGAGTAACACGGATCGCCGAAGCACCCCAGATCGTCGTGGTCCGTTGAATGCGACGTTGACTCGAAAGAAATCGCGAGATCAGAATACGCGGAAGAAGGAGAAGACGGTGGAGAGGAAGGCGAAGGATAAGGAGAAGGCAGGGAAGAAGGGTGGTCCGATTGGGTTGTCATCGACGAGACGGAAGGATCAGAAGGCGGGGCCTGTGGCACTTCCGGCGGGAATGAGTCCAGGCAACAACAACAACAACAACAACAACAAGTAGACACTTTCTTTCCATGGATTTTCCAATAAATAAAGGAGATTTTGTGTCTGTATCAGGGATGTGCGGAAATAAAAATTTCGGAAATTTCGGAAATCGGAAATTTTCCGAATTTTATTTTCGGAAATTTCGGAAACGTTTGTTTCTTCCGACTTCTCCGTTTCGGAAATTCCGGAAATTTCGGAATTTCCGATTTCCGTTCCGCACATCCCTGGTCTGTATGTGTGTCCGCTTGTCCAGATGTCTGTATGTCTATCCTGATGTCAGGAAGTGCGTCTGTGTGTCCGAATGTCCCAACATGTGTTTTTTTTTCTAAATTTTACAATCAGATGGGTCTCTAACTGTAATTTCTGGATGTCTTTTTGTAGGTTTGTCCGGATGTCCCTCTGTATGTCTGTTTGTCCGGATGTCTGTCGGTGTGTATGTTTCGTCTTATTTGCCCAGTATTCTACCGTTTTTAACTCGGGAATGTTCTCTTCAGTCTGTACTGTAGATACTACTACCTGTATCAATTGTTAATGTCATATTTAATTTTCGCTTGAAAAACGTGTTTAGTTCTCAAAGTTTAGTTATTATTCATGAGGAAATATAAGAATGTGAAAACGATGCAATTTAGTTATGTCAGCACATCCGACAGAAGAAAAACATTATTCTTAAATAGACATCTAGTGAATAAATAAATGAAAATGTCAAATAAATTAGAAAATTCTGGGAAATTAAGAAAAAAAATTAGTTAGGAACATGTCGAGAGACAAATTAGAAAATATTCAGTTCACCGCTTTGGCACTGAAACTTACTACTCATTTCTACACCAAAAAAAATAGAATTCTGAAGAATTAGATTGCAAAAAAAAGAAATTTGATGCATGGATACTCACAGCAACTAGATCCTATGTACATCGGGATGAATAAATGGCTTGGTTACCAACAAGCGGTAAAGATTTATGAAGAAAAAAGTGAAAATTTAGGAAAAGATAAGGCAGGGGAGTGGAAGTGAGGAGAGAAAACAAGAGAAATAATTATTTCTTTTCGTCTTTTTTGTCGCCTTCTTCCTCAACTGGTCCAAGTGTATGCCATTGAGCAATTGGGCGACGTGGTGATGCCAACATGTCCATCCAGTGCCTGAAACATTACAAACGGTGAAGACGGTGACCAGACAGGATTCAATAATGAATTCGTTCTTAACATCTTAGCAATTTTACTCAACGATTGCTTTTGGAATTCCTAATTTAGCTAATTCAATACGTATCTAGAGTACAGTACCATGAGATGTGCAATATACATAAATGTTGTAATCTCCGAGATTACATAATTATATTAAGCTGTCCCCAGCGTACTTGCGTTTTACACTATTTGATCTACCCAACCTTTTACTTTGATCTACAAAGGGTGCGCGGCACCGCGCGCTTCTTTCCATCTTTTCTTTACCTTCCAATGTTCTAGTCTCCTGATTAGTTCACTCCCATATTCTTATTCCTATTCTCTATCCACCGCTACCCTATTCTCTAATTTCTCGCCCCGTTTTATCTACGTCTCCCTATTCTGTATTCTCCTTTATTAGCTGTCTAATAAAGCCTATAAGTATAACACCCTAGTCCTTCGCTCCTGACCCCACCTGGCGATGGACTCAACAATAAACTATATCTAAACAATCAAAATATTTCACGTCTATCCCTTGTAAAATTCAAAAGCTGAAAATAAACAAACCTAAGCTCTGCACCAGTTCCGTTACATCCAAGAAGACACCGTCCAATGGCGTCGTTTGATCCGAGTTTATCGTAATCCATCACAGTGATCATAAGGGACACTTTCTGCAAAAATAACCATTTCCAAATGATCGAAACAGACAAAAAGTTAGAGAAAACGTTGAGACATGTTAGAAAAAGCATCCACCTGAATTTGTTCGAAAGGCACTTCGAAGCTGAATGATTCATTATAATATGGGTTAAGAGTACACTTCTTGATTGACGTTTTCTTCTTTTTCAGTCGTTTTCCTCCTTGCATCAACACTATTTTGACATATGGATCTGAAAGAAACCCGAGAAAATGTTAGGTAAAAGAAGTTAGATTCGATTAGAAATGGATGAAAGGCCAGGGGAAAAAGAGGAGATAGTGGCTTCTTTTGGATTAGAAAACAAGCCATTTCATTCCGAGATCACCTTCATTTTATGCAATGGCAACTTGTCAAATACAAAACTTTCATTGTAATACGGATTCAACGTTTTTCTTTTGATACTCGTTTTCTTCTTTTTCAACCGCTTTCCCTTGTCTTCTCCAAACATTTCCAGCTTCACATATGGATCTTCGAAATTTCAAAATAGATTCTTTCAGTTTTCAATGAATTTCGAGATTAGTTAGAGTTAACTGTAGAGTTAACTGTTAGTCTTAAAACGATGAAAAGTACCTGATAGACCACCGACGTCCATTTTCTTGAGATTCTTTGCTTCAAGCACAACAACTGTCAATTTTCCAGCAGTTGGCACGTATCGAAGCGAGAAACAAATGTCTCCGAGACTCTTTTCCTGAAATCATTTCTTCTTTTTCAGTCTCCAAAACTATTCTCTTACGGCTTCTTTATCATCTGGAGGTGGTGCAATATCCTTCCATTCTTCGATTACTTGACCCAAATCAATCTTTCCAAGTGGAATTAGAACTTGTCCAATCTGGTCGTGCTTACTGAATCTGTCGAAATCGTAGATAGCAAACACAAGTGTTTTTGCAGTGATCTCATTGAATGCTACCTAAAATTGGTTTTTTTTTTTTTACAAAATCTGAAATCTCATTGCTCACTTTGAAAATAAACGTCTCATTGAATACTGGATTGAGAGTTTTTCGATGAACTTTCGTCTCAACTTTCTTCTTCTTTTCCGGCAATAAATACAGTTTGACATATGGATCAGAAGTTCCAGACATGTCCATTCCTGGCAGATCTTCCGCTTGAATCACAGTTACAGTCAGTTGTCCTTGTTGGAAATCATAATCAAGCTTGTATTGTATCCTTCCCAACTTCACTTCTTCTTTCTCTTCTGCTTGAGCTTTTTCGTTTTGTTCCATTGCGTCTCCTAGCTCTTCCAAGTCTTGAGCCATCTTAAAACGTCAAAAATGATTTATGGGGTATTGGAAATTGTTTTGTCAAGTTTATTCAGTTCTAAAAACGTTTGAATCGAAAGTTCCTTCTAATAGAATATTCAATAAGAGAACATTCCGTATTCTATTAAGAATTCTGACATCTTTATCATGATTTCTGAAGTTCGAATGAGAACTCTCCAAACTCGATCTGGGATCTATTCCTTTTTCAGTCAATCTAACAGTTGTAACTAACATCAAGTGAAATTCCTATCGATTTTGATAAGGATGGTTCACAAACAGAATCACACCAGATAGTTCTATCAGGACTACCACGGATTTAGATGGTACAGATTTTCATTCATGATAGTTTGCATACCAACGTTATTATTCACAAAACCGGATTTCGTTTTTTCAGAGAACTGCTGGAATGCTCAAGAACCAATTATCCACCTCTCTATCACAAGGACATTATAACATTTATCCCCTCCTTCTTATCGAAACATACCCCTTGAATATTTTTTCCATCGACAACATCTTGTCCTTTACCAAAGAATCCTTTCAATCCCCCTTTTTTGTTTTTCTCTCCATGTCGTTTCTTTCCGAATAACTTGCGGATGATGAAGAAGGCACACGCGAGGACGAGCAAGATAAATACGAATCCGAGGAAGACGAATGCCCATTCAGGCACTGCAATTTTCAAATTTACGAAAAATAAAACGAAAGGAAAAATAGATGGATATTGCTCATTTATCTTTTATTTTCCAATCTTCTTCTCCCAACTATTCGTCACTGGTCATTTCTCTTTTTTTCGTACAATTCTGGACATTGATGAAGTAGTAATAGAGAGAAAAAGAAGAGAGAAGATAAATGGATCTTATTCGTTTATCCACTGTTTTCATCCCTTCACTGCTAGAATTCTCTTATTTTTCTCTTTTAATTATTTTCGTCACCACCACCACTGTTTGTTGTCCATTCGAGTCAACTCATAAACGAACTAACTCTTCGTAGTGTGTCCGGTGATAAATGTGTTATTGTTCTTGCTTCTTTTCTTCCTACTAATTTTTTCGTCTATCCCCAGGGACATTCACCCACTTTTTTGGCACATTCCTTTCTCTTTTGGTCCCTTCTTTCCACACATCAATGCTTTGAATACTACTTTCTCTTCACTCTTTTCTCTCTGTACTCGAAAGTAAAAAATCTAAAATATTCACAGCATTGGGAGGAATAGAAGCGAAAAGAGAAAGGCTGGGGCTGTGGTTTTCTGTGTGTTGCCACCAAAATATCAAATTACAATCGACAGCCTAGAAGCTGTGAAACGAGGATTCAAAAGAAAAAGAAGTCGATTATTTGAAAGAGTTCAAAATGATGGGCAGTAAGGGATTGAAGATCACAAAGAATAGAAAAAGAGGGAAAAGATATTAAAAGTTGGAATGAACTTGAGTTGTGTATGGGAATTCGAAACACGGAAGTTGGAGTTTTTGGAGCTCCGGTTGGGAGCTGGCTGTTCCATTCTGGGTTTTCAGACTTTGTCAAATGAACAATATAGATGGGAGCTCAGAAGTTTGAAAAAATGACGAAACTGTCAATATGGGCAAAATTGAGTTTATGTGAGAATACTGATCATCGAGTGGTCTTCTCATAAATGACGTAAAAGTTGAAGTTAAGAAGGTAAATGATAATACATTTGCCAATAAGTTCAACATGAACTTCGGATATTTAGCGTTAGGAAGGTTTAGAAAGAACTTTAGAGCTTCATCAAGGGCAGCTATATGAGTTTTTCTCAAAATCTTCAGTTTTTGTATCATCTAACAGTCTCATTTTTCCAGATTTTTCATGAAATGTTCAAAGAAAGTTGGACTAATTGAATGAAAAGCAACGAACAAGGAGAGGTAGGATTGGATTGAGATTTTTTACTTTTTTGAATTGAAAAAATCCGATAAAAATCGATAATAAAAAGACTTACTCCCAGTTTGCTGCATTACTTTCTCTTTCACAACGTCCTTGACATCTATAACTTTATTCACAACCACATCCTTGAATGTCTCTTTTGTCGTTGTTGCTCTGGAAAAGGAAGGGAATTGGTGACAGAAACATTCACATAAATCAATAGGAAAAAGAAAAAGAACATTTTAGTTTTGTTCTTTTTACTTTGACATCACATAACATGTTTATGATCGCCCACAGATTTTTTATATTTTTATGAATTTTCTCTTTTTATGGATTTCGTTTCTTCTTCTCTCTTCTAACATGATTTCGAAACCATTTGAATTAAAAAGATTTTTCAAAAGACTCAAAAATGACTAGGATTATGGCTATGGAAGCCAATTTTCAATTGGAAGCACGTATCCCTATTAAACGAATAAAAAAAATTATGGTTGTTGTCATTTTTTGGGCTCAATTGGAAATTCAGGAGAGAATAAAGGTGATGGAAAAGGGCATTCGCAGAGAATAATGTGTACTTCAAAAGCAGTCATTTAATTAAATCATTTTTAAGAATCAATTCGTAATATGAGAGTTTTCTAATTGATAGTTGCATCGAAGTGTTAGACTACATACTATTTCCATACTTTTTTTTCAATATTCCAGAATTGAGAATCTACAGTAATCGCAACAAATGCGAAAAAGCGAACGCTCTTCCCAACCTATGTCAAGTAATAATAATTTGAATCCTCTTACATAGTCACAGACTATCCTAAATCTAAATGAATCAACCCAAATCTTTTTGTCTGATTCATAAAATAATCTTTTTGTTTTTCGTCTTGAAAATTTTTCTTTTTTTTTTTACATTTTCGGAAAAAGAGATACCATTTTTCTTCTGAGATTAAGAACCTCGTCTTCTTCTTCTTTTTCTTTTTTCTTTTCTCTACTTACACTTGCTTCACTACTTGCGTTGCCGTCTCTTCCATTGGTGCTTCATCCATCACGAATTCCTTCGTCAAATCCTCGTCTTTTTCTTCATCGCCTCCCGACGAGAAGTCTAATTTCACCATGGTGACTGAAATTTGATCAAGAAGTTAATGAACAAAGAAGAAATGAAACGGGGAACGAAAGGTTCGAAGGTTTTACGAAGAAGAGTGGGTCGACCAAAAAAGGCGGAGTCAAGTCTAGAAAAAATGGGAAAAATGAATGGGAATGTGTTTACAGAAGCGAAATAATTAGAATTTTCAGAGAAGAAAACAGAGAAAAAAGGGATGCGGGGTTTGTTTACTTTTCCAGAAAAAAATATTCTGAAACGAGGCAGAGACTGATGGGAAAACTGAGATGAGAAAGGGAGAAATGGGAAAGATGATGATGTGAAAAAGAAAGATTATTATGTATGACATGCTTAAATTATGACATCGGGATTAGTTTTCTCCCCCATTTTTTTCATAATCCCATTATCTAAGGACGGCTCTTGATCATCAGAAGAAAGGAAAGAAGAAGGGAAACGTCACCGAGAGAGCAAGAAGAAAAAAGGAGATTTCTTTTTAAAAATCCAAAAAGTTGATATCCCATGGGTCATCTCGGAGCAAGCTTTCGGAGCACAATGTACATCTTTTTCTTCATTTTCTTCTCTTCTATTCTTGACTCCTCCCGTAGGATATGAGAGTTGAATTCATAATTATGAGAAAGAAATATTTTTGGAAGAAGAAATAGAGAATTTGAATTTAAATTGAACATCTTCTTGGCTTCATTGGCTTCTTCTTTTTTCTCTTTTTTTCAGTTTTAGTTTTCTGTTTTCGCTTTTTTTATTCGTTCAAATTCAGAGATGGCAAAAAAACAGCTAGCCAATTCAAAAGCGACGAAAAAAAAGGAGAGAAGCGTTGAATGATAATACGAATGGGCACACGAAAAGGGAAACGAGGACCGCTTGAAGTAAAAGCTGATTGATTTTTGTTCCGACATCGTCGACGTCGTCAGAAAAAGAGAGAAAAAAGAGGGGAGTGAAGGGCAGGTGAAAAAAAGAAGAAGTGCTGAATGCAAACATGCAAATGCTTTGCTCCGAAGGGTGCCAATGGTTGCATTCTCGATTCCCATGGCTTTGAATAATGATTCCGATTCGGGATAGAGAGAATATTGCAGAATTTGATTTCATGGGAGCATGGGAATATAATTTATTTCTAATTTGAAAAGGATGCTGAGAAAGTGGATTATCGAGAACTGCGTGTCGGAGGTGAGAGTTCTGATTAGTTTCTCTATTGGAGAACGAAGGCGAATTTGGTGAGAAGTTCTGAGATTTCAATAATTTGTTTTGGGAAGGTGGAAAATATGGATTACGACTGATCGGAAAAACTCGAACCAGTTTTTTATAGTTCTATTTCGCTAAGGTTATCAGAAATCAGTTACTCCTACACAGGTGTCTGCTAGAGAATGAAATATTGAAGTCTATTTTGGATACAAAAAAATTCAGAAATGTACCCGACATCATTTCAGCAATAGTAATAACTTCGTAGATAAAATATTTTGGCTACAAAAAAGGAGATTTCTGGCCAGAACCAGAAGCGAAGCATGAATGAAATAGAACCAATCTTATATTTTCTAGAGCAGAAAAAAGCCGGATCAAATTAAGAACAGTTATTTTCCATCTCCCTTCACTATCGTCGTATCAGCAGAAGAGAAATCAGAATTTTCTTCCAAAACTGAAATCTCTACATCTCTCAGCGCCTTTTTCATTCCAGTAATCAAAAAAATGACTCTTTTTTTCCTTCGAAATTCGAAATTACCCTCTCTCTCTCTATCATCCCACGCACTTTTTCTGACATCTTTCTTCCCGAGAGCTCATGTAATTTTAATTTGGGTGAAAAGTCAATTCTCTCGGTTTCCAAGAAGAAAAGAAGAGGTCCCATCTTCGAGCCATTAGTTAAATTTCAATTCGTTCTCGTTTTAGGCATAATTGACCACTGGAAATGGGTGGAAACGAGACCAAAGTAGCATGATATTAGGGAGGGATGAGGCTATTTAACTGAGGATAAAATGGGATAGAGTATCTAAGAAGGCTGAGATGTACCGAATAGGTAGTTTAGATCAATGAAGTTGAATATTTAATATTCCAGATACCTGATATTTTTCTCATTTCATCATTTCGGTTAGATCGAAAATCAGAAAATCGGGTTGAGAGGAGAATTCAAGGAATATTGGAGGGCCTTTGGAACCAAAAACAAAAAAGTGCCTGCACTACCACCTATTCAATATTTTATAGTCCTTAGCAGTTTGGTCGAGAGCACGACGAAGCAGAAAAAGAAAACGTTTTAGTGAGAAGCTGGAGGCTGGTTGGCGTCGTGCCGGCGTAAGAGAAAGAGAGAAGAAGTGAGTGTGCTCCGCCGCCGAGCCCACCGCTTCTTCTTCTTTTTCTTTCTTCAACTGGCTTTTCTCGCATACACTCTTTCTCGCAAAAACCAAAAGGAAAGAAAAGAAGAAAAAGAAGACGAAGCAGAATAAGAAGAAGAAGACGGACGACGACGACGAAAACGAGTGGGAAGAAGGAGGGGTTGTGCCGATGTCGGGGTAGTTGAAACGAGGACGCGGTGCCTTCCATATTGAGGGATCGATACGAAAAAAGAAGAGAAGGCACGTCTTCTGAAGGAATGGAGCAAAAACGAGAAGACGATTTAACGGGGCCGCCTGCCGCGATTAGCGACTCACTGACTCACTGACGTGATGCGATAAATGCATAGTATTCGAAGAAAAAAGGAGGAGAAACTACGACGAAAAGGAAGTGAAATACTAGTTCATCGAGATGAAAATAAGATTTCGATTTTGAATTTCAAAAGGTTTCACTTCCTCTTTCATTTCGATTATTTTCAAGAACAGTGATCTGGTAATGAATTGAGACGACCAACGATGCCATCTGACAAGACTTACACCAGAAAAGTCGATTCACAAATCAATTTGGATTGTTCAATTTAGAACTCGTCGGGGCTCTGCTCATTTCATTTTTTCTAACTAATCACAGGAAAAAAGTCAGAACTGACCAAATTTTAGTGAAAAAAGTAACGTAAAAGATCAAACGGAGAAACCAAAAACAAAAAAGAACGAACAAATCGGCTGGACGGATAATCTGAACTAAAGTTCTGACAGGTGTACGCAGTTGTTTTGATTTATGAGAAATTTAGGTGAGTTTTTTCGAAAAGTAATACTATTATTTGACTTCAACCAAAATTTATAGACATGTGTTGTTATCTGAAACTGCACCCAGTTTTTTCCCACTGAATACAAAAAACTAATCTAAATTTTCTAATCTAAATTTTCAATTCCAATCTGAGTTCAGTTTACAAAAAATTTTTCTGAAGTTTAATTGAAAAGTTTTTTTGGATTAAAGTGGAGGAAAACTTTGACATTGAGAGGTACTTGCAGCTGACAAAACAAATCAAGAAACGTCACAATGAACAGGAAATTTGATTGTTTGAGCAGTGTCTAGTGGTGTTGATTGGATTTTGCAAAGTTCAACTTCCAAAGAAAATCTTGTTCGGTTCAGGAGAAAACAATTGGCAGAGAGTGTAGCAAGGTTGAGGATCAGCTCAAAAGTCCCAGAAAATTCTCCTAATTACAGTATCCATTTGGCTAACAATGGTAAAAAGCATGAAGCATGCGTGGTAAAAAATGATAATACTGTCAATAATGGACAATATTCACGTGAACTGTCTCTGAACAATAAAAATTCGGCGTGAGTTTCTCAAATCATGCCACGTGGTCGATTCTTCAAATCAGATTCCATCGTAAGTCGAGTTATTCCACAAATATGATGAAAACGAGTTTGATTTTCAAAATTTGTGTAAGTTTCCCAGTTGTTAATGTTCTAGTCAAACTGATTGATTTTCAGGGACTGTTTCTCGCAGTTGCCGCAGCCCCGGCCAACATCGTGAATGGTGGTGATATTGAAATTCCAACTGATGAACCAGTTTCAATCCTTCACGGAGAATATCAAATTGAAACGAGCAACTTGTAAGTAGTTGAAGGCTGAAAGGCGATGGAGAAGAGTTCATTAAATCGGTATTTTCAAACAGTAGTTTTTAGAGAAAGCTACCGTCCGACATGGGCGTCAGTTTGGAAAATCAATCAGCACGATCTCGAAAATCGAATCTTTTATGTTTCAACATGGCCACCGAAATACTGTCATGCGTGAGTTTCAGTTATTTCTCCTTTTCTTAGCTCTAAATTACTGCTTTAGAATCTACGTTTGTCCAATTACGGAACAATCATACAACCAAGCCTTGAATTTTAAAACTACCGAAGAGGATATGTGCGAGAAAGAATATGTCAAATTCTATCCACACGCCAAGAAGGTTGTTTTGAAGAAATTGGAAGACACAGAAGAGACGGAGAAGTTTTGGATGAAAAATCGTTTGGAGTTTGAAATCGATAACAATCGTCAATCGAAACTACGTGTGAGTTATTCCGAAACTCCTATATTTTCAGCCCAATTTGAGATTTAGGTGTTGGAGGCTGAACCAGAAACTCATTCTGAATTCATGGAGGTGAGCAAGAAAGGAAGCACTTTTGGTTTTGATTTGAAGGGCAAGGAGTTACTCATTTTGACAAACAGGTTTCATTTTTAAACTAATTTATTTTTTATCTTTTATACTTTTTTCAGTCGTATGTGTCAAATTAACAAAATCGGAGGGGAATTCTATCCAATTTTCCGAGAAGGAGTCAAAAAGAACCCAGATAATTATCCCAAATGGTTCGATGACGGCTCTGCGTGGAGTAAAATATTCACTCCAACAGATTACCTTCCGCCTGTTAAATCTGGACAAACTCCAAAGTCGATTGATTTGCTTGCCGTGAGTTCGATTAAGTAGAAAAACATAAAACGAGCTTTACGCATAGAAAACGGGGAGTCTGGATTCACCTCAAGATCTCTTTTCAGTACTTGAAAGACAAGACATGGACTGACAAAAAAATTGGAAATCTTGTGAAGAGTTGTGAACCAGTTGTCGGATGGAGAGCCGGTGGGAGACGGAAACCAGCGAATGCAATGTTTCAGAAGGTCTCTGTTGGATCATATACAGTCAATATGCCGGTAAAATTGTGTTTATTTTGATAATTTATTGTCTCAGTCATCTTTAGAATAACCAATGGGCTGGAAAAGCGTTCAAAAGGTTTACTCTGAATGTTGAAAAATGCCATTGGTTCCGTTTGTGGTTCACAGAGAAAGGAATGGAAGATTATAAGAGTGCGCCTCTTTCGGAAACTGTTGACTTCTTCCTAAACGAAGGATTTTATATCAGTCCGGAATCTGGTAGAATATTACAGTCTCTTTCATTTAAACCCTTCCAACTTTTCAGATGAAGCTCATCCTCTTCCAGGAGTAAATGAACTCACAAAGTTCACTTTTAGAGTTGCTGGAATAGATAGCACATTGGTGATTTCGATACTTTTTTCCTTATAAAGAATCAATTTCCAGGTCGATATGTTGTACGGAGAAACACAAGGAAGCCCGATTTACCATGACCAGTTCAACATCAAGGATATTCAAAAAACTTTTTTCCAACTTCACATCATCAAGGCTCCTGGGTGCGAAATTTCTATGGATTCGGTATATCTCAAATGGGTTTCTTTCTTGTTTTCCTATTTCCATTTTTTCAGCGTCCACTCTTGTGGACCGATCATTCGACGGGAAGAAGTGTGAACATGTGGAACTTCGGAACTTGCAAATTCACTCATTTCGAATAGTCTTGATTGCTTCATTCCTGTTAATCGAAATTCTCGAATAACTTTTTAATGAATAAATAAATGTCCCAGACAATAGCTTATTCGAAAAGAGGGCAGCGATGTCTTGAAGTGCCGAAATGACATTACAAATATTTTTGATCCAATATCTGATGATCAGATTCGGATCTCTTTGTTTCCCTTAACCATTTTCGTTAATCAAGACACTTTCTTCTGGTGTTGCATAGACTATGTTTGCTTTCAACATCTTGTCCATTGAAAACAACTATCTCATTTATCCAGAACCTGAAAACTGATCTGACAAGAGGCTTCTGAAATGTCGTTCCGATATGATGAGAAGATTGAGAGTCGAATGTTCTTTATTGGAGAAAAAAGTCAAAAAGATCAATTGAATGAGGAAGTTATCATGAAAGATATAATTTACCGGTGGAAATGTATTTAATTTCATTCATTCGCTTTCGTTATCATGTCCATCGTCCACACTGTTGTCATCCTTTCTCACCACTTTCTTATGCTTCATTCTTCTATTTTGAAACCATGTTTTGACTTGGGTCTCACTCAGATTCAATGCATTTGCCAACTCGATTCTTTCAGGAGTACTCAGGTATCTGAAATTAAAATTAACTATTTTTGAAACTGCAAAAAGTCAATTCACATACCTCTGCGACTCAAATCGTCTCTCCAATCCTTGAAGTTGTTGATCACTGAACACTGTTCGAGCCTTCCTTCGGGAACTGAAATACAGAACTTATGGAATTCTTTGATCTGACACAATTACCATTCCAACCTTAATCTTCTGTACGCTTTTGATGCATTCGACAATCGAATCTGATCGGCAGTTGACCAAAAACCAGGGAAAACTCCATTGCGTTGAGCCAACAAAAGACTGTGTTCGATTGGGAATGCAGCTGCAGCAAGCCATAGTTGTTCAGAGAGAGCAGGGGCTATATTCGGAGAAATTTCACTCGATATCGGAAGAGAAATCATGGATATTGATGGTTTCTCAGAGTTCTGAAAAACTAGTTGGGTGAGATAATGTTGAGTAGAGAGAAATAA
Source organism: Caenorhabditis latens (assembly GCA_002259235.3). NCBI lineage: Eukaryota > Metazoa > Nematoda > Chromadorea > Rhabditida > Rhabditidae > Caenorhabditis > Caenorhabditis latens. The sequence continues at coordinate 11,927,850 of CM056093.1, read as the reverse complement.
AGTTATGAATCAGTTTTTGTCTTTCTGATCGAATTGAGATACTGAAAATCTCAAAGAGGGCAGGTGATCTAGATAGGACAGTTTTATGCAAGAGAAGCTATAAGATCCTGAAATTTCAGTAGGTACACAGATAACAAATTTGAGGTTAAAAACAAGATGCAAATTCAAGTTATAAGTATGATATGATGAAGGCTCACGGAGCACCGCTTTGGAAAGATATGATTTCAACATCCGTGACTACCGTATCCCTATTTTAGAATTCAAACAAAACAAAAATTATACAAGAATAACTCAGGAGGAAAACATCAAAAACAATGATTTGTTGATTATTTAATCTCTTATGTACAATTATCTCAATAACATGTGTTAGAGACCTAAACGAGTTGAACTCGGATTTCAGAATTCCCACGGAAAAATATGTTATTCACTTAAAAATTCAGAATCAAACTCACTTCATCTGAACTGGATTGAGAATTAGTTGATGATTCTTCTAGCTTCAGAATACGTTGAATCTCATTTGAGTGTCCACGAAGTAGATCGTCAATTGAGAAACTTGAAGTTGTATTTATCATTTTCATGAAGCCTTTTTGGGAACTTTTCGTATTGAGCAGAGTGTGAAAATGGGGTAACTCGGTAATATTGTTCTGTAGGAGGCTTAAGAGGGGGCGGAGCATCCGACGTCGTCGGAATGGGCGGAGTCGGCGAATAGAGGAAGAGAAGGGCTCCATAGTAGAAGAGGAAAGTGGTGAATAAGAGGAAGAATAAAAAAGAGTTGATGAGAGGGATAATGATATGAATGACAGTATAGCCTTGGGCAAAGTTGTAGTAGGCGGAATAGGGTAAACAACTACTTGATGAGAGTTGATGAGTGATGAGAGACGTCAAAAAAAGGTGTCGTTCTGAATTTCCTCATCTGTAATCCGCTACTACAAAGCATATCGAATTCGTCAGAAAACGAAGGACGCATAGTAATTTTTTAATGGAGAAAAATGGGAAATCAAAAGGGATTTAAGTCAAAATCAGAATACACATACATTTTTAGTATTTTCCCGATTACGTCAGGTTTCACAGAGAGCACGATGTTACGAAAAGATGGGATTAGAATTGCGAGAAACTAAGTGAAATGTCACAGAATATTTACTCAAATTCAAGGAAACATGTGTTAAAGAAATGCTGAGAATGCTGGTTTACGATCTCTGCTACAATTTTACATTGACAAGTTGCAATTTCTTATGTGGGAGCTACAGGAATAAATTGGGATTCTGAAGAAGAAAATAGAGATTCCAGTTCTATAACTCTCTTTGAGTTCCTGAAAAATATATATGAATAATTTTGAACTCTGTTTTAATTTTTTCAGAAAAAGTTCTTCTTCGAAGCATTTTTTGTTAAATTTGATAATTTATAACATCCTTTAGGCTGACCATTGTGGCATAGAGATATATTTTTAAGTCGTTCCCGTTGGATCTTATTCAATGAATAGTCAATTTCATGTTAACTCTTTGTTTTAAGTCTTACTGTAGCAACAGAGCTTCACCACTTTTCTGAAAGTGTGATCAAAGCTGTAAACCAAATGAAAATCCAGTTGTTTTCACTTGTATCCGGGTATATACTCTCGTCACCTCAACCGACCTTTCCCCATCTCATCATTCCCTAATTACGTGTTTTTGTTACAATACAATACGATTGAGACGTTCATAATAAGTGTGAACATGTTGAGAATACACACTCCGAGGGTAATGGTCATTGTGCAATGAGCAATTTGAACCTTTTCACAGATGTTCACCACTTCTAACAACTTGTTTCCCACTCACACTATCACTGTATATCTTCAAAAAGAAAATGAACTAAACGAAGAAATTGAGCAGATGACGAAGACGAAGAAGACGACTATTATTGCATTATAGACGGCCGAAGCGCTAGAAGGCTTTTAACTTATTATGTTGAGTAGACATACAGCTTCCCCTAACTTATTACTAATGGAATTGAGAGACCCTACTGTGCAAAATGGGCAAGTTGCCACGTCATCAGAAGTAAAACAAAGAACACAATGAAAAAAGTTGCTTCCGTTTATGGATTCACACTTAATTAACGCTTTCCTTCTGGGCACTTTGAACATTTGACACCTTCTGACTTATCCATTGTCTTCTTACTCACCGCAAGAAAGTATCCAGCGGTGAGCAATAACATCATCATCATCGTCTTCAGAATTATTACTTCATCGTGTCTTGTGTCAAAACACCCACCCTCACAATACATAACAAAAATATAGAGAGCAATTATTCCCAATTAGTTGACGGATTTCCCTACCGTAGAAGCAGCTTTTAGTAGTAGTATTGAAGCTCTGATTGTCTACAAACTGGAGGATGTTTTGACGGCTCATCGATATAATTATTCGTATGAAATGCTATATAGTTTGAAAACAAGATTTAATGAGAAGATGTTTTGAAGATAAATTGGTGTGGAAATAAGACAAATGAGATATTGAAAGAATGGAGAAATCCAGTGGATTGGGTTGGGTTGGGAGGAGATTCTGATATATCTATTTGATATATATGATATATCTGAAAGAACTGTAGAGTTTTCTGAACAAACAGTTCTTAAATGTGCGTACTTGCTGAAATCTTCAAGTTTCGGAGTCGATTTTCAAACGTTGAGTAACTGCACAGCTTTCTTCCAGAGGGACCAAAATTTTCGAAACCTGTGGTAGATTGGTTCTTCTGATCACAGTTGCGACATGATTCGTCCTTCTGAAAGATGAATAGGAATTTCCAGATGACATCCGTTGTTTTTTATAGATATACAGTAATACTTCTTGACGGCTCTGGATGGCTGACGGTTGTATGCTCATAAAAACAACTGAAAGTTTAAAAAAAAGAAGATTACAACTAGAACATTTTTTACATTGCTCATATTCAGGACAGTTTTAAAGTGAAAAAATACTTCATCTATATCGTAATTCAGGTGGACCCATTTTTCAAATTATCATGAGATCGGTTAATTAAAAGACCGAAATGCGGGAGCCCCTTGTTGACCCTCTTTTCATCTCGATCATCATCTTCTTTTAGCATTAAATCCATTGGTTCCCACTTGAACTCATGTATGCAGGTGTGGAGAGAGAAAGAGCGGCGAACCGATAAACGTATTTTCAAAAACTGTATGCAGGGGATTAGTGGATAGAGTAAGTGCGTCTGGTGAACATGTCGTTTCCTTTCGTAATCTTTTGACAGACATTTCTTCTTTTCTGATTGGGATGCGTAGCAATAAAACTAATGAATTGAGCAAACATTGCACTAATGGTAAGAATAAAACATGTGCCGCCTTCACAGACACCTACAAAAACAATTGTATTCGTAGTCTCTCTTGGAGCAACAGACGGTATACTTTGGATTATCTTTTGTTTAATTGGATTAGACCACTCGGTCAATGAGGAAACTTGTTGAGAAAAGGGGAAGAAAGTTGTGAATTATAATGATTGGGGGGAGACAGTTACAGTATCTCATTCAATTACTGTAATATGAGCATGCAAACGGAGTGTTCTAGAGGAATTTTGCTGAAAAACGAACCAACTCTTTGACAATCTGATTCTCTATCCCTATCTTTGTTTTAATTGAATCATTCTCCCACCATGTTTTATTGAACTTTTCCCACATTCCATTCTGTCTTTTTCCTGACTAGAGTATGTGCTTCGTCATGCTGAAGCAGAGAGACGCAGACGACGAATGACTCGGAGTGTGTCTCTCGTAAATCGACACGATAATTCAAACATTTCTCTCGTACACTGACCAACCTAACCCCTTCATCCTTCACTTTTCCTACTTTCCCATTGATTTTTACTCTCTTTTCGTTACTTTTCTGTTGGAACGTTTTTCTTATGTCCAACTTCATGTGACATGTTCAACAAATGTAAACAAACAGCTCGCTATCTAATCATCAACCTCGTCTAGCTGTGTCTCTCAGTGCTCTTTTCGCTTTCTTTCACCGGAAACATCAGTATTGATTTACAGGCAATGGACATGGATATGTCTCTGCATTTCGGTGAAAGAGAGAAAATTCTCTTCAATTGGTGGAAAACTGGATCGTTTTCTGGTGAGAAATTATATTTTTAAATTTTAAAATCTTAACATTATTACAGGAATGGCAGTTTCCATGCTCATCAGTTTCCTTCTGTGCATTCTCTACGAAGCCATCAAATCATTCCGTTACTTCCTTGCCGTCTGGAATAATCAAAAGAGACAACAAAGACACGCCGAAGCATCCATCACGAATCCACAGAATAGTGGAGGTGACACAATTTCCGAAGATTCGGTTCACATCGCGCCCCTCGTTCAACTCTCTGGGTGAGTCAGAAGGATTCACAATTTCGAAAATGTAGACAATTTCAGGTTCACAAGACGACTGTTTACTTCGTACCGCCTCGCTCAGGGAGCTCTCTACGGTCTTCAGGTTTGTAATAAACTAAAAATAAATGTTCATTGAAAAATGGTTTGAAAATAAAAGAGCGCTGATCAACTTTAAAAAACCTTGTTGATAAATAGGAAAGTATTTATGTTTACTAAATACTTGAGATTCTCTGAAAGCACTGACGCGAATTGTTATTATTTACCAGAAACTACTTTTACTAACAGTTTATGTTGGATATAAGAAATTCGGTTAAAAAACAACACAAGTATAATTTTCAGGCTCTTCTCGCGTACGCTCTCATGCTCATCGTCATGACATACAACATGAATTTGATCTTGTCAATTGTGGTCGGAGAAGCCGTGGGATATTTCCTGTTCACTGGAAATCCACTTGTCGACCAGCATCTCACCGATTGTTGCTGAATGTTTTACTCACCTCCTCATGTATAATTACCATTTTCTTGTTCTCTGAAAATGCCCCAATCATTCCAAACCCCTTTGTCGACCAATCTTCTTGTATTCTTTGTTACTGGTACCCATCCATGATTTTTTGATTTGTAATTTCGTCTTGAGATACTTTGTCATTTTTTACTTCATTTATTTTGAAACTTGATAAGTTATTCTTAAATCACAGTTTTTGTTCATTGACTAGATCGATTTTCACGTTTCGAAGTTGTCCATTATACAGCCTTTCGTTGTAAACTGGACGAATTTGTTGCTGTCTGTAATTTTTCAATGAATTCATCAATTTTTGCCTTTGGTTCAACGAACCGATAAGATCCGGTTATCTCTTCAGGAGAGAGGATTCGTTCGACAACTTTCGGAATAATAGCAGATGGAGCTGGAGCATACGTTCCATAACCAGCAGATGGTGGCATTGTTGGCATTGCGCCAACAATTGAGTCAACTTTAGCTGGTTGGATAGCAGTGTTTCCAGTATTTGTAGTACCAACTGGAGGCAATCGAAGACTTGATAAATCTCCTTGAATATTTATTGGATTAGTTGGACCATTGGTTGCGAAACGATCAATATGAGTGTCATATTTATCAAGAGCTCCATCATTTTGACGACGAGATGGAAGGAAATCTGAAAATGAAATCGGAAATTTTTGAAGATAATTCCTAAAGAGACTCACTCTGATAGTTTTTGATTGTAGGAGACTGTCTAATCTGATTTCCACTTGGAATCAGAACTTGTGGAAGATTCTGTGATCCGTTCTCAATGAACTTTGATAACTGAAAATAGGTTATTCGTAAAATATTGCAAGAGTATCACTCACCGCAGTTGGCAGATCATTAGTGCTTCTCGAAAGAAATTTCGCAGCGTCTGACCACATCGCAGGATTTAGAATTCCAAGCTCATTTTGAGTTGTTTTCGTGTGATCCACTGCTCCAACTGTACGTGGCAATGGACCTTCTGCAATCTTCGCTCCTTTCTGGACAATGGAACTTATGATACTGTCGAAGTTTGGATTCTCTAGAAGACTTCTGAGACCAGATGCTTGGTTTCTGATTGTGGGTTCAATCTGAAAATGATTACTTTTGAATTCAGAGGAATGATGAGAATATACAGGTCTAGTTGGCGGAAGATCCGGGAAAAGCATATTTTGTTGATTACCACTGATCGACTGGGGATGAATTTGAATTCGTTTTTCTTGTGGCTGGAATGGCATGTTTACACGTGGAACCATCACTGGATCTGGAAAAAAATTGGTAAACTTGATAACGGGTTTCGAACGAAATTACCTTCTGGAAAAGAGATTTTCTGCTCGAAATGTCTCTCTCCTTCTCGACTTTCTTGTCTTTCCGGAATCATGAATCTTGGTTTATTTTCCGTGAGTTCCGTGTTTTTTGGAATTGCAAATGAAGGAGGAAGTGAAGTCACATCAATCTGAAATTTTCAAACTCCTAGTAGACATTCAGATAAACTAACTGGTTTTTCAGGTTGCTCGAATGTAGCTCCATCAAGTTTTGGAGGTGATTCCTGCAGAATTTCGAGAATCTGTCTTTGATATGAAGAAGGAAGAGCTGAATAAAAACCTAGAAAAGATTGGAACGTAACAGTTTGATATGGGTTTTTGCAGGAAAGAATACCAAATTTCAGATTTGCTACAGTAATACTAAAACGAAAAAAGAAGAGTTCTCAATGAAAAAGATCTCACTCACCTCCCAGAGCCATCTCGATTTGTTGAACTCTTTCGTTTCCACTCAATCCTCCAGAGGTAGAAATCGTCTTGATCTTTTGAGCTGTCTGAAAACTCTTTTTTCCCTTTAAAACAGTCAATTTTTCTTCTTTTTCTCACACTGTACAATTCGGGTGGCAATTGACTCATTTTCTTGCTTAACTCTCCTTCTTTTTTCTTCTGAATTTTATCATAAGTTTCTCGAATTTGATGCATTACTTTCGGAGTAATTGTTCCCTTTTCTAGAAGAAAAACTGAAGTTTCAGCCATTTTTTGGATTGGAGCTTTGTTGCATGATGACATTACAGCATGAATGTATTGAACAATTGCCGGATCTGTGATGTGTTCGGAGGCAAGTTTTGTCGCAGATTCAGCAAATTCAATGTCACAATCCGTGGAAATCTAGAAAAAGAATACATATGTGACTTGAAAAAACGACTAAACTATCAATTATCTTAATTAAATGAGCGAAAATTCTCCTAATCTAACTTTTTTAAAAACGAACCCTTGAAATGAGAGCATCTATCCGAATGGAAACTAGTGATAAAAGAAGAAGAAGACGTTGAGCGTAGATATTTAAATCTTTGAGAATCATCATAACATGCTGAAAATGGAAAATGACGGCATCCAAATGGCGAAACGATGATGTTGCTTCACAACGGCACGGGGTCCGGTTTTACTCTTCAGGGATTTGTGTGGATTTGAGAAGACCGTAATAACCGGTTAGCTAGATGGATGGGTTGAGAAGAGAGAAGAACGAAAAGTAGCATATGAGGAGAGCGAGAGAGAGAAAGTATGTACACTTTCAATATACGAGGAACATACTTGGCAAGTTTGGAGAAAGTTATGGAAAAAGAGTGAATTGAGGAACAAAAAGTTGTGGAAAAGTAAAATGGAAAGAAAGTGAAATCGTAGAAGAAATGGAGGAAGACTTTGCTCGATGAGACTATACGGATGTGGTGAGTATATACCTAGAATGAATGAGAAATGCGGGAATGAATTTCAACAATGTTTGCATTTCTGTTCCTTGTAACTTGATGCCAACTGACCATCCCTTCCATATGAAAGAGATGAAAACGAACACTTGTCTGTGGGTGACGTGGATTCCAGGTAGACATATATTATTTATTTTATTAATCAGAAGAAGGGAACCTGTAACAAGAAAACAATTGAGCAAACAAGAAAAACTGGGTAAACGTATGAGTTGGAAGCAGACGCCGGCTCACAAACCAGAACTGGACGGGTTCGTGAACCCGATTTGGTACGAACGTACGCCACGCGACATCTGGAAACGGTGGAAATATTTTAGAATTTGATAGAAAAAACACTTACTTTTTAGGAGTTTGTTTCCTCTTTTTCATCTGATCAATTGGTCTCGGTCGATAGATTTGAGGAGGTAATGATGGATATTTCGATGGTTCCGGTGTCGTCGTAGCTGGCTCTGGAGTTGTTGTAGTGGTCGTCGTCGTGGATGGTGATTCTGTTGTCGTCGTTGTAGTGGTGGTGGTTGTAGTCGTTGTAAATGGAGGAATTGTCACAATGACACGTGGAGGGAGGGCTCTTCCATCTAATGGTGGTGGTGGAACGATCAAATCCATTTCTGTCGGATCACATGTTTCTTTATCTGGAGCTACGAAGCAACAACAGATTGTGTGTCCTTGATGATGATAACAACGATCACCGTCTCGAGATTGGTGAACGAGAAGGCAGTATCGATAGAATTCATTATTCAAGTGACGATAGACACAGTACGTGGATTGCTTTGGCTCCAACTCGAATTCTTCTTCGTCGTCTGAAATCAATTGTTGTTTTTTTAATTGAAAGTTTCTATGAGCTCACCTTCATTATGCGAATGTTTTGTGTTGAATGTTTTACTTTTTGATGAAACAGATGGAGAAGTGGTTTTTGGTTTCGGAGTAGTCGTTGTTGTTGTAGTTGTCATTGGTTTTGTTGTCGTGAGATCTTCTGAAAAATTGAAAAATTCAGTGATATTTGAATTCAGAAGATCAATTTCAGCCCACCCAATGACATTGGCAATTTCAAACTTGGTAATGTTGGTTTCGATGTTGTACTGGTCGAGGTTTCAACCGGTGGCTCTCTGGTTATCAATTCGAGATCTGTTTCTTCAAAATTAAGCTGAAAAGAAATAATTAATTCAGGAATTTCTCATAAAGTTTATCAACCTCGACAGCGTTGACATAATCGTCTTCATCTTCAATATAATCATTTAATGCAAGTCTTTTGTATCGGTCTTTCGAGTCTTCTGAATCCAAATTCATTTTAAAATTCCTTTTTTCTTCTAGACCTCACCTTCATAATCATCATACTCCTCTTCATGAACAGCGTGTAAAAGGCATCCAACAGCTCCAGGAGCACAAGTTTTACCTTGACAACTAACTGGAGGAGCCGAGTTTTCAGCTGAAATTCAAAAGTTCGAAACGAATGTGACAGATCACTTACGAAGAGAGAAAGTTGGGGAAGTGACTAATCTCTGGAGTGTTGAATGGAATAGTGCACAGCAAAATCGGATTTCAGTATTCTCCAGAAGTTCTAGTTGAATGTCATACTGAAATTCAGGATATGTAAAGAGTGGGTGGGAAGGGATTGATTGTGTACTTCTTGAACAACATATTTGATGAAAGATGGGTTGAGTTTATCCACTGGAATTGTTGTGCATCTCGGTATGGCTCCACACAGTTCAGAGAATCCTGGCTGAAAATTCAATATTTTAAAACTAAATTTGGTGTTTGGGGTTTGTTTTTCAAGTTTTGACAATCCGGACTTTGAAAACTTTCTTTCTTCAAAAGTAGTTTCCAGAGTGTTTTTTCAATTCGCGAGATCCGATAATTTTGTCAAAATATCGAAAACATACGAATCCATTAAAATAATCATCGGAATCGTTTTCAGCTTCTCCAGAATCTTCGGACAGAATTCCTCCATCAACACAGTCATACACTCCTGTTGTTGGATTTCCATTCTTCTGATCACCGCTCGAAAATTCAAAGTATCCACAAGAAGTTGAAGACGTTGGACATTGATTCGTCGCTTGAGCTGCTTTCGAGAAACGACGACCTTGCCGACACATTAACTGAAAACATATGGAATCATCCGAAATGTTCTTCCTCTTTTTCAACTCACTTTCACATTATACGGAGCCAATGGAATATCACTCCAAACTTCTGCAGAGATGAGATTTATAAAGAAGATAGGAAGCAGGAGACAATAAAATCTATTTGATTGGAAGACCATCGATTCGATATTTTCAGATCATTGGCAGTTTTTTTCTGGAATTTAGAAGAAGGTTAGTTGAGATACGAGTAACGGAAGGGGTCGAACAACAAAAAACAATGATTTTGAAAGTATTCGGAGAGCATCGATGCTCCATCCTTTTCGTTTACAATGTGATACTACTGGTCAGCAACGAAATAGAATGAAAGATGAAGAGATTTAGATTATTACAATGATATCTACGAATTGATGTGTCTGTCCTATGTCAATTGTCACACAAGACTATTCTTACAAGTAACATCAGAAGACAGTATAAACATTCTGGAATTTCTTTGATTTTGAACTAATTTCTATGATTCATTCGAGAGAAAAATTATGTGTAAAGTGAGAGGAATCAAGAGGGAAACATAGGATGAATAATATTATTTCGTTTAGAATTATTTCAGGATGAAAAATTGTATTACAATTTGTGAAATTTCTTGGTAAAATCTGTTAGTTTTGGAAATTTAGAAATTCAGGAAAATACCCTGGATCCGGAATCCAGACAACTAAATTCTATATTCAGAAAGCAATGTATAATACATTCAAATCTTCTCTACTGTTTATGATCACCTTGTTGATTTCAGTTCAGTAATGGAAAAGTTGAAAAACAAAAAAAAGCAAAAATGAGTGGAATTCGGTGCTTTCTTCCGCCTGAGAGCCGAGATTTCTGAATTTCCGCAGAGCGAAAACTGGCTCACTCATTTCAACAGCTGTCGATTTTGACGGCAAAAAGATGACCAAGGAGTGGCGAAAAACAGACATTCCGCAGTGTACTTTCGTGCTATCAAGACAAATGTGCTTGGGTTTCGAAATATCGAATCGTATTTCAGACCACCAACACTTGTTCATAATTTTTACAGACATTGTGAGGAATGCTTTTGAGATGGGAATCTTTCAGATCATTTTCAAAAAATTTGGTCACTCTTTAACTTGAATACTGTTTTACGACCATAATTCTGAATCTTCTGTTGTTTTAATTTTGCATATCAAACAATACAAGTTTTCCATAACGTTTACTGATTGAGACTGTGGGTGATGGAAAGGGACATGAAAAATTGGGGAGTATGCATCAGTTCCTCGGAGCAGACAATCAGGTCATTTCAAGTTTACCAGTTTCACGAAGATTACATATGAATATATAGTGGAGCACTTCTCCATAAAAACATTTGGAAGAGAAAGTCAAAACCGGGTGATTGGGGAGCACACAGAAAATAATGATAATGATGAGAATATGGGGTACATGAAATCTACACTGAATGAATAAAACAACGACTACCCAACCTTTTAGGGACAGATAAACACGCAAATTTGGAGGACAATGGAAATTTTCACAGTGGGGATCTACACGTCATCACAGTGATTTCTCATAATTGAGACAATTGCACATGAAAAATCAGGGAGGGGTGGGACAAAATATCAAAATTTCACAAGAAAAAGGGAAAGAAATGAAATTAAAGTGACATGAAATGAGAAGGGAATTATTCAAACTGTACAAAAAGGGTGCAATGAATAGAAATATAAAAATATCTTTACAATATAAGTTTAAAAGCTCAACGTATCACCCCGCGCCTCGTTGTCAGCAGAAGCAAGAGTTGGAAGTCCCTCGTTGCGGGTTCTATTCGTCGGCTCAGCGAATGGATCACGGAATGGATCCTCCATCTGATGATCACCTTCCTCAGTGGTACGACGATAAATTGGGTTGTCAAAGTTGAGAGAAGTGAAAGGACGAGATCCCATTCGGCGACGAACCATCACAAATCCACCAGCAACAATTCCACCGACACAGAGCAAAAGGAAGATTGTGAACATTGAGAATCCAGATTTAGTATCAAGGTCGGCTGCAATAGGTTTAAATTAGAGAACACGTTTTTTATTCCCACTTACCGAGACATTCCATTGCAGCAGAAACAGTACTTCCTTCACAGGCACACGAGAAAGGTCTATCGTGCCAAGTTTTCTCTTCAGTGCGATCAGACTCTCTGTAGACGGCACGTGGAAGGCAAAGATGATCGCAAGCGGCGTTCTCGCATTTATCTTGAATATGTGGCTGAGCTTGGTTATGGTAGATTCGGACTGTCATTGGAGATTTCACTTTTTCCATAACAGTTTGAATGTCGGCTCCGGTGAACTGAAATATTCTCAAGTGTTGTAAAAAAGGTAAAAATTCAGATTAGTAGTTACCTTGTTAACAGTAATCACTCCATCGTGTTCCCAGTCGGTGTAGAAAAGTCTGTCTTCAAATACAGCCATAGAGAATGGATGGCGGAGATATTCATGGGAATGCAAGACAGTCTTGATGTTCTTTCCCCAGTAATCACAACTGAAAATCGACTTGATCTTGGCATCAGCCCAGTAGACACGCTTGTCAACGTAATCCAACGCTAATCCGTTTGGCCAAACGACACGATCTCCTTCGACGATAACTACACGATGTTGCCCATCCATTCCGGATCGTTCGATTCTTGCTTTCTTTCCCCAATCGGTCCAGAAAATAAGACCAACCTCTGGATCAACTGCAATAGCTCTCGGTTCTTCCAAGTCGGAAGAATAAAGAACACGTTGTTTTCCTGTTTTCATATCGAGCACATTGATTTGATCAAGGCCACCATCTGTCCAGAAGAGCAAATCGTGAACCCAGTCGACAGCAAGTCCATCAGGGGTATGAATCTTATCACCGGAGAGGATAACATCGTGCTTCTTGTCACACATTTCGGTTCCGAGGAATGCATCCGAAACATTTCCAATATAGCAACGTAAAATCTGTTTCGACATGACATCAGACCAAATGAGAGTCTGAATGAACAAATTGAATTGTCTATTTAAATGTTTTGAATTTACTCACTCCGTTCTTGATGTGGAAATCCATCGCAACTGCTGATCCTGGCTTGCTAGAGACAGGGAAATGCATTTTGTTTACGAGATCAAATTGTCTGATGGTATGACGGTTGGTGAGAAGAACAAGAGGATCACCTCCCATGGCTCGACATCTGTTAGCAACACCTCTCGATCCGGTTTTGGTCTCACCAAAGCTCAATTGATATCCAGCGTGGCAAGCACATCGGTAAGATCCGGGAGTATTCAAACAAATCTGGTCACAAACTCCTGGAGTTTCACACTCGATGATGTCTGGAACATTTTTAATATGAAAACGAAGTTCTCAAACTTTATAGTTTGCTTGCTCAGCTGTGCTCTTGGACAATCAAAGTCCAGCAGCAGCTATTACTATTCGGAAAAGCCTTCTCCATTTTTTTCGTTATGTTTGTTCTCGCACTAAACCATCAATCTTGCTCACAGTTACTCACCAACGCACTGCTTGTTTTCGAGTTTGTATCCATCTTTGCAATGACAAACTGTTGAGTTTGTAATGTATGATGGACGGCATACGCATCCTTCAGAACCGCTCTTGCACATTTCTGAAATTAATATTACAAAATCCATGTATTGGTCTGAATTAAAATTACTTGTGCTAGCTGCAGATGGTCCACAGACTGACATGTTTCCATCTCCACAATCGTAACGAGCGCTCGAGCACAACTTGGTCATTTCCAGACACTGAAGAGGAGTGGACGGACATTGATACTCACTTCCTTCTTTGCACGTTGCTATAACAAGGACGGTTTGCATACATTTTCATACAATAAAAACTTACCGGGAGCGGTGGCATTGCAATTCTTCTCATCACCTCCATCAGGACATTCTTCTTCTCCGTTACACCGGGAAGATTGGGGGAGACAAATGACATGACCAGATTCTGCACCATAAGCTCCGTAAGTAGCAGGACACGTGTATTCATCCTTCTTGCACTCGGTATTGACGCCAGCACAATCGTCTTCATCGGAACCATCACTGCAGTCTAGTTCACCATCACAAACGAACGCCTTGTTGATGCATTTGTTAGAAGATTTACACGCGAACTCCTGCAAAATGGATAATAAGAAAACATTAATTAAATGAGTAGACATTCGCACTCCTAACTATTATTATAGGTCACACAGCAATTACATATTCTATTCTTAATCCTATAATGATCATATTGCATATGCAGGTGTTCTACCCGTTAACCTACCTCGGCCAACTTGCATGTATGTTGAATTTTGGTGCAATTTCTTTCGTCGGAATGATCTTTGCAATCAACTTCGGAATCGCAACGCCATCTCGATGGGATGCATTCTCCAGAACCACACTGAAATGACACACAATAATTTTATCATGAAATATTTTTAATCAGCATAATGACCACTACCCAGACAAACGCGGTGCGGGGGAGACAAGCTGATAATAGAGCGTTTCGTTCTTCGTCCACTTCCCTTTTTATCAAAGGATTGGCTATTGCAAACTACCTAACACTCGATACTCTGACCCTTCTAAACAATTCAACAAGGGACAAACAAACAATCCACCACATTGCGCATAAACATTCCCCCAATTTTGATAAACACTATTTAGATCCCTTACCTTCCACATCTCGCCGGGTGGACACTGGTTCACAGTTTGGTTGCAGTTTGATGGTGCACTTTGTGATTCGTCAGAACCATCGGAGCAGTCCTCTTCTCCATCACACACCCAATTCTTGAAGATACAGTGTCCGTTTGCGCACCTTCAAATCAAACAGTCATTTTCTAGGTTATGTCAAATTGGTATAATTGGGTCAGCGGGAGAGATTGAAACTAAAGATTAGAGTATTGAAATGACATACTGGAAGTTGTTTTCCGGACACTTTGTCGCCTTTGTTGTACAGTTCATCTCGTCTTTTCCATTGGTACAATCCCTCTGGCCGTCACACACCCATGTTTGTGGGATACACAGACTGTAATCTCCAGATAGCTCTTCGCACTGGAACTGATTTTCTTGGCAAGAAACATCTGGAAGTAACTTGTATAACTCAGATTTAAGCAATAATTCAAATTTCTACGTACTCTTGCATTGGTATTCATCAGATTTATCCTCACAGTCGAACTCTCCATCGCAAACCCAATTTTCAGGAATGCACTTGAATCGCTCAAGAGATGATCGAACGGATGTCACATCGCCACATTTGTGTTCTTTCTCCCCACAAACTTCTGAAAATTCTTATATGATTTAGAAATTTCTAATGAATTTTGATTATTAATTACTTGGACAGTTCTTTTCGTCTTCTTCGTTCTGACAGTCGATATCTCCATCGCAACGCCAGGACATCGGAATGCATCGACCGTCTTGACATTTGAATGCGTGCTCCGGGTCGCATACTGAAAATTGTAACAATAATCTTAGAATGAAATCAACATTTTGTTTTGTGTACTGGTTATGACTCATTCGTCGAATCAGAAGAAATGTTGCGAAATCGAAAGAAACTGTTTTTCTTCGTCTTCTTCCAGAAACTTATTTCAGTAAACAATACTCACCACCTTTAGAAGCTCCCATGGCAATTTGAGCACCAATCGACATCGTCACAAAAGTGATGAGAATGATACCCGTGAGGGTGTGAAAACTCCTCATTTTGGCACTCTTGATTGTCGATTCGTTTCTTGTTTTAGGAGATCTGAACAAATGAACAATTGATATCAATGATGAGAAACGAGCCTATGCAGCAAAAAGAAACGAGAAGATAGTTAACAAAACGTGAGCGAAAACGGAGCAGACGAAGGGAAACAGAGAGTCGATTGTCGCACAGTTTGTTTGATAAAGCAGTAACGAAAAGTGGGCGGGACTACCTCAAACAAATGACGACGGTCGAAATGAAATGAGAAAACGGTGAAAGAAAAAGCGAAGAAGCAGGGAAGAAAGCGAGTCAGCGTATATGGCGTGGAAAAGAGAACTAGAGCGAGAGTGCGCGTGGGTCCATCGGACTATCTGCTGGTCTGTAGAGGTGGAAGAGGATAGAATGGATAGAGCGAGGGAGTGAGGTGGTCGTTGTTTACTCCGCAAAAAGGGAGTACGATGGAGCGCATTTCGAAGACAGCATGGGAGGCCAAGTACGTGCGGCCGGGCGTGTAGATGGTTAGAGAAAATGGCTTCGACGGAGACACCAGGCTGTTTTTTTCGGTTTTCAGTCACTTTTCATACGAGTTCGACATCGATTGGTCCCCTTCACACGTGATTTATTTCGCAATTTTTGTGATGATCGAACTCAGCTTCCCATGATTTATTTTTCTTTTGTTCCGGGTCGTTCCAAAAGAAAATATAGCAATCGATTTCTATCAAAAAAAGCTTTTGAAAAGAAAGCAGGTGATACTCAAAATTTGTGCAGGCACCTGATTATTTAAGGGGGCAAAACTAAACATTATGCTTCCAAACAAGTAGAGGTTTCGAGCCTGCTTCATAGAGAAAAGAGAACTGGTGGAAATATACTGGAAATCCCACGAGTAGACGAAAAGAAATGACAGAAAATGGCTTCGAGGGTGTTGTTTTTCAATGTCACAAGAACGAATTTTGGAGAGTCGGGTCGGACCCCTAACACGTTTCTCAATTATACTAAAGAAATACATTTTACGAAAGAGAGAAAATTAGCACCCAAAATAAAGGAGAAACGGCGTAGAGGAACACTGATAAATCAGAAAAGAAACAAGCCGGACACACTTTTTTCATGTTTCTGGAAACAATTTTGACAAACAAAACAACAATGGAACGGCCCCGCCTACAAATGAATCATAGGATCATGTGATAAACTGTAAAAATGGAAGAAAAAAGAGAAATGATTTCAACAGAAGTGAAATTTAAGATCTGATGAAATTAATTTGAATTAAATTTCCAAACTTTTCCGCTTCGGTGTTTGCGTACTTCTGCAGAGCTTCTGAAATACCGTAATCGGAAATAAATTCGGGAAGTGAGTGTGAAGAACCAGCGTTTTTTATCAACTATTTGAGGCTTCACATTCGAAGGGAAAACAGTATTTGCCGATCAACGATCATGATTTTTTTCCAGAATTTTATTCTGTAAACAAATAAAACTGATAGTCATGCTATATAAAAAGGAATTGGGCTACCCATTCATTTTTCATCACAAAAGAAGTATAAAAACGATGGCCCGAAGACAATGTTGCGAAAAGTTTTGAAAATAAAAGTGAAACAAGAAAAGAAACATTCTAGATATCATATGGGGGTGAATCATTGGGGGTGGCGGACCCGCTGTCAGGAAAATTGAACACAATTTCTTCGGAGAGCGACGGTGAAACGCTGTGAGCACTGGACATTGATGATTTTCTGGAAGATTCTATTCTCATTAGCGTCTCATTTCTTATCAACTTTGAAACTTGCAGATTATCGCAAATATCTGATAAGAATTGACAAGGTCAAGCACCTTTACACGAAAAATTTCGGAGAAAATTAAACTGAAAAAGGTGATTCCAATTGAAGGAATCAAAGTATTACCTTGATATGGTTAGTTGCTGGCATGATACAGACTTGTGAATTGGAATGTTTGAGGTTGTTGCGACTGACTTTCTTCGACGAGTCGGAGGGGGCAGAAGGAGACAGAGTTTCGGTCGTTCTTCAGTTACAACTATCTCTGGCAAGAAGCCAAGATGGGAATTGCATCGAACAGGCAGGTTTATTTCAAGAAGATGAGGAGTTGGAGCACTGGAAATCCTGATTCATTTCAAATTTTTGTTTTGTTCTATTAGATCTAGACATTGTCTATTTGCAACACTCTGATCTATTTCTTACTTACCTACAAACACTTTGACGAGTAGAACTTGCACCGGATCTTGTTTCATCTTCCACCTGAATTGCTTGTTGGCTCATTGAGAAAGGAACATTCAAACTGTTTTCATTCTTATAAGATCTAGTTGAATCTGAAAGAAATAACTTGATGTATAGTCATGCTATTCTGAAGTTGTATTACCTGAATGGGTCGGAGGTGTCTCTGCCATCGAACTTTTACTCCTCTTCGAACTTCTCGATAAACTTCTCATACTTCGATTCTTCAGATTGTTTATCCAGTCTTGTGCTTTCTTTTTTGCTTCTCTGAAATACGAAAAAGAATGAAATTGACAAAAAAAGAAAAGTAATTCACTTCATTTTTATTTTCCTCCTCTCATATTCGTCCACTTCAACTCGCATTTTCATTGTGGACATCATCAGAGTTACCTGAAAATGATATTTGTATTTTTGGAGAAGATTGTCTTCGAACCACAAATAAATGTTATTCAAATTCTCTGGATTTGTACGAAAAAGAGAGAAAAAAGATTCTTCTGACCGACTACTATTCGTAGAAGTGTTTGAAGTGAGAATTCGATCGAGTTACAGAGAACTTCAAGCGAGAAAATAATAATGAGAATGGAAAGGATACTGTAGCAATTCCAGTATGAATCAGGTGTTGAGAAAAATAGAAAAAAGACAAACTGTCAAAAATCGTGGTTAGTGGTCAGATTTTTTAAGCTAATTCAAAAAGAAAAGGGTAGATTTGTTGTCTGTCTTTTCATTTATGCCATTTTTTTTTTTAATTTTCGAATGAAATGTTGAATAGTTTCTCCAATTCCACTCCGATTCTAGGTTTCTAGTTAATTTCTAGTCTGAAAATCAACATATTATTAATTTTTGAAATCCAAAAGGACTTTTACCATGTGCTCACATTGCTCACAACCCATTCATTATCTCTCCAATTTCACGCTCAATCATGCCATTTTTTCCCCTAAACCCACCTGTTCATCAACACTTTGATGTGGTCGAATCGATCGGAACATCAAGAGCACAATGACAGAAGCGAATGCTCCGATTATCGTCACAGCGTACATATCAGCACCGAATTTATTGTCCTGAAATCAAATTTTTGTTGGAATTCGTCACCGGACATTGTTTGTCTGAATTCTTTGTTTCCTAGGGCTTCATTCAACTTTCTTTTTTGGTATTCCGGAACTTACTCATCACTAAAATTAGAAGTTTGAGCGGGTGGATTCATAAGAAAGTGATGGTTTTAGAATAGAAATCTAACTAATATCGCATAAATAACCAACCTGAGCAGCTTGAGCATGAAGTTGATTTCGGAGAAACTTGGCAGTATGGATAACATTTAGAGTGCAATTCAAATCGAGTATCGTATCCGATCCATTCAACGATGGAATTCGAAGCATGAAGAGAAATAATGAAAATCCAAAAAAAGAAAAGCTGAAATTTTCAGATGGGGTGCTTTGAGAACCGAATGAATGACGGCTTAAGGCAGAGATAAAAAAGATAAAGAAGGAGATATAGAATAGAAAAGAGGAGTTAGAGAAACGGAAGAAGGGAAGTAACCAAGGGAACCAACCTTCAGAGGCGGAACCAAGAAAAAGAGAAACGAGAGAACTAGATTTTCTGCAAAAGGAAGAAGAAGAATTGGAAAAAAAGAAAATAGGATTAAAAAGAACCTCGTGAGATATTTTTTCTTGTCGGGTATTTTATATTCCAGAATCATTCATTTTTCAGTTTCATTTGTATTTTATTTCGTGCGTAGAAAGAAAAGAAAGAAATCAATGATTCAAGTGGAAGCTTCAGAGAGTCATGATGATGTTGTGTACGTTTTAAAAAAGGGATAAAGTCGAAAATCTAAATTCTTAATAATAATAAAAAAAGAAGATTAACGGCGGGGGTGAGAACAGAGCGGATGTTTGGTTTCAAGCACAGGAAGTTTTATAATGAGAGATTAGAAAATTATAATGCGAAAAAAGTGAAGACGATGACGCGTGTTTTGCAGTGTACTCGAAGGAGGAATCGTGGTTCCAGCAATGAAAAAGTACATTCCTCCTCTGAAAGATCGAAACGGATCAGAATATCTTCATATGAATGAACTATTTCGAGGACGTTTTACAGTTAAAGTACAAGGATTCTTAACTTAAATCACTGCTGAAACAATATTCTTCAGGGTTTAATCGGTCGTGGAGGTTACGGTCAAATCTATCATGCATCTGATCCAGTGTTTCCCGAAGATGTCGTCATCAAAATAGAACCAGTTGTAAGACGTGGAAGTACGAGTAAAAGAATGCTCCTAGAGCAGAAGATACTGTATCGTTTGCAAGGAAGACCCCATGTTCCGATTATGTGTGCTTCTGGACATACCGATCAACTAAATTTCATTGGTTTTGTTTCATTTTGAAGTTCCAGGTGTTGAAAGTTGACTTTTTCAGTTATGCAACTTCTCGGACCAAATATTGGAGATTTGAAGAAACGAAGTCCGGTGAAACGTCTCAGTCCAAGTACAGTATCTCGAATTATTATTCAGGTAATATCTACTCCTTTATTCATTGAAATTTCAGAAATAGTCTATGGTTTTCTCAGGGAATCGCTGCTCTTCGCGATGTTCACTCGTTAGGATATATTCATCGAGATGTGAAACCAGCTAATATGTGTTTCGGAATAACACAAAACGTGAGAAAACTCTCACGTAGCTCTATATAAAAACCATCCTTCCAGACTCGTCACGTATTGAAACTAGTAGATTATGGACTTGTTAGAAGATATATGAATCCAGATGGAACACGTAGAAAGCCACGTTTAAAACCTGGATTCCGAGGAACTCTCCGTTATGTTTCTGTTCGTGTTCATGACCGAAAAGATCAAAGTCCAGCGGATGATTTCGTTTCAATGGCGTACTCTGGTGTCGAGTTGCTTCTTGTGAATCTTCCATGGAAACTCTCGAGTATTGAGGATCTCAAAAATGCAAAAGAGGAATTTGTATGCATATATTTTTGTACGTTTTAGTTCTTCAAGAATACATTTTCAGCAGCAACCGAATTCTCCGTTCCTCCAGCTCACTGGCGCTCACTATACATTGTTTTGTGCAGCTGTTTTCAGCCTTCGTTCTAGTGATGAACCAGATCATTCTGCTCTGCAGGCTCTTCTTTTGGTTGGAAAAGTTTTGAAAGAACTTTAAAAAAGACAAAATTTCAGGAAATGATGGGTGACAAAACGATGAAAGATGCTTACGATTGGGAAGAGAATTATAGAGATGCATGTGGAAGTGAGGAAAGATAACATTTATTCTGAAACATTGATATTTCAGGCGTGAGCTTAGATCTCAAGGACTTCGGAGAACTTTGAACTGACTGAATTCTGAAGTTTTGAGATGAAAGAATGAATATAGAGAAATTTTTAAGAATACGCTTGACAATGCATTCACAAGGAAGAGTTTTGCGCAAGCCTTATCGAATATGAATGTGTTTCTTTAGCATGCGATTGTCATATTCGAGTAGATATAAAATATGATGTGTTTTGAGTTTTTAGTACTGAAAAATAAATTACTTTAATATTTGAACCTCGATTAATAAAAACAAATAGTGTGTAGAAGATTTCTTTTCGGTTGCGCCTCTTCTAAATCTGTGATGATTTGATCAATTTCTTCTTCGAAATCATGACTTTTCTCCAACTTGGTGCACAGCTCGGCAAGGAAGAATGCACCGAATGTTGCTTCTTCAGCATTATCTTCAATGTCAATGTTGATGACATGTACTGGATTTCCTGATGTTCCAACTCTACGGTTCAAGAAGTCAATAACCTGAAACAAAGATTCAATTTTATTACTTTTACCGAGAATTCAACGAATACCTGATCGAAAACACGTTCTTCTAAACATAAAATAACGTCGAACTCGCGTGTTTCGGCTTGAAAACGTTGTGGGCGAGTTTTGATTCGACGATTTCGGTCCACCATGAACAGAAGTCCATTATGTCTGTATCTGAAATTAAGAGAATTTAGCATTTTAATGTAGTCTTTTATATTCTTACAAATGCTCATCTTTATTGGTTAAATCGGCAAAAATTTCATCATAGGTGGTCGGTCCGAACTCGTAGCAATTGGGCTTATCGATTGTTGGGCCAGGCATTTTCACTTGGGTTCCAGAGCCATACGACTCTATGTTGAATCCACGTTTTCTGAAAGTTTGAGAAAATTAAACAGATAAAAGATAACAAATAACAATTACATACTTCAAAATCAAATGAGCCTCCATAGACCGATTCATATTACTTGAGCAGCTGACGGCGAAACGAAGTTTTGAAGGATATTCCATTTTCAACACTGAAGAAAAAGGTGTGAATAAGGAAAAATGTGGAAACGAGGTAATTTCAAAAAATTGAAAGATGACGGATATTTCATGAAATTTTATGCATATTTTAACTGAATTTTCACTGTAAAAGAATAATTATCATGGGAAAAACAACAAAATATACCGATAATCACATCCAATAAATTCGAAAGAATTGTCCGAGCGGATTACACGTTCTCTGGTTTTCTAGGCCATTGAATCGAATTCTAGTCCTCAAAAAAGCGGGCATTCAAAAAATATTTTTTCAGAAGTTTTCTAGACAAAGCTGGATTATTTCCATGGAATTGGTATTTTGATGATCTTCGGATTTTAGAATGATTTAGAATGATGTATTTAACAAAAAAAAACATTAGTGGAAAGTTTTAACAGGAAGTCACATGAAAATTTCACGCTATCAGTGGAATCCTTCAAGATAATTAGTGAGAACTATTGTAAAAATACAATTTGTAAAAAGTCAGATTACAAGAATGCAACAATTAGAATCACATTCAACTCCGCCCATTTCCTTGTCGCGGGAGAGTGCACAACAGGTGCTCCGACGGGCAGCTTCTTTCAATACAAACACGCGATTTGGCACCTTTCCCCATTTCTTTTGGAGCCGACACAAATTTGTTCAATTTACCAAATAAAAGTTGTCTTTGTTGAATTGAAATCAAAGGAAGCGAAAAAGCATTTTGTTCACTTTCAAATGTCGACATGAGACCAACTATTTCGTTTTTCTTCTTTTTTCTCTCGATTACTGTATGGAGTTTGGATGGGAGTTGTCTGAAACCACGTCCTACTCGTTCATATATTCACAGTCTTTTTGAAAATTCTGATGTAATTGTGGCTGGCATTATCAATGGAATTTCATATCGAGTGGATTCCTTGTACATCGAGGTATTAATTTCAGTTCTATCAAGTTTCAATATCAACTCTGTTTAGAATATAACTGTAATTCCTGGAAGAATCTACAAAGGGCGAGAGTACATCGAAGAGAATAAGAATATTGTAATCAGTAATATTCTCGAAACAGAAGTGAGTTATTTTTATAAATCTCGATTGAAATTTAAAATGATTGCAGCCATGTGCTCATCGTCTTCTCGCTTCTGATGTCAGAATATTTGCACTGACAAATCAACAAGGCTCATTTCTTCTAGATGCTCCGATGATACGTGTCAGCCTTCCGATTTTTGATACCTTGTATACGATATCTAGAAAGCAGGCACATCGGAAAAGGAGACGAACCAAACAAGGTAATTGGATAGTGTTTCAAAAAATAAAGAACAGACTTTCATGTTCTTTGAAGACTTTCTTATATTAAATTTAGCTAGAACGTTTCCATTACGGTTTTATCATGTCTATTATTTTCTGTCCTTATCATTTTCAAATAAGTGTCATTTCTAAAAACGCTAAAAATCCCTCTGAATAGACATTCAACGCTTGATTCCTAGACACCTCATAACATTTCAATTATTTTACAGCTATCTGCGAAGCGTCATTATGTCCATTCGGATCAAAATGTGGATTGAAAACTGGAGTCTGTGAATGCAAAGCAAAATGTCGAGTTGTGACAGACGTAGTCTGCGGATCTGATCATGTATCATACTCGTCATTCTGTCATTTATCAGTAAGAAGTTGTGTGTTGGCAAAGAAAGGAGTCCGTCTTCGAGTTGCTGCTAAAGGACCATGTAGTGAGTTGTCAATTAGTCATCTTCCCATCTGACGCTTCCTCAAACAATCATATTGTATTCTTCGTATTCATCCAATTATACTCTCTCATTTGTCATCTGCTCCATCCATTGGTCCGTATGATTTGAAAGAAGAACAGAAGAAAATATGTTCTTTTATTCAACATGTTTCGCGCGTTTCCCTTCTCTTCCTTCTCATTCATTGTTTGTGGTTTGGCTACTGCTCCACTGACCGAAACGACTCTCGGCCGAACAGGGCCGAAAGAGCAGCACACGCACACCTGCCAAGATAGGAAGGAACCCTTTTGTAGAAACAGTAATCCCAAGAATATACAGAGAACACTTTGAAGGAATGAGCAGAATATTATGCGAACAAACGATAGACAAAGTGGTTTGAAAGTGTGAGAGAATGGAAATGTTCAAGTGTTTTGGGAATCAAAGCGTTCTTGAGATGTTATGAGAAGTTGAGTAAGTGATAAGTAGTTTCTAGTGATATGCAGTAATCTAACCAAATTTACCGGGAGATACGAGTGTTTCGGGATAGAACTGAAATCTTCGACTAATCTGCTTTCGGCAGCTCAGTAAAAAGTTGACCATTGAGCTCAAATTTTCTATTTAATACGGGCTTCCTTCAAGATTCTTACTTTATGAATATCTTCCGGACATCCGGAGCTACCTGACATGAGACAGATCCCCAAGGAAAAGTTTCGCCACCAGTTTTTCGTTGGGACCATCCGAATCATCACTTCCTGATTCTCAATGATACATGAATGGTTGATAACGAGAAAAGTTTCAAACATCTGCGGTTTCCTTTTCATTCAAAATGTGCCATCCATCTTTGAAGGACAACTCGTTATCCCATCGAAACTCGTTGAGTAGTTTTGAAGAGGTTCGTCTCTTTTGACGATAAGAAGAGAAAGAGATGTGTCAGGAGACAAATTAGATTCAAGCCTTCTCCTTCTTCTTCTTGTCCCCAGAGTATTCACACTTTCTCCCTTTTTCGAACTTCTTCCACTATTTCTCGTGACAATGTATACTCCTCCGTTCTCTCTTCTTTATCTACTCGCAACAATATCTCTAGTTGTTGGATGTTACAAGTATCCGAAAGGTGAAAATCAAAACAAAACAAGCCTAGAAAAGAACACAATTAATGTTCCAGAGAAACGAAATCCATGTGAAGATCTGAGATGTGGACCCGGAGAGGACTGTGTGGTGAATCAAATAAATGGAATCCTTTTGGCTCAATGCGTGTGTCCAACTCAATGTCCAAATTACGGAGATTCCGTTGAATCGTCACCTGTCTGCTCATCTCACGGTGTCGATTACCAGTCTTCGTGTCATCTGAGACATCACGCATGTGAATCGAAGACAAATATAACAGTCAAGTTTTATGGTAGATGCGGTGAGTAGTCACATCTGTTCTTGACACCTTTCTGATATTCTATTTCAGACCCTTGCCACGGTCATAAATGTCCAAATGGTCAGACATGTCAACTGGGAATTGATAGAAGACCAGAGTGCAGATGTAGTGAACAATGTTCTATGAATAGTGCACATGTTTGTGGAACAGATGGAAAAACGTTAGTTGACTCTTTCCATCTTTCAAAGTTCAAGTCTTGAGAAATTCCAGATATTTGAATGAGTGCTTCTTGAAGTTGGCTGCTTGCAAAGAACAAAAAGATATCATAATTTGGAAGAGAGGAAACTGTGATGAAGTTGGAAGTCCATGTGAGAAAATGGAGTGTGGATTCTGGGGAAGTTGTGTTGTGAAACCAGATAGAACTGCTGAATGTGAATGTCCTTCGAAGTGTGAAGATGTGATGAGACCTGTTTGTGCAACGGTAAATTAAATCTGAAAGTTAGAGAGTTTAAAACAAAGAAAAAGTTTCAGAATGGAGAAACATTTGATAATGAGTGTGAAATGAAAAGAAAAAGTTGTGAGACAAAATCGATGATCAAAGTGAAACATCAAGGAACTTGCGGTAAACTTTTTGATTTTAATTGAATCTGAGCCAGTTGACTTTCAGGAATTGGAGTCTGCGCAACTTTCAATTCGTGTAAGAAACCAGAAGTATGTGTGGCAGTTGATGGAAAACCCAAATGTGTCTGTCCCTCGTGTACTGATGAACTGAAAGAAGTGTGTGGAAGTGATGGGAAAACATATTCGAATGAATGTAAACTCCGAAATTCTGCTTGTCTGACACAGAAGGATATTTTCGTAAAGTACAACTCAGTTTGCGGTAATTATGCTTGACTAAACTATTTTGAAAAAGAAAACATTTTCAGAAGGTTGCAAAGACAAGAAATGTGATTTCTATTCAACTTGTGTAGTCGGAGACAATCACAAACCCGAATGCAGATGTCCAGATGACTGTCCATTGTACTCAATGGGACAAGGGAAAGAAGTATGTGGAACTGACGCAGTGACATATTCATCTGAATGCCATCTGAGAAAATCTGCATGTCATCAGAAAAAGTTTATTGTGATGGCGTTTGAAGGAAAATGTGGTAAGTTTGAGCAACAGAGAAAACATAGAAAATATACTCAAGTCAACACGAATCCATTCCAGACGAATGCCTTCATGTCCAGTGCCGTTACGGAGAAGAATGTCGTGGCGGAGTCTGTATCTGCTCCTACAATTGCCCTGCAAATCCGCCTCTTTCTGCAAGAATTTGTGGAGAGAATGGAGTACTGTACCCGTCTCTCTGTCATCTTCAACTGGCATCTTGTCAAAAAGGAGCTCCGATCTCTGAAATGCCTCCAGCTCATTGCCACTCTGCACAAACTACATTCCCAGGTTTGAGCATGGTCCGAAATTGGTCCGAACTCTGTCTTTCTGTTTCAATTGCAACGTGGATTTCTCTATTTCTCTCGAGTTAGCATGGTGTCTGGTCTCACTTCTCAAATTCTCTCTATTAATTTTAACTTCTCGTTTTGATTAGTTCTCTATTAGTTATTTTTGGAACCGCGCCGCCCGTGCGTGTGCTCCTTCGGTGCCACGTGTCATAATGGAATATGTACATGTCCAACATGCAATCTTTCTTCGAAATATCCAATATGTGGATCTGATGGAATAGTATATGAGAATCAGTGTCAGCTGAACACCATTTCTTGTCGAGACCAGAGAGAAATCCACGTTCTTCCTGTGATTTCTCAGTGCAATATCAAAGATGGTTCGAAGATTAAGAAGAAGAGGAAAATGGGTTGAGAATGATATTTCAGATGCTTGCGAATGTAATCGAGTTGGCTCATTCGGTCATAATTGTGATGAATCAGGACAATGCAAGTGTCGACCTGGAGTTGCTGGAATGAAATGTGATCATTGTCTTCCTTCATTCTGGGGAATTCATCTGATTGCTCAAGGAGCATTGTCTTGTAGACGTGAGTTTTTTTAATTGAGAGGAGATGACAAACTTTAGAAATTTAGCCTGTGGATGTAGCGCTTTCGGATCTGCCAGATCTGATTGTGAACAAACAACAGGAAAATGTGAGTGTAAAAATGGAGCGTTGGGAGACAAATGCAACCTCTGCCCGAATGGATTTATGATGGCTGCAGAAGGATGTGTACCGACTACTGACTACAAAACACCGAGGTTTTTATATAAATCTTAAAATAAATCTCAATTGAGAATTTCCAGAGATTGTCATTCTCTTCGTTGTTTCCATGGAGCCAAGTGTGTTCCATCTCCAGCAAGTTTCCCAGATTGCGTGTGCCCACAGACTTGTAATATGGATCATCTTGGAGTTGTTGCCAATATGACAGTTTGTGGATCTGATGGAACAACTTATTCGAATCTTTGTGAATTGAAAATGTTCGCTTGTAAACATCAGATGGACGTTGTTCCAGTGTCAATGGGCATTTGTGATGACGGTTTGTCTCTAGAATTGACTTGTGAATGATAATCAGTTTTCAGAAAGATTCGAAGTGCTTGACCGTCTCCAAAGAGAACAAAACTCGGAGGAAAAACGACTGGGATCACCATGTACACAACATGAAGAGTGTGAAAAGGTAGTTTTTTGTAAGTGTAATGGAAGGCTTCTGCGGCCTTCGGTGTAGCGGTTCGAATGTATGATATTTATTCATAGAAACATCATCATCTCTTAAAACATGATAAGGGAACCGACCACGAATGGTCGGGAGCAAGGGTTAAATAGTAGTTCTTATCAGTGGCACACAGGAGCTACGTCAATACATGGAATGTTCTAGAGAAGGGTTACGTAAGGAGCACAAAATGATCTATAGTGACTCACGGGGCATGACATCCCCCTCATTTCGGAAAGCTCGTCCCGAGCGTTAAAAATAAAATAACAACAAATGAATTCAAATTGAATATAGAAAGTCAGTCACTTATCATAGTTCCAGTTGTAGGTGTTCTCGCATTTGTTGTTGATGTCAGTTTGTGCCATTTGATACGTTGACCTCCATTGACTATGCAGCTCTCTGTCAGCATCCGTATTTCCACCATCCTGCAGCTTCTTGTTACCATGCTCGTGATGTTGCTCTGGTTCGACGACACGCATTTGACTCAAATGTTGTTGTCAATGATTTGGCAGCAGCGATGTTCCAGAGAATGTCCATAATGATGTCTTGTCTGAGAGTGTTTTATACAGTCTCATTGTTTGCTGCCGCTTTATTATCTAGAAAATTTTCTTATCTAGAATCGGTCAGTCTCTCCCTCGTTTAACAGCTTTTTGCTATTGTCCGAGTATTGGAATAATTCAAAATGCTTTACCGACACGTCTCACGGTGGCAAGTTGTTTTTCTCTGGTTTCATCAAGTATGATGAATGATTGAGAATTACACATTATCTTGCTGAGACTTGAATGTCAGTTTTCAGTATTTTGAATATTTTCCTTTTGTTATACTGAAGTTCAATAGTCAGATATTTCAGAGTATTTCTTCAGTGGAATTTCCGTTGCTGTCAGTGGAGACAGGTTGAACGGTCATCAATCTTTTTTTCGGTCGGGTTCCTGCCTTTTTGTGCATTAGCTACGTTTTAAGGCTTTAGCTTATCTGGTTTCTCAGAAACGACCTTTCAGTGCTCGTCATCTTAGCTGATTCTCTGATTGTAGCTTCGGTCTCCCTCGCCACATCAGGTTATTACCGTTATCATCTCGCTCGAGCATGATAACAAAAAATTTTTGTTCTCATCTCTGACGTGGATCGATTACTCTCATGAATGGTCACGAGATATCTCTGAGAAAGTCGTCGGACTTTTCAGCCTGTAGACCTTGACCAGAGTCAAGGCTGGTACGATTGTCGCCCCGTGAAGTGGGTACAAGCGCTCAGAGACCTCGATTCAACATAACTCGGCTGCACCATTTTCGGTGAGCTTGCAGATTGCATCTGCTGGGTTACGAGCTTCCTGCTTCGCCCCTTTTTTCAACAGTTCCTCAGAACTTCCCAATAAGAGAACAGAGGTATGGTGAACAAGTTTGACGTCACTTCAATCAAAGAATTCACTTCGAATTTGAGCATCTGGATGTCTCATTTCTCTACCTTTTTGGTATATGAAGTTACGGAGTTTTTCCGGAGAAATCTCGTTCTTCATTTTATACTGCCAGTTCTGGTTTAGGTTACTAGAGTAAGCTTTTATAGAAGTGGTCTTACGTTTTCTGATTAGAAGCAATTTTCACTTCTTTTTCAGATCACTAGTTCTAGCAGAAGCAGCCTTCAATGGGTGCCCCTCGTAGAAGTAGTTTCTTACTGATAATGAATTATTTGAACTGTGTTCAAATTTCATTTCAGTTTGGACTATGGATTCTGCTCCCTTGTTCACGTTGAGCAGTATACTCAACGCGAAGGTGGTACCTCCATGTAATGGAAGGCTTCTGCGGCCTTCGGTGTAGCGGTTCGAATGTATGATATTTATTCATAGAAACATCATCATCTCTTAAAACATGATAAGGGAACCGACCACGAATGGTCGGGAGCAAGGGTTAAATAGTAGTTCTTATCAGTGGCACACAGGAGCTACGTCAATACATGGAATGTTCTAGAGAAGGGTTACGTAAGGAGCACAAAATGATCTATAGTGACTCACGGGGCATGACATAAGGAAAAATCGAAAATCCAATTGAAAAAATTCAGCTATCAGCCCAGTGTATTACTCGCCCAGGAAGGAAATCAGTTTGTGATTGTGGAGAAGGATGGAAGAGTCATCAAGGATTATGTGTTGAGATTTCAAAGAAAAGAAGTGAGAATTAGAGATGATTAAGATTTTTGAAAACTTCATTTTTTCTAGAATACGACCAACTTGAGTTGACAACAGACCTAGATTCGGATTGGTTTGTGATGAGAAAGGATGTTAGAAAATTCTCCAAACTTTCCATGCACGTACGTTCGTTTTGTCATTTGTGCTCAATAACGAAAAACGAATTTCAGATTCATTTGAAAGAAAAACGAGAGGGAACACTGATTCGAATGGTGACAGAAGACAAAAAAGATTTGGAAATCGTTCACGAAAACCGGCGGATTGTGATCAAGTATGTACAGTTTCTTTTGGAAAAAATAATCTAACCAAGAATAAAAACAAGAACTAGAATAAAAGTAACACAGAAGAAAGTAGCAAAAGCAACTAGAGCAACCATGAATATAGAGACATGATGACCGAAGGATTCAGCGTCTTCTGGTGACATACAGCATGGTAGCCAACCGCATTCTAGCTTTTTAGGTGGATTCGAGATCTGAAAATATTAGATTTTGGATATGGTTGAATGACTCCGATTCCTTGTTTCGTTACTATTTTTAAGCAAGAACTCGAACTCTAAACGTCAGTTAGTATTATACTTTACCAAAAATAGTTAATTGGACTTTTTTCATCTGTTTCTGCAGGCTTCTTGAACATTTTAGTACCCAGTTTAATACCTCCTAGTCCATTTTTAATTGAGAACAACCCAAATGAATTCAACATCGATACTCACTCAAAAAACAGCTAACCTTTCCAAAAATAGAATTTTGCTAAACAGAAATAAAATGAACTCACCACACTTTCATCAGAATCATGTCGAACTCTCTTGAATTCTACACTTGCTCCGGGCTTTCTTGAAAAATCAATAACAATCGAATGTCTTCCACTCATTTTTAAAAGGGAAAATGATAATAAAACACGAAAGAATAGCAACAATCACTTCTTATCAGTTGAAATGGAATTAAATATTGTTTCAGAGTTGGCAAGACACGAGTCGAATCGTTGCAGACGATCGCTTATAATGTTAGCTTGGAGGTGATAGAATATTATGAGTTTTCAGTTTCAAACAAGTTTTTTATTTTCAGTTGAAATGGAGACGGAATGAAGTTCATTTCAAGCTGAACGGTGAAATCCAGAAGAACACTCTCGAAGATGTTCTCGACTCTCCGGTGAAGAAAATTTTCATTGCAACTGATGGAAAATGGACGAAAAATCGTTTGAATGCTATAATCGGATTCTTGGAAATTGATGATGTTCCCGTTAGAATCGATGACGTTAAACCTTTCTGTATGGATCTGATTTTCAGAAAACTTAATAAGATTCAATACCAATTTTCCAGATATGCCACCAGAAATCTCAAGGATTGTGAAATTCAAAGAGAATGGATACTTGAAATATGAAAACTTGAATATGGATGTTCGAGAGAAAACGTTTGTTGAAATCTCATTCAGACCTTACCGAACAAATGGTATATATTTATTCTCCTCCCTCTTATTCACTTAATTCTTTTTCCAGGTCTTCTATTCTATTGGTCTGTCCCATCAGATCCCCACACCGACTTCATCGCTTTCGCTATGATCGACGCAAAGCCGCATTTCGTGTATGAGCTTGGATCCGGATTATCCTATATTCGGTATCTTAAAACACTTAGAAATAATCTAAAATCTCATGATATTTCAGCGGTGAACCGATTCCATTGAACTCTTGGCATACTGTACGGATTGAGAGATTTGCGAAAGATGTGTCGATGTTTGTGAATGGAACACTTGTCAAGAAACACACGTCACAAAGTAAAAATGCACACTTGGACATTGTCAAGAAGGATGTATTGTTTGTTGGATTCGTACCAGATGGAGAGATTTCACATAAAGTTCGAAAACTGAATGTTCCATTCGAAGGAGAGCTGCAAGAGTTGAAAATTAATGAGCTGCCAATCAATTTGATCTCTGTAAGTTTCAGTTTTATTTATTACCCAAGAAACCAAAAAGCGAGCAATTAAACGTTTAGTATTTTCCAATTAAGAGTATCTTCCAACGTTTTCCACCCCCACTTACCCTTTTCCATTGAAAGAGTCAGGCATCAGACTCCAACTTTCTCTTGAATCCATTGAAAAGGAATTCTGAAAACAAGTCTACAATTGAAATGGAGTCATGAGATTTCATTAGTTTAAGTGTGAATTTATAAATAATTGATGATATGTGAGTAAGAAAATGAAAAGAAAAAAGAAGAAGGTGTTGCAAGAAAGTAAATGTTTGCAAAGCAGCTGACAGGGGGTAACGTGGAATAGAAATGTTCCCATTTTAGATAGATTAAATGGCTTGACATCGACCAAAGAGTTGAGGTTATTCTGGGATCAGACACATTGAAACAAGATGATGTTAGTTGGTGAGAAGAGGAAAGAGGATGTAGTTTCTTGATGAATTAGAATAGTTTAAAGATTCCATATGATTGATGTAACCATGAGCAAGTAGGATATCGCATCATAATGTTGGTTTCTGGACTTCATAAAGTGAGAAGAAGAAGATGATCAAAAGTCGAACTTCCGAGAAAAACTTTTCTTTCTGAACAAAAGCAGATTATGATCAGACTGTTCACCGTTGAACTAGTTTACGGAGTATTGTGATTTCTCGCTCAACCTAACGAAGTTCTCAAAACGCGCTTAGGTGGTCCTAGATCAAACTCCTCTTGATTCACTACAACTCCTAAAGATGATTTCATTGAATACGACACCGGAAAGATCGAATTTCCTTAATTATTATTTAATCTTGTTAGTTTTTCTGACAGAAGATCTCTGCTTCTTCCCCCTAGACAGATCCCTTTCGAATTCTGAATTCCAGTTTTCTGTAAATCTGAAAGAATCTGAAAATTCTAAGACAATAAGATAACCAACAAGCGTTTTATTGTCCACAACGGAAAAGAGAAAAGAGAAAAGCGATGAATTAAGATGGTGATTGTTTGAAATGAGATGGTATTTCAGCCAAGTCTGTAGTAAGCGTTGGCACTTGCTCTGCTCAAACTTTCGGTTCTCTTTTGTCCACCACGGCCGGATGGCATTTGAAGATGAATGTTTCTCCAGAAGTTCTCCAAACTTCTCTTTGGTAGTTCTCCAGCGACTGGGTACGAATCCTCCATGTCTGAAACAGAAATGTTGTTGTCTGTTTTGTTTATTACAATGAGGAAAAGGGAGAAACAACATTTGGGTCCCCGTTAAAAAAGAAGGAGAAGGTCGTCTAGGTCCTGACTATAATTCCTATATAGATCCCTTTCTAATTAAATCTGCAAATCTTCTCTTCTTTCCTTTTTTCTCCAAAATAAGCGGTCCTTTCTTGTATTCATGAGAAGTCTCTATCATCATTTTCTCAGTATTTCTTTATTCAACTCAACTTCAAATAACTGATGCATTAGGAGGGGAAAAGGAAGAGAAAACAAGAGGAAAGTTTCTTTGAATTGGTGCACTCGCCATCCGTTTTTCCCTCAAATTATCTTGTTCCTTTTCCTCTTTTCTTTGATGATTACCCAAGTTTTTGACAAAAAGAGAGTTCAGAGTTCTGCGTTTTTGACCAAAACTCAAATCGAGAATTCATGAGATTTTGGAAAGAAGTTGTAAGAGATCTCTTTTGACTTCACTTTGACTCACCGTACAAAAATCCGTAGGAAACAGCAATGAGAGCGAATAAAGCGACAAGAACGGAGAAACGCATGGTTTTTGAAGCCGTGAGGAATCGGGATGAGAACTGAAAACGGACAGAAGAAGTGAGCAAGAAGATGGGCGGAGCTGGAGGGGGAAGTGGCGGGGAAATAGAAGAAAAGGGGCGGAGCGAAGAGGAAAAGACCTCCTCGACTGGAACGTGTGGATGGGTAATTTACAAGAAAATGGGTAAAGGTTGGAGCTGAAAAAAGGAGAAAAGAGGAAGGATGAATTGTTTGAGAAAAGCAAAACAAAAAGTGCGAAACAAAGAAAAACGAGGGTTTCTTCTGGTAAGAAGCATGCGAATAATCCGAAAACTAATTATTGTCAAATCGTTTTTTGAACAACTCTGTTTTGGAAAAAGGACGAAAATTCTCATGAGACTAGGCTAGTCTCCCACTAATAAGTTAAGCTTTTCTAACTCAGAAAAGTAATAAATACAAAATGGATCAAGCTGAAAATTCATAGAATACGAGAAATTCACCCAAATTATTTTGATTTTCTCTTCAAAACAGTTGACGAGTTTTTCAACTAAATTCAAAAACGAAACAACACCAAAGGTGCACCAGACGAACCAGGAAATCAGATCTTCTCAGAATCGTTTTCACTATTCTCATTTACAAACATTCTGCCAGCATCTCCCCACTTGATTCCCACTTCCGAATTGATTTTTAATTCTGAATCATTCGCTTTCCTTGTGGGTGCAAACGACTAAATGTTTGAAGTGTTTTTTGAGTTTTAGTCAAGAGCATCAAACCATATTTCTTCATTTATTTTGTGTGCAACGTCAGAAAAGAACTCAATTAGTATTTCGAAGAAGGATCTTTCCATTTCTCTTTTTTTTGAAAATGGAATCAATTGTACGTTTTTCGAAAAAATTTGATTGAATTTTTATGATGATTCAAAATAAGAAAAACGTTCGGAAGAAGATCTTTGTTGCTGGAAAATGGAGAATAAAGAGATACAAAGAAATGCAATCTTCTTCTGTGTAATTGAGATTTTTGTGCATTGTTCAGTCGATTTTCCGACAAGAATTTATCTTTCATTGTCATAAAATAATGTAATTTCAGGGAGTGTCAAAGGAAGTAATCGAGAGAATAGATCTGAAAGAAACCGATGAAAAGGATTGTTTGAAATGTGATGGAGCATGTTTCGAGAAGAAAGGAACAATTGTTTGCAGACAACGAGAGAGTGAGTGATCACTTTTTGAACACAGGAGGGAAATTTTGAAAAAGTATTTGAGAATGCATGGAAATTGACGAATTATTGTGGGTGTCAGGACACTACTTTCCACGAAATTGGTTAGACGGAAAGGTCAAACATTGAATAGCTCAGTAGATTTTTATCTATTGTTTTCTCGTGAGAGCAGTCGGAATACAATTGAGAAAAAACGAAGAAAACAGGAAATGACTAACGTGAAAAGAGTGTAGTTAGTTTCAATCTCATCAGCAAGTTCAAGGGTGAACGACCTCACACAGAGATAGTTTACTGTAGTTTATAATTCCGTATACTCCAAAATAAAAGCCTTGCCCAATGTCAAAATCCAACTGAAATACCTGGATGCTTCTGAAGTGTTCAATGAAGAGTTACCGTATCCTTTCTCATTTTTCTTTTTCAAATGAAGATTTTAGATGTTTAGCCATTTTGTTTTCTCAATCTCAGCTAAAAGTCAGGCGACGAAAAAATATAAATTAGTTCAATTAATCATTTTCTCGAACAAGTGGCTCAATTCTCAGTCAGCTTCTCAATTATTTTCTCCGTTTTCGTATATGTTTTAGTTGTCAAGAAGACGTCTAAAATAGGGAACAGAACACAAATTATTGCAACGAATTCTGACAGCATGACGTCTTCTGAAACATTTTTTATAAATATTTTCTCGTTTGCTTTTTAATTGAAATGTGAAAGAAGTGAAATGATGAGAGTTAATGGGGACGAAGGTTAGAAAAATAAAAAAAGGAAGAAGAAGAATTGAATCATTTTGTTTTTTCCAGATGATGTGCGTGGAATTCACATTAACGAGCAAGATTCTCTCATTTTCCCCAACAATGTCACCTTCTCGTAAGTTTTTTATCTGACAACACGGAAGGAATTTCAATAGATTTCAATTTGTTTTTGCAGGGCTGCTTCCTCAAAATCCTCAAATTTCTCATTCGAATTCCGGACTTTGAAACAATTTGGTAAGTCTCGAAAACTCAAAGTCTTCTTTTTTTGGTCTTCCTCGTGGGGAAGATTAAGAAACCAACAAAAATATGTCATAATCTAGTTTAATACAATTTTCACGTCTTCATCTTCCTGAAATAGAAATTTAGAGAAGGGTCATTTGAATCAAAATCAACTCCCACGTCAGAATGTATCACCTGCTCGATTTTGATTCTGTTCACAAGAGAAACAGATTAAAAAAAAAAACATTGTTTTGCAGGCGTTCTATGGCTGGAAGGAGCATGGAGTCAAGCTGAAGACGGAGGAGATTTCGTACTTGTTTTCATTGATGAAGGAAAACTATATGTGGGAGTGAATCTGGGAGCTGATGTTCATCTGAAACCAATATCCACGAATGTCACAGTGGCAGATAATCATTGGCATTCTGTTGCATTCAGAAGGTGAGAAAATGCATCTGATCGGAAGGATGATTGAGTCTAATTACTCATTTGGTCATTCAGCCAAACACCATTTCAGCTGAAAATCACTGAAATGTCTAGTCTGAAATTCTAATTAGTCACTCTCCATCACCCACGTAGATACTATCTTCATCTTTGCTCCCTATTTTTTTCTTTTTTTTCTGGTCGATGTTCTTCTGAAGATCATCTGCAAATCTGAGTTCCTGTAAATACATTTTACGCCTCAACGATCCTTTTTCTGATTTCCGACGAAGTGCTCATCCATTCAAAAAACAAATAAATCTGGAGATAGCATGACCAAAGAAAAGGGAAAGAAGATCAAAGGGATTGCATGCGTTTTGAATTATGAAGATTACAAAGCAATTTTTATTTCAGAAAAGAGAGAAAATGTGAATTGTGGGTTGACTCGAAGAAGATTCTCCACGTGGTTTCATCTCCAGGAGACACGATTCTAGACACAAATGGACTTGTCTACTTGGGAGGAGCCAATCCAAAGAAACACAAACTTCTTAAATCATTGGATCTTACGAATAAGTTTGTTGGATGTGTGAAGAATCTGAAAATATTTGGAAAAGAAATCAATCTACTCGTGGATTCTATGAAATCAGTCGAGACACCCAAGTACTGCCATGGATAATTAGTTGATTCGAATTTCAGACGTTCTCATTTTTCCACCTTTTATTGTTCATATACTCATAATAATTCTTATTCTCATGTTCAGATTGTTCTCGTGAAACTACAGGTGATATTCTATTTGATTGATTATATAGAACTATACATTTTTTATTTTTTTCATAATATGAAATAAATCTGAAATGAAAAAATGAGGGAGAAGAGACATTGGAAATATCTGTTGTTTCTGGAGGACCAGAATTGTTGAAATTTCCAAAAATGAAACAAAAATGAAATGAAAAATTAGAAAATGCTGGTGACAGTTTCAGAAAACCGGACAGTACTCTTGTTGAGACTCTTTTTAAAAGACTCTTCTCTCTTTGAAATCGTTCTTCTCTTCTTCAAAAACCAGCGTCTAGAGCCCAATTTTACGATGCGCGTCGTGTTGTTTTGTACCGTACATTGACTTGGGATTCTGATACTTGTCGCTGGATCTTTGCTGATAAGATGAAATTGAAATGTTGGCGGTTGGAAGCTGTAGGCCTGAATGAATTGCGACGGACGGCTTCGTTTCGAAAGACGCACTGAAAAAAGTTTATGAAGTGAATGAAGTACCATTCGGGAGCTTACGTGGATTTCTGCCAACCGGCGTTCGTCGTCTCAGAAGCGGCTGGTGTCTGACGAAAAAATTCGCCGTTTCGAGATTGCCGATATCCGCCGTCATGGGTTCGATGTTCATGCATTTGAGGGTGATATGATCCTGAAACTCATTTCAAATCTTCAATCAACTTGTTCTTTCCAGCTTTCACTCACCTTCTTTTCTATGTTGTGCTCTTGGCATTGATCCATAATTCGCATTTCCATACGCACCTCCAAGATGATATGGAGAAGAGTCTCCGCCGTTCATTGCGCTTTTCATATGATACACATTATGAGAAGAATGAGATCTTTCGATTGGTGAACGAATCGAGTTATCCAAATGATCGTATGACTGAGCACTTCTCATATTGCTTCCCGGGCTTGTTTTCTTTGGACTCATCTGATATGAACTCGGAGGCGGACTAGTGACAAGTGCCAGCTCAGAACGACTTCTTTTTAGTTCTTCTTCACGATCTCGTAGATTTTTTATTTCTTCGGCGATGCGAGGATCGATTATTTCAGTCGCAGAATTCTGAAATCATATAACGAGTTGAAGAAGCAGAAAATAATGACAAGTTACCGGATCCTCCGATTGCATTCCTTGTTTCTTTGCAATCAGGGCAGCTGCCGATTTCTTAACGAATCTTCCACCATTGTTTGATCTGTCTCCTCTGTTATTTCCAGAAGAATTTTCTAAATTTTTAGTGAATCTGCTCTCATCATTTCCGAAACCATTCGGTTGAGGAGACAGCTCTTCATTCTGAAATTTCCGTATTCTATTTCATGAATAAACTTTTGGAAGATGTTTGGATTCTAATTAATTATCTTTTGAAATTGATGATTAGAGTTTTTGGACTTTTCTTTAATTTCTATTTACACTGCTTCCCTGCTCAGATTGTTTGTATGTTAATGTGTGCTGCTGTCTCTTCTAGATTTTTAAACTTTATTCCAACTCCATAGAAACTTATCATAACCCAAAAAAAGATAGAGAGACAGCACAGCACACACACACTTACAATACGAATCTGAAAAAGAGGAAGAAGAAAGAAAAGAAAGAAAAGAGTGTATGACAATTCAAATTTTTAAGAATAGTAACGAGCAGCAACCTGGGAAACACTGCGATTGTGAGAGTGTCCGATGGGGCTCTGGAATTGAAAAATTTCAAATTTAAAGGAAAAAAATAGAGACATACCTTTCGATCTTGTGGAGCAAATGATTGACTTATAGTAATTTTTGGAGCTGGAGGAACATTTGAAGATACGGTAGAGGGAGGAGCAATGATTTGATTGATTGGTGGAGCTGCAGGGGGTTTGGATGCAGTTAACTCTTCTTGTTTCTTGAAAACACGGATTGAAGTCTCGAAATTTGGAAGTTTTTGAATATGTTTCCACAGTCGATCAGTCAATCCGATTCCCAAATAATTCAAAACTTCTTTATGAGTTTTGAAATAAAACAAAAGTTTTTCAGCTTCCTCGGCCAATTCTCCAGGTTTCTGTGAATCAAAGGGAAGCTTATATGGAGATGGTCCACGAATTTCCGAACTTTCAGAGCAGAGAGCAGAGTCGGTTGAGACACTTGTATGCTCTTCTTCGTGAC
Source organism: Caenorhabditis latens (assembly GCA_002259235.3). Lineage (NCBI taxonomy): Eukaryota > Metazoa > Nematoda > Chromadorea > Rhabditida > Rhabditidae > Caenorhabditis > Caenorhabditis latens. The sequence goes on along the minus strand of CM056093.1, from coordinate 11,888,988 downwards.
TTTTATCTGACATTTTATCATTTTCTTCTCTACTTTGTTGTTTTTGCATCTGTGGATGTTGTTGTTTCTGAGGTGTTTGAGAAGAAGGAGGTGGCTGTTGAACTGGAAGTGGAGGTGCTGGCGGAGTCCCTGTCAGATGTGGAATGTCTTCCAGAATACTTCTCTTTTCATCTTTCTTTCGATGAAGAGTTTCCCATTGACGTGCTTTGTCTGATTGTTGTGGATGTCCACGTTTTGGATCCAATGGAGGAGTAACAGATTCATCATCTTCAATTTGAATAGGCCAGTCTCCATTATTCATTTTCTCAACAACTTCTGCCACATTTTTGGAAGTGTTTTTACCCTCAAAACGAGCTGTATTATGATTCTGTGAATGTAGATGTTGTTGTTGTTGTTGCTGCTGTTGATTGGCTCTCATGAATGGATTTGTGGAGACACGACTACGTGGAATCGTGTCTTCTTCTGAAAATAGTGTCTTCTTCTGATTAGTGGTTTCTATGGAAGTTTACTAACGTTTCTCTGTTCCTCCACTTTTCAAATTATTGATAATTGAGCGGATTGTATTTGTAGTTTGACCTCCAGTTTCTTTTTTCTTTCCAGCTGGAACAGAAGTGTCTCCATTTCGAAATCCATCAATAAATGCTGTTTGCTTTGGTGGGAAATCTCGTTTCGCTGCAGGATCAAATCGAATATGAACATCAGATGTCTCTCTTCTATTCTTCAAATCAGTTGTTGCCATATTTCCATATTTTGAAACTGGAGTCTTTCTATCTAAAATTATCGAATTCTTTATTGATAATTAGAAAAGCAACAAACCATTATTATTGTTGTACCCACCAGTTGGACCGAATCTTGGTGGAGGTGGAGCCTGTGGAATCGACACATTTTCTGGTTCCATTGGAGCCATTGAAGTGGAAATTTGAACACGAGCAAGATTTTTGGGAGGACCCATTGGCTTCACGGGTGGAAGGTTAGTAGCGGGTACGGTATCATAGAAGTCATGCTGATCTCGTTGATTCCCCCAATGGTCGTCTTCATCATCATATCCATGATCTTCTGGATGATGTGGATGAGCGTGTGGATGAGGATGGTGATGATGTGGAACTGGAAAATAGAAGAAATTACATTATGTTAGACCTGAAATTGAACAGAAAACAACTAACCTGTATTCGCATACTGATTACCGTAATCCTCTTCGTAATCATAATTATCATAAGTTGCATTATATCTATCATCATAATGATGAGCTGGTTCTTGTTGTTTATATCGAGGATCTCGTCTTCTGTCCATCGTCTGAATATGAATGAAATGAAAAGTGAAGTCTAATGAGTTTATCTGAGAAGTGCTCTCTTCTGGTCAAAAGAGAAGACGGAACCAAACAAGGCCGCGCGGGTTGATGACAGGCTGACAGCTGAAGACAATGAGAGATTGTGTTGGATGAAGAGACGCAGAAACACTGTATTTGTTGATTTTGAGCCGGAGAGCCACTGTTATTCTGTTGTTGAAATTAGTGGATGTCGGTTGTGTTGATATCATTTCCGCATGGTTGATAATGAAACTATTGGGGTTGAATATAAGATCCTCTGAATTATTAAACAGGCTACAGTGTTGTCTGAAAGTCTGCAGAAAACGAAAATCCCTCTTTTTTGGAATCATTTTCGGTACTGCGTCAGTATGAAATCCACGAAAGCAATTGAAAATTTAATCAATTGGAATTCTGACTTGTGACTCAACGCGGAACGAGAACGCGTGGAGGCGAAAACAAGGTGATTATTATAAAATCTGATTTACACATAATTTATTGGTCTCCATTTATACAGACAAGAAAAGTGATGTTTGATTGAAGAATTCTGGAGCCAGCGGTATTCTCAGAACGAATAAATTAGGCTTTTGACATATCACATGTTATTGAGTATTTCATTTTTTGAGTGCGAAGCTAGCAATGACGATTCCTCCGATAAGAACGGCGGCTCCTCCGAGTAGTCCCAAACCGAGAAGTCCTTCTCGTTTCATTTTCTTTTCCACAACTCTTCTAAGCTCTGTTGCTTGCATATTCGATGGTTCGGTACGGAGCAAAGCATCAAGAAGTCTCACTGATTTGTCATAATTCTGAAAACAAAATATTTTTAGATATATATCAATGAAATAGGTCTCTTTTTCAAAAAGGCACTAACAATCCGACTTATTGAACTTTCTTGTTCAAAACTAGTGAAGAGTGACCAGAAAAGTCGTTCAGCATGAACAAAAATGCAGTTTTGTGCTACTGTCGGAAAAATAAAGTTCCGACAAGGATTTTCAAAAAAAAAATTTCGCGCCCAAAACACTTTAGTGCATTTGTGAACTAAAGTGTTTTGGGCGCGAAAATTTTTTTGAAAATCCTTGTCGAAACTTTATTTTTCCGACAGTATAAGGAGCGCGTATTTCACAAGTTTCGAGTCTCATTTTGCTGTTCTAAATGCTTTTTAATTTGACCGATTAGAAACTTCTTGGTGTGTCTATGTCTAAAAATTTTTGAAGTATGAAAAAATTCAAAGTACCTGAAGACGAGCATGAGCGAGTGCCAGATAGTGAACGCATACTCTGGAGTCTTCACTGTGAATTGTGTCCTTGACGATCTCTGAGAACATTAAATTTAATATAGCTTATTTATAAAAGTAAATTCACAAACCTTCTAAAATTGCTGCACCTTCTTCAACTTCTTTCGGATTCTCTGATCCGACAAGAACAATAGCCAGTTGGATTTGATTCTCCCGGGTTACTGAGCGTGCACGGGCAGCCTTGAAGTAGAATAAATGAATGCGGACAGTTTGGAAATGAACTTACTAATATATCTTCATTTTCCGTACGAAAATCCAAAATTGATTCTGGCTCCATCGTGTTGAAATTTTGAAAATGCTGGCAGCTTTGAAGAAAATGCTGGAAATGTACTGTCCACGTGGACTACACGGACTAGTGGCCGAGTTTTCACGATTCTTTTTAATTAGCGGTAGTTTAAATTTCATTTTTCAACAAGAAAAGTCATTGATACCGAAATTTAAATTTAATCTCCTCCCACATCTGATCTCTCAAGACTTGTGCAGTGATCTAGTAAACAATTACGCTGCTCTATATCCAATTTTCCGGAACAATGACTTTTTTGTAGCTGAATATGACAAATATCACATAAAGAGATATCAGTAACCACGCCTTCTGAATAATCATTCCTCTTATATTTCCGCATCGTTGAAGAATTACAACTTTTTCTTATACTTTCTTTAACTTTACATTTCTAAGAGAGAATTTTTCAGAGTGAATTCATGTATTTTCAATTTAATTCAACTATTGAAATTCAACCAAATGAGAGAACGTGGACAGCCGTATTACTTCTTATGGTAATCAGTTGAAGTTTTCAGAGAACTGTCCTAACTCTTCGATTAATTTCAGATAAGTTTTGTGGGAGGCTCTATAAATGCCTATATTGCTTCTGGATTCATGTTTGGTATACGGTTTCGTGGTGGATTTTTCATCTTTTCAATTTCAAAATCGTTTTCGAATATTTTGATTTGCTCTTTGGTATTCTTTTGGCTTGTTCCAGCGGTCTTTGTGTTAGTTTTCCAGAGTCTTCTTTCCAGGAAAATACATTCCAATTTCAGAAAAGAAAATCTTCTTTCTGACTATTTCAACATGATATTAAGCCAGTTTTTACTTTTTGGACTTTATATTCAAGGTATCAAACTTTTAAAAGAGTTGACGTGAATCTAGAAGACTATCTTTCAGGAAACTTAACTCAATGCTTCTTATCGTTGAACCGATTTGCGACAATTTGTTTTGTTGGAAGTGTCAAAAGGAAAAATGCAGATTTGATTGCTCTCGCTGTTTTCACTTCCTGGTTCTCAGCCATCATTTGGACACTCTTAGGATATCCAGGTCAGAGAGAATCCCAGAAAACACAGCTGACCTTATACCTTCAGAATGTACTTGTTTCTTCTCATCTGAATCTCTTACATTCCGATATGCCGATGATTGCCACGTTTCGAATTACCAACTTCAATTATATTGTGCTTTTGTTCTAATGATGATTTCGAATATGTTGAATGTTATTAGTTTCCTTATTATTTGTTGTGGAGGAGCTGTGAGTTTTCACTTTCATTTATTATGCAAACAATTTGAAACAATGAAATGCGATAAATCGAAAAAACGTTTGTTTTCCAGAAATCTGTGAGTTTCTCATGCCGAAATGCATCTCGTCGGAAGCAGAGAAACGCTAGAATGTTTATTCAGGTGAGTCAATTTGAAAAAAGAGAAAGAGTTACATGAAAGGGCAATGAACTGGGCAGGTGGATGACGTGAGGGAGGATGAGTGCAAGATAGGCTGGCGCTACATTGGCGTGTTCGCAAATAGGTACAAAGACGCTAAAAACTACCATAGTCACCCTAATGGAATGAAATAAGTACAGACCAAAATAAAAATGAATATTAGAATCTGAAATAATTTATTTTTTAGTGTATGGTGCAATCCATTCTCTTCATAATCGACGTTTTTCTCATCTCATCTCTCAATTCTGGATCGTTCGGAGATATCATTGTTGCTCTTCCGTCTATGGCATTTTTTGCACTTTTCGATGGGTTCGAACTTTTCAGAAAGTTTTAGTTTCTATAGTTTCCTAATTTTCAGACTAGTCATGCTTATATGCAACAATGACATCCAACCTGCTTGCATTGCTTCTAGAAATCTACAAAAGAAAAGTTCAGTGATCTCAATTTCGGCCAGTGACTTCCGAATGTAATCTCCGATCGCTTGCACTTTGTTTCATTTAATCAAATAATTAAAATTTTATTCAAACAATAAATTAGTTGAACAAAATGTGCTGGAAGTTTGAAAGATAGTCTGTATTGGAGACAAAAAGGGCCTTCTGTTCAAATATTTGCGTCTGTTGGAGGGCTCATTATAAAAGGAGATTTGCAAAGTTTTCATTCTAAATTGTTTCAATTAATTCCATTTGACTGAATCACTTTGTCAACTTTCAACATGCAACCAATTACCGTAGTCGTCCTTGCTGTCTTGTGCTCTGTTTCCTGGGCTTGCGTTGACTTAACCAACCCAAATACTGGAACAAGTGACTGCCCAGCAAGAGTTTCTCTCTGTAACAACTCAATCTACTTGCCTTTGATGAGAACTCAATGTCCAAAAACATGTGGATTCTGTAAGTTTCATTTTCTATTGGAGATAATTCTTCAACAACTAATCCAACTTCAGGTTCCTCTTCTTCAACAGTCACCTCTGTCACCACAACAACTGTTTCATCCACATGTGTTGATCGAACAAATGCTGCGACTGGAACCAGTGACTGTACGAGACTCCGTGCTTACTGTACCAATACAATCTACATTCCATTGATGAGAGTTCAGTGCCCAAGAACTTGCGGATTCTGCACCTCCGGATAATTCATCGAGCAAAAAGAATTTATTTAATGGGTTCATATTTATTTAAAATTTATGCATTGTTAACTCCGGAAGTAGTGAAATATATGAACGAATAAATATTTAAATTACAAAAGTTTACTATTACTTACAGTGATTATTCACAACCTGTAATGGAAGAATGGAATAAAATCCAGAGATCGGAACTCTGGATAATACCAGTAAGGTAATGGAAGAAAGGAATAAAATCCCGAGATTGGAACTGTCGTGGAAATAATATTCCATCTATATTTCCCCAACTGGATCAGTCTTACTCGAAGACACCTTCACGCATAATTATAAAAGATTACATCGGTGAACCTATCGTTACCCTCAAAGATTGATACCTTACCCACTGACCGAGTGACATGCACTACCTCTTCTTACCGGGACGACCTCTACTACGTGTCAAAGTCAACGGAAGCTTTCGAGAACCATCTAATCAGTATCTTAGAGTTACCGCGCTTCCTTCGCCTACTCCAGAATCTACTGCTCCATCGTCATGGCGTCTCGATCGTCTAGCACCTCTTCGTCCACGGGAGACCTACGCTCCTCATCATCTGGCAAAGGTATCCATCACCTTGAGAATAACGTTAATAAACCGTTTAATCTATTCCTCTTTGTCTTGCTTTCTAAGTTACTGTCTCTCTCACTTCTTGAGTTGGTTTGGGTTCACCAACCCTACAAACCTCCTCAACATGGTGCATCGACCAGAGTTAATCGAACTTTGGTGGGGTGAGAGAATACGGTGCTCGAAAGCAACTCAAACGAATCGCAAAACTCAAGCGCGAGCGCAATAGGTAGGCTAGGCGAATAACTCTAGATCTCCTTAATCGAAGGACAACAAACTCTTACCGTAGAGACTCTTATCGTAGAGAATCCAAGTAATCCTTCGACTTACTAAGATACTAACAATATTGTTGTTAAAACGTGGCTGTATGGGTTCGGGTGGGATCCGAACGAGTGGCAACATACAGTACACAAGGTAGGGCGTCAGAATTCTGGCGTTAGTCCCAACGAGATGAGAGAAGTTTTTAATCGAAAAAAGACCTCCAATTGAACCACCACCACTTTCTAACTAAATGGTCCTTCTCTTTATAACCGTAATACATCTCGTACCTACAACAAAGCATAATCGTATAACAAAACATCAATGATTGCATTGATTTAGCCGAAAAATCGCCAACCACGTCCACGACTTCGGAGACGACTACGGAGAAGTCTGCTGGACAACAAAGCAAGGGTCAATCGGACCAAGGTCGCCGCGTCATCGGAAACCGCCAATCGGGCGTAGCTACTTCGTCAACGACGGCCATCAAGTCAATCAAGACGCGGCTCTACGAAATCCTGAACGAATTGGATGAAACCGAGAGACAGCAAATCCGGCAGGAACGCATCGACTACCTGCGCAAAAAGAAGGTCCCGACGGACACCAAGGAGACCGTGGCTCCCGAAAAGAAGAATCAGACGACCGACAACGTCGAAGCAACCACGTCCCAGCTGCAAGGAAGACTGTCAACACCAAAAGCAGCACATCCGGTGCGCCCAACTCCCAAGGTGAAACGACATGCATTTATCGGCGGATGTATTTACTGCCGCAAACCAGGCCACGCCGCCGAGTATTGTCATGTCTACCGATCCGTCCAGTCTAGACTCAACGTTTGCCAAAAGCGAAACTATTGCACCCTGTATCTCTACAACAATCACCTGCTGGAGTCCTGCCGATCCAAAAAAAGCAAATTCTCATGTCCGTACTGCAACTTGTTCCACCACAAGTCACTTTGTCCAACCAAGCATGGACGCATGCAATCCCAAGTCCGGAAAGCAGGGGACAAGGACCAGAAATGAGAAATCGTCTCTTCAACTCGTAAAAAACTCAACTCGTTTGTCATACCTAATAAAGGTTTCCGTGTTCCTTTAATAAATAAACTTTAAATATAAGAGTCAATGTGAGCATCAAACGAAAACAACCTTTTTTTTCGAAAAAGAGATCATATAACTAACTGAGTTACTCGATGTCATCAAGAACTTAACAAAGTTCCTATAGCAGCCTCAAAAAAGAGCACAAACAATTCAAACACTATCATATCTTAAGTTATATGACACATAATACACAATCGGTGATAATCACAGTGCGATGATATTCAAAACGGTCAGAAATCGGGCAGCGAAGATCCAGGGGATGTCTCGTATATCTCACATCATGGCACCTGGAAAACTCCACCGAAACATCGCACTGATGACATTCTGGGGATGGTTTCGAAAATCAATCCTATTTGTTGTTTCATGAAAGGGCCCAAAGTAGTGGAACAGCAAAGAAGAAAGATAGACGAACCAGGAGCACTTTGCACCTGACAAGGAAGGCTACAGTACAACTTCCGCAAGTGTTCTCCGAGAAAAGGACCTCATTAAATCCGTAAGAGGCTCGGATATTGCAGTCATCAATAACCGAACACCTACATAAGAAATACGAACGAGAGAGTATACAAATATCTGATCATCTCGTGATCGTGGTCAGAATATATAGGCTTGCAACCACAAAAATGCAACAAAAGATCACTTCAATATCTCATCACAAGCATCCAAACGGGATGAACTAGACCGGAGATCATTATTCCAGTCGTAGGTCAATAAACCAAGGCAAATGTCACTAAACCAGAGCAAGAAGGACAACTCGAATGGAAATCGAAGCAAATCGAATTCAGTCCTAATCGATTCAATCGAATACTACGACAACTCTCCAACTACCAACAACCAACTAAAATGGCCAAGAAAAACAAGCAAGCGAAACGTGCACCCGTAGAGATGAAGACCATCAAGGGTAACGTAACTCGCGAGTTCACTAAGGCTCGCACGCTTGTAGCGCTAATCGAGCGCGCCCTCACCTTCGATAGGAATGAGGCAAATATCACCGTACTCGACGGTTACACCAGTAAGCTATCAGACCAACTGATGGTGCTCCACAGCCTTCCGGACTATGCGGAAGAGCTCCTATTGAGCAACAAAAAACTTTGCGCTCAAAACGTCATTGAAGCCAATCGGGCTGAAATCAAAACACATATCGCGTTTCGTGGACTCGACTCACTGATCAATCAAGTGTTAGCTCTCGAGGGGGAGGTCAAACTTGCAATCAACTTGTTTCGAAACAATGCAACTCCTCCGGTGTCGTCAGCAAACTCGTCACCAGCTCCTCGAGTTGGCTCAACCAGCTCCAAGTCGTCAACTGAAAGCAACGAGCGTTCGGCTCAGATAGCTAACAATAAACATTCGGTTCCGAAAACGGGACAACAAGGTGCTCCAACTTCCGTTAAAACAACAAAAGAGTTCTCCAACTCAACCGAGTCCGAGAGTAGCGAGATATCTCCGATAGGACGTGAATCCTCGACATCTTCTCAACAACTGACCGAATTTGCCGAAATTATGACTTCCCGATTCAACGCAATGGAAAACTCACAACGGATTCTATTGGAGTCGAATAATACGCTGCAACGGACGGTGAACACGATGGCAGCAAGTAAGGATATGGAACAACGTGAAAAGGCTGCAAACAACAACAACCCTCCAAGCATGCCGAAGAACATCAATCCGACTCCTATACTCACTTCCTTCGATTACCATACAGGAAGACCAGTATTCAGTACGGAGCCAACCCATGGACACCACCAAGAGCGAGTCGAACTCCCGAGATCCAAACATTACCATATCCCGGAAAACATTAACAACTCGTGTTACCAGGAGAAACCGTCTCCTCCCCGAGCAGCTGATGCTATGAACACCATAACCAGAACTGTCCCAGAATTCAGTGGAAATCCCGAGGAATACGCAGTATTCAAACAACTGTTCGATATATTCGTCCATCAGGATGATACGATCCCAGTTACAATGAAGCATGCTGTGCTCCTGAATCTCTTAACCGGAGAGGCTAGAACTATGATGAGATCTACCAATATATCGGAGGCAGATTATTTTCTTCTCAGAGATAATCTAGAACGCCATTTCAACCGCGAAAGTGAGAACAAACAATACTACATCGACAAAATCGACAAGTTCTCGTTTTCGGAGGATAACTTCAGAGAAATCGAGAAAGAGATGAGCGAGTATCGGATCCTCGTGAATGAGCTACGAAACAAAGGATGTGCCGTAGATGATCAAATATTCATCAACAACTTCATCAAGAAGCTTCCGGAATGCATCATGGCTACCGTCTTCAAGAAGAATCATGAGTACAACAGGACATTCGACGAGCTAGTAGGAATCGCCTACAGAACACTTGCCGAGAAACGGGCATTGGAAGAGGCACGTGAAAAGAAAAAACAGATGGTCAGGACTAATGAGGTGTACGCACTCAATACGGCTGACAGAGGAAAAAATACCAGAAAAGGAAAATTTGAAGACAAATCCGTCCGACAAAAATTCTGTCGTTACTGTTTTTCAAACGAGCATTGGGCTACGCACTGCGACCTCAGTTTGAGTCAAAAACTGAAAATAGTGGAAAACAAAAAACTGTGCACCAATTGTCTCCGCGCGAACCACAAAGTCGAACAGTGCAGGTCAGAAAATTCGTGTTTCAAGTGCCAAGAACGACACCATACTGCCCATTGTACCAAGGTCGGCGGAGAGCAGAAGAACGATGAGGACATCCACAAATCCAACGATTCAAAATTTTTTCGTGGAAAGGAGGGTGGAACCTCCGATCAATAAGCCGCTTGACGGCAACCTAACGTCGAACACGTCGACGAATACACTAACAAAAACAAGTTGAAACCGTCAACTTCTCATCAATCTATATCAAATAATGGTGCTATCGAAACCATATCCTATTCAACGAAGACAGTTATAGCTAAAGACCAATTTCGTCTAGTTGATAAAAAACCGAATCTTGAAATCATGGACATCGGTCCAGAAAACGATAAAGAACCACTACTCATCTATGTCAGTCGGAACATAGCAGAAGATAACAAGTTGCCGTATATGACACTAAAAACTCCACGAGGAAAAACACTATTAGCCTTGGTGGATTGCGGAGCATCTACGTCAATCCTATCGACTCAAACAGCAGTCAACCTCAAACTGCAGATGACAAACCAACGCAATATCGCATTCGCAGGCTTCAATTCAGAAAGTAGGCCAGATAAAAGCAACTACTACGACTTGGAAGTAGTGGATCTAAACGGAAAATACTGGATAGCAAATATGCCCAGCTATGATAAAATGAACATACGGTTCACATCACCAAAGTTAACTTCTCAGGAAGTGGAAGATCTTAAAGACCTTGGAATCGACATGACACCAATCAGGAAACTGTCACAATACAATGGCATGCCATTCGATCTTCTTCTCGGTAACAATGTGCTCGGCAACATAAACCAAGAATTGACCACACTCTCGAGCGGTCGAATGGTGACTCGCACCATACTAGGTCCAATCATCTTTCCACCAAAGGACAAGAATGCCTTGGTACCAAGCCAGAACATATATTCTATCTTGGTTATAGACGTTAACGAACATATCGATGTTTTCACGGTGGACACCCAAAACCATGACATGCCTCAACAAAAACGGGTCAACGTCTCCAATCAACAGCTGGCCAAACAAGTTGAACAACACTGGAATCTTGAGCTACTGGGAATGGAACCACCTGAACTCGTCAGCAGTAAAGCTCGCATAAACGAAGAGCTTATAGCTAAATACAAAAATACATCCATTCGAGATGAATTAAAACTATTACAAGTGCTACTACCATTCAATGGTAGAGAATACCTACTAAGTAACAATCTACCAGTAGCAACACGACGACTAGTGACACTTACGAAGGGACAAAGGCGTGAACGACGTCTAAATTACCACGCGATTATACAACACCAATTAGAGTCTGGGATCATCGAACTGGTAACACCTGACATGGTACCAGATGGTCCTGTATACTATTTTCCGCACCGCGACGTCATAAAAGAGGACTCCAACAACACTAAAACGAGAATAGTGTTAGACGCATCATCGCACGAAAAAGGGAAATTGTCCCTCAACGATTGTCTACATCCAGGTCCCTCTATTCTTCAAAAAATAATGGGAATTTTAATCAGAAGTCGTCTGAGTAAATATCTTATGATCTCGGATATCGAAAAAGCGTTTCACCAAGTACGACTACAGAAACAATGCAGAGATGTCACACGTTTTCTCTGGTTGAAGGATCCCGAGAAAGATGCAACCCCGGATAACATAGTGACATATCGGTTCACACGTCTCCCCTTCGGAGTAACCAGCTCACCATTTTTGCTGGCAATGACAATCTTACAATACCTGGAATTCGATCCAGATCCTATCAACGCAAGAATAATCGAAAACTTGTACGTTGATAACGTGCTACTCACAACTAACGATCCAGTCGAGCTAGCTACGTTGTACACGAAACTGAAGGAGGTGTTCCAGAAAATGCACATGAATCTTCGAGAATTTCTGTGCAACAGCTCTGAAGTGATGAAACTCATTAAACCCGAAGACCAAGCTCCAAAGATGACAAACAAACTTCTGGGACACTTATGGGATAGCGTACAGGATGTAATCACTATCAAGATAGCCACACCACCAGCTGGAACACCAACCAAACGCGAAGTCGTCGCATTTCTAGCCATGAACTATGACCCAACCGGTCTCATAGCGCCTATCGTGGTGCCAGTCAAAAAGTTCATCACACTTCTGTGGAATCAAGACCTGAAATGGGGAGATCGTATCCCTGACATACTCATGCCAATGTGGACCGCCATAGCTAAGGCATTCTCCGTGAATACATACACAATTCCACGACAACTGGTCACAACATACGACTACACACACGTCGACTTGGTCGTTTTCTCAGATGCCTCTCAAGACCACTACGCAGCAGCAGCATACTTGCGATACGATTACCAAGGAAGGCATTACCAGTCACAACTGATTTTCTCGAAATCAAGGATCAAACCAGGTCGCAATGGAATTACGATCCCACAGCTAGAATTGCTAGCCCTGCAGACAGCCACGAATGTTGCCCTCAATCTAATCGCAGAACTACACATGCCGATTAGAAAAGTAACATTCTTTTCCGACAGTACCTGTGTGTTACATTGGGTCCTTCAAAAAATAGGAAATCATATCGGATTAAAATGGGCGGCCAATCGGGTCACCGAAACTAGAAACAACCTGAAGAAGTTATCCGAACTTAACCTCCATCCAGAACTAAGATATGTGCCAACAAATATCAACCCGGCTGACATCGCAACCAGAGGATGCTCAGTCACAGAACTTCAGAACAACGAACTGTGGCACAAAGGTCCAGATTTCCTCCAGCGACGAGTAGAAGATTGGCCCCAAACACTGGAGACAACACCGAATGATCCTCAACAGTTTCACGTTTTTGTGATGAGGGATCGAGAAAAAGTTCTATCTAGAGAACATCACGTTCAACCGGAACCATCAATACCGGAATCTGACATTCTCGTGAACGTCCTGGAAACTGAGAAAAACGAATTCCACTCAGTTGTTCCCTACTCGAGGACTAACAATATGAGGAAGCTGATTACAATAAGTAACTATGTACTCAGTTTTATACACTCATGCATCAAAAAACGGAACAACCGGTTCCCTGGTAGATCATATAAATACCAATCGTCAACTATGCAGCAATACGAGCAAGCGGATAAAGATGAAGATGAAATCGAAAAACGTAAAATCACCAGAAACTTCATCATTGCGGACCATTATCGGGATGCCAAAGAACGATTTCGATTGGATCCACCTGCAAAATTCAAACCCGTGTTATCAGAAGACGGATTGTATCGACATACCAGACCATTTGTCAACTCGAGACATCACAGGCATTCAGATGAGATGAAAAAACCTATCATCATCATTCATAAGCATCCATTAGCTAGCCTACTCATAATGGAATCTCACATAAGCCTATTACATCAAGGCATAAAAGACGTCATCTCGGACATACAAAGAAAATATTGGATAGAGAAAATAGGAACACTCGTAAGGAAAATGAGAAGAGAATGTGTCACCTGTCAAAAAATTCATGCTCGACCATTTGCCTATCCCTACGCAACAGCTCTACCTCAAATTCGGAGTCAACTCGTGGCTCCATTTGCATACGTGGGACTAGACTATTTTGGACCCCTCAGATACAAAACGACAGACAATAACGGAAAAATCTGGGTCCTATTAGTTACATGTCTAGTAACGCGGGCAGTACACCTGGAAATCGTCCAGGACAATACAACTCATAGTTTCATACTAGCCCTGAAGCGATACTTCGGTCGCAGAGGAGTACCACAATCTATATTGTCAGACAATGCTCCTGCCTTCAAGTTAGGGTACAATATTATGAACACGGATATAAAAAGTCTGATAAATACAAGTCTAACTTTGACGTCATTCCTAGCAGACAAAGAAATTGACATTCGGTTGATAACACCCTTCTCTCCATGGAAGGGAGGGATATACGAGCGTCTTGTCGCTCTAGTCAAGAACATGCTCAACAAAGTTCTTGGTAAAATAACAATTCCAATCTTGGAACTCGAAAGTCTGATAATCGAATCAGAAGGAATTCTTAACTCTCGACCCATCACTGCAAACAAGATCCACGTAGCAGATGCTAAACCAATTCGACCTGTGGACTATTTGATACCAAATGCAGCATTGGCACTACCAGAAAAGACAGGAACAATCTTCGGATTGATCAAATCTGGCGAAACCGAGATGTTAACAAGAAGATTGCTCGAATCTACCGCGGCAGTCCGAGAGAATTTATGGAACATCTTCTCGGATGAATACTATTCCCTATTGAGAGAATCAGCCGTACGCCCAACAGCTCACTCGAGAGACTCACCTAAACCAGGGACGACAGTATTCGTAGTCACAGACAAAGTCGCCCGGTACAGATGGCCCATCGGAGTCATTCAAAGTTAATTCCTTCAAAGGACGGAAAAATACGGTCCGTTGAAGTAAAAATTGGAAAAAAGATCTTGGAAAAGTCAGTCAACCACCTCATCCCGTTGGAGTTGCCAGCAGAGGAACAGAAGAGTCCAGCCTCTGAGGAACCGCCAAAGGATGCAATTCCAAATGTCGAGCCTACGAGGGACGAGCATACAGCAAATCCCACATCTCCAGAAGCGTCCGAAGTTCAATCGGGACGTACTCGTCCGTACCTTCACCGAAAAGCAAAAGGAAACAATACGACAGATGGTCTTAACAATGCACTCAGATCGTCGAGTGCGGACTCAACCACCTCTGATTAGTCAGAGGCAATGGGACGAACTTCCATTACGCTACCACTATGGAAGTTCTATTCCCTCCCCCCAGTGTCGTGGAAATAATATTCCATCTATATTTCCCCAACTGGATCAGTCTTACTCGAAGACACCTTCACGCATAATTATAAAAGATTACATCGGTGAACCTATCGTTACCCTCAAAGATTGATACCTTACCCACTGACCGAGTGACATGCACTACCTCTTCTTACCGGGACGACCTCTACTACGTGTCAAAGTCAACGGAAGCTTTCGAGAACCATCTAATCAGTATCTTAGAGTTACCGCGCTTCCTTCGCCTACTCCAGAATCTACTGCTCCATCGTCATGGCGTCTCGATCGTCTAGCACCTCTTCGTCCACGGGAGACCTACGCTCCTCATCATCTGGCAAAGGTATCCATCACCTTGAGAATAACGTTAATAAACCGTTTAATCTATTCCTCTTTGTCTTGCTTTCTAAGTTACTGTCTCTCTCACTTCTTGAGTTGGTTTGGGTTCACCAACCCTACAAACCTCCTCAACAGGAACTCTGGATAAATCCAGCAAGATTTAGAAAAAAGAGACAGGAGAAAAGCGAGAAAGAACCATACCTGGAGTAGAATAGGATATTCTGGAGTTACCTGGTGAAGGCGAATTGAAAAAAACAACGCTTTGTTTTTTGATGAGTTGGCAATTAAAAAGCCAACAAGTCACGGGAGTCATTCCGGGAATGTCACGCCAATAATTATCAATTCTTTCTGTTCTTTCTGTTCTTACTAGTTAGTTTTTTTCGTTTTTAAAAATATTTGTTTGTTTCTGAAAAGTCTGACGCGCCTACGGCGCCCTTGGTCGAGTTTGCATGAAAACACGTTCTTCATTGAAATTCTACACTTTTTAAGACGAAAACCACTGACAGAAATCAGGATTTGAACAATTTCCAATTGTCTCCTGAAAGAGCAATGATCGTGATTAATAAAACTGTCAATCCGTGTCCCTTTTTCAGAAATGATGCGGAACTTTGCTTCACTTCTGCTCAAATAAAAAAGCACCGGATGAGGAAGATAAAAAGTTTCATGTTTGTCGGGTTGACGTTTAAAAGGAGCTGATTCGATTGGATTAACAGTATTCTAAGCATGCTCTCATTCAGTTTCCTAATTTATTTGACATTTCTGACTGCATATTCTTCTCAACAAAGTTACGGATGTACCTCCACTCCACAACCTGATCTGAACGGTGCATGTCCAGACGACTTTACTTATATTACTGATAGTGGATGCTGCCCAGATGCTGATACCTACGGTAAGCGGAAAAGCTTTCACTCATAAATATTTTTCTTCGATTTCAGCGATTACTACAACCGCTGCCACAACAACAACTACAGCATCTGCAACAACCGCATCGACTTGTGTAGACCTGACAAATCCATCGACAGGAGTCAGCGATTGTCCAGGAATGGCGTCTTACTGTACCAACGCTGTCTACCTTTCTCTGATGAAACAACAATGCCCAAAAACGTGTGGATATTGTGAGTTGACGTTTGAAACTGTACAAGTAAATACTTTGTTTCTCACAAGGGAATGACCCTGAGTGTGACCCGAGTTTCTTAACGATGTTTTTACTAAAGATAGGCCTTACCGAGACTAGACCAACGCTATATGTTTTAGGTGCAACAAACTCGTTTCCAGCAAATGGCGAACATTTTTCACTTTTTTCGAAATTTTTTGGTCGTGTCACTTTGAGACACCGTAACTTTGTTCATTTTGGAGGATTTCATAAAATTCAAAATGTTATAAAATGGTGAAGATGTGGGCTACAAAAAAGCTCACTGGTCCTTCTCACCAAAACTGAAACCTGAAAAGATACGAATCATAACGTGAAAATTGTCTGTTCTCATGAAATCAGAAAGTGGCCATTTTCGAAAAAAAGGTCTCGGGGGACCATGTCTATCCGATTTCCCGTGTTGAGTAAGGTATACATATTATACATGTTCAAATATATGGCTAATACATGTTCAAATATATGGCTCACCTTTCATTTTGGAGACTTATTTTCAATTTTTCAACTTTTAAAGCCATTTTCACGTATCCCTATACAGTCGAGTTTTCTACTGAAAACGCAAAAACACAGATCATGGCGGAATGTGGTTAAAATATGCCAAAACGTAGTTTTTGGAATCCAATATCATGTTTTGAAAACTCTATGATTGCTAATAAAACGAATGCGATCATGGATATTTAGACGATTTTCATGTATAGGGATACGTGAAAATGGCTTTAAAAGTTGAAAAATTGAAAATAAGTCTCCAAAATGAAAGGTGAGCCATATATTTGAACATGTATGTATACCTTACTCAACACGGGAAATCGGATAGACATGGTCCCCCGAGACCTTTTTTTCGAAAATGGCCACTTTCTGATTTCATGAGAACAGACAATTTTCACGTTATGATTCGTATCTTTTCAGGTTTCAGTTTTAGTGAGAAGGACCAGTGAGCTTTTTTGTAGCCCACATCTTCACCATTTTATAACATTTTGAATTTTATGAAATCCTCCAAAATGAACAAAGTTACGGTGTCTCAAAGTGACTCAACCAAAAAATTTTCAAAAAAATGAAAAATGTTCGCCATTTGCTGGAAACGAGTTTGTTGCACCTAAAACATATAGCGTTGTTCTAGTCTCGGTAAGGCCTATCTTTGGTGAAAACATCGTTGAGAAACTCGGGTCACACTCAGGGTCATTCCCTTGTCAGGTACATCGTCATCTGCCACAACAACTGCTTCAACGTCTTCTTCAACTTGTGCAGACCTCACGAATCCATCGACAGGAGTCAGTGATTGTCCAGGAATGGCATCATACTGCACCAATTCTGTTTACCTGACTGTGATGAAAGCTCAGTGTCCAAAAACCTGTGGTTACTGTAAGTATCTGAATATCCGAATTAATGTTTATGTTAGCATTGACAATGATTTGGGTGTAAATAAGATTCGTGAACTTATTTTCAGGCACTTCCTCATCAGCAACAACCACATCTTCATCTTCATCTTCTACTTGTGTCGACCTCGTCAATTCATCAACTGGAGTCAGTGATTGTCCAGGAATGGCATCGTATTGCACTAATTCTGCTTATTTGACTTTGATGAAACAACAATGTCCAAAGACTTGTGGATACTGTAAGTAAATACAAGAGAGACTACAAGAGAGAGACTACCAAACAAACTTTTCTCCCTTTCCAGGTACATCCTCCTCTTCATCATCATCTTCATCCTCTTCATCTTCCACTTGTGCTGACCTCGTCAATTCATCAACTGGAGTGAGCAACTGTGCCAGTATGGCATCCTACTGTACCAACTCTGCTTATTTGACTTTGATGAAACAACAGTGTCCAAAGACTTGTGGATATTGCACCTGAATCTGAATTCAATTCTCGTAATTTTTCAACATGTAGTCCTCATAGTGAACCAATAAACATTCGTATTATTTTCAAACGTTTCCTCTTTTTACTAGCAAGTCCATCCTTAATCTGCGATGCTCTACAGAGCCTAGGCTATATTTGGCGGGACGGCTGGAAGAAAACCCGATCGAGAATTTCAAAATTTTCCAAAAGCGCTTCTATACTCAGTTATAGACATTCGAACCAAATCATGAATAATGACGTGCTAATACTCTACAACAAGAATCTACATATGTATGGGATTTGCATTGTCACCCTAATGAACGTGACAACCAGTACTCTCCAATTAAATGGATTACCACTATTTCTATTTGTCTAACCAAACCCACACACATCCTACAGACTCTGCTCACTTGACGCTGTTCTTCTTTCTTTTTTCCCCATCCGGCGATATCGATTATTGTCGTCAGTGTTTTCCTTGTTTCCGCTATTCTGCAAGCATTATGTCTTTCACACGGTTGCAGTATGATAGTCTAAAAACTGTTCTACAATATATGGAAGCTAACAAAAGGTAAATATACTCCTCCACAAATGTGTATTATGTGCTTTTTTCAGATTTTGCCTATCCAAAAGCATACCAGAGATTTATTTCGCGGAAAAAGCTGTACCTCTCCGAATTAGGTATATTGATTTTGGTGATCTTGGATTTAGAGTCAACAAAACTACTTATTCTCTGAGCATCTATAGAGACTTCCATCAAGGTGAAAAAATTCTCGACCCCTTTCAAAAAGAGAACAATGATGGCTCTTTGGTAGATGATCTCGATCAGTACGGCTTTCGAGTTCCATTTAATAGGACTGACGTAGCCCCAGGAGAAGTTGTTTTTGATGACTTGAATGATGTAAACAACCATTTTATGCCTTCTCCTCCTACGTTTCCTTGGGCATCCGAGCAAGGAAATGAGAGATTGAGACGCTTCTATGAGAGACATTTGGAGATTTATCAAATTGCATTGGCAAGACGTTCGGAAGGAGGACAAGGATTTCCATTTCCAATGATGACCATCGTGTTCACTTACGACGAATTGCTAGCAATGCGTGGTCGAATTATCCAAGAACTGACTCCGGAGGCACTAGAACTGAAACTTGCCGCTCTCAATCAAATGTCCACCTGCACTTTAAAAACATTCATTGCTAAGTTGCGCTACTGTCTTCAACCTTTCGACTGCAGACAAAACAATAAAGCCCTCCCTTTCACACCTCTCATTCAGCTCACAATTAAAAGTGAAGACGGCCAGGAAAAACGAATCGAGCGGTATCCGTACACATTCAAGTTGCACGAAGCAATGAGAAAATTGTGTGGGAAATTGTTCGGAGGACGGAAATCGATAGTTCAAGTTCACAAGTTTTCCCTCAATAATATAAACATGGTGTTCCGAATCCCTGAAGGATTCAATATCCGCGTTCGAAATCTGAGACTTGGAGAAACACGAATTAAACGACTCGAAGCTCTGAAAAATTTGATCCATGAATCAAGTTATCCTCTTGCTTCACTCATCATTCACGGTCGTGGTTACGAAGTTGATCATTTTGCACACTCCGCTTTAACAAGTGCCCGACAGCTTATTCTGGAAGGAGCGTTTCCAGGTGATATCACTTATCTACTGAACTTGAAAAACACAATCGTGTGCTGCAAATACAGTTGGTCTCGAGAACTCTCTAATGAGGAGCTTCTAGCTTTTGCTGAAAATATTGTCACAACTGTATTCCCTATTGGCACCTACCGATCATTCAAAATTTCTCAAGAAGGACGAATCAAGAACCTTCTGAATCAAGTTAGGGAAAGGTTTAATGGAAGAACAAAACAGAGGTACGCGTTGGATTCATGTTTCTGTCAAAGTTTAATCGAAACTTTTTTTCAGCAGTATTTCTATCGCAATGGGAAACGACTCCAAGCTCAAAATCTTTTACAAAACTGATCCAAGTCGTCAAGAGCCAAAGAAATGGCTTGTCATTATGAACGTTGTGCCGGATCGACAGAATGCGTCACATTGAGAAGTGTATCTTGATGACACATTATAAAATGTACATATAATATTTTTATCATCGCTTGGAATTTTTATATGCATTTATTTTTTGCTCGACTTTCAGTCATTGTTCCTTTTAATAAAGTAAAGTTTCTTGGGCAAATCTATTGATTTTTGAAACGATAGCGCTTGATGATGACGACAAACGGAGATATCGATATGATTTTCGACACCTCGGACTCTGGAGAGCGTGAGCGATAGAATAAACGACTGATATCTTCTACAGTAAACCCCGAGGGTGACAGATGGTGACTCTCACAAACAGGGAATGGATACTACAGATTAATTTTGATTAGTTGTGATTACTTCTTCATTGAAACAATCTGCATCATTATTGTTCACTAAATGCGTAAATGTTCGGCAGTTCCAATATTCGGAATTTCAAATTTCAAACAACTGTAATATTTGTTATTTGTATGTACAAGAAATAATGAAGAGTACTGTCCAACTGTTCAGAACAAGATGGAAAACTTAACTGTTATGTTCCAAAGCTGATAAATAATTTCAAAAACCTTTGTAGGTCTTCCAAAGGTTGAACATATCTCGGATATAGATGTCCGACAGGATCCGGATCAAAATCAGACATGTATCCAGAACCCATAGTATAAACATTTTCTTTTTTTGTGCTTTATCAACATTTAATCCTTATATCGAACAAAATAAGCATTATTTTTATTTTCAATAGTTTCCTCTTTTTTCCCAACAAGTCCATCAGGAATTTGTCCTACAAACTTTGCTCGAATTCCGAATACACTCCCACTGAATATGTGTTGATACAGATGCTCATTTTTCATCGTTTCGAAACTATCATTCGCTGCTCAAACATGAAAAACTAGCAAAGTGTTATGTTTGCTTGAGTTTGGTTTAAAAGGCCACTCGTTCACAGTTGTGTACATCTGCAGATTACTGTATAGTTAGCAACCATTCGTTTTTATTTCAAATCCATTCCAGATTTTTCATTCTTTCAGAAACATTATGATGTTCCAACTTTTGGTTATTGCCACTGCTATTGGTGTCTCAATTCAACAAAATCTTGGCTGTAATTCAGCTCCACTTCCTGATCTCAATGGAAGCTGTCCACCAGGAACTACAATTATTCCAGGACAGGGATGCTGTCCAAATGGAGATCTTTTCAGTGAGAATATTTTTTTCTGGTTTTTTATTTCAGATTTTACATATTCAGCCATCACAACAACTACAACCACAACCGCCGCCGCTGTCACCACAACTAGAACTGGTGTCACCACTACAACTTGTGTTGATTTGACAAATCCTTCTACTGGAACAAGTGACTGCGCAAGAATGTCAGGATACTGTTTCAACTCTGTCTACCTCACTTTGATGAGACAACAGTGCCCAAGAACTTGTGGATACTGTAAGTTGAGAGATCAAGAGAACTTCTCGAAATATTCCATTGACGTATGAATTCAGGTACCGCAACTGCAACCACAACCACTGCATCCACAACTTGCCTTGACTTGACGAATCCTTCAACGGGAACAAGCGACTGCCCAGCGAGAGCTGGTCTCTGTAATAACTCAATTTACCTCACTTTGATGAGACAACAATGCCCAAGAACCTGTGGATACTGTGAGTCCATTCTGCGACCAAACATTAACTTAACTTTTCTGATTCCAGGTACTGGAACTGTGGTCACAACTACTCGTACCACCACCACATGCGCTGACTTGACTAATCCAAGCACTGGAATCAGTGACTGCCCAGCTAGAGCCGGTCTCTGTAATAACTCAATTTACCTCACCTTAATGAGACAACAGTGCCCAAGAACATGCGGTTATTGCACTGTCGGATAAGAATAATTTTGTCAAATCACGTAGTACGACTCTCGTTTCTGTCTGTGAGAGATCAACCCCCAGTAGTGGCAATAAATATATTTAATTTCTGTATTTTCGAAATTCAGAGAACTCTTTTATTCACCATTTCTAAAAATTGAATAGATTCATCGTCATCCATCTTCCAATTCAACTTCCTCTTTTGATCTCAAATACTCTGATTTTCTTCTCTCACTTCTCATTTCTTCTTCCCATTCGAAAGCTGTGTCATGTGGGTAGCTCTCAAGTGCAGAACTGAAATCAAAAATCAGAATACGAATTGAGAAATTGTAGAGATTTACTGGAGAAGTCCTCGAATCATAGCATAATCCGGTGCATCGTAAAAACGAAGATTGTCAATGTACAAAAGAATATGAACTAGTTGTTTGGAGCATCCAGACAGAAAATCACGAAGACCTGAAAAGTGTTTTCTGAGAGTGATTCCTTCTCCACAGTCTGTCTTACCAACTGTTCTTGCCACTTGTTTTGAATGTTCCACGTGTACTGGATCTTCCATTGTCATCCAAGGAAGAGTTCCAACTAACAGTTCAACCTGAAACAATTAGGATTATCCAAATCTTCTCATTGATTTCAATACCAAAACATAAAAGAGAGATTCCAAATCGTCCTTCCGGGCCGAGTCTCTTCCATGGTGAGCAGCTAGCGGAGCATACCGAACAGTTCCTTTTAATCCAGTCACATACCATCTAGGATGTCTCAATTCTCCTCCGTCATTCACGTATTTCCGACACATTCCGAAATCAACCATAACAAGTTGACGTGGATTCTCTAGACTCATACAGAAATTGGCTGGTTTGATGTCACGGTGAATGAATCTGAATAGAAAATTCTGAATCTAAAAAGAAGAATATAATTGGAAAATACCCGACAGAATGGAGTTGTTGAACAACATCGACCATCTGAATACCAATCTGAAGACCTGAAGAACGAGAGAATCTCTGCTTCGGACAATTCGACCGTAATTCATTTAGATTCTTCCCAACAAGAGTCATGATGATAAAGTTGAATTTTTCCGTTTTTCCACAAAAGAAAAGACGACAGAAGTAGGGAGAACGAAGTGGTAAGAGGGTTCTGAAATGGGATTCTGAGTGATTCAAAAAATAGGAAACAACCTCAAAACAACAGCTTCCATTTTCAGACTTCTTGTCTCCGCATTGTTACTCTCTAGTTTCAGAGCGAACGGAAGAGTGTTTATATGATCGACCTGGAATACTATTATCAGAGTTTTTTGAGTAGGAAAAAATTCAATCCGCTTTTTGTAATGTTTTCAATATATCCAGGCACAGAAGAATCAGGAAAAATGAACGCTTGTTGATTTTCCCTGGTTTCTTCTGTAACTTGAGAATTGAAATAGGAATAGCAAATAGATTCATTTAGAAATACATTGGATTCGACTGAAATATTTAGGCTAGTGTGCAAAGTGTGTCGACGCAAACGCTACATTTGTTCTCCATGGTGACGCACGTAAAAGAATTGGAGCATGGAAGAAAGTGCTTTTGCACTAATAGAAGTTACTCACTTCTTCATAAAAGAGAAGAATTCTTCTGAAAAGATCACCTGATAAACTGCTCCGAATGCTCCTCTCGCAATGAATCGGACAACTTTATAGTCCAGGATACGGTATCCAGTTCTCAGTTCAACGGCTTCAGTGACTTGATTCTCACTATTATCTGAGAAAAGAATAATATGATTTCTATGAAAACTAGAAGAAACCTTCTCACCTTTACATACCGTTCCCATGTCTCAACGGTGAAAAATAAACGAAATGAATAAAAACTGATGGTGAAAAAGGAGAAAAGCGAAAATTATTCGATATTGGATTTGATCGTGTTCATTAGAATATTTACACGTAAATCAGGGGTACTATTGAAAAATTAAAGCTAGGGCGTGAGTATTTTTAATAGAAAAAAGGCTTGGTTTTCAATGAAACGGGTTCTAGTGAGTGCTTTGGAAATTGCATGAATTGATAAACATATTCTGGTTTAGAAACTGCGTTGAGATTTTTCACGACTAAACGTTTCGATACCATCTGAATGTTTGGTTCTACTCGAAGACCGTTCTAATGAAAATGATCAAATTCGGATTCTCCACTCTACCTGGTTTTCAATTTTCAGTGACATCATGATGACTAATAAAGATTTGTTTCCAGGACAGCTGAAAAAACCTGGAAACATTCATTGTTCTTGTTCGGTTATTTTCAGATTTAGCTGATTCATACACTTCTGAAATTCTTTAAAAATTTTATATTCTCCTTCTCCTCCCATCGGAAAGATGTTTACGCTTTTGTCATTTTAAATTTGAAGTATCTCACTGATTATTCTCATTAGCCAGTCACAAGACAAAGTGTGAATCAAAGAGATTTGTTTTCGAAAATATTTAAAACTGCGTGAAAATGGATCTACTGTAACATTCCTAAACTTTGATCTTTCGAGACTCTAAATCTGAAATTTCAGCACTTTCAACCTGACTAAGTCAAAATGAGTCATGTTCTAACTGAATTCATCATCTTGTAGGATTAGAAACTAACTGAAATAGTGCATTAATCTCTAAGCTCTTTGGCTGAAATAATCTCTTCACATGTTTCCGGTGACGCCTTCATTGCTTATTCAATCGAAAAACTCAAAAAATTCTGTTGATTTTCGGAGTGTGTTCTAATCAGAAAACTACGATTTCCGTATAACTCATCTGATTAGCGTTTTCGAGCATAAAAACCAAACAAACTTCATTCCTTTTTTCAGTTTTCTTCATCATAAGACATGATTCTCAACTTCAAACTTGTGGTTCTATTTGTTTTTATTCTCATAAATTCTGTCGATTCGGAGTCAATCAATTGTGAAGCGAAATTTATATCGAAGATAACAAAACTCTGCAGACATGGAATATCGGAAGAGAGTGAGTCATTTCTAAGAGAAAGGATAAAAGGCAATTTATTGTTTTAAGAAGTGATTCATCTTCTCTCAAAGTGTTGCTCCGCTCATTGTTCGAAAGCTCATCTTAAAATGTTCTGCACAATGAAACCACACAAATTCGAGCGTCATGGGAATTACACGGAATGACAAAAAATTTAATACGATCTACCGCTTCTTTTTATTTTCCAGCCATTTTTTTTTGAAATGAATTTTTGGGAGTCGACCTTGTTACAGTACCATTCCTTGGTTTCATCATAACACTGATCACTGTTCCAATATCAAAAAGAGGTTGTTATTCAAAACAGTCTCCTCCCTGTTATTTTTCAAAATTACCGACGTTTTTTCTGACATTTTTGTATTTTACCTTCGTAATCAAAGCTACGAATGAACGTCTAATTCAATTTCTTGTTATTCATTTCGTATTGTTTTTCGTCAAAATGCCGCCCACTGACTAACTGAAAATTATAGTTTTCTAGGTAGTTTGGGACTATATAAACAAGAAAGAAAACGGGATATGCCCATTCCTTTGATTTTCTCGAGAAACGGTTTCCTGATTCTGAAATAATGAGATTCCTTCTACTCATTTCTCTGATTGTTCTCATGAGTTCAACAACGGCGTTCACTGATAATTTCTTCCAACCACATGACAACAAACATCATGTCTATCGTGTAAGTCATTCGTATCTGAATATTCTTTTAATTTTGAATTTAAATAATTTCAGACATGCGGTGAATCTCTCAATCGTCGAGTTGCCTTTTTGTGTAACGGAGGAAAGATCCAAACTGAAATTTTGAATGCTCTCGACTGCTGTTCTCACGGATGTACGGATAAACAGTTGTTCTCGTGGTGTGACTATCGTGAGTATATTTTTTAGGAAATGACAAACAAATCATATTTCAGAACTCTAATTGTCTTCATCAATTTACCTGAATTCATCGAATCTCAAGAGATTCCATTTGAATTGTTAAAAAAATAAAGTGCTTCTTTGTTATTGAAGTTTCATTTATTCAAATATTCAAGTAGTGAGAGTTTCAGACACTGTCAAGAGCAGTATTAAATTCAGTATGAATTGTTTGAATTGACTGGACAAAGCATACTTTGAATCTCTTCATCACTGAATCCAACTCCACACATCAAAGTGGCAAAATAAAGAGATCTTGGATCAGTAGTGGCTGTTCCAGGTGGGCATAATGACCAGTAACGTGCCATTATTGTTTTTCCACAGCTCTGAAAATTGGAATCATGCTTGGAGTTCTTTTTCAATGACAAACCTTATCGCTAAATGAGCTCGGATAGCTGGAGCATTGAGAGACGAAGTTGAGAGTGAGAAGAAGGAAAAGAACGAGAAATTTCATTTTCCAGGAAGAGAATGGAATGTTTTGCAGTGGATCACTGTACCTTTATACGATGACACTGTCGAAAACAACTCAAAAGGAACGGGGGCAAACACAATTTGAGCCCAATTAGCATTAAAATATGATATATTTATAAGTAACCCCGGCCAACAAAACATAGGATTACTCGCATGTCTGGAAAAAGGGACGATTCCATTGACATCTTCCTTTGAAAAACAAATTACTAAATTTTTAGTAAAATCCTCAATGAGAATACGGTAGAAGCCTGACGAGAGAGCATTACGAAAAGCGAATCTTTGTCTGATTGTGAAAAAAAAATCCTGAAGTTTGCCAATTGTTGTTTTCCGTTTTTTACAGACAATTTACAGGAATTCATTAAAACTGGTAATAAGAAAATGAATGTTGATAAACAGCAATAGCAAAATAGTCATGGGATGATGATGGCGGAAAGATGGGAAAGATACCGTTCAAAAATATAGCACACGAACGAAAGAAAGCCGGGTTGGGAAAAATAAGTACATAGTTGTATTGTTTTGTGTATTCACTTCTTCAAGTTGAACACTTCGTTGACCAAATTGCTAAGCTCATCCTTCTGGTGAACGTCGGGAACTTGATCGTGAGCGTCAGATGTCAAGTCGAGAATGATCATTTTCACTTGTTTGCAATACATTTGGTCGCCCAGCTGGACAAACATTGATTAACTTGGAAAATATCGGACAATTCTTACTTTGAAATCTGGGAGGTTGGAAACGACTTCTGATCTCTGGCACAGGCACATGAGGATCTCGACAGTCAATCTCATCACAAGTGGTTCGTCTTCAGTGATTTTCCACATTGTGCGAATAGCATTCGCCATTGTAGCAACGTCGGCTGGAGCGAAAATAAGAAGAATTCGAAAACATTTGAGAACTTGTAACTTACTCGAGAGTTGGAAGAAAATCGAAGCAAAAGCATCAATGAGTTCAACGCGAACACCCGGCGAGTAAATACAGCGTACGAATTTGCGAGTATGTGGTGAGGTTGCGATTTCATTAGAATCACTGAAGATGCGGAGGAGAGCTGCAAATATTAATTAGAAAATGTTTGATCTGATAGAGGGATCTTCACCGAAAAGCACATTGGCTCGCTCATCGACACTGATCTTGTTGAGCGAACAACTTGCGAGATATTGCATCAGAAGGCAGGTTTGACTGATTCCAACTCCAACGTTCCAATCACTTCCACGTGGATCAGCCGATAGTGTTTGCCTGAATGCAAATCAATGTCTTATAAAAACTATGGGGATTAATCTCACTTCTCACGAATAGTCATGGCTTCACCACGTGGCACAAGGTTGGAAGGATGACATCGAATAGCTGTCCCCAACCATGAAATGATGTCATCATGAGTAACTTCCAGTACGAGATCCTCAGCCAAACGATGCATTGTATTGAACATGGCTGAAGTGCGAGGTACATTATTTTTCAATGGATCAAGCGCTCCTGGAGCCACTGAGTAAAACTTTTTCAGAAACTACTTTTGCAGTTTCTGAGGTTTTTGTTATGCATGCATCAACTATCCGATGATTTGTAATAAAGAGCACATTCAATCATAAATTTCAGATACGTACCGACTGCCACAGAGTTGTCTGGGTGACAAAGTAGCCATAAGCCAACATGTGTATCTGAATCCACTTCGAGTTTAGCTGCTTTTCTTCTCTCAATCTCTTCGTCTCTCGCTTGCTGATACATCATAATGTCCTTTCCTTCATTGAACAAGCCTTCTGAAAAAACAGATTTGATACCTACACAAAAACAAAGAAACTTACTGTTTCTGTTGTATGATCCAAAGTAACGCATTCTGATCTGAATGAAAAGGTTAGAATTTCTGGAAAAAACACAGTTGCACAAGATATCGTTCAATTGATAGCGAACAACGAAAATTGAAGAGAAAAATCATAGTCAATGATAAAAACAACGATTCATAACAAAACTTTAAAACCAAACAACAGGGATTTTTGAAATAAATTAAACAACGTTGCGCAGAGATTCCACAAATTTCCGACGTCGTTCTGCTGTGATCATGCACATTTTCTAAAACAATTTTTAAAAATTATTATAATTATCTAGACTAACCAACCTTAATCAATGAGAATTCACTGAGTCGTCCTCTTTCTCGAATCAACACCATTAGATCGTTCTTGCCGACAACAACAGAACAAGTAGAACGGCACACAGCTATGACTTCGAGGGTTGGAGTTAAGAGAAGAATTTCATTGCTCTTTTTAGCTCCGCTGTCCACAAATACTCCAAAGGAGCAGCACATCAGAGGTTCCTCCAAACTCAATTTATGAATTGTCCGATAGTCGGCTTGAATCTGTGTTTTCTCGATAGCGGACTCATCAGTATCTGCATGATCCAAAGCGATAGAAGGTAGTTTGGTATCAGCAAGAGCCGCGCCGATAGCACACTGAAAACGAGATTAAAATTATAGAGAATTATGGAATTTCAGTTCGTACCACAGCTGCATCCAATAAACTCCCTTCAAGGCTCAATACTTTGAGGGTGACATGAAGTTGCCATTCGAGAGGCAGCGTTTTTTCGGAAGTGTCAAGACAGCGCAGATTTTCTCGTCGAATAAAATACTGGTTCGTGAATAGTGAGAGCAACAGGTTGTTGTAATCTTCAGCATCCTTCTGGAAACGAAGTGTTGAATAAGCTTATTTCGGAGCGTGTGTATAATACCTCTGCTAGTTGCTGTGAAGATTCTATTTGAATATCAACTAGTGGGGCATCACTAACGAGTGAAACTGATGCTTCTATTGTGCATGAAACGGTTACTCCTTGTGTGCTCACGACGGATGAGCCAACACCTCCGCATTCGCCTTGCTGAAATAACCGAGTTTACAAATACAGTTCGACAATGACAAAAAACTCTTCTAAAGCCGAAACTAACCTTGAAAACGAGTTTTTGCTCATCAAGGAGGCCACGTCCATCCGGATAAACCCCTTCTCTGATAAATGTGGACACATATCCACGAGGATCAATACCACGAAGCACTTCTGATGACATCTTCGACAAAAGCGTCGGCGCCGAAAAATTGTTTTTGAAGCCTTTCACTGAAGTTGTCGATAGAGCGTGTTTGCAATTCGACTAAAAACATCAGTTTTAATTATTTTTCGCGGCCAAAAGGAGTGGAAAACTTTAAAAATATTGTGCAAATAGATCGAACTAAATTTTTTACTAAAAATTCCAAAATGTGTCTGAAATTGAACATGAACAATACATTTTATTAGAAGGGAAGAGAACTAACAACAAAAAACAATGTGAACAAAGAAACAAGTAAAAACAACAATGAAAAACACAAAATAATCTTAATTTTTTGCAAATCTGACTTGTTCAGCAAATTTAGCAATCATTAATGCAGCTGTAACGTGCACATTCAAGCTTCGTGTGTGTCCAACTTGCTTGATTTCGACTGTTTGATCAACTGCTCTCAGAAGGTTGACAGGTACTCCTTCTTTTTCGTCACCCATTACAATTACAGCCTGAATATTTGTTGATAATTTTAGGTAATTGCAAGCCGTTAAAACCTACTTTTTTCGGAAATACAAAATTGTGCATCATCACACTGTCAGTTGTCTGTTCCGCAGCTATTACAGTGTATCCTTCTGATCGAAGACCCTGGAGGTATTCGAGCAAATTCGCAGGTTTAACTCCTTCGATTTTTTGCCAGTTCTCAGAGCTCATGCTCAGCGCTTTGAAATTCGAATCTTGTGCGACAAGAACGTCAGCGACGATTAGAGTATCGACTCCAAAAATTTCCGATGTTCTACAAATTCCACCGAGATTGTTTGGTTTATCTACAAGAGATGCAACAACAATTAATGAAACTCCATCGTCTTTCACTTCACTGTCCTTTACAATCTTTCTTTGAAATGATGATGTGACAACTTCTTCGATTGGGTCTTCAGATGAAACAAATAGTTCATCTTCATCGACTGCATTATCGTTTTCCATAGTCGGAGCACAGCTAGCATTTTTGGAAAGAGCGGAGTACACTTCTGATGGAGCAGAAAGAAATTCAACGTCTTCATTTGTTGATTTGACCAAATTTGGATCTGTATTCAACTGTGTAATGATCTTCTCAGAAATAGTTTCTTCTGGTGGCATTCCAGTACGATTAGCCACTAGAGATAGAATTGTTTGGAAGTCGAAATGGTCATTGATGTTCAGCTTGGCAAAGTAGAAATCTGTACACAGATTCTCAATAACACGCTTGGAATTCCCTGACGGTTCTCCATCGAAATTAACAATTGATTTCACGAGTCTCCACTTTTTACGGTGATCTTTGTCGAAAGTGGAAAACATGAGACGAGCAGCAGCGAGAGCAGTACATCGAACTGGGAAATTTTGAGCTGTGCACCAAACGATTACTTTATCGAGACAAGAGTCTACCAATCGAGGAGCCGCACGAGATATTAGCATGAGAACGTTTAACCAAGAACACATGGAACCGATTCTTTGGGATGCCATATTTTTCTACAATAGGACCAATTGAATGAGGCACAAGACAGAATAAATACCTCAAAATTGCTATCAATCAACTTTTCGAACAGTTTCTCGAACTTTATGCAAAGTCTTGCGAGAGTCCATTCGACAATCAATTTTATCGAAAACTGCTGACATGGATCCACAACGCAACTGATGCAAAAGTCGAAGATCTTTGACGCGAGTATCTGAAAACTGAAGAAATCATGGCGAAATTTGTTTTAAGCATACCTCATCTTCAATTCTTGCAGCCAGCAAATGTAACAACTCAACTCCTCTCGTTTTCTGTCTATGAGCCATCGATAGTCCAAATGATCTACTGGAACTTTGATCCAATATGGCTGATGCATTGAAAATTTCCTCGATGAGAGCTGCTGGCCAGGTTTTGCAGTCTTCTGAGGACAGTTTAAGTGACAGAAGAACTGCTTTAAATCGAGCTTTTTGAACCACTTCATCCAATCTTTCAATTTGATCATTCTCAAGAAGTGCGTCTTCTTCTTCAAAGATTTTAGAGTAAGCATATGAAAGAACACGAGATTCCTTTTTTGGTACTGGACCAAATAGGGCTAATTTGACAATAATTGGAGCCCAACTAATGGTAAGATTTGTCCGGTATTTTGTGACGGCGTCAACTAGAATCAGTGCAATTGGCGTACTTTGGCAGGCGATTGACAGTTGTGATTCAATGTATTCAATAGACTCTCTGCACACTTCCGGATTATTTTGTGGACCACTCAATGTTACATTTACGAAACATTCGAGTGCTGGTAAGCTATTCAATGACTTCTTCTCTTCGTTCACAATATTCGAACAAGCACGGATACACTGCATTGCCAGTTTATGATCAGAGCATTTCCGAATGAATCTTGAAATGAGATGACAAATTTGTTGTTTCACCGGAAAAGCAGAAGCAATGTCAAGCTGCTCGATACATTCAGAAAGGAATGAATTGACATCGACTTCCGTGATAAATCTGGAAAGAAGGAATTTGGTTTCAACTTATAAAATAGTTCTTACTTATTCAGAAGCTTGATGCGAAGGGAGTGCAAAGTAGCAGTAATGTTGTTGAATTCTTTGCTATCATACTCATCAACAGATCTGGAAATTATTATTTTAAAATCGTTAGATTCATTCATGTTGCTCACTTCTTCTGCCGTTTCATTCCAATGACGTCACTACCTCCCAAGTATTCCAAGAAGTTAGCTCCCAATATTTTCAGATGATCTTCTGAAACGTTCTCGACAATCGCGTCAAAAAACGTCAGAAGAAAAGCAGTGACTTCACATTCTTTGATTTCAGTCAGAACTTTGATAACTGCGATTGCAAATGGAGTGACCAAATGGGAACAATACTTGAGAAATAGTGGAATGTAGAGTGACTGAAGTAATTGGAATTCACGTTTCGATCCTTCATTCGATACGACTTTGCTTAAAATATACTCTCCGAGATCGTTCTTCATGCATTCCAATACGTCTGAAGTGAAATAATTTACAATATTCAAACTTATTTGTCGAACTACCATTGTTGCATTTCAGATTACTAGGTCGTTCTTTCAGCAAAAACAACTGTGTGGCAAGATCTCGTGAAGTTTTCTCTCCTAACAATTCAGAGACTTCTAATTGTAGTTTTGAGAATAGTTTTTCCTGAAGAGCTTGATCATTCCCCATTGATATCCACCACATCTTAGCGTGTAGTTCTAAATTTTTCACATCTTCACCAAATTTGTTCTCAAACAGTGACGTACAATGGCCTTCAGAACTCTGATATTCAGTAGATATGATAATTTGGTGAATTTGTTGGAATATCGAATCGATCATCGAAGTTGTTGCATCTTGAGAAATGAATCCAATGAGATTGGATAGTTCTTCGAGAATAATTCTAGTCTGAAACACAAATGTATGTAATTGAAATTATCTGATGGTGTATCTTACCAAATGAGAAACATTTGCATAAAATATAACAAGATTTCGTATTGTTGTGATTCTGATAGATTTATGAGGAATATATCTCGCTCTCAACACAACTCTTCTCATCAATGCCACGTCATCGTCATTCAGAATTTCTTCTCTTTTGATACTTTTGAACGTCGAAACGATAAGGAAAATTGCTGTTGGACATGATAGTGATTCGACGGATTTGAGTAGATTATGAAGGAATCCCGGAGTGCTTTTTATTGTGTCTACCGTCGAACCAAGTTGAAGAAGAAACTCTTGTATTTTTGCTTTTTCTAATTGTCTCCAGAAGACGTCATTGTTATTCAGGCTAGGGATAACGACATCAGTTATGAACTGTAAGTACCGAAGCATTTTTTTCGCCTAACCATTATTCAAGTTACCTTATGATTCTGTTTCAGAATATCACAGTCAATAGAAACACTTTTTTCAATTGCCCACACTCGAATCCAGCCGTTTGTGTGTGAAATAGCACGAAATAGAGCAGTTTTCAGCCAAAGAAACTCAATCTTGCTTTCACGAACTGCACTCAGAAGAGCATCGAAACGGGGAAGAACAGGACGAATTATATGAAACTGAAAATTGGGTTCAGTCTCCAATAATCAGACTTTTGTTACCTGCGGTTCTTCGAGAGCTTCGATTAACGTGAAAAAATCACTCCATGCTGAACCAAAACGAAACTCCTTGAGGCAAGCGAGAACTGCTCTACGTGAAGGTCGAGTAGACTCAGCATCTATAAATGAAGTCTTTTGAAGTTATAGCGTTTGACCGTTCGTTTCCGCACCTAGCAATACATCAGCACATATTGCTTCTAAATCTTTTTTCCTTGGATCAGTAATTGCTTTTGATGCAACAATGCAGAGAGTCGGTAGAACGATTTGGAATGTACTTTGGTCAACAATTCGAATATGACTGAAAATATTGAATAAGGAAATAATTTCAGTATCAAAGAAAGTTTGTTACGCTAAAAAGTCTGCAACTTGTTCATCCCCGTCAATAGTTTCTGCTCGATGGCTCCAGTCTGCCCGGATTTGAGATTCAGTCAACTCTTCTTCTCCTTTCGGTTCGGACATCTTTGAAAAAATATTTTTTCATCGGGACATGTTGTCTATTCAAAATTTACGATATCAGACGGGCTCATTGATTCCAGTTAGTGAAAATTATTCAAACAAGGTGGAGACTAAAAACAAGTTTATTTTCTATTAAAAAACAATAACAAAGATCTTGAAAACTAAAAGGAAAAAAATCAGGCAAATGAATGTGGTCGGATTGGTTTCAGTGGATCGAACAGCTTTGGATCTCTGGCGTATTTCGGATCTTTCACGAAAATGGGCATAAATCCGGCGCGTCTAGATTTCTGAAAAATGTGAAAACAGGTTTAGTTAAAGTTCAAGAACGGCATACTGCAATAGCTTCGATGAGCTTTTTTTGTTGTTCGTCGCAGAGTCCAGTTATGTGCCGATCGTACACGCGGCCGGAGAAAGTCGAAACGAATTGCTGAAATGATTTCATCGAACTTTGACAGAATCTTTCTAAATATACCTGGAGCAGTCTTGAATTCTTATAGTCGAGTTCAACTCCAGTAGAACACAGAAGACATTTCCGAGGCTCTTTTGTATATGGATTACTTTCCAGCACAACTGGCTCGTCTTCTGAATGAACTACGGCTGGGACTGGAGAGTTCGACGTGGAGCTGCACAACCTGACGAACTGTGGATTTAACAAAAGGCGTCTTGCCAATGATGAAGCCGATTTCAGCATTCTGAATAGTTTATTTTTGAAAAGTTATAATAATTGTTATGATCATGTAATGATATTTCTCAGGGTGTCATACCCATACTGAAAGTTGAAAACACACAAAAACAGTAATGAGATCTTTATGAAATGACCTTAATGCAATAAAATACCGGGAAACTGTTCAAAAAGCTAGACACAAACACGCAAATAGGAAAATAAATCACAAAAGAAAAGGTATAAATTACATAATCACTAACATGGTTTCAATTTCAATCTTTCTTTTGTCTCGCGGCCGATGGGTACATCAAGGAATTTCTTCCCATATCACTTTCATCGAACATAAACCAAAGCATTGATACAACTGCCTGAAATTAACTTCAATTAGGTATTTTTTAAAGCGCGACAGCACTCACGAAAAGAATGCAGAAACAAACCAGCGAAGAGATGGCGAATATTGCTGGGTATTCTGTACTTCTGAAACCAGTAATCTGGAACTGTTTCCAAATTTCTTTAAGTTTTTCCGTCTCTGTTTTGGTGGATTTGTCGTGTGTATAAATTTCAGTCATAACATTTAAGCCGTAACTCTGATCGATGGCTTTTTTTAGTGAGTCTATTCCGTACTTCATTTTTTGTTCGAGCCGCTCTTTTTCTTTTTCATTACGGGCATTGGAGGCATCAAGATGAATGCGATAATAGTCAACGACGTTGGCATTTTTCCGATCCTTTCCTCGAATAACTTCAGCCAGCTTGTTCATATTATCGATATCTTGGTTTTCGAGACTTTGTTCATCCATCACTGTGTTTCGCTTGAAATGTGAAGAGCCAAAGATTCCGGAAGAATTGACATGCGCATGAATCATTTCTTCACCGAAGTTTCGTTGCAAACTCTCATGAATTTGATGGGAATCAAACTCATCAGTGAAATTATAGACACGTCCATCATAATTGAAATTATCCAAACCAGAGATACTAATGATGATCAATGCTTTAGGTTTCTCGAACAAATCCTCGTTGGCGGATGGGCGATTACCTGAACATTCAAAGTAAGCAAAGCATGATAAGAGTGCAAAATTACCACGAGCACTGCTCTCAACTCCAAGAATATGCTTGTTGAGTTCAAGCAGAGAAACAGAATCAAGCGTAGAACTTTCCGAATCAGGAGGAAGGTTGTTTGGCAGAATAATTTGTAGACGCCCGGAGAAGGAAGCTGCATTGCTTGTAGTTAGACAAATAAATTGGATGTAGAAATAATTAATCACCTTTCAGAAAACACAATAATAGTATGAATGTTCGCATTTTCGATGGAAAATATGCGGAACAAATTGACCGTTTTATTTTTATTTTTTCGGCGAGTTGGAAGAGTTTGTTCTCAGGGTGATACTAGTCCGCGGGCATTCTCAAGTGCGCGCGAATTCAAAAAAAGTTTCTGTAGTAAAAATATAAATTTAGGAATTTTCAGGAAATACTGGAAAGCGATAATAGCTACACAACATAAAATTAAACTACTCAGAAATCTAAGAACAGGAAGTATAGTTCAGTTGAGCTGTGGGGAAATAGTTTGGAGGTTGAATAATAGAAGAAACGCGAGAGTGAAAAAAGGAATGAAGAATTCACTTAATTTCCGCAGAGACAAACCAAAATTTCACTTTTTGCCTTGACAAATCGCATGTCGTCTATCCAACATGATTGTATGATCGCAATTCGTTCCACTCTATTCTATCTATATTACTTGTATCATCTTTTTCTGATTGAACTGATAGTAAGCATTTAAATATGAGGACTCTAAAAAGGTATGTTGTTACTTGTGTGATAAGTCACATACTTCCCTGATTCTTCCCGGAATTCGTAAATTTTTATTCGGTTGTTTGGAAGTTCAAGGTCACCAAAAGTTATCAGAAGGAAGTTATGAATCGGTCTGATAAGACGTAAATTTTCGAATAAACTAGAGATATTGAGGAAGAAAAAAGAGACAAAACATCAGGAATCTGTCATTGTTCTGTCTGAAGCTCTGAAGTAACATTGTCAAAAACTAAAAATAGACCAACCCTTCTTCTCCAAACTCAATTTCACCTCATTTTAGTCCAAAAAATAGAAAAGTGCCTTCCACAGAACGAAAGCGGATGTTTTGAAATGAATGAAATGTTTGGATTCTTTTCTCTCCTCGTTCTTCATCTTCTCTTTTTTCCGCATTCTTCTCCATTCATTCTTCTCCCTTTCTTCCCATCATTTCCTCCAAAATGTGCTCCAAATTCTCCAGAACCTTCTTTCTATTACTAACAATGCTTGTATGTACAATGGTTATCTTCTCAATGGCACCTCGAATGACAATGAGTTTTTGGTCTTCAACAGAAAATGAGATATTATGGAGGAGAAAAGAAACGGAGCATTTGGATTGTGGCAGAGTTTTGAGGAATGATAAAGTTAGTTTTCTAGAGATGATAATACAGATATATTCTTCGAAGTTTCAGAAATATATTGAACAATTTACTGGTGATAATCGGTTATCTATAGTACCAAATCTGAAATATTTGGACATGTCATGTGATGCCATTCAACATAGAATTATTCCATTCAATTTCCATCTGAGACCTCTGAAAGTGGGCGTGGTTTTCGCTCGAGTTGTATATAAAGATTACGAGTTTCTGGAAAAACAAGTTCAAATGTCATATCATCCTCAAAATATCTTTTGTTTCTTTATTGATTCAAAAAGTGATAGTGACTTCAAATGGAGGATGAGAAGGCTGGGAAGATGTCTTCCGAATATTCACGTGATGGAGGGTAGGTTGGAAAACAGAAAAAGAATTTCAGGCATATCAATTCCAGAAGAACTTCTAATAGATTCAGCTGGTCACAATATGAATATGGCACATTACAAATGTATGGAGAAGATGGTGAAACTACCGAATTGGGGATATTTCATTTTGATGCAGGTATATTTCAAATTATAGATGTGGGAGACCACGAAACACTCAATTTGAAGAATCATGACGTTATCGGGAAGACGGTTTACGAAATTTCGAGGATTTTTGAGATTCTTGATGGAGCCAATGATATTGATATTGATAAGGAATTCGGAAGGATTGAACAAAGATTCGAATGGGATTTGAAGACATTACGGTTGTTTCGAGATGGTATTTTTATATTATGGAAAATTAGTCACAAGAATGGTATTCAGAATCGTTATATACATCAAGTTTCCTGAATAACACGTTAAGAATATCAAAAGGATCAGTACAAGGATCATTATCACGAGAAGCGGTTGAATGGATGGTGAAGACAGTAAATCCGCGAGTTTATCTGGATCAATGGAATGAAGGAGTGAGTTGTAACAGTCATGGATCACTTGAATTTGCCAATAATTTCAGAAATACGGTGTCGATGAACAATGGATCTCAACATTTCAAGCAAATGAATTTCTCGAAATGCCTGGTCATTTCACTGATCAATGTCTCAAGGAAACGGGTAACAAAACTGATTTCATAACCAGGTACATTCCGATTTCTTTATTTTTTCTTCATTTTATTTTCTTTTCAGATGGAGTAAATGGTCATGGTCAGATGAGATTGGAGAGAAATGTGGAAGTAAAACTGTGAGACATGGAGTATGTATAATGGGAATTGAGGAACTTCCAGTTATAGCTCGGATGCCAAAT
Source organism: Caenorhabditis latens (assembly GCA_002259235.3). Classification (NCBI taxonomy): domain Eukaryota; kingdom Metazoa; phylum Nematoda; class Chromadorea; order Rhabditida; family Rhabditidae; genus Caenorhabditis; species Caenorhabditis latens. Next base: position 11,850,814 of record CM056093.1, on the reverse strand, counting down.
ATCATGTTCAATAAGGTTTTTTTATTTCTTTATGAAAAATGGCACTGTTAGATATTCAGATGATGCCATTATTTGACTATTCTATTGTTGAATGCGCTGCCGAATTGATTTATAATCGCACATTTTTGGGTCAAGAAGATCATCCATTGGAAGAAGATTACTATGCGAGCATGATTAATGTGAGAACCTTTCATACTATTACAAATTCTGGATGTTCGTTTTCAGGTTCATTATCACAAACATCATCTGGAAACTGGCTACGCGTTGAACTGCACTCCGAGTTACGAGTCTTGGAGGTTTAGAAAATATCCGTTGTGAATTTTGTTGTGTAGTTTGTCAAATTTTGAAATAAAACATGTTTTAATGAATCAGGATTTATTACAAACTTGAACACTTCATGAAATCAGTGAATGTCTGAAGTGAAATCCGGGAATGGAGAGTAGTCGTCGTAGGTGAAGTTGGCTGGTTTAATGTTGAAATTTCCTTTTTTGTTTGTTATGTTATTGATGATTCGATAGTGACAGTCACTGTAAAAAAAACCTTTTTCTTTCGGGAAATAAGCAGTGGGAACTGACTGTTCCATTTCACAGAGTCTATCCACCGTCAGAGTCAACCGATGTGTCTCCTCGTTATCAAAACAATTGTGAAGAATAATAGCTCTCGGTTCGTATCCTTCTGAAAATGCTTCGTCTCCTTGCTGGGTTCCACTTAATGTGAAACTGAAGTTTCCGGTCTTTGGAGTATAATGAATTGGATCAATCATGTTATCGACATCGCTTAAAAATAAAGGATGGACATTTATCTTTCGGGCTCAGTGTACATGTATTACTTACAAGAAATCAACTTCGTACCATCCAATGGTGAGATTATAAGTGTCGTTTTCCTCCATGTTACAGATGATAGTAGTGTCAAACTTCAGATGATCTCGAGCCAAAGCTCCGATGCAAAAGAAAAGAAAAATAACAGAAAACATCACAGTTCGTCAGATCTGGTTCACCAAAATGAACAAATGATACGGTTTCTTCCGATGCCTTTGCCTTTTAAGAGGTGTCCAAATTGAATTATGCAATTTTATTGTTTCTTCGGTTTATGGGGATGGGAATCGCTGGGGAATGAAGTTGAGGGAACTGGGTACTGTAAACATGATTCATGAGAAAGTTTATAGAACACTTCAATAATTTTTATCTAAAATTTGAGAAAAGTGAATTGACGATTTCATACCAGTCAACCACTTTCATAGTTCAAATTCATTTTAAAAACTCGTGCGTTCAGGTTTACAGGATTACGGTACTCCAATTCAGGGGCGCAACAGTCTCATTGACCACAAAACTTTCCTGCATAATAAGGAACAAATCGAAAGTGGAACAGCATTCATTTGTCCTATTTCTGACTAGGTGGCTCTATTTCATGAAGACCCATGCCTTAGTTGCAACTTCAACTGAAATACGAACTAAAGAATGGGAGAATATCGAAATATCAATTTAGAGGCTGCGTTTTGCTAATGGATCCATCTCATATTCCTGGACAGGACTTGAATAGAAGAATACTGAGTACAATTTTGGAATCTGAAATTCGTTACACACAATTGGTAAACTGAACAGACCATTGTGCATAAAGAAAACATTAGAGCCTAAATCTGAAACATTTCCCACAAAAATCCAATCAATCAGTCAGAATCTTCATTGCTCCAAACACTTGTCAAACTTATCTCGATGTCCACTTGAGAGGCAACATTTGAATTTCGAATTCAGTATTTCAATGTTTCTCATTTCGACTACTTACTCTTTCCCCCTCTTTTCTCCCGCCCATCCATCAAAAGGGATCCGTGCAAATAGTTGTGACAACTGACTGATTAACTGATTCATTGGAATGAATACACGGAATTGAGACCTACTTCTCTTTCCCCTTCTTCTCCATCTCTTTCTCTTATTTTTACTACAACAACTACTACTACTCATACCCTTCCATTCTCCTTTTCGTCCTTCCACAATGCTCCATTCTCTCCGTCTCTCTTCCATTCAACACTTCCTCGATTCCTTCATTTCTCGCCCGTCTCTCTATTCTCTTTCTGATTTCTGGAGGTCCACCAAGGTCTCCGGGTTCTTCTTTTCTGTGTGCTTCTTTTTCTTCGTCGACGTCGTCGCCCCGACATTTTTATTCTCCCATCTCGTCATTTTTCACTTTTTGAGCAACTAACGGAGCAACACGATGCGTCAAGCAGCTAATAATCGACTCAGAAGTTTCGAGCGGGAGATCCATTTATTGAGGTGAGTTGATTCAAGATTCTGAATTTGCAATTGAGTTACGGTAGGTATGATTGAATCATAAAAGAGTTGACAGTAATGCTCAAAAACTGTCTAGGCCTAAAAATCTCGTTCCACCTTCTGCATTTGATCTTTGCACAGTCTTCAAAACAAATATGACAACAGAATACCAAAAAAACACTGTAGAACTTCGGACTTCATATCCATTAGTTAGGTGTTTCCTTTTTATTTTAGTGGAAACTTGTTTCAATGTGTCCTACAAGTGTTATAACCTAAATCTGAAAAGCGAATTGCAATAGTTCTAGTTTTCCCAATTTATTTTAGTATTTTTCTACCACTGCAATATCCAATATTCTCTGAACTTGACTTGGTTCTTGCATGAAATATGATATATGTAGAATAGAAAATGAATATGAGCGTTGATCTTGAAAAGACTTTCCAATTCGTTTGAAGAACTACTCAAATTGCAGTCAACAAGAAGAACACTTATATTTTTGACACTTTCTCTCTTGAAATGTGATACATTTTCCCTATCTTCAATTAGGTTTCTAAAGACTGAAATTGTACGAAACTGACCACTGAAAGATGTCTTTTTCTTTCGAAATTTCAAGTCCAGTCATTGTTCATTCCAACGTAACAATTATGTTGAATTCGCCTGGACAATCCTGCCAAATTCTTCTTTTTTCTCAATTCTTTTTTGTTAGAAAACAGAGAAAACAAACAAATATATCCGAATCTCTATTTGCTTTTCGCGCCTGTCATCTCATTTCTTTCGAGTCAAGATTCATCTCAATTTGAAACAAAAATATTTTTATTTGGCAATTACTTTTTTATCTCTCTTTTCTTCTCAAAATCTAGAAAACATGCATTCTTCCATGCATGATTCCTATAGGTTTTCTTCTTTTTTTCATTCTTCAGTTTCCATTGCCTCCCATGAAAAAAGTTCATCTTTCTATCGTTCTTTTTCTTTTCTCTGAATGCTCCTTTTATCCGGATACTATTCCTTTTCGAAATCTCGTGGGAATCCAAAACTTGTTGGTGTTTCTCGTTTCGAAATCCGTTTTTGATGAAAGAAAGTGTGAAGATGTCGACAATTTTCGTCAAAAATGAGTGATGACGTACCAGAAAAAGAAGTATCCAGCTGTGGGGGATTCAAAAGAAACTTGTGAACTCTAACATCTATTAGACAAAGCTTTTGAGGGGTTACGAGAGAAACAAAAAGTTCGGAAAAAATCAGAGACATAAGGAATGGAGGGACTGGAAATGTAGTCAGAAATGGGAAATTTCAAGGTGATCCATATCACGGTACAGTCATAACTCGTAATATTCGAATGGGTATGATTTGCACTCACTAGTCAGTTATTTATCGCAAGATTGTAGAGAACGGAATCTAGAAAAGTTGCTGATTAATGTTTCAGCGATTTGGGGAATACTGTACCTGGAATTTTTGTAGTTGTATCAGTGGGAGCAGATCTAGTTGCTCTTATGAAAAGAACAGCAACTCAAAGAAATACAAGCCTCAAAGAATACAAATCTCACTCGTAAAATAGTTTTTTAGACAAAAATTATCTGAAAACTTTTGCGTGATAAGAATTTATCAAAGTGATTCTTTCTTTCTCATCATATACTGCGGTCTATATTGTGAATTCTCTATAGCAATTCAAATTATTGCAGAAAGATTTCCCCAATAAACTATTTTCAGGGAAATTTTGAGTAAAACCACTTTCGATAATAACTTCTTAACAATAATTTATGATTCCAGTCAAAACTGGTAACTTCACAAAAGGTTGCAAACCATATATTTTGAGTCACATCAGTTCTCGTCCCACTTTTTCATCAAAAATGCAAGTGTTTGTATTGTTTCCAGCGGTTTCTCCGTTCGCTTTCCAGCCTATTTATGAGTATCCATCATTCATCTTCTTCTCTGATTTCTGATTGTCTCGCTATCTCTAATACTCTCTGTTCTATCGAACAGCTTTAAAACAAAACGGACCACCAGTAAAAAGAATAAAAACTGGCAGTGGGGGAGGGATGTTGTCAATCAGTTGGACGGGACTCCCTGTTTTCTCGTTATTTCATATCCAGATACATGTGTACGGACAACATGTGGTTTACACTTCTTTTTCCTGTCTCAGTTGATACTCGTTTCGTTTTGAGTCACTAGTAATAGAAGTGGGTACTGTAGGTTTTTGGATGTATACAATTTCATTTCTGTTATTTTTTAAATTAGTCATTGTGTTGTTCCAATTTCAATCCGTTTCCAAAAAATTATTCTCAGTATCAAATATTTTGATTGTATGTGGGAATTTCACATTTATTTTTTGTACGTCTTGCTCAAATTTTGATTGTTACATACGAAAACAAAACAAAAAATCATATTCTTCTGAATATTCCCTCTGATAACAAGCTCCAGATATTTGAATTTTGTACTCAGTCACCCGCTCTACTCTACAATTTCAGTCCTGGTTCCTTATCCAGTAATTTCTATTTCACCCATCTCTTACCATTTCTTGTCTCTTCTTTTTCTTCTATTTCCAGCCGTCTTCTTTTTCCCGTTCTGGACTCTTATTTCCCTCAAGTAAAAGTCTCATAAATCACTCACTTTTTGTACGAACACCGCCATTTTCTCTTTTCTTTGGGTATCTTCTACCACTAGAGCTTTCGTTTTTTTCCCATACACAAACCAATTCTTCTTTCATATCCTCACAAAATATACTGGAATACTCTAAATATAATGGCCGGAAACTCGTCCAGGTCCGCCCCCGATTCTCCTACTTTTCTTCTGAGAGAATTGGTTGCTGCTGTTCAGTATTTTCAAGAGTTTTCAGATTTAACTCTTGAATTTTTAGTTATTTCGAAAGAAGTAATTCAGTTTTTTTTCTATAGTAACGTAGCTTTCTAAAGCTAAAATTTTCTAAATGATGATTTCTGTTGCATGGCAGTTTCAGACATAATACCTAGAATACCATTTTGAATACGATGTTCTGTTATAGTTGAAACATGAGCAATGAGATGAACACACACACACACACACACTTTGAAAATAGTTAATTTACTTCGTTCGTACCTACAAAACTAGTAACGTTATCACCGTCAATATTCTGTTCTTCCGAGTTGAATTTGAAAGATTTCCGAAAAACTGTAATCCAGTAAAATTTGAAGAAAACACAGAGAAGCAACAGAACAGAAAGTAACCGAGTACCCACCGACATGCTCTCTGCTCCTCCGAACAATTAGTGAGATCTTTATCTCTCGGAACTCTAACCAATTATTCCATCCAGAAATGGTCTTATGCACTTGTGAGCAAATTGAGCATGAGCACACCACCACCACCCAACCAACCAACTCCCACTCACATTTGGCCCTTTTTCTCGCTCCATTTGTCTCAATTCTTAAAGGCTCTTTCCTCAGATTTGACGTTTCGCCTACGTTTACTTTACGTTTTTCCTCTCCAACCCATATAAAAAGTAAACATTTCTATTCGAATCCACAAGAAAACAAGATATTTCACTTGAAAAAATAATATGTGTTGTTTCGAAAATCTTGTCTTTTTGTCTCGTGTTCCAATGGTATTCCCAGTGGAATTTTTCTTGGTTTCGGTGCGCCAATAATTGATTCGCCCCTGGTGAGGAGCTACCCCAAAAAGGTTCTTTTTCTTCTTTCCTCTAGTTTTATTTCAACCCATTTTTTCTCCTTTACTAGTGCTCTCCAACACTATAAATCTTTCAATCTTCCTATATATTTCCAATTTACTTAAAAGTGAGTCGTACTCTATGAAGAAAAGAGAAAAGGTCTTCAGATGGAGTAGTGAGATAAAAAGTTTTTTGTGTTGGGTGGTATCAGAACATTCCCAGAAATTGAATTAGTTTTCTATTCCTTTTTCTTTTTGTTTGCAACTTCTTCTTCTTTCATTTGTTGCAATGTTCATCCACAACTCATTAGTGATTCCCGGGAGGTTCCGATTCTCTCATTGAAATGGGAGGTCCGAAGAGAGAGAGAGTTCATTCAAATGGTCACGCATTCAGGACAACGGGAACAAATTGAGCATGACACTCATCTATTTGAAGACTTCTCAATTGGTCACTCTGAATTCTGACAAGTTTTCAAATTTATGAATGTTTACGAAATAGTATTAGTGCACTTCAATGAGTTTACTCGATTTTTGAGGTTTCCAGGAAACGGAAATGCTTCTCTTTCATTTTTCGAAAATAGAAGCGAAACATTTTAGTAAGTAACAAGGGTATGACTTTCTTAAAGAATTATAAAGAAATCAGAAGTGGCAAGTTTCAGAAACGAGTAAATGGTGACTAGTCTTTTTCAAGCGCCACCTTTGCTGTTGATTATGATCTGTCCGAGTTGTTTGAGATAATTCACTGTGACCCCGTCACCATTTTCCATAATTTCAATCCTCTCTTTCTTCTTTGTCTTTCCTCCAAATTTCTCAACTAATTCCTTTTGAAACAAACAAATTTCATGATGCTGAAGTCTTCTCTCAATTCGTGAACTTTCTCATGTTTCCACTATTTCATTGAGGAAACGAAAACGTGGTTGCTCTTGAAATTCGATATCTCGTTTTGTTGAGATTTCGGCTCAAGATTACCCACACTTTCTCTCGTTTTCGTTTCATTTGCACTCGTCAAGAAGAAAAATCTCATTAAAAATTTATGAAGTTTTTAAGTTTTTAACGGCACGAAACTTGTGAAATCTGCCGGTTTTCGGTTTTTTTGCTGCTAAGTTTTTTTCAGAATCTTTGATCACGAGTTTTGATATCCTTTTCAAATATTTGATATTTCAGGAAAATGGATGGTGAAACTGCACTTTTGGACGAGTACAATTCGAATTTGGCATCTTCAAGTTCAGCGTCAGATGTTGGAGAAAGGACAAATAATGGAAGGAATCATCATATGACTACTGAATTTAATGAGTTAGTTTTCATGATTCTATGCTGAAAATGAGGAGAAAAACATTGAGTTCATTGACACTATAAGTACATATCTTCACATTTCTGTGTAGAATAATCAGCTATTCATTCTGAAATAGTGGTTGAAAATGTACACAACCAAGTGTAGAAATCTGAACACGATTTCGAGTTTTTTCCAGAATTTATCATCAAAATACGGCTGTTTAATCTATTGGTGAACTATTTTTCACCAAGTTTTCTATCCCAACATTACGGCTGCAAGACAATCCGAAATTTGAAACTTCAGAGGTACTCAATGAGTTCTGTGAATGACAGTTTCAGCCAGAGCACGTAAAGAATCTTAGGACATGCAATCACTTCCGAGTCTCCAAACTCTTTTGTCTTCAAGAAGAACCCTTTGAAATTAACATCCTTCAGCCCCGAATGCGAGGCTGTTTTGATTTTCATTCCGCCCGTTCCACACTCTTCAGAATCTTTCTCAAATTTTATATTTCCCGGAAATACTCGAAAAGTTTTATTCCAACAGCTGACTCCACTGGAAAAACTTCTCCAATTCTTCTCCTTATTCCATTTTTCGTTCAATATACTCTCCATCGAAACTCCGCCCCATTTCTTCATTCCATCGGAAGCATCGAATCATTTCCAGTTGGCTTCTTCTTCTCCATCTTCGTTTTTCGTTTTTTGTGGGAGTGCTTCGTTGTCATTTCTCTTCATTCTTCTTCTTATTTGTAGGGTGCACACAACCAGACCGAAAGTCCTATCAATATATTTTTTAATTTATTTCTTTTTTTGGCTCTTCTCGAAAACGGATAGAAAGGGCGGAGCGAAGAGGGCTCATTTCACACCCATATATTTCATTTTCGGCACCCTTAAAACTTGAGAGTTTCACTATTTTCAAGAGATTTCTTGTTGCAAATCAGATTGAAATATACGATGTCTCTCCTGTGTATTTCCAATAAATTGTTCTTGTCTAAAACCTATATTGTTATTTGGAAGAGACCTCCCTATGCATTCATAAGTTGTTTCTCGTTTTGTCGAATGAAGAGGTCCCTTAGAATAAGAAAAGAAGAAAGAAGAAGAAGCACTAAACACTTTACACTTTCCTCCCGTTTCTTCCCGTTTCCTTCAATTTTTACTTCATTTTTTTACTGGTTTCAGTTTTCAAAACTTTGTGCAACAGACACGTGAACACTTCACATTTCCTCCCACAAAACTTTGGTCCGAAACTTTTAAGAAGTGGTTTGAACTATGGCTTAGGAAAGAAGTCAGTGTCTAAACCCTAACTTAAAATACCAAAATTCTGGATTTTGCAAGTGGTTTATGTAAAAATCGTGAATTATTTCTGGGTCATTTGATATCAAAACAATTTGCTTTTGCAGAAAACATGTGGAAGTTTTCCCATAGATCTTTCATTGATTCATTAATATTTTACGACAGTAACCCGATATTTCTATTATTATTAGTATTTCTATTCTCATGATCATTCCTTCTCATCCATCCCTTCTTCTCCTTCCAGCTCCAGATCAACGGTTTCCCAATTGCTAATCATCTTTTTTGTCTATCCGAATGACTAATCCTATCCAATAATTAATGGATCCCATGTAGATCCTTCTGCAGACAGAAAAATAGACAATTTTTGCTCTTTTCCTCATTAGGGAAGCAAATTACTATTTTTCGAAGACTTTTGAAAATAGAAGACGTTGTCCAGAAACCGCTTTCATTTTAATTGGATTCCGGAGAAACACGGTGAAAACGAGGAAGATGGAGAAGAAGAAGAAGACGTTGATGGCAAAACAACAACAATGATCTTCTTCTTCTTCGTCGTTCTCTGAAAGAAGTTTCATTTTGTTGTACAACGTTTGTTGACCGCCAATCGAAAGGTTTCTGATGATACTTCAAACATGATCTCCCGTTTTTTTTATTGACAAAGATCAGAAAGTAATTTTCTGTAATCATCTAAAACTTTTATACCTATTTGAGTCTGAGTACTTCATGCAACCGTATTTATATATTTTCTATTTCAGAGCAACGAACGGTTTTCCATCTTGCTCTCGTTATCCATACGAAATGACACAAGCAAATGGACATGTTACAGTCACTCAGGTACACTTCGAATTCATTATTTCCTCTTAATCATTTGTAGCTTACAGCCTGGATCCTCGCAACCAGATCGGCTAGAAACTGCAGTGGATATCAATGATGGGGATACAGATATCGAAGAAGAACTGTCTCATTCTTGTAAACAAGTTATCGTTCCATCCAAATCACAGGTTTTATTCTACGTGTCAACTTCAACTCATTTACGTTTGAATCATCAGGGATCCGAGTTGCAGGTAAGTATAAAATGTATTGGCAAACCTGATAACAAGACATTTCAGGTAACTGATCCATCTGACTTCCCACTTTTGGATATTTGGTCTGAAAATGTTTGTGATGAAGCACCGTTTTGGATTATAGAGTCTTACGGTAGGAAAGTGAATTTATTCAGAAAATATTTTGTTAATTGTTCAGGTCGTCGAGTGGCAGTTGTTACTGACACTGCACCACGTTCACTACTTTCATTTTTTATTCCATTTTTACGACCAAGACGGACGGTCCCAACATTCTCAATTATTGACTGGAATGGAGAGGTTTTGGGTTATTATGCTCTTGGTGAGTACTCCAGAATGACGACAAAAAATATCACAATTTTTGTTTTTCAGGAAGTGATGGAATTGAAGTACAAGACACTCGTCATGAGCCAATTGCAAAAGCATTCTGTGAGCCAGATCCATCCGGACGATCCACGTGGAGAGTTGTTTGTGAGAAGAATTCTCAACGACAGCTGGCTATTCTGACACCAGATGGACGTCTCTCGTTCTCTTCTGAAATTGCACTTCCACTGAAACTTCTTCTTATTTGTACATTGAGTCGAGCTATTGTCAATCGAACAACTTCATCTTGTTTTCCATTCTTTCGATAAGTCATTTCAATACTCTTTTCTTTGTAATTTTAGAAATCGAAACTTTCGGAATCATTTTAATTGTCTCTCGTTTTCACCATCGTCTGACTCCTTACAACCTTTAATTTTAAGATCGCCTTATCTCACTGATAATCGAAATTATCATCAAGAAACTTTTGTGTAAAAATAATGTTTGTGAGAACTAAATTCATTGTGCCAAAATCTAAGAAAAATTGATAAAAATGAGAAAATGTACAAAAAAACTAAATGAAAATGAATAAATTATTTGTCTTCGAACTCCGGATGAGCCAATGTGTAAGCACGATAACCAGCCAAGAAACTTGCAATGATCTGGAACAAAAAATAAATATTTATGGAAGAGATTTTATGATTCTTTTCTTTTTTCTTATCAGGTGAAGTGTAATTTTATGAGGTGTCCGTTGTACATCATAAACTATCAAAAAGGTGATTTTGATCTCGTGCTCTTCGGGGTGAAAGGTGCTCAAGATCATGTTTCTGATGTTTGGAAATGTATGCTGAATGGACAAAATTTCAAGATTCTGATGATTTTTGTATCGTGACTACAGTAACACTGTTCCAACTTCACTCTACTGTACCTCGACAATTAACACTCCCATCGAAGCAGCTCCGAGATATTGAGCATCTGATGAAATACGATTTCTGATCACTTTCTCGCAACCCTGTAATTAAAATAATCAAGTTTCTCTTGCATTCTCTTTCGAAAAGTTACATCATTGTAATGTCTCTGATAACAATGCAAAGCTTCCAAATCGGCAGACGATCCAGGAACTCCCCATGCAGCAGGCCAATCAGCAGAACTGTAGACTCCACAGCAACCGAACTGAAATGAAAACTTAGTTTGATACTCTAAAAACTTTCGAAAAATCTACCGTATTTTGAGTGTTTGCCCAGAATTGAGTTTCAGCATCATTAGACAGAGTTCCAATTGGTGGACGGCTTCTGAAAAAGTGATTTCTGTATTCAAATATCTTCGTATAAGTCTCACATTTTGGCAGTCTTGTTCAAGGATTCATACATAATATCATCGGAAGCTAATTGATTAATTTGATCAGAATACGTGAAAGCTAGAAGACCATCGACAAGTTGGACAACAATCATCAATGCAATCATGGCGCAATACTGGAAGAGATCACTGATCACATAAACTCCGGAGAAGTCAAGAACTTACCACTTTCAACAGGAATGAGTTGTGTTTGAGAACAGAGATGGCAGCTACAATGAAAGAAAGAATGAGGACACCGGCTGCTGCTACAAACAATCCGAAAATCATATCTAACCTTTTCAACTCAAGGAAGTCATTGTCCTGAAATCAAATTCTCACTAAAAAAGGTTTCTCAAGGTTACTGTACTTGTTGGGCATACGTGACAAATGTTCCGAATCCTCCTCCAAATCGGAAAACGAATCCAATTACGATCAGGGCTATTCCTATTACCTGAAAAACATTCAAATGATACAGTATTCTCAATATTGTTCTAAACTTACGGCAGTTGCAAGAGAGGCTCCTAGAAATACTTTATCCTGATTATTAAGTTGCATTCTGCCCAACTTTCTGTCCTGGAAAACACAAAAAAGTTAATTAGACCGAGAATGAATGAAATGACAAGAAGCTGCAGAAGAAAAAATGATAAAGTGATACGTAAAACACGTCGAATTGAGGTAATTAAATCTCGACATTAAACATATTTTAATGGCCAAACGGTCTGATAGTAACTGCCGGAGAGGAGTCAACACGATGCACTCCTCCGGTCAACGATTGGAAGTCACGTTGCTTTCGGCAAACCGGAATTTCAAACATTTCCTCCAAATTGGTTTTCGAGAAACTTGTTGATTTGGGGAGAAATGTAAACAAGTGGAAAAGTATTTAGGAGGATAATTACAGGTTAATTATAATGATCTAAATTCTCCTGATAGTTTTTCTTCCAATGAGAGTGAACTCATTGACTTTTTTGAATGCAAAATTGTTGTATTCTCCGATTTGCTTCTCTCCTCTCAAAAATCTTTGAAAACGTGAGAAAAAGAATGAATCGAGGGCATCTGAGTTCAACTGAGAATGTCATCCACGTGAAGATGTTTCGATAAGAAGAATCAACAGAAAATGAATTATTTTCTCAATAACTTTTTGTATCAATCGCTGAAGCGACTTTAGAAGGTGAGAACTGTGTACTTTCAGAATGAAATTTCAATTTATATTTCCAGATGTCGAAATCGAGACGATTGTTTCTATCCATGCAAGGTGACGACGACTTTTGGGGAAATGGCGATCGGCTTGAAGAGAAAAAGTTGCCTTCAATTAAACAAGAAAAGAGCGAAGATATGGACGATGAGGGCTTGGAGGACAGATATTATTTTAAACAGAGCAAATTGGGTCGTCAGCAATTGGAGAGTCTTCATGAGAATGAGGAGATTAAGGTGTCTCACGCAGAGAAATGGAATCTGAGAGTTCCATTGGAAGAGAGCATTTTGATTAAGGAAGAGGAGCCGGTTCCGGAGATGGAGGAGTCTGAGACGATGGTTGCTTCCGGTGAGTTCAGATCATTGCTCTGATTTGAAGTTGAGAAACGAAAGTCTGTCAAATTAGGCTAGGATTTCGATGAGAACAAACTATTACGGTTGAAGCTTCTCAAAATAAAGCCAATTTTTCAGAAGAGGAGCAACTTGTGGAAACCAGTCCGTCTGTGGATACAAACGAAGAATTCTACAACAACTATCGAAACTATTTTCAAAGAAGACCGGAAGTCATATTTCTGATTCGTAGTATGGATGAAAAGGCGGTGGAGAATTATGACAAAGAATTCATTGATTTGTATGAAAAAACTCGAAAAAGGTGAAAACTTGAAAATAATTCAAACTCACCATTCCCTCTTTTTATAGCTTGGAAGTGTATCCGAACCCTGAATTGAATCAAATACTTCGTTGTGAATGTTCTTCTAACACCAGCACTGCTAATTCGGATAACCGTCTCCCCAACAATCACGCTGTCGTTGTTTCAAACTTCCGTGAGCCTGATCGTCGTCTTGGTCGTTATTCCAAGTACTACTACCATCATAATGTGGGTCCAGAGGTGTACAGTAGGAAAGTTTTTGTTGGAGGACTTCCCGGTTGTGTGAAAGAATGTAAGTGTTATTCAGGTCTATATAATTATTTAGTATCAACATTTCAGGCGATATCCTCAATTTCTTCTCTCGTTACGGTCGTTTGCAAGTCGATTGGCCTTCGAAACACTTTGGTTGTAAATCAGATTCCGATCCATCAGTTTGTGGTGATGCGACTTCTTCATTCCAACAGACATCTCATCTCGCAATGAGTTCTCCTCCATTCGGACAGATCAATCCGTTTATGAGTGATCCCCCCTCAACTACTTCCGATAATCAAAATTTTGGAATGAATCGCAATGGAAATGGTGGAGGAGTTATAACTCACGGAATGGTGAGAATGATGAATGCTGCAAGAAATGCTGGATTTGGAGGTGGAGAACCAAGAAGTGTTGGAGGTGAAAGTAGTGAAGACAAGAAGCAACATCATCTCGGATACGTGTTTCTTCTCTTCGAAAAAGAGAGAAGTGTTCGCGAATTGGTTTCTGATTGTTTCGAGGAAGAAGAAGGACTTTTCATTACTTTGGAGAGTTCAATCGAATCAATTCGTGTACAAATTCGTCCTTGGTTGCTTGCTGATGCTGAGTTTCTAATGGATTTTAACGTGCCAATCAACACAAAGTTGGTTGCATTCATCGGAGGAGTTCCAAGACCATTGAAAGCTGTCGAGTTGGCTCATTTCTTTGAGCAGACCTATGGAAATGTTGTATGTGTTGGAATCGATATCGACAACAAGTTCAAGTATCCACGTGGATCTGGACGTGTGGCTTTCTCAAATTACGATGCTTATGTTCAAGCCATCACGGATCGTTACATTGTTCTTGATCATGAGGATATTCATAAAAGAGTGAGACATTTCATTCACTAGTATCATTATCAATTATTTACTTTCAGGTCGAAATCAAACCATACTTCTTCCATAACCAATCGTGTGAAGAGTGCTCCAGCCGTTACAATCGTCAATATGCTCCATTCTTCTGTCCATCTCTTGAATGCTTTCAGTATTATTGTGAACCCTGTTGGCACAAAATGCATTCTCATCCAAGTCGTTTCCATCATATGCCGGTTGTCAAGGGAATTTGAACTCTATAATTTTTGGTTCGAGTCATGAATATTTCTCCCTTTTTCTTTATTATTTCTGATCAGAAGTGGTGTGTTCACAAAAGATTTCACAAAACTTAAAATAACTTCATTCAATATACCCGAAATTAATATGACAAACTTGTACTGTCTTTTTCTAATTAGTTTTCTTCGATTCGTTCGGAGAATCGTTCACTTCTGGAGTTGCCTTTGGTAGTTTCTCATCGAATCGAATGGTCAGAATGAAAGCAATTATGAAAAATAAAAAGTAACAGTAGAATCCTTCGTGTAGACTTGAGAAAAATCTTTGTTGCAGCTGAAATTATTTAGAAATCGTAAAACTTATATATTTACAAACATACCTGAACTGGCCTAACAAATCCACAAATCAATCCAACAATGCTTGATGTTCGAAACAATTGCCATGTTGTTTTCCCAGGACTTGCCGTGAATCCTTGCGCTCTGAAAATATGGGAAAATGAGAGTTATAATTTAGAAAATCTAGCTCACAGTAGCAGCATAACAACAGCTATAACAATAAGAACAGCTTGAATTGTTCTCTCGTAATTTCCCATATTATCCAATTGATGTCTGACAAGAGCACCAGCTGGTTTATCAGTCATATCCAGATCAATTGGAAGATTGAGAGTCCAGACATATCCATGCATCCATATACTAAAATTCAGATGATTTTGTAAGAAGAATAAACAGAAACTCACCTCGAAAACATGAAATCAAATAAATGAGACGCCATAAAAACTGCCAAAATGAATCGGAAAGTGAGTGATAGGAGGTGTCTGACTTTGAGTTCAAATGGACTCACAATTCCTTCTTCCTCTGGTTCCAGAATACGTGGCAACGCCATTTCGAAAACACGAATTTCTGTGAGAATTCAGATTTCGATCCAAGTTCGGACAACATACAAAAGAGAAACTATGGAATTGAGAGAGGTGAGAGATAAGGGAAAGAAGAGAGACGCAGGTTTAGAACGGGCGGCCTTGACATGAAAAAGACGGTCGATGTGGGAGAGAATTAGAAATTGACGAAAAGGAAAGAAGTGTTGGAGAATTAGAAGTGAGAAAATGGGAGAAGTTCAGAATTTATGTCATTCATGAAACATTCAAAAAAAGAAACTGGAACTGAGAAATTCAATGAAACGTTTATTGTATAATTTATACGAACAAAACCCCCAACTCAACTTGTTACTATTTTTCAGTGAAAAGGGGGAAACTTCCAACTCAGAAATGATAAGCAAGGGAGATGAATGTAAATACGAACACTAATAGCTCCGTGACAGAAGAGATAGTGACTTGAAACATTGTCATCAGTCCTTGTAAATTCTCATTACTGCACTCTTCTTCCTCTTCATCTGTCACAATGTTGAAAAGAACAACTCCTGAATCCCCCTAGATGTTTCGCTTATTTTTGTGTTTTCATCAACTTCTTTATCCTCATTTCGTTTTCATTTTCTGATAAGAAGGTCATGACCGATATCTCCGAGACAGTTACCGTCGTGTGTCTTCTCGTGATTCATTGATTGATGTTCCCAATTAATTTGTTTGTACTTTTATCACTTCCTATGAATGCAAAGCAATTTATTAATAATTACACTTATTAGGTGGTCAATGTCAACAAAAAATACGACATTCTGGAATGTTTTAGCTGAAAATAAAAACAACGAAGAAGAGAAAAAAAGAGGAAAACCCTTAGCAAATGCCGAAATCGGGGTAGATCATAATGAGGTACGGTACGGTCAAAAAGTGAAATAACTACTGTGTGAATTTACGCAAATGATAATATCCTCCGTTATTCTTGTGTTCACTGAACGAGTTTCCCGTCCCGTATCCATCGTTTTGACTTTGAGAAATAGCGGATGGTGCTGCGGCGTCTTGACCTCCTTGTGGTTCATATGATCCACCAGTGGCTCCAGGAGCAACCTGCAAATGGGAAACATAGAATTGACAATTTCTTAATTGCACAGAAAAACTTACATTATCTCTTGGTGCTGGGATTCTTCCCTTCTCATCGTTCATCACAACTTCCGTATCTTGACAAACACAAGTACCAGGAGTACCAGATGGTCCTTGTTCTCCAGTTGGTCCCAATGGTCCTGGCATTCCTCCTGGTCCTGGTGCTCCCGGTGGTCCAGGCCATCCTTTTTCTCCAGGTGTTCCTGCATATCCATCTTCTCCTGGCATTCCAGGTGATCCTGGTGGTCCCCATGGTCCTGGTGGTCCGGAATCTCCTGGTGGTCCTGGGATAACGTGAGCTTCTGGTGTTCTTCCTTTGTCTCCAAGTGGTCCTGACTCCCCTGGTGGTCCAACTGGTCCTGCAAGTCCTGGCTCTCCAGGTTTTCCTGGCATTCCATCGGATCCTGGTCTTCCTCCGATTCCTGGCTCTCCAGAATCTCCTGGGAATCCGGGATGTCCTGGGACTCCACGTGGTCCTTGTGGGCATGGAAGACATGGTGGTGGCTCGAAAACTCTTTCTGGGATACATGAAGCATTTGGAGTTGTTCCTGGCCTTCCTGGTGCTCCATCTGGTCCTGGGGCTCCTGGAAGAGCTGGAAGTCCTGGATCTCCGGATGGACCACGTTCTCCAGGAATGCAACAAGCTGAAAAGAAGGCATACTTGCATGATTCATTTCTTCTCTGAAATGATACCTGGACACTCTTGGAATTGTGGAGAGTCAGCAGCCAGCATAGAAGGATTGTAATGACCGTAACCAGCAGCCCTTCTTGTTACATTTCTTCCTTTCAGAAGACCTTCTCTTACTGACATCATTTCAGTCTCCAAATCATCTGCAGATGTCTGAAAAATATGGAAACATGGAAAAATAAGTATTCAATATTCAAAGTTACCTGACAGAATTCGAAGTCTCGCCTTGAGAATCGTGAAATATTATCGACATAATTGTACATTGAAGGGACGAAAAGGACAAGAATAAGAAGAGAAGTTATCGAAAGAACACCAGAAACTGCGATCAGAATTTGGTAACTTTTCTCTCGGCTCTGGAAAAAAAGATTGAATTGAAGGGAAAGTGAGATAAATTGTTGGAAGATTCAGTTAGAAAGGTGGGTACCTACCTCATCAAGGTCCTCAGTTTGTGGGTCCACATACCCACTCGTTTGCGATTTCATCGCTGAAAATCTGAAAGTTTGGAAAGTGAAAGATAGTGATAGAAATGGAAACAAGGAATGGATATAAAAAAGGAGTGAAACTTGAAAAGAAAGGAAAACAACATGTTAGGAGGTCTCTGCTTTGGAAACGATAGATGAGTATCATCATCAGTTCTTCGAAAGAAAAGACAAGAGAGAGAGGGGGTCAAACCTCTTTTCGCTCTCTTCTACTCTCCCTATAATCGACAATTTCTCTTTCTGTCAGATGTATCCGATCCAGAAGAAATATGTGACGACTACTACATTTGGACGCCCAGGACGGCGGAGATAACAAGAGAAGATTCTCCTGGAAAGGAAGAAATGGGGTCACGTAGTGATTACACTCACAATCTATTATCACTCCGGAGAAAAAGGAGAAAAAAGGAAATCCGAGCGAGACAAGGAGAAGAAGCAAAAAAAGGAAAATGAAAATGGGTGGAGTGATTGTCGCTTTGCTTTTGATCTTGTTTCACTTTCAAATGGGGAATTTTATAGGATTGAAAGTAAAATTGCAACATTTCAAACATCCAGGAATCGGAAATAAAACTGAAAAAAAGATAAAGATGAAGAAAGTTGAGAAGTATCTACACATCTCCATGTTTCAGGATCTAACCAGTCCTCAACTCATGTACCTTGGGTATTATGGATTCTTGTCAGGTGTTTTGAGCATTGTTTAAGTGCAGCTGTAATGTTTTTTTAATTATCTATCTGTAACTGATTCAGAGCGTCTTTTTCACAATGGATAGCTTCTATCGGAAACACAAAGCACCTATTGTGCACCCAAGATAATTACAGTAGTACCCGTACGAAAGCCGACTAATTGTCGCCTTTCCCCTCTAATCCCGAGTTGTTATTGTTATTGACAACCACTCGGAAAGAAGGTTTCCGAGATAATGAAACTCCCGACGATTGATGTTATCAAGGTCATATGTCCGTTCATTCTCGCAATGTATCTTCTAGTTTCAATCACGCATCCGCATTTGCATATCATTCACACTCATTCAATCTCCATCGTTCAATTTCAATCTTTCTTAACTTTTCAGCTTCTTATTTGAAACTAATATTGTTGATTTTCAGACAATCGACTTGACTTAATCAGCCGGATGAATCCGGTAAGTTCACTACAACTTCTTGATTACTAGTTGAAAGCTTTTGGTTGATCCTGTTCTTTTGAAGATCACTAGAAAAATGTGGAATATTCCTGGAACGTATAGTTGACCCAAATCCTTAGAAACGTAGGTAGCCGAAAAAAGACGAAAAAAGAGAAAACAAAGAAAGTTTTTTGACCTATAAATCTTTTTCGTTTTGCACTACCCCTCCTCAGTGATAAGTCCTTTAGCGGATAAATGACCCCGATGATGATAGACAAGATATCGAGAGGAGGACGGAGTAGGAGGAAGACATGATAAAATGATAACGTAACCCAATTTTTTATCTTTCTCTCATTATGTTGCGCGGCGGGCGCCACCATCACCTCATCCCGCGAATTTCACTTTTCGATCCACACAAGATACCGTAATTCTCTTCTCTCTCTCTCTCCGCTCAAATCGAACCTTTTCTATATTTCTCTGTAAATAGTCTGCGTCTCTTTTGGTTTCTTATCGGTATCGGAAGAGAGAAGGGTTGAGGATGTGATCCAATCATTCCCGCACGATCTGTTTTGCCCCTCTTTCGGCCCCGTTTTCTAAGTTTTCTCTCTGGATAAGGATAGAGAAAGAGAAAATTCAGAAATGAAGTTATGTTGTATACAAGAAACAACTCTTTTTTTCATTTGTTACTTTTCTTATCTTCTTCTACTCAATTACTCAACTTTTTACAGGTAATTGAGGTTGTCGAAGAGACTGTTACCTCTACACCAGCTCCAGAAGAAAAGAAAAAGAAGAAATCAGTGAAAGAAGTGAAGAGGAGCAAGACCAAGAAGGACGAAAACCAAAAGTGAGTTTTCATTTTCACAATTCATTAAGTAATCTGAAACAATTTCAGCGATATCCCTGACACCCGACCCAAATTCCTCTGTATTCCTTTGGGCCGTCCAAGTTTATTGAGAAAGGGCCGAAAGGCTTCTTATACTTTTTCAAGTGAAGACTTGAGAAAAGAAATTCAAGAAACAGAAGGAAAAAAGACAGGCATTTTCACATTTTTATTCGATAGCAACACAATCAGCAAAAATGAAAAACAACGGCAGAGAAGAGTGAGTTTTCAACATTTTTGATTTTCTGAATAATCGAATTTCAGCTGTCGAACGTTCTCGCTGACAACGAACTATTCGCGTCAGATGATCTACCGGTGTGTCACAGGTCTTCAAATCGGATTTAGTTTGTTCTCATTCATTATTATTTGTGTTGCACTCCCAATTATGTACAATCATGTCCAGAATACAATTACTTATGTCGATAGAGAAATGGCCTATTGTGAAGTAAGTTGAAATCTTTGTTGCCTATTTGCTATTTTCATTATTTCAGAGATCAAACGATGAAGCAGCTCTTGAACTTCAATACGGTAAAATGAGACTATCTGGTAATCGTACTGCTCGTGGTGCATACGGAAGTGGAGCGTCTCATGGATTCAGACCAACTGCTTATGGAGATGAAATCACTGGTTCCCCACTTGAGACTGAATGTCCTGGATGTTGTATTCCAGGACCACCAGGACCACGTGGACCATCTGGAACTCCAGGAAAACCAGGTCTTCCAGGACTTGCTGGAAAGCCGGGAATGCCAGGAACCACTCCAAACCAGACGTGTCCACTCAACCAAGTTCGTGAACCACCACCATGTCGCCCATGTCCAAAAGGACCACCCGGAATCAAGGGATGGCCAGGATTCCCAGGAGACGTTGGACCACCAGGACCACCAGGACTCAAAGGAATTGACGGAGAAGATGGTGCACCAGGAGAGACTGGACCAGTTGGACCACCAGGATACAGAGGAGGACCAGGAGCTCCAGGAGACAAGGGACCAACTCCAGAAGGAGACTTGAAAGAGGGACCACCAGGAGATGAAGGACCACCAGGACCAATCGGAGCACCAGGAATGCCAGGGTTGCCAGGAAGAAATGGATTGACAGGATCACAAGGAGAACGTGGATGGCCGGGAGTCTCGGGAGAATCTGGAGAACCAGGATACCCAGGACCTGAAGGACCAATGGGAGGACAAGGACCACCAGGTATGTTTCTTCGTTATCTGATTTTGTAATTAACCAACTAATTACAGGTGAACCAGGAGTATGTGTCTGCCAGAATGTTGACAGCATCCTTCTCATCAACCCAGGACCACAGCCACGTATTCGAGCCGATGACTACAACAACGATGAGGGTTACGGTGGAAGTCGTGGAGGAGGAGATCGTGCCGGATATCAGGGTTACGGTAGAAAGTAATTCACATCCATATCGCCTTCTCTCATTTAACAACATAAGACCTCTGTGACTTCTCAATCAAAAATGCGTGTACATTCTTTCTTGTTTCATTCCCAAATACATTCCATTTTTTCTCTTCCAATAGTATTTTGTTTTCTTTTTTCTTTTGCTTTTTGACTGTTTGATTCTCCAGCTGCCCTTCATATTTATTCTGACACTTGATTGTTACATTAATAATTTTAATAATTGTAATAATAATAATAAAGACTGTGCTAATAATGAAGTTTACAATTTGTGATTTCATTATTTTTGTGGTAATTGGAGAAGTTATTCAACGTGATGAAGTTGCTCGGCTGATGAAAAATCTCTAGAGAGCTCTGTTTCTTATTTTGTTTCTATTGATACTATTCGGACTGAAACGGTTGTGATTCAAGTCCAAGAAGATTTGATTTATCTGAAGTCGCAGTCTGATCTTTCTTGGAAAATCTCAAAATCTTGTAATCAATTACTTCCAATTTTCAATACTGACTCATGTAGTGTATTCTGATAAATCATTGCATCCGCCTCCTTTCTATTCTGAATTACATTGTCATCGTTCATCAGATGGATCATATATCAATTGAACGAGGGGGAAATCGGACACTTTTTCTCTTCTTACACACAGACAAGACACGACAAATACTATACATTTGTGAAAAGAGCTCTCCTCTCGACACAATCCAAGAAAGTGATCATCATCAAGAGGCTTCGAAGAGCATTTCGGGCCAAAAAGAGCATTGTGCACAATTCTATCTCTCACTTCTTACTAAGAAACTTGCGCTCCCGTCGCTAAAATTGAATTTCGAGGAATCGGCGAAGAAGGATAGAAAGAAGGATAAGACGATGGACTTGCTTCACTTGTCACTTTGTATATTCTCTCACTTCTTCCTTAATCAATTTAGGTTCGATGGTTGGGAAGGATTCGGAGGAAAATGTGGTCGAAGGGATTACTGTACAACTAGAGAATCCACTTGCAGTAAAAGCAGCAAGCATACAAAAAACAAAAACAATCATTTTCTTAAGACTGTTTTGACTTAACTGAAAAAATTCAAAATTTCAATAAAGAACAGTGATGTGAAATAGCAATGAAAATGAAAACTCATCCCAACAATTCAAAAACATGCTCTGAGAATAGGAAACGTTTTGAATATAGTCACCAGCTTGCTTTTTTGATTTCCTGGACTCAGTTTCTACTTCCGCTTTTTTGATGAATCTGATGCAATATCAAAGTTTTTTTCTGGGTCTGAAAAGACAAAAAGTTTCGTGGGACTGATGCCGGGACTGGCATTTCTTTTTCTTTTTTGCTGCTTCATATTGATCTCTAGCTTCTTTTCGTCTCTCTACTCTTCTCTTTTTTTCTTCTGTCATCTACACACACTCCTTTTTTCTTTTCTTCTTTTTGTGCCGTAGCTCACGGAGCCAAAAGAAAAGAAATAGAGAGATAGAAGAGAGAATAAAGTGAGTAGAAGAAGAAGGAGGTCCGAGTGTATGTGCTCTCTCCGGGAGCCCCGAGGAGCTAGACACGATGCTCCCTTCACTACACCCTCCGTTTTCCCAACCACCCCCACCACCACCAACAATCTTTTCATGGTCTCTTCCTCCCCTTTCTGTGTGTTTTTTCTGTTTTCCGGTGACTTTTGTGGGAACAAATTTCAAAAGAATTACTATTTTTGGTGAGGTGTTCGTAGAATTCTGAAAGTATTCTGTTCTGAAAAACATTGTCTGTGAAGTTGAAAAGTTGGGAGAAGTAGTGAAGGTCTGGAAACTTTTCTGTTTTCAGTAATTTAAATCTGAAATTTTTGAATCCAACACTACCTCTAATAAAACCTTTTTCTTCGCTCACATTTCAAATTTTCATTTATTTTTAGGATGATATCGTTTCTATCTTCTTCAAAGTTCAAACTTTTTCGAGAAATCAATTGGGTTTAAAGTAAAATGACGAATTCAAAGCGCCCTTCACCATTATCAAATACAACTGCTTCTTTTTTCCAGATCCTTTGAATTTCTGCAAGTTAAATTATTTCAAGAATCGAAACTGTATCTTATGAATAATCGACAGTTCTACAAAAAAATTTTCTTCTGTCACTCTACATTAGATATGTTTCTTACAGTTTCGATGGCGCGCAACAGTAACAATTTTCAGTCATAATAAATCTGCAAGTTGGAAGCTTTTTTAAAGCTTTCCTTCTCAGTTTATTTCTATTTCTTTCGGGTCAGAAATTTGACCAACTCGTGCATTGGAACCCGAACTCTGTATGTTGTACTTCAAATATTACACCAATCTCTCAACTGCAAACCCATTTCTCTCGTCTTGAAAAACCCCAAAAACTTTCGAAAATGTTGCCATCTCCTCCTTCTTTTTGAACCGTCTGTCAATCATTTCTTATCTCTATGTTTCTACATTTCATATAATCTTTTTTTAATCTATGGGATTCTTTCCTCTTTTTCTTTTTACTTCTTCCGAAATACTTTCGAAAACTCTTAAAGTCTAAACTCTCGTTTTTCTTGACAACTTTTCCGAAGGGAAACTAGATATTTAAAGATTCAATGAGGCGGAGAATTAAAGAATGTGGGAAATTTCTGCAATAAAATAAGAAAAAGAGAGAGAATTTCTTGCTCTCCTTTCTTCTTATTTTTCCGCACCGTCGTCATTTCACAGGACGCGGAGAAAACGAAGAGAGAATTTTTTGACGGATGACATTTGGCGCCCGGTTCTATTCCACTCCTCCTCTCTTCTCATCTCTACTCCGGTCTTCTCGGCTCCCGGAGCCCGCCAATTAATCACTGGAGCACCCGAGTTCCAGATAGTATTGTAGACGAAGAGATTCAGAGACATCGGGTGTGTTGATGAAACTCTTTTATTGTTCTTCTCTCTCCTTTCGATTCTCTGAATGTGTGGTGAAGTCCGTCTAATATTTTTTGTTTTGTTTTAGTATGAGTATTCATATTTTGGTATTTCTGTCAAAAATTAATTTATTAAAGAAATTGATCTAGTGATTCTATAAAGAAACAAGTGTTCCACCAGGATGCTCCTCCCTGATGTCGTTTTTAGTTCATTCTTGCTGAAAATCTCAGAAAAATTGATTTCCAGTTCCGGTTACCATGGATATCGGGCGTTTCGTGACTGTTTTTTTCACAGTTTCGTCTCCTGAAAAGTTTAAACTTAATTGATTTCTTTTGATTTTTAGTTTCTTCGGCTATGACAGGGTATTCCTACAAAAGAAATCAGACTCTAGACTCACGAACAGTTCTGTGGTTGTAATTAAAAGTTTATTCGGCCAATGGTTTTCGAAAGTTCTTCCCTAACATTCCTAAACTGTTTTTAATTCAATCCACCCGCAATGACAATATGACATGTCCGTTTTGCGTTTTCATCCCAACCAAATCTTCTAAACTTCTCAGTTTTCTTTTTTTCCGACTCATGTATGTTCTTGTATCAAACTCTTCAAATCTAATCCGTTCTTCTCATCATTTTCCAACAATTCAATGTCCCTTCCTTCTCTCCACAAAAATGTCAATTTGGGTTCGATTTCCCATGGGAACTTCAATTCTCTCTTCGACCCAATTTCAACAAAAACTTCGGGGGCAACTCGGAAAAAAAAACATTCGGAATACGGATTCCATGGAAGAAGCATCAAAGTACGACTTCTTTTTTCTTTTCATCTACTTCTTCTTCTCCGTATTCACTTCTTCTTCTTCTTCTTTTGTCCCAAATTCCTTTTCATTCGAAATTGGATTCAGTTCCCTTGAGAAAGATTTGCCATCGGGTCACATTAGAGAAGAGAATACTACTCCTCTTCTATTTTTTCTCCCGAAATTTTCAATTTGACAAAGTGATTTTCAAGAGGATTTCCGAACAAAAAAGTAAGAAAAGTTGGGCGGAATTGAGTAGTAAACCAGAAAGTTTGGCATTGACGTTACTTTTTTGAAGCTTCATTTTTGCTTTTCCTATTTCAAAATTCGGACGACAAATCCAATAAAACAACATCATTTCCTTAAACGTTCTCAAAAAATGGCTCATGATACATTTTCCTCGAAGTAATTCTCTCTAATTGCGTACATCAGAATGATTTTTATTCCCACTAATTAATCCTCCCCATTCTTATCTTTTCCTCTTCATCTGCTCTTACAAATCTCTTCTTTTTTCCCGTTTCCAATCCCATCATTTTTCGTTCATTTCCTCTCCTCCTCTACTCATTTTCTGCTCAATCCAATCGTCTCATGACCTCAAATTGATGGATCACTTTCTCACCTTTTCTCTGTGTCTCTTCGTCTATCATACTCTCTCATCTTCATCCTAAATATCAATCAAAAGTCATTCGAGAATGCTCGTCTCATGAAATGCCAACAAAAACAAAAAAGTGAAGCTAATTGGTTTGGGGGGAATCGAAAGTGAAATCCCATAATATTGAGCACATAAAGTCTACTGTAATCCTTTTCTGAGCATAATTGATTCCCATGTGCTCCATCATTTTTGGTGCAAAAGGCAGACGATGGATTCGAAAACAATTATTCATGTTCTCCTATTGCTCTTTTCTTTTTCTTTCTTTCTCATTCATAAATCTGAACACAATTCTTGGAGAAGTGGTTAATCTCAACAAATTTCAGATGAGATAAACCCGAAAGTCTTTATTACAATTCCACGTAGAACAATAAGAGACACTCCACACTACATGATTACTTGCCGCCGGTCTGTAGGTAGTTTATCTCCATGAAATATTCACAAAATAGGTTGAAACAACGGTTTCAGGTCAATGGGTGTTTTTGTGCGTCGCGACAACATCAATCTCATCACGAATCATCGACGATCAATGGGACAGCGGCAAGCAAAGCAACACATGCAGGTACTGTATTTATATTTGGATTTTGGAAGGTATAATTTCAGTTTCAGGCTGGCGTCAAACTCTATCATCAACGACATTACGCACAGGCTATCAACAAATGGAGACAGTCTCTGAACAGGTTGAAGTGAGATCTTTCTATCCCCATCTATCACTTTCACTACATTTTCCAACTTTCAGCAATGCAGAAGATCGTTTCATTACTCTCGGATATCTTGCACAAGCCCTCTGCGATCAGGGAGAATACGAAGGAATGCTTTCTTATGCCTTATCACAAATGCAGTTGGCAACAGACCAAAACGATTCAGCAATGAAGTGCGAGGCTTTTCTGAATTTGGCCAAAGCATACGAAAGATTGGCTGACTTCACTAAAGCACTTCAGTATGGTAAAGCTTCGTTAGAACACCCTTCGATGGATCCGAGAACTCCTGGATATGCACATTTGAGTATGTAACAATGTTCACTGTCTTGAAAACGAATTGAATTGATTTTCAGCAATAGCACTTGCACACTTAGGAATGTCACAATTTCAACAATGTCTGGAAAGTTTTGAATCGGCGATGAATGTTGCGAATGAGACTTCCGATCGATTATTAGAATTACAAATTTGTGTTGGATTAGGATCACTTTTTACGCTTTTGAGGTATTTTTTCAAAAAGTTAAGACATTCAACTTAATTTTTTGTTTTTCAGGGACATCACAAAAGCATTAATATTCCTGCGAAATGCTCTTGCAATTGTACAATCGGTTACTGTAGATGATGTTCATGCAAAATATCGATGCCTGATACTGTATCATTTATCAGTTGCATTACGGATGAAAGGGAGTCTTGTTGATGCAAAAGAAGCTTGTGATGTTAGTTTTCTATTTTCTGAATTTGCATTTTCAATTCATGATATTTGCAGGAAGCTTCGCAGCTTGCAGTGGAAATGGGAAATCGAGCGATTCATGCAAGATGTATGTGCAGTTTAGCTGATATCTATAGGGAACTAGGAGAAAGTGAAGCAAAGGAAACTATCACGGTTTGTAGAATCTTCCTTTCTTTCTTATCTTTTCTCTTTTCAGAAATCATGGGCGAGATATGAAGATGCTTATCGAGTAATGAGAGGAGCTAATGATAAGATGGGCGAGGTAAGTGTATTCTCAAGTATTCAAAAGACCATTTCCTTTTTCTAACAACCGGAACTCTGTCGAAGCTCATTGAGGGGTCTCAATCTCTTTTCCCATCAAATAACTTTTACGACTTTCCCATAAATCTCAGAGCCTTGTGGTCGGCAGTATCCAACCTAGACATCACAAAGCAGATTACATTTTCGGGGAATTTCGAGTATAGAAGGTTTTTTACAGGTGTTAGTACTTTCTTCCATGGCAAAAAGTGCATCGGAAAGTCGATCTCATTACACTGGTCAGTGTGAATGTCAAGCGATTCAACTGAACAAGAAATGTATTGAAATTGCGAATCAAATAGGTTGCAAGGTAGCAGTTTAAAGTATATTCGACAACTTATTCATATATTTCAGCATGTTGTTTTGAAATGTCATCTTCGACTCGCAGAACTTTATTCTCAGTTGAATGATGATGATTCTGAAGAAACAGCAAGAAGAGCGGCATCTCGTTTAACTCAGGAAATGCAATTGTTCTGTAATTTCTGTGGTCAGCGATATGGGTTGAAAGATGAAAGTCTCCAAGCTCTCAGATGTTCTCATATTTTCCATGAAAAGTAGTTTTACACTTGAGAACAATCAATCACTCATTTTGATTTTCAGATGTCTACACACATATTTACTGCAGAGGACAGATCAAAACTGCCCAAAGTGTAGATGTCGTGCAGTGTTGTCCGATAATATTTCAATTCGAAGTTCTATTGCATCGACTGCAGATGTACAGAGTCCCAGCAGTGAGTTTTAATTTTCTAACTAACTTCTCGAATTGTTATATTAAACCGGTTAATACTGTTCCAGCCTCGTTTGCTCCACCAGGAGGCGTTGCCACTCCCCTCGTCTCGGCAGCAGCTGAACTTGGTGATATAACTCCACAAGCCACACTGACACGCCGTCCGCAACAAGATAAAATACTTCGAGGTGCTGAGAAAGATATTGATCGAGTCGATCGAAGTCTGGCCAGATTGAAATCACAACAAACAACGGCCAATTCGTGTGCTGCAATAGCAGTTCCTTCTCCAGAAGTCCCATCAACGACAACGTCTGGAGCATCAGAACCAGTTGCATCAACATCGAATTCACTGCCTTTAAATCAGACAACTGCAAACCACAAACCGCCTCCGCCTCCAAGGAAGCCTTGCTGTTCACAAGTAACTATTTTTAGTGTCATAACGATGGTTTAGTTATATTCTTTCAGGCTGCTCTTCCTCCATCATCAATAGTAGCCCTTCCACCTGCAATGCCATTAGAAGAAGGCGGACCTCTGGTGATAACACATACACCTACAGTAACAGATGTATGAGAAATATCTTTCCAGTGAACTTATTCTTTCATTTTGTGATATCCCTTGATAGGAACCATCTTTCTTCAATTTCTAGTCTTCAAACATTGTCACCCACCAGTTTCTTTCCTGCTCATTTTCACTTTTGAAACTATTTTTCTGATTTTCTTATCAATAATTCAAATTTCATAACAGTTTTACTTTCGGAAATCTTCATATTTTTTCATGTTTCTTCTAGAA
Source organism: Caenorhabditis latens (assembly GCA_002259235.3). Lineage (NCBI taxonomy): Eukaryota > Metazoa > Nematoda > Chromadorea > Rhabditida > Rhabditidae > Caenorhabditis > Caenorhabditis latens. The sequence continues at coordinate 11,822,398 of CM056093.1, read as the reverse complement.
GTTGTTCTAATTTTTATTTCAGATCTCACTCAATTCCTTTGTTTTAATTCTTTCAAACTCAAATAACACTTTGTTTATTGTCTCAAAAAATGGCGACGTGCAATAAAAAAGTAATACTTATCTCCTAGGCGGAAGCCATGAGTTATCCCCCAATTACAGGGAAAATGTAAGATTTAGGGATATTAAGAAGAGGGTAGCTCTGGAATCTGAGGAGATGAAAATTATGGAATCTGGGGAGCAAAATTGAAAGTAATTGAAGAAATGTCAAATGTGATCGCCAGCTTTACAGTGAGCATTAGATTTGTCAGATACAGACTCTCGGAAGTCTTGAGAAAAAGAGCCTGGTATCGAGAAAAATGTAGAAATCTAAGAAGCAATGAGCATGGAGTCTCTGAGAAGCTGGATATAAGAAGTGAGTTTCACTTTTAACCTAGAAACTTGTTGAAACAGAAGTCTAGGAACCTGTCAATCCGAAAACCCAGAAGTTGGTCAATCTATAGTGTGTGGGAGAAGCTGAAAAAGCAACGAAACGGGAGAATATTCAATAGCGAAGATTGGGCACACAGCACGGAAAATCATTCATTCAATCAATGACCATGTTGTATGGAATTTTCGTTTCACCCCCATCCAAAAATAAGCATGGTTCCGACGGATGGGAGATAATAATGGAGTGGAGAGCAATTCCATACTTTTACCGTGTTTTCTAATTTTTCCAGTTTCTACACAACGATCTTACAAAAGATAAACAAATTTGAACTGTTGATCTGTAAAACTGCTTCCTCTTCAAAATGGTTCGATTCTGAAAATGATTCTGATACTTTTAGTCATCATTGTTGATCTCTACAAACCCTCTTACGCACTTTTTTTCACTTTTTGTCATCGTCTCTCCCTCTTAAAATCATAAACTTTGTCCGACAGTCTTTCAACTTCCCGTCTCCAATCAAAAAACCATTTCCTGACTAGAACACTATAAAACAACCGGCTCTGTTCCAAAATCGGAGGCCCATAAAAAAATCGGAGGCCCATGGCAGAATCGGAGGCCCATAAAAAAATCGGAGGCCCATGGCAGAATCGGAGGCCCGTAAAAAAATCGGAGGCCCATAAAAAAAGAAGAGGCCCGTAGCAGAATCGGAGGCCCATGGCAGAATCGGAGGCCCGTGGTAGATAGAGAACGTCTTCGTTCATAAATGATGAAAAACTCCCTTATAAGCAGCGGAAGTAGTGCAGAAGTCTGAAAATCATGTTGTAACTACATGACGCGCAAAGCTGATTTTTATTTTTTTTCATTCATTGTTAATTATAACAGATCTTTTTAACACATTTATTTACCCGAAGAAAGAGACATATTTATGCGAATAATTGTTAAAGGAAAAAATGGGAAGCAACTATCCGCCTTTGCCGGTTTGTACTTTGGGTGCTTTTGGCATCTTTGGAAGTTTTGGAGGCTTCGGAGTTGTAAGGGGTTTGAAACCCGAAGAGGATGTTTTCGTTTTCCTTGTCGTTGTGGGGCGACCTGTTGTAACATGTCTTGATCTTGTGGGCGGGTTAGTGGGGCTATGAATTATGGAATTCTTAGTAGTAGTGAGTTTACTTTGTGGTTTTTTAGTTGTATAACTAGGAGTTTTAGTAGGTTTAGCTCTCGTAGTTTTAGTCAAAGTTGAAGAAGAGAAGGGGGTAGTAGAAGACATTTTAGATGTTCTGCGTCCGCCTCGTTTGATTGTAGTTGTTTGGGAAGGTGTTGTGGCTGTTGGTGTAACTTTTGACGTTGCAGTGGATGACAGAGGGACAGTAAATGTAGACGCAGTGGGCGTGGTGGTGGGAGATGTGACGGCAACAGTGGATTTTCTCGGGCCACGTCGTCTAGCTGTTGTTTGAGAAGATGGATTAAAAGTTGTGGCTGTAAAAGCTGTAGATGAAACAGTGGATGTAGCTATAAACGACAATCGAGTTGTGATAGTAGGTGTAGATACAGTAGATGATCTGTAGCCACTTCGTCTAGTTGTTGTCTTCGGGTTTCAAACCCCTTACAACTCCGAAGCCTCCAAAACTTCCAAAGATGCCAAAGGCACCCAAAGTACAAACCGGCAAAGGCGGATAGTTGCTTCCCATTTTTTCCTTTAACAATTATTCGCATAAATATGTCTCTTTCTTCGGGTAAATAAATGTGTTAAAAAGATCTGTTATAATTAACAATGAATGAAAAAAAAAATAAAAATCAGCTTTGCGCGTCATGTAGTTACAACATGATTTTCAGACTTCTGCACTACTTCCGCTGCTTATAAGGGAGTTTTTCATCATTTATGAACGAAGACGTTCTCTATCTACCACGGGCCTCCGATTCTGCCATGGGCCTCCGATTCTGCTACGGGCCTCTTCTTTTTTTATGGGCCTCCGATTTTTTTACGGGCCTCCGATTCTGCCATGGGCCTCCGATTTTTTTATGGGCCTCCGATTCTGCCATCGGCCTCCGATTTTTTTATGGGCCTCCGATTTTGGAACAGAGCCAAACAACCCACCAAAATTGAGGACACCAACTGATAACTATATTTGTATTCAACCTATTCCAAACCACCAAGCCAGCCAACAAAAAAACGCGCGCAACTCTCATTTCAGATTTCAAATTCAGTTTCAGACTAATCAAACCGTTCATTTTTAGTCAATTTTCCACCATGCTCCAAACCATTCCACGGAAAGATTGCACTCGCCTACGAAATGACAAAACTTCCACAAACTCAAGGAGTGGTGGATTTCATCAAGAAGTATTTGTACAACTCGACAAATTATAAGTTTGATGATGGAACAACACAAGCTATCAACGTCCCTTACCCGGATTCTGGAGTTTATGAAAATTATATTCTTCATTATCCAGATGCTACGTAAGACCGTTTCAATTTGTTGTTGAAATCAGTTTCATTGTTACAGAAGCACTGAAATTCTTGACATCAACATTGATCAATTGTACAGTGAAGTGATGGTTCTCACTGATGCGAAAATTGAAAGGTGAGGTTTTCGATCATTATATTAATTTTTGTCAAATAATTTTCAGAGCCTACGAGTACATTCTCGAAGAGAGAGATCCAGGAAACTCCACAACCAATGTTCTGATTACTGTCGGTGTTGAGTGAGTTCTTTTTTCACACGTAACTGAGTACCATCATCTTTAATTCAGTGATGAAGCAGTATTCGATGGGAGTGCCACATCATATCTTCATCAACTTCAAAATGATTATGGTTTCCGTTCCATCGTTGTTTCTATTGGTTCACAAGCAAACTATTTGGGTGACTTGGCTGAAAGCAAGGATTGGTATTTCACTGCGACTGCGTCCAACTCCCAATGGGTCGCTGATCAGATTTCCAGAATTATTTGTCATTTGTAAATTGTTTTTATTCCGAATTTTTGGTAATAAATGATTCATTGCATACATTTCATAGGGGAATAGTTTTAACATGAAATTTTATTGCTTGTTTCAGTTTGATAATTTTGCACAAATCATCATTACTTCCCCTCGCCGTCAACGACCGTTCCCCTAAAAATATGCACACCAACCAGTTAGAAAATAATATTAATGTATGCTTTCAGATTTCCAGCTTTCAGTTCGTAGGTATAAAGTTTTTGAATTACAGTTAGTCTATCGCCCACAACTGGTCAAACTTACCCAGTAGGTCCCTGTCAATGTACTGGAAGATGGGTATACAATGGTGATTTGGCGATTGCGTTTGAGTTTTTGAGTGGATCTGATGGATCACAGGTTGGTATCTTGGGAATTCAGTTTGCTTCATTCAACAAGTTTGTTTTCAGAATGTGACGAATTTCGTCAGAAATACTTTGTTGAGCAATCCTGATTCTTACGGTTTGAGTTACGACGTCAATGGAAATCAGCCATCGAAGCTTACAATCGTTCCATATCCAGACTCCAATACATATCCAATCTATCCGTATGGATCTATCCAGTACGTTTTTTGAACTGTTTCATAAGCTTACAATATTCTGTTCAGTAATCCATCCGATATTGGTTCATTCATTGATGCCGACTCTGGTATTCAAACTATAAGAAACAATCCTTCGATTTCCGACGCACTTGATGTCATTGATACCCTTAAAGTTGACACTGGCGTCGCCAAAGTTGCTCTAATTGTTGGATCCAATGGTAGTGACGTCACAGCATCAACAGCTTCTGCTACGAAACTTAAGAATGATGGATATACTGTCATCACTGTTACGCAAACTGCTTCTGCCGATGTGTTCAGATCATTGGCTTCTGGTAATCAGTACGCTCTTCACATTGGAGATGGAAATGATAATGATGTTGCAACACAAATTGCTAATCTTCTCCTGGATCTTAGCTTTGTTTGTTTTGATGATGGATCAAGCACACCTTCTCCAATCACAAGATGTCCAGGGTCTCCAGGAACAACTCAACCAGGAGTCATCGGTAAGTAGCGCCCATTACCTTTTTACTTTTTACTTTCATTTTTTGAATTTCCCTCCAATCTTGCTTTATCTTACAGAATAATTAGTATTTTGTGAAATGTTTTTGTTCTCAGTTTTGTAATAAATCATTCATTGCATGCATTTTGTATAAGAATAGTTCTACTTCAGGCTATACAGATAATTGACATTTTGAAAACAGTTGTGTGATCATAATTTATTTTCCTGATTACAAAGTCTTACGTCACTAACTCTTGCCTCATTAGTATCAATAGTTTTAAAACCCTTGTGCTGAAAATTTTATTGCTTTTTTCAGTTTGATAATTTGGCACAAATCATCATTACTTCCCCTCGCTGTCAACGACAGTTCCCCTAAAAATATGCACACCAACCAGTTAGAAAATAATATTAATATATGCTTTCAGATTTCCAGCTTTCAGTTCGTAGTTATATAGTTTTTGAATTACAGTTTCCACACCTGTCGGCCCATCATGTGCGGCTCCGTACACCGGAAGAATTGTGACGGTGTTCGAATTGAATGCAGTCCAACCAGAAATCCAGGTACTACATTTTATTGTGGAGATTATCAAATTGTGGTATTTCAGGATGTCGTCACATTTGTGAGCAGTAATTTGTACAATTCTGCCAATTATGATTTCAGTGGTATCACTCAAGCAATAAATATTCCTTATGGTAATACTGATAACTATGATCAATATATTCAAGACTTTGGTGATTCTGAGTAAGTCAAATGAGATAATTTATTTGTATACTCTAGTTTTCAGAAGTTTGACGGATCTTCAAAACAATATTAACACTTTGTACATGATCGCAAATATGGCTACGAATCCAACAGTTTCAGAGTTTGTACTACTTTTAAGTGATTAGTTCATATCATATTTTTTCAGTGGACTTGCATGGCTGCGCATTAACAGAGAACCGCCAGCAGCTGGCTCGAATGCAGTTATTATTGTAGTTGGTTATCAGTACGTTCATACGTTTTACTTCATTACGTGATGAGCGAATACTTTCAGTGCGGATGACAACTTTGGACTGACTTCTAATTACATTAACATACTGCATTCTCAAGGATACAAGTTCATATCCGTCGCAGTTGGAGCAGGTCATGGAAACCTCTCCCCGATAGCAGATAATTCCAAATGGTACTTCCAAGTTGGCGATTCAAATGGACAATCCGTAGCCGATCAGATCTCTTCAATTCTTTGTAATTTGTAGTTTTTCATCGGATAATGGAATTGAGATTCATGTCCTTGAATTAATTCATTAAAATACAATGTGTTCATGTGGAAGACAAACAAATTAATAAAGTATCAATAATATCTGAATGATGTTGCACAATAAATCAGTTTTCACTTCATTCTAGTTTGAAATACAACAACGAAATGTATCTGTCCAAGATGTTTTTTTCGAAAAAAAAAGAACAATCAGGACGTACAAACTAATCACTAAAACTACAGCCCCATATTCTCTTCGAATCACATCAAGAACATCGCATTGCATCATTAAAAATCACCAATTTCACTCTTAAACTAGTTCACTTTTGCATCTTCGAAGGTTCTGTGATTGGAAACAGATTACAGGCATTTTCGGGGAAGATGTCACTCATTAACAAACTTGTTTGTTGAAGGAGTATGCTAGCCTCCATGAAAACACAAAGGTTAAAGTCTTTACTTTGAAAAAATACAGAAAAATGGGATACTCAATTGGATGGCATGATGCGCCCAATTTTAAAGTTGAAAAAAAAACTCACTCAACACCGACAGTAATCAGAACATTGGTTGTGGAGTTTTCACAAGCAAACTATTTAGGTGACTTGGCTGAAAGCAAGGATTGGTATTTGACTGCGACAGAGTCCAACTCCCAATGGGTCGCTGATCAGATTTCTAGAATTATTTGTCATTTCTAAAATGTTTGTTTTTGTAATAAATGATTCCTTGCATACATTTCATATAAGTATAGTTTTACTTCAGGGTATAAAAATTAATAAAATATTGAAAACAATTGTGTGATTATAATTTCTTTTCCTGATTACAATGTCTTGCGTCACCAACATTTACCTCATCAGTATCAACAATTTTAAACCCTTTCACATCAAAATTTTATTGCTTTTTTCAGTTTGATAATTTGGCACAAATCATCATTACTTCCCCTCACCGTCAACGACAGTTCTCCTAAACATATGCACACCAACCAGTTAGAAAATATCACTAATATATACTTTCAGATTTTCAGCTTTCAGTTCGTAGTTATATAGTTTTTGATTTACAGTTTCAACACCTGTCGGCCCATCATGTGCGGCACCGTACACCGGAAGAATTGTGACGGTGTTCGAATTGAATGCAGTTCAACCAGAAATCCAGGTACTACATTTTATTGTAGAGATTATTAAATTGTGGTATTTCAGGATGTCGTCACATTTGTCAGCAGTAATTTGTACAATTCCGCCAATTATGATTTCAGTGGTATCACTCAAGCAATAAATGTTCCATACCCTGATACAGATCTATCAGCTCAATATATTCAAAACTTTGGTGATTCTAAGTAAGTCAGTTGAGGGAATTAATTCGTTTACTCTAGTTTTCAGGAGTTTGGCGGATCTTCAAAGCAATATTGACACTTTGTTGAGCAATGCAGTTTTGAGTACGAATCCAACAGTTTCAGAGTTTGTTCTACTTCTAGCTGATTAGTTCATATTATGTTTTTTTCAGTGGACTTGCATGGCTGCGCATTAACAGAGAACCGCCAGCAGCTGGCTCGAATGCAGTTATTATTGTAGTTGGTTATCAGTACGTTCATACGTTTTACTTCATTACGTGATGAGCGAATACTTTCAGTGCGGATGACAACTTTGGACTGACTTCTAATTACATTAACATACTGCATTCTCAAGGATACAAGTTCATATCCGTCGCAGTTGGAGCAGGTCATGGAAACCTCTCCCCGATTGCAGATAAACCCAAATCGTACTTCCAAGTTGGTGATTCAAATGGACAATCCGTCGCCGATCAGATCTCTTCAATTCTTTGTAATTGGAATCCATCCACATCTACTGTCCCGCTGACGTCATCATCTTCTCCAGGTACCTCAACTGCTATGCCAACTATTGCTCCTGGCCAATGCTACTATCAATCGAATGTTGCCGTAGCGTTTGAAACGTCTAGTACAGCTAACGACACCGATCTCCAGATTCAAAATTTCATAACAAATAACTTGTTCTTCTACAGTGGAGCACCATACATTCTTGGTAACAAAACAGATACAAAGACAGAGGTTTGTTGGATTTCTCAAAAATTGTCCATTAAAATGTTCAATTCCAGCTTTCTTTGGTTCCATACCCCAATGAAGATTCACTTGCTCCATATATGGCCTATGGAGAAGCTTCAACGGCAAGTGATATCAATACTCTGATGGGTCTATTCCAGCAATTAGCACAAGGACGGTCTTCAATTGCTGATGCATTCAACATTATACCTAAGAATTCAAGAACTGGACCCCCTGGATTTGTGATTCTTGTGGCTAACTCGTAAGTTTCATTCAAGAAATAGAATTATCTCATAGTTTTTTTTTATTATTTCAGAGCGGACTCTGTTCAAAATGCTATTGCTTCTGCAACTAGCCTAAAGAATCTTGGTTTCAAAATAATCACAGTTGCATACAAATCGTCTGGATCGTTTAAGGACTTATCATCTGATCCATCTTACAACTTCCAAATTCATCAAGATGCGGATCAAAGTGCGGTCGCAATGGCTATAGGAAACATTTTGAGTAAGTTGGAAGTTATTTTTACTATCACTTTTCAGAGTAAAACTCGTTTTAACATTTGAAACTTACCTCATTTTCAGACGCCACTTACTGTCTTCAATCGTAATTTTTCCTGGTCCACATTATTCTTCCTTAGCTACTGTTGTAACGTCAACAACTGTTGTTGCTCCATCTAGCTCTGCTGGCACGCCATCTCCATCTCCCATAATTTTTCATGAAAGTTGCCAGCGCCTTTGTTCACTAGCCGATCGTATCGGTAACTGTAAAACTAATAAGCAATAAACAAATGTTGTGTAGCTTCGATGAAAACGAATAATATTCTTTTTTGGTCAAAGTTTAAGTTGTAAACGAATAATATTCGTTTCTAATCAAAGATTTCAACAACTCGTTTATTGGTTTAATAAAAAATGTTCAAAACCACAAAGAGAACAAAAGAGTAGGGCCACGTAGGATTACGGGAAGGTCACGTCATCAATTTAAAATAATGTTCTACTGTTTTCTTTTCATAGAAACGTGACATTAGTTTTTCACTTTTTTTCTGAATAAGTCCGTCGCGCCACCAGCGCCTTTATTCGAGCTCACATGAAACCACTTTTTCCAATGAAACTCTAGATTTTTAAGATGAAAACCACTGATAGAAATCCAAATTTGAGCAATTTCCGATTGTCTCGTGAGAGGGCAGTGGTCGTGATTAATAGAACTGTTAATCCCACACTAACCGACATATTCGTTTTTTCCAAAAAACCTGTGGAAATAATGATGGAGTATTATTTTCACAACACGTTCAGATATTGAAACCAATTGCAAAATCTGGGATCGAAGTTCATCTCTGTTCCAGCGGGAACCAACCACGGTGACTTTTCTCAGATTCTGATAAACCAGAATGGTACTTTCAAGGACAAGTCGTCGCCGATCAGGTCGCTTCAATTCTTTGTAATTGTATTGATTCGGTAAAATAACTTTTTATTCTTGTTTAATAAATACATTCATCATCAAGAAGACATAGTCATGAAAAAGGCGGAATCGGAGACACCCTCGAATAAGTTACACGTAGTTGACAGTTGTGAAATGAGTCAATAGACACAGAAGATCAGAATGATGTTGCACAAGGTCCTGCATAATAATCACATTCATGCTCCGGATATCTTCGGAAATTCTGTGGAGTTCTATGACTCGATCTTCCGTTATTTCCTCCAATTTCCATAAACTCAGATAAATCGTATGGTGTTCTAAAAAAAAGAAAGGATCTCATGACTCATCAATTCAATAGTTAACTTACGGTCTCGCAATTGGAAACATTGGAAGACCCATGTTTTCCGGATGCCCACTTTGTCTTCCTGTATTCTTATTTCTATTCATCACTTGGCCATTTCCAATGTTTCCGTAATTATTTCTGTGGTTCTTCTCTCTATTATTCGTTGTTTTTCTTTGTTGTTCGGGAAATTTAATCAATGTTGGATGGCTGAAATATATCAAAGCGTATTCAGAAACTGAGTTGGTCCAATAAAAAACTCACACAGGACCCATTCCATTCCTATTCATGTTTCCATTATTTATATTTCCTTTTCCCATGGTTTTTGGTTTTTTCGGGTATTTTCGATAAGATTGAGATGCGATTTCTGACTCTGGTAGTGTGACACGTGGTAACTGGAAATTTAATTAGATATTGTAAGTTTATAGATTGAGACTTACCGTGGGTGCTTTATCCATTACATCTGGAAGTACTCCATTCTTCGCGAGTCTATCCACGTAATCATCAACGAGTCTTTTCACATCGTACTTCGAAGCGCCCATTTCAGAAGCACGAAGAACTGATTTCTAGAAACATTGATTTGAAGTCACAAGATGCGATGAAAAACTAACTAGGAGCTGTTGATACAATTGTTTCGGAAGAAGCTGAGCATAAACTGAGCATTCGTGTTTCTTTGCTTGATACTCTGCCAGTTCTGGAACTATTGAATGCCATTGCTCCTCAGTTACATGCCCGTACACATATCGGTTCGATTCTTCCAGAACCTAAAAAAAACAAATGTATAAAAATATGATTTGAATTTGTCTTACCTGTTCGGAGTTGGATCCATCAAACTTGTTGTGTACTATTTTCCTCAATTCAGTTTTCTGTTTATCATTTAGAAATCTTTCCAATACAGACTTCGGACCAATGCATCCACCAACTATAAAAGAATAAGAAGAAATAGGTAGAATCGTTAAAAATAAATTAATAAATCTCATTTCTGAAAATCAAATTGAGTCTCCAAAAAGGTTTCAGGAATGCCCTAATGACAAGGCAAATCTAATATTTCTTCTCCGACGAACACCAACAACAAAAATGTGTCTTCTTTGCCTTCTATTGTCCATTTTTCTATTTCCCACCGCAATGCATCCGTCCATTTCTATTTGTTCTTTTTGTGCACCCAAACCTGACACCTTGCTCTTTTCTCTCTTGGAGGAGTGTGTTCTCATCAAATGCAAACTTTGATCCATCGTGTTATCTATTTTATCATTTTGATCAATCAGATCATTTTTTTCAGTTTTCATGTGTCAAAAACAGAGAAAAAAGTAGTCGGGATGAGCTGAACGTGGCGACAGACAGAACTACTGATCTTGGAGGAGTTTGATTGGGAAGATAAAGAATCGGATAACATAAAATATCTACAATGTTCTAATTTCAGATTAACTTCCTTCGTCTGGAACAAAGTTTGCAGAGCGAGAGGCGTGTCCTCAGGCAACTCAATATCAATCTAATTAGACGCGGCATCAGTTAGATTAGCTTGAAAAAAAAATAGTAAATTTATTCAAATAAAAAATAGAGTTTTTACAATAGAAATGTGCAGAAAATATAACAGAAAATAAAAATTAAAAATTAGTCGAAAATCCATTGCAAGTGGAAAATGACCAAGTTGTTCTCTGTCCGGCTGCTGTCCATTGTCGTCCACTTAGCGAATTTTGCTGTAAAATTAACGAAATTATCAAAACATGTTTAATTTCTGAACTCACAAAATAATCTTCGTTCGAAGTTTATATGGAGAGCGCTGACGTTGAAGAAGTAGACGATTACACCTGAGCAAAGAACTATTATTCACTGTTAATTGTAAGAGAAACAATTCGCTTACCAAAAAATTTATTCACTATTTCATCGCAATGTTGCCTTTTCTTCCAAACCAGATGGAAGTTGTGGAAGACTGAAGAGTGGAGTTGAAGACTTGAGGAGCCATAGAAACCGAAAAATACAATTTTTAATAGTAGAAAATAGTGAAAAAGTCGGTAAAACCGCAATCGAAATTAGTTCGCAACGGTTTCAAACTTCCTATCCATAAATAGGGATTAAAACTTAGAAAAAAACATTAAAATAAAAATTGAAAGAAGAAAATAAAAAATTTTGAGCGTTTTGTACTGACTTATTCGTGGATCCTGGCGCGTACGAAGTTTGCGCAAGCAAAATCCACTAATCTAATGAGATTGCGATTAGATTGATGCGGTTGTAGGATTAGACTGATATTGAGTTGCCTGAGTCCAGATGAAGTCAGATGAAGCTCTTGCCTAACAAGTACAACTTAACTCTTGTTTCCTACTGTAAAAATACCAATTGTGTCTCCAAATTATGTCTTTATAAATGTAAATTCTTTATCCATATCACATCATAATGTTTCAAGAACAGCATGTCTTCCTGAGAAATGCTGTCATCCACCCCAAAAATAGAATTATCTCGGGATTCATAAAACAAACATGACGGTATATTCCAGGTCAATATGTGTATGATCTTCGTCACATAACTAAAGTGATATGGAATGAGAAAAAGGATTCAGAACAATATATGTATTCAGAACCATATCCACATTTCAAAAAACCTTGCATTTCCCGAGACTGTATTTCCTGAAAAAACTAGAATTTTGATTTTGCAGATTGATAGAGAACTTCCTAAAGCCATGTCGCATCACTGAACTTTTTTTCTTCAAAATATTCTTTCCAACTCACTCAAAACTGACTCATATTCTTGCGAAACCTCCTCAGAACCTTATATATACATTGAAAGTACGCAAACACTATCCATTCCAACAGCGACACAACTGACGCGCATCCCACACAACTCCTTTTTATCTTGAATACCATTTCATGTAAGAGTAATTTCATAATAAGACAAATAGAAATATGAGGTGCTAAATTTTTCAAAAAATGGTAACTTTCGTATCCCTTTTTCAAACAAAATGTGGTTCATATGTGTTTATTCAACATCGAAAATCAATATTATGTTTACAGATAATGCCAACGAGTGTCCGAGAATGAATCCGACAGTCCAGAAGAAGTCAATGGGATCAATATTCCTTGCAGGTGGAATCAAGAAAATTCTAGATGACAGAGATATCAAACGGAAAGAAAATTTACAGTTAAAGAAAGCATGTGAATGTGTTTTAGGTGAGTTTTTGAAAACTATATAGTAGAGGATCCTGGTGACTATTTTATCAAAACTACCGAATTCAAGATCATGGTGCGTCTATTCTTAAAAAACACACAAACTAAACTTTAAAACTGAATTAATGTTCAATACAAAAGAAAGTTATGATTCCAGAAGATCTGAAAGCTGAAGAAGAACATAAAACAGAAGCCAGCTCATCTTCTTTCGAAGCTGACCATTATTTCCTATCATTAGAACTTGCTTGCAACTCAAAAAGTCCTGAAATCGTTGTATCTTCATTGGCTTGTATCCAGAAACTGATAGCATACGGTTATCTGACTGGAAACGGAGTGGATACATCGAATCCTGGAAAGAAATTGATCGACCGGATAGTCACGGCAATATGTGCTCCGATAGTAGCTCATGGATCAAATGAAAATGTTCTCCTCAATTCAAATAAAGCAATTCTGGAAGTCGTTCTTTCTAGTCGTTGTGAAGTCCATGGAGAATCTCTAATTCATGCTGTAAGGACCTGTTTCAATATGTATCTGACATCAAAGAACAAAATGAATCAAGCAACAGCCGAAGTTACGATGAAGAGAGTGAGTTTTTAGTTATTTTCCAAACTCATTGATATGATTGTTCCGGTAATCAACACGGTAATTGAAAAATTGAAACAATTTGGAGACGTGAAAGATGATGAAGCCATTGTGAGGGAGGTTGTTGAGATGTTGGTCACATCTACAGATGAAATGGTAACTTTTTTCAAATCTTAGTTTCCAATAAAATGTATTTTCAGGAGTTGCAACCAGATGGAAGAGCTGGAATTCATAAAGGGAATAGACCGAGAAGTAATGAGAAAGAAGACCCATTGACTTTTCAAAACGTTTATCAAGAGGATGTATTTTTAGTCTTCCAAGAACTTTGTATACTGTCCCAGATCGAGGAAAACGAGACAACAAATGAAATGAGTCTTCGATTCAAACTTCTCATTATGGAAATTCTTCTCGGAGTTCTTCAAACTCACTCTGTCGTTCTTCAATCTTCTCAACCATGTATTACAGTCATGAAGAGGGTATTATGTATTGCATTGACTCAAAATGCCACACTGAATCCAAATATTCAAGTTTTCGAGAGATCTTGTGACGTTTTTGTGGAGCTTTTGGACAAATTCAAAGCACATTTGAAAGCATCAATTGAAGTTTTCTTCAAAGATATTATCTTGCCAATTCTTGTTCTTGATGCGTATTCATTCGAGCAAAAAATGATTGTGATGAAAACAATTGGTTAGTTTTTTTTTCTAGTTTTATGACAGAAATGTTGAAAATTTAGAAAAGATCTTGACAAATCCCCAATCAGTTGTCGACATGTATGTGAACTATGACTTGGGATTGACATCTGGTAATTTGTTCAAGTTAATTGTGGAAGAGATTTCGAAAACGACTGTATTGACAACTAATGATTATACTCCATATGCACAAAAAGTCAAGTGAGGACATCTTTTTAAACTAGTTCTTACGATCAGAGCATATTCAGAGAGCGTGAAATGAGGTTACTTGGTTTGAGTTGTCTTTCAAATATACTTCAATGTCTTGCCGATTGGTGGCAAGTTTGTGAAGTTCAGAAAATAACAGATGGTATGTTGAGCACTATCACTTATATAACCATAGAATGTTCTGTTCTAGATCTCGACGAGGCAACGAATCAAAATAAAATCGAAAAGACTACAGTTCAAACGTTCGAAGCGTTGAAACAACAAAAGAATCTGCTGGAACAAGGGATTCAAATATTCGCTGACAAACCCAAAAAAGGATTGAAATTTCTCCAAGACAACGGATTTGTTGGAGAAAGTGCGGTTGAAGTTGCTGACTTCATGATGAAAGAAGAGCGATTGGATAAAACTCAAGTTGGAGATTATCTTGGGGATATTGATGATTTCAATATATCTGTTATGAATGCATACATTGATCTGCTAGACTTTTCATCAATCGACATACTGGCAGCTCTGAGATTGTTTTTGGAAAAGTTCAGATTACCAGGTAAACCTTTTCTTGAGTGAAATGTTCGTTCGGAATCGTTTCTTTTTAGGGGAAGCTCAGAAAATCGACAGATTGATGATGAAATTTGCATCAAGATATATTGACTGTAACCCGAGTCAAGAGATCTTTGCATCTGCTAGTGCTGCCTATGTTCTCGCTTATTCAATCATCCTTCTCACCACTGATCTTCATAACAAAACGATTAAAAATAAAATAACAAAAGAAGGATACTTCAGTATGAATAGAGGAGTCAATGATGGTGCCAACTTCCCTGAAGAACTTCTAGTTTCTATTTTCAATGACATTTCTAAAAATGAAATAAAAATGAAAGCAGGAGCAACTGCGCTTCTAAGATCGAGAGTCACTCCAGGACAAGGCGCTTTGGCGACATTTGAGGAGAGAAAGAAAATGGCTGCGTTGGAAATGGAAGCAATGTCACAAACTGCTAGGTGAGAATCATCTGGAAAGCCTAAACTTCACTAATTTTTGGATTTAGGGCTCTAATGGAATCGGCATCAGACACACACTCTCATTTCACTCCGGCACAACATCAACATCATGTCAATCCGATGTTCGAAATTTGCTGGGCGCCATGTCTTGTTGCGTTTTCAATGGGAGTTCAGTTATCAGATGATGAAGAGGAATGGTCACTTTGTCTGAAAGGTTTAAGAGTTGGAACACGAGCAGCCTGTGTTCTTCAGGAGAGAAACGGAACAGAAGAAAAAGAACAAAAGGAGAGAAATAAGAGAAAGGAAGCATTTCTTAAAGCGTTGGTGGGATTCACTTTGTTGGCTGCTCCAGGAGCAAAACAGTCTCCATTATTGAAGAAGAATACTGATGTCATTCATACTCTTCTTCTAATTGGAAAAGAAGATGGAGAATATCTGGACGATAGTTGGATTGATGTGATGAGATGTATGAGTTCACTCGATTTCATGCAACTTATTGGAGGAAAACTTCCTGATATTCCAATGAACGAAGCAACTATTCAATCTTTTCAAGAAGCTTTCTCCTATACTTTTTCCCAATCGGTCGTCGTCCCGATTGATCGTATTTTTACGGGATCATCTCGTCTATCGTCCGAGGCAATCATCTATTTTGTCCATGCTTTATGTGAAGTCTCTCGAGAAGAACTAGCGTATCCAGATGCTCCACGAATGTTTCTACTGGGAAAAGTTGTGGAAGTCGCTTTCTACAATATGAACAGAATTCGTTTCGAATGGGGACGGATTTGGAATGTGATTGGAGAACATTTCAATGCAGCCGGATGTAGTTCAGATCAATCAGTTGCTTGTTATTCGATCGATGCATTGCGACAACTGTCAATTAAGTTTTTGGAAAAGGGAGAACTTCCCAACTTCCGATTCCAGAAAGAGTTTTTACGTCCATTTGAAGTGAGAATTCAGATTATCACCACAACTATAATAATATGACAATTTACTTCAGGTTATGATGAGAAACAATCCAAACGCTGATGTTCGGAATCTGGTTGTGCAATGTTGTACTTATCTCGTGAAAGCTCATTCATCATGTCTCAGATCTGGATGGCAGAATATATTCTCAGTCATGACGATTTCCTCGGGAGATGAATCGATGGAAGTTGTGAAAAGTGCATTCCAAACGACGTCATATATCGTTGAGCATAGATTTAAGCATGACTTTTTATGGATATTGGAGTCATTCCAAGACGTTTTGAAATGTTTAGAAGAGTTCGCATGTAATCCAAATCTTCCTGGAAAGAATACAGAAGCGATTCGTTTGATTGGATTGTGTGCAGCGTAAGTGAATTGACAGTGGGAAAAAATAATTCTTTCTTTCCAGTTCTGTTTCTGAAAACAGTCACAAAATGAATGAAGAATCTCACAATGATAGCCAACTGTACAAAGGATTGACTGCTGATCAACACATTTGGCTACGTGGATGGCTTCCGATTTTTCTGAAATTGAGTAGTATTCTGAATGAAAGCAAGTCAGACGTTCGGAAGCAAAGTTTGAATGTTCTATTTGAAATTATGGAAAAATATGGATCAGAGTTCAAGGATGAATGGTGGAAAGATCTGTTTGATATCATATTCAGAATATTCAATCCGTCGAAAATAGAGAACCATAATAGTGATGTGAGTGCCTGCGATACAATTTGATCTAAAATTAAATTTTCAGAAACAAGAATGGATTTCAACCACGTGTAATCATGCGATGCCGAAAGTTGTAAATGTTTTCACAAAGTTTTTCACACAATTATCGACTGAATTGCTACCAATTATCTACAAACAGTTTTCCGTTTTCATCCAACAACGTATGAGTTTTTAATACCCTTCCTCTCCAATTAATTATAGTTATTTCAGAAAATGAACAAATCGCTCTGTGCACAATAAGTTGTTTTGAGGCACTAATCTCTAAAAACGGAGAAAAATTCACTGAATCAATGTGGGATCAAACAATTGAATTGATTCGAGATCTTTGTTCAACACCAACTACAGACTCTCCACTGCCTCTGGAATTTTATGTTACTCGATACGAACTCGTTGATTCGATCAGTCGAATAGTAATTGGAGATAATCAAGAATCTCTGCAACATCAAAAATCTGAAGGACTATTTATTCATATTTCTCCACAATCTCTTTTGAGAATTTGTGATGTTCTTGCGGAAAGTTACAAAATGGCGAAACTAGAGAACCCTACCAAACCTAATTTGATAAAGTGAGTGCTTTTGGAGTCTGAATTTCGAAAGAGTTGTAACATTTCAGACTTGAGACTAGATCACTGGGTACAATGCTTTCAATAACTGTCCGACTTCTCTATGATTTACGAGCCAAAGATATGTCGAAGGAAGTTTTCAAACGGGTTCTTGAGTGAGTTTTTTCATCCGCCTGTACTCGAGGAAGTCTGAAATGTTCAGAGTTGTTTCACTTTCGTTCGAAGGATACGGAACTGCCAAATCAGATGAGACTCGAGGTTCATATGGAGACGTTGTTTGTGAACTTTTAACAGAATGCAATAGTCTTCCAAACGAGATGATTTCGTTGCTTGGTTCAGAATTCCCATCAAAGTATGTCTCATTTTCGAAAAAATATCTCACGTATCTGTAACTTTCAGACTTTGCGATCTTGTGAAAACGGTCAAAGGACGACGAATGCGAGATCTGCTTTCTGATTCATTACGAAAATTAACATACACTAGGAATACCAACTAGTCTTCAATTATTATGTGATTCATTTCGGTTGTGCCCTAAAATTCATTTCTCCCGCTGGTTGTTTCTGAAAGTGT
This sequence comes from Caenorhabditis latens, assembly GCA_002259235.3. Classification (NCBI taxonomy): domain Eukaryota; kingdom Metazoa; phylum Nematoda; class Chromadorea; order Rhabditida; family Rhabditidae; genus Caenorhabditis; species Caenorhabditis latens. The sequence goes on along the minus strand of CM056093.1, from coordinate 11,804,488 downwards.
ATCATCGATTCATCTTCTCAGGGTCATATTTATTGAATGTAAATAAAATATTGAAAGCATTATAGTTATGTTCATTGGGGAAAATCTAACGGGCCCTCATAGTGCGGTGTAAACACAAAACATGAGTTATGTCACATTACAAAAATATGATTGCGAAGGAGATTTAATGCTAGTCTCTATGATTGTTTAGTCCGCTCCTGGCACGATCACGAACAAAACATGGGGTTTCATTGGAATATTCAATCAGGTTTGGCACTATAAGCCGCGAACTCTGCACTGATAATCAGAAGATGATATTCGAGAGAAAAATACAGATCATGTGGAATTGGAAACGGATTACGGTGCATTGTTGTATAATAGTAGTTTCGAATGAATCAGTTTCTCGTTTTGCAACTCTGTGATGTCGAGGAGTTGAGTAAATATGATAACTTTATATAGTTACTGTTATCTCAACCGAAAACTTCCTGTTAAGTTTAACATTCAATTCGACGAACCAACTGACTATCCTTATCTAACTAATACCGATATTCTTCTGATCTTCAATCTATTCTGTGGTTTGATGTTTCTTTTGCATGTTATTTCCTTCTTACTTTTATTTCGAAGACCATAAAAAAGATAAGTAACGACAAAAACAGATGTTTGGAGTAATCAAACATCAAAACCGACCCTTGAACTACAGTCATTTCCAGAATCGACTGTTTTAGATACCAATCTGAAACTGTGTCAGATGTATCATCAACCTGACATCAGCACTGTCAACTTATCAAAAATCAAACGTTTCTAGAATTCTGGATTCCAGTATGACAAGTGTTTATTTACAAATCTCTAAACAATCCAGACTTTTCTGAATACTAATTTCTAGTTTATATAAAGTAGAAACAAGCCACGCCTTCAGAATGTATCCAATTTGTCGAACACTTCCCCCACATTTCCTATCCATCAACAGTTAATCAATCATTCTTATTTGATATTTTCATTGTTTCATTGTTATCATCACAAGAACCTATTGCAAACTGACCAGTTGCCACCATATCATTTGATCTTCTAATTCAGTGTCATCCCCCTCTTTTCATCATTTGACACGTCTGATTCGGTAACATCTAGTTCTCAGAATGTACCCAAACACTTTCATTTTTTGACCACAAATCACTTCCTTCCTTTATCATCAATTGATATTGTCACATCATCAATTCAACTGTTCCTCATTCAGTTTTCATTAGGAAACTTTCTCAATTCTATTACTTTCAGCATCCTTTTTTCCCACTGGATCTGGCTGTCATCTCATCAAAAATTCAACAACTGATTCCATCTGAAAACCATGAGTTTCGACTATAAACAGACCGATTTCGAGGTCACTCTCCACTTTCTAAAAGAAACACATTTTCTTATTTTCAGATCGAGAGTTTGGGAAAAACACAAGAAAGATCATGGATGTGTTGGGGCAAAACTCGGTTTTTGATATTGCTCATTGGGTGAGTCTATCTAGAAATTTCCAACTTAGATCACATGAAAACGTGAAAAATGAAAACATGACCGTATGAAAACTAGTGAAAGTACATCAGTAACATCATCATGAAATGATTTCAGATTGGTTTGTATCACATGCACAAATGCCAACATGATTCTGATGAATTTCACTGTCATTTGCATGAATGACGTCATCAGTGAGCAAAAAACATATACGAACGGAACACGTGAGTCACCAGTGACTTTTAAAAGTTATTTGTTTTTCTATCTTCTTTTCCAGACTGGTTAGAAAAATCATCCGATATTTCACTGACATTTTCCGCAGCAGCAGTTGGAGCAATATTCGGAACAATTCCAGCAGTTACATTTATTGCAAAATATGGAATACGGTTAGAAGGAATCTAATTAAAACTTTTTAAAAATAAAATCGATTTCAGAAGAGTTCTGACTGTGTACGGTTTACTATCAGCTGCGGGCACAATTCTGATGCCATTGGCAGTGAATTATGGGTTGATTCCAGTGCTTATTGCTAGATTGTTTCAAGGAATTGGTGCATCCGTCTTGTATTCTTCGATCGGAACAATCTCTGAATCATGGAGTCCCATTACAGAGATTGGAACTTTTGTGGCGTTTCTTTCATCTGCTTTCCAGGTATTTCATATCATCAGTTTTAGTTCATCTCTGCAATTTTCAGATTTCAAATATTGTTACCATGCCAACAGCTGGATTTCTTTGTGAATCTGCTCTCGGATGGAGGTCGATTTATTACATTTTTGGATGGATTACTGTAGTTTTCTATCTCGTTTTCTTTTGGTATTACAACAATGCTCCGGATAAGCATAAGTGAGTTGGCAGTACGAGAAACCACGTTTTTTTGAATTCATTTTTAGAAACGTAAGCTCAAATGAGCTGAAGAAGATTCGCGACGGGAAGATAATCACATCTTCGACATCGAAAACTGTTCAAAATGTCAAATTTATTCAAGTTTTCACGAATTGGGAAGTTTTTGAAATCACTTTGGCGGTGTGTTTTTCTCATCCCAAATATTCTTAATCCGTTAAAATTTCAGATAATTGGAGGAAGTACCTCAGTCATTTGTCTCAATAACTATGGACCTATTTATCTAAATAAAGTTAGTTTTCTAAGAAAAGAGACTTGTCTGAAATCTCTAATTTTCAGGTTCTTGGTTTGAATATTCGTGAAACTGGATATTCAAATGCAATTCCTTATTTCTTCGCAGCAATTGTAAAGTTCGCTGCAGGACCCATCACAGATAAACTTGCTCATATATCTGAAAGAGTGAGTTTAAAATGCAATCGGCACTAATTCTTCTATTTTTCCAATTTCACATTTTCAGATTCGATTAATTATTTTCGCATTGGTTCCTCAAATAACAATGGCCATTGGATTTCTAATAATGTCGTTTGTAAGTTCAGAAATTATTTTCTTTTGGACTTTTGTTTAATTTCAGACAACTCATGTGATCATTGCTCAGGTTGCATATACATTTTCTGTAGTTTTGGCAGGTTTGAATGTAATCGGAATGGTTAAATGTGCTCAAATTGTGAGTGTACTGAAATATCAATTCCTTGAAATTTGGCTGATTTCAGGTTGCCGAAAAGCATTTGACATTAATAATGGCAGTAATATCGATGAGTTCTTGGGTATCCGCATTCATACTTCCAATCGTCATCGGCGTGATTTGTCCAACGAATTCCCACTCCGAATGGTCGCGTTTCTATTTATTTGTTGCTATTTTTGTAATTTTGACGAATCTCCCATTTCCGTTTCTGGCCAGAGTCAGCGGAAGGAAACGAGTATCTCCTGAAACGAAATTTTGATTATAAAGTTTTTGCTTGAAAGGAAATTTTAAAACGACAACAATTTATAAATCTACACCACCAAAAACACGGAAAAGAATCATTCGTTTCCCTTTGCTCATGTTCATCTCATTTCGAGAAAAACTATGAAAACCAAAATGTTACAGATTTTCAGTGATGAGAGAAAGAAATGGGGTGAGATATACAAACTATACGGGGGGACGGAACAGGGATAACACTAAAGAGGGAGGAACACAGGGAATTATGAATCAATGATAACATGAAAAATCCGCAGGAAATAATCTGGATGGCCTCAGAAAATTAGAAACGAATAACATAGAAAAATAACCAAGGGGACAAAAAAAACAACGATGAACTGTAATCAGGAGTGATACAATTTTTGTTTGAATTCAGTTTTCCATACGTTCAATTCTTAATAAAACTGAAACATAAAGTGTATCAATACTGAAACAATATTATTAAAGATGGTAAATTTGGAATTGAAAATTAATGTGGACTCGAAAGTTAACGGGGCTCATGGATTTGCGGGAAGATAGACTTGGGGTTGAAAAACTGATTCTGGAAAATTGGAGAAAAGAAATCGAAATTGAACTACACGCATTGTGGAGATTGAGAGAAAAGAATGTGACCCAAATATAAGAAAATGAAGAAAGAAAAACAATCTATGAAAAATTGACAAAAATTTTGAATATGTTCTATTATTCCAAGATTTGTCAATTTTTAAAGAACAATAAATAAATAAGGGATGTGATATTAAACTAAAAAAAGGAGAGAGACAGAGGACGAAGTGGGATGCGGGCAGAGTTCGAATAAAAAGATGGAGAAGGACCGAATTTTAACGACGAGATGGGTTGACCGGAGCAGTTGGAATAGCGTCGATTTCCCCTTTGTTGAGACGATCCGAAGCTGCAGCTCCACGGAATCCAAGAATGTTTCCATCAAGCACTTGTTTCTGCGTCTGAAACTGAAGCCCGCGTGAAGGGTTTATGATTTTTGTGTTACCTTCTTCTTTTTCTTTCCCTGTCCGTTTCCAGAAGTCGAGTTGGATCCGGAGTTCGAGTCCGATGGTGCAGCAGCGGCAGTACGCGCCGAGGTCAAGTCCTGAACAGATATATTAATGAAACAAGCTGAGTCAAAATATCTCACATCAGCGTCTGGACGTGCCCCGCCAGCAGCACGCATTGCGATGCGTCTCTTGATGAACTCGCGAACGAACTCCTTGACAGTCTTTGATTCATCCAAATACGACATAACGATATCTTCAACCTAAAAAAAGGAATTGATTAATTAATCGAGATAAAAATTTTCATAGAGTTTGGGACGAAATCAAGCAGTTTAATCTCTATCCATTCAGAAAACGAAATATTTATATTATCTAGGTGTCAAACGAAATCTAAAAATATTTAACTGATAAGTATTTTCCTTCGTTTTCAGTGATAAGCTGATTGAATCCGTGTGATAGTATCCAAAATAGAACACGTATCAACACAACGTTTGGTTTCCTTGAGTAACCCGAAATAGGCGAGTTTCGAAATGAGAGAGCAAGATGAATGATGAAGACAGTGTGAATAATGTAAGGAAGAAACAAACTATGATGTGATAGAACAAAACTGATCGAAAATAGAATGAAGAAAACATAGAATCATGATCTTTGCGATAAATTTAATTGTTCTGACTTCATTGAGTAACACATATTGGACGGTTCGATTAAGGCGAGCCATCTCAATACAACTGCTCCTTCAAAACAAAATACATTAGCAATGGCATTTCCGATTATATTCCAATTATAAGAATCATTAGGAAACATGAAAATAACAAAATGGGTAGTCATTTTCTTAGAATTAATACTAGATGTCAGTGTTAATGGCAAAAACCACACTACACCTCCAAACTTTGAAATTTCATAGATCATACATCAAAGAGTAATCAAAGTGAAAACAACGCAGAGGAGCTTCAGTACGAAAAAGAAACGAAAGCTATAATTCGTCAGTAGATAAAGCCGATTTTGAGATAACAGATTATCCTTACTCTAATCTCTATTTCGATTAATTTCGAAGATGAGAATTTATGAAGAAGAGCAAAAAATTGAATTCTCAAATTTATAATTACCAGTAAGAAACGTCGAAACACTAGAACGAATGGGCAAAAATTGAAATTGTGGTGCGAATGGCATTCAATTCCCGTTGCGGAAGACTCGTGTTTGCAAAAGGGGAGTCCAAAAATAGACAAAACGACGAAGACGAGGGAGAGAACCAATAAATGAAAAGGCAATGGCTATAGCAGCCACAAAAACCGAATTGAGCAAAATTATTTGTGTGTATGGATTCTTGCAGAAAAGGAGAAGACAACGAATAACAAAAAATAAAAGAAGCACAAAATTTTGTATAAATATATTATTTTCCCCTCATCATCGGCGAATACGACTACTAGCTTCTGGTTGAAGTGTGTTTGCTGGCATTCACCGAAAACAAGCAAACGGAGGGGCCTTCTCTCGTATTTTTAGACACCCATATGTTCCCGCCCTTTTCGCTGATACTTATTAATGCTGATGATGAGGAGAACGAGAAGTAATCAAGTTAATTAATCGAGAAAAACTACGAGTTATATCGTGCTGGCTGAAAAATCTGAAACGAAACGGATTGTAGACAAGAGATTTGTCTGCCTATCGATACACGCCTTATTATTTTCCTGCATGATTAATGTGGGATTTGAAGAAGCAAACGGATTTTCGCATCTCCGGCATTTACAATTTGAAAAGAGTGATTCTCCGAGCAAATGAGACATAGGAAAGGATATTAGTATAGTTGGCAGATGTTAAGAATATTCCAACCGGAAGTAAAAAGATTGATTATGTAAACGAAAGAGACTACGAGAACACACATTTTCATGAAATTGGATCTTTGAGATAAGGAGATAAATTACGAAAACACAGAGGTGAAATTGGTTCTCCAAAATGCGCATTTTGGAATTTCAAGACAAACCAGAATTTATCTTTTTTGACAGTCGACCGAAGTCTTATTATTACCAGATCATTGAACATGTCTAGACATTCTAAAATAACTATTGAAAAGAGCAGACTCCAAGAGTCATCAGACATCTATGCCATTTAGCCACTTCTGTTCTCTTGATTTCATAAACAATAATGACACACTTCTAATTCGTATAGTTGGACTCTGAATAACGTGAGACGAAAAACATAAGTAAAGCGAGGGGAGCAGATGGGAACTCTTTGTCCAATTTCAACGCACGCCTTCATCTCGTGATCTCTTCTTCTCGATTAGTCATCAACCCATGTTTAGACATTTTCAGAGAGAGCTCATATGATTATTGTTATGAGAAAGCTATATAACTATTTTCTCTGGGCGCTCTCTGCTAAAGCTTAAAATTCAAAGAGAAGATCTAAAAATAGAAAAAAGTATATAGTCAGAAATGGAGGGAGAAGAAAGGTGAAAAAAGAGGACGGACGACTCGCTGCTGCCGGCCGCAATAAAGTCTTCAAAAACATGTACTTTTGGTCATGCACATTCTATTGAAGGATAGGGCCAACGTGTCTGAGGGTACTCATTGTTGAAAGAAAGACGAATGAAAATAGTACATGCTCAATGGTTATTTAGAGATTGCAAATTTCAAAAGTTCAATTATTGGCGTTCTTCCTTGAATATAATGAGATGATTGAAAAGCAAAAGCTTATGCGAAAAATTATTTGAATACATTTAAATATTCAATGTGAACAGCAAACTGCAATAAGAAAAGTATTCAGGCAGCGTTGAGTAGGTCAACTGAGATTTTTCGAAAATAAACTTGAAGTCTTTTTTCTAATAGAAAATATTTCTCTTATCAGAAAAACAACCCATTTTTGAATATATCGTGTTAAGCAGTTTGGGGTTCGTTTTAAGCTTGACGATAAACAAACCTCGTTGGGGTTCTCCAAAGGCAATATGCATTCGAAGAGAGTCAACGCATCGATATCGACAGAGTGTTGCTGGAATCGCTTGACGAACCACTGTTGCAATTCGTCAGCAGCTAATTGCTCCTTGCTTTTCTTTACTTTTTGAGTTGACTGTGGCGGAGCAGCGACTGGGGCAGCTTTGGACTTTGTTGCAGCAGGGGAAGCTGGTTTCGAGACAACAATCTTCGACTGGGAATTTTTCTTCTGCAAAGCCATCTGTAAAATTTAAAATAATTGACTATTACTGGTTCATGATCAGAAATTACTTTGTTTGCGGCTTCAAGTGATGGTCCATCGAGGAATGGTGAAACGAAGCTTTTGGAGGAAGTGTTGGTTTCTGGAGCAGCCCATGTTTTTGTAGCTCCCCACAAACTACTGCTCTTTTCAGTAGAAGCAACAGATGACGGGACAATGACCGACGGCTCCTTGGCCTTCAGCTTAACATTCTTCTCTTTTTCAGCTTTCAACTTTCGTTCCTCTTCCAGTTGAATCTCAAGCAACGTTTTCTCACTTTTTTGCTGAACTTCTGTATTGGCAGCCCATGGTGCAGGTTTGGTATGCTTCACTTCTTTCGCAATGGAAGTCCATCCTTCGGAGTCATCACTACCACTCGGTGAAACTTGTTTCGGAACTCCAGAAACAACCGGACTAGAGGTTGTACTCACAACGGGGACCTTCTTCGATGTCCATACAGCTTCCAACTCAGCCTGTTCACGTGCAGCAGCCGCTTCTCTAGCGATTCTTTCCTTCTCAGCTATTTTTCTCAATTCTTCAGCTCTTTCGCGCTGCTCAATCTCCAGTTTCTTCTTCTCCGCTTCTTGGTACAATGCTTCCTGACGGCGACGTTCTTTTTCGACCGCCTCCGCAGCAATTCGTCTCTCAGCAGCTAGTTTCGCTTCAACTTCTCTTCTCTGATTCTCATCTAACAGTCTTCGCTGTTCCTCTTCCTCCCTCTTCTTACGCTGTTCCTCTTCAATACGGTTCGCTAGTTCACGAGCTGTTTTTTCGATACTCTCATGCCGAGCCTGTGTTTCTCTTTTCAGTTGTTCTTCTTGCTTGATCAACTCATCACGGTGGCGTTGCAATGCCATCTCTTGCTCCCTGATCTGTTGTTGAGATAACTCTTGTTGAATTGAGAGCTGTCGATACATAGCTTCTTGGAATTTGGCCATTTTCTCTGCTTCTTCTTGCATTCGACGATTGTGCTCTTCAGCAAGTCTTTGGCGTTCCGCAAGAATTGTTTGTTCGAATGTAGACTGCATCATAGACATCATATCGTTCGGCTGGAGATTTGGCCACATATTCATTCCACTATATGGCGCGGTAGGGAACATTGGGTTCGAGTTAGAAGGATAAGCAGGGATGCTCGATACACTTGTCGGAGGAGGTGCCACAACACGAGGTTTTTCAACTTCTTCCGGGTAGTCAAAAGGCGTAGCAAGCCCGTGTAACTTTTTGAGATCTCCTATAATAAAATATTAATGATTTAAAAGTGAGATGCAAAAACACATACCAATTGTTTTGTACTCTCCACTTTCTCCTCTTTGTACCCGCAACGATTCATCTGTGAAATACCCGGCCTTGAACCACATCGTCATCTGGTCTTTATGAAATGGACCCCGACGAGTGTCAGTTGGATCCATGTAGTAGAACTCAACTGGCTCTTCCTTCGGAACCGAAAGTGAGACTGGAGCAGATGCAATGGGAGGCTGGAAAAACACTCCCATTCCTCCACCCATTGGATTATTCGACCATGTTGACGAATTAGGTTGATATGATGGCATGGCAAGATGGGATACCTCTGCAGTTTCCATTTCTTCTCTTGACGGAGCAGACATTTGAGCTGATAATTGTTGCTGGTGGGAAGTGTGAGGTGGAGAGGAATCGTCGGCCGACGTCTTTTTGACAGAAGCCACCATTTGGTTTCGGTCTCTCCAGACAGCGGAGTCGGAACCGGAATTCCAGCTCGAAATTGGTGGTTGAGATGATGGCTGACTAGACTGTTGTTGCTGTTGTTGTTGCTGCTGTTGTGTTCTTTGAATCCACGACTCGGACCGAACCCACGCAGGACGTTCTTGACGATCAGAAGAAGATGGAGCGGTATTCGTTGAAGTTCGCGGAGTTGCGCCCACTTTTGACCAACCTTCTTCCTCTTCATCATCACTTTCACTCCGAGTTGCAGCCACGTTCACAGCTTTTGGACGATCTGCAATAAACACGAATCATATTTCCAGGTTATTTTGATATGACTTGCCAGTTGGATCATTTGGGTTATAAAGAGCATCGGCCCTTGTATTGAACGACGCGCCAGTCGTACTGCCACCACGACCGACGCTTACAGCGCCTCCACCTCGACGAAGAGCGGTAAACTTTGGTTGATAAGCTCCGGTAGTATCTTCCGTCGAAACAGGCGAAGAACCACCGTTTGCTAGTCCACCGTAGCCATTCTCAGTTCCAACTCGTCCGGCACCACGACCCGCAAAGAAAGTTCCTGCTGCACGTCCAACACTACCACCACTACGAGCAGTTGCAGCCACTGGACGATCCAATGGAGACTTGCCTATAATTACTGTATTTTTAAAACACAAAACATTATTGTCGTACTCCATGATGACTTCGGAGTCCAGCGGTTAGTTGCAGGTTGTCCGTTTTGTACCGATGCAAGTCCCCCTCCGTAACCACTCCCGTAAGCGGCGCCAGCCGCAATTGAAGCTCGATCAGCGTGAGATAATAAGGACATCGCCTTGGAGGAGTTGATGTTGTGTTGTAGTTTCTGAAAATAATAATACATTTTCGAGTTATTAATTCAAACATTTTTCAATCAAACTAGTAGTAACATTCCCAGTGAAACCCAGAATAGTAGGGGAAAACCGAAAAAGAGTATCGATCAACAAAGAAACAAGGAAAAGAAGAAGTGAAGTGGCGGGGTGCGAACAGCAAAAGAGCCTCATAAAGTCTCTACTGTGTCCTCCCCCTCCAAGGGCACTACATTTTTTTCAATCGTTTAGGAATTGAAGCTAATAAAATACGAAAGATTACGAGCAATAGGGCACAATTTTGAAAGAATTAGAGAAAAATAATACCACTCGTAAAACTACAGAAACAATCTAAAAGTGATTATTTTCAAGAGTATAGTTTACTGAATAAAGTATAATAAATCACACTGTTTTTATAAGTCAACTAACGAACGTGAAGAGAGAAACTAAGCTTAATACCTAAGTTGTCCTTAATTCATGTATCCTACCTGTTCGAGGTCTGACAGCGGCGTATTCGAGACGAGCGGAAGGTTCTTCTCGTTGAAAAAGAGCTGATCGCGCAACGCTTCAGGCATAATCGATCCAGTTGGAGCCAATTCAAGAAGACGTTCGCGCGTGTACGAGTATTCCGAAACCACAGGAGATGAGAGGACCGCAGCGGCTGTAGCAGCGATTGCCGAGGAAGAGGAGATATCCTAATTGAACACATATTCACTTTTCTTTTTTGGGATAGTGGGTAAAGTTCTAAGGGAAATGGAGAGGGAGGCCAGGGAAGACGACAGTTTATTTTCTTTTGACACTCGAAATAAAGCAGTTCGAAACTAAATCGCGAGTCAAAAAATGTACGAAAGATCGAACGTGTTTCTGACTTTAAATTAATGATATTAAGAATGAACGAAAATCAGATATAGCCGTGAAGCTTTCAATTGCAGGTTTTAAGAGTCAGAAACATGTTCAAAGTACAAGCAGAATGCTACATTCTCGTTTCAAACGCTCCATTAAATTTCAACATCGAGTACCAGTGAAAAAGAAGAATAAATAGAAAGAGTGCTAAACAAATCGGTGAAAGACGTGCTATTGTTTCTGCGGATTCAGTTCATGGGTGATTTTTACTATAAACCGATTTCTCATTGATGACTTACTTCGCCGCCGTCATCGAAACCGCCGCCACCAATTCCAGAGAGACGGTGACCTCCTGAAGAAATGAGCCCACCACGATTAGCAGTAGCATTTGGACGCATCCTGTAAGTACTTCTAGGCGTTACAGAAGCAAATGATTGATTTTCTCTTCACATTTGATTATCACTTTTTGAACATGTGATTAATTAAATAACTTGTCTTTATTTTGCTGTAATTTGTGTATATAAAATCAAAACTCACCAGCTTGGATTAAAGTTTTGTTGGGCAGTTGGCTCGGCGGACGAAACTGACGACATATTGAGTAAGTTCTGAAACTTTTTGAGTTTTTAAACTTGTGATTATTTATATAACAAAGATTGATGTTCAAAGAAAGCCCTTTCGAGAAAATTCTATCAAGTTTAGGTCAGAAATGTTTAGGATTCGACTGGTGTAACTATTCGGCGGACGAGTTTTCGGTGCAAAACTAAAAACTCGGCCATCTGCCAGAAAGAGTACTAAATAGAGAAACGCAGAGAGCAATGTGACGTGGCAAAAAATTAAACGATGTTATCAGTTGAATAAACCACATAAGATTGATATCAACTGTGATTCATAAATGCCTTAATTTTTTGAAAAGAAAAACGCGTGAATGAAACGTTTCAAAAGTGATTTTGGTGGTCATACTCAACTGCCGGGCGGTGGTGCCGGACAGACCATGGTCTCACTTTTGTCTGCGTCTCCTAACATCTCGAGAACCACACCACAGTGAAAGATAACTACGAAGAGGAGAAGCAGAGAAATTAGAGTTGCGTCGCGTCGCGACCGCTACGCGCCTGATTTTTCAAAGATTCAGCTTATACTACGAGCGTTCTGTTTAGAATTTAAATTAAACTGACTAGAAAATAATATAACAAAACAGTTTAGCGTCTGTACTGCCCGGGCGAGAAAAGTGTTAAATACAGTGGCTGGTGAACTCTTCACTTGTCTTGCGCAGTGCTAAGTTTACACAAATCATGTTGTAATATGTCAGCCGGCAAACTACGGATGCTTATTTACAACAGAAGATTAATAGAAAGCCACAAACGGTTAGTTGGGTAAAAAAACGAATTTGTGAACTGATAACAGTTTGACATTTGATGAAGACTTTTCTTCTTTTTCTTTATCACTTTTCACTTTCTAGCAATTTCCACTGCCCCTGTCTCGAAGAAGAATGACACCACAGAGATGACAAAAAGGTTAATACGAAAAATGGAACATACACTTGAAATGGCGTTCTTCGTGACTTCTTTATCAATCATTACGATCGCAAAAAACGAAATACTGAAGACTGATTCAGAGATACCTGCTTGGAATTCGATTAATTTGTTTTCAAATTGAGAAACTACCGTTTAACATGAAAATAGGGTATATTCAGGCAAAACAGCTGAGAAAATCGTGGCGAAAAAAATCAATTTCACTGTAAAACCCAATCTGAGAAATGTGGGCGGGAAAATCGAGTCGGGTCGTAAAATGCGAAAACGGTTCGAGACCATTATCAAGAAAATTTGTTATGTGCCTAGAAATACACAGTAACCCAAAAATTTAAAACACTTTTTATTGAAACAAATTCGTATTTGGAGCAAAGAATTCGGGTAAAAATAAACATTGAAATGTTCGAAAATTTATATGTATAAATAATTCAATTAAATCGCTGGGTTGGATTGGCAAGAAGTAATGTATTATATTCTTCCTGAAGTCGTAGTGCCTGAAAAGTTAAAAAAAAAACATTATGATGGTGAATAAACAGAATCTCAAACCTCAGCTTTGATACTTTCATATTCAATTTCAGTCTTCCTCAAGTTGAGGTCCAAAGTTTTCGCCGACACTCGTTTCTCGACTGCCTTCAGCTTGTCACGGAGTACTTTATGCTGAAAGATGGTAATGATAATCCATTTTAAAAATTTTTAGTGTAATATATTACCTGCGCATAACCAGGGACTGAATGCAATTCATTCCTAATGTTTGCAACATTGGCTTCTAGCTGACGCATTTCATCTGAAAGTGCTGGAGCTTCGTCTTCCAAAGCTCGTTTTTTCTCTTCCAGTTCCTGGAATAAAACAAAAAAATCTCAATAAATTCTGGCAGCTCCGATTATCTATACCTGTCTCAAATCATCAGAACCAATATTCTTTTCAAGTCCGTCTAATTCCTCCTCAACTCGTTTCGCCTCAGTCTCCATATTATCGATTTCTTCGTTCAACGCCATCTCCATATCTTCGGTTGAAATCAATTCTTCTTGAAGGCGAACATGCACTGAAAAATATCAATTGGTGTCTCATCCAACTTCAGTAACTCACTTTCTTTCAGTTCCTCTACGTTTCCACTCTTCAAGTTGAGTCCTCTTTCATCTAAATCTGTTATCTGGTCGCCCAGGTTCACTTTTTTGAGGTTTGCAGATATTCTTCTCAAATTCAATACGATTGCATTCGAGAATTCTTCAATATCTTGCTGAAGAAGTAACACCTGACTTGGAAATGTTTCAGGATCTTCATCGAGCATTGTACTTTTTGAAAGGAGTTCCAGATACTTTGTATGATGTGCCACTGAAAATGAAACATTCTTTCAATCGTCATAATTTTGAAACTCACTAATCTGTGCTTCTCCCTGTGAATCATACTCATGCAACTCTTCCGAAGCCAAAGATATTTGATCTTTCAGTGTCTTATGTTGCTTCTCAATCACAACTAAATCAGCATTTAACTGTTTCATACTCTCAATTATCTTCTCTTTCCATGCCTCCGGAGTCAATGCATTTTGCATATCTTCCATAATAGTCTCTTCTTGTTTTTTGAGTGTATCCAAATTTTCTTGTAATGCAATCGCTCGTTTTTTCAGTGGGTTACTTCGAATTTCGATTTCATATTTTGAAATTCTGTCATCCAAATCCTCATTTTTCGCTTCCATTTCTAAAACTCTTTCTCTCAAAATCTTTGCTTCAGACTTCAAATCTTCATATTTCTCTTTCATTTGTGGATCCATTGCATGTGTAACTGCTTCATTCAACTTCTTCTGCTCCTCAACCTCTATTTCTAATCTATGAAGTTCTTCTTCTTTTTCGCTTCTCTCATTGAAAACTTCTTCAGTTAAAGATTTCATCTGAAAATCAGAACATGCAGTTTCAAATAACAATAAAATCATACCTCATCAGCCTGCTCTTTCATCTTGCTCGCTTCCAATTCAATATCTGACATATCTCCATTCAAATGAATCTTCTCCATTATCTTATTCAAATCCAACAATTTTCCTTGTAGTTCAGTTATCTCCTGTGCTTGTGCAGAAGCTCTTGATTCGTATGCGTGCAGTTCATTTCGATCTCTCATTCCTTTATCTCTTTTCTCTTTCATTCTTGAAATCTCCACTTTTATTGCATTCTGTTTAGCTCGTAGAACTCCAATATAATAACTTTTATCGAACACTTGACGTGCATCTGAAACAAATAATTGACGGTTCTCAGCACTTTCTCGAAAATCCTACTTCCAGTTCCCATCCGTGACGGTGGAGCTCTCAAACCTTGTTGAGTAACTGGTCTCAACCCGGTAGTTGGAGGTCTAGCCATTCCAGTCATCGGTCGACCGCCCATCTGAAACTTTTCACAATTGGTTCGAACCTAAAGATTACGACGTACTGAAGATGGAGCTCTAGGTGGTCCTCCTGCTCTGGACATCGGCATTGGAACAGGTGGTCCTCCTGATCTAGAAGGAGGCGCTGGCATCATACCACTTCTCGAAGGAGGGACTGGAATAGAGGCTGGTGGTCCTCCATTTCTAATCGACATTCCGGTCATTGGACGACTTTCAGATGGAGCAGCAGGAGGGGGAGCTTGAAAAATAAAATGATTTCATTAAATTTCAAATGTTTAATCAGGATTAAATCTTTTGTATAATGTTTTCGATGGATACATAAGTAACAACAAAAATGTAGTCTGAACAGAAAAAAAGAAGAAAATATAAAGAAATACCTCTCATCGCAGAAGGTGGTCTAGCTCTAGCCGAAGGAGCTCTTCCGGTGGAGGTTCGAGGACGAGAAGATGCAGTTGATGGGCGTTCCATTCTTATTTTTCAGATTACCTCTTTTTTTGAATACAACTGACGAGAATAACATGTATTGTGGTCGATGCGCGCTCTCTCGTTTCTATGGAAACAGCCAAACGCGGAAGGGGAAACATGCTCCACGGATATGTTACTACGGGAACCACTTTTCAGTTGTGAGTTGAAGAAAGAAGACATTGGAATAAGAGAAAACAGTTCATAGTTGAAAGAAACAGGTGAGAATTGCACAATATAGTGATATCATAGGGAAGGTTGGAGATGAGAATAATTACAAATTACAAAGAATTGAAGAGATCTGATCGGCGACGAGTTGTCCATTTGAATCGCCAACTTGGAAGTACCATTTGGAATTGTCTGCTATCGGGGAGAGGTTTCCATGACCTGCTCCAACTGCGACGGATATGAACTTGTATCCTTGAGCATGCAGTTGGTTAATGTAATTAGAAGTCAGTCCAAAGTTGTCATCCGCACTGAAAGTGTTCACTCATTACGAAATGAAGTAAAAGGTATGAACATACTGATAACCAACTACAATAATAACTGCATTCGACCCAGCTGCTGGCTGTTCTCTGTTAATGCGAAGCCATGCAAGTCCACTGAAAAAAATAGAATATGAACTAATCAGCTTGAAGTAGTACAAACTCTGAAACTGTTGGATTCGTACTCAAAACTGCATTGGTGTACAAAGTGTCAATATTGCTTTGAAGATCAGTCAGACTCCTGAAAACTAAAGTGAACAAATTAATTCCCTCAACTGACTTACTTAGAATCACCAAAGTTTTGAATATCTGTACCATACTTATCAGGTTCAGGGTATGGAATATTTATTGCTTGAGTGATACCAGTGAAATCATAATTGGCAGAATTGTACAAATTACTGCTGACAAATGTGACGACATCCTGAAATACCACAATTTGATAATCTCCACAATAAACTGTAGGACCTGGATTTCTGGTTGAACTGTATTCAATTCGAACACCGTCACAATTTTTCCGGTGTACGGAGCCGCACATGATGGGATGGCAGATGTGGAAGAAAGTATATTCTGAGTGCTAGTTGATGCAACTGAGCTACTCTGAACTGGAGATGAAGTCGATCCTGTGTTTCCAGCTGTGGAAGATCCTTGAGTTACAGTTGATCCACCGCTTGTAGTTGATCCCATGGTTGCGACAGTGTTCGAACCAGAAGTTGTAGATCCCGTGTTGGCAGCAGTACTATATCCAGTTGAGGTGGATTCTGAGGAAACTGTGCTAGCAGGAGTAGTAGAGGAACCAGCTGTGGTAGATCCAGTATAAGCGGCAGTACTCAATCCAGTAGTAGTTGATCCAGTGTTCATTGCTGTACTTCCAGTGTTAGTAGCAGTTGAGGATGCGGCTGATGTAGAGCCAGTGTTCACCGCAGTGCTGGATCCTGTTGTAGAAGATCCGATGGGAACTGTGCTTGCTTGAGTTGTTGACGATCCAGAGTTGGTCACAGTTGATGATCCGACGGATGAAATTGAAGTGGACCCTTGAGAGACTGTAGTTGCCACTGAACTGGAGCTTCCCGTTGCTTGGGTGGTAGAAGATCTCTGAGGTACTGTTGAACTACCAGATGCTATTGTACTGGATGATCCAGGTGACTGAGTTGTAGAAGATCCAGATGATGATGTGCTCGAAGATCCTGGAACAATAGATGAACCTTGAGTACCAGTTGATCCAGATGTACTCGTGCTAACAATCGGAGCAACTGTGGTTGTTCCGGTGACTCCTGGTTGAGTTGTTCCTGGAGATCCTGGGCATCTTGTGATCGGAGAAGGTGTGCTTGATCCATCATCAAAACAAACAAAGCTAAGATCCAGGAGAAGATTAGCAATTTGTGTTGCAACATCATTATCATTTCCTTCTCCAATGTGAAGAGCGTACTGATTACCAGAAGCCAATGGTCTGAACACATCGGCAGAAGCAGTTTGCGCAACAGTGATGACAGTATATCCATCATTCTTAAGTTTCGTAGCAGAAGCTGTTGATGCTGTGACGTTACTACCATCGGATCCAACAATTAGAGCAACTTTGGCAACGCTGTCCACTTTGAGAGTACCAATGACATCAAGTGCGTCGGAGATCAAAGGATCGTTTCTTGTAGTTTGAATACCAGAGTAGGCATCAATGAATGAACCAATATCGGATGGATTACTGAACAGAATATTGTAAGCTTATGAAACAGTTCAAAAAACATACTGGATAGATCCATACGGATAGATTGGATATGTACTTGAGTCTGGATATGGAACGATTGTAAGCTTCGATGGCTGATTTCCATTGACGTCATAACTCAAACCGTAAGAATTAGGATTGCTCAACAAAGTATTACTGACGAAATTCGTCACATTCTGAAAGCAAACTCTTTGAATAAGGCAAACTTAACTTTCAGGATACCAACCTGAGATCCACCAGATCCACTCAAATACTCAAACGCAATCGCCAAATCACCATTGTATACCCATCTTCCAGTACATTGACATGGTCCTACTGTAGGTCTCACAGTAGTTTGGCGAGTTGTTGAGGTTATTGTAGTGATTTTAGGAGAAGTAGATGATGTGATGCTTGTCGATGTGCTGGGTGCAGATGTTGAAGGAACTGGTGGTGGGCAATAAATGGCTGGATTCGATGTTGCCATTTTCTGTCCGATTTGGTCAGCAATTATTTGAGTGTTTCCAATAAAACTGAATCCATTTCCTGTAAAAAGTAAATTAGATCTAAGAAATTAACTGGAAACTCAGATGGAACAAACCTGAGGAAAGAGTGGACAGATCCGCAGCATTGTCTCCAACGGCAACAGTATAAATGTCAAAGTTCTCTTGAAGAGTTTTAGCCAGTATTGGTGCACTTGCGCCTATAAGAGTTTTACTATTTCCAACAATGATCAGAGACGATTTAACAGCTGGGGTCGTCATATTCAGCGTAACATACAGCAGAGCGCTGAAAATGTTTTATTGAATTTGAAAATTCAACCGATTTAACTGACTCGGAGATATCACCATTAAGAGGTTGAACAACACTATTGAATGCAATGACCTGGTTTTTGAAGTCATTTAAACTTCTTGCACTTCCATAACCTTGAATATTATAGCTCGAAGTTGATGGATATGGAATTGCAGTGACAAGAGTACGGTTTTGATTTGTCAGGTTATCAACAGCCAATCCGTAGAAGTTAGAATTCAAAAGAATATTTTCAACAAAATTGTTGATTGTGTCTTGTTGGGTTGATACTGGAACCATTTCATAAATAACTCCAACTTGTCCATTGAACACTGTCTGCTGGTTTGGACAGATTTGAGAAGTCGTTGGCGATGGAACAGGACTTGACGTGGTCACAGTTGATGGGACGGTTCCCGATGAGGTTACAGATGGTGATGAAGTCGAGGATCCAGTTGGAACAGAAGGAGTACTACCTCCGGTTGAAGCACTATAAGTTGCTGAACTGTAGCTCTGTGTTGAAGTTTGTTGAGACGGCGAAGTTGATCCTCCCATAGTCGAGCTCTGCTGGGATGGTGATGTAGACCCTCCCATTGTACTACTTTGCTGAGATGGAGAGGCAGTAGATCCACCTTGAGTTGTACTTTGTTGAGAGGGAGACGAAGTGGGCCCTCCTTGTGTCGAACTTTGTTGTGGCTGCTGAGAAGTGGAAGATCTTCCTCCTGGAGTCGTTGCTGTACTATAACTACTGCTTCCCATTGATGTTGCATAAGTGGAAGTACTGTATCCAGGTGTTGTGCTTCCTGCTTCAACAGTTGTGCAAACACATGTTGTTGGAGTAGGACCGTTTGTTGTTGTGTAGCTGACGGTTGAACTGGATCGGAACATTGATGTCGATGAGCCAATTGGGACTGTAGCAGTAGATGATAGAGGGTGAGAAGAGCTGGATGCTGGAGGAATAGTGGGAAGAGTCACTGTCGATGATTGTGCTCCAATTGTGGATGATCCAAAAGAGCTTGATGGTACTGGACTGGCTGAGCTGGATTGAACCGGAACTATAGTTGCAGTTGAAGAAATTGTCACTGTTGATGATTGTGATCCTGGCGTGGTTCCAGTTGAACAGAATGTCGAATCTGGAGAAAGAAATATTAACTAAAAAGAGACAATTCTTCGGAAAAGAACTAATCAAATTATAGTAATAACTCACTCAAAATGTTTCCTATAGCCATTGCGACCGCGCTTTGATCCGCATCTTGATGAATTTGGAAGTTGTAATTTGGATTAGATGATAAGTCCTTAAACGATCCGGACGATTTGAATGCAACTGTGATTATTTCGAAACCAAGATTCTTTAGGCTAGTAGAAGAAGCAATAGCATTTTGAACAGAATCCGCTCTGAAACAAAACAACTATAAGATACTTCAGATTATTGTTAAAAACTTACGAGTGGGCCACAAGAATCACAAATCCTGGTGGTCCAATTCTTGAATTCTTGGGTATAACGTTGAATGCATCAGCTATTGAAGACGGTTCTTTTGCTAAACCTTGGAAAATGTCCATCAGAGAACTGATTTCCTGCGGGGTTGAAGTAAAGCCATAGGCCATAACTCCAGCGAGTGTATCATCATTGGGGTATGGAACCAGAGAAAGCTGAAATCAATTATTCATATGAAAACACACGAGTTTTGGTACAAACCTCAGTCTTTCCGTCCTTTGGCTGACCAAGATCATATGGAGCACCATTGTAGAAGAACAAGTTATTGGTGATGAAGCTTTGAATTTGAAGGTCAATGTCGTCAGTTGAACTTGTGAGTTCAAAAGCAACGGCAACATTTGATTGATAGTAACATACACCGGGAGCGATAGTTGGTGGTGGAGTGGGTTTGGCAGTTGTTGCTGTTGACCCACTTATAGATGTTGATTTAACTGGAACTGTTGATGAGGAGAGTTGTCCGATTGTTGATGTTCCAAGTGAGCTTGATGGTACTGGGCTGGCTGAGCTGGATTGAACAGGAACTGTAGTTGCACTTGAAGAAATTATGGGAGATGGAGATGGCGGGCCAGCAGAGCTAGATGGAGCAACAACAGTTGTTGACGTCACAACAGTAGCGAAGGAAGAAGACTGTGGAGCAGCAGAAGAATACGATTGAAGACAATAAGTGGAATCTGAAAATGAGGTAAGTGTCAAATGTTAAAACAAGTTTTACTCTGAAAACTGATAATGAAAATAACTTCCAACTTACTCAAAATGTTTCCTATAGCCATTGCGACAGCACTTTGATCCGCATCTTGATGAATTTGGAAGTTGTAAGATGGATCAGATGATAAGTCCTTAAACGATCCAGACGATTTGTATGCAACTGTGATTATTTTGAAACCAAGATTCTTTAGGCTAGTAGAAGAAGCAATAGCATTTTGAACAGAATCCGCTCTGAAATAAAAAAACTATGAGATAATTCAATTTCTTGAATGAAACTTACGAGTTAGCCACAAGAATCACAAATCCAGGTGGTCCAATTCTTGAATTCTTGGGTATAACGTTGAATGCATCAGCAATTGAAGACGGTCCTTGTGCTAATTGCTGGAATAGACCCATCAGAGTATTGATATCACTTGCCGTTGAAGCTTCTCCATAGGCCATATATGGAACAAGTGAATCTTCATTGGGATACGGAACCAAAGAAAGCTGGAATTGAACATTTTAATGGTCAATTTTATGAGAAATCCAACAAACCTCTGTCTTTGTATCTTTTTTGTTACCAAGAATGTATGGTGCTCCACTGTAGAAGAACAAGTTATTTGTTATGAAATTTTGAATCTGGAGATCGGTGTCGTTAGCTGTACTAGACGTTTCAAACGCTACGGCAACATTCGATTGATAGTAGCACTGGCCAGGAGCGATAGTTGGCATAGCAGTTGAGGTACCTGGAAAAGATGATGACGTCAGCGGGACAGTAGATGTGGATGGAATAGATGGAGTAGATGTGGAAAGGTTAGGGGATGAAGTTTGGGTATTGGATGCAGTGGATGTGATAGATGGTCCTGAAGATGTGGGGATCTGTTGAGTGGAAGTGGGGGCTGATGATGAGAGACCGGCGGGTGAGCTAGATGATAAGAATTGTGTGGTGGTTTTCATTTGGGTCGAAGTACTTAATATGTTTGTGGTCGTAGGGGCAAGGGTAGGGGTACTAGATTGAGAGTTCTGTGTAGTTTTGGTTATTAGTGGGGAAGTGCTAAGAATCTGAGTGGTAGTGGGAACTTGGGAGGGGATGGGTGTGAAAGTGGCAGGGTTTTGGGTACTGGGAATTGTGGAACTAATTATTCCAACAGTTGTGGGAATTGTCGGTGAAGTTCTAGGGACTCCCTTCGTGGTTGTTGATGTTATTTGGGGTGTACTGGGTGCACCTGTGGTGGGGGATCCTTGTGTTGATGCGCTTGTTACTGGGGGTGTAATGGAAGTGCTAGGGGCTCCTTGAGTGGTGCTCGTTGCTGAATTAGTGACTGTGCTTGCAGAACTTGATGGGGCTGCTGGTGTGTTTGTCGGTATGGTACCTGGAGCTGTTGATGTTGAAGCTCCGTTAGTAGTTATAACGGGGCCGCTAGTTGAGGCACCTGGAGTTGTAACTGTGGTGGCAGCATTAGTTGGAGTAGTTTGAGTTCCAGGGTTGGTTTGAGTAGATGCTGCTGTTTGAGTGGCAGTAGGTGTTGTTGTGGCCTGAGGAGTTGGTCCACTTGTCGCTTTAGATGTTGTAGTAGTGGTCACAACTGTAGTTGGTGTTGTAATGATTGGTACTGTTGTTGGTGTAGTTTGAACCGTTGGCGTGGAACATGTTACTGGAGCTAGAGTTGTGCAAACTGGACAATCCGACGGAGTTGGTGTCGAACAAATCGGACAATCAACAGGTGTTGGAGTAGTATAAGTTGGACAAACTGTTGGTGTACAAGTGGTGTTGCACACTTGTGGGGAGACTGAAATATTTTAAATTTTGAATAATCATACTCATGTTTTTACCATCGACATCCTTATAAGTATCGGGTTGCTGAGTTATCACAGTTTGTACACTTGTAGCGTTTGGCATTGCTGCAAGAGGAACAGCAGCGGAAATAGCTCCATTTCCAATGGCTATCGCGAGACCGTTTCCCCCATCCCTGAAAAAGATTTACAATTGAATAGGTCTTTCCAAACAATTTTAGACTTACGCAAACTGACTGATTTCGATTTTGACGTTGTTTGAGGTAGGTCCAGAGACAGCAAGGACATTGAAAATTGCCGAAACTTGGTTATTATTCAATCCAGTGTTCAGGGAAGCAGTGAGTGTATTCGTCATATTCTGTACAGCCATTTTATATGCATCTGAGTTTGGATTACGCAGATCTTCACTCCATGGCCAGTCATTGACAGTAGTCCTGATTGCGAAGAGATTGGTATTGCATTGTTGAGTAGTTAATACTGGACACGCAGTAGGTGGCACTGGAGTTGTGCATGTGGTTTGAGCTGAAAACTTAGTTTTTAGCAGAAATTTAAACAAAGTGTTCTGTCAAAGTTATTCAAAACAGAACAGAAATCCTCACATGTTCCAAAAACAATAGCCAAGACAATTCCGACGATTCCTATAACTAATCCAACGATTCCAACGGCAAACGAGACGATATGGACCCTGCCAAGGTCTCGGAACATAGTGTTTTGCTCCTAGAACCTGGAAACAAAATTTCAGAGTTTTCAATAAAAAGTAATGAATCATGTGGAAAGTTTCTGCGGCTATTTGATACTTTACGGAATGAAAGGTGTGGTTTTCTTCTGAAGCTCTTATCAGTATTCAAATACCAACGGGCAAATGTCATTTTTCTGTGTCATTGTATTCTCTTTTAACTTTTAATCGCAAATGGAGGTGCAAATAATCTTGGGATTACTTTTTTAAAGGAATAAAAAACTTAATGGAGACACGTCATCATGATAAAATGTCCGAGAAGGTCAGAACCCACATTGAAAGGGAACATCCATATTATGAAACGGTTTTTTTTCAGTTTTGATGATGTAATTGAAACGCTATACAAGAAAAAAAAGAAGTAGAAAATATGCGGCAAGAGGAGTAATAAGAGTTTATCAGTGCCAACGGACATTTTCTGTTCAAATCATTTATCAGTTTACAATCATTTTAAATGTTTGAAGAGTCGGTGGGCACTTATGCAGAACAAAAGAAAGAGAAAGAGAAGTTGAATGGAAATTTGTACTGATTATAAACTAAGAGCTAATAAAAAGTATAGTGATGGTGGTTTCCTCTCGGCAGTTTGTCACAGTCGTAAATTTTCTGTTTTTGATTTGCAGATTCTGATCAAATCATATGATGAGTTACAGTAGAACTAATGTAATTCATGACATTAGGATTGAATCATGAGCCCGATGCTTCCCTCATTTAAACAGTTCAGGTTCTTTTCAGCTCGAGGAGGATCCAAACAACCAGAATCTTCTGAAAATCCTCTCTGAAAACGAATTCCGCACTTTTCTGGAGGAAACAAAAGCTTCCTCTATATTTTACGACTTCCAGTCGTTCAATGATTGACTTCTGGCTATTTTTGTCTGTTTGAATGCTTGGAATTCGACCTTGTTATCTCAATTTTATTCCGATTCCTCATCACCACCAAAACCACATTTTATTACACAATTCCGTCGACCAAACCACAGCTCCACCCAACGAAAAAAGAAGAAGACCAAAAATGATCTGAAAATGGAGGAATTCTTGATCAAAAATCAAAAAGTTTCATTCACAAAAAACAATCTATTCTTGATACAAACTTGAAGCATCATGTCGAAATACAGGGTGCGGCATAAATAGTGATATAAATGTTTGGGTCAGCGCTGGATCAAGCACAGAACTCCAGGCGCATCCAAATATATGCTTTGTTATCAGTTTTTATCTATTTTTTAAGTTCTCAAAGTAACAAATTGAAATTTTTATTTTTACGGTGGTGGCAACACTTTTTCTCCAGCCAGCTCTAGCATTGACTGTATCAGTGTGTCTGGAAAGCTTTTTTCTGAGTTTCGAGAAGGTGAGAGGGCCGCAAATGCAGGTCTTCAGAAAAACAAAATGTAGGGAGTGTATTGCCATATTCTAGACCTTCTTGGAAAATATATTTACAGTATTTAATTCGGCTTCGTCCTGGAGATATTCCGGAAAATAGAGGATCAGGTCTAATTTGGACCGGAGCGTGAAAAAAGTAGTCTACTGTTTTGAAATTTCAACAAAAATAGTTCAATGAGATATGAAACTAAAGCTGAATATTTTTTCATTTTGTTCTCAAAAAATTACTGTCCTAGTTTAAGAACTCAAGATTTTATGAACGTTGATAGCTCATGAGCTCCTCCTTGGCACGCACAAAATTACTCATATGATCCCGGTGTTTACTCATGAAAGTAACTGACTATAAAAATGGACCAGAACATTAAAAACAAAACGAATGTAGCAAAACACTTATGGACATTTTGTTAGAATAGAAAATTTATCGATGAGACACGAGATCCACCTTCTGTCCCGGTTTCAGTCGGAACCTACTCGTTTAGCTACACTTTTCACATTTTGGTCCATACCGGAATCACAATTAATCCGAAACCCTATTTCAAAGTTGGAATTTATTGCTAGGCCTGTTTTCTTGTTGAAAATCTATTCTGGACATTCTAGAAAGTCGAAGCGCCGGTCCAGCGCTCCAAGACTAGCTAACAGTCATTCAGAGACAATTTTCCGGAGTTCACCTGGCCTTCGAAATGGGTGCCTATCTCGCCAAAACAAGATTTTATCAAATTTTCAAAGTAGGAATATCAGACCCAGAGAGTTTCTTAGCAAAAAAAGTTTAGTTTGAATTCTCTGAACTGTTTTATGTATAATCCCTGGGACGCTGAAGTCGTCAACTACCTCCGTGCCTAGGTTGTAGCTACCCAGAGAGATTGAGAGCCGTAGTTCAGTAGGAAGAAGGGCGGATCAAAAATCATCATTAAATATCTTTTCTGTAGTGAATGAATAAGTTTTTGCCAAAAAGAAAAGATGTTTTAATGTTTTTGAAAAAAGTTATAACGTTTTTTGCGTATATCACTATTTATGCCGCACCCTGTACAACACAATAGTTTCAAAATGACAGCACATGGTGAAATGGCAAATGACAACTTAGAAAAAGAACAATGGAATTTACGATAGGGTTTTCTAGATGATATATTACTTATTTTATCAGCAAAATAGCAGGAAGTTGCTCTATTGAAACAACAGTCGTAAAAAATTTGTATAGAAATAATTATTGTATAAGAAATTCTTTTGATTGGGAAAATTATGTTTAAATTCATTTTAATATTATGAATCGATTTTGTGACACTGCTTTCAGATGTGAACATCAAAGTAATAAACCTAAATGAACACATTTAGGACATATGAAAAATCGAAGGAATTAGTAGAACTTTGTTCTCAAAAATACGTCTGTAAATGTAAATGAAGTCTAGTCAATCCTGTTTTTCCTCTCCTTACCACGATCAAATGAACTTTTTGAATTTGTAAAATTGAACTGTTAGTTCCCAAAAGTCCATGTTTGCACCAATCATCAACTATCCAAAAGAATACGTGAGACCACAATGAAGTGTATCGACGTCATACATTTCCGACAACTACAGATTATGTAAATCAGTGTCAAAGAGTCAAAAGATCTGAAAAAAGTGGAATTTTGATTCAGTTTTTCTCATTCTTTCTCCATTCGTTTTTTGAATTTGGAACATGACGAAGTCTGAAGATAAGCGATGGACATTTGGCAATCGGACTCGATTCGTTGTTCTTTTTTTAGGGTAATTCTAATTTCGCCTATTTTGAGAATTGGGTATTTTATTTCAGGATCTGCTCAATTATTTGTAATCATGGTGCCTACACGACAATTAGTTTCACAGTAATCTGTATGCACGATGTCATTGAAGAACATGTTGCATTGGATCAGACACGTTCGTGTTTTCGGAAAACTAAATATTTAGAAAAGAACCAAATAATATTTCAGATTGGCTCCAAAACTCTGCCGACGTGTCATTTGTATTTTCTGCAGGAGCAATCGGGGCAATAATTGGCCTCATTCCATCTGTTCCACTTACTTCTAAATACGGAATACGGTAAATTGATTTTGGAAGCTGACTGTTTTTTATTCTGTATCATTTTCAGAAACGTTTTGGCATTCTATAGTTTTTCTTCTTCGATTGCGACGTTGCTAGTTCCATTAGCAGTGTCTATAGGGTATTACCCGGTTTTAGCAGCGAGATTGATTCAGGTTTTCATAGCAAAATTAATTCAAAAACATTAAATAGTTCCAGGGATTCGGTGCATCTATTCTTTTCTCTTCTATTGGAAGTATTTCCGAAGGATGGTCTCCAATTTCGGAAATCAGTACCTACATCGCATTCTTGTCTGCTGGCTTTCAGGTTTTTAAAAAACGATTTTCTAATTCTAAACTCTCATCGGAAATATTCAGCTGAGCAACATCATCACAATGCCATTATCTGGAATTCTTTGTGAATCTTCATTGGGATGGAGATCGATTTATTACATATTCGGAGGAATTTCTTGTATTGTGACAGCTGCATTCTATGCATTTTTCAGAGATACTGCTCAAGTTCACAGGTAAATCATGACTTAGGAAAGACAGGAACTCATTTGAGATCTTTTAGAAACGTGAGCACGAAAGAAATGCAAAAAATTGGTGCTGGAAAATCTGAAACATCTGGAAGACGGGCGGTTCCATACGTGGCAGTCTGTAAAAATAAAGTCGTATTGGCCATTTGGGCATCGGTGGGTTAGCATAGATTGAAAATTTCCGACTAAGATCAAAATTCCAGGCACTCGGAGGCAACATGTCTCTGATGACTCTGATGATTTATGGTCCAACATATTTGAATAAAGTATTGGGTCTTGATGTGAAAGATACTGGTTTTGCCAATGCAATTCCTTATATTCTGGCGACAGCTGTCAAATTCACTGCTGGTCCATTGTCTGATAAACTGACAAGTGTTCGTGACACCTACAAAATGATATTTTTCGCAGCGGTTGCTCAAGGAGGAATGGCTTGTGGATTCTTTGTTATGGCGTTGGTAAGATTGGTTGCCAGACGGAGAAATGAGAATTCTGAAAACATTTCAGACTCGTGTAAAATTGATTGCACAAATCGCCTATACTGCAGCCATTGTTCTAGCCGGAGTTAATATGATTGGAGTTGTAAAATGTGCTCAGATGGTAAGTTTCATTTCCGTTTTATGCTAATAACCAAATACGTATCAAAATGTTTTTTTCCTATTTCACGTGCATACCTACCCTTTTTTGGTTGCACTATTAGTTATAGTTGGATTATAGTCAAAAAAGATCAAACCATATTTTCGAAGTCTATTTTCATGTAAATCGAGTGTAATCAGCAGTTCAAACTAAAACTGAATCCACGTTGAGTTATGAAGGGAACTCCCTGTTTTTTTGAAACAAGGGCGTTGGCAGTTCCGATAATGTCAATTAATTACTCTTTGGTCTTCTCATAGTTGAGTTGTTGCAACTGATCACTGATAAAAAAAGAACTACCTTATTGACAGCCTTTACTTTCCAAAAGTCCAGGGACGAAAAGCAAATAAATAAAAATAAAATTACAGGTATCTCGGCAGTACATCCACTTTGTAATGGCTGTAAACTCTCTGATTTCCTGGATTGCGATATTCATTCTCCCTATGATAATAGGATATTTATGTCCAAATCATACACCTGAAGAATGGTCTGTATTCTACATTGCTGGTGGTATATGGGTTATTGTTATGAATATTCCATTCCCATTCTTGGCAACAACCGAAGCAGCAGACTTCACGAAACCAGGATTCGGAGAGAAGAAAATCAGAGATGTTGAGAAGATTTGAATTTTATAGACTTTACTACCTCTTGAAATTGTGCCATACTTTTTTAAAATTAATAAAACGATTGTTCTCTATTCTTGTTTTTCTTAGTTGGACTTTCAGAAACGGTAAATTTCAAAAACAGTAGATATCTGAATTGATAACAGTTTTTCGTCACACTTACTTCCAAGTTAGTTCCAATGTTCTCATCTTGTTTATGATAGAATGTCGGAAAAACCACGGGCTCTATCAAACAAATCAAGCTGCTTTGCATAGAAATTAAACACTTTTGGAAATACAAACAACATTTCAAAACAATAGTTTGGTATACACTTCGAGCAGAATAAATATTACTTGTCTCATTGAAAATCTCAATTCATCGAATTAATTAGAAATTAGAACTGATCGAAATGGAGTTCTACTCTTGGTCTGTTCGATACCATAAATAGTTATTTTGTAAGACAGTTAGTTTTACCATGACGCTCTTTTGAAGGGCGTTTTCAACTGAAAAAGGCAAGAGATGATATCTTTTTGGCCGGTACTGTAGATATCGGGAAAAGAAGCACATCACTATAACATGACTGGTTGAAGTTATCGAATCTAAAACAATCTTAGTTTCTCAGTGAAATGCGCAGATGGAACGTGCTGTCAACTCTGACTCATATCTTTATCGTCAGATGGAAGCTTTTTTATTTTTTCTTTTTTCTTTCGACTTTTTTTTTCTCAATCCAAGATTTTTGAGCGCTATATTTATGTGAAGTTTATCTGTATACACAACAAGTTAATAAATTAGCAATTGGCCCGGTGATAGCTTCTCTACATTTCACTTGAATATTTCATCATTTTTCCTCGAAAATCCTTTTCCAGACCACCATTAAACCGATGCAATCACAGTTCACGTTCGTTTGAAAGTGGAAAAAGACGAAGAGAAACCAACGTTTTTGACAGCATTTCGTTGAAATGCCCCCTGTCCGAAAGTATATGCAAATCCCCTCAAGTCATCGTGATGTCAGGTATCATCAAAAACTGTGAAAAGGGCGGTGCAATTTTAGGTCTGAAAATTCATTTCAGTCACTGTATTCGATGTGAAAATGTCGATGGAGAAAATTGAAGAGGACCGAAAAAATATCACCTTTGCCAACAAGACCCGGTATATTGTCTTGTTCATCGGGTAAGCTTTTGTTTGTATTTCCTTGGACTATGTCTATATAATTTCAGCTTATGTTGCATATGTTTTACAAATGGAAACTATAATGTCATCAATTTCTCAGTCATTTGTATGCAAGATGTGATAGAAAGTCAATCAGTTCCAAATCAAACTCGTAAGCTACTCAACTTTTTTCAGCTAGCCCGAATGATGGTGATTCCAGATTGGCTTGAAAATACTGCTGACGTTTCATTTATATTTTCTGCTGGAGCAGTTGGAGCAATCGTTGGTTTGTTCCCATCAGTCCCTCTTACTACAAAATATGGTGTCAGGTTCGTTACTTATCTCTTACAGAACAAATCTGACCATATTATTCTAGAAATATTCTTTCATTCTATGGATTGCTAACAGCATTCTCCACCTTGGCGTTTCCCCTTGCCGTATCCATCGGGTATTATCCAGTTATTATTGTCAGAATGGCTCAGGTATCCAGAACTAAATTGAACTTTCCTCCAATTCATTCTTTTCAGGGATTCGGTGCGTCTATTCTGTTTTCTGCAATCGGTAGCATTTCCGAGGGATGGTCTCCAATTTCTGAGATTAGTACTTATATTGCATTCCTTTCAGCCGGTTTTCAAGTGAGTCGATAACTGAAATAATTCCAGTTTGATGTTGAAGTCTTCAGATTAGTAACATTCTTCTAATGCCCGTTTCTGGAGTTTTGTGTGAATCTCAGTTGGGTTGGAGGTCCATTTTCTATTTGTTTGGGGGTGTCTCCGTGGTTTCTCATCTCATTTTCTTCATGTTCTTCCGTGATTCAGCTAAAGTTCACAGGTAATATTGACATATAAAAAATCACATCAGTAGTTTGAAATTTTGTTTCAGAAACGTGAGCCACAAAGAACTCCGTAAAATATCAACGGGTCGACTCGAGACAACTGGAAGACAGCCAGTTCCATATTTAGCTGTATGCAAAGACAAAGTGATACTCTCCATTTGGGCAGCTGCAATCGGAGGAAATATGTCTCTGATGGCACTCATGACATATGGACCAACGTATCTCAACAAAGTATTGGGTCTCGATGTCAGAGAAACTGGATTCTTGAATGCAATTCCTTATATTCTGGCAACTGCAGTCAAATTTGTATCAGGACCTCTGTCAGACAACATGACATTTATTCCTGAAACATGGAGAATGATCTTCTTCGCAGCTATTTCTCAACTCGGATTGGCTATTGGATTCTTCGTCATGGCTTTAGTGAGTGACCTTCTCCTCTGTATTCATTTTCATTGAACTTTGAATTTTGAATTTTCAGACAGATTCAAGACTCGTTGCACAAATCGCTTACACAACTGCAATTGTCCTCGCAGGGATCAATATAGTGGGCGTCGTCAAGTGCGCTCAGATGGTATTTCTTAAAACCGCCTGACAATTTTCTATTAATTAATTTTCAGGTTGCTCGACAACATGTTCACTTTGTGATGGCTGTTATATCATTGAGTGCATGGGGAGCAATATTCGTTCTTCCTATTATAATTGGATTCGTTTGTCCGAATCATACAGCTTCCGAGTGGGCAGTATTTTATATTGCTGTTGGAATATTCGTTATTGCAATGAACATTCCATTCCCATTCTTTGCTACGATGGAAGCTGCAGATTATACCAAACCAGAATGGGAGCAGAAGAAGAACATAGTCGCTCCGGAGCAGAGAATCTGATTTTATTGCTTATTACTACACTTTTAGTAACGATTTTTGGTTATTGTGACTCATTATTCACAAGTTTTTCACGACGGGATTTACCGTTTTTCAATGGTAAAATTAAATTCACCAATAAACATTTTCTAAACTGACTTGTAGTTTTGTGACTGTTGCACACCGAGAAAATTATAAGATATCAGACTAGAGTGAATTTGATTTGGAAGCATTCCATAATCCGTTTGATCTGAAATATTACTTCCTGTTTGACCCAAATCATAACGCTAGACTACACATACTCGCTGAAAATGTATGTGGATAATCTGAGTCTTCTGATTATTTTCAGATTTCCACAGACTATGTTTTTTGAACACACTCGTATATCAATCTCACGATCAGATATATCTTTCTCTTATTTCCTGTCTAACTGTGTTACATCACTGAGTAATATTCCCCACTGATTTCCTCGTCAACACATTTTATCATTCTCCAACACCAAAGCTCGTTTTCTAATTGATGAGAACATCCACGAAAGGCTCGTGACTTGTAATGAGACGTCTCTAACAAAGCTCATTTCAAAAACAAGAGCTTGCTTCTCTCCCTCTTTTCCAACTAATAATTTCCCTCCGATTCAAAAAATGAATAAGACTGCCGAACAACTGGAAAAGGAAGTATGCGCTTCTGATGGATTATTCAAGGCATTGACTTCTACTTTCATGAAAATTAACTTTGTTTTCATTTGTTCAATCATATTGATCAGCTATTTATTCTCTTACAAAGCATTGCGAATTCTCTGGAATCACAATATATTCTCCAATTGCACCAGACTAATTTTCTTCGTTGGATCTATCAATTCAATTATTCATCAGACGACGATGATGGAGATCCGGGTTAGTTTTCTTTTTCTAAATCATTTCCGTCTCTTGTTGCTTGCACATGATTTTTGAGTTAAAAGGCTCAAATTTGATCAGAAGTTAGAAGTTTCCAGATGAGTCAATTCTATTGATTTTCGATTTCACTTTGACTATGAAAGCTGATAGTAACTTCTGAATGTTCTTGTACATAACACAACAAACACTGAAACAATGAAATATTTTTCAATCTTGACCAAGGTTTTGAACTTCAAAAGTGCAGTTTCTTATCATCCTAACTGCCCAAACTTCGCTCAAACAAAATTTCATAAACTGAATCAATCACTTTCAGATCCGTCAAATATACCGCAGTATTGTAACTGAAATTGATCACTGTGGTATCCTATTCCATTCTCCAGAGTGCGCCGTTGATTTGTATTTCTACTACATCACAAACTTCTTCACAACTTATTCCGTGCTTTCTCTGACACTCGATCGGTACGAACTAGCTAAAAACTACGCTGTCTAATCTCTTCTTCCAGATTGATTGCGTGCAAGTTTTCATCTGTTTATCTGAAATATCAGTATACCATATCCATCATGCTCCTCATAATACAGCTTATTCTCGCAGTCGGAACTCATTTCTTTGGTTTTCTCGGGGTTCCATTGGCTGGATATGTTCCAATGTGTACATATCCACCTCGATTGGCGTCCAATTTCGATACAATCAACATGATTCGAACAGTTGTCATGGTATTTTCAATTACTATCTTGTTGATCATTTTCCGATCAAATGTCAATACCGAGAAAAAGTGAGTTTCAAAATCATAATTTGTTTTTTCGTGTGAGATTCCTGTGTGTGCATAATATCAATGTAATATTTCAGAATTCATCAACACAGCTACAATACGAAAACTCGTTACACTGCATTCGAGAACATGACAACCTCAAAGTCCGTTTGCACATTGATCATTATCCAGTTTCTATGCATTTCAATTTCATCGTTCGGAGTCACTGTGATTAGAAGAGTGGAATCTTTCATGTCGGAAGAAGTATATCATACAATTGTTCCGTTCCTGCCGGTCAGTTTGATTTTAAAGAAGAAAGTACTTAAAAATAACTGTTTCAGGGAGTTACTTATGCAAATTTATGTCTACCAGTTATCGTTTATTACAAAACGAAACAAACAATTCGGCGAAGAAAAGAAGCAATTGATAAGATGACGTCAGCTCCAGGAGACGTTGAATCTCATATGAAGTGGCTCAATGAGACATGGACTAAATAACTTCCTTGGAAGTTTTTTAAATTGCTTTTCAATAACTTTTACATCTTTGGATAATATGCCTCACGGTTTCAAAAATAATAACAAGTCTTGGATACAATAAATTTGAACACTGGAAATGAAGAAGACATCCGAAATACACTTTTCATTCTCTCCTAAAAACTATTCACACTTTCTCAACCACCGGCCTGTTATTCTCCAACTAATACAACAGAAATTTCAGTCTCTTTCAACATCCACTCTTTTTTTAGTGCATTTCTCTATTCTATAGCGAGACATCTTCACCTCGATATCTTTTTTCCTATAAATCCTCCCCATTTTTTCTTATTTCTTCAAAAAATACCATCCATTTTCGAGAATCGGAGAGAAAATGAATAGAATTGAATGCTCGGATTACCCTCTCTTCTCCTTCCATCTTTGTCCGTCATTTTCGTTTTCTTATCACTTTATATCTTTCACATTCTTCTGCCGTCTATCTGTTATTCAGAATTCTTAGAAATAGGATATAAAACCAAAAGAGTCTGGTGTCTTCTGAATTCAAATATTCTGGATTTTGTGGTTTTCTGTTTTTAGACAACGCCGCTTCTGGAGATTTTTATAGAGGTCTCCTTATATTAGTTTTCCGATGACGTTAGACATCAGGAGGTGCGAAATATAGATTTTAGGAGTAATTCTTGTGACATTTCATCTTAACAAGATACTCTTGTACTGTGAGTCAATAGGCAAGTTTCCGATCGTTCATTGAAACTCTGGGCTATTTTAAAACTGTTAAATACCAAAAAAACCCAAATTCGGCCTTAAAGTCTGAAATAACGGACAAATGACTGTTATAAAATTTTTATGTCTAATGAAACCCAATATTGAAAAACCATGTTGTTATTTTTTATCACTCTAAACCTTGATTGTTCTAACTGAATCCGATTAAATCTCCAATTTGAAACTAGAGAATACCTCAGAACCTCTGTGAACTCATCACCACAAAGGTGCATCAAGTCAATACCCACCTTCTTATTCCCTACTTCTTCTCATCTCATCCGGATTACGACTTCTAATATCTCTCCACTTCATCTTTACTCTTCACCTTCTTCCTTCCATTTCATAATATCCTTCTTCTGGTCTCCAAGAGCTCTTTCTCTTAGTCATACCTGCCATTCGTATTGTATTCTACCTCGATTTGTTTTTGATAAGCTCTTCGAATGTAGTGTTAGAGAGCCTTCTACACGACAATTCTTCTTCTTCTGCTGTACTATTGCTCCGCCCACATCCACGGACTCATATCCAGTCATTCTTTTCATTCATTCTTAATAAGAGAAAGGGTTTCAGGTAAACCATGATTTACCTTCTACTCACTCTTTTTGCTATTGGAATTTCATCTCCCGTGTTCTGTACTATTGTACAACCGGACCAAATTGCGAAGACTGTTTTTCTAAATGACACTACATTCCGTAAGTTTCTAAAAAATCACTCAAATCAGACAGTGTTTCCTTCAGTTGCTTACAACTCATCAGCTATCAAATGCCGGATTGACTGTGCTGATGCTGAAACAATGCTTCAAAAGGATTTTCGATCCTTCCAAAAAGTTTGGATGTTCAACAACACGGAAATGTTCTCAGCCGACGACAAAACTTTTATCGATAGTAACCGTAGTCTTGAGTAATACTTTACGAACAAACGGAACCAATTCTTTAATTTGAAATTTAGATTCCAAGTGCTCAATATGGAAGATACAGGATCCTATCAATGTTGCATCCGTTCTACAGATCTCGCCTATCAATCATTCGTTTGTTACAGTACTCTCTTGATTGTCGTGGACGAAATGCCAGAAGATGGAATGAATGCAACTGCTCCAACGACTACTGGTTTGCTCGATCCGCTTCAAAAGCTTTGAAGTAGATCTCAGTGTTTTCAGAAGCTCCGCCTCCCCCATCATGGAATGTGGTTATTGAAGACGGAGATACATTGAATGCACAACCAAAAAACAATTACTTTTTGAAGATCTTCGAGGATAACGTGACATCAATCCATTGTTTAGTCAATGAAGTAGAGATTAAAATCAAAACGGTTAGTTTATAGATAAAGCGAAAAACAAGTTTTGTATTGCAAGACGGTCATTGGGTTCAGACTGAATTAGTAGTCAGAACAATCAAGACAGACATCTATTGTAGTTTCCATTGTTTGTCTTCTTAAATCCAAAGAATATCAAAACATTTCAGAGCAACAATTTTTCACCTCCACTATACAATGATGTCCTCATTCAATCCTTCAATTTGACTGATCATAGTGGTGTTTATGTCTGCAATGGAACCCTTCAAATCGGAAATGAAACCACAATTGAAAGTGTCTCATTCACTGTATCTCAATCATGGAATGACAACAAGAACGCGGATTTGTTGGATGCAAAATTGGTCGCCGAGGCTCTTAAATCTGCATTCACCGTCTTCTCCTTCTTTTTTATTTCTCTTTTCATTCTTTTCTCCGTTTTCGGAGCTTGATTCACCTTTCTATGCAAATCTCTATCCCTTTTTTCTTATTTTTCAAAAGTTTTTCCTTGATCCCATATGTTCTTGAAATGTGCATTCCGCCAAAAGCATCTAACTTTTCAATTTCTTTTGAAGATTTTTTTCATCATTTCGGTTCAAATCCTCTTTCTCATTTCAAAACAAAAAAAGTTCAATCCAATCCTCTTCTCTTTTATTTTCTAATCCCAGCAGTTTTGCTTCCCTCAAAACCAGTTTCACTAATAAAAAATCTTGGAACGACTTTCGTTTCGACTCGAAACGAAATGAAATGTGCAGTTCAGTTTCCCTCGTTTCCACAAAAAGTACACGGCAGAAAAAGTAAAACGAAGAAATAGTATGGGGGATAATGGAGACGCAGACACCCGGGAACCCGACATATGCTCCGCTGCAGAGCATTCCCAAAACCCCCACGAACTTTAC
This sequence comes from Caenorhabditis latens, assembly GCA_002259235.3. Taxonomy (NCBI): domain Eukaryota; kingdom Metazoa; phylum Nematoda; class Chromadorea; order Rhabditida; family Rhabditidae; genus Caenorhabditis; species Caenorhabditis latens. The sequence continues at coordinate 11,768,513 of CM056093.1, read as the reverse complement.
TCGTTTTTTCGTTTTTTCTCATAAAGTGGTGGTCGATCGTTCGGTTATTTTAGGTAGCAGATGGAAGTGTAAACCGGTTATTGTTTCATAAATTTCAAATATCTTTCGCAGTTTTGATTGAGTGCGATCAAATTCGATTTTAGTGATTTACATTTGGTTTTTAGTAGACTATGGGCTTTGGCCGGTTTCAGTGTTCAGGTATTCAGAAGTTCCTTCCTCGTCTATTCAATTTTCGAATTCATTTAGGATACGTTCCGCATAGTACCACCGGATACAGCAGTTTTGAAAGAAATTCGGTCATCCATCATCTTCTTTTTTGAAGTGTCGGTTTCCATCGGAAAAAGACATAGAAAGTCCAAAGAAAACTTGATACCTGATCCTGAGAAAACTGCAAAGTGTTTCGAACGGATGGTCGGAGCTCAACTTTTTCTGATCTTACTTTTTTTGTTCGAGCAAGAAAATGAATCTTATCGCACGTAAGTTCAGCTATCTGTCTCAGTAAAATAGATGGTTTTTTGATTTCTTTCTTGAGATTTTTTGTCTTTTAAAATTATGTAAGATGCTTCTAAGCCCCAAGGTTAGATTATCAAAGTTTTATAAATAGAAAACATCATCAGCTCATCGTCATAGTCTACCCAGCTGCATTGTTTCAACAATTGATTTAGAAAAATGTAGTCTATTTATTACCATGTTGAGCTGAACAGTTTCAACAATTTCCACGCGTACCTATAAAGCTATCCAGGATAATCTGAAGTACATGATCCTAATCCAAATTTACACCTGAAAATTGAATTGAATCGCTTGGTTAGAGCAGAGAATAATCGTTCAGAAAAATGAAATTAATCAAACGATTTGATTAAATGAAGCCATATTAAAGATAAAATCTTATTTGTGTTATAGTTTTCATCGTTCAGCTTCCGTTCTGAAAATGAGAATCCCAGTTTCAGACAAGGAAAGGGCCAGAATATTCATTGAAAACGGAAAATCATTCCGTTTTCATCTGTCTGGCATCGCTCTCTCCAATGCTTCATCTATTGAAAATCGTACATATCCCACCTGAACTTTTTGAATCCAATCCTGTCAACAAGTCTCTTTCGGATCGCGACCAAGACCAGCATTATATTTCATCCCAAACTCTGTCTTCTCCTTTTCCCTCTCTTCCCCTTCTTCCCTTACCCGCCTTCTTTTCATTCTTCATTCCTTCCCGTGGTCATGTTCACGCCATTGCACTCTCAACAACACCCAGAGCAAGGCCTTCGACATCCGGAGCCCCGTTTCCACTGCTTTCTTCTCCTACTTCATCTACTTTCCATCTGTCTAATAAACATAGATATGCATATGTGAAATGAATCTCCTTCTTCTCCTTTTTCTATATTCGCCATGGCGTCCGTTGCCACGCCTGTCCCCCTTCTCTCGACATTCTCTCTCTTCTTTTCACCTTTCCTCTTTCATTTTCTTTTCTTTTTTTGCCAAGCAGCCGAGACATCTGACAGCTTTTGCTCTTTCTTCTCCCTTTCATCCACCTGTTGCCATCCTTCTCCGTCCCGTTGTCATTGGTGACCGAAAGTTGTCATTTCTTTCTTTTTCCCGTTCAAATCAAAACGACTTGCAAAATCTGGGATATGTCATTTGAAATTCAATGCACTTTGTTCTTACCTTGGTCACTTGCAAACCTCATGAATTTTCGAAAAGCCATTCACGTTTTTCGCACGATTCAGGAAATCTATCATTTTCCAACTTGAACAAGACGAATTAGCTGCAATTTGTGAAACGCCTCAGCACTGGAACAATGCATCATTCAGAACAAATCGTGTATCCTGAAGAGTGACCGAAGAGTACTGTACCAAAGTTTTCTGATTCGCTTTTTCGTTAAAGTCCCATAAATAGCTAACTACAGAGGACTATGTATTCCCTTTTGAATCTCTATTTTTGGATGGGAGTGTGTTTCATAGAATCCAAATCATTTTCTTCGCTTCATTGCTTCTGTGCATTCAACCTTCAAAACACATTTGGCTCGTCCCATCCTAACTGCTCCATCATTTACCTCAGTCATCTGCTTACATTCCTACTCTTTTTTCTTCTTCATCTTCTTTTTTCTTCTTCTTTTTCAACATCATCAACACAAAAACGTTTAGTTAGTCGACGTTTCCTCCTCTTCGTTTTTCAACTTGTTGTTCTTGTCTCATCTGATTCTTTCCTCTTCTTTTTTCTTTTCCCCTTCTTTTAATTGCTGGGGCACCATCTACTTCGTCCCGCCCGTTTATGGAGTTTCTCGTCAGTTAGATTGATTCAAAAACGGATGTGTTTTACCTCTTTTCCGTGCCCTCTTTCCGATTTATTTTCACATTTTAACTGCCATCGGGCATCCAGAAGAGAGCTTAGCGACCATTAAACTGGGACAGCTTTCGAAGAACCTTTTTGTCTTCTTCCAACTTTTCCCTCGTCCAACATTCCACCATTTTTTTTCAATATATCTCTCTGTGTCCCTCTCTTCTTTTTCACTCTCCTCCCACTTTTTCTCATATTTTCCACTTCAAACAAATAGAGCAAAGATGCATTCAAGATGACAGCATTCGGAAGACAAAAATGAATTTCAAAACTTTTTTTCCCATTTTTTTAAATTGTTTCTTCTAAAAAAGTGAGTCATCTAATCCATGAAACTTTCGACATTCGTTCTATTTCTTTTTACTGTTTGTCTTCTTCTTCTTCTTATGAAATGTCTACTGTAGAAAAAAGAAAACTGTTGACTTTAGAAAGAGGGTTTTGCCGACATTTACCATCTAGAGCGTACAACTTTTCTGGGCATTTTTCTCCATTTCTGAATCTTAAACATGCCGAAAAAAGTTTAATCCGCCAGTCTAATAGTAAGATCACTCAGCTTCAAATCTTCTCAGTTTTCGTAAAGTCCTATAAATCTTGTCCCAACTTCTTGCTCCTCGTTGCCTCGCCAATTTCCGGTGCAAAATACTATAATTATTGTCCGGAAGTGTCTCTCGTCCTTGCCTCTCGCCGCCACCTCTTCCTCCAATCATCCCTCAATTTTTCCTCTATTTCTGATGATGATGATGATGTGTTCGTCTCTCAACCGTGTCGTCGCTCGAATCATTTCATCACGCTTCCCTTCATTTTCTATTTTTTCAGGGTAAGTTCATGTCCAGAAATGCGGCAGGAGGTGTTAGCCGTATTATCTTTGTGTCTGCTGACCGTCTATGGGAGCACTCGTGTGTTTCAAGGTGAGTATCGTAATCGATCAGAGAGGTTACATATCACATTAAACTTAAAATTCCTAGTTTCAAATACGACGTGCAATTGGTTTCGTATTTGTTGAATTTTCCTCTTTCAATTCGTTCTCGTTCCCACATTTTCTCAGTCTTCTTCTAATCTTTTTTCTTCTAAACTTGTGATTCAATTAGTTTATTTATCTGCGTCTCTTCAATAATCACACTATTTTGTCTTGTCTCGTTGGCTGATTGAGTACGGTAACGAAGCAGAACGAATGTATTTTCCCATCTCCTCCCACTCTCTTTTCTTTCCAAATTATAGTTGTGACACTTGGCGCCCGCACAGCAAAATTGATGAGTGTCGAGGGGGTTTCCAGAAGATTTACTTGCTTCCTTACTTGCTACTTTTGAATACTATTTACGCAACCCAAAAAGGGGATTATCGGGTACAAAACGGGCCGAATTGTTGCGAGAAAAAGAGGGGAAAAATGTATTTCCTCTCGTTTCTTCAGAGGGAGCAACACAAAAGAAATTACTTTCAAAGGATAATTTCTTCTAGTGTCGACAAGTGCAAAAAACGAAGTAAAGAATGATGGCTTCTGAGCAAAAGAGCACAATGCGCGGGAGGTCTTCTTCCTTCTTTTTCCTTTCTTCTTCATTTCACAGTCAGACAGAGAAAAAGAGAGAGGACGTTGATGTGGACAACACTCGAGAGTCTAATTAATTTCCGTTAGGGGGGTTACATGCCAAACAAATTATTGGCCATGTCATCTGGATACTAGGAGACAATAGGAAACCGAAACTACCAATATCTTTTGAATTAGAGGGAAATGAGATTATGACTCCACCCGGAGAAGAGTCGGTTTTAGTTGGATCGTGATAGTTTTCACCTGAAACATTTGAGCGTTAGGAACAATTTATCAGTAGAAACGTTATTTTTTTTTTGCACCGATCTTTGTGAGACCACCGTGATCTGAACTGCCTCCGAAATTCATTCCATGCAAAAAATGACGAATATTTTCCCGCCGCTTTTAATTCCGCAGGTTTTTTGTGCAAAACTCAATCTGATGAAAGATAAATTCTCAAACATTTCAGCTTTTCGAGTCACCCCATCAGAGGGCTCTCAGGTGGTTCGATTGAACGTCCTACTGTAGATGATCTTTGAGTCTAAAAACATCTGGAGGGAAAGGTTCTTTTCCGATTCTCCTTGAAGTTTGTGATGTAATACCACATTCCAAAGTTCAAAGTATCTCCAGAAAAATAAGCGAACGAAAATCTCATTCCATCTAATGGACTCTTCTTATTCTAACCTCAACTCTCCACCCCCACCACCACAACGACCTACATCAATACACGTTTATGACGTGGAACCACCAGTAAAAGATCAACGAATTTAACAGCATCTCATAAACTTTTTATCGGTTCTCACGGAGAGAGAAGAACAACTGACACAACACTCTTAGTCACCTCAACCTCACAATTGTTTTTTCTTCCAGGGTCGTGCGCAGCGGAACATGTGCTCTGTGAGCAACTGTGTGAAGCACTCTCACCAGAAACATATGAATGTTCTTGCTGGGAGGGACATGTGTTGCAGGACGACGGATTATCGTGCAAAGCGAATACGGATGTTCAGTACTCGGTAGAGAAAAGAGAACTGGCGAAGAAGAGAACTCGAAAGTTGGAAACCAGCACATATCCATACAGAAGAGCATCGGAAACCAAGAGACGGAATTACAACAGTAACAGACCATTGTCATTCAGTGGATCCAACTACGCAGAGTTTCCAATCAAGGATGACACCTATTTGGAAACAAACATAACCATACAGTTCAGGTAACAAGAAAAGGAATGAGAAGGGGACTGAAACATCAGGATTTTAGATTGGATGAGCACAAAGATGGAATCATTTTCTTTGCTGGAGAACTCATGGGAGATGACTTCCTTTCGATCACTTTGGACGGTCCAAACGTCATCATGAGGTGAGAGAAAGTTCATATTCTCGTGTTCAAGAGCTAATAATCTATCTTCTAAATACTGAAACTTCAAGAAAAACAATATGGCGGGCGGAGTTACAACTTCCCTGTTTTTGAATCTTTCATAAACAGACGCATTCAAATCAATTCCTTACTCTAGTCCGTCTTCAAATCCATATATTTTTCAGACATGATTGTGGAGAAGGAACCATCGAAGACATGTACCATGGACAGTTTGCCATTGGAGAGTGGCATGAGATCACTGTCTGGAGGAAACACTGTGATTTGACTGAAATGTCAATCGATGGTGGTCGGAAGCTCGTGGATCATGCTGATGAGTTCAAGGTCTGTATTATGTCCTTCTTTCTTTCCAAGCAAATATCATTCAAATTTTAGAATTTCAAAGGAATTACTATGGATGAAGGGGTCTTCCTGGGTGCTGCTCCTCACAACATTGAATTCCTTCAACAGAAAACAGGAACAACTGAAGGATTCCATGGATGTGTTCGATTGGTGAGTGAAGATGGAAAACAAGAGAAACTCGTTTATCTGAGTGGAATGTTTTCGTTTCGAAGTCCACAATTCAATAAATTATTTCTATTGACTTGCAGCTTATCGTGAATGGTGATGTACTGCTCAACTCGAATCAGACAATCAACAAAGCATTGGATTCATCAACTAACTGTGAGCAACATTCTATTAAAGCTTCACTAATACAATTTATTTCAGATTATTGTTCGGACGAAGTGAAAATTGAGAGAAAGATGAAAAAAATTGTGATTGTGACGGATGATAAGATGAAAGAGAGTGCAGAGGGAGATGAGGATGTGATCAAGATTGAGATGTTTGATCTCACTCAGAGAGGAATTCCCAAGATCATGGAAACCCCAGGAGGTGAGTTACTGTAGATAAATATCTTTGAAATGAAAAATACTGTCTTTGTTAGTAGTCAGAACCCATGCCACCTCAGTCTCCGAATCGTTTCCCATGAAAATAGCTCCCCATTTATGATCACTTTCATTGAGTAAAGTGAGCAGCTTTTTTAAAACGTGCTTCTTTCGTCTTGTTTCCCTCTAAAAAAACCTAGGTGACTCAAGAAAATTTAGAAAATCTAGTCAATCCGTAAGAGCTTGTAACTCAATTTCTTATTTCGATCAACCACCCATTTTGGAACGAAGTTTGGGCATTCCTTTGAAATGAGCTCGAACGAAAACACTTAGAAGTGCATTTCTTTTGCATTGCTCAAATCCAAAAATGGGCGGCGCCTCCCCGTTGTCGACGTTGTCATCGTCATCTCGGGGAGAGCTGTTATAGTCAGCACGACACAGAAGCACACTAAACTTGGGCAAGCTCGCTTCTCAGTTTTCATTCCGTTATGCTCCCTCAGCTGCTTCTACCGTGTCTCCTATTATTCTATGGAGCAGATAAGGGATTGGCGATGCCATTCGATTACTATGGAATGTTCATCGAGCAAATGCTTGCTGACCAATTATCAGAACTTGTAAAGAATAACACGACTCCTGTTACAGTGCATCCATCGCTTTTGAAGACAACTACAAGCTCACCGCCTCTCGGACATCCGGTGCTCAAAGAGATTTCCGTTTCGCAAGGTACGTTTTTCCTAATGTTTTGCCTGAAATATCAGTATTTGTGGGGGAGAGATTTGAAACATTAAAAGTTATGAATCATTGTGACCATCTGAAAATTAGGGTTTCAAGCAGCTGTCTCCATTGTGATTCATGTGATTCAAAGTCACGTTTATATCTACTTTTAGTGTTAAATCACACTGGAATATTCTATTATTTAGCCGGAAATTCTCTTTCCGTTCTCTCCTTTTTCTCATTTTTTAGACGTCGTTCCCCATTATTAGCCCCCACATTCTCTTCATTTCCTTCATTTTCTCAGCAGCTCGCTTTTCAACGCGTTCGGTAAATTGTCATCTCTTTTTATTGTTTTTTCTCCTTTTCGTCAAAACGACCATTTCTTTTTTCTATTCGGGTTCCAAACGACTTTCAACTCAAAAACTTTAAAATGACTTTTCTCCGAAACAGCCTAATCTTTTCCTTCTTTTTCTTTCTTCTTCCCACTTTTTTTGGTTTCCGAAGGGAAGGAGACCTTCTTGAAATATGCATAACAAACATGAAATGTCACGCATCGCCGCGATATGAGTGACACATTTTGTAGAAAAAAAAAGAAGAGAAGAAGATGAAGAATGGGGAAATTTGAGAGCATTGTTTTATGAATATGAAGACGGAGTGATGTTAATTAGGGTGGAGAGACAGATGTCATGAAACTTGCAAATTTCATTTTTCTCGTAGCAAGGGACTCGGAAATAACAAGAATTCTCATGTAATGAAACAATTGCAGAACCAGTGAGAACAACTACACCTGCTCCAGTCAAGACTTCATGGAAAGTGGCTCATTTCAACGGAGCATCGAAGCTCGTCGTTCCAGCACCCGACAGCATTTCAAGTTATCTGGAACTCTCGATTCAATTCAAACCGGAAAAACAAACTGGAGTGTTATTCTTCTGGAAGGAAAATTCGAAGTTTTTGATTGTCACAATCGAAAATTCGTTCGTCAAAGTGTATGCAAGTCTCGGAGTAGACGCTACTATTTTGAGGTATTTTGAGTATTTGGAGAACGACTAAACTTCAGAGTTTTACAGATCAGAGAGTGCCGTCAGCTTGTATCACTGGCATAAATTGGAAGTCTGGAGAAGTGGCAAGGGAGTACTTCTGAAAGTGAACAAACAGGGATGGGTTGAGTCAGAACTTCATGGATCAAAGTATGACATTTTGGATGGAACCGGTCATATTTTCATTGGAGAACTTGATGTCCAAGATATTCCAACTGTCATGAATGACATTGGAGGGTTCTATGGATGCATCAAGAGAGTTAGTTGAAACAAACATGTTTTCTCATTTGAATTATCTGAATTTCAGATTCGACTGAATGGTCGTTCGATCACAATGCAGTCAATCTATGCAACCAATGTTGTTGAATGTTTCCAAGATCCATGTTCCACATTCGGATGCCCAAAGAAATGTATTGCTCACAATTCAATGCCGATTTGTCAATGTGATTGGCCAATGAGTGGACGCAAGTGTACTTTTGCAACTGCTCCAGAAATTTCTGCAATGAAATTCACCGGATTCTCCTACTTGGAAGTGGATAATGACTCCGTCATGAGCCAGTAAGAAACCTCAATGCAGTGATTCATATTCACAATCTACTTTCAGCATTACCGGTGACAGTCTCGATATGGCAGTCAACTTCAAAATCCACAATACAACTCAAACCGTTCGACAGATTGTGGTATCTGCTGGAGACGTTACCCATGAAGATGACTTCTTCGAGCTGTCGATCGACACCAATCGCTTCGTCAGATTCGCTTTGAATTTGGGATCTGGAACAATCGTTTTGACTCATCCGAAGAGAATCGATGAAGAGAAATGGGTTACTGTTGAAGTAATCAGGAAGAAGAACCTCGTGAAACTATCGGTGAATGGGGAAGACCCGATCACCGGATTCGCCCCTGATGGTGCCGAGCAATTGAATGTTTATCGGAATGTCTATATAGGTATGTTTCATTTTCAGAAAAGCATAACTGAGTTCAAAACATTGATACATTCCAGGTGACAATCATATGCTCGACGGGAACCCAGATGGACGAGATTTCAAGGGTTTGGAGGGATGTATACTCTCATTGCGATTCGATCAAACTACAATTTCCAACCCGAAACAGTCGAAAACAGCCATCAATATTCAGGACTGTGCAATCTGATAACCGGTCTCCCCTCTCAATTCTTTTCTTTTTATTACATTTTCTTTTTCCTTTTCTTATAACGTTGAGACTTACAATGCCGGTTTTTCCGTGTAACCGTGCTGACGAGAGATAAGTTATTTGTTCTTCATCTATTTAGCATTTTTCTTCCCGTCCACAATCCTTTTTTCTACATTTCAGACATTTGAACGAACACATTTAAATCATTTCTTTTCCTGCTTTTTCTTGTTTTAGATTTCAATAAAAACATGTTTATTGGTCAGTCGTCAACAATGCGAAAATTTAAAAAGAGAAAACAAAATGAAAAGAATTAAAGCTCGTCGGGTAGTGAATCAGAGATGGATTGAATTCAGGCAAAAGGTACACATGTCGTGTATGATGCACATGCTGAAAATAAATAAATTATTATATTGTTAAATCTGGAAAAAGCTTACTTGGAAGACCAGAAACACAAACGGAGTTCACAATACTGTTGAACAAATTGATGTTAGCTTGAGTAGATGTGTCATCAGATGCATCAATATCAAGATCAGCATCAGACAATTTGATTGTTCTTCCAAGAGTGTCTGGAGCCTTGCCATCATTTCTTGAGAGGAACAAGAAAGATGGAGTGCCAGCACAATCCCAACATCCATATCTACTGTGCAATTCCGTCTGGAAATCAGCCCAGACTGTATTATCATATGCTGCAAAGTTATCGGAAGCGAAGATGTAAAGATTTGGAGCAAAGATACGATCCCCGTCATCACTGTAGTGTCCACATCCGAATTGAGTTCCCAATGCATCGAAGACTCTGAAAATTGTTAAAGTTAGCTAACGACGTGGTCACTCTTCTTGTTCTGATTTTCCTAATTTTTTTCGCCCCCAATTTTATTATTCTCACCATTTCCCCTTTCTCAATTAAATCATTTTAAATTATTGTTTCTAATGGAAAATTAGTAATCCAAAAGATCAAGTTATGTCGAAGGAAACAAAACAAGATGATAATAATTTGACTCCGAGAGCACCACAAAATCAGAAAAATGAAGAAAAAACATTTGCAAACAAGGAGATTCTGCCGAAAATGAAGAAGATTGAAAGTGAAGAACCGAGTCATTTGCAGTTGAATGAGAAGTTTTTGAAGCGATGGTCGATTGAGGGTTTGATTGGAAAAGGCGGTTATGGAGAGATCTATTTGGCAGTTGATGTTGTGAAAGGAGAAGAAGTTGCAATAAAAGTGGAACCGAAGAAAAGAAGAGGGAAGTTGGCAAAACGGATGATACTCGAGCAACACGTCATGTTCAAAATGCAAGGGAAGCCTCATGTTCCTTTGATTTTCGGATCTGGTTACACGGAGAAAATCAATTTTATTAGTGAGTTGTGAATGAATCTTCACTCTATTTTACTGACCCAAACTTTCAGTCATGCAAATTCTGAGTATAAACGTTGGAGATATAAAAAAGAGTAATCCGAATAAAAGATTGAGCCAATGTTCCGTCGGACGAATCATTCATCAATCAATTACTGCTCTTCGAGATCTTCACGAGACTGGATATGTGCATCGAGATGTGAAACCAGCGAATATGTGCTTTGGAATATATCCCTCGGTTAGTTGAATGTTCTCAATTCTCCAGTTTATCAAGATCCTTCCAGAGTCGTCATATACTAATTCTACTCGATTTCGGATTGGTTCGAAGATATAAATTAGAGAGTGGAGAATGGAGAGAACCGAGAGTTCGTGCAGGATTTCGTGGAACAACTCGTTATGTCTCCATCCGAGTTCATCGTCGTTGTGAACAATCACCATATGATGACCTAGTTTCTGTCATGTACACTTCTTACGAACTTCTTTCTGGTGAACTTCCATGGAAACATCTCGAAAAATCGGAAGAAGTTCTTCAGTTAAAGGAGATCATGGTAACACTAAACTAATCTTCTTTTTAACAAGTAAACGTTTCAGACAGAAAACGGTGTGAATCCAGAATTATTCAAAGGAGAAAAGAGTGTTCTAATGGACTTTTTCAAGATGGTTTCCGAGACAGATCCATATAAAACACCCAACTACGATCAATTAATTGAATGCATCAAGGTTCTCTACTCTCCAAAAACATTGACAGATCCATACGAATGGGAAGAGAATCATAAGAGTACTGATGAGTGTTCAGAGGAAAATAGCAAATAAATATTTTCTAAACGTACCCTTTCATCACATTTTGATCAATTTGGTAGAGATCATTCGTCCAGAAGTCCTTTGGCTCTGAAATAATGTTTGTAATGTGGGGATTGTTGGAAAGGCGCGTGGCCGTCCACGCTGGCAATGACGTGACGACCTTCGAATTATAGAACTAGTGAACTCTGATATTGATTATTCTTTGGTTTAACCATACATAAAACCACCGCTCATATAAACGACTGTCTATCGATTCTTGGCTATTCTTATTCGGCTTCACGATATAATATTGGCGATCAGGAAATTAAAAGTACTCAGGTATTATGGGGGAAGAAAAATTAGCATTTGCAAAAGAGCTCACTGAAACGCTGCGAATGTTCCGCGAACAAATGGTGGCGTCGGCGGAAATCCAGCAACAGCAGATGGCTGACAATCGGCGGCTACACGAAGAAATAGCGGCACGAGCTGCAGCTGGATCCGAGACGGAGACTCTTGAGAACATGACTGTGCAGACACCCCGAGCCAGAAACAACGCTCGGTTAATGGGTGACTTGGCAAGACGACTTCCACGTTTTGTGTTCACGCTTGATGAACCAGATTCTTTTAAGAAATGGTTTTCACGTCATGAGTTGGTGATTGTTGAAGATGGAAAAGACTTATCGTCAAGAGAGCAAGTCCGGTTACTACTGGGTGCTCTCGATGAATCAGCGTTCCATCGTTATGTCGACTCGCAGCGTGAAGCTGCCGATGTATATGACATTCCATTCAAGGATACAGTTGAGGCGTTAGGAAGAGTATTTGGTTCACATCGTAGTCTGATGATGAAACGACAAGAGTGCCTTCAAATCACGCGAGCTTCCGGAATGTTCCACGATCCACTCGAATATAGCAACAGAATCAGCGAAGCTGTCCTAGATTCGAAGTTGGCTACCATGTCAACAGATGATTGGTCCGTTTTTTTGTTCCTCCGGGGATTAGATGGACCTGGTGATGCTGCAGCCAAAGCATTCTTGATGCAGTGGGCTGAGCAGTGCGAGCGGAAGAAGGAGAAAGTCACATTGGCTTTGATTCATGATGAATGGCTCCGCTTTCTTCAACTCAAACAACAGACAAAAACGGTCGCAGCTAGTTCGCCAAAGCAACCGTTGAGTGTGAATAAGGTTGAAAAGAAACCCGTCCGCAACACCAGCAATCACAAAACCGAAACCAAAGGTCACGGTTCAGAGTCTCAGTCGAAGAAAGAGTTTACTTGCTTCAAGTGCGGCGAACAGGGTCATTGTGCACCACAATGTCCGCAAAATTCAGGAAAGAAGAAGACGGTTAAGCGTTGGGAAAAAAAGGGTGCCAAAAAAACGCAAAGCGTTAGAGTAGATAATCTTGATGGGAATCAGAGTAAGTCGGTAAAACCGTCGATGTGGGTGAATGTTGGGAGTCAGATGCTGAAGTTCCAGCTTGATACTGGAAGTGAGATAACTCTCATCAGCGAGAAGAGCTGGAAGGCTATTGGAGCTCCGGAACTAGAAGAAGTTCCCCACCGAATTGCCTGTGCGAACGGAACTGAAATGATCGTGAAAGGCCGTGTGCTAGTATCATTTGAGCTAAAAGGAGTACAGTACTCTGAATATGCGTACGTTCGACAGGAGTTCACAAATCTGATTGGCATGTCATGGTTGGCTCATTCTCCAGAAGTCAGAGAAGCACTCGATGTCGTGGTAAGCACCGTAACTACAGCAGTTGCGGAGAAGGACAGCAACCAGCTGAGAATGTCCTTACAAACAGAATTTCCAAAAGTTTTCGAAGATACATTAGGGTTGTGCACGAAAGAGAAAGCGCAAGTTCGCACTCTTCCGAATGTAAAACCAACATTCAAAAAGAGCCGACCAGTTCCGTATGGATCTGAAAAACCAGTAGAAGCAGAACTGAAACGACTTGAAAACATGGGAGTAATTGAGCGCATCTCACATTCCGACTGGGCCTCACCTACTGTCGTGGTCCGAAAAAAGGATTCGGGTAAAGTGCGTATATGTGCTGACTTCAAAAGTTCTGGTCTGAACACTGCCTTGCAGGATGAATACCATCCGTTACCAACCAGTGAAGATATATTTGGAAAGTTAAAAGGGAAGATTTTCTCGCAAATCGATCTGAAAGATGCGTACTTGCAGATTGAACTTGATCCAGAGGCGCAGAAGCTCGCTGTCATCAACACCCACTTGGGACTGTTCAAGTATAAACGGATGCCGTTTGGGTTGAAGCCCGCTCCAGCTATTTTTCAGAAAGTTGTTGATAAGCTAACTAATGGGCTGCCAGGTGTCGCATCTTATTTAGACGACATTATTGTATCCGCAGAGACGATGCATGAACATGAACACATACTAAAGTTGTTGTTCGCTCGTCTTGAAGAGTATGGATTAAAAGTGAGTCTAGAGAAATGTGCCTTCGCCAAGTCAGAGATCAAATTCCTGGGATTTATAGTAAACGGAAACGGAAGAAAACCCGATCCACAGAAAACTGAAGTAATCCGCGGAATGGAATCTCCAAAAAACCAGAAGCAACTAGCTTCATTTCTGGGAGCGATCTGCTTCTACAGTCGCTTCGTTCCAAAGCTAAGCGATCTTAGGGGTCCGTTGGACCGTCTGATGAAACAAGACGTCGACTGGAAGTGGACCAACATTGAGCAAAATGCTTTCGATAGATTGAAGAATTCTGTGGCCGATGCGACGATGCTGTCTCATTTCAAGGAAGATTGGAAGATTGTCATTGCAGCAGATGCGAGCCAATACGGAATTGGAGGAGTGCTCAGTCACATAAACCCAGAAGGACAAGAAGTGCCCATAGCTCACTTCGCACGATCACTAACGGAGACTGAAAAACGTTATAGTCAAATCGAGAAGGAGGGCTTAGCATTGGTGTACACCGTAAAAAAATGTCACAAGTTTGTATTTGGAAGAAAGTTCTCCCTGCAAACTGATCACAAACCACTTCTAGCTATCTTTGGAGATAACAAAGATCTGCCAGTGCACTCGCAGAACCGACTTGTACGTTGGGCAATTACGTTATTGTCGTACAACTTCGACATAAGCTATGTGTCGACAGCTAAGTTCGCGAAGGCTGACTGGTTATCGCGGATGATTCAAAACTATCCACGAGATGAAAATGATGTTGTGATCGCTGAAATAAGAAATGAGGATGACTTCGAGGACGAGTTCCCAAAGGCGGAACTTTATCCGGTTACAGCAGAAGACATTAGAGCAGCTTCCGAAACTGATCCAGAAGTCTCAACTGTTATGAAGCTAGTTCGCCACGATTCATGGAAACCGAAACCACAGTCGGATGTGGAAAAGTATTGGCATCGATACAAAGACCGTTTGAAGATATTGCAACATTGCTTGCTATTAGATGATCGGGTAGTAGTGCCAAGAAAGTTGCAAACCGCCGTGTTATCACAGCTACATGAAGGACACTCCGGCATCATCAAGATGAAGCAGAAAGCCAGAGCTTTCGTGTTTTGGAGAGGATTGGACAGAGAAGTGGAACGTATTGTTCAACATTGCTCTAGTTGTCAAGAACAAGCAAAGATGCCTATCGTGGCGCCATTGAATCCTTGGCCGGCTCCGGAAAAGCCATGGATCAGAATTCATGTGGACTACGCGGGTCCAGTAGATGGAAATTATCTACTAGTAGTTGTGGATGGTCTATCCAAGTATGCAGAAGTCAAAATGACAAAGTCCATTTCGGCAGTTTCTACTGTTGATCTAATGGAAGAAATATTTTGTGTTCATGGATTCCCCGAATTGATTATGTCGGATAATGGTTCACAGTTTACCAGTGCCTTGTTCAAGAGCATGTGTAAAAACCATGGAATCCAACACACGACCACTGCAACTTACTACCCACGGTCCAATGGAGCTGCCGAGAGAATGGTGGACACTCTCAAAAGAGGTCTCACCAAATTGAAGGGTACTGGTTCGATCACGAAACAGTTACTATCCAGATTTCTTTTCTACTACCGTAACACGCCTCATGCGGCGCTTAATGGCAGGACACCTGCGGAGATTCACTTTAACCGTGCAATCCGAACTACCATGTCTCTGCTCCTTCCGAGGGCAGAAAATCATCAGAAGGCTGCGTTGTCAAACTATCAAGCAAAAATGAAGCATCAATACGATACGCATAACGCAGCGCGCGCAAAATTTTTTCAGGTAGATCAAAAGGTTTACGCTCGGGTTCAACGTGGTAACAAGTCCGAATGGGGCTTAGGGGTCGTTCGGCGACGTTATGGGAACGTGCTCTATGAAGTACAGATTGGTGATCGACTTCATCGTTGTCATGTGAATCAATTGAGACAGAGAGTTGGCGATAAGAGTAAGGAGGATGTGTTT
The DNA here is from genome assembly GCA_002259235.3 of Caenorhabditis latens. Classification (NCBI taxonomy): domain Eukaryota; kingdom Metazoa; phylum Nematoda; class Chromadorea; order Rhabditida; family Rhabditidae; genus Caenorhabditis; species Caenorhabditis latens. The sequence continues at coordinate 11,753,004 of CM056093.1, read as the reverse complement.
GAAGAAACTATCTTTCCGTTGTTTTTCGGAAATACTCAAGGTGATAGGGTAGAGACCCAGCAATCCGGGGGCCTAAGGGGTCACAGGGTGGGGCTAAATGTTTCTGATATTCCAGATACTACTCGGTTGCCGTTTTCGTCAGATTCTGATTTTTTGTTCGGTGGAGGGACGAGAGTTGATAGCGGCAGTAGTGGACAGTCTTTGGCTCAAAGTGAAGTGAACTATGAATTGAACGTTTCGAGAGATTATGACAGAAGAGCGCAAGACTCACTACCGATTAGTACAAGTGCTACAGCTACTACTACAACAAGCACTGCCATCAGTCCGTTGCCAGACACAAGTCCACAAGCCCGACCAACTGCTGACCCAAGCCATTCTTTGCGAAGAAGCCAGAGACCCAGACGAGCTCCGAACCGCTACGACCCATGCTCCGAACCACAGCATGGAATAAGGAATGCACGAGGATCCAGCCGTCCGGATCATCCAGCCGCTCGTGCCAGAGGAATCGCTCCAGCCTCTGCTCGTCGTGGTCAACACAATTCTTCTGCAAGGGGGGGAGGTGTTGGAAAGGCGCGTGGCCGTCCACGCTGGCAATGACGTGACGACCTTCGAATTATAGAACTAGTGAACTCTGATATTGATTATTCTTTGGTTTAACCATACATAAAACCACCGCTCATATAAACGACTGTCTATCGATTCTTGGCTATTCTTATTCGGCTTCACGATATAATAGGGATAAACATTTCAGTTCACTTACTGTCGGTAGTTGTTGGAACAGGAGTTGTTGTGGTCATGAAATAAGTTCCATTTCTCCAATCTTCATAAGTGACAGCCATATCCTGTACATCTGCAGCACTGTGAACTGCCAAGTTGGAGAGAACTGAAGTTTTACGAGATCCATAAGCAACCATTGAGAAATGAGTGTCATCTTGAGAAGAGAAACGAGACATGAGTGTTGTGATGTAGTTGATGAAATTGTAGTCTTTGTTCTGGAGATCGATCATAACGGCGACGTCGAGTGGAGTGTCGTAGCATGTTGTGAGAGCTGGAAGTGAGCAAGAAAGTTGTTTCCAGGTTGTGTAGTAATCGGTGTTATCCAAAGCATCAGCAACGTTATCACTCTTCTGAATGATACGGCCGTTAATGGTGACACTGGACCATAGATCATCTCCGAAATCTACAGGATCTCTTGAGTCATCAACAACAAAGATAAGTCCTGCTGTTTGAGCTTGCAAGCTTGCAGCAGCAGCCTTGAGATGCGCAATCCTTTCTGGTACTGTTTGATCAGGGTTCAAGACGGCATTGTTGGCTTGTCCCATGAAGATGATGTTCGAAGAGAAGCGGGTGTTCTTGGCTGCTTGATTTTGCAATTCAGCGGTAACTTCATCGATTGCTTCAACGAGATCAGTGTATCCGCTTCTCAGGTTGGCGATTTTTTGTGGGTTGTCAATCAAATCTTGAACGAAATTCTGGAACGATTTGAATGAGGCATCTCCTTGGGGGAAAAATTTAGTGTTGTGGATATTGTTGTATGTGACCAATTGATACGATTCAGTTCCAGTTTGCATTGGCTGGGCCTTGCTGGAAATGGCGAGGACATCCTTGAGGTTTTGAATAATATAATCATCAGTAGCCTCACTGATTTCAACAGCATAGTAAGCAGTGACACATTCTGGAATGATTCAAAATTATTATATAAATGAGATCTTTTTTAGCTTACTTGGCTGTGGACATGGATAAGCAGTGAGAATTTGTTGAGTGATTCCATTGAAAGAAGCATCAGACATGTCTCCAAAGACATAATCTGGTTTGGTTACTTGTCCCAATTGTTTGGTAACATCATCACTGTAATGATTATATCCAACGAAGAATGTAGCGACTCCAGCTGCAGTAAGAGCTTTTCCGGCTGCAATTTCATCTGCATATGTGTCAACAGTTGGTACAGCGTCGGAGAGAACAATCAGAACTTTGGAATGGGCATTATCAGATTCTAGCGCGAAAAGATCTTTAGCTTTCTTGAGAGCCGCAGTGACATCAGTCAATCCGCCTACATATTCAACTGTATCGATCGCTGCGTTGATTGTAGCCAAGTCGACTCCCTTTTGAAGAGTGAGTTTTTCGGTTACTATGTCACTGAAAGTTGATGTTTTTTTCAAACTATTCGTTTGGCCTGTTCTAACTCACTTGAATGTCAAAACTCCAACACGAGTGAAATCATTATCCTTGTACTTGTATTGAGCCACGATTCTCTTGGCAAACGCAACGTATTTCTGAAAAAGTTTGGTTGAAAATCAAGCAAGTAAGATTTTCCTTACTGGAAGAATAATTCTGGAGAGGGATTCGGAGATATCGAATGCAATGATAATATCAAGAACTTGGCATTTTGGAGTGTCAACTGTGTCAAGCTCAGCAAGTGGATAGCTGTAGAATGACTTCTTTGGTGTGGCTGGCAGTTGATAGACTGAAAATATTGCAGTAAAGCAACAAGAGTAAAAACAAGTGAAGAAAACTTACAAGAACAAATCATTGTTGCGAATGGATCTTTGTTTCCAAGATCAGTCCATGATTCGAAAGAGAGTGAATTGTCAACCAAAGATTTGTATTGATCAATGTACTGGGAACGAACTCCAATGATTCCAACGTATACTCCGTAATCTTTTGGATTCTTGGTGATTGGATTTTGAGAAACTTGCTTGTCGGTGATAACGAAAAGTGCTCCAGGAACATATTGACGTCCGGTTTGGAATGTTGGAATGGATTTCGCGAAGATATCAGACATGATGAGATAGGTTTGAGTAACGAAGTCATTGATTGCAAGAAGTTTGTTAAAATCAGCGTTGAATGAGTTTGCATCACTGACCCATTTAGTTGAAATATCTCTGACTTCAGTGTTAACAACTGCTTTCAAGAAGACGTTGGCTTGTGGGAAGGTGAGTCCATTCATCAAACTGTTGCGGACTGCATTCAAACTGGCCATCTTCTCCGAGTGATTGTTCTTTGCGAGGTCATTCATATCGACAACAATCAGAACATCCCGAGTGATTGGATTGCTGTTACAGTCTGAAATCAATCATTTCGAATGATTTATTTTGATTCGAAGTTTCCTTACATCTAGCGACAACTGGTGGAGCTTTTGTGGTGGCTGCAGTGGCTGGTGCAACTGAAGATGTTCCTGGGAAGGCTTGTACCTGACGACATACTGCAGTAGCATTGTCTCCATCTGAAATTCTTCTATGATTCATGTATCTATTTTCAACATCGCTACAAATATTTTCCATTTTTTCTCGTCATCGATCATAAATCACAGTATGTACATTATTTGTTCTCTTATCATTTTCTTATCATACCAACAACTTTCACACCTTCGTAGCATGCTAATCCATGAAATTTATGAATGAAAACTCACAAGTTGTTTCCAATTGGGAGACCAATTTGGATCCAGACAAAACTTTTTGGACGTCACTGGTAGATACGGAGTCTCGAAGTGAGAAGACGGCACTAACAGCTTTGTTTCTGAAGGAAATCAAAAATAGAGGGAGATTAATCAAAATGGAAAACTCACTGAACATCCAGAGCAAATGAATTCACTGTGTATTTTTTGTTGAGAAGACCTTTCCATTCACTGTATACATCATCAGTCTTGCTGTCAGTGAATCCGGTCGCCAAGAATCCAGAGGAAGAATCTGAAATCGTTCACATAAACTATTGTTTTTGTATAAACGACGGTTCTGGTTAGTTTTAAGATTACTAGAAAACATTTCGAAATCTATTGTAGTTTCGAAACAAAAATTGATTTCGAAAGTTTGCACATTTATGGTACAAAGAAATAAGTGAAAAGCTCATGAGAAACAAACAAAAGTAAAGATGAGACAGACTATTCAGATCATTGGAATCATCAATTGGAATCAGGGCTAGATGCAACATATGCAAAAACCCGGTTGAAGACAAAAATTATTGTTATATTTCTACAGTATTTATACAACCAAAAAAGTAAAATTTTGAAAATAGAAGGATGGGCTTACCGTGCTTTGTTGCAAAAAGAATAATGAAGACGATAGAAAGAATCAAGAATATCACAGAAGTGACGGCAAGAGCAATATGGATCGGATCGAATCGTCCGAAAATCTTTCCATTACTCTGACTGGATGGTGCCATCCTTTGTGTCTGTAAGTCGTAGGTTTCAGTTTGAGTCATTTAAAAACGAAGTGATCAGAAAAGAGAATCGAATGCTTTATATTAAAATGTTTCAGCAGAAAAATGAAAATTCTCTCTCCTCCTACTTTTTCTTTCAGCGCCAATCGGCTTTATGCTCTCTCTCTTTTCTCTTATCATAGTTTTGAAACCATTGAGTAAACTTTCAGACACTGAATCACTCATTGAGTTTTGCGGGGAAAATGTTATGCCATTCTGCTGAAATTCAAGAATTATCATCATTATCATCGAAGACGAGGGCAGAGGGCGATGATGATTCAGAAGAAAGAAATTGAGGTTATGGAGGACGAGAAGGAGGTGGGGAATATGTAAATACATAACTGTAATAACTTTTTTCTGAAAAGAACCGCAACTTTTACGAGGGTTGCGTGTAAGAATCGAAGTTTTTGACTGGAAGAGTTGACGAAAGAGAAGATTATAACAGATTATGAGGGTTTTAGGTGTGGTGACAATGTTTCACTGAAATTAATGCGTCATTTTCTGAAATAAGAAGAAACAATGTAAATAGTTTACCCGGAACATATCAAAAAGTTACAAGCTTCGTTTTCCAGGATTAATACTAGACACTTTGACAGTTGAAGTTTCTCGGGGTTGATTTGGGTCGAGTGGTTACCTACTGATTCAATCTGCATCAAATAGAAACAAGAATAGAGATCATAGAGGAACAACTGGAAGATGTCTGGTTTTTTTCCCACTACTATAATGTAGTTGGGTAATCTGGTTTTGATATTACTGTTGTGCAAATATCAAGCTCTCGTTCCAATTTTTAAATAGAATCTGCTCGCAGTTTTGTCATAAAATATCCATAGGTTAGATTTCTCGTAGAGTTTTGTGTTCGAAATCTTTTGCAACTATTTATGTTGCAACTGACAAAAATTTTAGATCTATTTTGTTTATGCTATATAAAGTTTTCAAGTGGTTTCCTTCTTCTCTTGATCGTCGAAGTAACCATCTCATAGGGTTTTTTTGCAGATTTTTTTTGCACTTTGCAGATTTTTAGAATGAATCAAGTTTTGTTGTTTTCTGATTACGATACTCCATCATGATCAAAAGTTCAGGTTTTACTTATCACGGTTTCTGAAATGACTCAGTTCCATTTCAAAACCTTGCAACAACTCCTTTACCACACTTTTTGATTTTCCAGATACAATGATTCACACTCTTTCGGAATGAATCATGCAACATGTCATTCTCAATTTCAGTCATTCACAAATTCCTTTCCAGCCTTGTGGTTTGATGTGAAGTTGTGAAATAAGGAACATGCATTACCATTGTAATCTTATCAGTTTGGTTTTAATGGTTTCTAAACCATCTCTATTTAATTTTTTTGGAAATTCCACTGAGCCGCTTTGCACGAGATTAAGTTCTTCAACTTTAACGAGCAAATATGGAGTAATGATAAAAATTTGATTAAAGCGCAATCATTTGACATGGAGTCAACAATCGGTGGCGCCTCAGTGGAGGTCTTGATGTCACCGGAAAAAATAATCATCCTTTTGATTTGTACTCATTCCAGGAGGGGAAGTAAATGTCAACTCTATCACTGAAAATGACGATTCTTTGAAGTTTGATCAAGAGAAAAAGATAGAGAAACATCTGAAAATGTGGAATCAAACTGATCAAACAAACGACGACGTAAATATTCGAAAGGTCAGCCAAAGAGTGACGAAATATCAAGAGCATCGTCGGGGACGGGAGTTTCCTTGAATGAGTTTACATTGTATGAACAGTATAAGGGCTTCACATTGTGTTTTGTTTCTGGTATCCAAGTAAGCGACTTAGTAAGTCTTAAATCTTCTCTCGCTCAAGATGTCGGTGAGTTTTTCTACACAAAACAGTTAATTCTTTAGGTATTCACTGAATGGCAATAAAATGTACCTAAGCGGAACTTGGTCACCCGGAGCCGCTCAATTTATCTGTTTTACAGAACATTGGATTCGAATGACTTCGATCTACACAAGTCACACGGGGGCCAGCCTGGCCTGTTCTGTCCGTACAAATTTGTAATATTACTGGTATAAAAATCAACAAATCAGACTCAACAAATTTCAATTTTATAATATGAGACCAATAAAAACTTCGGAACATTACCAATAAGTTTTTAATATACCAAATGATTTGTAAGTTTATTGTAAACTCAACACCAAAATCAACTTAATTTCGTTTATTAAAGGACAGATTGTCACTGACACAATACGATATCAAGTGAATAACACGAGGCTTAGTAATTATGAGAGTGAGATATTTATCAAGATTTGCACGAAGGAGTTTGACTTAAATACCATAGAGGGTCTGTTGTCGTTTCAAGGAGTTTATGATTGTTAGAAAATATAACTTGTCAGTTTCCATTTTCACAATGGCTTTAATCTTGTTTTTGCAGAGAACCATAGTACAAATGCCGCGTTCCAGGAGCATCCGTATAACGTTATTATAATACTAAATACGAAATGAAGTGCGAACATATTGATAGTATTTGCAGCATTGTTGAATCGATACTCTCTCTATACAAACACTCTTCTTTTTCATCTTTTCACCTTGTATTGTCGTCTGTTTCGTTCCCCATAACAAGAGTTTTCTCTCTCCATTTATTGCACAATTTTATGTGTTTTGTCGATGAATCATCAATGAACATCTTTCTTAAACATAAATATTCTTCTTTGAGAATGTAGTGCTCAGTTTTAAACAGACAGCTGAACTCTTTCTTCATCCCGTTTTGAAAGTTTTCCTCATTTTAGAATCAAAATTTGACAGTATTTAAACGAAAAAGAAACTACTCTCAAATCAGATTCAAGTCTCGATTATTACAGAGATAAAATGCTCAAACTACTCCTACCTCTTTTAATTTATCCGAATTTATCAGCAGGACAGAACCTAATTATAGATGTAAGAGTATCACTGCTTCCTTCCTTTCAATGTCTGGTTGTTCAGGTTTCCCAGAATGCTATTCAAGAATATGTATCATCAATGTCTACCCACTTTCTAAATACATTTCAAAAATCAAAACTCCCTCCAATGGAAGCTTCGCGGTTTATTTGTGGAGTTGTTCTAGAAGAAACTGAGATAACAAAATTCAAATTTTCCAACTTTTCATCCGAACTTGCCGGTCCTTTCAAAGACTATTACCTCAATGTGAGTTCTTCTGAATGATTAATTTCAAAATTTTGTCAAATTTCAGATAACCGATCTCTCAATTACAATATCGGGAAAATACATTCGCAACTTTCTTTTCTTTAAATTCCATGATTCGTTTTCTGTAAATCTGAAATTCAAGCGGGCATCTCTGGGGGCACTCGTTCCAAGTTTTGCAAATGGACTACCTTTTATACATGGTGTTATTAATTGGTAATTCTGATTTTTTGAAGTGAAACGTTTTAGTTTGAGTCCTTTTTCAGCGACTTCGCTGGACTAATAATTGAGAATCCGATAACGGATGGATGGTTTGTCACGTCATTGATATACGATGCAGTTGAGTAAGGTTCTATTATACATTAAATACTAAAATTCACTGTTAAAAACAAATATTTCAGAGAAAATATAAAAGAAATTGTCTGCCACAAAATGGTTGAGTCTTTGGATAAAAAGATCAGAAACGACATTCACGAACTTCAAGTTGATTTCCCTATCTTCTTCAGTAAGTTTTTCAATTTCGTCGTACAAAACTTGCACGTGTGATATTTTTCAGATTCATCTGAAATGTCATACAGAATGTTCAAAAAGGCACCATACATAAGTCCATCCAAACAAATTCGCTACTTTTTGGAGGGAGAAATAGAGTTACCCATCTCCGAACCAGCTGTTTTTCTACCGAATGAAGTAGTAGAAGACAGTATACAAAGACACGTGGCATATCATATTCACGAAAAACTTTTAGCTGAAATGTTGGATGGAATATGTGAAAAAGGACTTTTTGATAGGTAATATCGGATTTCGTTTTCTCCAAAATTTCAAATCTATAACTGTTTTAGCAACTTCACATCCCTCCCAACAATGAAACCAGTCAGTTACCTTTGTTTGGGCACAAGTGTCATAATCCAAGGTCTTTCTAGTGAGTTCAATTAATTCTCCACCTGCTTATAATCCCTTTTCTTCTTACAGACACAATTACAATCATCATACACATTACAAGTCTGGAGACTTATACAGATGACCAAGAAAAAACTCAGCTTCGTAGTTTCATGGTGACTCCATTACACAAGTAAGATTAAAATAAATTAACATTTGTATTTTCAATTAAACGGATTACAGCAGTGAACATGAATTGTTTATCCGATTGAAGTCACAAATTGCTAACCGATGGTTGGATAATACATTCACAGAACAGGTAAATAAATATAAAAAGAAGAAAAAGAAGAGCGGAAAGTTATTGGCAGTCGGCTGAACTCTTTTCAAATGAAAATATTAAGATTACAGTACATAACGGTTCAATATTTTTAAGAATCTAATAATTTTGAATCCCCTTCTTTCAGCTTTTCAATCATCTATCGAAAGTGCTCTCCGACAATTTCCGTCTTCCTCTTCCATTCATTCACAACTCTTCAATCTCTGATGTAATCTTTTTAGCCAATGCAGACTACTTCACAATTCTTTCAAACTTTGACTTTCATCAAGATGATACTCAATTTAGGTTATAATAAAGTTCAAGCATTTCTTCATTTGCAAGCATGTAAAAAGTTCACTACGGACCGGATGGATCCATGTCATTATTCTTCATACGCTCCAAATCGGATTTGATTGTTCTCTCATGCAATACAAGATTCTGAAATAAGAATTCACTTGTTTCAAGCTCTGAACTGCCGAGTTACCGAGTATTGCAACTCTCCTTTCTTGACTCTTTCACTCATTTCGTTGACTAATTGCGCCTGTATGTCCAATTCAACCTCAATGGATTTAATCTGATTGACAACTGAAACCATTTCACTCGCACGAGTATTATTTTCAGCATTTGCTTACTTCACTTAAGATGCCAAATTTTCTTACTGTAGACAGCGTACAGCCCAGGACTGAAAAAACGTTTCAAAAAGTGCAATTTTCTTTCCAACTTTTTTCCTGGCGTGTCCTTCCCTGTAAACGTGTGAAACTAGAACAAAAAGAGCAAAACCACAGCAACAACACGTGTAAGAACCCGGGGGAAAACTAATCAGTCTTTAAATCTCCAAGTACCAATATGGTTGCTGCAACTCCAATAAAGACGATGTGGACCATTTTTCTTCATCTAATTGGTAAGGTTTTTAATCAATTACCAGCGCGAACTAAGTGGGCTCTTTCAGAAACAATTCTCATATTGACTGGGGGTTTCTAATAGCAGAAAATCATGATACTTCTTTTGATTTCTGGTGTTCCAGAGATCCGGATGAATGGTGTATATCCATGATTCTAATTTTCCAGGTTTCCTTGATTTTAGAGCATATTCCCAATAGTTTTATAACTGGTAACTACACAAGTCACATAACTTTCAATCCCCAAAAATAACCTTTTTCAAACTTGGAGTCCACTTTTTATAGAAGCAACACATCTAATTGTCGAAGGCGTTCTCAAAATGGTTCATTTATGTTGTGATAATAATGCGAACGAAGTTATTGATAACGACAATACTCGAGATATTTCGAAAAAACGGATGGAAACCGACAATTTTTTGAAAGGCTCCATATCACGAGAAACCTCTCCTCATCTCCAGAACTCGAATAGATCGGAAGGTGGCTCAGAAAGTTCGGACCATTCGATTGGTAAGTTAATGTATTCCACTCTTCTCTCCAGATGTCTGTGTTTCCAAAAAAATTAGATATCCTAGTTTTTTGAGACGGATGTACAGATGTCCGTGATTTGTTAGTTCCTAATGGAATTTTTACACAGAATTTGAAGACTCGAGCTTCATCGAGCCCACCGTCCTCAAATCCTCACAGTCCTCTTTCTCCTCCAAAATCCAAGCTGAATATGCAAATTGTCTATGAGCATCTGTATGACTTTGGTAAGCCCATTTTGGCAAATGATGACATGGAACTGATCAAGAAAGCATATGATGCGAAGTTTTATTTAAATGGGAGTAAGCGAAACGTAAGAATTTGTATATGTTGTGATCAGCCAGTAATCTCATTTTTAGATAACAAAGAGGGAAAGTACAACGATAATGGAACGCTTATTCGGAGCAATTATGATTACAGTGGAAGCGTCATCACGCCCATTCCCGTACAGAGATCGCAATGTGACCAACATACTCGATGCATTTGATATTATCAAAATTAAAATGGATTACGAACCAAGCCTGTCAAACAAGAAGAGAATGGCAAAATGGAGAAAGATGCTGAGTAAACAAGTAAGGTGTTTTTCTGATTAAAAACTTTGGATTAAATGTCATATTTTCAGATATATGACACTCAGCCTATCAAAAACGTCACTGTTCGCATAATCCTTGACCAGTAACTTTGAACAATCACGTGTATTACTCTAAAGTAATTTTTTGAATAAAGAGTTTTAAGTCAGTGGTTAATGAATAAAGGTTTATTGGGAATACAATATACCTAATACAGATGATAACTGAATGAGCAGATTTTAGAGTCGTGTTATTGGAATAACACAATTAACTAGAGAAACTTCTGAAATTTGGCAAAAATACTGCAGAAATCCTGATAATTCAAATGCACTTCACCGTTTGTCGATATCTTATTTAGAAAAGAGTTATGGAAAACCACAAAAGAACTATCAACTGCAGAGTATACAAACATCGAGTAGAAATTTCTGAAGCGCTGAATGTTTCTTCTGAAGACATATAAGAATTGAGAGGAGTCGTCAAACCATTTGAGATTGAGAGCAAGACGAATCAAGACCAGAATTTGAGGAATCATATGGTAAAAGTAGAAAATGATTTATAGTAATATTTTAATTTATTCGCTAATTTAACAAATAGGTCTCTTTATTTATTGTTGCTTTACTGTCTGCCTTAGAATAATGTTTATCGGTTGAATATTCTCATGTGATCATTAAGGATATATAGTAAAAAGAGTAAAATTAATAATAGAACACTACTCAAGAAGTGATGGTGATTTGTGAATAAATAACTTTTTCGTAGCTCGGTTATCTTCAAAAAATAATACAATCTAGGATGAAGATTTGATAAAACATGGGCTTAGTCTGCCACACTTAGAAGGAAACGGCATAGCCGCCGATCAGTCAAAAGTTGAAATTGATATTTGAAAGATCCCTCGCCTCTTGAAAAGGGAAAAAAGGAGCTATCAAAAAGTCATTGAAAAACTTTCTCGAAATCTTATCTGAAAATCAATGACGTTCTAAATGTTCTCTGCCGGGGATGCTTAACTAAAAGAAAACTACCAAGCAGGCGCTACAACACCCAGGAGGGTGGTGTAGAAAAGGAGGTTGAGCAGCCGTTAGGCTGCGTTAATCGACTGGTTTAGTCCTATTTAGCACTACTTTATACAGTAAAATGATGATTTCTCAGTTAATTTGTTTTCACTTCTTCTCAAATTTGGCACAAACGTACGAGTCGTTATTGGTCAATTAGCTTGGTACATCAAGTCTTGGATTTTCAAGCACAACCAATCAATTTCAGACGTGTCCGTGTCATATTACCCGAAATGCCCAATGTCAATTTGAGCAAGAAACTTGTCAGAAAGGATATTCTGAGTTCATCTGGACGTCGTCGCGTGTTGAGGATTTGTCAAAGTCTCAATGCGTTGGTAAATTGCACAAAGGACTATTTTTCATTCAATGAATATGACGGTATCCACAATAGTAGCCGATATACATTCATTCCTTTACAATCATTTTCCAGGCCCTAAAGTGCTCTCCTTGCATCCCACGTCTACTTCACGAAACGAACAACCGGAGAGACAGATTCGGTTCTCGAGTCATCGCTCCAGAGAGACAACGCATGCTTCGTCACCCGAAGGGATTGAAGAAGAAGAACAGCTGTCACTGCAGAATGGAAACAACATATAAATTAATTTCTTGTGAAAGCTGAACAGATTGTATAGTTCATATTTATAGTACATATATTTACTCAGATTTTCGATTATTGTATTTTTCATGTATTTGCCTTGCATAGATTGGTAGCAGTAAATAGGTTTTATTATGAGATTTATCCTTTATTTTCTCCCATTTTTTGTTTCTAATCCCTTTACACAATATTTTCAGGACACGGAAAAGAGGAGAGACGACACGAACGATAAGGTATCGTTCGCAATGATATCGCGAACGAAAGTTAAAGCGGAGAGCAAGTGGTTTATTAAAAGAGAAAAGGCAGTTCAATAGAAATTTGAGGTGAAACTACCTTCTGTCATTCTCCAAATCCATTGTTTTGATTTGAATTGTTTGCGTCAGTGGCTTTGACAGAGGTTGTCCAGGTGCTAAAATTATAAAATCAGGAAGAAAGTTATCAAGGCGCTCAACATTTATGCAAAGGTTCGAAGGGATCTCAAAATAGCTTCAAAGCAGCATAATTTCTTTTAGGCACTACACAAATACAGTAAATGCACGATACTTTTACACAAAGAAAGGCGGTCCCTCATACCCCTTTTCCAATTTCCGCGTTTTCCGATTTAAACTGTCCTTTCTCCAATTTGACAAACGGCTCGTGTTTTGCATAATCTGGGACGGAAATTCCAGACAACACGCTCAGCCGTTTTTTATCATAAACCGACGTTTGAGAGAAAAACTGACTCCCTTCGTTCCACAATTCACGATCAAGGAAACGTTTTAGACTGTAATGCAGTTCTACGAATTTCAGTCAACATTTTTTTAAACTCACTGTTGAGCTTCCACGTGTGCTTGCTTTTCGTCCAATTGCAGAACATTCTTGAAGAGTCCTTTCATGTCCACTCGACAAGGCACCTGGCATCGCAACAGAACTTCCAGTGATTTTCAGATGCGATCAGTTGGAGCTGAAAAATTGTTTTGTTCATGATACTGTGGGAATTATTTTCAGTTTTTAGAGCACAAAGTTTTTTCAAACTTGAGACATTTTTCACTTACAGCGAGAGTCCTCCTTGGCTTCGACTTGAGTCTCTTCTCCCTTTATCGGCTTAATCGCTAAGCATCTCAAGTTATATTTTTTATTCGTTGGTGATGTCTTCATTTTGGTCCTGGCTGATGGCGGCAAGAGGGGAATAGTAATAATGATAGTTTGACCTCTGTGAGCGTAAATGAGAACAATTGAAGAAATGGAACATCACGTGTTTTTTTTTTAACTTTTTAGAGTATAATTTTGTGTAGTAAAGAGAATGGTTAGACTAGGAGGTTATCTTTCTTCTCCATTTTAGAACGTCTTCTTTGCTCCTCTTCTTCGATGATTTTTTGTATTCTGAGATGTATTTTCAGATGGTCTTCCGTAACGGTTCAGTATTTCTAAGAATTGAATAATTTTAAAACCCCTTCTCTCATTCACACTCTTTAATTTCTGATGTAATCTTTCTAGCCAATGCAGACTACTTCACAATTCTTTCAAACTTTGACTTTCATCAAGATGATACTCAATTTAGGTTATAATAAAGTTCAAGCATTCCTTCATTCTCAAACATGTCAATAAGTTCACTACTGACCGGATGGATCCATTTCATTATTCTTCATACGCTCCAAATCGGATCTGATTGTTCTCTCGTGCAATACAAGATTCTGAAATAAGAATTTAATTGTTTCAAGCTCTGAACTGCCGAGTTACCGAGTATTGCAACTCTCCTTTCTTGACTCTTTCACTCATTTCGTTGACTAATTGCGCCTGTCTGTCCAATTCAACCTCAATGGATTTAATCTGATTGACAACTGAAACCATTTCACTCGCACGAGTATTCTTTTCAGCAATTGCTTTCTTCACTTGAGATGCCAAGTCATTGATTTTATCAGCATATTTTCCATGATCAATGGATGAGACCGGTGCAGTCCAGCTAGGAGCACTTGGAGTAACTAGTGACTCATTCGAATCCATAACAGCTGGGGAGTTCATTCCACTATTATCAATCGGAGTTGTTAATCCACTTGGGCTTTTTGAACGAGGCTTTGACAGAGGTTGTCCAGGTCTCCTGAAAGTCATATTCTGATAAACTGACTTCATTTCTATATTTTCTCACATGGTTTTGACTCTAGTATTTGTCAGAATTCCAAGATAATTCGGCTGCTTCCAAATGAGTTTTCGATCAGCGAAATCTCCAGGAGCAGGCATTGCTTGAACGATAAATTGATGGTTTGATTGGTACTTGTTTCCATCAATCATTGTAATTTGTATCATTGATTTTTCACCAATACTCAGAAATCCTTTATTCGGACAGACAGTATATCGGGTTGGTCCATTTGTTTGAATGCGAAAAGCCACACGACATGGATAGATGTTTCTGGAAACAAAATATGTTGTTGGTCGGCTGATTTCTGAGCAACTGATCGGGTATCAATGAGTGCAACCAGTGTAATGATATTGACTTATTGACTCACTTCAACTCGAGAGTTTTATCAATTTGTCCGGATTTTGACTCGATTATAATGTTCAGTGGATTGACCTGGAAACAACTATTTTCACTCCGAATCGCGATTTTTTGTAGCTACAGTAATCAGTCTTGGAATGACCGGTTTATTGGATTTAGCATTTGGATCCTTCAGGATACAATCCATTGACTGTTTCGTCTCCATTTTGTTTCGTTTTTGAGAGAAAAAGTAAGAATTGCTTCATTTTTATGAAAGAAGTTTTTAAAGAAACATTTGTTGGGGCAGTAGAACGAATAATAGATTTCCGAAGAAAAAAGAAAACGTGGACCAGTAATTGTTGAAATGAGAGTGGGCGGATGAAAAGAGAACAAGGAGATAACACAGAACTTGACGTGGGGCAAAATGGAGAGGATTGGAGGGATACCGAAAAGAAATTGAAGAGTGAATATAAATAGAGAGTTAAAGCAATTTTGGAATGATATCACTGATTAACACTGTTCAATTTTATGTTGATGCAACGTGTGTGGAGGACTATGACGTTTCATGTGAAGGCTCAAATGATCAGAACGAGCGAATGTACGATCACAGATACTGCAACGGAATGGTTTGTCTCCAGTGTGTTTTCTCATATGTCTGAAAGTATTTTAATATGAAAAGATGATCATTGAAGCGTGTCGTTACCTTGTGAGCTCATCACTTCTCGCAAACTTCCATGAGCAGTTCTGCCATTTGCAAACGAATGGTTTCTCACCGGAATGAGTTCTCTCGTGAGCTTTCAGATGAGAAGACTTTGAGTATCTGGAAACAAAAACAGGTTACTTCTGAGGCATCTACAGTAATCCGCCTACTTTTTTAAACATCCGGGATACGTGCATGCGTGCACAACCGACTGTTTGCTTTGGGGATTCTTGATACGCCGATTACTACGTGGTGGAGATCGATCGCCCGATGAAGTGGAATAGGAAGACGGCGATGATCGAGTTGAATCGAGTTCGTCGTGCGGTAGTCTGTAATCGAATTCATTGATGATCAGAGATGATAAAAAAGGAGAGGAAAGCGTGATGACAAGAAGCAAAAAGGCTGTGTTGTTTGTTGCGCAGCGATAAATAATGCAACATGAAGAGTGTGACCCTGAGATGATTGTGGTATGTAGATGTGTATTAACAAATTCTTTTTCCATTTTTTGAGATTACATTCTGGACTGGGAGGTAGTGTGAAGGACTACCCTTGTTTGTAACCGGAAGTGATTTTTTGGAGAAACAAAACGTGAGAATCTCTTTCTCTGATTCGTGCCAAAATATGTCAACGACTTGATTGATTATCTGTGATTGTATTCTTTTGCGGAACGCGACAGGGCCCCCGGGCTAAGCTGATCGTTGACCGTGTCGCCAACACTCTGCGATCGGAAAGAAGTATTATGTCAACAAACATGGAAAACTGTTAGCAGCCTCGCGGGGGTGGCAGAAATAGAAAATTGAGAGTGTTGAGTGACTAATCTAGGTAAAATAACTGGATTTCGATAGTCTAAAATATAGAGTGAACGTTCTAATGTTTGAGCAATTTACTTAACATATGACGTGGCAACAATCCCCTCTCTCTCGTTTTTTGTTTCGTTTTTCTTTACGGTAGAAGTTGCCTAATTTCAATTCATTCTTCCTTGTTGTTGCTTCTTAGAACTAGATGCGGTAATTTGACGGAAAATGAAAGAAAGTGGCACTAGACCACCTACTGTGAGCCCTCTGACGACGCCCGCGCAATTCATCGGAATGCACTGATTTGCATGACAAGGTGAATCCTTTCAAAAGTTTTGCCAACTACTCTTTTCATATTGCCGCAAAGATTGGAATTCCGAAATTGCTTTTATGGTTGTAAACAGATAATCGATTTGGAATGAATGCCGCGTATTCTTTATCTTTTGCCGTCTTCCCGGTTTTTTTCGATTCTTCGCGCGTTTTATCAAAACGGATATATCAAAAGTGTCCCCCCGGTGGTCTAGTTATGAAACACTTCGCTTTGATGATAGGTTCTCTAATAGAAACAAAACAAGAAAACGGTAAACAAGTAATCGAGAATAAAGAATTGAAAAGTAACTAACCGATGAAGAGGAATATCTGTTCTGATGACAGGCAATTGTGAAGCAATCGGACCGAGAGTTGCCGTTTCTGGACTCGATGGAGGCGTTACACTCTTACGAGTTGGAGGGCTCAGTGGATGATAAACGATTTCAGTAGTAGTTGGAGGAGCGGTCACTTCTGATGGGTAATATGGTGGATTCCCATATGAAGTGGTTGCCACATCATAGCACGAAGTCATTGGATAATAATCATGATACTGATAACTTGGTGGTGGATGTGGTGGACTGTAGTTGGGAACTTGTTCAACTGGAGTTGGTTGAGGAGAGAATGGAGCTTGGAAGTGTGGAGTTGGTGGAAGTTCCATTCTTGGAGGCTCACGAGTTGGAAGATTTATCGGTGCGAAACGGTGATTGATAGTTCCGGCAGAATTGAGATTTGGTGTAACAAGTGGAGAGAACGCATATCGACGAGTTTCATGAACTGGAATTTCAAAGTTCGATACAATGGCTCTTCTCTCTGAATGCTCACCTTCAATTGGTGGAGTTTGACTGCTAGAATCTCTTTTGATAAAGTCGATGACATCAGCCCACGCCTGTAAAAACTCTGATTGTAATTAAATTTCATATATGTTATTTTGTCCTCAACTATTCCAAATATTTCTAAAAGGTTGCTTTCTCTATCTGCGTTTCTTCTATCTCTCTTTTCATTATTTTTCTATCAATTATTCCAAAAAAAACCAGTGCCATTATTTAATACACCGTCCTTTCTCCGCTCTCTTTCGGTATCCATACTATATCGTCAAGACCATCCGAATGTCTCACACTCTCCGGGTTTCACACGCTCTTCCCCTCCTGATTATCACCATTGATTAGCCGTCTTTTTCGTTGTAGGGCCACGGTGAAAACCCCCAAACAAAAATGGAAGCAGACAACACGCAACATACAAAAGTGATTTCTCGATGATGATGAGGAAAAGTCTTCGGACGGACGGAGGAAAAAAAGATACAGAGAAGAAGAAGAAGAAAAAGAAGGACTGTTCTGAATAGGACCTCGCCAAAATGACTCACACATTTCTATT
Organism: Caenorhabditis latens; assembly: GCA_002259235.3. Classification (NCBI taxonomy): domain Eukaryota; kingdom Metazoa; phylum Nematoda; class Chromadorea; order Rhabditida; family Rhabditidae; genus Caenorhabditis; species Caenorhabditis latens. The sequence goes on along the minus strand of CM056093.1, from coordinate 11,735,215 downwards.
GTACGTAATTTATATGCGTATAAGGGTATACCTATATGGGGCTAAAAAAAGAAAACAATATTTTTTGTCTGTATTCACACACTTTCGTAATAAATTGTTGCACGTCACAAGCGGAAATGATGATGAGTTCTATTTGGGGGGTTGGATACTTTGAATTCCAGAAACAGGCACAACATTCAATTTGTTTGCAACAAGAAATTGATTCTACTGATTAGAAAGTGATTGTCAATAGAGCGAGTTTGCAATAGACAGAGATACGGTTTCAAGTGTTTACCTATCATCAACATCATCATCATAATCATCAAATTTCCAAACTTTTTATGATGAAAACTTTTGAAATAAAACTAAAGTTGAAAATACTGAGAAAAGACAAAAAAGAGAGCAACTTACATCTTCATCAATCTTCGAAGGTTCCATAGTTTTCATAATATTAATGGATTGGATCCGAATGGAAAGTATTCGAATTTCAGATTGTCCAGTGTCAGCTGCAAAAATGTGCATTGACGAAATGAGAAGAAATAGTGAAATAGTGAAGAAAAGAAAAATGGAAAAGCAAGAAAAACTATGTTTGTGTATGTTTACTCTATTGAAAAGAAAAAGAAAAGAACAGCAAAGAGAAGGAAAGAAGAGAGGAACGAGAGAGGAGTCTCTTTGTGCACTTTTAGATAAAAGTCATGATCCGGAAGGTGAGAATCCAAGAAGAAACTTCAGAAAACATTCGAAGGCGTGAAGGTGACGTTGGGACGACACTGCAGACTTTTCGACCGACTGCAACCCAATCGCTGATCAAACTCCGCCCACTTTTTCTGGGGGCAGTCGTTGAGGGAAGTGAAGGAGAACAAGGAGAGAAAATGGTTTATGATCGTCTGTTTTGGGTCTTTTTTGATTTTAAAAAATTTTGGTGGCAGTGAATGAATGAGGTAAATGTAGATAAAGGAAAAGTGATAATTGATTGACACGGGAAATGATTTGGTGTTCTAGTGGTCGAGACAGAGATTTTGGGTACTCGGGTTCAGAATGTTCTCAGTTTGCAGATTCTGCAAAGTCGTGGATTCTCGTACAATGAAAGCTTCTCGAAATAGCTGAGGGTCTACAGTAAGACGCGAAAAAGGCCATAACAATAAATCTCGTAAATGGTGAAATATTATCACAGCCGATCGGGAAAGGTCTAACGATCTAGATAATGGGTTAAATGATGTCTCTCCTCTTAAGAGTTCTAGAATCGAAACAAAGAATTCGACTGTAATCAGAATCAGTTCCGATTGTGTTATGATCGAAGCTCTACTTGTGAAGATGTAACTGGTTTGACAGCTATCTAATCATTCTTATGAATCATAACTAGTCGATATTTCTATGTCCGGAAAAGCCTTTGATTTGATCTAGAAATCTCAAAAATGTACGGACACGTGTTTTTCTACTCGAATTCCGGTACGATTTTTGACCATTATCTTCATGTAAAAAGCGCTAAAAAATCACTTCGAATCAGTCAAGTGATTACCTCAAAAAGAAAAGATTTCGCTTTCCTCTGGCCCCTGCCGACATCAGTTGGTGATGCCAATGAATTAGTGGCAGAAATCAGTTCAAAATGGAAACGAAGCGAGCGAGACCACCACACCATCTCTGAATGAAAACGACAAGAAAAAAGTGATTGGAGGGGGGAGAAGAAGTCATGTTCAATTATATCATATAATCAATTACGACTTCTTCTTCTCTATATTGCTTTCGTCTCCTACGTCCACTCGACCTGCGAAGCATTGCTGAATTTTTGGACACAGGACATACAAAAAAACAAGAATCCATTGGCATTTTGAGGGTATTCGAAGAATGACAACCTTTTTTCAGACAATCTACTCTCAGAATTTAGCGCCGCTCCAATGCTGATTATGCCATTACAACAGAAAGAAGGGAAACAACAATGAGTGCTTTCTACTGATCACAGGTCAATTTTTACACCTAATATTCTACCGTAACCGTCTTCTATTTTCTGATTTTTTGAATCTTGAGTCTAATTTTTTCTGAAACATCATTCTAAAGGCAAAAATGAAAGACTCGTGCGTAACAATTGGAATCAGATTAGGAGTCATGAACTGATAAGTGACTCTTGAAATGTTCGGAAGGAAAAAGCGCATCATTGCTCTCTGAATTGATATATTTTTATACTGCCTCGAGGGCAACGCCTATTTTTCCAGATGATAAGCTATTTTAATTACCCTCGCTCTCGGTTTCCTGTAAGAGTTGCCGGTAGAGCGTACTTTCTATAAATTAGATAAGTAACATTTAAAGAGAAAGAGATAAAAACAAACAAAATGATTGACAATGATGAAGTGTCACTGTTCTTCAAGAGAAAGTGCAAGAATCACGCGCGACCGCACCCAAAAACATTCGAGTGAATCATGAAAACGGATAGGGATAAGAAGAGAAACACAGATGATGTCGACGATCACTGGGAGGTATTTCTACTCCAAAAATAGGAGAAACGAGTGACGAAATTAGAGAGAAAGGCAACTGGTAGCGGAGATAATTAAATCGAAATTCACAAGATTCCGGGTTGATTTGCAGAACACTCATCAATACTCATCAGTTTGGAATTATTTCGTTTTCGAAATATATACAAAAAGCAACTCAAAACGGCTCGTTTCACTTTGCTTCAAGTCTTGTTGCCCCTCTCTCTCTCTTATCATTTGTTATCGGTTTAGTTAGACTCTCGACGGTTTGCATGCACAACGAGGCGCTTTTCCAAAATGGTCACTTTCTTGGTGCTGCATTTATCAGCATTCAGTGTCTGACTTTTCTCATTTTAGCATACTGTCTCGCTGGAATCGTTTACGTAAAAAGGACAATCAGAGAAGGGTGATGATGTCAATTTGAGCTGAAATTGAGATGACGGCGTGGGAGGATTCACGATGACGGAATGCGGAAAAGAAACTAAATCAAGTGTTGAAAAACTTCTCAGAGAGTAGGTCAGGGAGTGGCACTGATTATCAAAGAATCAGATTCACAGTCAAATTGAAAACAGATAAGACTCTGAAACAATGGAATAGGATTCTGGAGTTCTCTAGAATAATTCTCTACTTTCCTAACCACCTCATCCAACACTGCTAGTCTCGATTATTGTCAGATTTTCAAATATTGAACCCAACGTTGAATGCATTATCAACTGTGTACCATACCTTATGCCAATACAATCTGACTTGACTAATCTGTCAATGACCTAATTAGCAAAAAAACTTGACGCTGATGGTAGTGATGGTGGAATGAATAGAAAGAGGGAAAATTCTGTCTTCCGGCGTGTTCTAGCAGAAAATTGGATTTTGTGTGTAGTTGTGAAGACAGAAAAGAAAAAGCGAATGCAAAAAGTGTTGGACTGTAAGAAAAATGAATTAGAGAGACTACTCTCGAGAAAGTGTTCGAGAAGGTTACGGTAACTTATACTAAACAAATAATGGCATCAGAAGAAGAAGAGAAAGAATTGAACGGTCTACTTCTTCTTCTATTTCTCGACGATTGAAACTTTCAATTTCTTCTGCGCATTTCAATTTTTTATCAATTCAGTTTACATGCACATCGTCCTCATCGTCCTCGTTGTCATCTGTCTCCGTACACACACTTCTACCTCATTTCACACGTTTACACATTTATTTACATTCAAATGTACATATGTTTCGATTTCTTTTCCTTTTCACCAATCCGCCAAAAAAAACACGGACGTTTCTGTGGACAACAATGAAAGCCAGAAAAGAGATGAAAAGTGAACGGGAAAAAGGAAAAGAGCGAATGAAATGCAATCAGTGAAACGTGTTCTAATCCCTACAATTACCTGTAGATTGTTGTACGTGAGTGTATCTATCAATAGGTTTTTCGAAAACGGACGGGGGACGCCGCGCCGCCCGCCGGGATGTTGTAGGTCTAACCAAACAATTAGTCAGTTGAGTGACAAATATTAGCCGCCTTCGGAGAGTTTAAGGGTGCCCACGCTAAAATGGATAAGTCACCCGAATTCGGAAAGGGGCAACCTTGAAAAGGGAAATGAAGACTTCGAGATGAGGGAGGGGAGAAGGAGGAGGTTCAAAATGAAAGTGAACAGGATTTTGAGAAAAGGAAGAAGGAGGATGTTGATTTAGAAAAGAATGCAACACAGAGAGCCTCTTGAGTTATCAGTCTGCCAACGGAAGAAAATATGTTTATAGAGGATTCAAGTGAGAATAACTTCTTCAGTATCTAGTAAAAGTAGAGAAACTAAAAGTTGATAAGAGCTGATTGCAAACGAAGTGACGAAACGATATCAAAAATTACAAACAGTGAAAAAGAAGAGCGGAACTAAAAGAGCTGTAAACGAGTAATCACGAAAAAATGTGTCAAAAAAGAGAAGATTATCAAAACGGTAATCATTGACTCACTGATTGCTTGGAATTTTTGTTCATGAAATAGAAAAGTTGAGAAATTGTTTTGCTACTTTAGGTAGGACTTGCTTCAAGGATTATAGAAACAATTGTTCTTTCCCAAGATACAAAAAAAAAGTTTCCAGTTTTTCTCGTCAGGTTCAAGGCTTAAAACGGTTTCTACGAATTCATCCTGGGTTACTGTAGGTAACCCGAGTGCAGTCTTTGAGATGGAATTTAGTTAACACCTACGTAACCTACAGTATACTTTTTGAAAGTTTAACATAAAATTTTCTACTCCGAGTTTGAAATATTACGTCTGAAGCTCTCTAGAAGTTTCTTTATACATCTACCGAATATATCCCATCATATACTAAAAAATTGAAACTGCCGTAGTCTGAGTTATAACTTGATCAAACAAACTAACCAATCAACTCCAAAATGTATTTTTATGCCACGTGATTGCATCTTACAAGAGCAAATAAAAACTTAAACTGTTAAAGTGCATCTGAAATGTTGAAATCTAATTTATTGAACTATCTAAAACTTAAGAATACAATACAACCTGACAGAGTCGAAATTGAACTTTTTATCACTTTCCCTCTTTCCCATTTTTTCCTTTTTCAGATGCCGACAATCGTACGTATTTGTGCATGATCATCACACATTCAGACATACAAACTTTTTACGCACGTACAAATGGCAGACTGATAAACGACGTGCAGTGATCGATTAAACTGAAATAGAAGAGAGCCGGCAAGTAAAAAGATGGAAAAGAAAGAAAACCGTAAGAAACGGGAAATTTTGTCAAGGAAGAAGCTTCATTTGAAGAGATAACAGTCTATATTTAGTTTGATAAATAATATAGAAAATTGTTGCATCAGAAACTAAAGATTGAGTTTTGAAGGAGAAATTAAGTTGAATTTTTGCTAAAAATGTTCCTCATGCCATCCATCAAAACTGGAATGAATTCTTATGGTTTCTCCGAAACGGAGGTTTTGTTCTGATAAGGTAATCCCGTATTTCCGTTTAGTTTTGAAGCAACTTGCACGAAACGGATGGTTTCTGAAAACTGAACACTACAGTAACCAATTTTTTTTGGAATTGGTAATTTTGAGATGCTATTAAATTAGTTCAGAAGATCACAAAATTCACAAAATCGCCAGAGTACGGTAACACATTTCAGTCAATTTGTGTCAACTTTTATGGCATTAAACGAGAATCTGAACGAGCGGCAAACATCTAAACGAGAGGAGTACGGTATGCCAACGGGTCTTCTTCATTTGGTCTCAAAAGCAACATTCAGTTGATTGTTGCGGGTGAACCTCTCGGAATGTGGCGAGTAATGTGATTCAATGGCTGAAATAGTGAAGCGAGACGTGAGATGACACAGAGTGTATTCGGTGTTCTGAATCAAAGAAAATGGAAACGCTGGAATCAGAAAAGGAAGAGGACGGGATTCTTCTGATTGAATATTACAACATCGCCAAAAACGTTTCATTCTTTTTCTTCTTTTTCTTCCGGGAAAAAGCGAGCCAATTAGGCCAAAACGATTCACATTTATCATTATTAAATGACAATTTTATTGGTAAGTAGATCATCACATTCAGAGGAAACATGATTGAGTGATAATTGTCAGAAACTGTTTAACACGACACCTTCAATGAAAAAGAAGTTGGACAGGAGGTACGGTAGAAATAATAGGTGTCTTGGAATGCGGTAATCTGTCTGGGAAAGTCTTTGAGGGCTCGATTACGAAATGATTTGTCATCGTCATAATGATGATCATCATCATTCTTTACCGTATACATATTCTCTTAATTTATTTCCAATCTAATCGTTTTTCTCCCCTTTTTTCTAATGAAAACTTTTTATCAAAGCGCATGCCGTCCCGAACAGATACATTCGGACGCAACACAAAGTGCCGCTTCCTTTTCGAAAAAATGCGCGAACGTCTCCGGCGATTAATCATTGCTGAATAAACTTTGTTTGTCATACGGACACACTTTTCGGCCGGCGGTAGATCATATCGAAAAGGAAAAGGAAAATGAATTTTGATTAGAAACATGAGTTCTATTAGAAAAACATGGGAATATGTTGGTTTCGAAGGGAATGAAAATAAGAATCGGAGAGCAAGGGGACTAGTTTTCAAAACTTATAAGTTTCCAATCATTTTTTTCTCATTGCAGAATCAACGCTTCTCAAGAAGAGCGGACTCCGACAAATCACCAATCCAAAATGGGATTACGGTACTCTTGAATAAACGATCAGAGAACCTTCAAAAAGGTTTTAATTGGAAGAAGTTTCCGAGTATTATTTCTTCCTCTTCGCGAAATTTAGACTTGTGGTAAACTAGTTGTATACAGTAACCCGTTCGACATCTCTCTTCAATTTCAACGATTCCTATTATTTTGCTCATTGGTCGTCTCTCAATTTGAATTGATATCCTGTTCAATTCAGATTCAAAAAGTCATTAATCTCATGTCCGGATGATGTGGCAGATAAGCGAGGAAATGTTTCAATTGCGCAAGGACAAATCAACGATAAACTCTTCGTATATTTGTGTGAGTGTGCGAAGAATTGGTTTGGCAATCGCAGAAATTCACACTAACTGGCTATTAATTACCTGTCAAAAGTGTCTACTATCTCTAACCTTTCTTATACTTTCTCGTAGATAAACCGTTTGGATTCGAATCATTTATTCACACTCCTAAAACTATTGAAATGACATTCAAGGATATAGTTACTGAATGTAGCAGGGGACCAAATGGTTGAGGGATATTAACCCGGTGAATGTTCTCATCTCAATGTAATGAACGATGATCCAGAAAGGAAATTGAACCGGATATCTATGAAACGTTCATAGTTCTTTCTCACTTGATTCTGAGAACTATTCATAATAAAAATTATATTCAATCAACTGCCGAAATAGTCTCCCAGAAACAAAAAATGCGATCGAGAACAACAAACGAATTCTGTAAATTCCCCACAAATCCAATTCTCTTCGGTTTTTTCCAGACAATAAATTTTCAAATTTCTGCAGACAGTGACAACAAATGAGTTATGTTTCGAATCATATGCTGGTTCGGCGTTTTCTTATCAGTTTCCCGAAAACTCTAAAATTTTTATTCTGATTTCCTTCATTTCCACGTTTCCCCAAGCTGTTGAACGGTACTTATGTTTTCAACTATTATGGACCTATTCACAAGGTAGCAAAAAAAGCAAAAAACTAATTTTGCTAGTAGTAAAAAATAGTTTTTTGCTTTTTTTGCTACCTTGTGAATAGGTCGAGAATAGGTCCATTACATTTCTTCAATAAAATGTCATTTCTGTTTACCCACTGGGTAGCCGTTATCGGTCCTAAGGTTTTTTTTCTCCGCACCACCTGCTCAACTAAAATTGTACATCGGGTGTCTGCAAACACCGCGACGGTAACTTGCAGAATTGTCGTCATTTATTTTCTTCACGTGCTGTGTTCAGTTCAATTCAGGTTTTTATTTGTCTGTCAAGCTGCCCCTTTTCCTCATGACTCATCCTAAAACGATGAAAATAGAGCCTTTGTCCTCTTGAAAATACACTGAGCAACAATGAATGAATGACATTCCGTTTTTGCCTACTGTCTCAAAAAAGCTTATGTTTTCTGATTCTTACTGTATCTCTTGTTCTTTCTTAAATTAAAAAAATTCTAGAATTTAGCAGCTTCAATAAAAAATACATGTTCAGATAAAATATGGCGGAATTGGTCCGCCCCAGAAAACCAAAACATCGGGAAAGGCCACAGAGTGATCACGCGCCGACTATTCCCGATCGTCCGGTGCTTGTAAATGGGATGAGATTACCTGTGGTTAGAAATGTTGAAAAGAGAAATACGGAAGAATTATTTTTATTCAGGCCCCATCGCATGATATTCAACAAGTACGGGAACGGTCAGCGTCACCAGAGCCAGAAGAGCAGTGAGTAATCTCAAAGTAAACAATTCATCTGTTTTATTATTACAGAGTGCTGAATGACGTTGATGAATCTTCACGCTCTGAACGAGAGTCTGAAAGCACGAAGGATGTGAGAAGCAGTCCTGTTCGACCAGCACCCCCTCCGCCGGTAAGTGTTATGATACAGAAATCTCGGTAAAAATTTTCATTCAGAGAGCAGTTTCACAAGAAAGAGATGCTCCTCCAATTCCTCCTCGAAGTCTGGTTTTTCCTCGAAGTTCTAGTATGGTAACAGAATCTACAAGAGAGCCAGCACCTGTAGTAGTTCCGAAAAGAAACGTCGCAATGGCACCATATCCAACAGTTCCGGAACTTGCAGAACTCCCATCTTATACTGCAGCTCTTCAACATCCACAAATGTATCCTGCAGTTAGTGGAGGTCAATTACAACATTCCCATTCTGCAACTGCTATTCCTGTATGTTTTTTATTCATTTTTTTTAGTTTCAATTTTCTTTTTCAGGAAAAAACGCGTTTCTCCGCACCAGTTGAACGAGAGCGAGTTCGAGAAGGAGAAGCTCCTCCAATGTATCCATCAATCATTAATTATGAGAGAAACGAGCATGGATTGATGACTGAAGAAAATTTGGTCACGTTTTACCATAATCCATTATACGAACAAGCAGAGATATTTGTGGATCAGTTCATCAAAGCAGAAGAAGTGGCAAATCACTCTGGATCCCTATTCCCCCTTCTAGCAAGGCTAAAATCAGTTTGTGACCTGATGACTGTTAGTGAAGTGAAAGGAAAAGAAAACACAGACGAATTGCAAAAATGTCTACGAGAGTGTTGGATTCAGCAGACATTATCTGTCGAAGCCAAAGGAAAATGTGGAGACAACAATGATGGAACCGGAAAAGCGACTTACTTTTCATACGAATTACAACAAGCAGTGTTGGATCAAATGAAGAAACTTCTATCAACGAATCGAACCAATCTTATGGATCATACTCTTTGTGAAGAAACTTCTTTTCGATCATTGGCTCTTCAAATTCAATGGCAAATTATTATTGTCAATAATAATTTTATGGCTGAGAATGGGTTGACAACTAACTGCCCACCTAATTGTAAGTTACTCTTGCTGAAAAATAAGACTTAAAATTTGTTTCCAGTGGTCGCAACCGGAATGATGACACCTGGAAGGATTGCACTTCGAGCCGCAATATCCGACATATTTTATCATCTCCGTTATCCACGACTCCCTAAACGTTTCATAGACACACTTGTCGGTTGGATCAAAGAATTGACTTGTATATTAAACATGCGCCAATCCTGTGACGATGGTATCTTCATATTATGTCATCTTCTACGTCTTCCTTCTCCAATTGATCAATGGGCAGCACCATTTGTTCAAACATTCATCCAATCACAATCACCACCTCGATTAAAACTGGATTACTGTGTTGCACTTCTCACACATCTTCTCAATCCGATAAAAGCTCGTGAATCATTTCTTCGACATGTGGCACAATCAGAAAAAGAAGAATCAACTTGGGAAATTCTCGCAGATGACGATGATGGTGAAGCGAATGAATTCTCGTTTGTTACAATCAATGAGTCTGATCTGACTGCTTTCCTTGATCAAATTCCAATTTCTGAAATCTATTCAATTGCTTATCTTGCTTTTACTTCATACTCTGACAAAGGATCTCAATTTACTGCTATGGTTGCATTCCAGCTTTTGCTCATGAAAGTTGGTTTTTCGGTTTTAAATTTATTCTTCATCGATTATTTACAGATTCTCGATAACGGTTTGACAAGTTACTCTCAGCCCGGGTACAAAATGTTTTGCAAACAAATTGGTATTAGTCTCAAGTTAGTTTTAAACTAATTTCAGAGCTTAAGGATTAGTAATTGTGAATTTTCAGGCATAGTGTTCGAGAGCTCTGCTCCAATTGGCGTCTAGTTCGAGATCAGATTCAACCAGGCGAGGAATCACATCTTCAAAAAGAAGTTGATCGAATTGTTCTTCTTGCTCTAAACTATCTCATTCATCGAGACAGCGTCGGATTATTTCAATTCGTCGTGGCATTACCGTATGGTGTAGTCTCTGAAGAATGCAGAAGTCGATGCGAATATGCGCTTCGTTCGGAAAAGAAAATGACTATTCATGAAATATACGATACACCAATTTGTGAAGTTCGGGCTAGAATCAGCAGTCGTAAGTTTCAGTTTGTAAAAAGCAATTCTTAAAAACATCTTAGTTTCCAGAAGGAATTTCCAAAAGAGTTGCAAGTCTTGGAGCGCAGGATTCAGAATTTCTGATCAACTCTCTAGCATCGATTGGCTCCTATTCCAACTCAGATGTGGCCCAATTATTAAAAGAGCTTGTTGATGTAAGATTAATATTTATACCTTTCAGCTCATTTCTGAATTCCAGGTCTGTTTTTGTGATGAATCAACTCGTGACGATTTCTACAAGTGTGGAGGGGAAGCTATCGGACAGATTCTAACGAAACGTCCTGAAACATTACATCAACTACTCACGATCGTCGACAGAAATCTTCAGCACATGGATTCTTATGCTATCAATGTTCTCTCTTCGTCACGTCTTTTTGAATGTCGTTTGACAGAACCAATGATCAGTATAATCGGAAAATGGCTGATAAACAATCCACCAGAGCACGGAGCTAACCGACTTGCTCGACGAGTATTATCTGGATTGCATTGGGGATTGGCGGCTGATGGTCATAATTTGTGGATCGATGTGGATGTGCACGTAATTGCTGCAGATACAGTAGTTAAAGCACATTCAGTTCATTGTTCTCGATCAAACAGTATGATATCAAAGTCGATAAGTAAGATATCAAAATTGGCTTCGAAAGTTGGCGATGCCGAATCTCTGTTTCAACAATTTTGTTGGGATCTTCTTGTGAAACTGAAGTTACCGACAGTTCCTGTGGCATTGGTTCAGAATGATTTGACAGCCCATTATGTGAGGATAGTTCAAAATTATGAAGACGATGTTGTGGTTTATTTGGAAAAGGCAGTTCCTCTACTTTCGGATCTCGTTTCGTCTGGAAGCTCCGTCGCGTCTGTTGTTCTGTTATCTCGTTTGATTGCTCAACATTATCAGAAAGTAAACTTGTTGGCAGCGGACAAAAAGTAATTTTTGCAGTCAGAATTTTAAGGCTAAGATTAAAAATTTCAGTTTTATGGCAACATTCGAACGTCTCCTACATGTAGATCAACTTCCTTACGCAGTTCAATGGCTTAGTGGACCATCTTCGACGCCTACTCCAATCGTCAGACTCATTTGTTCAGCCATCTCGTATTATTCTGTTAAACTTCCGGAGCTTCCGGAGTTTCTTCGTGCATGGATTACACTTCTCTGCTCTGCGAGGACCGGATGGAATGAAGATGCAGTTACATATCAGATTGTTGGAACGATTGCAAGGATAGCATTTGTGAATGATACTCAGAAGCTTTACGGAATAACATCGATTATATTCCAAGCATACCAACAACAAATGGCTGCAGAGAAGAATCAATCGAAAGGACTTCTGTCGATGTTTTCATCAGACAACACAGTTTCTCCACTTATTCCTGATTCCATGCTGGCTATTTCTCCATTTGCTTCGTGCATTATGTTAAGAGTTGAACAAAAATCGTTCAATACATTCTACGGACATTTATTCGAGGCTCTCGGCAAAAAGGATAAGTATACTCTTGATAATGCTGTGAAGAAGGCAGCATCAAAGTGTTCAATGACGCTCCCAGTAGAAAGAATCGCAGTTTTCCGTTGGGCGAAATTGGTAACAGTGTGTAAAGACTCTCCTCTTCTCCCAATTCTACTACAACAACTCTCTGGATCGGCATATCGACTCCGAAAGGCGAACAACCTAAATCTATGTTACGCTAGACGCCTAATCGATGATCCACAAGTACAGGATGTCATGTCAGAATGTAGGAAAGCAATTGAAGAAACGCCAGTGGAATCGAAAGGACTCTCGAAAGCCGTTGTGGGTTGGCTATTCACAAAACACGAAGTAACGAGAACTGGGTTTGACTTCTCGGTTTTCGATCTTGATTATCTTCTTCAACTGATTCTTGCCGGTGACAAGAATATGTGGCTGGATTATGTAAATATGTCACAATTCGGATCGGAATATATTGCTGAACAAAAACTTTACTCGACTACATGTCAACTCTCACCAAAAAATCGAGATTCTCCTACGCCGCCAGAAATAGGATCACCGCGTACTCGGGGAACAGCAAAACCATTCCCAGTTTTACCTGTGCATTCTGGATTACCACAAGCACCTGCAATCGATCCTTCTATGATTTTCCAACAACATTTAGTACTTCAAGCGGCTGCACCTTTTATTTCTACGATAAAAAATTTGGCCAAGTAAGTTTGTTTGTTTCGCAGTTTCCTTAAGTTTATCTTTTAGACAATACACTGAATGTGGAGATCGAATGGATATTGACGATGATGCCTACTGTAAGCTGATCAGAATACTGTATCAGCCAACGCAGCAGACTGTTCCGGTGGAAATTCGATGTTCTTATTGCTCTAAACCGAAGCCATGCACAATGGCAGTGAAACCAAATGTTTTGAGTCCAGACACTGATGTTAAAATGAGTCAGAATCGAAATAAGCGTATCGAGTTCTGGAATGAACTAAATGTTTCTCTCATTGATAAAGCAGCAGTGGCTACAGCAAGTGTTGAACACCTATCTCGAGTGATTTCGAAGTTAGCTGGAGGTTTACATCAAGCAACTAGAAACAACGCTCAAATCACTGGACATGCTCTTTTCTATCTTATTACTTCTTCAGTTGGAGAAAATGAGCTGTTGTTCAGTGTTGCGTCAGAATCTTATAGTCATTCACTTAGAGCATTGGGAGAGGTATTGTTTCACTCGGGTTTTTCCATTTGATATTTTCAAATTTCTATTCAGGAGTTCGTCAAGTTCCGCCCAGAAGAACAAATGGACGTCATGCAATTAGCACTAAACGGATTCGTGCTCTCTGAGCCGCTAGTTGAGGTACCCTTTTTCTTCAATCAACCAGTTTCAATTAATTTCCTCGCAAGAAAGGATTAATGAAACACGGAACACAAAATTATTTTCTTTTGATGCATTTGATTCTTTCAGGTCTTCACTCCGGAAGTACTTAATTCTGACGATTTGTGCACAGCATACCGAATACTTTCTAACGCCGTTCGAATGCCGGAAAGAAGCAAAATGGCTCTGCAATTGTTAGGTGAGCAACATTTTATTATGACTATTCAACAGAAAATTATTTTTATCCATAAGTATTTACTTCATCCGTCATACTCCAAAAACTGAAGACGCATCTTGTGCTCTGACTTCTAAATAATCTCTTTTCTTAATGATATGAGTAGTACAAATGAGGATCCGGAAATTCTTTTGAATTGCAAGTAGCCTGAAAAGCATAAAAGATTGCTTTCAAGTTATTAACTTCCACTTACCGTAAGGCAGCAACTTCCCAATAAGTTATTCCTCCGTTTATGAACACCATTATTGCTTTTCTAGTGCGATTATCTGGACGTCGATCAGCAGCAATGTAGGTGTTCTCCTCGACCAGAACTTTTTCTTTACCTGAAAAATCACTTTTAAAATTAAAACTAGGAATAGCAAACACACCCATAATTCTTTCATATTCTGATTGGTTCCATCCGTGATCTATAGTATCTTCAACAATTTTACAAAGAAGAGGTGATATTCGTGCACCAAAAACATAACTCATATCAGATGGATTGGACATATCCATTGGTTCGTTTCCTTTTATAATTCTGAATTTTCGTGCCAGTGTATCCCAAGTTCTTGCACGTTCCGAAATAGTTCGATCTTGTGTAATATGATGACGTGCGTAGATTACACGGGAGTTTCTTAGATTTTGCAGCTCGAACATATGCTCGTATCCGTATTTCTGAATATACATCTCGACGAATTCATTATATGTATCATCTGATACTCCATCGAGTTTCAATGATGCCAGAGACATCATTGATAATACAATATCTCTACACGATCGCATCGGAACTCTTTCGAAAACAAAGTCAAAGTATTCTTCTTGAGTGACAGTTCCTAAAAGCATTTCATGTTCGAGTTTAAACATCGTTCGATAATCCTCCATTTTCACTTTATTCATCATCATTTCACAAGCGTTGATGTGCAATTCGCAATGTTTGTGGTCTTTTTTGAGTGCACGCAAATCTTTTTCAACAAAATTACGATAATCTGCCACGTCATCAATCATAGCAGATTTTTCAATACTTTTTTGAATCGACTTTGCTTTGGCATGCAAAAATTCGAGTGCAGCAGTCACATGTTTGTTCCGAATCGATGCAAAAATATCCTCACAATTATCCAATTTGACGACATCTCCCCTGTTTTGTTGAAGCGCTTCTTTATCTTCTTCAGGATTAATCTCAATCCAATCAAAGTCAAGGGGACCAGTTGGTACCTGTTTTCTCATGTCTACAGGAAAAGCTAGTTTCCCACAATCTATTGTGAAAAATTCATGAAGAAGTCCTTCGTAAGAGGCTCCAGTGAGCAATACAGGAACTGGATCCAACTGTCGATCGAATAAAAACAAATGACTGATTGGTTGGTCTGGCCGCGCTCGTAGTTCGTTACTTGAGCATAACGTATGCACTAAATTCCATAATTGTTTCGATTCTGAGCCCAATCCATAAACTGTTGGAACTACTCCGTATAAGTTTTGAAGAGCCACGAACATGTTTGCCACCGAAAATAGATCTGATTGAGCTGATTCAACGTGTTGAAGAGAGAATAAATCACTTTCAAGCGGCAATAGGCACATGTTTAAACTGAGCTGAGTGATGTTTCCAATAACTCCAGATGATTCAAATACTAAATCGCATTCTTCTAACTGCCGGTTGCACCATATCACACATATCGACCTATTTTCGTCAGATTCTTCAACATATTCCACGATTTTCCGTGCATTGTCTACGTTTGGGCGTAGGAAAAACACTCTTTGATCTATTTCGAGATTCCATACCTGAATTTATATTATTCTAATTTTTTTTTGAATGCGAAAGTCACTTGGGGATTTTTTTGTAAGTCAAAATGCATGATTCTCTTTACTCCGTGACGTTTCATATCTGACGATGTGGCAATCATATCAAGCGGCCTTAGAAGACACTTGTCGATGAAAAGTTCTTTTGTGCCTGAAAAATAATTTTCTATCCAATATCATTAAGATATTATAATTTTACCTGGTAATGTTTCCAAATAATGTATGAATTCTCGTTGCATTACCATGCGGAGCAGATGGAGAGTTTCATCAATCTCCAACTCTGCAGTACCCGGTGCCATTTTTCAACCTACTTTTTGACTAGTTTACATGAAAATACTTTGAAGAGAAATTCACAGTAAATGCGTGGAAATTTTTTCGCACTCTGTGCATCAGTATGTCGAATTCCGCGCATGCAGACAATGCGTCATAGTTGACGAGCAAAGAAAATAAAGTGTGAGACGAAGAGACGCAGACATTTTCAGGCCGTCTTGGTATGCAACAAGCTGCTGCTGGATTGCCACCGCATCAGTTCGCTGCTCTGTTACCAATTGCTTTTGCCAATCTAGCTAGTCAACCGGATCCATCGTCACCACTACATTCGTTGTGCTTACAGGTAAGAGTTACATATTATATGTAGATCGCTGTATTATAAGACTATTTATTTCAGCATGTTATTTTCTTCGTCTTCCACCACTTCCCGGATAATGTGGTCAATGGACTTGACTTGGCATTGGAAGGATGCAATACAAATTCAACTCCAGCTTCACTCTTGGATGCTATTGTTGATAAATTGGATGCAAAGGATTACTTGAAAAAGAATGTTTCGCTTGACTTGGGAGCAGCCAAAGCTGATGAATGCGCAAGGGTTCTATCAAAACGTTTGGACGAAGCGAGGACGAAACTTCCAAATTTTTATGGAATCTGGTCCCGATATATGGATTCAGTAACCCGTCTCGCCCAGCTATTCCTTTTCGTTCCGATTCGAGATGGATATGAACCAAATAAGGCGGTTTCCGTACTACAAAGAGAATGCTATGAGTACTTTGCTCGTGTGGCTGCAGTATTTTCTCCACTAATTGCTCCATACTCGCCAACTCATCCTCCATTCTCTCCTTCTCATGAAGCACAAGCAATGTTGGTTTTGGATCGGTTTGTTGAATTTCTTTCTGCACTCCATTTCAATTCAAGTATACCACCTGGAATGCAGAATATTCAATCTTTGGTTTGGCAGTACTATTGTGAGAAATTATCAATTTTAACACATGGAACTCAACACTATTATGATATCCTCGAACGACAATTGGTCCGACTTAATTGGCAAGCTCTTTGGCCTTCAAGACTTGCAATAACTGCAATGGAAACATGTTTGGATACTCGGTCTCAAGATTGTGCATCATTTGTCTCACAAATGGTAGCACGTATTCCATGGAGTACCATAATGCAAACAATGCATGAAGATAGTAGGCCCAGCTATTTGGCTTCTCTTTTCGGTGTTCTTGTTCGATTAGCATCTCGTTCTCGGAATTACGATAAAGTTAGAGCTTCTTTACTGGAGTTGGTGAAATCATTATCGCTCCGCGCAGACTGGAATAGAATTAGCCCAGAAGACGCTATGAATATTTCATTGGCTGTAACTAAAAGTCTACCGTCGGATTCATTATCAAATCCAATCGAAATCGTGTCAGTTATTCAAGTAATATGGAGAAAGATCAGTTGTTTTGTTGCTCGGGAACCATTTTCTGAAATATCTCTTCAAAAACAAATCTTGTGGATTCAAACGGAATGTGCTCTTCTGCTCAAAGCTGAACCTTCCCAAATTCCTGCTGCATACAATTCACTAATTTCTGATGTTAATTCGTTGGCTACCAATCATTGTAAGATCTCTAATCTAGAAATACTGTTTCGTTAAATCCAATTTTTGCAGCAAACCTTCGTGAATTCCGACTTGTGACCAGAGAACTGACGGCAATGTGGAAAAATATTGAGAATGAAAACTTAGGAGGTAAATTAATCGCAGAAGTCCTTTCACTCCACATTAATTTACAGAATCCCTCGTATCTCAATGGACAGAGTATGTCACAGCCAATCCGAGTTCTCCTCTCATACTCACATCTCTTAATACAATCATTGATTCATTGAATAATGATCAACATACAACTGCTTTGAAAGTTATCGAAAAACTTATTGCTGCTTACTTTCTCAGTGAGTTTGCTCCAAAATTGCTATTTCTAAGCTAACTAAATTCCAGGAAACGACAGTAACTGGGCAGAAGTTTTGCATTGGATTCAGTTTCCTAACAAAAATTTTGAATCCGTCAAAAATTACTTGCTGACCGTTCCAAAATCTGAGAACAAACAACAGATGCTACCACTTACTTTGAAAGTTTTCATGGATTATGGTGGCGCTGATGACAACAAGTTCTTCGAATTGCATTATTATGTGACTAGCGTTCGTGCGAAGCATTTCACATCCGAAGCAGGTTTCTTATGCCTTTTGGCTCGATTACTTCAATGGATTGGTAAACGAAGTCCCACTCTTCCTTCTTATTTTGCACCAACTGACGATCTACTTGCTTCGGTTATCAAGTATCTAGTAAAAGTTAATAAAGAAGACACCGGCATTTTTACGTTCATCAGCAGCAAAAAAACAGCAACTCCAAAGTGGGTCCTTTTTCATTATGTCTTCATTTATTTATTTCTCATTTCAGAATGCGTGTAGTCCTCCAAATTCTCGAAATGTTTTTAACCCAACAAACACTTGGTGATGGAAGACGACCAAGATGTGATGCAAACTCACCGGTGCTAAATTCACGGATCGCAGCTTTGAGAGACATGGCTCAACAAAGAGCAAATCAAAACATGACCAATGCGTTCAACAGGGCAACTGCATATTTCGTTCAAATTGACATCCATCAGATTCAATCAGCTTCTAAATTGCTCCTCGAAATAGGACGGTCTGCCTTCGGGGATCGTTTCCTCAGTGATGTATAATTGTACCTTAAAACCTTCAATTTCCTCATCCTTTACTCATTTTCCTTCTTTGGGTCATTAATTCATTTTATGTGACAGAAAATCACGGGTACCACGCTCACCGATTTATTCGTTTCATCCTCGTCTCAGTTCCCATTCTCTTTGTCTGTTTTATGAACCTGATTCTTGTAGTTAATTCGTGTAAAATAGATTTCAATTGCATTCTATTCAAATAAATAAATATATTGCGATTAAATAATGAACGAACGCACGAGTTGAGAAATTTTCAATGGCAAGTGTGCTCCATTCGTATGTCTTGAGGAGCCAACGGCAGATCGATAGGCTTGAGAGTAGGAGGATTGAGCACTTACTGAGAAATAGAAATTCGCGGAGAGACGGAGACGAAAAAGTTCCTCACAATAAGCAATGCGCCCCTTCGCTTATTACTTTTTTTGTTTTCCAAAGTATTTGCGTTCTAAGTTTCTTTTGATATACTTTCGTCACCTGATTGGTTTGAAGAAAAGATTAAAAATGAAACATTGCAGGGTTTAACCATGTTATTACTGCGGATTGGGGTGCTACTACTCGTGTTAGTAGTAGTTTGTCAATGTGAAAAAGGAGATCCGTATGAAGTACTCGGAATCGGAAGAAGAGCAACACCAAAAGAGATAAAGAGTGCGTATAAGAATCTGGCGAGAGAATGGTGAGTTATTTAATACTTCTAATCAAAAAATAAGAATTTTTGATCTGAGCAAAGCGTCGAGAACTTCGAAGAAATTCTTTGACACGACAAAAAGTGAAATTGTAAACAGCAAAGAACTTGTTTCTAAATAAGATTATAAATATTTCTTAACTGCATTCAATCATGCTATCATGTAGCACGAAATACTATGAACAGAAAATTTTCATAATTTCATGGCGTGCCAAAAACCAATTTTTTCAAAAACATTTATTTGATTTCCAGGCATCCGGATAAACGAAAAGATGATGCAGCTTCTACTCGTTTCATGGAGATTGCGGAAGCTTACGAAGTTCTTTCGGATCCTGTCAGAAAAGAACGATACGATAAATTCGGAACTTTCGATGATGTCAAACAGTTCGAAGATAACGCTGAACGAGCCAGATCATTTGTAATTTTTCAAATTTTTATTTTTAAAAGTATTGGAATGATTTACAGTACGGGTTTGGCGGATTCAGTGGATTTGGAGGATTCGGTTTCGATGAGAGTGTGTTCGAGTACAAATATAGAATGTCTTATCAACAATATCAGTTCAAAATTCTGGAACAGTCAAACACAAAACCATACATTGTATATATTTATTCGAATTATTGCCAAATGTGTTATCGATTCCATCCACAATGGAAACGAGTTATTGCTGATCTGGAACCACTTGGATATGGAATCGTAACTGTGAATGGAAATAGAGAACAGAATTTAATGGAGAAAATGAGAATATCTCATGTTCCTGCATTGGTTGCAATTGTTGAAGGACGAATTATTCCAATGCGCGTTGACCAAAGCTTCAGTGATAGGTTCCTATTAATCTTGTAATTAATTCAATTTTGTCTACTTTTTTCAGATCAATCGTCGCTTTCGCCCAAAAAGTTATTCCCAGCTATTTCATGACAAAAATCAACTCTGGAGTACTGTTGTCTCGATTTGTTGAACAATGGAAGACAAGTAACAAAATCTCCGTGGTCATCTTCGGAGCAGCTGTCAATCCTCGAATTCGTTATCTCCTCGCAGCAATGAAATACTCTCAATTTGCTCGATTCGCATATGTTTCACTTGCGGATCCATCAGATGCAGTCCGGATATTAAAAGAATCAGTTGATATCAAGTGTGTTCAATGTGAAAACATTTTGATATATGGAGATATGGAACATGTATGTTCAGAGTGGAATAGGATTCGATAATATATACTGTTTTAATTTAGGAAGACGCAGTTGATCGATTATCAATCAGCGAAGCAAAGAAGTTAACAATGGAGGCACTGGAAGAGTTCATTGAAAAGAACAAATTACTAACGTTACCAAGAATTTCATCACAAGTAATGTTGGATGAAATCTGTCCAGTATCTTCTCGCTCCCCACGTCATCTTTGTGTCATTCTTCCAGTCACATCTCATAGTTCTGAATCTGAGCATGTTGATGCTTTCAGAAGATATGTAAGAGATACTCAATCAATGTGGAAAGGAAAGAAGGTCAACTTTGCTTACATGTATGTAGATAAACAGAAGGATTGGATGAGGCCATTTGCTGAGAAACGAAAGGGAGAGCTGAAAAATGAAGGAAGAGATTTGTTGATATTCTGGAGACTTGAATACAAAAAGGCAAGGTTCACTTGGCTTGAAGGAGCATGGACTGGGCATAAAGAAACTGATGATTTGATTATGAATGTTGTGGAACAAAGAAAACGATTGGACGAGACATGTACTGTTGGAAATATCAGTGATGAATACGGTCTTTCAATATTCACAAAGTTTAGTCGCACTTTCTGGAGAATGTGGGAAATCGTTTGGTTCCATGTTTCAAATGAAGAAACATACATGTTCCTCTCTGCTGTTGGGACTCTATTCATGATTATGTCAATTGGTTGGCTGTTCAGTTACTTCAGTGAGAAACCATCTGACATCAAAAAACGAAAACCGAAAGCTAATGATGTAGCTGATTTGACTGGTGATCCAACTACAACAAATGATTGGCATCCAGATGATCCGAATACAAAAAAGAAGGAAAGTGAAAGCTCTAAACAGCTGTCAAGTGGAAAATCTAAATGGTCGGTCATCATGAAACCACTGATTCATGAATTACGAGCAGAGACATATTTTGGAATGATTCGACTTCTGAAACCAGGATGTAGATCAATGATTCTTTTGGTTGACGAAGAGAATAAGGATGCATTGATCAACAAATTCTCACAATATGTGTATCCTCTCAGAAAGTGAGTTTTCGTAAAAAGAAAACAAGTAAATGAGTAATTATTTCAGCAATAAAACATTCTCGTTCGGATTCCTTGTGGTACCGAAAAATTTGGATTGGTTCCGTAAACTGTTGGAACACACGTTGCCAACTGATGGGAAACCAACACCAGAACCAGATGTTAGTCAATCGATGTACAAAAGACTGAAACTGATAAACCATCGTCATACAATCGGAACAGTTTTAACATTGTGTGGTTGGAAACTGTATTTCTCCATCTACCATCCAAAACATGTTGAACTGAGCCGTCGTAACTTCATTGACACAGATGAAGAGCCTAGCAGTGATGACGAAGCATCGTATCGAAGTGATGAATATGCATCAATGGGGGAAAAGAAGAAATTACACAGAAGCTCATCTCAACGAGGAGTCAATGTTGAGAATGTGTTAGATGGATTCCCTAATTGGATGGATCGCTTGCTGGAAGGATCTATCAGAAGGTAAGAAGCAAAATGGGCAGAGTGTAAAAGTGATTATTCGTTTTCAGATATTACATTCCCGAGTGGCCGGATAATCTCAAGTAATCTACCTCCGTCTCCCTCTCACGCACAACCGATTAACATTTTCTCCGTTTCTTTTTCTCCCATCAATACACCTTATATACATGTTACAAATTCTCACAACACGTCTTCTCTTCGCCCTCATGTGCTCTCTTTCTCTTTCGTCACTCGTTTTCTTGGTGCTCAAAATCCTTCTCCTCAACTAGTTCACAAGACTACTTTTCTCCAGAATTGATCTTTTTTAAAATTTCTATTGCTTCAGTTCCCTTTGAATATATCATAATAAGTCAGTCACTTGTCAGATGCAATCTCCTACGAGAAAAATGTAATAAAAAGATATAATAAGAGAAATTTAATAAAACTTTCATATTAGTTTTTTACAATCCAAATAAAAAGTTATCTCTTTCGAATACCTAAAAAAAACAATTTTCTCACATCTCAATCTTCTTGTATTTAAAATTACAGTATGTCGGTTAAGTCACCTGTTGTCAAGAAAACGATAAGTGGAGGAAAAGGAAAGATATCTGAATATTCTGATGGAACGAAAGCTGTTTTTCATTATCAAACACTTTTTCCAATAGGGAGAACCGTTGCCAGCAGAAAAGTTGATAAAACTTGGAATTCTGTTTCAAAAATTCATTTTAATTCAGAGATGCTTATCGTTGCATAAGAAAAATGAAATTACGTAATAATACTGCACTGGATTGACAATTTACATCAGCAATTTAGAAAAATGTCTTCACAAATGTAACGCTAAACATAAAAATACAAATAACAAAACTTCCCCAAAAGATGGGAGTTGACATCATCACCGTCCCAACAGTAATCATCCATGAGGCGTCAGCCCCGAATTTCCACATTGACACAGTTCGGAGCTGAAAAATGGAGCGAGGTTAAAAACAAACACCTTGTAAACTCACTCTTTCGATATCTCTCTTCAAAATTGCTACTTCTTCCACTTTTACTCGATTCGCCACTTTCAGTTCAGAATTTTTGTTCTCCAAATCTCTATTGCGGCTACTCGTATCTTCGATCTGTTCTTTGTACTCATTTATTTTATGTGTCAAATCAGAGATCTCCCTGGCCATGCGCTCTTTGTCCATTTTCAAATCGTTCAGATGCAGTTCTAAATCATCTATTCTTCTTATGAAGTCTTCACATGGATCGTCTTGTTGTATTTCTGTCGTTTGCTCGAATTCCATGTTTCGGTCGTTTGCTTCGGGAGGAATAACGTCTCCCGAAGCCTCATTGCCAGAAGTATCATCGCCGGGACAAGTCCTCGAGCGGTGTTCATGTTCTTGAACCGAATCAACCGACTGCATATCCATCCAGTTGAAATGATTGTGAAAAGAATTGTTGAGTGTGAGCCAGTAGAGTGGATCTGATGATTCCGTTGACATAATTCCGAACAGTGGGACTTGACAACAGACTAGGTAGACCATAAGGACCGCAACCGTCCACACAATCTTCTGAGAGAAATCGAGAGTGATGGTATCCATACTGTTATCGACAACAATTTTAATCGCGTTTGCAAGTTTTCCCTTCTCCTCCTGCTCTTTACATGCTCTTCGGAAACTAAAAACAGTTTATGCAACCAGGAAACTGATTTGTGATCCAAGAAACTCACTTGTAAATGACAGCCAGAATAAATACAACAATCATGAGAGGAACAATTCTTTTCATCCATTCGGTTTCAATGTTTTCAACAATAATTGACTGCTCGTCGTCAGCTTCAGACATTTTGCATCTGAATTGTGCCATTGCTGATGTATTCATTTTCTTAACACCGGTCGTCACTGTAATGAGATTTCCGGGATTCTCTTGACACCATTTTTGCATATATTCGGTTCCACAAGTTTCTTCTTCCCATGTTGTTTGTACATGTCCTGAAATGATGCGATGCGAAGTTCTGTTTTCGTGGCAGTCGGTCAGTGTAACATAAATCATCATATATTTGGGCGGGGCGTCGTCCGAAGAATCAATGACATGATAAATTCTAGAAAAATATAGCTTTTACGTTACTTTTTTCCAAATTATCGAAGTTACCTTTCTTTCACGAAATGAATGAATTCCCCACGGAGAGGAAGTTGAGCTTGTGGCTCTTTGTAGGGGTGCGGGGCTCCAAAAGCGGCTGATGTGAATATTAGTATGGTGAGAATATGTGATATCATTGCCAATTATCTGAAAACGGGTAAAAAGGGTGAGAATTCAATATTTCAGAGAAGCAAAAGCTGAAAAGAAACTTGCGAGCCAGCTTTCGCGCTCTCAAAATTTAAAAATCACCAAACAAGGACGAGTTTTTGTGTTTGGGCTTTTAGGTCAAGCTCAAATATTTTTGGCGCCAAATCTGTAAAATCATTAATGTTGTATCTCGTGCTAATAGAGAACCAATGTATATTAATCACTCGTTTATTGTGATTCAGAATAATAGAAATGAGGGGGACAAGGGGTACAATCTATCCGTAACAGTCACGTTCCGGAACCAGGTATAAAACTAGAACTGACTTTAGAACGAGAGGAAAAGGATGACATTTCCTCTTCGCGGGCAAACGGGGGAATACGAGGGAAAGCGGGTAGATCAAAAATAATATAAATAATCTTTGTGACTTAATAACAACGTCACAACACCTCCCTACGTAAAGATAAAACATACTGGTTAATCAGGTAACAACAATGATGGTATCAGGATAAGTAGAACAAAATAGAAAGTATCACAAATAAGAATTTAGCTGTGATCTGATGGATCGTACTTGACGACGTTCTTCCTGACACGGGTTGTCCTTCTTGGCTGAACTGGAGACGGAGCAAGTCGTTGTCCTTGAACTGCTGTAGTTGTTGACTGACTTGACGATTGTTGAGTAGATGCCCTCGACTGAACTTGCTGCGCTGGAGATGATGATGTCCCTTGACCTTGATGCACTCGTTGTGGTGAATCCATGACTGGTGTAGGCGTCATATCCCTCTTCGCTTCATCGATATACTTCCTTGCTGACCAAACTGTCGGTAACTCGAACACGTCGAACATAGTGGTAGCCCACTCATGCTCCTTGCTTTGCTCCTGTGTTGACTCCTCCAATTTCATCTTCATTTGATTGGCATGTACAACACGCTCTCGTCCGTCATTCAGACCGATGACGTAGACGACTCGACCTTGTCGCTGGTTAACCTTTCCAGGCTTCCACGACCATGTATTCTTCTCGAATACCTTCACAAATACAGAATCACCTTTACGGTAACTTCTGGCTTTCACTCCGTGATGCTTATCAAACTGTTCTTTCATTGCACTTTGCTCTGAATCTACAGTCTTATTCAACTGTGGTATCATCAACGATAACCTCGTTCTCAGACGCCTTCCGAGATGAACCTCCGCTGGTGTCAAACCTCCAAGAGCATTTGACGGTGTTGAGCGATAGTGTAACAGAAATTGTGATAAAATCTCAGTGTTCACACTTCCCTCCCCTTTTAACTTTTTCAATCCTCTCTTCAATGTGTCAACAAATCTTTCTGCTTGACCGTTCGATTGAGGATGAAATGCTGGTGAGCGAACATGCTCAATTCCTGCATCCTGGCACATCGTTGCAAATTCCTTTGACACGAACTGTGTACCATTATCAGAAACCAGAGTTTCAGGGTAACCGTGTTGACTGAACATGTCTTTCAATGTTCCGACGGTCGAAACTGCCGATATCGACTTCACTATCTTAACCTCTGCCCATTTTGATTTAGCATCAACTGCGACAAGATAGTATTGTCCGTTCTCTGGACCTGCATAGTCGATATGAACTCTTTGCCAAACACGCTCCGGTGTCTTCCATGGCTGTAATGGGATCTTCCTAGGGATCTTCCCACCTTGACTAATAGTGCACGACGACACTACTTTCTCCACGACCCTTGAAGCTCCCTGTACACTTGGACGCTTCGATCTGGAGACTGGTGTTGCATTCTCAGTCTTAAATTTTTTTAAAAGAAAATTCGGTAACCTTTTCTATGTTTTTTTGCTCAACATCGCTTTATTCTTTCTGATTTCTTTGAATTAAATAACTTTTTGAAGGTGTATTTTGCAGGAATGGCTTGCGAAGACTGTCTGTGGCAGTTGTTCCTTTTCCTTACATGTCTTTTTTCTGTACTTTCAATCACCAATATCCTCTCAATCTTTCCTATCAACATGCATGAGTTTGATTCTCTTCCCGAAGAAGCTCAAACGGATATCACTAATCACGTTCGGTATCGATGAGGAAATCTACTGATTATTTCAATCAAAAGTTCGATTTCAGGTTAGAGACATACAGAGCCCGACTTTCGGCACATAACCGAAATATGCCACGACAAGATTTGATGTTGCATCTGGAACCACAGATCTGTAATAAAGGGGAGAGAGCCCCTGATGGCACCGGTCCATGGCCGGAAGAAATGACTCAGTATTTCTGTGCATCGAAAGATCTTCTGGAATGGTGTCACAAATACTTCAGACTTTATCAGACTACCGAAAAAGTGTTTCCACTTTCTTCAGGCAATGAGCTGCATGTAAGCCTCTCTTGCTATAGAACTAGAAGTGAGCGGAACGTTTAATCGTATTTTAAAAGATTTTATAAATTCCAGTGCGGAATCGGTATCTGGATGACATCAATATCCCCATTTGTATCATAACTTGCATCATGGTATCGTGCGTCTTTCACGCTTGGTATGTTTTTCACACACCAATTTCGTATTGCCCGTTTTCAATTTAAATCATGAATTTTTCGAGTAGTCGATTATGTGATACTATTAGTTCCTTTCAGGTATATCGTCTGGAAAAAGTACCGTGGAGATTTCGGAGAAGATGGCGAAAATCAAGGACCACCATCTCCAAGTCCATCTCCACCACCACCACCATCAAAGAAAAAGTCAACTGGAAACCCAGCAGCTCCTCTTCCAAAGCTTCGAAGTCGGCATGAAAACTTCAGAAACAGAAGGTCGTAATAACTCTTGTACCAAGCCTTTTCATGTATTTACATGTTTATATTCTTTCATCAGACAACGCTCTTTGCATAATTTCAATTTTGAAATCATCTCCCTGTCTATTTCATAATCAATCATCTATAATCATTAACTGTCTTGAAGTATTTGAATATAACTTGATTTAAAATTCGCTAAATATAAATATTTCCTCCTTATTTTCTTGTTTCACACACTCATTGACACTCAAAAATTCATAAGCTGACAGAAGAAACACAGCAACATCTCCTGTTTACCCTATATTTCCGTTTCATCGAACAAAATTCATTCAATCTTCTTCCTAGTAATGGAATAGTTCTGTCTGTCCGTCCGACGGTTCTTCCTGAATAACTTTTTTCTCTCTGAACCGTTTTAAGAGATGTTTATGAGTATACTCCTGATCCTCCGAGCGCTTCAATTTTTTGGACCCCGGGTACCAGATTACTGTAGGATTAGTGTAGCTACCGTAACCCAAAAAAAGGGAAAACGATTCCAAACAGAACGAGAGGTGGTCAGACTGGGGTGGTAACAACCTTGACCGATCAGTATGACGACCGAAAAAAACTGGGTCGGGTTACTGTAAGACTACGGTAGTTACAAAGTTTTGACGTTAACAGTCAAAATTGAATATCTTAGAGGATTCAGATCTTCATCGCTCAAGTAGTGTTATAAATTTGTTAATTCTGAAGTCCCGTACTTTTTCTCAAAGCACTTCACAGATTTTCCATTGCTATACCTGTGAAGGAGTACTGTACCTACAGTAACCCAACAATCGGGGAAGCAGGCTCAAACAGAGAATACTGGGACGATACTTCGGTAGTGACACCATTGGCACCTTAAAACAATACTTCAAAAAATTTTAGCCAGTTTGGCCGCAAGATCCAGAAATTCCCAGAAGTTCCCAGAGTGTTCCAGAAACTTCTAGAAAAATAAAATTGGAAACTTCCAGAAAAATTCAAACTTTTCCAGATCGTTCTAGAAACTTTGGAAAATTCCAAAGGCTTCCAGAAATTTCGGAACGTTCTAGATTTATCCAGAACATCCTAGACACTTCCGGAAAAATTTTTGGTCAAATATCTGAATATCAAAAAGCGTGAGAAAAACGCGGCAAAGCCGCGGCAGCTCTGCTGGTACATACTACGGGCATTTATTCGAGGCTCTCGGCAAAAAGGATAAGTATACTCTTGATAATGCTGTGAAGAAGGCAAATTCTCATTTACTACCTACTCATTTACTACCAATTGCTCATTTACTACCGTACTGCTCATTTACTACCATTTGCTTTCTTCTTCCTACTAAAGGAATAGTTCTGTCTGTCCGTCCGACGCTTCTCCCTGAATAACTTTTTTCTCATTGGACCGTTTCGAAAGATGTCTGGGGGAATACCCATGAACCTCCGAGCGATTCAATTTTTTGGACCCCGGGTGTCAGATTACTGTAGGATTACTGTAGCTACAGTACCCCAAAAAATGAAAAAAGTGTTCCAAACTGAACGAGGGGAGACCAGACTGGGGTGGTAACAACCTTGACCCCTCAGTACGACACCCAAAAAAAATTGGGCCGGCTACTGTAGGATTACGGTAGTTATAGAGTTTTGAACATTAACAGTCGAACCCGAATATCTTGAAAGATTCAGATCCCCATTAATCGACTACGCTGATAAATTTGTTAACTCTGTAGTCCCGTACTTTTCCTCGGGACACTTTGCAGATTTTCCACTGCCATACCCCTGAAGGGGTACTGTAGCTAAAGTAACCCAAAAATCGGAAAAGCAGGTTCAAACTTAAAAAGCGGGGTCCATACTTTGGTAGTGATACCCGGGGTATCTTAAAACAATACTACAAAAAATCTTGGCCAGTTTGGCCGCAAGATCCAGAAATTCCCAAAAGTTTCCAGAATGTTCCAGAAACTTCTAGAAACTTTCAGATAGATCTGGAAACTTCTAGATAATTTTAGAAATTAAAAGAACCGTCCAGAGAATTCCAGACTTTTCCAGAACCTTCCAGAAGATTCCAAAAGATCCGGTTTCAAGATTTTTCCAGAATTTTCTAGAAACTTCCAGGCAGACTTCCGATTTCAGAATTAAAATATTCCAGAACCTTCTATAACCTTCTAGAAAAACTTTTGAATTTCGGCGGGAATTCAAATATTCCAGAACCTTCTAGAACCTTCTAGAAAAACTTTTGGTTTGGCGGGAATTCGAATATTCCAGAACATTCCCACTACACGCCCGTTGTCAAAGCACCAAAACTAAAGTGTCTAGAAACACCGCTTACGTAGTAAATGAAAATCGCAGCGACGCTGTGGAAAACTCAAAAGGCAGACGGTTTTGGGACGTCTATTCATGTGCATGTATCGAGATTGCGGCTTCGCCCCTCAGACAACACAAAGAAAATTTTCATTTATCACTCTACAAAGTTTTTTTCTAAGAATACGAACTTCTGGGCAATTCAGATGCAGTTTTACTTCATCATTTTGCTCTCCGCCGAAAACAGAAAGAACATTCATGGACATTTCTTCAAAATAGTTGCTCTTCTAATTAGTTTCGTTGGAATTCAAAAGTTTTTCTAGAAGGTTCTAGAAGGTTC
The DNA here is from genome assembly GCA_002259235.3 of Caenorhabditis latens. Lineage (NCBI taxonomy): Eukaryota > Metazoa > Nematoda > Chromadorea > Rhabditida > Rhabditidae > Caenorhabditis > Caenorhabditis latens. The sequence goes on along the minus strand of CM056093.1, from coordinate 11,705,823 downwards.
TGGAATATTTGAATTCCCGCCGAAATTCAAAAGTTTTTCTAGAAGGTTATAGAAGGTTCTGGAACATTTGAATTCCCGCCAAACCAAAAGTTTTTCTAGAAGGTTCTAGAAGGTTCGGGAATATTTGAATTCCCGCCGAAATTCAAAAGTTTTTCTAGAAGGTTATAGAAGGTTCTGGAATATTTTAATTCTGAAATCGGAAGTCTGCCTGGAAGTTTCTAGAAGGTTCGGGAATATTTGAATTCCCGCCGAAATTCAAAAGTTTTTCTAGAAGGTTATAGAAGGTTCTGGAATATTTTAATTCTGAAATCGGAAGTCTGCCTGGAAGTTTCTAGAAAATTCTGGAAAAATCTTGAAACCGGATCTTTTGGAATCTTCTGGAAGGTTCTGGAAAAGTCTGGAATTCTCTGGACGGTTCTTTTAATTTCTAAAATTATCTAGAAGTTTCCAGATCTATCTGAAAGTTTCTAGAAGTTTCTGGAACATTCTGGAAACTTTTGGGAATTTCTGGATCTTGCGGCCAAACTGGCCAAGATTTTTTGTAGTATTGTTTTAAGATACCCCGGGTATCACTACCAAAGTATGGACCCCGCTTTTTAAGTTTGAACCTGCTTTTCCGATTTTTGGGTTACTTTAGCTACAGTACCCCTTCAGGGGTATGGCAGTGGAAAATCTGCAAAGTGTCCCGAGGAAAAGTACGGGACTACAGAGTTAACAAATTTATCAGCGTAGTCGATTAATGGGGATCTGAATCTTTCAAGATATTCGGGTTCGACTGTTAATGTTCAAAACTCTATAACTACCGTAATCCTACAGTAGCCGGCCCAATTTTTTTTGGGTGTCGTACTGAGGGGTCAAGGTTGTTACCACCCCAGTCTGGTCTCCCCTCGTTCAGTTTGGAACACTTTTTTCATTTTTTGGGGTACTGTAGCTACAGTAATCCTACAGTAATCTGACACCCGGGGTCCAAAAATTGAATCGCTCGGAGGTTCATGGGTATTCCCCCAGACATCTTTCGAAACGGTCCAATGAGAAAAAAGTTATTCAGGGAGAAGCGTCGGACGGACAGACAGAACTATTCCTTTAGTAGGAAGAAGAAAGCAAATGGTAGTAAATGAGCAGTACGGTAGTAAATGAGCAATTGGTAGTAAATGAGTAGGTAGTAAATGAGAATTTGCCTTCTTCACAGCATTATCAAGAGTATACTTATCCTTTTTGCCGAGAGCCTCGAATAAATGCCCGTAGTATGTACCAGCAGAGCTGCCGCGGCTTTGCCGCGTTTTTCTCACGCTTTTTGATATTCAGATATTTGACCAAAAATTTTTCCGGAAGTGTCTAGGATGTTCTGGATAAATCTAGAACGTTCCGAAATTTCTGGAAGCCTTTGGAATTTTCCAAAGTTTCTAGAACGATCTGGAAAAGTTTGAATTTTTCTGGAAGTTTCCAATTTTATTTTTCTAGAAGTTTCTGGAACACTCTGGGAACTTCTGGGAATTTCTGGATCTTGCGGCCAAACTGGCTAAAATTTTTTGAAGTATTGTTTTAAGGTGCCAATGGTGTCACTACCGAAGTATCGTCCCAGTATTCTCTGTTTGAGCCTGCTTCCCCGATTGTTGGGTTACTGTAGGTACAGTACTCCTTCACAGGTATAGCAATGGAAAATCTGTGAAGTGCTTTGAGAAAAAGTACGGGACTTCAGAATTAACAAATTTATAACACTACTTGAGCGATGAAGATCTGAATCCTCTAAGATATTCAATTTTGACTGTTAACGTCAAAACTTTGTAACTACCGTAGTCTTACAGTAACCCGACCCAGTTTTTTCGGTCGTCATACTGATCGGTCAAGGTTGTTACCACCCCAGTCTGACCACCTCTCGTTCTGTTTGGAATCGTTTTCCCTTTTTTTGGGTTACGGTAGCTACACTAATCCTACAGTAATCTGGTACCCGGGGTCCAAAAAATTGAAGCGCTCGGAGGATCAGGAGTATACTCATAAACATCTCTTAAAACGGTTCAGAGAGAAAAAAGTTATTCAGGAAGAACCGTCGGACGGACAGACAGAACTATTCCATTAGTAGGAAGAAGATTGAATGAATTTTGTTCGATGAAACGGAAATATAGGGTAAACAGGAGATGTTGCTGTGTTTCTTCTGTCAGCTTATGAATTTTTGAGTGTCAATGAGTGTGTGAAACAAGAAAATAAGGAGGAAATATTTATATTTAGCGAATTTTAAATCAAGTTATATTCAAATACTTCAAGACAGTTAATGATTATAGATGATTGATTATGAAATAGACAGGGAGATGATTTCAAAATTGAAATTATGCAAAGAGCGTTGTCTGATGAAAGAATATAAACATGTAAATACATGAAAAGGCTTGGTACAAGAGTTATTACGACCTTCTGTTTCTGAAGTTTTCATGACGACTTCGAAGCTTTGGAAGAGGAGCTGCTGGGTTTCCAGTTGACTTTTTCTTTGATGGTGGTGGTGGTGGAGATGGACTTGGAGATGGTGGTCCTTGATTTTCGCCATCTTCTCCGAAATCTCCACGGTACTTTTTCCAGACGATATACCTGAAAGGAACTAATAGTATCACATAATCGACTACTCGAAAAATTCATGATTTAAATTGAAAACGGGCAATACGAAATTGATGTGTGAAAAACATACCAAGCGTGAAAAACGCACGATGCTCATTTACTACCAATTGCTCATTTACTACCGTTTGCTTATCTTCTTCCTACTAATAGAATAGTTCTGTCTGTCCGTCCGACGGCTCTCCCTGAATAATTGTTTTCTCTCTGAACCGTTTTAAGAGATGTTTGCGGTTATACCCATGATCGTCCGAGCGCTTCAATTGTTTGGACCCCGGGTACCAGATTACTGTAGGATTACTGTAGCTACCGTAACCCAAAAAATGAAAAAGTGTTCCAAATAGAACGAGGGGACCCCAGACTGGGGTGGTAACAACATCGACCTCTTAACATGACACCCAAAAAATTGGGCCGGTTACTGTAGGATTACGGTAGTTTCAGAGTTTTGAACATAAACAGTCGAACCTAAATAACTTGGAAGTTTCAGATCCTCATTGATCGAGTACGCTTATAAATTTGTTAACTCTGTAGTCCCGTACTTTTCCTCGGGACACTTTGCAGATTTTCCACTGCCATACCCCTGAAGGGGTACTGTAGCTAAAGTAACCCAAAAATCGGAAAAGCAGGCTCAAACAGAGAGGCCCATACTTCGGTAGTGACACCTTTGGCACCTCTTAAAACGATACTCCAAAAAATTTGAGCCAGTTTGGCCGCAAGATCCAGAAGTTCCTAGAAGTATCCAGAATGTTCCAGAAACTTCTAGAAAATTTCAAAGGTTATCAGAGAAAAACGCGGCGAAGCCGCGCCAGCTCTGCTGGTTTACTACTATTACTCATTTACTACTTTTTACTCATTTACTACTTTATAGCAATATTCTGGGATTCACTTTTCACAATTCTCTCAGGCTTAGGTTTCTTAGAAATTCGGAAAAATTGACGAAAACGGTTACTCATCCTATTTGTCAATTGTTTTCCGAGTTTCTAAGAAACCTAAGCCTAAGATAATGATGAAAAGTGAAGTAGTAAATGAGCAGTACGGTAGTGTTGTATAATTATTATTATTGCGTGTATTATTTATAACGTCTAACCGCCGTTCCAGAAACCCGGTTAGATCGTTATCTTTGTGTATTTAAGTTGGACGTTTTACCCGTCCAACGGTTCAGTCTGAGTACAATAAATAAAGCTCTCTTCACTTGTCTTCACTCTTGCACACAAGGATATAACAAATTGGCGATCAGATAATGGCGACTGTCGAGGAACAACTTGCAACCTTGACACGGGCGGTTGCTCAACTGGTGGAGTTTCAAACGGCTCAAACTCAAGCAGGACAGGTGAATGCAACTGCTCCAACAGCATCCAGTGCACCTAGGCTTTTCGATCAAATTTCGAATCGGATCCCACAGTTCGTGTACGATCCCGAGATGGAGAAGACCTTCGATCAATTCTACGGACGGTACAAAGACATCATCAACAAGGATGGGCAGCAGCTCAGTGATGAAGAGAAAACTAGAATTGTTTTATCTAAGATAAGTGACAGAGACTACGTGTTTTATTCTAATCGATTATTACCAAAGCTCCCGACGGAATTCAACTACAGTGACACAGTCAATAAACTGAAGGACACCTTCAAGTCGACGTCATCCATATTCAAAAAGAGACAAGAGTTTCTGCGGCTCGAGTTTGACGGCACAAAGCTCGAAGAATACACCGGATTGGTTCTCCGGAAATTCACGACGGCTGAATTCAAGAAGATGACTGATGATCAAGTGTGCTGCATGATTTGGATATCCGGACTTCGTGATGAAAAGTGGACTGATATGCGGACAAAGGCGCTTCAAACCATGGAAGCAAAACCAAATATTACTCTTTTGGAACTGGAAGCTGAAGTAAAAAGATTGTTGGATGTTCGTGCTGACTCAATGGCGATAACTGAACCGAGCACAGGGATCGATCTGGTTCAGAAGCACCCACAGCGGAATCAGAGACCGACGAAACACCAATCCAATCTGAAATCAGGGACAATTCCATCGAAACCATGCCCGGATGTGGAGGAGCACACTGGCTGAAAGAGTGTAAAAACCGAAAAAGAGTTGAGTGTAATTTTTGTAAAAGATCAGGTCATCTTGAGAAAGATTGCAGAATCAAGCAAGGGAATCAGAACAAGAAAGGTGCCGAATCGACAATCCGCAGCGTCGTCATCCAGGCAGCCACTACATCTGTTCCCAATCGCATCTACCGGACGATAGAGGTCAATGGCACACCAATCAAAATGCAATTTGACACGGGTGCTGATGTCACACTCTTCAACGAATCTGACTGGATCAAACTAGGACGTCCACAGCTGCACAAACCCACCATATCCGTACGATCAGCAAATAACCAGCCCATTTCTGTTAAAGGATGGTTTGCGTGCAAAGTAACACTCGGGAATGACATTCAAATGCTAAAAGCACACGTGGCAGAGACCAGTACGCTTCTGGGAACTGATTGGATGATCCAAGATCATCAACTCTGGTCCACGCTCAATGGCTCCCAACAGATCAACTTGGTTGGCTCTCGCACTGGCTCAGCATGCGACTTCCTGGACGGTGCCCGGGAGCAACTCAAGCGATCGATGGAGACCAACTTCCCCCAGGTTTTTCAACCAGGACTTGGCAAATGCACCAAAATGAAAGCTGAGATCAAACTGAAGAAGGACGCAAAACCGGTATTTCGAAAATGCAGACCAGTTCCGTATTCCACGTTAGCCGCTGTATCCGACGAACTGGACAGACTTACAGTACAAGGAGTTCTGACACCTGTTGATCATTCCTCATGGGCTGCGCCTACAGTGACAGTCAAGAAGAAGAATGGATCCCTTCGAATGTGTGCTGATTACTCAACTGGTCTCAACGATTCGATTGAGCAACATCGACACCCGCTACCAACTGCAGAAGATATTTTCACTAGCATTAACGGTGGGAAGTATTTTACACAGATTGATTTTGCCGAAGCATACTTGCAGCTTGAATTAAGTGACGAGTCAAAACAGCTGCTCTGTATCAACACTCTCGGCTACTTCCCGCAACAGTTACGCAGCATTCACAGCTTTTGCAACAGTTACGCGACAAGATTGCAACAGTTCTACAGCAATTAGGAAAAATCTGAACATATGCAACAGTTACACAGCTTTCACGTCACTGCGACTGATGGTTCCCTTGTTTTTGGGGCATGCACCAGTTGTGCAACAATCTCACAACAGTCGCGCAGCAACTGTATATTCGCTCCAATACAAATTGGAGTTTGGCTGCATTTTTCCATTTTTTCCAATGATTATTTATTGTCTATTTGACAAGTTTTATCATTTTTCCGACTTATTTTTACTCTATTTTTTGAAAATATTATTTTTCAGAAGAAGAATGTGTCTGGATGGCAGAAACGAGTCAGAGAGAGAGCAGCTGATCGACATAATTCGCCTATTCGATAATAAACTTGGACTTTTGAAGCGTTTTCAGCAAGAGATTATCTAAAAATGTGAGTTGTTTCCCAACCAAATTTCATTGAAATATTCTTTTTCAGTTCTAGAGTCGATGAGCTTGGGGCACCGGACTTCTACAGATATAAGGAACTTGGAAACTTCACCGACTGTCGGTCAACATGGAATTTCAATTACGTTTCTAAGTTTTTTGTTTTTGCTTTTATTTTTTTTAATTTTATAAAGTAAATATTAATAGTTATTTCTGTTATTCTGTTCACAAATTAACTATACTGATTAGAAACGAGAAGTAATGAGCGCGTGCAGCACGCCGGCAGCACTGATGCAACAACTGTGCAGCATTCATGCAACACTTGTGCGCCTCTGACGCAGCAGGAGTAAACTCTACGAATAACTGCTGCGTTAGTGCTGCGCAACTGTAGCGGAAAGTAGCCGAGCTCACAAAGGTCTATACCAGTTCAACCGTCTACCTTTTGGAGTCAAATCAGCTCCAGGAATCTTCCAGCAAGTTATGGATCAACTGATAAACGGGATACCAGGCGTGGCAGCGTATCTCGATGATGTACTTGTCACTGGAAGCACCATATCGGAGCACGATGAGCGACTGATGAAAGTGATGAGCCGGATCCATGAATTTGGACTGAAGATGAAACTGGACAAGTGCAACTTGCTCATGCAAGAAGTCAGATTTTTGGGATTTGTTGTAGACAAGAATGGTAGAAGACCGGACCCGGAAAAGATTGCCGCTATCAAAGCCATGCCAACTCCAAAAGATATTACCCAGGTGAAGTCATTCTTGGGGCTAATTCAGTTTTATGGAGCTTTCGTACAATCACTTTTCCGGTTGCGCCCACCTCTCGACGCCCTCACCAAGAAGGACACGCCGTTCATATGGTCCCGAGATTGTCAACATGCCTTCGACAAAATCAAAGAAGTGCTTCAATCGGATCTACTCCTCACCCACTACGATCCAGACAAGCCGATCATCGTTGCGGCAGACGCTTCTCAATATGGAATTGGCGCCGTTCTCTCACATCGTTACCCGGATGGCTCCGAGAAAGCCGTGTTCCACATCAGCAAAGCACTCAACAAGGCTCAACGTAACTACTCCCAAATAGAAAAAGAGGGATTCGCCCTCGTAACCGCTGTCACCAAGTTTCACAAGTACCTTCACGGGAGATCGTTCGTGCTGAAGACTGACCACAAACCGCTCCTGTCTATTTTCGGTGATAAAAAAGGAGTTCCCATTTACAGTGCTAATAGATTGCAAAGGTGGGCAGTTATCTTACTAAACTATCAATTTAAAATTGAGTATGTGAATACACTGGCATTTGGGCAAGCCGATGCTCTATCTCGATTGATTGCTGAAAATGCGGACTGCAAAGAGCAAGAAGACCAGGTCATCGCTCAAATTGAACTAGATGTCACCGATATGTTTGTACAAGGATGCAAACAGCTGCCAGTCAATTCCAAAACCATCCGAGCCCACTCCAAGAAGGATGCCACACTGCAAGAGGTCTACAAAGCCATCCAAACTGGTATCTGGCCCAAGTCCGTTCCGAAGAATGCGCCATTGTGGGACTATTACAACCGACGTGATGATCTCTACATTGTGCAAGGATGTATTATGTTTGGTGAGCGAATTCTTATACCCCCCGTTCTCAGAGAACGAGTTCTAAAAATGCTCCACCATGCTCACCCCGGTATCGTGAGGATGAAGAAACTGGCTCGATGTTTTGTCTATTGGCGTGGAATGGATTCGGACATTCAGAAAATGGTTCAAAGTTGTGATCAATGTGCAGCCGTAGCCAAAGATCCTGTCAAAACCACACTCTGCTCGTGGCCCATTCCTACTGCTCCCTGGCAACGTGTTCATGCTGATTATGCTGGTCCACTCAATGGCAAGTACTACTTGGTGATGGTAGATGCTTTCTCGAAATGGCCAGAAATCCGACCCACTACTTCAATCACCACAACTGCAACTCTGAAGCTGTTCCAACAAGTTTTTGCCCAATTTGGAATCCCGGATACATTGGTAACGGACAATGGAACACAGTTCACTTCGAGTGCATTCAACGATTTCTGCACGGCTCAAGGGATCACACATATGCGATCACCACCGTATCATCCTCAATCTAACGGTCAAGCAGAAAGATTTGTGGACTCCCTGAAAAGGGCACTAGGCAAGTTGAAAGGGGAGGAAACAGACGATACTGCTCTGAATATCTTCCTACAGAACTACCGCTCTACCCCTTGTGATGCCTCTCCGAACCATGCCACACCTGCCGAAAACTTCATTGGTCGTAGGATCAAGACTTTCCTCAACCAATTGCTACCCTCGTCGGCACCGCTGTCTTCCGATCATAATCACAAGATGGAAGCCCAGTTCAATCGGCACCATGGTTCCCGGACAAAGAAGTTCGCTCCACATGACAAGGTTTATGTGAAGAGTTTCCAAAACCTGAATGCTACCACTTGGATTCCAGGTTTCATCATCTGCCGACTCGGGAAGACTCTCTACTCAGTTCGTGTCAATGGGAACACTACATGGAAACGTCATGCCAACCAAATCCGCCGTCGAGAGTCACCACCCACAACGAAGACCATACCGATGGATCTCCTTGCTGAAATGAAATCTGAAGAGCCAACACTCAGTCCGGACATCACAACTCCACACTTGTCACCACCACGTGCCACCAACAACCCGGTTCCAACACCGTCTCCATCCGCCGTGCTCCGCCGCTCGACTCGTCCGTCTCGTCCACCAAGCCGTCTCACCCTGGATCCTCACCAGAAGACTTACCGTCCTCCTAACTAAAAAGGGGAGGTGTTGTATAATTATTATTATTGCGTGTATTATTTATAACGTCTAACCGCCGTTCCAGAAACCCGGTTAGATCGTTATCTTTGTGTATTTAAGTTGGACGTTTTACCCGTCCAACGGTTCAGTCTGAGTACAATAAATAAAGCTCTCTTCACTTGTCTTCACTCTTGCACACAAGGATATAACAGGTAGTAAAAGAGAAATGTAAATGAGTATTTGCCCAGAAGGCCCTGCTCAGGTCATCAACACATTTTTCAAAATGTCCGGGTCAAAGCCATCTGACAGACTCGGAAATGCACTTTTATCTGGTAACCACCACATGACAACGGGAGAAATTTCCAGGTTTGCAAATCATCAACAAATTCATTTGCTCTTGGTTCGGCTAATACTTCATATTCGACTCCTACCCTTTCCGTCGATACCTCTGTTCGCCGCTTATCACATCGAATGAGGTTCATTTACAATAATATAACATTCCACGTGGATTTTTTAATTATTCAGGCGTCCTCGTCGATCATTCAGCCCATCAGCATCCTTCGATAGACCCAAATCCAGCCAATTCTCCATTTTTCTTTACAACTTTATCATTAGTTTTGTTTATTTTCCTTGTTTTCAACCGGTTTTTTATCTGCTTCCACCTCCTCACTATTTGTTTCGTAGAAATCTGTTGAATTGTTACGTTGTCGGCCAGACTGATAAATAATCACTCCGGTCACTAGGTGCAAGAAAATTCCATTCCAGCAAATAGTTTCGTGAACACGTCGTCACTTTTGTCACCGCTCTATCGCTAACTAGCATATATTAGCCATTTTTCGTTCTATTTTGCAAGTTTATATAGCAAAAGATCAATACCTAGCATATGAGTTCGGCCATAGCATATGTATGTATGAGCCAGATGATAGCATTTGAGCCATGCAAGTAACTCCATTTCCATAGCAGATGAGCCAAAATAGCAAAAGAGATGCTGAATATAGCAAAAGAGACAAACTAGCAACTGAGCAAAAATAGCATGTTGAGCTATAGCAAATGATCCCATAGCATATGAGAATTAGCCACCACATGTCCCAATCAAAAGTTTCGTTGTTTTCCCAATCCCTGCCCTAAAATACCTGAGAACATATCTCAGAAGCCTTATCTTCCAAACAGGACCAGGCAAAGTAGGTCAAATTAGGAACGAGTTTTCACCGTTCTCTTAGGCTTAGGTTTCTTAGAAATTCGGAAAAGAATTGACAAAAACGAAAAACGATTAATAACCGTTTTTGTCAAGTTTTTTCCGAATTTCTAAGAAACCTAAGCCTAAGAGAATGGTGAAAACTGGTCCTCCACAAGAATCACACAGATTGGCTAAACTTTGTTCGTCTTTCAGCACATTGATTTGGCATTCCCGAAATTTTTCAGTGTGATTTTGGATACTGTACTGGCCAAATAGGATGTGAGACAGTCAGTGAGGGTGTGGCACATGCTCAAAGCTGGCTGATTTCAACTTAAAAACTGCGAGTATCGCGTTCTTTTTGGCGAGTACTGTAGATGTAGTCAATGAAAGAATTTCTCGAATTGAGTGGTGTAGTCAATGAGAAAAATGTAGTCATTGAGAAAAATGAAGTCAAAGACTTTGTAGTCATTGAGAATATGTTGTCAATGAGACAATGTAGTCATTGATAGGTGTAGTCAATGAGTTTTTGCCATCATGGGGTTATTCACGTCCGGAAGAAACGTTTTTTTCCCTCGATTCATTCCTCGTGCAGGGTGCTGTGCTTTTATAGCTAATGATCTGCTTCAAGTGATCGATCTCATAGCAAATGTGTTTTTAAAAATGAGACTAAATAGCAAATGAGACAGATATATTGTTGCAACAAAAAAGTTCCGACATTTTTTTATTTCGATAATAGCAAACGAGCATGTGATAGCAAATGAGCTAAAATAGCAAGTGAGCATATAGCAAATGAATCCAAAGCTTGCAAAGCGAATGAGTATTTGCCTCTTTATTGTCCCCAAATACAAATTATACAAAAAGATCGCGAAAGAAGAAAGAAGAAAGAAAATTAGAAAATAGAAAAAAAAACATTCACAGCGAACTGCCTGATATCTTTGAGAAAAACCACATAAATCTTTTGTATTTTTGGTCTACATGAATACATTGATTATTTCTCAATTGAAGCAGTCCATCTAGCTTTAATACCAGCCATAAAAATTGGAAAAAACATAACCAAATGAACAACTGCGATGACCTGATAATATGTGAGGTGTGCCACGTCATTAATTGAGCCATATCGTAAACTCTTAACATATGGTACTGCTAAGAAGATTGACAGAAAGAGCAGAATGCACAGAGCATGTAGGAAGCAGTTCTGCAATGAATTGATCAACAACTTTAATCAAACCGATAATGGTTTTCGATGTTGAGCGACTTGAAATGGTAACAAATCGAGATGAGCGTTTAATAGTACGATTAAGGGTATATTTCCACAATCGCCCCCCACTCCGGAAGGACCCCCCACGTTATGGTATCACCCCCCACCCCACAGGTTTGGGGTATAATTCCATGGTGGGGGGTTATAACAGGGCGGGGGGTGATCATGAACTTTCGACAGTCCATGATCGCCCCCCCCCCATGAACGGGAATGGGGGGTCATTCTGAACCCTTAGGTATACTTCCACAATCACCCCCAATGGAGTTCGCAATTGCCCCCTACTTGTACGGTCTATTATCTCCCCCCATGGGGGGCAATCATGGAATCACTATTAGAGTGGGGGAGGAAAGTGGAAGTACTCCATGTTTCCACAATTGCCCCCTCCCGGTTCGCGTAAAGACATGATCTTAAGATCTAGAATGCCTAAGCCTAAGATTTAAAAGAAGCCTAAGCCTGAGATTTAGAAGAAGCCTAAGCCTAAGATGCAGAAGAAGCCTAAACCTAAGATTAAGAGAAAAACTAGTAGATGAGCCTGAAAGGAGGAATGTGGAACTTCAAATTTCCACAATCACCCCCCCATAGAGTTCACAATTGTCCCCCTATTTCTACATGGGGGGCAGTTATGGAATCCTTATCAGAGTGGGGGAGGAATGTGGAACTAGTCCATGTATTCATAATCACCCCCAATAGAGTTCGCACATGCCCCTTACTTACCCCTACTGGCCCCTACTTGCCTCTAGAACCATTCTGAAGTCTTCGATAAATCGAAATAAATAAGAAATCCTAATAAAAACGAATTGCTACTACAAAGGGGGGTGAAAGTGAACGTATACCCGATTTTGAAGAGATATCTGAGAATTTTGCCGTAGTTTCAATTTTCAAAAAGACGTCTTGAATAGGATCGAGCATTGTGGTTTTTTGAAATACTTACGATTCCTTTATTCGATAGTTCAAGTATACGTTTGCGTGACGCTTCTCGTTGGCCGCTTGGATCGCTCCTTTCTGGTGATTTGAGTGCGCTGAAGTTGCATTTACGGTTCTAGATCACAAGCATGCAATGATTAGACCATCTTTTTCGGTGATACCAATAAACTTACCTACTTTAGTATGATTGAAACACCTGCTGTGGGACTAGACAAAACTTTCACAAAATGACCCCTTTTATAAAGGCAAATACTCATTTACTACCAATTGCTCATTTACTACCTTACTCATATACGACTTTTACTCATTTACTACCATTTGCTCATTTGCTACTTTTACTCTTTTACTACCGTGCTGCTCATTTACTACTTCACTTTTCACCATTATCTTAGGCTTAGGTTTCTTAGAAACTCGGAAAACAATTGACAAATAGGATGAGTAACCGTTTTCGTCAATTTTTCCGAATTTCTAAGAAACCTAAGCTTGAGAGAATTGAGAAAAGTGAATCCCAGAATGTTGCAACCCACGTTGCATAATTATTACGTGAAAACCTCTCTTAGGTTTTCACCATCTTATTGCTCTATTACCCTACTGACCTTCAATGAAAGGTCAGATCTTATCAATGTGAGGCTCAACTCTCTGTCTCACATCAGTTCGAGTTTTACCCATCTTCTCGTTGAATAAACAAGGTTCGCTACTTCCTCGCTCACATCCCAACCTCCAGCCCAGCAATGGCGGACAACTCAACACAACAAGAATATTGCTATAAAGTAGTAAATGAGTAAAAAGTAGTAAATGAGTAATAGTAGTAAATAAGCAAACAGTAGTAAATGAGCAGTACGGTAGTAAAAGAGTAAAACTAGTAAATGAGCAATTGGTAGTAAGTGAGTAGGTAGTAAATGAGTATTTGCCTTTTATAAATCAAATCTCTAAACGCATCGGTCAGTTTAAAGGAGGACTGAAGTCATATTTTTATTTCAGATTCTGATATGACAAGGGAATTGACTTTCGGTATGCGTTCAGAATTCTCTATAAATGTGCACCCTGATAGTTTCGAGTCTGCTCGTTTGGATGGTGATAGTCAAAAAGTGCAAAACTCCCGAAAAGTCGGATTTTTTGCTCCGAAAGTTTGCTCATTTTTCATCATAGAAAACATGAGTTCCAATTTTGGAGGACTATCGGGTTCGTAAAGGCTACTACATAGCTGCCCTCTAGAGCAGCGGTTGGATATCCACGTGATAGTGAGGACGAAATCTAGAGATCTGGAGGGCAGAGATATTAACCTATGCTGAAAGTTTCAGCCAAAAAATCACTCGCATGGTCTTGGGGTTCCCTTGTTAATAGTTCTCTCACAATCAGAGTATGTAGGTGGAAAACAATGAAAAGAAATCTTAATGGTCAACAAATAATAACTTACGGGATTAATCTATATATCATATTAATGTCCGCAAGTGTACAAATCCAGTCAATCATGTTCGAAAGGGAGAGCAGAAAAACCAATATCGATGGTGCAGTGAAAATCATGATTACTGCTGCGTCGGGAGACACCTTGAATGTCAAATGTCCGTAAAATCCAATAACCGCTAAATAACAAAATACTATGAATATATATTTTGCTACAAATGGTATTTTCCGCAGATCACCAACCAAGTGACCCCAAGTTTTGAGAATCCCTATGAAAAGTAGATTAACTAATATAGAACATGCGACAATGGCAGTAGTTGCTGATATTGCGGATGGAACAAACAATGCGAGCAACCCGGTAACTCCAACTGCTAGTGTGAAGTATGTCGTCATCATCACGCAATCTTTTTGATGAATTTTCTAGAACTTGGGGTTGTTAGAGAGAAGACGTCTTAACTAAACTTACCGATTTTCTATTGCATTTTTCTAATTCGACCAATTTTTCAGTGCAGATGTCCAGTAATGCTTCGAATTGTATGATTTCCCTTCTGGGAATCGGTTCATCGCCCATTGTGAGAAGTCTGCAATTTCAGAGATCTCAAGGTAGTTTATCCGGTTGGTTGATCAAGCGTCCTCCATCAGTGCAAAAATGGAGGGACTGTTCATTAAGAACCTGTCATTCTTAAGAGATTATAAAAACAAAAAAGTTCAAGAGTGGTGTAGAGTGTTTGCCTGAAAGAGTTCGGGGTTATATGAGAGTAAAATTATGTTGGAATAATCGAATATTTGTTTATTTGCTCGCATGTGAAAGATTTAGAACGGAACTAAAAATTAGAAATGAATCTAATTTTCAGAATGATATGCTTAAAAACGTTGAATAAAAAGGAGAAAGAACATCATTTTGGAATCATCAGAAACCCATCGACTGCTTCAAAAAATGCTCTAAGAAAACTAAGCGGATCGAAGAAAACTGATCGAATCGGAACCAAAGCGTCTGCTAAGAATTATGTCAGAACTACAGATGATATATCAACGTTGGTAAAATTATACCTTGAAAATAAAAAAGGATGTTTTCAGATTGTCACTATTTTCAAGTCAAAATGATTCTGCTGCCACTTAAATTATCTCTATTTCTGACAATTCAACTGGAACTGTTGCCGGACCTAGAAGTTCAGTTTCTCCGATGCATACCTCCACCATAGTTGCGTCTACTGATCGTCGTTCATCTTCTCGACAGAGGTTTTTGAGAAACAAAAACGCAATAAGTTCTTCAATTTTTTTTAGAAAAGCTAGACGTCGCCACAGTCCGAATAATCAACAGGATACTTCAACGACGTTCAGGGATTCTTCCGGTTTTTGACTCCTCCACAGTTTATTGATCACACCCAGCTTTCCTTCTCGCTTATTTACCAGCTGTTTTTTGTTAAAAATTTCATTTTTATCGTAATCTTCTTCCTACTAATGGAATAGTTCTGTCTGTCCGTCCGACGGTTCTTCCTGAATAACTTTTTTCTCTCTGAACCGTTTTAAGAGATGTTTATGAGTATACTCCTGATCCTCCGAGCGCTTCAATTTTTTGGACCCCGGGTACCAGATTACTGTAGGATTAGTGTAGCTACCGTAACCCAAAAAAAGGGAAAACGGTTCCAAACAGAACGAGAGGTGGTCAGACTGGGGTGGTAACAACCTTGACCGATCAGTATGACGACCGAAAAATACTGGGTCGGGTTACTGTAAGACTACGGTAGTTACAAAGTTTTGACGCTAACAGTCAAAATTGAATATCTTAGAGGATTCAGATCTTCATCGCTCAAGTAGTGTTATAAATTTGTTAATTCTGAAGTCCCGTACTTTTTCTCAAAGCACTTCACAGATTTTCCATTGCTATACCTGTGAAGGAGTACTGTACCTACAGTAACCCAACAATCGGGGAAGCAGGCTCAAACAGAGAATACTGGGACCATACTTCGGTAGTGACACCATTGGCACCTTAAAACAATACTTCAAAAAATTTTAGCCAGTTTGGCCGCAAGATCCAGAAATTCCCAGAAGTTCCCAGAGTGTTCCAGAAACTTCTAGAAAAATAAAATTGGAAACTTCCAGAAAAATTCAAACTTTTCCAGATCGTTCTAGAAACTTTGGAAAATTCCAAAGGCTTCCAGAAATTTCGGAACGTTCTAGATTTATCCAGAACATCCTAGACACTTCCGGAAAAATTTTTGGTCAAATATCTGAATATCAAAAAGCGTGAGAAAAACGCGGCAAAGCCGCGGCAGCTCTGCTGGTTTAATTTCTATTTCATAATTGTTGTTCTGTTGATAAATACACATTCTGTTGATCGATTAAACGCACTAACAAGAATAGACGCAGGTTGATGTAGGGTTACGGTAATGATTGAAAAATGAGCTCTGGCATGGAAAATTAGAAACTTGATCGAGTGAGCTCTTTTATAGCAAACGAGGAAATAGGAAAACGACACTAGGAAAACAGTAGTATAACATTTGGAGATTATTATCAACTCGGATACCTAAAAGAAGGTTTGAATGTATTGTAAACCATCTCAATTACACTATACTGCTTTCCGAGTGTCGTCTCATTTGCTATTGATAGTCTCACTTGTTATTTTCTCATTTGCTATAAAATTGAAATCCTAAAAAAATTCGTTCAGTGTTCCATTTTATCACGGCAAAAGAGGGTATATCACATTTCCTCTTACTTTGTATATGTTTTTCTTGAATAAAAAAATTTCCACAAAAAAGTTTCTCATACTTTAGGGTTAATATCGTGATATCAAAATTTTTCTGATATTGTTCTCCTAATTTCTTCCAAATTCTGAAACTTCTTCCAAATTCTGAAACTCTCAATCTAGTATCAATTAGTATGAATTACTGTTTACAAATTTCATGAAAATTCCGCTGAAATCGTGCTTTTGATAAGATTTTAGGATTTTTAATAGTCATCTCATAGCTAATGATCCTTTTATAGCAAATGATCCACACCATAGCAAATGATCAATTTTATAGTTTTTTTGAAAATGAGACTAAATTTTTTGAAAATGAGACTAAATAGGAAATGAGACAAATAAAGGAAATGAGAAAATAGCAAGTGAGACAGCAAACGAGCATGTGATAGCAAATGAGCTAAAATAGCAAGTGAGCAAATAGCAAATGACCAGCAGGAAATTGGATTTAGTTGGTTTGAAAATTGTAAGTAGGAACTGCTTGATATATGTTTCTGGATTTTGAGAGGAATGAAATTTTCATATGCTCTCTCTCTCTCTCTCTCTCTCTCTCTCTTCATTTTTTTGAGGATTCTACCGTAGAAATTCCTCTGACTTTTTTTCTTGGACTTTTCAATTTTGAAACAACATTTTTATACAAACTTTTTTACAAAACCGAAACTTCCTCATAAATATATAACTTCTTTACTTCGTTTTGACTTTCTCCAACACAAAAGTTACGCAAAAAAAACCCCAAATTCTCCAAACAGGGACATTTTGGATGATCCCTCCAAAGATACTTTTTTTTGTTGACTGTTAATTCATTATTTCTGTTGACTGTTAATTCATTATTTCTCTTCAATTGCGCCCCTTTGCCGCTCAACGAAAAGAATGGTACAAAATATTTCTTACCTTCTTAGTGTAGATCGCGGCTCTTAATGTTAAACAAAATTTCTGTCAGCTTCACAGCAAAAATTTTGGAATTCCCTCCAAAATTCAAAAGTTTTCCTCGAAGTTTTTGAAATATTCGGAAATATTTGAATTCTCGCCAAAACTTGATTGTTTCTAAAAGTTTCTGGAAGACTCCGGATCATTCCAATTATCTATAAATTCAAAATTTCTCGGGAAGATTTCGGAGAATTTGAATTCGCCCAAAATTAGAAACTTGAATTCTTTGCAAAATCCAACCGTTTTTCTAGAAGCTTCTGGAAGAATTCGGAAAATTTGAAGTCCCGTTAAATTCAAACTTTTTAAAAAGATTCTAGAGGAATCCGGAGAATTTGAATTCCCTCCAAAACTAAAACGTACATATTTCTAGTAGTTTCCCGAAGTTGCTACAAAATAATGGGAAAATCTGGAAAGTTCCGGAAATTCTGTAAGCCTTTCGAAGTTTCTGGAAGGTGTCTGAGAGTGTCTATAAACTTCTAGATCTATCTAGAACTTTCTAGAGCTTTGCTGTTCTGTAGGATTACGGTAGTTACTGTAGGATTACGGTAGTTACAGAGTTTTGAACATTAACAGTCGAACCCGAATATCTTGAAAGATTACAGTACCCTAGATGGGTACTGTAGTTACAGTAACCCAAAATCGAAAAAGCAGGTTCAAATTCAAAATACGGAGTTCCTACTTTGGTAGTGACAACCTTGGCACCTTAGGACAATACTTCAAAAATTTGAGCCAGTTTGGCCACAACATCCAGAAATTCCCTAAAGTTTCCAGTATGTTCCAGAAACTTCTAGAAACTTTCAGATAGAACTGCAAAGCTCTAGAAAGTTCTAGATAGATCTAGAAGTTTATAGACACTCTCAGACACCTTCCAGAAACTTCGAAAGGCTTACAGAACTTCCGGAACTTTCCAGATTTTCCCATTATTTTGTAAAAAGTGTTCCAAACAGAACGAGGGGAGACCAGACTGGGATGGTAACAACCTCGACTCCTCAGCATGACACCCAGAAACAATTGGGCCGGTTACTGTAGGATTACGGTAGTTACAGAGTTTTGAACACACACATTAAGATTCCCGAAAATTTGAATTCCCGCCAACATTCAAAATTTTTTCTAGAAGTTTCTGGAAGATTCCCGAAAATTTGAATTCCCGCCAACATTCAACAGTTTTTTTGGAAGTTTCTGAAAAACTCAGGAAAAATCTAGAAACTTCGGGAACTTCTGGAACCCTTTCGAAATTTTTTGGAATCTTCAGGAAAATTCTGGAAAAGTCGTATTTTATGGACTATTAATTTCTAGAACTTTCTGGAACTTTCTAGGAGTTTTTGGAAGTTTCTAGAAGTTTCTGGAACATACTGGAAACTTTCGGAAATTTCTGGTGGTTGCGGCCAAACTGGCACAAATTTTTGGAGTATTGTTTTAAGATGCCCCGGGTGTCACTACCTAAGTATAGACCCCGTATTTTAAGTTTGAACCTGCTTTTCCGATTTTTGGGTTACTTTAGCTACAGTACCCCTTCAGGGGTATGGCAGTGGAAAATCTGCAAAGTGTCCCGAGGAAAAGTACGGGACTACAGAGTTAACAAATTTATCAGCGTACTCGATTAATGGGGATCTGAATCTTTCAAGATATTCGGGTTCGACTGTTAATGTTCAAAACTCTATAACTACCGTAATCCTACAGTAGCCGGCCCAATTTTTTTCGGTGTGATAATAAGGGGTCAAGGTTCTTACCACCTTAGTCTGATCTCCCCTCGTTCAGTTTTAGAACGATCTGGAAAAGTTTGAATTTTTCTGGAAGTTTCCAATTTTATTTTTCTAGAAGTTTCTGGAACACTCTGGGAACTTCTGGGAATTTCTGGATCTTGCGGCCAAACTGGCTAAAATTTTTTGAAGTATTGTTTTAAGGTGCCAATGGTGTCACTACCGAAGTATGGTCCCAGTATTCTCTGTTTGAGCCTGCTTCCCCGATTGTTGGGTTACTGTAGGTACAGTACTCCTTCACAGGTATAGCAATGGAAAATCTGTGAAGTGCTTTGAGAAAAAGTACGGGACTTCAGAATTAACAAATTTATAACACTACTTGAGCGATGAAGATCTGAATCCTCTAAGATATTCAATTTTGACTGTTAACGTCAAAACTTTGTAACTACCGTAGTCTTACAGTAACCCGACCCAGTTTTTTTCGGTCGTCATACTGATCGGTCAAGGTTGTTACCACCCCAGTCTGACCACCTCTCGTTCTGTTTGGAACCGTTTTCCCTTTTTTTGGGTTACGGTAGCTACACTAATCCTACAGTAATCTGGTACCCGGGGTCCAAAAAATTGAAGCGCTCGGAGGATCAGGAGTATACTCATAAACATCTCTTAAAACGGTTCAGAGAGAAAAAAGTTATTCAGGAAGAACCGTCGGACGGACAGACAGAACTATTCCATTAGTAGGAAGAAGATGACGGAAGTCGGAAGTACAACTCCTTATCCGGAAGTCGGAAGTCGGAAATGAAATTTCTTATCCGGAAATCGGAAGTCGGAAGTTGGAAGTGAAAAAAAGCCCGGAAGTCGGAAGTCGGAAGTCGGAATTCCCAACAACACTGGTACCCACTTTTGAATCAGGGCCGACCGGGCCGGGCCGGGCCGGGCTGACGGGCCGAGCCGGGCCGGCCCGAGCAGGAGTCCTGACACTCAGCGAGGATTCCTGTGCAGTTTTGGTGCCAGGGCATTTTCATAACAGGTCAGCAATTTTCCAACACCTATAAGCTCAGCACAGTTCTTACACCTGCGCTCCACCGAAATCCCGTTGAAAAAAGTCTATTTTTCTCTGAGTCTCTCAATTTCGCACGCAATTTTTTGTTTTTAGTGGTGCGCGGTTGTGAGAAGCATGCCGTGCTAATATAACCGTGAAATGAAATAACAGAAAACACAGAATTAATGAAAGAGAAAGAAAATGACGCGTGGTCAGTAGTGTCGGAAAAACGTCAATACTGCGGAAAAGTGAACCATCTGTTTGTCGGGTCTCTCGCTTTCTCTCTCTCTCTCTCTCTCTCTCTCTCTCTCTCTCTCTCTTTCTTTCTCTCTCCTCGAAGGCTATTCACAAAACACGAAGTAAATAACGAGAACTGGCTTTGACTTCTCGGTTTTCGATCTTGATTATCTTCTTCAACTGATTCTTGCCGGTGACAAGAATATGTGGCTGGATTATGTAAATATGTCACAATTCGGATCGGAATATATTGCTGAACAAAAACTTTACTCGATTACATGTCAACTCTCACCAAAAAATCGAGATTCTCCTACGCTGCCAGAAATAGGATCACCGCGTACTCGGGGAACAGCAAAACCATTCCCAGTTTTACCTGTGCATTCTGGATTACCACAAGCACCTGCGATCGATCCTTCTATGATTTTCCAACAACATTTAGTACTGCAAGCGGCTGCACCTTTCATTTCTACGATAAAAAATTTGGCCAAGTAAGCTCGTTTGTTTCGTAATTTCTTTAAGTTTATATTTTAGATAATACACGGAATGTGGAGATCGAATGGATATTGACGATGATGCCTACTGTAAGCTGATCAGAGTACTGTATCAGCCAACGCAGCAGACTGTTCCGGTGGAAATTAGATGTTCCTACTGCTCAAAACCGAAGCCGTGCACAATGGCAGTGAAACCAAATGTTTTGAGTCCAGACACTGATGTTAAAATGAGTCAGAATCGAAATAAGCGTATCGAGTTCTGGAATGAACTAAATGTTTCTCTCATTGATAAAGCAGCAGTGGCTACAGCAAGTGTTGAACACCTATCTCGAGTGATTTCGAAGTTAGCTGGAGGTTTACATCAAGCAACTAGAAACAACGCTCAAATCACTGGGCATGCTCTTTTCTATCTTATTACTTCTTCAGTTGGAGAAAATGAGCTGTTGTTCAGTGTTGCGTCAGAATCTTATAGTCATTCACTTAGAGCATTGGGAGAGGTATTGTTTCACTCGGGTTTTTCCATTTGATATTTTCAAATTTCTATTCAGGAGTTCGTCAAATTCCGCCCTGAAGAACAAATGGACGTCATGCAATTGGCACTAAACGGATTCGTGCTCTCTGAGCCGCTAGTTGAGGTACCCTTTTTCTTCAATCAACCAGTTTCAATTAATTTCTTCGCCAAGAAGGATTAAAGAAACACGGAACACGAAATGATTTTCTTTTGATGCATTTGATTCTTTCAGGTCTTCACACCGGAAGTACTTAATTCTGACGATTTGTGCACAGCATACCGAATACTTTCTAACGCCGTTCGAATGCCGGAAAGAAGCAAAATGGCTCTGCAATTGTTAGGTGAGCAATATTTTATTATGACTATTCAACAGAAAATTATTCGAATCCATAAGTCTTTACTTCATCCGTCATACTCCAAAAACTGAAGACGCATCTTGTGCTCTGACTTCTAAATAATCTCTTTTCTTAATGATATGAGTAGTACAAATGAGGATCCGGAAATTCTTTTGAATTGCAAGTAGCCTGAAAAGCACAAAAGATTGCTTTCAAATTATCAATAGACTTCCACTTACCGTAAGGCAGCAACTTCCCAATAAGTTATTCCTCCGTTTATGAACACCATTATTGCTTTTCTAGTGCGATTATCTGGACGACGATCAGCAGCAATGTAGGTGTTTTCCTCGACCAGAACTTTTTCTTTACCTGAAAAAAATCATTATTAGAATCAGACTTGTCACGGGCCGGGCCGGGCCGGGCCAAAATCAGGAAAAATCTCGGCCCGTTTTGAAACATTTTTCAAAAATTTTTTTGTTTTTGAACTTTTTTTTGGAATATTTTGAACTTTTTTGAAAAAAGTATAATTTTCGAATAAACATTTAAAATTGAATCAAAATGTGAATATGTATGATAATTTAAGCATATTTACTCTTTTTTTTCGAAAAATTAAAAAAAAAAATGGTAAAAATGGGTACCCATTTTTGAATCCGGGCCGGGCCAAGAGAAATTTCGGCCCGGCCCGGGCGGGCCCGATTTTTGACAAGTCTGATTAGAATTGAAATTAGGAGTAGCCAACACACCCATAATTCTTTCACATTCTGATTGGTTCCATCCGTGATCTATAGTATCTTCAACAATTTTACAAAGAAGAGGTGATATTCGTGCACCAAAAACATAACTCATATCAGATGGATTGGACATATCCATTGGTTCGTTTCCTTTTATAATTCTGAATTTTCGTGCCAGTGTATCCCAAGTTCTTGCACGTTCCGAAATAGTTCGATCTTGTGTAATATGACGACGTGCGTAGATTACACGGGAGTTTCTTAGATTTTGCAGCTCGAACATATGCTCGTATCCGTATTTCTGAATATACATCTCGACGAATTCATTATATGTATCATCTGGTACTCCATCGAGTTTCAATGATGCCAGAGACATCATTGATAATACAATATCTCGACATGATCGCATCGGAACTCTTTCGAAAACAAAGTCAAACTATTCTTCTTGAGTGACAGTTCCTAAAAGCATTTCGTGTTCGAGCTTAAACATCGTTCGATAATCCTCCATTTTCACTTTATTCATCATCATTTCACAGGCGTTGATGTGCAATTCGCAATGCTTGTGGTCTTTTTTGAGTGCACGCAAATCCTTTTCAACAAAATTACGCAATTTGCCACGTCATCAATCATAGAAGATTTTTCAATACTTTTTTGAATCGACTTTCCTTTGGCATGCAAAAATTCGAGTGCAGCAGTCACATGTTTGTTCCGAATCGATGCAAAAATATCCTCACAATTATCCAATTTTACGACGTCTCCCCTGTTTTGTTGAAGCGCTTCTTTATCTTCTTCAGGATTTATCTCAATCCAATCAAAGTCAAGAGGACCAGTTGGTACATGTTTTCTCATGTCTACAGGAAAAGCTAGTTTCCCACAGTCTATTGTGAAAAATTCGTGAAGAAGACCTTCGTAAGAGGCTCCAGTGAACAATACAGGAACTGGATCCAACTGTCGATCGAATAAAAACAAATGACTGATTGGTTGGTCTGGCCGCGCTCGAAGTTCGTTACTTGAGCATAACGTATGCACTAAATTCCATAATTGTTTCGATTCTGAGCCCAATCCATAAACTGTTGGAACTACTCCGTATAAGTTTTGAAGAGCCACGAACATGTTTGCCACGGAAAATAGATCTGATTGAGCTGATTCAACGTGTTGAAGAGAGAATAAATCACTTTCAAGCGGCAATAGACACATATTTAAACTGAGCTGAGTGATGTTTCCAATAACTCCAGATGATTCAAATACTAAATCGCATTCTTCTAACTGTCGGTTGAACCATATCACACATATCGACCTGTTTTCGTCAGATTCTTCAACATATTCCACGATTTTCCGTGCATTGTCTACGTTTGGGCGTAGGAAAAACACTATTTGGTCGATTTCAAGATTCCATACCTGAATTTAGATTATGATATTTTTTTGAATGCGAAAGTTATTTACTTAAGGATTTTTTGTAAATCAAAATGCATGATTCTCTTTACTCCGTGACGTTTCATATCTGACGATGTGGCGATCATATCAAGCGGCCTTAGAAGACACTTGTCGATGAAAAGTTCTTTTGTGCCTGAAAAATAATTTTCTATCCAATATCACTCAGATAATTTTACCTGGTAAAGTTTCCAAATAATGTATGAATTATCGTTTCATTACCATGCGCAGCAGATGGAGAGTTTCATCAATCTCCAACTCTGCAGTACCCGGTGCCATCTTTTCAACCTACTTTTTGACTAGTTTACATGAAAATACTTTGAAGCAAAATTGACAGTAAATGCGTGGAAATTTTTTCGGACTCTGTGTATCAGTATGTCGAATTCCGCGCATGCAGACAATGCGTCATAGTTGACGAGCAAAGAAAATATTGAGTGAGACGAAAGGAGACCGTACAAATCGGGAAGAATGCTCAATCGAGAAGAAACGGATCGGGAAGAAACGAATCGGGAAGAAGCAAATCGGGAAGTGAGGAATTGGGAAGAAAGCTTTTTCGTAAGTTTCAGTGTCGGAAATGAAAGAAACTGTCATTTGAAGGTGTATTGTGTAATTATTGCCACTTTTAATGGTATCTTTACCTGTTTTTGATGACAATTTTGAATTTCGCTCGATATACCGTAGTTTCGAAAATTTTTCGCAAAACGAATTTCCGTAAAATCAACACAAAATAATGAAAACACACCATTAATAAGCTGAATAACTACACTAAACTGAAAACTATTAACTTTTCTTTCATTTCCGACACTGAAACTTACGAAAAAGCTTTCTTCCCGATTCGTCACTTCCCGATTTGCTTCTTCCCGATTCGTTTCTTCCCGATCCGTTTCTTCCCGATTTGTACGGTCTCGACGAAAGCGACGCAGACATTTTCAGGCCGTCTTGGTATGCAACAAGCTGCTGCTGGATTGCCACCGCATCAGTTCGCTGCTCTGTTACCAATTGCATTTGCCAATCTAGCTAGTCAACCAGATCCATCGTCACCACTACATTCGTTGTGCTTACAGGTAAGAGTTGTATGTAGATTACTGTTTGAAACTATAACTATTTCAGCATGTTATTTTCTTTGTTTTCCACCACTTCCCGGATAATGTGGTCAATGGACTTGATTTGGCATTGGAAGGATGTAATACAAATTCAACTCCAGCTTCACTCTTGGATGCTATTGTTGATAAATTGGATGCAAAGGATTACTTGAAAAAGAATAATTCGTTTGACTTGGGAGCCGCCAAAGCTGATGAATGCGCAAGGGTTCTATCAAAACGTTTGGACGAAGCGAGGACGAAACTTCCGAATTTTTATGGAATCTGGTCCCGATATATGGATTCAGTAACCCGTCTCGCCCAGCTATTCCTTTTCGTTCCGATTCGAGATGGATATGAACCAAATAAGGCGGTTTCGGTACTACAAAGAGAATGTTATGAGTATTTTGCTCGTGTGGCAGCAGTATTTTCTCCACTAATTGCTCCATACTCGCCAACTCATCCTCCATTCTCTCCGTCTCACGAAGCACAAGCAATGTTGGTTTTGGATCGGTTTGTTGAATTTCTTTCTGCACTCCATTTCAATTCAAGTATACCACCTGGAATGCAGAATATTCAATCTTTGGTTTGGCAGTACTATTGTGAGAAATTATCAATTTTAACACATGGAACTCAACACTATTATGATGTACTCGAACGACAATTGGTCCGACTTAATTGGCAAGCTCTTTGGCCATCAAGACTTGCAATAACTGCAATGGAAACATGTTTGGATACTCGGTCTCAAGATTGTGCATCATTTGTCTCACAAATGGTAGCACGTATTCCATGGAGTACGATAATGCAAACAATGCATGAAGACAGTAGACCCAGCTATTTGGCTTCTCTTTTCGGCTTGTTCGATTAGCATCTCGTTCGCGGAATTACGATAAAGTTAGAGCTTCTTTACTGGAGTTGGTGAAATCATTATCGCTCCGCGCAGACTGGAATAGAATTAGCCCAGAAGACGCTATGAATATTTCATTGGCTGTAACTAAAAGTCTACCATCCGATTCATTATCAAATCCAATCGAAATCGTGTCAGTTATTCAAGTAATATGGAGAAAGATCAGTTGTTTTGTTGCTCGGGAACCATTTTCTGAAATATCTCTTCAAAAACAAATCTTGTGGATTCAAACGGAATGTGCGCTTCTGCTCAAAGCTGAACCTTCCCAAATTCCTGCTGCGTACAATTCACTAATTTCTGATGTTAATTCGTTGGCTATCAATCATTGTAAGATCTCTAATCTAGAAATACAGTTTCGTTAAATCCATTTTTTGCAGCAAATCTTCGTGAATTCC
Source organism: Caenorhabditis latens (assembly GCA_002259235.3). NCBI lineage: Eukaryota > Metazoa > Nematoda > Chromadorea > Rhabditida > Rhabditidae > Caenorhabditis > Caenorhabditis latens. The sequence continues at coordinate 11,679,668 of CM056093.1, read as the reverse complement.
GACTTGTGAGAGAACTGACGGCAATGTGGAAAAATATTGAGAATGAGAACTTACGAGGTAAATTAATCGCAGAAGTCCTTTCACTCCATATCAATTTACAGAATCCCTCGTATCTCAATGGACAGAGTATGTCACTGCCAATCCGAGTTCTCCTCTCATACTCACATCTCTTAATACAATCATTGATTCATTGAATAATGATCAACATACAACTGCTTTGAAAGTTATCGAAAAACTTATTGCTGCTTACTTCCTCAGTGAGTTTGCTCCAAAATTAATATTTCTAAGCTAACTAAATTCCAGGAAACGACAGTAACTGGGCAGCCCTTTTGTAAACCCTTTTGTGGTTATGTGCCAGAGGTGGCGAAACCGCGACGGAAAATTAAATCCCGCGAGAGGTGTGGACGGTTGCGGTCCTTATGGTCTACCTAGTCTGTTGTCAAGTCCCACTGTTCGGAATTATGTCAACGGAATCATCAGATCCACTCTACTGGCTCACACTCAACAATTCTTTTCACAATGATTTCAACTGGATGGATATGCAGTCGGTTGATTCGGTTCAAGAACATGAACACCGCTCGAGGACTTGTCCCGGCGATGATACTTCTGGCAATGAGGCTTCGGGAGACGTTATTCCTCCCGAAGCAAACGACCGAAACATGGAATTCGAGCAAACGACAGAAATACAACAAGACGATCCATGTGAAGACTTCATAAGAAGAATAGATGATTTAGAACTGCATCTGAACGATTTGAAAATGGAAAAAGAGCGCATGGCCAGGGAGATCTCTGATTTGACACATAAAATAAATGAGTACAAAGAACAGATCGAACATACGAGTAGCCGCAATAGAGATTTGGAGAACAAAAATTCTGAACTGAAAATGGCGAATCGAGAAAAAGTTGATGTGACACGAAATGTTATACTCAGAAAATTTTCAGATTTTCGTGGCGTTTCATAAACCAACAAATTTTTAGAACATTTCTTTGATTTCCAGGCATCCGGATAAACGAAAAGATGATGCAGCTTCTACTCGTTTCATGGAAATTGCGGAAGCTTACGAAGTTCTTTCGGATCCTGTCAGAAAAGAACGATTCGATTATTTCGGAACTTTCGATGATGTCAAACAGTTCGAAGATAACGCTGAACGAGCCAGATCATTTGTAATTTTTCTAATTTTCATGTTAAAAAGTATCAGAATGTTTTACAGTACGGATTTGGCGGATTCAGTGGATTTGGAGGATTCGGTTTCGATGAGAGTGTGTTCGAGTACAAATATAGAATGTCTTATCAGCAATATCAGTTCAAAATTCTGGAACAGTCAAACACGAAACCATACATTGTATATATTTATTCTAATTATTGTCAAATGTGTTATCGATTCCATCCACAATGGAAACGAGTTATTGCTGATCTGGAACCACTTGGATATGGAATCGTAACAGTGAATGGAAATAGAGAACAGAATTTAATGGAGAAAATGAGAATATCTCATGTTCCTATTATTCCAATGCGTGTCGATCAAAGCTTCAGCGATAGGTTAGTATTACTCTTGTAGTTAATTCAATTTTTCTCATTTTTCAGATCAATCGTCGCTTTTGCTCAAAAAGTTATTCCCAGCTATTTCATGACGAAAATCAACTCTGGAGTAATGTTGTCTCGATTTGTTGAACAATGGAAAATTAGTAACAAAATCTCCGTGGTCATCTTCGGAGCAGCTGTCAATCCTCGAATTCGTTATCTCCTCGCAGCAATGAAATACTCTCAATTTGCTCGATTCGCATATGTTTCACTTGCGGATCCATCAGATGCAGTCCGGATATTAAAAGAATCAGTTGATATCAAGTGTGTTCAATGTGAAAACATTTTGATATATGGAGATATGGAACATGTATGTTCAGAGTGGAATAGGATTCGATAATATATACTGTTTTAATTTAGGAAGACACAGTTGATCGATTATCAATCAGCGAAGCAAAGAAGTTGACAATGGAGGCACTGGAAGAGTTCATTGAAAAGAACAAATTGCTAACGTTACCAAGAATTTCATCACAAGCCATGTTGGATGAAATCTGTCCAGTATCTTCTCGCTCACCACGTCATGTTTGTGTCATTCTTCCAGTCACATCTCATAGTTCTGAATCTGAGCATGTTGATGCTTTCAGAAGATATGTAAGAGATACTCAATCAATGTGGAAAGGAAAGAAGGTCAACTTTGCTTACATGTATGTAGATAAACAGAAGTATTGGATGAGACCATTTCCTGAGAAACGGAAGGGAGAGCTGAAAAATGAAGGAAGAGATTTGTTGATATTCTGGAGACTTGAATACAAAAAGGCAAGGTTCACTTGGCTTGAAGGAGCATGGACTGGACATAAGGAAACTGATGATTTGATTATGAATGTTGTGGAACAAAGAAAACGATTGGACGAGACGTGTACTGTTGGAAATATCAGTGATGAATACGGTCTTTCAATATTCACAAAGTTTAGTCGTACTTTCTGGAGGATGTGGGAAGTCATTTGGTTCCATGTTTCAAATGAAGAAACATACATGTTCCTTTCTGCTGTTGGTACTCTATTCATGATCATGTCAATTGGTTGGCTATTCAGTTACTTCAGTGAGAAACCATCTGACATCAAAAAACGAAAACCGAAAGCTAATGATGTAGCTGATTTGACTGGTGATCCAACTACAACAAGTGATTGGCATCCAGATGATCCGAATACAAAAAAGAAGGAAAGTGAAAGCTCGAAACAGCTGTCAAGTGGAAAATCTAAATGGTCGGTCATCATGAAACCACTGATTCATGAATTACGAGCGGAGACATATTTTGGAATGATCCGGCTTCTGAAACCAGGATGCAGATCAATGATTCTTTTGGTTGACGAAGAAAATAAGGATGCATTGATCAACAAATTCTCACAATATGTGTATCCTCTCAGAAAGTGAGTTTTCGTAAAAAGAAAACAAGTAAATGAATAATTATTTCAGCAATAAAACATTCTCGTTCGGATTCCTTGTGGTACCGAAAAACTTGGATTGGTTCCGTAAACTGTTGGAACACACGTTGCCAACTGATGGGAAACCAACACCAGAACCAGATGTTAGTCAATCGATGTACAAAAGACTGAAACTGATAAACCATCGTCATACAATCGGAACAGTTTTAACATTGTGTGGTTGGAAACTGTATTTCTCCATCTACCATCCAAAACATGTTGAACTAAGCCGTCGTAACTTCATTGACACAGATGAAGAGCCTAGCAGTGATGACGAAGCATCGTATCGAAGTGATGAATATGCATCAATGGGGGAAAAGAAGAAATTACACAGAAGCTCATCTCAACGAGGAGTCAATGTTGAGAATGTGTTAGATGGATTCCCTAATTGGATGGATCGCTTGCTGGAAGGATCTATCAGAAGGTAAGAAGCAAAATGGGCAGAGTGTAAAAGTGATTATTCGTTTTCAGATATTACATTCCCGAGTGGCCGGATAATCTCAAGTAATCTACCTCCGTCTCCCTCTCACGCACATCCGATTAACATTTTCTCCGTTTTCTCCCATCAATACACCTTATATACATGTTACAAATTCTCACAACACGTCTTCTCTTCGCCCTCATGTGCTCTCTTTCTCTTTCGTCACTCGTTTTCTTGGTGCTCAAAATCCTTCTCCTCAACTAGTTCACAAGACTACTTTTCTCCAGAATTGATCTTTTAAAAAAATTATATTGTTTCAGTTCCCCTTGAATATATCATAATAAGTCAGTCACTTGTCAGATGCAATCTCCTACGAGAAAAATGTAATAAAAAGATATAATAAGAGAAATTTAATAAAACTTTCATATTTTACAAATTAAATAAGATGTTATATCTTTCGAATACTTTTAAAACTATTTTCTCGCAGCTCAATCCTATCTAAATTTACAGTATGTCGGTTAAATCACCTGTTGTCAAGAAAACGATAAGTGGAGGAAAAGGAAAGATATCTGAATATTCTGATGGAACGAAAGCTGTTTTTCATTATCAGACGCTTTTTCCAATAGAAAAACCGGGAAAAGGAGAACCGTTGCCAGCAGAAAAGTTGATAAAACTTGAAATTCAGTTTCAATAATTCATTTTGATTCAGAGATGCTTATCGTTGCATCGATGATACTCGCAAATCGTGGCCCGATGGATATGGAAAACCACTGGAAGTCGTTTTCGGCAAAAAGTTTCAATTGCCGGTTTTCGAAGAATGTCTGAAAACAATGCTTGTCGACGAAATTTCTCAGTTTGATGTCGAATGTATCGATCTTATTCAATATCCATTTGTGTCCAAAAAATTGAGAGATATCGTGAAACCATGTGATGGAAAGCATGACCATGGTCACACAACTCACATGTGTGCTGCTAGCGTTGCTCAAGGGTATGCGTGAGAAAAATATTCTATTTTTGTACTTTTGGATTTCAGAACTGGATATGATGAACTGGATGATTTAATGAAGAATCCCCGACCTCTTCGATTTGTTTTTCATCTTCTTGAAGTATTTGAGCCAGATCAGTATGAACATGATTCGTGGCAATTGGATGAGGAAGACAAGTTGAAATCGGTTGAAGCTCTCCGACAGAAAGGAAACGAACTATTTGTAAAAGTATGTTTAAATGGTTCATGATTGGTTAAAACTTTTCTTATTTCTGCTTTTAGAAAGACTACAAAGAAGCGATTGATGCTTATCGTGATGCACTGACACGATTGGATACTTTGATTCTCAGAGAGAAACCAGGAGAACCTGAATGGGTTCAACTTGATAGAAAGGTTTCGTAAATTCTGCCCCGTACTCTCTGATTTCCGTTTTTCAGAACATTCCATTATACGCAAATATGTCTCAATGTTATCTCAATATTGGTGATCTTCATGAAGCAGAGGAAACATCAAGTGAAGTCCTAAAACGTGAAGAAACCAACGAAAAGGCGCTGTTTCGTCGTGCGAAAGCCCGCATTGCCGCGTGGAAATTAGACGAAGTGAGTTTACATTGGACAACAGGGACAGCTGCTGCTCTCTTGCACTTTATGCTCTTCGTTCTTCTAAACCAATCGATTTTAGGCAGAGGAAGACCTCAAACTGCTGCTGCGCAACCATCCAGCTGCAGCCAGTATTGTTGCTCGAGAAATGAAAATTGTGACCGAAAGACGAGCAGAAAAGAAAGAGGATTCGCGTGTTACCTACTCAAAAATGTTCAAACAATAACTGAAACACTCAACGATCACTTAAAAATTCATCACATTTTTTTACATGTGGTTCTAAATATTCAACTAATTTTTTCTTCTGGTTCTTGCAACATTTTATGAATCCAATCACATTCCAATCCACAGTATATTTTGTATTGCATGTTTAATCATAAAACAATATGTACATTATTACTGAACCTTTCTTTTTCCTTTCTCGGGGTTTCTCGTGTTTTGAATCTGTTTAATCATATTTCTGTTTCAGCTAACACTTAATTTCGTACGTTTTTAGACACGATGAAGCCATACCTTGCCATTTTTATCATCAATACAGTCATCAGTGTCCCCTTAAACCGGTCAGAATTTGTTGGCAACGATCATGTTCAGTTGATGCCGTTGGAAAGAGACGGAGAAATCAATGAAAAGTTTCGACAAGAAATGCTTTTCTCGCACAATCTCAACTCTATGGATACAAATGAATTAGCAGACAGTATCAGGGAAATGTTCAAGATGTAACTGCTAATTAAACGAAACTGATTTAGTACTCTATTTATTCAGGACTGACACGAATGAAGACGGATTTTTGACTTTAGATGAACTAAAACAACAAGTGCGGAAAAATATGGAAGAACATCTAGAAAAAAGCAAAAATGATTCAGAAGCGTTCTTTGAAATTATCGACGTAGACAAAGATGGATATGTAAGAATCTGTGTGCCTGTCTAATGACCGTTCTGCTTACTTTAGATTATATGGGAGGAGTTCGAGCCGCACTTTAGCCAGATGCATGGCAAGGATCACGATGAAAACGAGCTCATGAATGCTCATACAGAAGGTATTTTGTAGTAAATCATCTTCAAATATAATTTGAACTTCACTCTTCAGACCCACATCGTGTAGACGATGAGAAAAGAATGTTCAACCGTTCAGACATAACTCGAGATGGAAGACTGGATAAAATGGAATGGCATGTGTTTCTACATCCAGAGTATTCTGCACAAGGTCTTGTAGAAATCGTCAACGATTTGATTGATGTCTATGGTAAATTTATCTGACGCTAAGATACAATAAGAAATCGCTTTTTAGACAAAGACAATAACAGACTGATCTCCCGTGATGAATTTGTCAACGGGATTCCTGGAACAATTGAGGAGGAGAATTCGGAATTCGAGAAAATGGAAAAAGCGGAGAAAGAAAGAAGGTTCGTCACAATTAACACGACTGTCCCGAAACTTGTGTTTTAGACTGGTAGAATTCAATACTGAAATCGACACCAACTCCGACGGTGACGCATCTTTTCGTGAGCTGTACGAATACGTTGATCCACAAAATTTCCGTCTCGCTTCCAAAGAAGTAAACGACGTGAGTTGTTTTCACATAAATCGTAAACGAGCAATTATTCAGATTATGATGCTTGCGGATGCGAATAATGATGGTAAATTATCGCTGGAAGAACTTCTGGAACGCGATTGGTTACTTGCTCGTTCCAGTCTCCTGTCAGGTCGCAACAGCCTCCACGACGAAATGTGAAGTTGCTTATTGTTTACTTGTTTAATCCGGTGTTTTTCAAAGTTCGGTTTAATGAAGAATTTTAATTAGAAAAATGGGTACTATAATACATACACAGGGTTTCGGGTTTGGTGTGGCTTGAGGAAACAAATAATGGTAGCGCATATCTTTCGACTCCTCGGTAATATTTTACAAAGTTTGATGAACTTGGGTCGAAGCGGTAAGAATTCTGTTACAAATGAAATGACTAATGACTTGGAGAACCAGATGTTTTACCCAACTTCACTAAACTGTCGTGATTAGAAAGTTGGGCCATATAAAGTGTGGACGTGGAGAGATGAAAGGGGTGCAAGACGAAAAAAAAAGAAAAGGAATGAAAAAGAATGACGAATTCAATTTATGAATTACGCGTTAGCCCAGCTCTCGAGATCTTCAAGGTCCTTATCGGCAGCGACAGCAGCTCGTGGTTTTGAAGCAGGAACCGCGGGCAATGCAACGCTTGGAGCATCAGGAAGCACCACCGGGGGAGCTCTGGCGTCAAGAAGCTCTTTGTCGAGCTCTTCCTGAAAATGATTTCATTAGTTTCCTGCTTAATCATTGATTTGAATGATATAACAAACCTGTTCGAGTTCCTCCAACTCGCGCATCAAATCATCATCATCGACAGCAGAGCTAAAACCGACAGGATTCGAAATGGCCTCAGCTATTTCATTTGCCACTTCTTGTTGCTCAGCAATATCTTCCATCAGATCGTGGACTTGGTCGATATCCATGTTGTTATGTGCGGTTTTCAAAGCCTTGCTGGCGTGACTCATCACATTGAGTACTTCAGCGTTTGTGGAAGCATTTTCTAGAGCCTCTCTCTATAACATAAAAAATTACCATTTTAAAATATATCAAAATAACTTTTTATGTCTGAAAGAAGAACTAACCTGAAATCCAATAGTGGCCAAAACTCCATCGATATGTGCTAATTGTTTCTCAAAATTTCTCTTTCTATTCAAGCATTGGAGAGCCATGCGCTTGTTCTTGGTCCCGTATTTTACCGCATTTGCCTTTTCCTAAAATAAACATGGGTTAGTTCCGGTAATAAACAAAAATTGTTCTTACATCTACGACTTTTTTCTCCAAAAAGTCTTGCTTTTTCTCCAACATTTCTTCGGTTTCTCTCAACTTTTGGATGGCATCTTGAGGAGTGGCTGGAGCTTCCTGTTTCTTTCCTCCGAAAATCTTACCAAACAGGCTCATTTTCTGAAAAAAAAGAAGAATAAAAATTCGCAAGACAATAAAAAGAAAGGAGAAGCGGAGTGTGAACCGAGAATAAAGAGGAACTGAGCGATGAGTCATCTCTCAACCAAATAAGGAGACGCGAATACGTCATCATGCCGTGATAGTGTAATCGGCAAGAACAGAAAAAAGGTCGCCTGATTGAAGACAACGTAAAGAAAAAAAATCAATTTTGACTACTTCAGTAGAAAACAAGCAATAACTTGACCAGACTCTGCTATGGAAACGGAGACAAACAACACGAGACGCAATTTTCGGCGAGAGTATTGATTTAAAATGAAGAAAAACATTAAAAACAGCACGAAAAATAGTTAATCTCAGTGATATTGAAGTAAAAAGACATTATGTGTCACTGAAACTGATTTAGTCAATGTTGCAAAGAAAAACTAAGAAATCGACGTTTCTCAACCGGAATTTCACAACTTAAATAAAGCTGAGAACCCTTGTGATTCATTCAATAAAAACGAGACAACGAGAAAATTGCGAAATAGTTCTTCCTTGCCACTGGTGAAGAAAGAAAGAGAGAAAATGAAAAAGAAGAGAGTTGAGAGGAGAGATAGACGCAGACAAACATAGGAAAAGTTTTGGCAACAAGCCAGACGCTGCGTGTGTGCCCCTTACCCCTATACCAACAAATTTTGAAGCGTGGGGCACATACGCACGGAATGTTCGGGTCTTGTGAAAAGTTTTACCGTTTCTTTGATTTTTTCTTGCGATTTTCACTGTTTTTTCGTTCAATTTCTCCCAAATTTCTGTTGAAAATTAAAGTTATTAAGCTATTGTTTAATAGTCTGTCTGGACTAAAAAGTAGTTGTTATTCCATAGCAATTTTAGGAAGTTGAAATTTGATAGTTATAGTTTACCTTTGCATTATTTGTTCTCTTCATGATTTTGACGTCGATTACAAATGGATCTCCTTATCTGCTCGTATCGTTGACTTCTCACGCATTTGCGTTACACGTTATCTTGTTTTTCTCATTTTTTTTTCTGCAGGTAATATCCTTCCGAACATGGATAGCAAAGCTATTGCGGAGAGAATCAAGAAGCTTCAAGCTCAACAAGAGCATGTCAGAATCGGAGGAAAGGTAGAAAGAATATCCTTTATAGTTTCAATGTTTTAATTATCAGGGAACTCCACGCAGAAAGAAGAAGGTCATCCATAAGACCGCTGCTGCTGATGATAAGAAGCTTCAAAGTAACTTGAAGAAACTCTCCGTCACCAACATTCCAGGAATCGAGGAGGTAACCAGTTTTTAATTTGATTGCAAAAATTTTCAATATGATTTCAGGTCAACATGATCAAGGACGATGGAACTGTTATCCATTTCAACAACCCCAAAGTCCAGACCTCCGTTCCAGCCAACACCTTCTCTGTCACCGGATCCGCTGATAACAAGCGTGAGTAGTTTTTAAATTATCTATTAATTCTCACTATATATTTCAGAAATTACTGAGATGCTCCCAGGAATCCTTAATCAGCTCGGTCCAGAGTCCCTCACCCACCTTAAGAAACTTGCCAACAACGTCACCAAGCTCGGACCAGACGGAAAGGGAGATGATGAAGATGTGCCAGGTAAATTATTTAAACTCTAAAAACTTAAATTACACTTCATTTTTCAGAGCTTGTTGGAGACTTCGACGCCGCCTCCAAGAACGAGACGAAGGCCGATGAGCAATAAAACACTATCCTTTCATCGATCAAGTCGCGAGTCTTGTGAGATGAACAGTACGGATAACCTCCGCATTAGTGTATCTTATGTTTCTTGTTACTGTTGATCGACTTCAATGAATCTCTTTTAAAAAATATACTTGCTCTGTCACCTTTTTTCCACCCCCACTAGTGTTCGTTGTTATACTTGTTTTGTATACAAATTTATTCCCGATCCTCAACTGGCTAATAAATTTTAGCTATGTAAAGCAGGCTTTCCGCGTTCCATTTATCGATTCCTAGGGGGGTTATGGGAGCTGTCTGGTAATATCTGTTCCTCGGTGTCCGCTTTCATTTAACTTTGGGTAGTTTCCTCTGACTTCCGTCCTGTTGAACCAAATAAATATTGCACGATAAGAAATGCCTGTAATATATGTTGGTTAGAAATTCCGAAATCTCATACTGTGAGCTCAAATTTCATCAAAACTTATGCAATTGTTCTAGGCGATGACTGACAGTCTTTCCAACTCGTCGACACAACAGATGCTGGCATTGCGGGGTAAAAATGTATTTTTGAGACGCGTTTCCAATAACAATTCTTTAGTGATGAGATTAGCACGCCCGAAGTTTGCACCAGTGGGTGGATTCTCACACGATCCGGTTGATCCAACTGGATTCGGAGAGCTACTCGCGGGAAAAGTATCAGAATTATCAAAAGAGTCTAGAAACGACCTTCCAATTGGAGATTATCTCATCGCTCCTCAAATGTTCGAGTGAGTTTTATTGAAATAGTTGAGGATTGAAAAGGAAGAAATCTGATTCAGAAATATTTATCTTGGAGAGACATTCACATTCTACGTTAACGTTGTCAACGAAAGTGAAACTAGTGTGGTGAACGTAAGCCTCAAGGTACGTTTTTTAAGAGGCGTTGTCTGTAAGATGAGGATTCCTCTTGGCACAGTTGCAAAAAGTTGTTTCAATCCAAACTCTTTTCACATCATATGTACCTCTATGGTAGTGATTTACAAAAAATATGTCACGAGTCCCCTATGACGTCATCCTGGGAAAATATGACCAATAATGGACATTTCACCCAAAAATTCATTAAAATTTAAATTTTCCAGATAACTCTGCGAAACTTTCGGTACACGTTAGGAGTGTTTTTGACTACCCCTACACAAATTTTCAGACCTCCAGACACCCCAGAAACCGTTCAAGTGAATTTCACTTTCATCTTTTTTCAACTTTTCTCAAAAAATCCCTCTAGAAGCCATAAAATTTCAAATCGTATTCATATTCCTCGCAAAATGTTCTATTATATCCAATTGATATCATCAAAAAGTAGGGGGACCATTTTGAGATATTTCGATTTTTTCAAAAATCACATAAGGGTCCCCCCTTATGAAAAAAAATTTTTCACGAAAAATTTCAAAACAAAATTTGTTCTAAAAACAATCAGAATATTGATAAAACACATGAAATAAACCAATTCCAAAATTTTACACGTTAGAAATTGGTTTGAACCGATTTCGAATTTTTCTTCATCAAAATGTTTTCCCATTTTTTGAGGTTTTCATCAATAATTTGTACAGAAGCCACAAAATTTCAACTACTGTACTAAATTCCCGCAATATTTAACATCTGATCCAATTAAAATCATCAGAAAACAAGGGGACCATTCTGAGATATTTTCATTTATTTCGAAAATCACATAAGGGTCCCCCCCCATGGAACAAAAATTTTATCGAAAAAATAATTCGACCTTATTTTGATGCAAAAACGTTTAAAACTTTTTTACAAATAATTTTATGAGATTTCAACAAAGTTTTGAACGTTTTTGCATAAAAATAATGTCGAATTATTTTTTCGATAAAATTTTTTCCATGGGGGGACCCTTATGTGATTTTCGAAATAAATGAGAATATCTCAAAATGGTCCCCTTGTTTTTAGATGATTTTAACTGGATCGTATGTTAAATTTAGCAAGGAATTGGTACATTACCTAAAATTTTATGGCTTCTGTACAAATTATTGATGAAAACCTCAAAAAATGGGAAAAAATTTTGATGAAGAAAAATTCGAAATCGGTTCAAACCAATTTCTAACGTGTAAAATTTTGGAAATGGTTTATTTCATGTGTTTTATCAATATTCTGATTGTTTTTGGAACAATTTTTTTTTTGAAATTTTTCGTGAAAAATTTTTTTCATAAGGGGGACCCTTATGTGATTTTTGAAAAATCGAAATATCTCAAAATGGTCCCCTACTTTTTGATGATATCAATTGGATATAATAGAACATTTTGCGAGGAATATGAATACGATTTGAAATTTTATGGCTTCTAGAGGGATTTTTTGAGAAAAGTTGAAAAAAGATGAAAGTGAAATTCACTTGAACGGTTTCTGGGGTGTCTGGAGGTCTGAAAATTTGTGTAGGGGTAGTCAAAAACACTCCTAACGTGTACCGAAAGTTTCGCAGAGTTATCTGGAAAATTTAAATTTTTATGAATTTTTGGGTGAAAAGTCAATTATTGGTCATATTTTCCTAGGATGACGTCATAGGGGACTGGTGACATATTTTTTGTAAATCACTACCATAGGGGTACATATGCTGTAAAAAGTGTTCGGATTGAAACAACTTTTTGCAACTGTGCCAAGGCCCAACACAAACATTCTCACTCTTACAGATAGTGCCTCTTAACTGATATCAAAATAAGTTGTAAAAAGTAGGTGTATGTTAAAATGGAGTATTTTGTAACTCGTTCTCCCATCCGTAGACTTTCTCCATGAAACAATTGTGAATTTTTTGGATTGAAAATAGAATAAACGTAGAATTCAATATTCGATCACCCAATACTAGTTTACAGTGCGAACTTCAAACTTCAACACAAAGAGTCGTTCTCCCTTGTTCCGTCCAAGACACTACCATCGAATCATCGAAATGTGATGGACAAGTTATCAGTCATGAAGTAAAAGAGATCGGACAGCATATGTAAGTTCTGAAGAAATATTTTCATTTCTAGTACTAGATAAATAGTTTTCTTCTATTCTCATAAAGCCTCCAAAGCAAGACGCTCTCCTCGCTTTTCTTAATCTTTTTGTTGCCATGACACCCTGTGCAGAACGTTATTTATTTTTTCCAGTTTGATATGCTCCGTCAACTACAAGACATTGTCTGGCGAAAACATGTATTTCCGAAAGTTTTTCAAATTTCCTGTTTCAAAGCCAATTGATGTGAAAACTAAATTTTATAGTGCTGAGGTTTGTTTCTAATTTTGTTTTATTCGAGTATTCAAAACTCATTTTTGCATGAATCGTCCTCGAGTGCTGTGCATTTATGTCGTTTTCTTTTAGGATAATGCGGTGAGACACCGAGTTCTCCGGAATGTTTTCATAATTATGTATTTTCCAGAATCAGGATGTTTATCTTGAAGCTCAAATAGAGAATACATCGAACTCGAGCATGTTCCTGGAGAGAGTCGAGTTGGATCCAAGTCAACATTACAAAGTAACCAGCGTATCACATGAGTGAGTAATTTTTTAAAAAATCATTGAAACTCAAATGTTTTCAGAGACGAATTTCCAGAAGTTGGAAAACTTCTGAAGCCGAAAGATATTCGACAATTCCTATTCTGTCTTTCGCCAATTGATGTGAATAACACACTCGGATACAAAGATCTGACGAGTATTGGAAAGTTAGATATGTCGTGGAGAACGAGTATGGGAGAAAAGGGACGGCTACAAACGAGTGCATTGCAAAGAATTGTAAGTTTAGGGAATTCACGGACTCCGGACAAAATAAACGAAAACCAAGATCTTCATTATTATCTGAATCGAATTGATTAATATTCAGTATCCAAAATATGATGTTGAAATATAGAACACCTATTCGAAACAAATATCAAATTTGTTGTCTTTGCTTTTTTTTGAAAACTAAAACTTCCAATTTATCTGCATAATTTCAGGCACCTGGATTTGGTGATGTGCGATTATCGGTAGAAAATACACCAGCTTGTGTTGATGTTCAGAAACCATTTGAAGTCGCCTGCAGGCTGTACAATTGCTCGTATGTTTTTAAAACTTTCCATTTATCCACGCAAGATTTGTAACATGCAGGGAACGAGCACTCGATCTTCAACTTCGTCTGGAACAACCATCGAACCGACATCTCGTATTCTGTTCTCCATCTGGAGTCTCTCTTGGACAACTTCCACCATCTCAATATGTCGATTTTACTCTCAACGTTTTTCCCGTTGCCGTTGGAATTCAAAGCATCTCCGGAATTCGAATCACTGACACATTCACCAAAAGAATCTACGAACATGACGATATTGCACAGATTTTCGTCAGCTAACACGTCATACATGTATCACATGAAAATATTCACTTCTGTAGTAACTTATTTTATCATTTATTTATTTATTTATTTGCATTGCTGACTGTGAGAAATTATGGGTTACTCATAAAATAGAATGAGACGTGGTCATCACGTCTATAAATATGTATTATACAGACAAATGTGAAAGACATCGGAAAATTGGGGAATGAAAACTGAATTCTAGGATCAATACTTCTTGGATCTTTCAGCAGCATCGTGCCAGAAGCAGGACTTCATGTTCTCGAAGCGATCATAGCAAGAAACATAGGAATAGTCGAGAAGAGTGACATTTCCAGGTCTCTGATCACAGAAAGTCAAGCATTTATCTCCAGCAAGAGTAGTGGTCACTCCATTTCTGATACAGCACGAACGATGATCTCTTCCTTGAGCTGCACAGAATTGGATTTCTGCAGAAGCAGCCAGTGGGCAAGCATCTTGACGGAAGTACATTCGGGTTAACTGAAAAAGAATAAAGTAGATCACCGAAAGACATTGAGAGAAACTTACAGATTCTTTAGAATAAGTATTGAATGTACACTTCTGAAGGCATGCATCTGGAAGTCCTCTTTGCTCACAACATTGCATAAATAACGCATTTGGGTCCTGGAAATAAAAAACCTGTTTAGTGGAAACAATGAGTGTAAAAAGGCGAGAGAAAGAAAGAAATGTCCTATTAGCCGTATCCCCCTCGTGCATCATCGGATTATACGGTTTGATAGCCACGACAAGCCGGCCAATACAACCGGATACACATACTCACCGTTGCCTGTTGAGGTGTTGGCTGTTGACGACGGAACTGTGAGAATCGATCCGCTCCAAATAGAATTGGTCCCTGATGGTGAGTTCCAGCAGCATGTACGCGGGCTTTTGAACGATAACATCCATAAGATCCACACGAGAATCCAGGTCCACAGCCAGATGAAGCACAAGGAGATGGGAGAGCAGGAAGAGGGTTAAAACATGGACCTAGGCCACATGTTCCAGAGGCAACACACTAAAGAATTGGAGTTTGGATAAGATGAGAGATAGATATATATCTAGAAAATAGTGAATTACAGAAATTCATGAAGATCTGTTGAAATGAATTGGAGTAGATATTGGCTTATAATTTGAAAAAAGTAGGAAAATTCATTTCTAGAGCTCAACAGCTAAACTTCCAAATTTAAATTCTACCAAAACTTTTTCAATTGAAAACAAAAAAAGAGAAAACCGCATTACCGCATTGGCAGAAGTCCAAAAAGTTGCAAAAAGAAGAGCAATCGAGAGAGTAGTTGAAGAGGAAGAAGTCATTGGAAAAGCAAGTGAATTGATGAGTTTATAATAGTTTTGGCAGCAAATCCTCATTTTATAGTCGGAAATGGGCGGTGCGCAGTCTGTCCGTCCGTATGCTACTACTCTGTATGCATATATGCCAACTTCGCTCATCCGAACCGGTTACGATACACACGGTTTTGTAATCGAGAAGAGAAAAAAGAAGAAAGTGGAATGCCAATCGGTGCCATTGAAAGTGACAATGAAGGGTTGAATATTGAAGGTTATTGAAAGTGAAAAGTTGAGCTTTGTGTGTTATGATCTACCCAAGAATCAGATGAAGAATAGTTGTGGTTAATCAAAAATCCGAGTAACGTAGTTACTATTTTTAACGGTTTCTTCGAAAAATTCGGAAGCGTCTTAAAATTGATTAAGCTTGCAGAAGTGGCTCCTTATCTGAATTTTTCGAATCAAAAAGATATCTTGAAAACAATTGTACTGTGACAGATCCTTCGGCTTAATCTTGTGTCTATCTAAAACGATTTTCTCGAAACAATCTACTTTTTTTAGAGGACTGAATGAGTTCAATCTGTCCGCTGTTTGAATAAGGCCATTGTCCCAAGAGATTCGATTTCCCTATTATGGAAAATAAGTCATATTCAATCGTCCTGAACTTCTACCATTCTATTTTTGGCATTTCTCTGCATTCGCTGTTTCTGACTTGGCTCCCCACAACTCCACCCCCATTCAGAATCCACAGCTCTCGTCTTCGAGCATCGAAACATAAGGTTTTCAAATCACTGATTCCCATTTATCCGTACTCTTCTCATCTCAAATCACTCCTTTTTCCGTATTTGTACTTTTCCTCTTCTTTTTTCTTTTTCCTTTTCTGTTTACTTTTGAGAAGACACATCCAATCCGGTATGACCTAAATGAAAGTGTGTACAGTATACAAAATAACTTTTTACTTGTTTGGGAAACTGTTTTTTCATTTCGATTTATGATTTCTTTTTTCGCTTTTCCGTCTTCCGTTCGTCCGATTGTTGAAAATGTAGCTAGCGAACAATTGGTTGGCAAGCGGATTACGGTAGACGTAATCCACTTTATCCGGCCATACGTACTAGTACAACCTGTCCTTGTTCAACAAGAAAATGAAAAAGAAAAACGATGGAAAACGGAAGAAAGTGCCCTTGAATGGATGGATGACGAGCAACATGACCTTCGGATGAGAAGTGGAACGATTCAAAGGCTCATTGCGTCGATGATCTGGGAAAGGAGAAACGAAATATGTTGGAGATTCTGAAGATTTAAAAAGATCAAAGAGAGCGATGAAATGAGAAGAAAAACAAGTATGATGGCATTCGTAAATGCTGAAAACTCGCCATTTCTATAGTCCAACTTGTAATTACAAGTCATACGATAGTAGGGAATGTTGTAGTTTGTTAATATCAGAAAATGCATGTTTTGTGAATGTCAGAAGAACGAAGGCGTACGCTAAAAAGTAACGGAACTTTTCTTTCTTCAATTTTCTTTCTTTTTGTTTGTTTTGTTTGAAAGCATTTCAGGCGACACCAATTTAATTTGTGAGCTGAAGCCCTCGGAACCAAAAGGACTTTTCAGTATTTGGAACCGTGTTAAGTATCGAGATTCCGATTTTTTCTATTGTTTAGTTCCAAAATAAGGTTTTTGATTGTTACTCTTTGTGCCCACTCGAAACTAGTCAAGCTTTGTTTTCTACCAGAAAAAGTCTGCTGAAAATAAAATTCTTTCTCTTTTCCTGGAAATTAGTTTATCTAAAAATAACAAAAGTGTCACTCCCGGAATCCGGAGAGCGCTTTGTAGACCTTTGAATGCTTTGCTAGTTAGACAACAGTAACAAGTGATTCAATTGACATCTTTATTGATGGCTAGTCAACGGTCAAGGGTTACAATGTAAGTTGAGCCCGCTCCTCAGAGCGGCGCTCGCGGCGGCCACAAAAGGAAGAAGTGAAGGTTAAAGGTGAGAAAGGGCGAGAGGGGATGATAATGAGAGACGCAGAGAGCGCAGAGAGCGCGCGGCGAGACCCGCGAAGATTACTGTCGCACTCGTTTCCCGTGTGTGTCGATTTACGCTCCTCGGCGAGAGAGATGGTGACTTGTGGAGACGCAGAGACAATTGTCGGCAGTTTGACTTAGAGTTGTTGGGATTGTGCTGTAACGAGCTTGTCCGAGCGAGTTGGTGACCGTGTCCCTATGAGTCGTGTCACTAGCGTAATATGATGGAGCTAGGGACGCGACACTGGGGGGGTAGAATGAACTACTTTTCCAGATTGACATGATGGGAAAGTAGTTGTGCACCATTCCAGACGTTGATCCTCTGCGGTGACATCTCATCCTCCTTTGAGTTGTGACTTCCTCACTTGCTTGTCTTGGTCTTTTGACTCCTGTTGGTGTCCTTTGACTTTGTTGGCTTGTAGATGTTAATGACGTGATGGTGAGTTGGTGACTTTGTTGGCTTGTTAGTAGTGGATGGCAACCATTTTCATGGCTGCGCTTCTCCTGGGCAGAACCTCCTTCCCAGATGGATAGTTCTTCCCTTCCTGACTTCTCACTGTCAGATACTCCTGACTTCTCACTGTCAGGTTTTAACTTGAGAACCAAGTTCTTCAGGCTTTTGGTTTCGATCGATGAGATTTCGATCTGAACCTTTTGAGAGGAAGGGCCTGGTCCTTTTCCTGCTGTCGATCCGGTTTGCTGAATCGTTGTTGACAGCCTTTGCTTGTGCATATCAACACATGCTTCGGTAGTTGACTACGATCAGCTTGTCCTCCTGGTCGTTGACAGACTTTCAGCTTGTCCTCCTAGTCGTTGTACTGACGTATGGGTAGGTTTAGCACCTCTGGACTTTGAACAAATGAAGAATGTTCTGACGGTGTCCAGTGTTACTGACTGATCTGCTGAGCTGGTCCTTCAATTGCTCTCGAACCTTCTGGCAGATTTCTCCTTGTCTTTCGAAACCTCAACATTCGCTGAGTTCCGACTGCTTGTCCTTCTTGCATGAAGACGTTTGACTCCTTTGGTCCATGACTGTCGTCTTGAATCCTTGCGCTTGTTCTTGAGTGAATATTACTGAAGATAATTGAACATTTGACGTAAATTATTAGAAATTTAGACATTTGTTTGTCAGAGCTTATCAATTACAATCTTTCGACTGCAACTGATACCTTACTGAAGCAAGCTTCAGTTGGACATAAGAATCTAGGCACCTGTGCTTCTAACTGAATGGAATTGTTAGGATGACTTGCACAGATGCTTCGACCCCGTATCTCTTTTAGGTCCCGAGACTGAACTAATCTGCTATTGCAAACTAGGATTCAGTTGGACTTTCGTCTCTTTTCGGTGCTCTGAATCTTTTACCTTTCAGTATCGTACACAAACAAGAATTTAAAATCCTGGGTCATCATTGTCAGACTTTTTGGCCCGATGATGACGACTTGAATACGCTTGTGAAAACATCATTAAGTAGTTGTCAGAGTTGCTGGTGTCCAGGTTGATGGTGATTCACTCAACTGAAGTTGAGTTTGTCTCCTTGACTCCAAGCTGGTGTATACTCCGACTTGAGCTTTTCCTTTGACTTGACAATCATCCGGAATTGCTCCTTCTTCCTCGTTGTCTGACATCTTCCGATTTCAGACTTCTGGCTTGATGTCGACATGATGACTTCCTTTGCGAAGGTCCTTGGATTTTCGCAGTTGACGAATCTTGACATGACTCTCGCTGAGTGTTGACTGTGGTCAATACGATTGCGACCGTATTTGAAGAATATTGTCAACTTCTTCTGGCTTGTCGACTCTCCGATCTCACTGGTATCCTTCAATCTTTGATGACATTGTAGAAGTCCTCCAGTGAATTCCGATCAGCTTGACTCCTTTCCATTGCGATGTGCTTGTACTTGGAGATCTGGCTTCCTCGTCGAAGAGTTTCTAACTTCTTCTCTCGTTGAAGAGTTTCGAGCTTCCTCTTTTCCTTGAACAATCCTTTCTGAAGTTACACTGTTCGGGAATGCCCGCAGATTGTGTATGTCTTGTTGCTAGTCAATCGCGACTCCGGGTATGAAGTCCTTCTGCATCGGGTACAAAGTCCTTTGCTTCGTCGCGCTACTAGTCAACGCTGTTCTACGATTTCAGTTTCCACTTTCTTCTTTGCTCTAATGAGCTGGTTTTTGGAAGACTATTGATGACGTCTGTGCTTCACTCCAACTATGCACGGGGTATTAAGTCCTTCTCTGTTAGCATGTTGGCGAGTACTGAGTTTGTGTCATCTTGTCTCCAATTTCCATACGAGTGGTCTGATTCTTTTTTCACCGAATAGAGTTGCTTGGAGTTATCTTCAGGAAGATCAGCTTGTCTGAAGAATTGATTATGTTCTTCTTCGAGAAGATTGCCTTCCTTTTCAGCATTCGGAGAATAGCTTTCTCCTTTCTTCAGAAGATTCTTGACAATGCCGACTCGACGAAGATCAGCTTGTGAAGAATTGCTTCTGCTCTCATTCGAGAAGATTTTTCAGCTGGTCCAAAGAATCCGAAGAGGAACTACTGTCTCCGTTCTTCAGAAGATGGTGACAGTGTTGTTTCTTCAGAAATTGGTGGCAGAGTTCGACTCGACAAAGATCCACTTGTGTGGAGACTTGCTTCTGCTCTCTTTCGAGAATTTGCACTCATCCTCTGCTCGTCCGACACGGTAGAAAAAGAAGACTTCTCACTTCGTTTGACAGAAGCTTGTTGACAAGAGAGTTGGCTCCGACTCCTTGATGTTTTCTACACTGATAGTTTGAGAATACTATCGTGAGAAGGCGTCGAAGTTGACTTGATTGAAGTCGTGATTGCATGATCAGCTAGTGGAGATTTCTTCATCTTGAAGACTCAGCGTATCTTTGTTAGCAGTTACTTTTGATTTGGAGAGAATTAGCCTTTCTCACTAGGCGTCATCATCAATCCAAACCTCCAGTAAGCTAGAAGAAGATTTGATTTGGCTTGTCTTCTTGCAACTCGACTTGTCTTGAGCGTCCTGCTGCTTTTTAAGACGTAGACTGCTTGTCGATGTTGAAGAATCGTCCTCGACCTTCCTTCAGCTAATGATGTTGCGACGAGGCACATCCGATGTTGTAACTTTAGATGGCTTGTCAGTGCTGTAGGTGTTGAGATCTTGCTTCCAGCCGAATCGCTTTGAAGTTGTTCTTCATCTGCTTGTTTCTGCACTGCTGTGTCAGTTTCCCGAATCAGCGACGTCTGATGTTGCTTGTCCTGATCGGTGCTTTTGTTTGCACAGTTTCCTGTGACTTTGATTGTGAAGAATTCGTTATCGGTGATCATTCCCGTCTTCGTATGGTTCGACATGTCCGATCGATAATCCGAATCTTCGGTTTTTTACTCTTCCAAGAGTATGTGGCTTGTCTTCTTGACACTATCTCCGTTGTCTCACGCCACGAAGAATGATGTGCCTTGAAGTAGAAATGTTTGTATACGTTTGAGCGAGTTTTGCTTCATTAGCATCTGGAGAAGAATCCTCGTCCTCTGGTTGAATATCCAAAGACGACGGCGAGCGAAGCAAGAACAGTGTGTTGTTCTTGTGTAGAAGCTGCCTGGTCGTCGGAGTATACCTTCGCTAGTGTTTTTACCACAGCTAGGGTGTCGGCTATCTCTCGGAGAGAGAACATACTTGCTCACGACTTCCAGTGCTTATCTCGTGTTAACTTCTTCGTCGCTTTTTCCTCCTCATCTGCTATGTCAGCTCACATCTTTGTACTGGAACGGAAGAGTATCGGAATTTGTTTTGAGAGTGATTCCGACGAATTTGTCCGACTCTTTGACTTCCAGTTCTGAAGCTGCTTGTCTTCCGGAGCGTTCTCCGTATTTTCCACAGTTTCTGACTGAAAGTGTCCACATCTGGCGAACCATCCGTGCTTGTCTTCTGCATTTGAGTCAATTCCAAGCTCCTTTCTCATAGGATCATGGAGGTTTGACTCTGCAGTTTGCCTTCGGCTTGTCATACTCCTTCGCCGCGAAGGATCACGATGTGCTGGTCGATTTGCTAGTGTCCCGCTCCCGACGCAGCATCCTCGTATCTTATTCACTGTTGAAGTCCGCAAAATTGTCTGAAACTCAGCAAGATTAGCGGTGAGTCGAGGAGCTAGTCTCCTCTCCTCCTTACACACAAGTGAGTTGAAAACCGCTTTGTCCCTACTTGGATACTGTGTGCTGTTCAGTCCCACAGCAGGTGACAACAACGGCGAAACTATACCTGTTTAAACGATACCTGTTTGCTTCTTTATCGACCTCCCCAAACATTAGAAATAGGACGTAATTCACCAATTCTTTATAGACCTCCCTGGCGATGGGACGTATCTGTATATTTATCGACCTCCCCAGACTGGGACGTACGAGCCTGCGTACAAGCGCCCGTGTTGTGACTTGTGGCTCACAACCACCCTGGGATCTCGGTCCGCGCCGTCCAAGATGTGAAGGGGAGTGTACGCTCCAGTGGACCTCCGACACCAACTTTCGCTGGCTTCTTGAAAACGATAACGATGTTTGTTCCGAGAACAGTTAGCACGTGGACTATTGGATGCTAGTTTGATCCTCACCCTCCTCTCGGCTCCATCCACCAATGAAGTCGCTATCGCATTGCTGGATTTTGATAAACCACTTACCAGCGTAGGGGTACAAATCTGTGGTGGGGACTTTCACCCCAGGATACAAGGAGATGCAAGGATAGTACCTAATTTAAAGGAGACTATAGTAGCCAAGAGGCCTCTTGAACTACAAAGTCTAATTTAGAATTAGGGCTAGTCACCACTAAAGTGTGGGCGATGTGACTAGAGTATTTAAACTTACTACCTATTATCTAATCATATGACCTAGGTTTTAGTTTTTTTGTGTGGTTCACACGTCCATGCGCCTAGCTACACGTCCTCTGTCCGCCGGCAGGTCGTTTTGAGAGAAAACGGCGCGAACCAACGAGTCGAGGGAAAGTAGCACGCAAGCAAAATATTGCGTTCCTGGCTGACGAGTTGCTTGTCACACCACACGTAGTCCTGACGATTGCAGGTCCAGCTTCAGCTTCAAACAGTATGCAACGATGACGTCGACGATTGCGATTCTTAGCGATATCGCCTTATCTCGTCCTTTTACTCTCCTTTTCCTTTCTTTCTTCGTCTTCGTCTTCGCTTTTGTATGCTTGAGCTGGTCAACACGTTTACTCGGCTCATTCCGAGTTCTCCTCATCTCTCTTCCCTTTGTGCTTCTGTCCGACAAAAGTTTGTTAATCCTTCGTCGCTTTCTTCAAGAGTGACATGCTTCCCGAGGGGTTTTGATCTTCTTTATGCTGGTGATCGGTCGTCAACGTCTCCCGAATTGAGCGAAGGTGAAGCAATCCGTATATATGTTGCAGCGGATGTATGTTTTGCTCCAAATATATGCTGTTCCGAGTGACATGCTCCGGGCGGGGTGGGTTCCTCTGCTTCCTCCTTAACTGACCTTCTGACTTCTCACTAGTCGTCCGAGTCCACCAAATTTTCCGTGCAAGCACGTACTTTTTCGGTGTGTCAAGAAGAAAAACAAAGAAACAACTTACCCGTCGGATGCCTTGATGTTGTACGGCTTGTTCTTGTCGACTCCGATCACGTTGCATGCTGGTCCTTGAAGAAGCGATGATGTTTTACGATGAAGACACCAAAGTTGTAGAGAATGAGGGAATTTTTCAGATATTGGTCCGAATTTGTTGCAACACATTGACATCGAAGATTCCTCTAGTGCTGGTAGGTGCATGCAGCTCCTAGAGTCATCCACCGACATCATCGAGTTGAAATTGTTGATGTTGCTGGTCACGGCTCCTTTCTTCCGGAATTATCGATTGCTTGTCGCTCGGAGAATCATGTTGATTTCCTCCTCCTGACTGAATTGCGTCATCGATCGATCCCTTCGATGTTGAGCCATGGTTGCTTGTCGACATTGTGTGTGTGGTTTGCATCACGCCGGTTCATTCTCGCGAATATACCGCGCGCCACACCTCAGCCTCCTAACAAGTAGAATTGATTGAGAAATGATGGTTCAGTGGCAGTTTATTTCCTGTTTCTCAACTCCTTCTACGACCGGCACTGATAGACATCTGGCCTGTGGATGTTGCTGCCAGCTCAGTGCACACGTTACCACGTCGTCCTTGTCCACCAGACACGTGTGCACCTTACCTCCTTGTCCGACACTCTCGGTTTCACACCACTTCGTGAAGTATATGAAGGACCCAATAGTAGATTGGGAAAAGAAAAATACGGTGCGGTCGCACCAACTGTCGTACGCAAATTTTGCGGGCGCGCGTCACACTAAGGAGGCACCTGCCCCCCTGGAAGATAATTTTACGGCGGCCGACTATTACACTGAGGGCACACCTAGGCCACCATTTCTCGGCCACCATTTTTCTAGGCCACCATTTTCTAGGCCACCATTTTTCTAGGCCATCATTTTTCTAGGCCATCATTTCTCGGACAGCATGTTAGTATATTTGAAGAATTTTCAAGAAAAAGAAGACTTTTTACACCATAGTTAAAAAGTCTTCTTTATTTTGAAAATTTCGTGAACACTTTAGTATAATTTAATTTTATTGAAGAGTATGTAAAATCAAGAGACGCAGAGAAATATGAGAAAGAAGGAAATATAGGAGTTGGGGGTCAAAAAATATGAGGGAAAAAGGGTCAAAATAATATGAGGAGAGGGGGGCGAATGGTATTATTTATCAATTTTCCGAGATGAGAAATTATTTGCAGGTGCAGATCTTACAGCTTTCACATAGTTGAACCACCAAAAGCCGGTTTTCGTCGATGGAGATGTGTTGACGGCTTCCAGGACAGAATCGAACTCCGGTGATGTGGTCGAGATTCTTTCCAATGAGCGTTGCTGTAAGAAAATCTTATGTTTTAAAGACGTTTTCTTTTTTAAAACAGAAAATGTTCCTACATTGTTTCGGGTTACACCCCTTCTTTTTTACTGGGGGCACAGCTTCGTTCGCTTCTTGATCCATCTTGAGACTAGACTTCTTGAGCGACTTTCTTGGTGTTTGACGAAGATCCAGTGGAGCTGGTGGGATGTAGGTAGCTGAAAACAATACATTTAAAATAAATAAAAATTGCAAAATACAAACCTTCTGGGACGATTGGCGAGTAATCTTCCTTCCTCAACTCGGTCACTCTTGGGAAAACTGTCGCTGGTGCTGGGTCGGGGAGCATTGTCCAAATGGATGTAGAATGAAGTGAAGAAAGACCACAAACGAGAGAACGATCAGAGCGAGGCGAGATAGCAGTTCAATACAGTAACCAAACAGGACTCGTAGGAATTGATACAGTACGAGGCCCCAAATCTTCAGGCAAATGTTGATCAGCTTTCAAACTGTAAGTAATAATAATAATAGAATAGTCATATGAAAATTGGAAGAAAATTGGAAGAAAATCAGAGCTCGAGAGAGGTCACCAACCTCTGAGGTAATAAAAATCAAGAATGAGATGATTTGTGTCCTCAGGTGTGGTGAAAATGGGGCGTGGCTTCGAGCAGTTGGTCTCTGAGGGCTTCATTTGAAACTCTTCTCCTCACTTTGCATTTCCGATGACTGCCGTTTCAAAATTATTCGATTTGAATATTGACCAACTGAGAACATTCCACAAGATCTTGAATGATGTCTACAAGAAAAACAAGGTAATTTGTCATATTAAACCATTTAACAATTATTTCACTTTAGACCAAGCCAATGGTATTGTTTGTTAGCGGGGCTGGAGGCACTGGAAAAACTGTACTTATCCACCGACTAGTAGATGAAATAGGAGTTGCCCACGTCATTGTTTGTGGTTCGACAGCCATGGCTGGCAAGAATATAAATGGGAAAACAATTCATAGTGTTTTCAACCTAAACCCCTTCTCGGAAGCTCAAGATGACATTCCTCTTCCACCTCACCCGCACCTTTTGCTGCTCATTATTGATGAAGTGTCAATGTGTGACTCAAAACTTTTGAGAAGAATTGAAAAAAGGATGAGACAAATTATGCTAAACGATCTCCCTTTTGGTGGATGCACAGTCGCTTTATTTGGGGATTTGTTGCAAATACCACCAGTTTCTTCCAAAAAAGATCGTAATGGCAAGCCTTTACCACCGGATTGGATTTTCAAATGTAAGAATTAACATTTTTCGTAAAAACACTCACTTTTTCTCATTTCAGCACCGCTGTGGAAGCATCTTGTTGAGTATGAAGAATTGGAAATTGCCATGAGACAGGCACACGATGTTGAATTTGCCGAAATGTTGAAGAGATGGCGAGTGGGCATTCAAAATCCAGAAGATCGCATTTTCTTGGACGAAAAAGCAAAGTTGTGCTCTCGTGACTGTGTCGTCGGTGCGGTTTCTGAATTTCAAAAACATTTTGACGAGGAAAAAACCATGATGATTTTGGCTCACACTAACGAAATGATTGGAAAATTGAACCGAACGGTGAGAACTTGTAACTAACAGACTGAATCGAATGTAGTTCTTTCAGATCACACTCAATT
Organism: Caenorhabditis latens; assembly: GCA_002259235.3. NCBI lineage: Eukaryota > Metazoa > Nematoda > Chromadorea > Rhabditida > Rhabditidae > Caenorhabditis > Caenorhabditis latens. The sequence goes on along the minus strand of CM056093.1, from coordinate 11,653,824 downwards.
TGTTTGATAGAAAAGAGCTCTTCACAATTGCCCAATCAACCTATACTCGTAAAGAAGAGGACGTCATGTCTAAAGTGGATCACATACCAAAGTTTCTCGTGGCTGATGGTAGCCGAGTCCTCATCAATAAGAATGTCGATACCCGTCTTGTGAATGGCGAGCTCTGTGTTGTCCGGAATATCCAGAGTATTGATAGTCGTGTCGTCTCGTTGGATCTGACGTAAGAACTCATTTCACAAAGTCTTTATTCATTTTATTATTATAGACTTACCTCTACAAAAGAAACAGTGAACTTCCAACCAACAAAAACACGCATCATTGGCAACTCGGATTGCGAATCTTGGTCCGAAGCATACAATATTCAACCTGCGTATGCTGTGACCTACCACAAGGCTCAAGGTCAAACACTCGATGATGTTTTCTTGGCTGCCGACAAGCAACTTCCTCCAGCTCTTTTCTATGTGGGATCCAGTAGAGTTCGCAATCGTGAAGGCCTTCACATTCTGAATCTCGACACTGCTGACTCTATCCGCGCCGATCCTGAAGCTCTGGAAGAATACAAACGTCTTAGGGTCTCAATCGGTAAATCACCTCTTCCATTGTGAATCATTCATCATATTGTCCGTAATATTGCATTCAAAATGAAGATAACAACTGTTTCAACTGGTACCTAAAAAGCAATTAATCATCAGAAAGTGGGCGGAGTTTAATTCCGATGCACACAATAATCGAGTGTATTGGCTCATTTAATATTTTTGTTTCGGTCGTTTTGTGTGACCCTTGCAATTATGTCTCAACTTTCCTCGGAAGATTCTTTCACCCGTTTTCCAACTGAAGCCATCCGTGTTCCCTATGATTTCCTTATGGAGAGAGTGAGAAACCCGAATGGTTATGTCCCCTTCGCCCAAGTTCCTGCCCCTTCTACTCATATTCTCGCCTCTGATTCTCTGACTACCGTCGCTACTACTCCAACCGCTGCTCCTCAACCCGTCTCTCAAAAAACGTATTCTATGATCGCTTCAACTCCTGTTCAACATGTCTTTCCTTCCAACTTTTCTTCTAATGTCCCCCGCCTTGCTCCAATCCGCCCACCTATTCATCTTGGTTTGGCTCCCATCCGCGCTGTTTCCTGTCCACCTGATCTTGCACCATCTCGAGACTCCTATGATGATGACTTCCCAAAACTCCTCACTCCTGTCGCCACCAGTACTCCAATCAAAAAGAATCCAAAGATTGCCATCTCGAATCCGCTTGTTTTTGATGAATCGGAGGTGATGATTCTGAAAGAAATGGTTAATAAGTTCAAGAAGACCAAGAAGACCAAGAAGGTTAGGAAGATTAAGAAGATCAAGAAGATCCAAAGTACTGATGAAGATGCTGGACCCAAGAAGACCAAAAAAGTCAAAAAAGTGAAGAGAAGCAGAGAGGCCGGTGATGTATCCAAGCCATCAAGAAAAACCAAAAAGTTAGTAGCCAAGAACAAGAGAATCTTGAAGAGACAAGGAGATTTGTCTTATGATGCCTCGTCTTCCCCGAAAAAACTAAATGCCCAGATCCCCGTGCCTCATGGTCAATGTAAGTTACACATTTTTAAATCTAATCAATTTCAATATTTTTCAGTTGGTGGTGGTGCTCCACAATTTGTCCAAAAGACGCACTTTCCTACACAAGAAGAGAAGGATTTCCTAGCAAAGAATGTGGAATTTTCAAATGACGTCACACTCAAGCGGGAAAATTCTGTCTACATGGCCTTGAAACCGTTGAGGATGAAGTTCAAAAACTTGGAAACCGTTGGATCCGATGCACTACATCTCCACGTTGCCAATCTTCTGGACATATTCATCAGAATGAGAATCCAAGAAGCCGGTGGTGATCTCAAGAAGACCCTGTATTGGTTCCAGTGAGTTTTTACATACATAATTGTAGAATTGCAAGTTTTTTTTTAGATTGACTCATCATGGATACAGAGAAAAGAATGGTTTCTTTGTCACTCACAAAACTTATGCTGCTGCCGATGGAGGGGTCATCATGAATAAGATTGCTGATCAAATGCAGTCTAACAAGAATCTGGCTCTGGACGAGAGTTTTAGCGTCGTCATGAATGTTTTCAAAGAAAAAGACCGAAGATTACAAGGAAAAGGTTCAAGGAACCCTGAGAAGATTAAAAATACTATACTAGTAAGTCTTTAGGTTTCTTATAGAAAATTATAACTTTTTTTCAGAAAATGAATTTTGGTGCCAAACAAAATCGTATTCTCGGAGATTCGCACTGTCTGCCTAAAGCACTTGCTATAGGAAAACTCGAATGTGACAAAAAATCTGCCGTGGACAAAGAGGAGAAAAAGAGATTGTCGCTAAAGTTTAGAAACTTAACTTGTCACAGAGTAAGTATTTTACGTTGAATGATGAAAAAACTTTAGATTATTCAGGTAACCCGAGAACATCGTGAGAAGAAACAGTTGGAATTGGCACAAAAGATGTTGAGTGATGCGCAAATGGACCCAAATCAAAAAGAGCATGGTTTTGATGATTTAGTGAAACTAGCCACTCATTTACCAGACTATCAAATAATCTTGTGGGGGATAGAAGGTCGTCAAACCGTAGCGTCTGAGCTTGAACATTTTAACCCCGAAGGCTCAAAATTTATTGGACTCTTCTATCAAAATAAACACTACGAATTCGTCAGCCATACGGTTGGACCGAAAGCCTCAAGGTAAGCACTTTAAAGTTCAAAATTCACCAGTAAATACCCACTTTTTTCAGATTTTGTTTCAAATGTAGCAAGTTTGCCGATGCCAATCATTGGAAAAAATGCGATGCCCGATGTAAAAGATGTGGTACTTTTGATTGTGCTCCAGGAAATGCGAAAATACATTGCGACGATTGCAATATCAATTTCAAAAGTAAAAAATGCTTTGATGCCCATCTAATCCCCACTACGTCGAATGCTCTACCATACTGCCAAAAATATTTCTAGTAAGTGAACATATTTCGTTAAAAAATATATCTATTTCTATTTCCAGCTGTAAAAAGTGTTCATTGATCGACCGAACGGACAAGTATCGCGGTGACCCTCATGTATGCGGCGCAAAATCTTTTTGTCATACGTGCTTGGAGAAAATTGGTGTTGGACATGAATGCTCTTTCAAAGTGCCGACAGAAGAGGAGAAAAATAAGAAACGTGAGGCGCAAAAGTTCTCCAAGTACATTGTCTACGATGTCGAGACAGTTACCGTGGAATCAGGAGAATATGCAGGTAACTTGTGAAAATTATTTCTTTAAAAACAATTCTTACTTTTAGGACACGTGGAGAGAGGGCCAAAGCACCAACCGAACTTGATATGCTGCCAAATGTTTTGCACTGAGTGCTATGGAGGTGACTGTACTACCTGCAAAAAGCCATGGGATTATAGCGATGAAGATCCAGAAGAGCGATTGAGAATAGAGAACGATGAAGAGAAAGAAGTAGAAGACAACAATGACGATGACGAGTACTACGATTTCAATGCTATATTCGAAGTGGAAGAGCGCAATACCCCACTCACCCGCTTCGCCAAATTCCTTCTACATGACCCTATAGCTAATGGCGCATATGTCTTTGCACATAACGGTGGACGGTTAGTTTTTTCTTCAATGTTTTCGTATCTAAACCTTTTTTCAGCTATGACCATGTCATGCTTCTGGCCGAACTCGACAGATTGGCGGGGTCTGAGGCCGAAGAACCTAAAGTGATACTGAATGGGATGACCATCATAAGCGCCAACTTCAAATTCAAGAAACAAAAGTTGTTCTTCAGAGATTCTCTTCAATATTTGCAAATGCCCCTAGCCAAAATGCCGGGAGCTTTCGGTATTGAAGGCGAAGTGAAAGGATTCTTTCCTCATCTCTTCAATCACCCTGACAACTATGCAAAAGTCTTGTCAACTCTGCCCGACAAGAAATTCTATAGTCCAGAGTTTATGAGCCCAGCAAAATTTGTGGAATTCGAAGAATGGTACGAGAAGAGTTATCATGACGGTTTTAAACTTCAAGACGAACTTCTCAAATATTGCCAATCTGATGTAAGGATTCTCGCTCGGACATTGGTTTCATTCATAAAAGTGAGTTTATTTGATCAAAACTAAAAATATTTGCCGAAACTAAAAAATATATCGTCACTAATTGTGCGTTAACTTTCAGATGTGTCAGGACATTTTCAATGGATGGAACCCTATTGTGAATGGCTGCACACTCGCTTCCTACGTTATGTTCGTGATGACTCACGAATACATCAAGCAAGGAGATGTGGGCTTCGTACCAGAAAATGGCTTTGTAGAAAAAGGAAACAATTCTATGCTAGCGTTAAAATACCTACAATGGTTGGAGAAGAATGATCCATCACTCAAATTGAAGTATCAGCTAAAAGGAGGCGAGCACCAAATTCAAGCAAATGGACACAATTATTATGTGGATGGCTACAACAAAGACACGGATGAAGTTTTTGAGGTTTGTTAAACTATTATTCTTGAAAACATAATAAATTTTCAGGTTCACGGATGTCTTTGGCATGGCTGTGAGAAATGTTTTCCGAAACGTGAAAAAATAAACCCAATGTGCGGTGGCTTAAGTGCTCAGGAATTGTATGATCGAACAATACAAAGAGAAGAAGATATCAAGGGTGTCGTGAAGAAACTGAACGTTGTTTGGGAATGTGAAATTTACGAAATGATGGAGAAGAACAAGACTATGAAAAAATTCTTTGAACTGGTGATTCATAATTCCTAGAGACTTCAAAAACAAAATTTTTACAGAACAAGTACACACGACGTCTCCTACCTCGAGAGGCTCTCTATGGTGGTCGAACACAAGCCTTTCGATCAATCACAAAAGCATTTGAAGATACTATACTGAATTATTTTGATTATGTCAGTATGTATCCCTACTTGAATGCCGGAGGGACAGCCTATCCTAGAGGGAATCCAATAGTCGTTACCGACACCAACCAGCTCCCAAAACCTGGTGGCTTGCTAAAACTCCGAGGACTCATATTTTGTGACGTTTTACCAATACAAGATGCATCGATTGGACACTTGCCCCAAAGGATTTGTAAGAAATTGATGTTTACGCTATGCAGAACATGCGCGGAGAGTCAAAATATCAGTGGAACTTGTACACATACTCGGGTGTCTCAACGTTATCTGACCGGAGTTTGGACAACTGACGAGCTAAACAACGCCATCTCCAAAGGATATAAGGTACTCAAGTATCACGAAATCTGGTACTGGCCTGAAGAGGCCTGGGTGAAAGGAGGGTTCTTCGCCGATTACATCAAGCCTCTATTGAAATTGAAGCATGAGAGTAGTGGTTGGCCGAAAGAAAACATGACCGATGCAGAAAAAGAGGCCTACATTGGAAGGATATTTGAAAAGGATGGAGTTTTGTTGGATGCTTTGAAAATAAAGAAGAATACTGCATTAAGGAGTCTTTGCAAGATTTTCCTTAACTCTGCTTGGGGCAAATTTGGTCAAAACCCTATGAAAGCGGAAGTAAGGCTTATTCTAAAAGACGATGTAGTCACACTGACTAACTTTTTCAATGATTCGAGATACGAACCAGTCTCAATGATCCCATTTGGAAAACACAAGTTGTGGATTTCGAGGAAACCCAAGAAAGAGACTCTCAGACCTGCTCCATTCACAAACTTGGCCATCGCAGCCATCACGACTTCTGCCGCTAGGCTCCGTCTCACTGAAGCCATGGAAAAAGTGGGGGTTGAAAATATGATCTACTGTGGTAAGCCTTTACTAACATTTTCTAATGCCAACTCGTTTTTTTCAGACACTGATTCCCTAATCTTCAAGCAAAAGAAAGGAGAAGATCCACTAAAAGACCTGAAAGGAGAGCAATTGGGCTCACTGGTTAGTGAAATTCCCGAAGGAAGTGAACTGGTAGAAGTCATAACTATGGCTCCGAAAGTATATGCCCTCAAGATCAAGAAAGCTGATGGCAATTTCACCTACTGTGTAAAAGCCAAAGGAATGACACTCAACAGTGGAAATTCAAAGAAGATCACATTCGACACTATGAAAAAGAGCGTAAGTTATATCTAAAATGTCTATAGAAACTAATTTTTTCATTTCAGATGAAAGAATTCATAGAATATGGTGTAACCGATGCTTTAGAGGGAGAGATGCTGACATTCAAGAGAGGCGAACACGCTCTAGATGGCTTATGGACATGCGTAGTGAAGAAGAGACTCAGCCCACGAATGGATAAAGGGCACTACGTGGAGGGAGTTGTGGCTCCATTCGGACAACTACAGAGCAATGTGGATCTAATTGATGATTATCCTTTTTAATTTACCCTATTTTATTGTAATTTACACTATTTTTTCTAATATATTCTATTTTTTCTAACACGGGTCTTCTTAATAAATGTTAACAGCTTAAAAAAGTCTTAAAAACCCCAAAACCCAAAATATCAACAGCAAAAAGCTCCGGACTTCGAATCGTCACGGTGAGTGATGATGAGAAGGGCGGTATGAAAAGGCGGCGCTCTTTCTCCACCTCCCTTGTTGCGAGGTGTCGTTTTCGCGGGGTCGGTGTGTGTGTCTTTGAAGTAGGGGTGGGTCTTTGTGTGCGCGGCGGCCGCGTGCGACGACCGCGTGCGGCGGGCCTTTGTGTAGAAACCACATGTGGTGCGGGTCAACGGAAATCTGACTCTGATTTATTATTGAGAAAAGTATATGCAAAGTATCAAAACACAATTCAAGCACAATTCAAACACAATTCAAACACAATTCGAACACAATTCAAACACAATCTTTGCACAATTCAAACACAATTCAAACACAATTAGCACAATCTTTGCACAATTCAAACACAATCTTTACATGAAAAATTATACAGAAATCATTGAATCAGAATTGATCCAGCTAGCAAAAGAAATTGGATACCCTTCCCATTTGACCAGACTCTGTTTTTTTCCTCTGTGTGTCCTAGTATCCAACACCTTCTCAATCCTATAGACAGCACTTGGATCGTATGTGCACTTGGTCAGTTCTCGAGTATAGAAAACACCTTCAATTTCTTCACCGTTTGTATCTACCAAATTGTAAACTACGGGCTTTCCTCTAATCACTTTGCTAACTACATAGACTTCGGTGGTCCATCCTTGTTCATATCCTTTGTCAAAAGTTCCTCGCTTGGCCGAAATTCGGACATGGTCTCCAACATTGAACTTGATGCGGCCTGTCACTGATCTATCGGGAAGAGGTATTATGAAGTCTCCATTTTTCACATCTACAGGTCTCTTGCCTATTCCTCGATTCACAGAATTGTTGATGCCTTTCACTACCTTTTGTAGCACATTAATATATTTGTAGTCATATTTTTGAGTCATATACTTGGCCAACCGCGTCTTTAAGGTTCGATTCGCCCTCTCCACTACTGCACATTTCAAATCACTTTTCGGGGAAATGTGGGTGACGCCATTTTCTTTGAAAAGCTTTGACACCTCACTATTGTAAAACTCTTTTCCCTCATCAGAGTACACACTCATCGGAGATGTCCCCATCTCTTGGAAGACTTGAGAAAGAGCTTCAGCCACCTCTTTACCACTCTTTGACTTGAGAGTCTTCACAAAAAGACGCCTGGAGTAAATGTCAATGATGGTGAGAAGAAACGTGACGTCATCATTGCTCTCCTTGTATTTCGACATGTCGGCTAAATCAATTTGCAAATCTGTGAATAGTCCAGCCGCATTAGTCTTCAATCGAGGGAAACGTTTTTGTGTTGGTCTGTGAAGGGTGAAGGACTCTACATCTTCCAGCACTTTTTCGACTTCATCATATTTCAGGGACTTGAAACGGGGTTTTAGATAGTTGTGAATATTTGTAACAGAAGTGAAAGCACATGGGTGTTTTGGGTTTGTCCACGCATCTTTGATAGCAGCTTTAGCCCTGGAAGAAACCATTTGAATGAAGAAAAATCATTGTAAATACCTACTTTTATACAAACTTCCAGAGTTTGCAATAAATTCGTGATCCTGGAGGAGCTCTTACACCTCGACCTGTTCTTCTTTTTGGTTTTTCTGGCTCAGTCTTTCTCGCAACTCCATAATTGATATTTTTCCTCGTCACATCATCGAATATTGACGGTTCGCCACTCCTTTTAGTAGCTATTCTGTAGGCTCCAGATGTATGTTGTTTAGGCCTATTCTGAGATGGAAGGCTCTCTATCATTGGTTTTTTACGCTTCGAACCCCTGTTTTCAATTATTTCCTTCTTCACAGATTTGATTGTCTTCATATTGTCTGCAGTTTCTTTCTTTATATTTTCAATTTTGATCAATTCTCTTTTTATTGGTTTTCTATCGGGGGCCTCCTGCTTGATATTTTCTGGTTTTATGAGTTCTTTTTTAATGTCCACAGGCTCCTTTCTGACTGGCTCAGTTTTAATTTCTTTCTTGACAAGCTCTGTCTTGACTTCTGTTTTAACAGGTTCAACTTTAATTTCCCTCTTGACTTCTTTCTTCACAGCTTTTTGTATTTCTTTCTTCATTTCATTCTTTTTACCAAGCCATTTGTCTTCTTTCATTTCGCGCTTCTTTGTTTCCATCCTAGTTTCCCCCTTCACCACCCTTTTTACCGGGTCTCCCTTTGTCTTTGGGGGTTTCATGTCTTCAGCTTCCATTGGTTCAGGCTTAGGTTCCAGCTTTGGTTCTAGTTTGGGTTCGAGCTTTGGCTCTGGATTGGGTTCTTGCTTTGTCACAATTCTAGATTTAGTCTTGAGCTTCTCTTTCTTTTTCGCCTTCTTTTTCTCTCTCTTTTTCATTTTCTGCACAGGGAGGCCCTTCTCTTCCACATCTTTAGGTACATCCATTGGTTCCGGAAGGGGTTCATAACTTTCTGGTTGCACCGGGGAATGATTTATTTGATGGAACTGTGCTGGAGCAACTGCTACTGGCTGACTCACAGGAGAAGGCTGAGTCATCTGTGAAATCGGAAGAGATGGGAATGTTGGAGGTGGTTGAAATGTGGCTGGGGCCATTGGGACAGGTGTTGAGCGAGGGGCGTTTGCCATGTGGAGTTCAAAGTTTTCACGAATAATGTTGAGCATATCATCATTGACTATAGGGAGATTCATATGTTGACGAATTTTGTATAGGACATCTTGATAGAATCGGCACTTTGCAACAGCATCAAGGTTGGGATCATTGAGGATTTTCTCGAGGAAACGTTTACCAGATTCGATGGAGCCACCCTCATCATAGGGTATCATATGATATTTGCGAACAAGCTTAGCCATTACTTGAGCTTTGTGGCCACTAGAGCGGGGATAATGAATGAAGAAATCTGTGATTTAGTGAGCTTAAATAGCATTTTTCTTGCCGTCTCCACATTATTTGAACCAGAAAGAGCAAGGAGTTTCGAATGAATAGGTCGAAGTATTGAAAGCTCTTTACTACTGATTGGAATATTTCGAGAGTTGAGAATATTGTAGACGATTTCCACAAGAATATTGACTTGCTTGCTAGTAGCATTCCGGAGAGCGGCTTGATTATTTTTCATGACTTTGTATAGGAAATCATGATGCAAAATGAGTTGGGCAGCCATTTTATTATGAAAATGACTCAAAAAGTAACCCTTTTATACAGGCTCGTACGAAATTGGATACTCATCAACAAAATTTGACAGAATTCGCATGCAGGGAGGAGAGTGCGGGTCGTTATTTATGAGCATGGCCTGGTAGGGTTTGGACATTATATCTTGGTATGCTTGGTGTGCCCCCCTCCAGTTTGTGCCAAATTGTTGAACGAGCAAGTTTTTGATTTGTGCCGCGTCAGAAAGACTCCGCATCAGAATGATGTATGTGCTATTGTTTCGGGTCACAGGTGGCAAGGCGAATGCAGATTGAACCAAATTGAAGACGGCACAATTATAATGATGGGCATAGACGGTGAAAAGAGTATTTAAGAGATTGAGAGAGTCCTTAGATCTGGCAAAATCTGTCATTAGGTCATCGCATACCACAATATTTTTCTGATGTTTATATTCTTTGAGTAGTTCAATATCAGGTAAGCCTTCAAAAACTCTCAAGTTCGGGAGATGATATGGTATACTAGGAGTTTTTACACCACAAAACCAGAATATATTTGATATTGGTTCTTCGAATGTTTTTGAGTGATTTTCAATTATTTTCCTGAGTAGTGTAGTTTTACCGCTCTGCGTAGCACCAATTATTGTGGTTTGAGAAGGGAATCGGAATCGAAAGCCAGGGTTCAGTGATTTTGACGACGAGTTAGACGATTGAATAGGAAAACACATGGGCAGATTGCTACCAAGATTGAAATTGTAGCAATAAAATTAATCGTAAATGTGGGGGCAGAAACTGGTAGTGAAGTGGTGGTGTTAGAGAAGATCATTTTAAGTTCCGAGTGATGTTTTTATAGCCTTTTATACTTTTTCAGAGCAAAAGATGGATGACTTCTACGTGACGCTTCCCTCCAACGTTTCAAACCCACCCTTTCCAAACACTTCGAGTCGCTATGTCACCAGACTTCCTGAAGTTCTTCAATTGCGTAAAGACAAATGGATGGTGGCGCTAACAGATTTGGTGTATCCTCATAGTTTTGTGAATGTGGGAAAGCCTCTGCATTATTGGATCCATTTCAAAACAGGGCGACAGCCGATTCGAATCACATTTCCATCAGCTCATTATTTGAACTTGGAGCAAATACTTCTTACTCTCAACACTAGGAATAGGCCAAAAAGAGGTGCCGAGGAGGAGATTGAAGAAGTCTCGAGAACCAAAAGAGCAGTTTCTGGTGGAAGCGCCTCATCAGGCCCGGTACTAACAGAGGCCCAAAAAGAAATTCTAAGACTCGTTAACGAAAAAGCTGCCAGGGATAAAGCTGCCAAGGATAAAGCTGCCAAAGAGAAGGCTGACAAAGAGAAGGATGACGAGGAGAAAGCTGACCAGGAGAGGGATGCCAAGGAAAAGGCAGATAAAGAGAAGGCTGACAAGGAAAAGGCTGACAAGGAGAAGGCAGACAAGGAGAAGTCAGATAAAGAGAAAGCAGATAAAGAGAAAGCAGCTAAAGAAAAAGCAGAGCGGGATAAAGAACTGTTGAAACTTCTTAACGAAAAAGCCGAAAAAGATAGAATTGCTAAAGAAAAGAAAGAAGCTGATGATAAAGCTAAAGAAAATGATGAAAAAGAAGAGCAGGAAAGGATTAAAAATGAGAAAAACAAGAAAGAAAAAGCAGAGCGGGATAAAGAACTGTTGAAGCTTCTCAATGAGAAGGCTGAAAAGGACAGAATTGCTAAGGAAAAGAAAGAAGCTGATGCTCTAGCTAAAGAGAAAGAAGAGGCCGAGAAGGAGGAAGCTGAGAAGGAAAAAGCTAAGAAAGAAAAAGCAGAAAGGGATAAGGAATTGTTGAAACTTCTCAATGAAAAGGCTGAAAAAGATAGGATTGCTAAGGAAAAGAAAGAAGCTGATGCTCTAGCTAAAAAGAAAGCGGACGAGGACGCTAAGAAAAAGGCTGAGGAAGACGCAAAGAAGAAGGCTGAAGCTGACGCAAAGAAGAAAGCTGAACAGGAAAAGACACGAAAAGACCAACTTTTGGCTTTGGTGAATAACGCTCTAGCTGTAAAGGAGAATCTCCCCGTATACAAGGATATTCTAGAATCTGTTAAAAATAGACCTGAGGATCCCGCGACGTATAGTGAACTTTTGATTGAATTTGAAAAACTTCGTTCAATTGTCAGTATTGACGGAACCAACTTCGATGTGACGCCTTACATCAAGTTTTCTGAAGAGTATGGAAGAGTCAAAGTTCAATTTTTGCATTCAGATGTACTTTTCGTTGAATTTGAAAAACCTTTTTCCTATTTTCTAGGATTTGACGATACAATTATCAGAAGTAGTGTTTCTGCTCCTCATAAAGTTGATCTTTTTGGTGATGTTAGTGTTATTTACTTGTATTCTGATGTTGTAGAGCCTATAATTGTTGGTAATAAGAAGACTAACCTTCTGTCTGTCATTCCCTGTACAGGTCAGCATGGTTCTGTTGTTTACTACACTGTTCCTAATCCTCGATATGTCCCAATAATTAATAGTACTATTGATAGTATTCGTGTTGAGCTACTAACAGACGGTGGGGATCCAATCCCCTTCAGTTGGGGTACGACTATTGCCGTATTGCATTTTAAAAAGTTGAAAATGTGATTTTATTGAATGAAGCTTGTTGATAAATGTTACAAAATTAAATTTGAGCAAAGAGTTCTTCTTGAAGATCTTGAGCCATTTGTTGTTGAGCCATAACTGGAGAATCAATCAAGACCTCAATGTCTGGTTGTCGGCGAAGAACGAAACGGGGATTTTTCTTGTTGGCTTCCAAATGCTGTTCTTCCATGGCAGGTAGCACTCCGGGGTTCACAAGATTGACATAACGAGACCAGTTGATATAAGTTTCAGAGTTTATGGCTTGTTGACGATTTTTGAAGTGTTCTTTGAATATATGTGTAGCACAATCTTCAGTTGATTTGAAGAAGTTTCTGCACTCAGGGCATTTACGATGTTTTATACCTTTGATGATCTGGAAAAAAACAGTGAGATATTAACTTTGAAAAACACTTACATTTTCGGCAATTTTCTTGCCGAAGCAAGCGTGAACAATTTGGACCCAGTGGTCCAATAGGATCTGACTGGTGTGGGTCATTGGTCGAAAATAATCTCTGACTGGATGGCTGCTGGATATGTGGTGAGCCAGTCCAACCATCTGAGTATGGTGGTCCAGGCACACGGGGCATGTGTGTGCTTGTTTGTGAAGGCCCCAGTTAGAAATATTATCGAAATCTTTTTGAGTTATGTTAGGTGGAGGTTGGCGAAATCCGTGATGAATGAATTTCCAATGCTCTTCGAGCTGAATAGAATCAGAGGCCATCCAACCACATTCACGACAATATAGGGAAAGAGACATTGGACAATACGACCGACTAGTAGAATGAATTTGAATCAAAATGACTTGGGAGGTGGGAGTTTATATTCATAAGAGTCGTAGAGATATGTCCGTATAAAACTGTCGTCAGTTGTCAAATTGTCCAACAGTGTACAGAGGGTTTGAAACGAATAGCCACGAGCCATCATAGCCAGGATGAATATTACGAAACCGCCACAAGTGATTTCGCTGATTCTTTGATTTTTGTAAGTGTTGTGTAAAACTTTTGGAAATGTTTTGAGGTAGCTGATGATGTGATGATTCGGTCTTTCACCCAGAGAACAGAAAAAGTGGCAGGTGCGCTTGGAGTCTACGAAAATGCCTTGCCAGTGTCTTCCTGATTGTTGTTGAGTGTCAGTATTCACAACTAGACAATATTTCTTCTTTTTGGGTTTTGGAAGGTGGATGAGCTCGTCGGCAGAATACACCCCAAGGAACTTGCTTCGGGTGTGTGGATCCTTGGATAGAATATTGTAGATGTCATCAGAAAACATGTATAAATAGCTGTGATTTCATTCGTCTCTACCCCTTTTTATAATGGCTCCAGTACCTGTAGACTTGACTAAAATTAACTATAAGGCTCTGCTCCGGCACAATATACCAGGATCAGGGCCCTTTCTAGGCACGAGATATCAACGTGGTGGGAATATGAGAGGTGCTGGCCTTGGTGGAATATTGACTGCCGCTCTTGCCTTGATTCCGAGATTTTTGAGTTCAGCAGCTGGTCAACATCTAGTTAGTGCTGGCAAGTCGCTAGCGTCCGAAATAGCTAGTGGGAATAATTTGAAATCTAGTCTGAAGACAGTAGCTAAGCAAAAACTGAAGGAGTTTGGTGGTTCGGGAAGAAAAAGACATAGGAAAAGTATAAAAGGATCAAGTGTTTCTGTTTTGAAACCCCATTTGGTTGAGTCTCGTAGAAACTTTCTCTAAACATGTTGAGCCGTATTGACCCCAAAAGCCAGGACTTTATCACTGAAGAGCTAGACTTTTCGACTCTACCGGCCACACAATGTGGTATCGTTAACTCTCGTTTTACGTATATTCCTTTGAAAAATCAGCTAACTGAGAATGGTCCTTGGGAGCTTCACTTGACTAACAATAATCTCAGCTACATGAACCCCAAAAAAACTTATATTGTGTTTACTTTTAAAATTACTGACGAGGCTGGTAATCATGTTCAGATGGGTGGGACTCCTGAAGTACTCTACGCGCCAATCAACAATATTGCGCATAGTATAATAAAGTCGTATAGTATGCATATCAATGGTCAGATGGTCTTTCACAATTCAACAAACTATGCCTATCAGAGCTACCTAGAATCGGCCCTAATGCATGGGGAAGAGATCAAGAACTCTACGCTAACAGCTGCCGGGTTCTTTCACGACGAAGTGGTTGGAAATGCTAAAAGTTCTGGATTCCGGAAACGATGTGAAATGGTCTACAAGAAGGAAACTGTTCAAGTGGCTTGCAACATTTCGATTGATTTGATGAATCAGAACAAAGTCTTGATCAATGGATGTGATGTGAAGCTGACTCTTTATCCAAATTCGAGTGAATTTCTTATTGAAGGTCAGAACCTTGGAGCAAATAAGATGAAATTCCATGTCACTGACGTTTTCGCAATGGTGAATGAATTTGATTTGGCTGATGGCCTGTCCAATGAACTCGAGTTGGCTCTGCAAAGTCATAAAAATATTCAATATCCCCTGATTTCACCACAGATTCGAAGTTTCTACATTGAGGCAAACAGACTAGATGCTCCAGCTAATACAATATTCACGTCAAAGATGCCGAGACGCGTCTTCGTAGGTCTCGTGTCTGCTGAAGCCTACAATGGCTCATACGAAACATCGCCCTTCAATTTTCAAAACTTTGATTTGTCCCAAATACACATTGACTATTGTGGACAATCGGTTCCGGGTCGTCCTTTCAATTTGGATTTTGAGGGTGGAAAATTTGTAGAGCCCTACATCCTCATGCAAGAGGCATTGGGACACGCTCGCACCAATTTCACATCCAATTCCATCAGTAAGGAGATGTTCAGAAGTGGAGGATATACAATTTATGGTTTCGAACTCAGTGTAATTGCGCAGGATCACAATCTTTTCGAGCTCGTGAAACAGACAAATGTCTCAGTTCGTTTGAATTTTGCTAAGAAGACACCTGCCGGTGGGCTATATGCTATAATTTATGGAGAATTCGATAACATTCTGAATATCAACGATCTTCGAGTCCCGGCAGTCAGTACTATTGTCTAATGGTCATTAATCATTTTCCTGTTTTCTCTGGGTCTCGAATCCCTTACAGCGTCAGCTGTTTAGGCTCCGCCCACTTTTTATAAATAGAGACCTTCCATTCCAAAAGTCTTCATTCTTACCTTTTGTCTTGCTGGATGTCGGCGGTTTTTTCCTCTGCTCTCTCCACCAATGCCCCGAAAACCCGTTTCGCCAAGTCGTCAACTCAGACGTCCAAAGCTGCCAAGTCAGCCAATCACCCAACCAATCATTCCTCCTCCTACCAACCAACCAACCAAGCCTCAGGCGGCAAATGGAAGCGATCCATCCATGAAACTGGTATGGATTCTCAACCAGGTGACCGATCTCCAACAAATGGTTCTGAACCACTCGCAAAGGAGCCACGAGTTGGCTCTCCAGAAAATGGCAAAGTATGCAATGGTAGCGAAAGTCGTAAGGTATTTTGTTTCATTTTTCTTGCTTCAATAACTTAATGTTTTTCAGAGATATCTTGGAGAAAAGGCAGCAACAATAGAAATGCCAACTGCTGAAGCTGCTGAATTGTGTCCAAAGTTTCTCTACGATGACCGTACCCTGATTATCCACATGTGTCTTCCTTGCCGAATCGCGAGCCGCACTCTTGATATGCAAATTGTCGATGACGATAACCAACAACTAGGTAAATTTGTAAAAAAATTATGATTTTCATTGTGTTCTTACAGCCGTCAACCTGTGCAAAATTTGCCGATCCACGTTCAAATCTCAACTTGGAGTGAAATTCTTCAAACACGATCTTCCATGTGTCAAGCGCCAACTACTCGATGATGCTGCGAAGAACAAAGTCGACAAGAAGGACCTCAAAAAATTTGTCTTGTAAATTTTCTTGTGAGCAGTGCATTTAATCCTATGTCTTTTTAATGTAACCAAATAATCCTGATTTCTTGTCATTCATTCTTTTATTACTCTTTTAATATTCTATTTTTACCCTATAATAAATCTGCTCATGAGAAGAGTGTGTTACCATGTACAATGGCTCTTCAGCCAATTATTGTTATCTGAGTTTGTGAAAAAAAACTGAGAAGTTGAAAGGAATAGACTATACTGAGATTTAGGACTAAGAATACTTATGAAAACGAAATAATTTGAATTAATTCCTTCAGAAAATACAAAGCAGTGCCACAATGTGGAAGCCTGAGTCTGCGAAGTTGAAAAAAGTATGTATATTTACTCTTTGAACTTTTGATTTTCACGGCTTTTCACGAAAAAGAGTTCACAATTTGGCGCAATGGACGTGTCCATCAGTAACTTCACCTCGGAGAAGTAATAAATAATACCATTTGCCCACTGTCCCGCACATTTTGACCCTTTTTCCCTCATATTTTGCCCCCAACTCCTACATTTCCTTCATATTTTGCCCCCAGATTCTACATAACCTCGCTTTCCTCCCTATTTTTTCTCTGCGTCTCTTGATTTTACATACTCTTCAATAAAATTAAATTATACTAAAGTGTTTACGAAATTTTCAAAATAAAGAAGACTTTTTAACTTTGGTGTAAAAAGTCTTCTTTTTCTCGAAAATTCCTTCAGATATACAAAAAGATTGGCCGAGAAATGATGGCCTAGAAAATGGTGGCCGAGAAAATGGTGGCCTAGAAAATGGTGGCCTAGAAAATGCTGGCCGAGAAAATGGTGGCCTAGGTGTGCCCTCAGTGTAATAGTCGGCCGCCGTAAAATTATCTTCCAGGGGGGCAGGTGCCTCCTTAGTGTGACGCGCGCCCGCAAAATTTGCGTACGACAGTTGGTGCGACCGCACCGTATTTTTCTTTTCCCAATCTACTCCCAATGAATCAGGTCACTGAGGATTGAGGTTATTGCTTACTTTCCTGTTGAAGTGCCCTACTCCTTCGCAATTGAATGCTTCTGCACACCTCTCTCATAGGCTAGCTCCACATCCAACTACTAAGGGATCGATAGGCCTTTTTAGAATTTTCAGGAATTTTCAGCATACCTCGCTCCTTTGCTGGTTTCTCGCATTGAATCCTTTCCGCTGAGTTCCGTCTGCACGATTGTCTCGGTTGCGATCCTCGAAAATCGATAATTGCATCATTTGCATGACGACGGCTTGTCCTCGCTTCTGACGAATCCAATGCTCGGTGAACGATCCACGAGGTGACTTCGTTCCATATTGAGGGAACCATACAATGCTTCCGCTCGACAATCGATTGATTTCGCCATATTTTTTGAAATTTGAAAGAATTTTGGCGAAATTATGGAAAATTTTAGGCTAAATTTTGAAAATTTTATTGCGAAATTTAGGCCAAATTGAATTCAAATGCTAAAGAGTCTAACTAGCTTGTCAAACAAAGGTATTTCGGGTTTTTTAGGCTAGAAAAAAAAAATTTTCTGCCATTTCCCGGTCGTTTGCACCATGTCACTCCCGGAATCCGGAGAGCGCTTTGTAGACCTTTGAATGCTTTGCTAGTTAGACAACAGTAACAAGTGATTCAATTGACATCTTTATTGATGGCTAGTCAACGGTCAAGGGTTACAATGTAAGTTGAGCCCGCTCCTCAGAGCGGCGCTCGCGGCGGCCACAAAAGGAAGAAGTGAAGGTTAAAGGTGAGAAAGGGCGAGAGGGGATGATAATGAGAGACGCAGAGAGCGCAGAGAGCGCGCGGCGAGACCCGCGAAGATTACTGTCGCACTCGTTTCCCGTGTGTGTCGATTTACGCTCCTCGGCGAGAGAGATGGTGACTTGTGGAGACGCAGAGACAATTGTCGGCAGTTTGACTTAGAGTTGTTGGGATTGTGCTGTAACGAGCTTGTCCGAGCGAGTTGGTGACCGTGTCCCTATGAGTCGTGTCACTAGCGTAATATGATGGAGCTAGGGACGCGACAAAAAGCCACTCCTTTCTCTTATCAGATTTCTGTATTAACACACGAAGAAATTCAGTTCGATAAGAATGGAAATCTCGAAATGATCTCTATATTACTTCTTAAATTTCTCAGCCAATTACAGTGATTACGCAATTTGTTCTCACGTGTTGAAGTTGACTCAAACGAGCGATAAATTTTATTTTCGACCAGATGGAAGACCGTTGAGAAATGAATAAACATACGTCTCGTTTCGATTATAGTCTGATTAAGATAACCACAGCTTTCATCTTATTTTTCTGTCGAATTCTGTCTGTTTTTCTTGCCAAGACATCTCTCATTTTCCGAATTGATTCTATTGTCGATAAGACAATTTTCAGAAATGGATCACGATGGAAACTGTACCACTGAAGCAATTCGATCCACTTTAACTTCTCCGTTCATGATGTCAAATCATTGTTTCATTCTCTTGGTTATTCTTCTCAGCTTCTTCGCTACTAATCTTGCACTCCAAAAACTTTATGGACGCAATATATTTCCAAATTCGACTCGAATTTTATTATGTTCAGCAATTGCAAATGGAGTTATTCATCAGTTGACAGTGGCTGAAATCAGGGTACGTTTGGGAAATGGCTGATCTTTATAGATTAGCACATAGCAAGTGTACATATATCAGAACTTAAATTCAGAATTCCTTGAAAAGTATTTTTTCCAGCTGAGAACAATCTTCCGTGCTCTTGCGTATGGTTCAGATGCTTGTGCAATTCAATTTCATTCATCTGAATGCATCATCGAACAGAATATTTACTATTACACCAACTTCTTCACTTCTCTCTGCTGTATTTCCCTCTACTTCGACCGTCTCTTTTCAACTAACTCTAAACATTTTCAACAGAATTACAAATTTTTCGTTGTTTTATTCCTGGTTTTCCAGTCAATCATTCCAATGTTTCTTCTCCATTTGGTATATTATAATGTAACATACACTGGACACGTGTCAATGTGCAACTATCCACCTCCTTCAATCGGCTCCAAATTCTACATTTTCAACCGTTTCCGTTTCTGTGTTCTCGGATTATTCTTCATTCTCTCTTTTCTCACTTTCATTTCAAATCGAAAACAAGAGAAAAGGTAACCGAACTGCATGCATATCCACCTCAAGTACTATTTTCCAGAATGGTTCACAGAGTATACGACACGATTTCTCGTTACAAATCATATGAAAATCTGTTGGCAACTAAAGCAGTCTGTATCATTATAATTGTCCAAATTATCTGTCTTGCCACAACTGCGATTGCGAGTGAGAAAAAGACAACAGGTTAAGAAACTTATGACTATTTTTTCAGCGGAACAAATCCGAATGCACACTGATATCTTTCCAGAATCAATTGTTGATCCGTTGACTGGTTTCATGATGGTATTCTAATTCAGATGAATTCTTTATCACTATTAAAAGGAGAATTCAGGGACTGACCTACTCAAACTTCTTTCTTCCAATTATCATCTGCTATCAATCAAACCAAATAAGCAAACGTCGACGAAGAAATATTGGAAAGATGAAGAATCAGAAAGAAGGATTTCTGGATCATTTCACTACATTGGACTTTCTTTGGAATCGGAAGAAGAATTTCGATTAAATCAGATAATACATTATTCGTCGGAATACAACATATTTATTTTTCTCAGCTCTCACCATTGTTGAGTTCTATGTCATAAAAATTCAGAGTCGTCTATCCTTTTTACATAAATTTCATGTTGGTTATCATTCGATTTATTGTAATGTCGTATTTTTCGACTTTTTCTGTTGAAAAGTTATTTCTTTTTCTTAGGAGATTCTCTTGGAAGTTTTAAATGTCTTACAGGCCATCTGTTCACAAGGTTTGGACTCTCCTGATTCTTCACTGCCCTCTTTCTAATTGTAACCGCCTAGATGAAATTCTCTGTGATCCTCTCACAGCTCTGACGTATGGATTACAGAAGATGTCTTTAGATTGGTGTCTGTCCAACTCTTTTTAGAAGAAGTCTACTTGAAAACAGGGATCAAATCAAAATGAGATCAAACCACCAAACAACGTATTTCTCATTCATTTGACATCTAATCATCAAAAAATAAGTTAAATTTATCTTTTCTTTTGAACGTGATGTTGACATCAAAAAGAGCTAATCACAGTCCTCCCAGGGGAATTCGGATCACGTAACCACACCTTTTTCTCTCTGATCTCTTCTCTCTTCTGACTAAATTATAAGCTTGTCGTCTCTTCTTTGATTCATTTTGAAGTTAGCTCTCAATCTGAGATCGTAAAGATGTCTAACTCTTCTCCGAATCCTGTCGATCCTTCTTGTGCATCTGAAGATCTTCTAAATGCTCTGACGTCACCCTTAATGATTTTCAATCATTTCTTTATTCTCTCCGTCATTTTCGCAGGATTCGTTGTGTCGCGTTTTGCCATACGGAAACTGTTAAATCAGAATGTATTTCCAACTTGTACTAAAATATTACTACTCACATCGGTTATCAATGGAATTATTCATCAAGGAATCACTGCAGTTATCAGAGTTCGTTTCTTATTTGTTTATTTTTATTTGAATTTGTGAAGGATGTAGCAAAGCAAAATGTAGACACTAAATCCTAAAGTCATTAAGAAAAAGCGGAGATTCATTTTCAACAGTTAAGAACTTTTTAAAATTCAGGTCAGAACTGTCGTTCGAGCCATCCGATTTGCAAATGATCCATGTTCCATTTTATTTCTCACTGCTGATTGTTTCGCCGATGGAATTGTTTATTATCACACGAATCTCTTCTCGAGTATCGTCTGCATTTCACTCTTCCTCGATCGTCTTCTCTCATCCAATCCTCGATCATTCTACAACTCATTTCAAACAACTGCTACTGTCATCTTCATAATTCTCCAAATTGGAATCCCAATTCTTCTTATCTATTGGATATTCTATGACTCTGCCTACACTAGTTACGTTGCAATGTGTAATTACCCAACTGCAACTGCGTCTGTCAAATTTTTCTATGTCACCTCAACTCGGTTGTACGTTCTGGGATTCGTATTGGTTATTTCAGTTATTCTTTTTATTAAAAACTCGAAAAAGGAGAAGCAGTAAGTAGAACTAGCGTAACTCTTCAGACTATGTCACAAGCTTCAGAATGGTTCACAACGTCTACGACACAGAATCTCGTTACAACACTTATGAGAACTACCTTGCCACGAAAGCAATCTGCTGGGTTATCTTCTCTCAAGTCGTCTGCATTCTTTCGACTTCCTTCATACGTAAGCTATAATTTGTTCCTAATTATAGATTTCTGAGAGCCAATTAGTTCCTTTTTCCCATGATGACTGACTATACTCTATTCTCTTTCAGCAACAATCTTCAAAAATTTTCAAGATTTAATTCCAGTGACTTGGTATCATCTCAGCATTGCTTTCGCTGCGGTAGGTGGAATCAATTCATTGGTATTTTATCCAATATGTTCTTTTTCAGGGTCTGACGTACGCAAACTTCCTGGTTCCAATTATAATCTGCCATCAAACAAATCAAATATCAAAAGTTCGTCGACTGAAAATCAATTCACTTGTTATCTCAGAGAAGTCAACAATGACAAAAGAACATTTTGATTCATTGAAAGAGGCATGGAACAACGGATTTCAATCGAACAGATCTAATTAGAACTTCTCCCAAGAAGCTCGCAAAGACGTCATATAATAATCCGCGTGATTCGTTGAAGTTGTCATTTTATCAATTGATATAAGAGATTGTAAATTTCAAAAAAAAAAGTTTTCAAGTGAAAACGTTAAGTTTTAAAGAAAAACTGTAGTGATTATACTTTGTTTCTAGAATGTTATATTCCTCCTACTTTTACATGTATAAATATACAATTTCCAACATTGAGTCATGAAAATAGTTGAAAAGCGTATAAGTTGAAGAAGTCTGGTTTTTTTTCATACATTTGTTTTCATTATTTCAGTTTTGTTATTATCAGTTTATTATGTCAAGTCAACCAATACAAATAATGTGACATAAAAAATGGAACAGTGAGGAAAAAAAATATACAGAAATTTGAATTCAGAATTTCTGTATAATTTACAACAAAAAAATATTACGTGAGAAATATACAGAAATTTAAATCCAAAATTTCTGTATAATTTAAAAAAAGATAACGTGGAAAATATACAGAAATTTCGGATTCAAATTTCTGTATAATTAAAAAAGTTTAACGTGGAAAATATACAGAAATTTCGGATTCAAATTTCTGTATATTTTCCAACAAAAAGGAAACAGATAATTCTACTCAGGTTCTCCATCTTTTCAGATCCCCAATCCTCATTTGACGTCTAGGATTTAAATCTAGTTGACACTGTTTAGAAGTTCAGCAATCATGTCTGAAAAATTCATAGTTCTTGTCGAGACCAGACTCTTTTCTTACCTGTCTGAGTGTACTTGATCATCAGAATATACATCACAAATAGATAATTGATTTGAAGTGTCTCCGAGATAATTAGGCTATTTTGAATATAATCCACACACATATTTTTAAAATTGTTCTTCTATTTATCAACAGGTACTTTTAATAATCTGTAAAAAGCAGTTTTTCAATGAATAATGATACTTACCTGGCTTGTAGAATGCATTGTATCTATATTCTCTTTGAAAAAATTGGATAGCCATCATGAAATTACACGTCATCTTTTTGTTTTTCTTGGAAATGAATTTTTTCATTCAAATAAATTTTACGTGACACTGGCAATATTGTGGGAATTTGTACTGTACGCTCAAAAGGTCACGTGAGAACTCCTCAGAAAAGTTCTTATTCATATTCATTTCCAAGAAAAACAAAAAGATGACGTGTAATTTCATGATGGCTATCCAATTTTTTCAAAGAGAATATAGATACAATGCATTCTACAAGCCAGGTAAGTATCATTATTCATTGAAAAACTGCTTTTTACAGATTATTAAAAGTACCTGTTGATAAATAGAAGAACAATTTTAAAAATATGTGTGTGGATTATATTCAAAATAGCCTAATTATCTCGGAGACACTTCAAATCAATTATCTATTTGTGATGTATATTCTGATGATCAAGTACACTCAGACAGGTAAGAAAAGAGTCTGGTCTCGACAAGAACTATGAATTTTTCAGACATGATTGCTGAACTTCTAAACAGTGTCAACTAGATTTAAATCCTAGACGTCAAATGAGGATTGGGGATCTGAAAAGATGGAGAACCTGAGTAGAATTATCTGTTTCCTTTTTTTGTTGGAAAATATACAGAAATTTGAATCCGAAATTTCTGTATATTTTCCACGTTAAACTTTTTTTTAATTATACAGAAATTTGAATCCGAAATTTCTGTATATTTTCCACGTTATCTTTTTTTTAAATTATACAGAAATTTTGGATTTAAATTTCTGTATATTTCTCACGTAATATTTTTTTGTTGTAAATTATACAGAAATTCTGAATTCAAATTTCTGTATATTTTTTTTCCTCACTGTTCCATTTTTTATGTCACATTATTTGTATTGGTTGACTTGACATAATAAACTGATAATAACAAAACTGAAATAATGAAAACAAATGTATGAAAACGAGAGCAGAGCCAAAAATCACAGAGCTTGCGACAATATTCTAGCATCTTCAGATTATCGGTATATTTATACAGCAATCACACATATTTATTTTTCCATGAAAAAGCTGTAAGGGCTACATAAATTGATAGAAACTATGAGAAATGATGCGAAAACTTTTTTTTTTGAAATTTACACTCTCTTATATTCTTCTTTGTTCAATGCATTGTTTCGTTTTTAATAGAATAATTACTGGAATTGATACATTCGCATATACGAGACCCTGAAATGTTAGAATATGGAGTTTTGATCTCTTTGTGGAAATATATAAGTGCGACTTTTTATGGTTGATTATTGGTTGGTGGAAAAATAGAAATGCAATCTATGAGGAAAGGTTGAAATAGGTTTTTGAGCACTGGGAATTACGATGAAAGTCTAGAAGATTATCACTTTTGGAAAGAGAAGAAAAATTTGGGAGTAGGGTATTTTTTAGAACGAAATTGAATTGTGATTCCGAATCTCGTGATTCCCAAACCATCAGTAAAATTTGACTTACCGTAAGTGACTGTGCAACAATATGAAACACTTCTTCCGGTATTCCAGCTTCAATTGAACTTATAATTGTCACTGAAATATGAAAATTCATAATTTATTCTGCTTTCAAATAGTCGTACCTGCTCCAGTCGAAAAGCTCAAAAAAGCAAATTGAGTGGAAGTAATACTACAAATTGCTTTAGTAGTCAGCAAGTTTTCAAACGAATTATATTTGATCTTGGTATCAAAAACTGATTTTTTGACTCTGAAATTGTTGTTTTTAATTTTGAAAAAAATGATTTAAACTTGCTTATCATCCCTGTTGAAATTTAGAAGGAGAATGACTACTGTGAGTCCACAATTGACTAGAATAAACCAGAAATTGATACTGTTGACGATATCAAAAGCATCGAGAGATAACTGTGGAGGGTATTGACAAGAAGGAACATATCCAGCACGAGAGACACCTCCATATGTATGTAAATGGATGAGTAGGGTGAAGAACATCTGATATTTCCGATTTAATGAATTAAATATATATTCAACTTACAGATAGAAACAGAAGGAAAATTGACACAAGCTTGGAATGCATGGAATAAATATGAGAGAAAAGGAATGCAATAAATCTGTAATATTTAGTTCTACAACAAGAAAAAATACTGAAATTTCAGCCAACCTATCACAAGTGAGAGCAGAAACCAATGCAGTTGATAGTATATTGGAAAATGCATAAACGGATTGGTCATAGAAGCATTCCGAGGAACGAAATTCGATTTTACATGGATCTTTTGAATTTATTAAAATGTGAATCAGTTGACGAATCTGAAAAAAATCACTTTTACAGAGGAAAGAGAGCTAACATTTACTTTGATTTCTAGGAACACAGCCTGATTTAAATTTGCATTGAGAAGAGTGGATAGCAATAGAATTTGTGATCCATGAGAGTAAATATTACGGTTTTTCAACATTTTTGCAGCCTTGAAACTCAGGAAAAATGTGAGAAAAATAAGAAAGTAGACGAGAATACAAACGAATTTCGTCCAGTTCGAGTTCTGAGCTTTGAAAATTCCTTCAGAAGTGCATCTCATTAAATCCAATTCTTCAGCGGTTTGATTCGTATACATTTAAGTCTCTGAAATGGAAAAATAATCGATTGAATGTAGACAAGAAAAGAATAAAAATAGGTGTAAAGATGACGAGAAAAGCGAAAGGAAATTGAGGACTGCGTGCTCATTTTATTGGTTTTTCGATTACTTTCCAGGCTCTGAAACGACTGAAAAAAGACATATCAATATTTGAATTAATCAACAAAGAAATTATACGAATCTTGAAAAGTTTTAAAGATGATAATTGTCAGGTTCAACAGAAAAACTTCTTGCAAAAAATCTAAAATTCTCCAGAATAGGAACAAGCTTCTTGGGAATCTTTTAATAACATAAGGTTCAAATACAAATATGAAATTCAGATCTTGCTGGACAGTGTATTGGATTCCAAAGATTTCAAAATACCAGTTTGAAATTCTAATGAGTATCGAAAAAAGTGTGATTGATGTATGATAAACTTGATATAACTTCTCTGTAAATTTCAATCTTGTCTCAACACGGAATTATGATTATAGTGAAATCTATAGACTAGAAACTATAAGTCTGAAATCATTTTGAGGTCTTTTATTTAATGAAATGAATGAACATTGAGTAGTTTGTATTCTGATCTAAACGGGTTAAAACTGGTTATCTCATAAAGTTTTCTCCATATTTTTTGGTGAGTTCGAACCCTAAACATCCTGAATAGTTTGAATACACTGGGTTCAAGAATCCGCCTCCACATATAAAAATAAACATAGTCATTAAATATTTATTCAAGGAGTAAAAATACTTTTTCGTAAGATCAAATCAAAAAATTCAATTATCTCCAAAAATATTTGGTCTCTTGTCGAGATGAGAACGGAAACATTCTCTGATATTATTGAAGTTTTGCATGCAGAAGACGTGAGTTACATGCTCGTTTGGAACTGTTCCCTGAGCTGCACAATACGGAAGACACGCCGGAAGAACATTGCTGAAAATTAGAAAAATGACTTTGGGGAAGAGGAAAGAATTGATCACTTCTTTTTGCAACATTCAGTATGATCAGCTCTTGACGATGCACAATCCCACATTAATTGAACTGTTTGATTCTTCGGTCCACAAGTATTCAGATAGTGAAGCATCTGAAATTATTTATGCAATTGAGAAATGAAAGAGAATACTAACATTTCCTTGATGAATCGCTTCGAAATCACAGAATCTTTTCTTGCACATTTTATCAGCAGTCTTCTGTCTTGCACAGCACGCTTTCAGTTTTTGATTCGCATCTCTTCGAGCGAAAATTCTGAATCAAAACTGATTTCATCCAATATTTGAAGATTCAGATAACTTACATGACCACTAGAAGACATAGAAACAGAACGGCCAGTCGCATATCGTACTAATAGTAATACTGATACATTCCCTCTCTTCTCCACTCCTAAATTCCTATTCTCAAATTTGCATAAGATAGCCATAAAGGTTCAAGAGGGGAGAGAGTGTGAAGAGACGCAGATAAATGCCACGAGTACTTCTCTTTTCTGAACTTTCATCTTTATAAAAAAGATATATCCGATGGATTGGATTTCTCCTCTATTGTCTCGCTTTTTCCATTCGAGAATTCCACAAAATGATGGCTAATTGATAAGGGTAAAACGGGAATTGAGTTGATAAGAAGCGACGCCTTCTGCTTATTCGATCTTCTTCTTCATTTCGGAAGAAAAGAAACACGAGAAGACAATGAAGCTTCTTCTGTTAGCTGTTTGTGTAATCGGTTAGTTCTTTTCTATATTTTTACCTAATTTGACTAGTTTGATGATTTCAAAACTTGAAGACCTAGAGATTACTATTTAATTTCAAATTCTATTCGTTGTGAGTTTAAATGTTAAATATTTGGATTCAGGAACTGCCACGAGTTACGAAATCGTTCCAAGAGCCACTGGACTTCGATCAAAAGGAGATGTTCGACGGTGGGTTTTTAAAAAAGTGAACATATCAAATGATGTTTCAAGTTGTTAATTTCAGATCCCCACTCCCGTCAATTTCTTCTTTCGCTCCTCTTGCCAAATCCCTTCGTCCCGCCTCCACAGGAGTCCGTCGTGCTCCAGCAGTCGTCACGATCCCAACTCGTCGAGCATATCGTCCAGCTAATCCACCAAAACGAGTTCCAATGACTCTTCCACTTCTTCCACCACTTCAACCACTTCCACTTCCTCAATTCATTCCAGTCCCAGTTCCAGTTCTATCTCCACAAGATCTTCCAACACTTCCTACTTTGGCTCCACATACTTTCCCAACATTCACTCCAATTCCTGGAATGCCAACTATGCCTGGATTGACAATGCCTCCAAGTTTCCAACGTCTTCTTGGAATTACGACGACAACGATGAAACCAGCTGAAAAATCAATGGAAAATGAGGAATCCGAGTCTGAATCAAGATCAGAGTCCAGAGCTTACAGGTAATTCATTTTAACATCAGTTAAAATTTAACCTGATTTCATTTTTCAGTGCCCCAACGTACAATAAAGACCTGAATACAGTCAGATCGAGACTTTCGAAGTTCGTGAGAGGAAGTGAAAAGAAGGCATCAAAGGCCGAGGATAATGCCGATTGGATTATTCCTTTCCATTGATTCTCATTCTTCAAAAATTAATAATTACTAATAATTTAATAATAAAACGTGATCTTCCGTTTATCGTTCTGATAAAAATCTGATACAAGATAGAAAATTAAAAATTAAATAAACAGTTCTTAATTTCATTCTTATCGATAGCTTCTTCAATTTCCACAACTATCCATTCGAACAAATGTGAGTAGACAAAAAATCAAGCCACCTAGGGGACTCGAACCCCTGACCTTAAGATTAAAAGTCTCACGCTCTACCAACTGAGCTAAGGAGGCCAGCGAGCGAAGGGGGTTGAAGGGTATACAAATTCGGGAGGTATTGAGAGTAGAGTAACGAGACAACGAGAGAACGAGTTTGCAGATGGCAACGAACAACAACAGTTTCCATGTGAAAGGAAAGGAAGAAGTACAATTCGATCGAAAAAATGTGGTTGTGGCATGTGATGTGGTTAATGGAAAGGTAAATAATTCAAAATAATTCAAAATAATTAGATAAAATCAATGCCACGTGGATTTTCAAAAAAATTGAGAAGTTTTCCTAAATCTGGTCAAGGATCTTAGTTTTTCTAATTGAAGGATTTCTCTAAAAATTTCAGATCACATATGTGGATGTGAGCAGTCAATTGATGGGAGTGTTGTTCGCCGGCGATGAAATTCTGAATGTCAACGGAGAAGCGGTTGGAAATCTGATCTCCGCCACTCCTGTTCTATATAAAATTGAATTTCAGAACATCAAGACAACAGCTGATTTCATTCGTGCAATCAGTGCAAAACTTCCAGGAAAAGTTTCAATTGAATTCATGAGAGATGATCATTGCCTTGTCAGTGAAAAAGTATTGACACCTCGTCGTCCCAATACTCAAATGGTTGAATTAACTTTGACTTATCGTGGAGGAGCGGCAACTGGAATCATCATTCATAGAGTTCGTTTAACCTTAAAGAAAGTCCTTTTCATTTTTATTTCAGATGGCATTTGATCCAAAAACTGTAACCATCGCAATGGTCCAATCCGCTTCGAATGCATGTCATTATGTGAAAGATGGAGATATTTTAGTCAAAGTCAATGACATTTACGTTTTGGATCGTGATGCTGCAAGAAAAGTGAGATATTTGAACCCCGAGTGAAGACTTCTTCAATTCTTAATTATAGCTTTTCTATGCAAGTGTCAACAACACTAAAACCGTCCGTTTGACATTGGAAAGATCCACAACAACTGATCCATTGGGGCCAGCTCCTCCACCTCCAGATGGTGTTCCAACTACTGCTATCCCTGGAGGCGTCAAAAAGACAGGAAGTTCAATGATGCTTCCTCCACCCAAACCACCCCAGGGAAAAGCGAATAAACAATTCGATGTGGTCAGCTTCTTAACACTTTTTTCTTATCACTTTCATTTTCATCCAAAAACATGTTTTTGTTTGCAGCTGCTTCCTCCTGACGTTCTTGAGATTATGAAAGCGAACAAGGATTTTTACAAAAAGATGTGCAAGAATCCTCCGTGTATCATCAAAACAGCCAATCCAGCTCCTCCAATTCCAGCAACATTGCCTTCTGATCCTGCTCCAGAAGTCCGTATTCCATATATCCAATCCCCAAAACCACTGAAGATGACTCCGAAACGTGTTGGATCTTGATGGATTGAAAGAGAAAGTGTTCGAGAAAAAAATAAACAAAAAATTGCTGTCTGATATTTGTTCTGTTGTGGTTGGTGTGTTCGTTCCCTAACCTATATTCACAAATATTTACAATTCTCCAATTTAATGCCAACGCAATGCAAGAAGAGAGAGTTTGATATAAATGATAGGTTCAAAGAAAGATTCCTTCCGCCACTCAACGTCTCACATCATCTTTCTCTTTTTTGCTCCTAGTCGTTTCCTTTCTCAAAAGAGTTGCAAATGTTCCATTCGGGGACCCAGTACACTCTTCGTCTCTTCCTCTTCTTCACTCTTTTCACTCGATTTCTCGGCGTCTCTCTCTCTCGGTGCAAGGACAGAAAACGACCAACGGCCGGTGCTGCTTGGTACCGACTCTGTGTGTCTGGTTGTCCGTCTCCGTGTCCGTCCGCCGCTCTCACTCGACCAAAATATGACTGAGAAGAGGGAGAAAAAAGGCGAATGGATGATGATGGTCGTTTCTGGACGGCTCTCCCTTCTCTCTTTTCACTTTATGGGATCTAGGTCAATTCAACCTTTTCAAATCTGATGGACTCCCTCATTAGTTCCACATCGTCATTATGCATTTCAAATATCCATTATGGTCATTTTCATTAGATTCCGTCAAATCTTTCCTTTTTCTGCTTAGATGAGACTGTCAGGTGAAACGTTTTCTAGATCATGTGAGGGGGTTTTTCAAAAACTGAGTATTATGAAATTGATCCATGAACTAGTTATGAAACCAAAAGAAAACTAATTTACATAAACATCTTTGTTTACATAGCCTCATTTTCTGGAACACCTCATTCCATCATGACTCACACTTGTCTAAATCTCTCTCCCTCTCTCTCTCTCGTCTATTCCCTTTTTGCCTCTATCTAAATCCAACTGAACTGTATTCGTTTGACCCATTGTCTGATACTCTGCATCTCCCTCTTTTCAATAATGTTTCGCCCCTACTCTGAACTATTTGTCCGAATGGGAAACTCGTCAAATATGACATTCTCAACTAGTGTTAACTCAAAGAAAACTATCTGGCTATCAGTTTATCAACACTCTTTCTTCTTCTTCTTCAACTTATCCTTGGCCTTTTTTCATCTCAAACCGAATGAATCAAACGGCTGTTCTCTTTTCTTCTTCTTCTCTCAATATCATGTACACTTTCATCAGATTCGTTAGAAGAAGAGAACTAGTAAATAACTGACAAACAAATCAATAAGTGTACAGATGACAATCTTGTGACCTCTTGTTTCTTTTCTCGAATATCATTTGCTCTCTCTTCAAAAATTGTTTTCTGAACTCTTATCAGTTTAAAATATTCGGAGTCAAAGTATAATTCTTGTTTTTAAAAGTTCCAATGACCTCACTACTTCCTACCAACTGTTCCTCCGCCTGAATCCTCAGAATTCATGATTCCAGAACTTTGTCTTTTGTCCCTTTCCAGATCGATCAGTCGTATGATTCGTGTCATGTTGCCCAATGAACAAAACAAAAGTGTGATGCTCTCTGAAATCAGCTGACCCCCTTTCCACAGTTGTTTATTTGTCACTCCTCTTTCTATTCCCTCCTCATTCCCGCCTTTCCTTATTTCCTCTTTTCATTATTTTTTTTACAGAATGATTGACTTTGATTATTCAACTTCTTTTCAGAATGCCAGCCTTCACGCCGTTAGCGGCAACGAACGAGAAGAATCGGCCACTCGAAGCCATCTGGTCGAACGAAGAAGACGACGAAGAGCAAGAAACTGTCGTCGAAAAGCGGGGAATCGTTGCGAAACTGTTCAATGTGAGTTGACCCAAGTTATGAATTCATTTCCAAATTGCCTCCAATTTCAGAGTAGCAACGCTCAACATGCCAAATTGCTCGTTTTGGCTGTTCTGGCTCTTGTCCACTTCTACTATCTCAATGACTTCCTTGTCAAGTTCGCTGCAGTTGATGAGATGTCTCAAGATGCCAGATATATCAAAGCATCCGGACCAAACTATGCCATGGACATGGCTTCTGTCAGATACACATTCCAAGGATTCATTGATGTAAGTTCATTAGAACCTTCTCTCATGTCAGAAAACTAATAAATTATATTTCAGTACAAAAAGAATCTGTGGATGACTGTCGGTGCAATGTGTGCATCTCTTGCCACCACTGCTTCTCTTCTCACCATTTACAGTGGTCCACGTGACGCCTTCAATCGTGCCGCAATGATTGTGATCCGTGTATTCGATTTATGTGCTTTCCTCTTCATTTCCTTCCTTCTTTTTGCTCGAATCTCGTCAGCGGTCGTCATCAATCATACAACTCAACACTCTCTTCGTGCTGCTTCTCGTATTTCTTCGAATATCGTCAATGATTTGGCAAATACTCTCTCGTGTACCGTCGAGCCACGAGATGAGCTTCCGATTTGTAGCCGTCAGATTATTGATTCAATCTTCCCAGTCAAACTCATCGAATACCTCATCATTTTGTGCCTTCTCACCGGAGCATACATCGGATTGGGTAAGTCACGGCTTCAATTCAATCTAGTTCTAATCTCGTTTCATTTTCAGCCTACTTGATCGAGTGGTGCATCCGTCACTTCTTCCCACCAACCCACGAGAAACTCACTCCAATCAGTGCAATCTCTCGTAATTTGGTTGCTTCTTCTCGTTGCTCATCAGATAATTCTGTTCTGATCGCTGCCTAATCATCTTTTTTTTCCTCATATTTTATACTTTTTCTCTTTTTCTAGTATCTTCTCTTCGTTCTTTCCTCTCCTCCCACGAAACCAGTCATTTTCCTAAATTCCCTATTCAATTTGTAGATTCTTCCTCTCCTCTTTCCCTATCTCTATCCTGTTTTAATTCCAAGAAAGTGCTTTTTCCGTAAGGTAATATAAGTTCCAAACTACCTCCGCTCAACTCTTTTTTGGCAAGTACCTTACGGAATTGGCCTTGTGACTCTCAGAGATCTTCCTTCTTTTCCAAATTCGTTTTGTTTCTTTTTACCTCTTCTCCCTGATTTCTTTTTTTTTCTTCAACTTGGCTTCTGAAGCTGTCTTCGTTCTCTCCCTGTCATCTACCTGTTTACATGTCGATTTACGAGTTATCACACTCTAATTTCGCTCTCACACAAGCAAAAAATTTAATTTTTCGAATTTTAAAACACGGAAAAATATGTATTTATATGTTTTACTTCTTGATTTTCTTCTGGAAATAAATTGTAATTTCAGGATACCAACCTGTGATCCACCAGATCTATTCAAAACTCAAAGGCAATCGCCAAATCACCATTGTATACCCATCTTCCAGTACATTGACATGGTCCTACTGAGTAACTTTGACCAGTTGTGGACGATAGATTAACTGTAAATTGAAAACATAAATATTCCTATCTGAAATCTGAAAGTATATATTAATATTATTTCCTAGCTCGTTGGTGTGCATATTTTTAGGAGAACTGTCGTTGACGGCAAGGGGAAGTAATGATAATTAGTGCCAAATTATCAAACTGAAAAAATCAATAAAAAGGGTTTGGAAGCTATTGATACTAATGAGGCAAGAGTTGGTGACGTATGACTTCGTAATCAGGAAAAGAGATGATGATCACATAATCGTTTACAAAATGACAGTATTCTTTATCGCCTGAAGTAAAACTATTTTTATATGAAATTTATGCAATGAATGATTTATTACAAAAATGAGAATAAAATCATTTTACAAATGACAAATAATTCGGGAAATCTGATCAGCGACCCATTGGGAGTTAGACTCGGTTGCAGTGAAATACCAATCCTTGCTTTCAGCCAAGTGACCCAAATAGTTTGCTTGTGAACCAATAGAGACAACGATGGAACGAAAACCATAATCATTTTGAAGTTGTTGAAGATATGATGTGGCACTTCCATCGAATACTGCTTGATCACTGAATTAAAGAAAATGACATTCAGTTCCGTGTAAAAACAGAACTCACTCAACACCGACAGTAATCAGAACATTGGTTGTGGAGTTTCCTGGATCTCTTTCTTCGAGAATGTACTCGTAGGCTCTGAAAATGATTAGACAATAGTTAAAACCAGACTTGTCAAAAATCGGGCCGGCCCGGGCCGAGATTTTTCTTGAGTTTGGCCCGGCGGGCCGGGCCGGGCCGGGCCAAAATTTTTCCTGATTTCAAAAAATGGGAACCCGTTTTTACCAAATTTTATTTGAAATTTTTCGAAAAAATAGAGTAAAAATGCTTAAATTATCATACATATTCACATTTTTCCTAAAATTTCCAAAAAAAATCAAAAACTCAACATGTTTCAAAAGAGCCTGGCCGGGCCGGGCCGGGCCAAAATTTTTCCTGATTTCGGCCCGGCCCGGCCCGGCCCGTGACAAGTCTGGTTAAAACCTATTGATCAAATACCTCACCTTTCAATTTTCGCATCAGTGAGAACCATCACTTCACTGTACAATTGATCAATGTTGATGTCAAGAATTTCAGTGCTTCTATAATAATGAAACTGATTTTTTCAACAACAAATTGTAACGGTCTTACGTAGCATCTGGATAATGAAGAATATAATTTTCATAAACTCCAGAATCCGGGTAAGGGACGTTGATCGCTTGTGTTGTTCCATCTTCAAATTTATAATTTGTCGAATTGTACAAATATTTCTTGATGAAATTGAGCACTCCTTGGGTTTGTGGAAGTTTTGTCATTTCGTAGGCGAGTGCAATTTTTCCGTGAAATGGTTTGGAGCATGGTGGAAAATTAACTAAAAATGAACTGATAAATTAGTCTGAAAATGAATTGGAAATCTGAAATAAGAGTTGCGCGCGTTTTTTGTTGGCTGGCTTGGTGGTTTGGAATAGGTTGAATACAAATACAGTTATCAGTTAATGTCCTCAACTTGGGTTGGTTGTTTTATAGTGCTCTAGTTAGTTTTTGATTGGAGACGGAAAGTTGAGAGACTGTCGGACAAAGTTTACGATTTTAAGAGGGAGAGACGATGACAAGAACTAAAAAAAAGTGCGTAAGTGGGTTTGCAGAGATCAATTATGATGACTACAAATATCAGAATCATTTTCAGAATCGAACCATTTTGAAGAGGAAGGAGTTTCACAGATCAAGAGTTTAAGTTTGTTTATCTTTTGTAAGATCGTTGTGTACAAACTGTAGAAATTAGAAAACACTATTTCGTTCTTATTGATGTCGAAATAAGTGTTACAACGCAACTGGAAACAACAAATACTTGCATAGACATGATTCATCTGTGAACTAAAAATCAGCAAGAAGTTCTGAAAAACTTTCAGAACTATCTATTTCTCTTCACACTTGAAAACCCTTTTTATACGCGGTCTAGTCTTGATCGAGTTAAAAAACTAAGAAACAAAAACGTATGAATTTTCAGCGTGACCTGTCTTTGTGACATGTTCTTGATTTAATGTAAACCAGGGAAACCCCGCCCCCACAAGGATATCGACCAGACCAACTCAAAACAGTTCTTAGTTTCCAAAGTTTTCAAGAATCCTCCTTCCTCTGCTCACCCTTCTTACCGATTGGAGATGGATGTCTCAATGTTGCAATCACAACAGAAGCACTCGAGAAGCATGCGAAAGTTAGCTGTTTGGAAAGGAGATATTGAAGAATACAAAGAAATATTTGACATGATTAATCAACAAAAAGAGGTTAGTTTTATGAACCATAAGAAACCACACTAACCATCCAAGTTGCAGAAGCGAAAAGTAGAAGTCGTTCCCTACGAAAACCTGGACGAGCTGGGCTCTGATTGGAGTGAATACACATTTTTCTGTGGGGATTTCACTTTCGATCTGTTTCACACTCTAACAAATGCTCAAGATTCGGATGCCAGTGTACTTATTGTGGGACCAGCCATTTTAAAGCATAAACTACAGACCGCACAGGTACAGTTATTTCTACAAAATATTTTTCGAAAACCACGAATTACAGGATTTCATGTTATTGCGTGCGTGTCGGCCTCTCTATTGTGAATTAATGAAAAACGTGACAATGAAGTTGTCAACGGAAGTAATGAACAAAAGAGCGCTTGTAGATATGGTTCATTTTATGGGTGGGAGCGTCCGAAAAGATGTGAGTTAGACGAATCATAAGGTTGTTATTCTGTAATTTCTGATTTCCAGACCGTGCAACGAACGAATGTTTTTATCGCGGCAAAGGTGGAAGGGAAAGTTCAGGTAAGCAATATGGCCCAATCATTTTTCACATGAAATGATTTGTTTCAGTCGATGACACTGGTTGGAGTCCCAACATTGCGAGCTGATTGGATCACAGAGTGCTGGAAGAACCGGGACGATCCCTACTTTGACGTTTTTGAACAGGATTTCGTGAGTTTAGATATTGCCATGTCTTAAATGAAATCATCCTTTTAAGATTGATAAGCATAGTCTCGGAGTTTTCGAAGGTCTCCGCCTATACTTCCATGGTTTCAAAAAGGATGAGATCGACGATATGAAGATTAATTTCAACAATACAAAGGGAACACTCGTTGATGATCCGTCAAAAGCTACTCACGTAGTCTATAATACAATAAATGACGACATCGAGCCATTACCGGTTGCTTCAAATCGAGTACACGTTACTCAGGAGGTGAACACATTTTTCACTGACGAAAAATTCATTAATTGTTTCAGTGGTTCTGGGTAAGCCTGCATCGAGGTTGCTGTGCGTTGGAAGACAATTTTGCACTTCCAACTGGAAGTCTTCTCCGAAAATCACTTGACTACAGGGATATCAATAGTCCACTCGGAATATCTTCTCGTTCGAACAATTCGAGATCTTTGTCATCGATGCGAGACTGCAGTGGAGAGGGACCGTCTTCGAACATGACGCCTGATTACGTATACTCAAACGATGATGAAGAAAACGTGTTCAAGTCACCACGTCAGCCCTCAAAAAGACTACGAGTGTGCATGGAAATGGTGGAGACAGAGAAGAACTATGTGGATCTGTTGAAGCTTGTTGTCAAGGTTAGTAAAACATAAATTCAAATAAGTCCTAGAAGACAAGTTTTTCAGTTCAAACAGGCACTGGAAACGGAGATTTCGCAGAATGAGTTCATGAGAAGAACAGACGTTGCGATGATCTTTGGAAGGTTTGACCCGATTCTTGAGCTCCACGAGAAAATTTGCGAGAGGCTGACTACGGTTTTAAATGAGGCAAACAATCTTCTCTCTGCTGCAAATGGGAGTAAAAACGATGATAGAAACCTCGACTTTTCTCAAGTTTGGATTGATGCGAAAGAAGAAATGAAGAGAGCATATCCACAATATCTGAACTCTTTCGATAACATCAGAGGATTGTTCGATAAACACGACAAGGAGAACTCGAAGTTTCATACTTTTTGTAAAGCGAAAGAAAGCAGTCCCGAGTTCCACCGATTGAAACTGGCTGATTTAATGATCAAACCAGTTCAACGTCTGCCGAGTGTTATTCTTCTCCTCAATGAGATGGCAAAGAAATCCGATTCGAAGCTGAAGAGTACAGCTGAGCTGGCATCGAAGGCCATTGATGAGGTCCTCAAGTAAGATATTATTAGCTCTAAACTCTAATCTATTCTATCAATTCCTTAAGGACCGCAAACAAAATTCTTGAAAAGAACGACAACCTTATCTGCCACTTCAGCAAGTTCACAGACATTGAGAGTATTCCGGTGAGATAATTTGAACTCAATTTCGAAAAAATATTTTCAATTTCAGCCGATCCTGGTTGCCGCCAACAGAATGTTCATTCGTGAGCTTGTTGTTTCGCCAATTGCCAGCACATCGTCACGACTGAGTCAATTTCCTAAAATGAAGCTCTTTTTGTTTCATGATGTGCTAGTTGTAAGTTGATTCCAGAGTATAATTGAATGTTTTACCAACTATTTTTCCAGATCACCAAAGTTCGAAGTGAGAAGAATGCAATGCAGAGGTTCGCTAGGCATGCATCTTTTGCCAGTCTTCAAGCAAAAAAAAGGAGACCGTATAAATATATTGATCATATACAACTGACTACAATGCGCAGTGCATTTCGGATTCGAGCACCGGACGACGTTTTCAAATTCCTCGAAGCACGAAGTCATGTTCACGGTACAAAACCAGAAGGTTTTGGGTTTTTAGTATACTTTGTATTTTCAGACTTATTCGTGTGGTGTTTGATCCATCGTGATGAGCAGGGAGGTGATACTGAAACAGTATTCGAATCGACGGATAGCAAAGAAGTTCAAGTTTTTCTCGACGACATTCATTTGAAAATTATGATCAATTGCGGAAGAGACTTCTTCCTTCCTGATCTATTCGAAGTCAATGATCTTAATGATGCCCAGGTGGCTGATTTGACAAATCGATTTTTCAGAAGGTATGTCACTTATTTTAGAAGGTATGTCAATTTATTTATATTTTTGCAGACTTTGTGGATCAAAAGTTCAGAATGGACACGGCAGTCAAATGAGCATTACGGTAAGTGAAAAAACTTCTCGAAATGTGAGAAGTCTCAAGATTTAATTAAGTTATTCAATATGTGTGTATTATAGGAATTGTCGCACAACGAGACGGTGATGGGACCACCAAAACCACAGAGTCGAATGAGAAGAGCTCTCAGTAACGCTCAGCTAACAATAACCAGCACTCTTGGATTTGGCAGAAATCGGAATAATTTTACACGAATCAGTAAGCTTAAAAACAATTTTATTCAATTGAATTTAAAAATTTCAGACGAAAATGCATCTTTCATGACTTCACCAAGAGTTCCTTGTGATCCAGCTGCTTTGGCCAAGGTGACATCTATCGGAATGCCTGGAGAAAACAGTGATTCAACTCCAAAACGTGGACACCGGTATGTTTTATTATATAAATATATGTTCTCATCAGTTATTTCAGCGCTCCACTCACTTCGGCTACATTCAATCGAACTGGAGCTCATGGAAGAAGCAGACAGACATACGGATTCTCTCACTCGGAGCAGGAACCTCCTCGCTCATGAATTTCATCTCATCTCGACCCATAGTTTTAATCACTGGTTATTCGCTTTTTATAATAGAAAATTCTATACAACAAGGTCATTGATTGAATGAAAGATTTTTCGTGCTATTCTCCCGTTTAGTTTCTTTTTCAGCTTCTTCCACACTCCTAACCCGTTCGTGAGCTCGTATAAAACTTTGAATTATAAATTTACATTCATATAAAGCGTGGGATCAAGGGGAAAATGATGGAGATCAAAATGCTAGTGAGATAAAACAATAAAGGAGACCGGAATTATAATTTGAACTTTTTCGGCGGTGGAGCACGGGGTGTGGACGTGGTGGACACCGGAGTGGGGATCGAAAGTTGCGATGATGGCTGTGGACTTCCTGAAAATAGAAGAAAGTCCTGATTGAATTACAGT
Organism: Caenorhabditis latens; assembly: GCA_002259235.3. NCBI lineage: Eukaryota > Metazoa > Nematoda > Chromadorea > Rhabditida > Rhabditidae > Caenorhabditis > Caenorhabditis latens. Next base: position 11,614,920 of record CM056093.1, on the reverse strand, counting down.
TAGATGTACTCACCATTGCTCTCCTTACTCTCATCTAATCCATATTCATACATCAGAATGGCTCTGATAATTTTCAACTGGTTATAATCGACGACATCACCGATTACTTCTTTCCATGGAGCGAGTCTGATCACATCTGAAAACCAAATAAAATATTTATTTCTTGGTGAGAAAGATCTTACTGGAACCCAAATGAACTCTTGCAGCATTCAGACAAATCGCAATGTTCTTTCTGCTGACATTCACTTTATCCAAATAGATAGGAAGACCCTTTTCAACAGCGATCACTAGATAATTGATTACAGTACCTTCACTGATTGCACGAGCAACAGCAACTTCTTTCTGAAATGGGCATTCTAGAAAAACCTAGATTTCGAAGAAACAAACCGGATCATTTTTTGTTATCAAATGATGAAGGTAGACTCTTCGAATCGAATCGGATAACTCTTTCTCCATGATTGCACTGATATGAGGCGGAATCTTAAAATTGTTTCTTATGGTTGACTATCTCTAAAATTTCAGTGTATACCGTATCATTTGCATTCACGTTCACCGAGATTCCAGTTTCTTTCGCAAAGTTAACAACACAATCGACAAATCGTTTACCATATTTTGATTTTTGGGCGGCTGACATCCCATCAATCACATCTAGTTTAGTAGTTCTGAAAACGATTTATCCGTGAATGGAGTCAGAAAATTAAAGCATACGAGCTAGGTCTGAGATTGGCGAAACCATCGAGAACTGTGTTTGAAACGATTTGGAATGGAGCCATTTCGTACATACTCGCCATCTCGACACGTAAATCGTCTAAACGAGTTCTCAATTGACGAATCTGAAAATACTCCGACCAGTTTCAAACCCGTATTAATTTGATTCAACCTTTTCTGGAAGTCCATCCTCATTCTCTTGCTTCAGATTTTTCAATTGTTCGATCTCGTGAGCTGACTTGTATTCTCGTTTCTTGGACGCTCCAAGAATTCTGCAATTTTTAAGATTATTGATAATCTAAAATATTGAAAATCTAACTTCTTTTCATCGGTTGGCACTTGTGTCGACGATTGTCCTCTAGAAGATCCAACAGCTGACTTCGGCGCATTCTTCTCTTTCTTTCCTTGCAGCAAAACGGGAGTCGCATCTAATTTCAACTCTTTTCCATTCATAAGCCATCTTTCAGCAATATCAGTAAGAACAACACAACTTCCAAATTTCATTTGAATTGGTCTCACTTCTCCAAGATATCCAGCTAATCGAAGTGCTGATCCAAGTGCTCTCCACCACTTATCCGTCAGATTCTTTCCGATTCCGAACAATTGCTTTTGATTCATTGTCTTCATTCTCCACTCTTCTTTGCTCTGAAAACCAGAATTATTTCTTCTGAATGTTATTAATACAAACCAATCCTCTCAAGAATTCAATTGGTTTCCCTATTCCTGTTTTTCCATTATACATTTCACTGATAACTTGGAATAACCATTTGGATTCTGTTGCCACGTCGATCGTGCTTGAAGACACATCCTGATTTCCATTGAGCATTTCAGTACACCTGTCGCAACAATCTGCTTGTGGCGTCGCTGGTTTCGCAAATGTTGGATCAAAATGTTTCAGAAGTTGACTGTAAATGATGAATTCAAGTAGAGTTGACCGCACATTATCTTACTATCTTCTGCAACCAACAGTCGTAAGAACCAGTTCTAGTTGTCTTAACATAAGTGTCAAGTTCTCGATTACTTCATCTTTCAGTTGAGAATTTCGAAGTTTGAATCTGAACATTTTATTAGTTTGGAGTAATTCTACATCATTAACATTTACTTTATAGTATTCAGATCTTTGGGAGCCCAGAAAACACGGCATACACTAGGAGCTCCGTCACGACCGGCTCTTCCAATCTCTTGGTAGTATGACTCAATATCTTTCGGGCATCCATAATGAATAACATTCCGTACATCTGGCTTATCAATTCCCATTCCAAACGCAACTGTTGCAACGATCGTAGTGATCTAGAGACATGTCGGAATTATGTGAATTAATTTAATGGATACCTTGTCCCTCATGAACTCCGTATGTGCTCTTTCCCTTTGATTCTTTGTGAGTCCAGCATGATAATGAGCTGAGCGAACACCTATGCCTTAATATTAAAAGTTTAGAAATAACTGTGAAAATAAACGAAACAGACTTCTAAGAACACTATTCACATCATCAACCATTTGTTTCGTCTGACAATAAATGATAGTTGGTCCACCAAAATGTCGTCCTTTGACGTCATCCGTCTGCAGAAATTCGCCCATATCCGTAGCCAAGTCTTTGGAAGAATGAACGGAGATGTAAAGATTCTTTCTGTCGAATGACGTCGTTGTGATCTGAGGTCTTCTCAATTTCAAGTTTTCAATCACGTCATCTCGAACTCGAACGGTAGCCGTAGCTGTCAAAGCGATCAAAGGAACATTGCACAAATCCGATCTATTTCTGATGGCTGCCAGATGTCGATACGAGTTTCGGAAATCATGACCCCACTGGGAAACGCAATGCGCTTCGTCGATTGCCAAAAGAGATAAGTCTGAAAATTCCAAGATTTTCGAATTCACTCTGAATAGAAAAACCAACGTTCTCGACACGAAGATAATAATTCCAGACCTCTCGCACTCGTAACCATTTCGGGAGACATGTAAATAAATCTGGAAATGCGAATGCTTCAGGATTGAACAATGACTAGAAATGCCAACCTGATACGATGCATATTATTCGTAACTCTGTCCCATTCCTTGTGATTCGAATCTCCATCCAACTTCACTGCATCAATTCCTTTCGCCACAAGAGTGGTTACTTGATCATTCATCAATGAAATCAATGGAGAAACAACGACAGTCATAGTATTCAGAAGCAATGACGGCAACTGATAGCACACACTCTTACCGTATCCAGTTGACATGAGAACGAATTGATCTTTTCCAGCAAGAACATTTCGAACAACATTCCATTGCTTATCTCTGAATCCTTTGTGCCCATAGAACTCATTCAGAGCTTTCAGAGCTTCTGGAGGTGGCGATGTCATAGTTGACCATTTTGTTCTCGTTTCTTTGTCGATTTTTACAATATTTCCGTCAGTAAAGAACTCTCCTTCATCCAAAAAATGATTCTTTCGTTTGATATTCGTTTTCTTATCAAGAACAGAATCGACAAATTCAATGTCATCCAATGATTCATTGAGTATTTCTTTCGATATCTTCGAAGTTTCACCATCTATTCCCTCATTCCAGCTGTTCTCATCTTCTTTTAAAATTGAACGTGCTCGTAAAGAATACTGTCTCGCAGGTCGCTGGCTTGCTTGTGTTTCGTCGTCCACGGGAACGAATTCGCTGTCGTTTCCTGCATCAGAACCATCAGAAGATGATTCTGATTCAATTGTTTCTTGAAAACTTCTTTTCGTTTTCGAAGAATTCTTGATTATTGGAGTTGGAGCTTGACTCGGAACGAAGTCATCAAATGAGTCATAATCTTAAAGAAAAACTACAATAGACAATAAGGAAATTTGAATAAAACCTTCATCAGCAACAGGTTTACTTGTGGCGGCATTGTCGAATGAATCATCTGAATCTGAAGACGTATCTTTGAACGTTGTGCTTTCAAAATAGAAAACAATATCAATTACCAATTTCAGGTTCAGTTGCCTCTAGCTCTTCATTATCTTCTGGCCCAGTTTTCTCTAATTCTTCATTGTCTTCTGGTTCAGTTTCCGGGAGTTCGTCTTGTTCGTTATCAGAGCAAGGACGAGTTGGGGGTAATTCCTCGTCGTCACTCATCTGAACGATATATTTTTTAATCTGAAGTACTACTAAGCAAATAGGAAAACATCGAAGTGGACGGAGATCTGACATGATTGAGCTAATTGGTTTGTAATTTATTTGTTTTAATATTTGGAAAACTGAAACAGTTGCAACAACAACAAGGCAAAAAGAATCAAAACGAAGAAAAAAACAATGTAAGAACTAACAGTTAACAATAAAAAAAATACCCATCAACAACAAAAAACAAATTAATTTCAAAAACAATAAAACAAAACAATAAAAATGAATAAGGAATTATTTGATTCTCCGCTATTCTTCCTCATTTTCCTGAGCTTTCCTCTTTTCAGCAGCTCGCCGCTTCATTGCTCGATATGGTTTCATCTCATCGAGTTTCCTCTTTCGCACCTCAGTCTTCTTCTTATTCTTCTTTCTCTTCAATTCAGCCGCGTCATCTGGTGCAGTTACAGCTAATTCACGAATCTTTCTCTTTCGGTCCACAATCTTCTCAGATGCATTCTTTTGGCACGAGGCAACCCGATGACTATAATCATCCTCTCCGATCTTCTTTTTCACAAGTCCGCACACTTCTTGCGTCAATTTTGATAACTCTTCGTCACCTAAATAAGAATTGTTGTAGAGTGTTGGCTGATCTCAAACCTACCATGAATTTTTAATTCTCTTACGAAAAGTGGCATAAATGAGTCGAGAACTATGGTACACCGTTCAGAATCTCCTGTCACGAACAACGCTGCGATAAGTTTGAAACAATTGATTCTCTGAAATAAGAACATTTATGGACTGATACTGTGAATAATCTCACTTTGAGAGTTTGTTTGACGTGATGCTTGATTTCATAACGACAAGCAGCTGCAATGAATCCAATCAAAATACGATATTCCTCCAAATCGATGTTTTTCGCTAAGCAAACAATGTTTTTGGATGCTTGCTCTCCAATAGCTGTGGTCATTTTCTCATGTCTCAGATGTCTAGTCATCCAGAAGCAAACATCCTTAGACAGATCTTTAGGAACCTCGGACGACTCCAGATGAGAGAGAATTTGTCCGATGAGAGTTGAAGCAGCCAACATGACTTCGATGGATTCTTCACACTTGGATAGTTCCTCCATTGATCGAATAAAGCTGATAGCATCGAACTTCGTCATTGCGAATTTTCCTACATTTGAGATGATTCGAGTGACTCCATGCAAAATGACAGTGATGGTGGCTTCGCTGAAATAAGTCTCGACAGTGAACCATTAGCTCAGAGCCATTTTCACCTGTTATTCTCGAAAACATCATCATCGAATATAACCTCTTTAACCTGATCCATGATAGATTGCAACCTTGAAAGCATCGTTTCTTTTTCGACATAACTCAATTGAACAGCAACTTGAATTCCAACGGCTCTCGCATTCTCCTGGAAATTAAAGACAAATTATACGAATCAAACGTTTTTCTTTAACATACATCTACCGCTTTCAGCCATTGACAGATGACTTCAAAAGTCTCTTGTCTTTGAGAAACGCCCACAGATTCAAACAGATGTCTCAATGCTAATCCGATATGATTTGCAACTTTGGGCGACTCTTCGTTCATCATTGCAGCTCCCATTTTCACTACACACAACATGTGAACCGGCGCAAGAGATTTCTGAAAAAAAATTGATTGTTTAAAAAGGAAGAGTGAATCTTACCGCAACAAGGTTTTTGAATAATCCTTCAAGCATTTCAGCTGCACTTTGCCTTCCTGATTCGTATTCATATTCCAATTGATCCAAGAAGAATTCAATATGTTTCTCCACACTTTTTTCAGTATCTGATGCTCCTCCAATGTACTCCAAAAGTGTTTCTCGACATTGTTCTCGGATGTTAACCAACGGAGATCTGATTGAAACTTCAGAAAGATTGTCCATGATTTCTCCCAATCTCTCGTGTCGAACTCCTCGTTTTACCAATGACTTAATCAACGAAAACATAGTTGCTTGCTTGTGTTGATCGATAACATCCGCTTCCGCATATGCCAATAAAAGCGTCAGTTTATCGTTATCCAGGAAATCACTTCCGGTGGTTGTAATTAAATTCGTGAAACCTTTGTAAATCAATTGGTTGAGAAGAATGATTGCTGGTTTGTTTCCAGCTTGTCCAATCGACGAATAGTCACTTAATAGTACGAAAAGTGTGTCAGATACTCTTTGTGAGTTGGCAGCGATAGCTGGTAGTTGCATCTTGATCATTGATCCTAGTGCACGCATTGAACATGAGATCAATTTTTCATACTTGAAATCAAAGCAGTCTAGAATCAGTTTGACAAACGGATTAAGACGGGAAACCATGGAATCATCCGACAAATCAAACTTCTTCTCTTTCAAAAGTGATGAGAATAGTAAAACGAAGAACTCAGCGAAGACGTGATCACGACTTCTGATAACAACCTTCGTCATTGCGCCGATTCTCTGAGGAGCAGCAGGCAGGATGAGGCAACTTTCTGGGCGACGACCTTTGTCTTTTGCATCTTTTTGTCCATTCTTCGTCTCCACTTCCATAAGTTTCTTAACATCAGAAGTTAACGATTTGTAAATGTAGCTGAGTAATTGAGAATGATCCAATGACTCGTTATCTTTCAGTCCTCCTGCGAATTTAGAAAGAAGCTCCGAAACTTTTTGCATTGCTTTAGCTGATGGATGTTCATTAACAACATCTCTAAATGGTGTCAGTACCATTTGAATTCCAGCCGGTGACACGATTCTACCAAGATGTAACATCATTTCTGGAGCACGATTCCCTTTGGCTTCTGGACATTCAGCTTTCACAGCTCCATTATCCTTGTCCTCTGCTGCGAATTGATCTTTGATACACATTTTTACGATGACGTTGATCGCAGAATCGAGTTCTCCTCCTTTTGTAGAATCTTTCATTGCCACAATGAGAGTATGAACGGAAAAGATTGCCACGTGAACCTAGAATATGAATGTTCTTATAACTTAACTGTTTCTTTGCTATACCTGGAATCCTTTCACCATTGTCAACGAGATTTCTGTAATGACCGATGCGAGATACTTTGGTCCCAAGCATTTAACGATCTGAACCAATGTCTTTCTTGCTGTTTCACGGACATCGTATGAACGGGTCATCATGAGGTTACACAACTTCAGGATGACTCTGAAAGAGGAGTGGTTCAATTAGAGCGCAAATACCACAACAATACCCATGAAGATGTTGTCCTGTTACCGCATCCGGGAGCTTCTGTAGAAGTTTTACGATTGCTAAAGCGATTGGCGAACGTTGAATATCGAGATGAAGAGCAGTTGCATGTGTTTCAGCACTTGTTGCGTTTTTTTGAACTGCTTGTGCCTAAAAAATGGAGGATCGGTAACATTTCCTTGCTTTGAAAAATACCTGTGAATCCAAACTTTTCGATAGTCGAGGAAGAATAACTCGACTGATTCTCTGAAGAATTGTCTGCTTTTCACTCTTTACAACTTCTTCTCCATCTTCTGCTTCTTGTGTGACCTCATATGTTTCTCCCTCTTCTAATGAAACATCAAAATGGAATGCCTCAATAACAGCAACAACAATACGAACAAGAGCTTTATCAGTGAATTCGTTATCTTTTGCAGCGGTAGCTTTCTCAACTCTGCTCAACCATCCTTCCAGGTAAGAACAATATTTGCCCCATGGCGCTTTGGACATGATCAATTTCAAAAGTCCAAGAGATTCGTCGGAAATAGCATTGAATTTAGCAGAGTAGTTGACGAGATATGGATGGATCATTGGGATGAGATACTTGTTCATTGCATTGAATGAGATATTCTTTTCACCACTCGACACTTGTTCTACTAATTTTCGAATAGCTCTCTGTCTTCTGTACAATTGGATATGATTCATGTTTGTCAAAAAGTCAAGCTCCTCGTCTTCATTCGAGAACTCATCCAACTCTGCCAAATGTTGACTCTCTTTGAATCCTTTTGCCATTACTCCCAAAGTGTTCAGTGCCTCTTCACGAACCGCCTAGAAAAATAAGATACTGTACATAATTTGGTGATTTCTCAAACTCACATCTACATCATGTTTCATGAATGCAATGACTGTAGGATTCAGATAACTATCGAGGAACAGTCGTTTCTCAGCAACTGATAATGTTCGTCCGGCATATTGAATCATCGTCCTGACATTGTTTCCAGCAGTCATTCGCAAAGACAAATCGGACGTCTGTATATATAAAAGTTTTTGTAAATTTTAAAAATCGTATAAATTACCGTCGAAATTAGATGGAAATGTGAGCTCAAGATCATGGCAAGAATGACATGATTAGTAGCTGTGTCTCCGTTCCAGATCTTCGTTAACGCAGAATACGCTTCGTAGCGTCTCTCAAAGTGTGGCTCATCAACTTTTGTTTTATCCCATGCATCAAGTTCGCATAAAAGATGAAGGATATTTCGTGTTTCCTCGTCTAAATTCTTCGACGCTACAAATCCTTCAACCATCAAAACCAAAGCATCTCTTAATGTTCTTCCTTCCATTCTGGCGAATAGTCTTGGAAATTTGCTGAAATAATTCAAAAAATCATCAATAATACAACTAATGAAATTACCAAAAATATGATTCAGGATCTTTGAGGAGTGGTGCAATTCGAGCCAATGACTTCATCATATTGACAAGAGTCTCTTCATTGCACTTCTTCCTTTCGATACACAGTAGTAGTGGCGTTGCCAAACGGTTTGCCACGTCATCAGAATCTGAGACATAGTCCGAGAATCTTTCTAGCAAAGTGATACTTTCTGGGGCAGGCCTTTTCGTTTCGGCCACTTCTTTCTCGATTTGATTCGTCAAGAATTCAAGAACGATTCTAGTTTTACGAGTGAGGAGGGAAGTTCCGAAATTGATCTCTGAAAATCAGTCAATTTAATTCTGCATTCTGGATTTGTTGGAACGTACTCTTCTTGGTTTCGACGTGCTCACATTCAACGAGATGAGATATTTGAACCATTGGTTCATCTGCGAGTTCCGACAATTTTAGAATTCCGTTTCGAATAGTTTTGAGCATCAATTCAAAGCAACCGGGCCACAGTAATGGAGCAAGAAGAAGCTGAAAAATAAATAAATAGAAACTTATGAATTCGCTTTTCACGTACATCCAATGTATCACACTTCAGTATCTTGTCTTTTTGCTCTTGAATTTTCCAGTTGATGTTAATAGTGAGAATTTGGTAAAGAGATGGAATCCGACAGATTGAAGCCAGAAGCTTGACGACGGCAAAGGGTGCTACTGGAATGTTACCTTCTGATCTGAAAATTACGATTTCCAGAACACGAAATTTTTTTTTGACTTCAATACCTTCGAATCACACTAACGAGTGGAATCTCTTCAACATAATGTAGGAAAATTGTGTTCTTGATAACCGTGATCTCCTCTTTTGAAAACTCACGATCCGGGAACGCATTGAACATCTGTTAACTCAGAATATTATCCTTGAAAATTGAAAATGTTAATATACCTCAGCGAGTCTCTCACAAACATTCATTCTCAAGTTCTTCACAGCGTCAGAATTTATATTATCAGCCTTCTTTGCATATTTGCACACGATTCCACAAGTGAGAATAACTTGTAAAATCATCTTCTGCTCATTGCTTGTCATTGATCTCGCAATCTTTTTCAACATTTCGGAAACTCCATGAAGTACGCTGCAATTTATAATATGATAATAAATTCGTTTATTGTGCAAGTGAGTCTATTCTAGTTGTGTCTAGAGAATAATACACGTTGCTTCTATATCCATGTATCTATTTTCTTCTTCAAAATTTCATTTATAAAAGATGCGTCGCCAATTCAAGGCATTTCTTTTCTCTTGGAGTCTGGAGGCGCGAGAAATAGATTGGAAGACACTTCCAAACAAACAATCCTATTCAGTGTAGACACTATTCATTTTTTCTTCCCAATACTCAAAAATCTGGAAATCGGAACAACATAAAATAGAAACACAGCTGTGGATAACCTTGAAAAAGTCAATTTTTGTCAACGGTTCTAATTCTAACATCCTCAATTATTCTCTATTTTTACCCCAAATTTCTGAATTCTACTCTTTACTAATTCTATTCAAATCTGAATGCACTTTCCATTTTCCCCAAAATCAGCGTGAGAAGAAGAGGATGAAACGTTTCACACGTCTTCCTCTTCTTGTTCAATATGCAACTCATCGAGCAGTCACTTGATACGAACAAGTGCATCTCTTGACATCTTATTGCCCGTTTTTTGCCCTCTTTTCCTCAATCAGACTGGGATTCATTCGGATATAATGCACTTTTGGGTGTGAAGAATACCCCATTCACACTTCTCCTCCCTCGTTCTTCCCGCCGGCTGGTAATAGTTATTCCTTCCGTTCCTCATATCCAAAACATATAATTATATGAACATCTTTATTCTAGGTGAATGATCTACAGTATTCAATTACTAATGAGATTTTCCTCATTTCGAAGAAACAATTTCTTCTCTAACTTTCTTTTTTCTTTATTTCTGTCCACCAATCTATCACTCTTTCTCGGTTGTCCTCCCATCAGAAATCTATGTAATGCCACCTTCAACGTAACATACATCCTGCCCGCTTGATTGACAAAAAACTCTCTCTTGACGAGAAGACGAGACCACGAGATGGGAGCAAAAGTAGAAGATGGATTCGGTTGAGATGAATGACAAACAACAAAACATATATTTCATGTTACTAGCACCTTCACCAAGGTGATTCACTGCTTTCCATTGTTTTCGACACTTCCGTTGACTTCTAACCCAGATTCTGCTGACCGCTGAAGAGAGCATCGTATCCAATTTCATAGTGCTAGAAGACTTGAAAGAGAAGAAAAGAAAAACGAAAGTAGTGAGTAGTAATACCGAAAAGTGAGACAAGGTTGGTCCCAGTGCGACAAGAAAACGAGAGATTTCATTTCTTTTCACATCATAAAATAACCATGATCGCATGTCTCGGTATCCATCGTTTTGCATCTGCTAGTTTCAAGACGTAAAAAACATATGAACTTGCTTGTTATTTTTAGTATTCAGAGAAATAAAGTTTGTGTTTGAAGAAATCTCAAAGTAGAGTATGTAAACGTTTCCTGTTACATGGTAGGACCATCAGAAACTATTGGAAGACGAGCTTCATGTTTCTTTGTGAATTTCAAAATGAAAAGCTATTTGAGTTGTAATCGTTGCATTGAACTCTTGTTCTTCCTCATACCCGTCTTCTTAATGCGAAACGTGTTACATTCCTGCTCTCTCGTAGCTTTTCCGAAGTGATGATAGCTGCCGTGTGTTTCCTGCTCTCGTTGATTCTTTTCACTCCACCCCAGTGTCACAACTGTTCCTTCTTCATTTCTTTCGTTGTTTCACCGTCGCCACCCTCTTCTCGGGGAATGACTGACTAACTACCTATGATGATCCGGTCATTGTCTCCAGTTCGCATAAATAAACGTGTCAATTATCTCGGTCGGATGAAATGATGACTGATTGAATGACAAGTCATATCAGTAATGTATCATTTCGTCGCCTTATAGCCCACTTGTGAAGTTCTACCTTGTCTTCTCTTCTCATTTTTCAACAACTCAAAAAACATTCGTCTGTCATCTCGTTGACACTCTAACTCATTGTTAACGACGTTTTGAATTGCAGCACTTATCCACTGGGGATGCTCTCTAATGTATTCTAAACAGGTTTCATTCTCAATTTTGTGTTGCCTATTGATACAATCAAGCGTCATTGCTTCTTCTAAAACCCAAAAGAGAACGACATCAGATCGGTGCAGGTGAGCCTAACTAGAAGTAGCCAGACAATTTGAATACAACATTTTCTAGGTTTCCTGGCGATGTTCACGATATTTGGTCTCATTGTCAATGCATTTCTGTTCCAAGTGTTACTGCACCGGGAATCTTCAATCATGAATCTCCTATTCACATAATGTGTCATCACACATCATCTGCCACAGTCCCACAACTACCGAATGCAGAATCTACAAAAGGGCCACCGCCACATATCGTTGCACTTTCAATGACTGATGGATCAATGGCTTTTGTACAACAAGACGCATTCAAACATCATGATATGCAAAGTCTTGACTTTTCGAATAATCAAATCCAGACAGTCAATGTTAATGCGTTCAGAGGACTTGAGGTAAACGTGATGAATTCAATTTGATTCTAATAACATGATACAGATGAAACTGACCCAGTTGGACCTATCACATAACAATCTTTCTGTAATTCCGACATGGGCACTGACATATCTTCATAATCTCCAGATTTTACATCTTGAGAACAACAGAATTGATGTTCTACGGTCGAACACGTTCGATGAAACTCAATTGAATAACTTGCAATTTTTATACCTGGATAACAATCAGGTAAAATGACTGAAGATTTCCAATACAACCTAATTGATTTCAGCTTCGAATAATACCAAATCTCGCATTCAATCATCTCCGTCTTGTTGTCTTGATGTTAGCTAACAATCGGATAACAGAAATTCAAAAGATGTCTCTCCCACACACTTTGAATTTTTTAGTTCTTCGAAATAATCTTTTGACGCAGGTTTGTACTTTAAAATTATTTAAACGCATATGGAACATTTTCAGATTCCATATGTTGCGTTGAACGATTTGAAAATGTTGCAGTCGATTGATTTAGAGGGAAACAATATAACACATTTGATGGATTCAAACGAAGTGACTTTTGAATCCGAAATGAAAGTTATTTTGAGAAACAACAAAATTCGGCGATTGGACAAAAACTCATTCAGAAGTTTTCGGAAGATTAGAGAGCTAGATATAAGCTACAATCAGATACAAACGGTTGAAGATTCTTCGTTCGAGACTGTCGGACATATGCAGTCATTGGATTTGAGTTACAACAAGATAGCTTATCTTCCACGTGGAATGCTTAAAAACTTTGCAAAAACACTCAAGACTCTGAAGTTAGCTGAGAATATGGTTCATGCTACTCCAGAAGCACTTCGAGATTTGAGAAACTTGACGCATTTGAATCTGAATGGTAATAAGTTAAATAGAATCGATGGAGATGTACTGAGGGGATGTAAGGATACATTGGTTGAACTGTTTATTGCTAACAACTACTTGGAACATATTCCTCACGGAGTTCTGAGTGGAATGAAACAACTCGAACATCTGGATATATCGAAGAACAAGATCTTGTCTCTGAAGAAACCGTCATCTTTGTTGTCGATTACAAAAGAAGAAACATCTAGTGTCCGTCGTCTGAACTTAGCTGGAAACCGGATCAACAACATGAGTGATGTTCACATATTCGAACATATGCCATCTCTCACTTATGTTGATGTCTCCTTCAACAGAATTCGGTTCATCTCTCCGCGTGTATTTGAAATGCTCAAAAACTTGGAGAGCCTTTTCTTGCAGGTATGTGAAAATTTCAAAACTTTTACGTTTAACTACAACTTTTTAGAACAATCATTTGACTCATTTTCCATCATTGTTCCGACTGGACAAGCTTCGTCATTTGATGTTGGATAATAATCAAATTCAGAAAATTGACAACTTTTCCCTAGCAGATCTTCCCAAGTTGCAACATCTTTCTCTCGCCGGAAATCAGATTGACTTGATTACAGAAAACGTGAGTACAAATATGCTGAAACTAAAGTAATAACATAATTTCAGATGTTCGGTTCGAGCAGTTCATCAGAGTTGAAATCTTTGAACTTGGCACACAACAAGATCCATACAATTTCAAGTCGGTCTTTTTCTGATTTGGACAATATACAGCAACTCCGACTCAGTCATAATCATATTCGAACAATTCCATCTATGGTGAGTTGTTTTTTCGATTAAAAAAAGACATAACCTATTTCAGACGTTCGCCAATTTACGGAACCTCCGCTATCTAGATCTGTCACATAACAGAATAATAAAAATTCTGCCGAGTGCTTTGTATCAATTACCAGCACTGGATGTACTTCACTTAGATCAAAACAATCTAAATGAGATTGATCGAGATGCATTCCGCTCATTTAGTGATCTACAGTCATTGAAATTGTCACACAATGCATTCAGAAGATTCAGTTGTGAATTTCTGGGAAGTATCTCTCAAGTACATCAGTTGGATCTCAGTTCAAATCAGATTAACGAGTGAGTTACTCCGATTCGAAAAACAGCTTATCGTGATCATTTCAGAATTGATATATCCTGTATTGCACGAGGAATTCGTAAAATCTCATTAGCTTCAAACAGTGTTGAGAAAATTCATCGGAAACTACTTCAAGATGCAACTGAACTAACTTCAATTGATATATCTCACAATGGGATTATCGATGTAGACAGTGATGCATTTGCTGAGTGTAGAAAGTTGTCACATGTGAAACTTTCACACAATTATATCAGAAATTTATGGAAAGGAACATTCCAATATCAGGTGATTCGGAATACTAAATAGCTTTCATTTTCAAAATAAAAATTTCAGGAGAAACTTCACACTTTGGATATTTCATTTAACGACATTCTATTTTTGCATCAAGGAACGTTTGGAAAGAACAACATTCTGCAGTTGCATGTGAATAACAATAAGTTATCGAGAATACCGTTGGAAGCATTGTCCTCAACAATGTCTTCACTACACCTACTTGACCTAGCCTTCAACAATATCAAGTTCGTATTCTATTCGAACTCATTAAAAATATATTCGTTTTCAGAATTGTCGACTCGTCGCAATTGACTTCGTTTGGAAATCTCTCAGTACTGTCTTTCGCCAATAATAAGGTGGATTCTATCGAGGATGGAGCGTTTGAGAATTTAATGAGCCTGAAGATTTTGGATCTTTCCAATAATCCAGTCACTTCATGGAGTCCCACCGCTTTCCGCGACTTGAGTCATTCGATAAGTTCCATCAATATGGCGAATACTGGATTGTTCTCAATGCCAAAGTTCAGTCATAGGTCAATTCAGTCATTAAATATTAGCTGGTGAGCAAGAAAATCAGATTATTGTCATGATTCAGTGATTTCAGCAACAAAATATATGAACTTTCGGAAAGAGATTTGGCCCCTCTCACTAAACTTGTTGCTCTAGACATTTCTCACAACAATTTGAAGCAGATTAGTCCAATGGCATTCGAACCTCTGATTCATTTGAAACAACTAAATATATCGGCGAATCCGATCACTCATCTGACGAATGAACATATACAACAACTATATCAGGTTAGATTAAAACAGACTGAAATTAAATTTTTCGAAATTTTCAGCTAGAAACTCTTCACATATCTGACATGCCATTCTTACTTCGTCTACCAGATTCTCACGCTTTCAGCCAAATGAATAACTTGAAACATTTTCATGTGAGACTCCTTATTTCTAACAGAGTTCATTTCAACAAGTTTCAGTTATACAACATTCCTGATATGGCTCGTCCCTATCAAATCAGTTCAATCCTGTTCAATCTTCCACCATTGCATACAATTCATGTTGATATCAAAGAAGCAATTCTTGACAGACAGTTTTATACAGCCGACACTAGACTATTGAGACATTTGGTTGTTGCTGGTAAAAATATGACAACGGTGAGAGTTTTTTGAGTGGTTCAAACAATTATATATGTATAGATTGATGTTGGCGCATTTGCTACCGTCAGAGGATTCAAGGTGCGAATTGAAGTACACAATTCATCGATTCAAGAATTTCCATCAAGGATATTTGAAACATTGACTGGAATTTCAATTCTCTCTTTAAGGTATTCAGTTGAAGTGGAAACCACTACACAACAACTTCTTTCAGTTTAACGGACAATAAGCTCACAACACTCAACCCGTTCCAATCTACAACCGCACCAGTCGTGAATCAACACGGAACTATCCTTCATTCACTGGAACTACGAGTATGTTGCTGAATGAGTTTCCCAGAACCTTTCTCATTTCTTTTTCAGAACAATCCCATCAAATGTGACTGTCAATTCAAATGGATGGATGAGTTCATTCGAGTCACAAGTCTACTATCAGACCATCATAATTCTCATGATTTCGACAAAGTGGAATGTGCAGACTCGCAGACTACCAATTTAGAGAGCATTGCATCAGCTGCCAATGAATTGTTCTCATATAGAGCAAAATTGACATTACTGTCGAAATCAGATGATTTTGATATGGAGTGTGCGGTCAAGTCAAGTCGATCTCATTTGTTGCAAATGTCTATTGTTATTTCAGTGTTCATCTTATTTATGTGAAATCATCTGTTTTGTTTCGCTTCTAATTTACGGGTTTGTTGAATGATATTTTAAACTTTCCTTGGTTTTGTTCGTACGGTTATAATAAATATATTGTTCGTTTCTCATTAAAACTCACTTTTGGAAGACTTTGATATTCACAGTGGACATGAACAAATCTTTTGAGCATTTTGTTTCGATTTCATCAAATGTCGCGTCTTGACCTATAATTTAGCACATTTTATTATGGAAACACTGAAAAGCAAAACCTACCGAATAGTTTATGAATTTGCTCGAAAAACAACTGTAGGAAGAATGTCAACTCATCGCTCCGGCATCCACCAATAATATAAATCATTCCATTTCGTCGAGAAATCATTCCCTTTTGTTTATTATTGATGAGAAGTTTTCCATTAAGAAGTCTCAAAAGTATTGGTACAACAACAGCTCGATGTTCATCAGCAACTTGAACATCACCTTCGTCATCAGACAATTTGAAATATGGAAGTGTTTGTCTCAATGTCTTCTCGTCAATCAGTGCCTCTAAATTCTCTCGATAGTTTGCAAGAATAGCATTTCTGTATGAAAAAATGCAAGCGAGAGCAGCCTTTTGAATGCTTTCATAGCGAGATCCCAGCAGTTGTTCGTACATTTCCAGAAGTTTCGGTTCCATATAAACCGATTTCGCCGCATTAAATTTGGCGTAAACGGTCAAAAGAGCAGTCAATGCTTTGAGAACAACGATTGTTTCTTGCTTCTGATTGGAGTTTTCGAAATGATTTTGAGGTATTTCTTCAATTTCCTCCAAAACACCTTGATTGTCATCTTCGTCATCTTTTTCTTCATCTTCGGTTTCAGTTGTCACAGAAGGAATCGAAGTGGATGAGGTCAAGCGCTTGTACTCTCTGAAAAAAAGAACTTACTGAAAAACAATCACGGTTTCAGAAATACTTACTCATAAAGACCAAGAAGAAGTGGACTGATAACTCTTGTTCTTCTTTCAGCAACATCTGGGATAGTTTCAAAGAAAGTGAAAAGTTGGATTCTTGCATTCACAAAGTCGGATCGATTTGTCTGATCAACGCCAACAAGTCTTCCATTTTGACTTTCAATATCTTTTTTATTGATATCTGAAACAGTGAATGAGGTATTATTCAGGTGGACACGAAACCCTCACGATCGTTCACATTGCTGATCCATAAATTCAGTACTTTCCAGAATGTATCAATATTCATCCCACTTGCATAAGTCGCCAATACTTCATAGACACCTTTCCAAAGAGGAGAAAATCCGACAAAGAACTGAGATACCATATCTGCCACAATCATCATTTCCACTTTTTCGCTTGAGCCAACGGGAAGGAACTCTTTATGATCACCATGTCGAAGTTTTCGGAAATGGAGTAAACGCTCTCTGAAATTGGTCAATTCGCTGTCCTCGGCATCGTAAAGAACTTCAAAAACGGTTTTTTTTTGCTGATGAACATTCTGCTCATCATCTACAATTTTTGGAAGTGGTACTTCAAAGTTCCTAAGAATTTTGAAGACCGTCTTGCGAACTTGTCCGTTAGAACTGAGAATAGCTGGGAAAAGAAGATCGACAGTTTTGTTCATATAGTCAACATCTTCAGAAACTCCGTAGACAGAAACAAATAGTTCGTATGAAAGAAGGGATGATTCTGAACAGTGTTGACGTCTGAAAAACGAAATGAGAATATAACGGCAGAAGTACGAAAAACTTACTCTAAGAACTTCTCAACATCTTCACTTTTTACTTTTTCCAACAAACTTTTGTTCGTCAAGAAAAGTCCAGCAGTACACGCGTAAACCAGTTGGCTATTAAGAATCGAGTCGTTGGATGATGAAATGGATTCTTGTAGAGTATCGAAAACATCTTCTGCTCCTTTCACTGTTTCAGATTGAGAGTAAAGCCACGGCCAAGCAACTGCCATATCAACCAGAATTTCAAAATCAAGTTTCCGGCGATTTTCGACTGAAAAATGATCGATTGAATGTACGAAAAATTGAACTCACAATACCTTTAAAATTGGAAATAAGCCAATTTCTGTAGACATAATGGTTGGAGAGATCGAAAAAGTTAGAACGGGATTCTCTGTCAACTGTATCTCTAATCGGTCGTCTTGTTGAACAAAGAATCGAGTAGAAACTGACGATCTGTTTAGTCAAACTACTGTCCGGATTGTTCTCTTTAACGATTTCCGCAGCAATTTTTCCGAGAGCTGGCATCATGTAAAGATCGAATGATTCCAAGTTGATAGTCTTCAATAGAAGCTCGATGACGATTTGATAGTTTTTCGACTTTTCAACAATCTTCAAAGTGATATCTCTTGAGAAAAGACGATTTTTATCATCATTGAAAATTGTAAGTAGTGTTTCGCTAATGAATCGAACGGAATAATGTTCTAATTCAAAATCTTCAACATTCACAACATTCTCAATACTTTTCTTCAGCTCAGGCACACATACGAATTCCACCTTTTCTGTAGTTTTGAGTTCATTCTTTCCTTTATGTTTCTTATTCTCCTTTTCTTTCTTCTTCTTCTTTTTCGTAACCTCGTTCATTAACTCGTCATTCTTCAACACAATACAAGGTTGCAGAAGTCGCATGAGACTGATTGCTTCTTTCATTGTTTTCGATTCTCCGAGCATCGCCTACAATAATACAATACTTTTTGATAACCATACTATAATTCCAGCTTACCGTCAAAACATTCTGATAGAAGAATCTTTTATCGTAATTTGAGCTTTTAGCATATTCAATTGTATATCCAACCATCTGTACCAGAATTTCAACACAAAACTCGTGGAATTCATCTGATTTTTCAGCGTTGTCAGCTTCAGCATGTACCAATGCATGAACAATATCTTTGAATAGTAGCTCACAATTACTGTGGAAACTGCCAGCAATTCCAACAAAAGTATTATAAAATAGGAGAGCGCATCCATCGGAAAGAAAGTTGTGAGGTGTTTTGAATGCCTGTTTCATAACAAATCCGGTAATAGCACGGAGATCAGTAGCTTTTCGGAGAAGATACGCGAAAGCTTCAGCGGCAAAACGACGAACGAAATCTCGACTACTGGCGAACAATGGAAGTAGATTTCTGGAAAAAAACATGCAATTTGCTAGCAAAAAAATGTTTTTAATAAACTCACGTAAAAGATTTCTTCAACTGTTTCGACAGAAAATTGGCTTGAACTTTCACAAGAATGAAAAAGCATAGATATGCGGCTTCCATGTTCTCAGCAACTCTTTCGCCAAGATCTGAAAAAGGAATTAAAACATAATAATCGATGATTTCTAATTACCAAGAAGATTGACTAGGATCTCTACTGTTTTCCAACAATGTTTGTTGAATTTCTCACGAAGATCTCGTGCCAGAGCTGACAAGATACCACATAAGGCAGGAATTGATCTTGATCCTGGTTTTGTGATATGTTCGCAGAGGACATTAAAGATCTCATCGGATCTGTGTAGTAATTGAGCATAAGTTTTGATTTCATTTACACGAATTGACATCAGAAACGCTTCTGTAATTGGGAATTTATTTGTGTCCGACACTTTGTGTATGATAGTGAGGAAGCTCACCGAGATCTGGACCCTGATCTTCTCCACGCCACTCATCGACGGCACTTTCGAAATAGGTTTCGAATGTTGTCTCTGCTGTCAATTTTCTCGAAAACTTCCCATTGTCACCACCCATCTGTGCGATTCGTTCATTGAATGAAAGGTTCTGAAAGAATATTGTAAAACTTCGGAAAAACTATATCCTTCTTTACCTTTTTCACTTTTTTGAACTCCTTTTTTGCTGCGTAATACTTGGCAAACACTTCATCTTCGTTTAATTCCTCCATAGCTGCAAAATAACAATGTTACGAATTTTAGAAACACTTTTGGGATTTTTGAATGATTCAATGGCGATTGAAAGTGGAAAAATGAAGAGAGAAATGCAGTTTTCAAACGTAAATTTAAAAAAATATTTTTTTCCAATATCTTAAACATATTTGTAAACATAAAACAAATATTTTACATTAAAAAATTATATTTTACAAAAAAATTCGGTAAAAATTACTTTTCGCAAGCGCGCTCCAGCGCACAACTAAAACACGCGCGCTGTTCAAATAAAGTTTCTTACCCGAATTCTGCATTTTCTCGATTCCATAGTAAATCCTGTCTTTCAAACTGTTCAAAATTTTTAAATATTAATTATAATCATGATAGTTTTCATTTATTTTATAGAATATTTTTTCACTAAATGTGTTCTATTAAAATACAACAAAAGGAATGAAAACAGAACAAAAAACACATAAAAAGTTGTATATCCGAACAACATATTCTGTGTTATGAAGCCAAATCCTTCATTATTGAACAGAACTTCACTGAATCCATAATATTTTAGTAGATCAAGAGATGAAACCTTCTGACACGGTCCTTTTGTGACTTGAGTTGTCTGAAAAGAGATACTGTATTTGCTCCAAAGTTTATCTGAAAATACGTTTAGATAAGTTCTGCCACAGGAGTAAAGTTGCAGTGGTGAAGACATATTGGTGGTTACTTGTGGATAGAGAGATGGAGATTCTGAAAAATAGGATTGAGAAAAAGGAACAAGACAAAAAAGAACATTACCTTCATACAGAAACCTGAAAATGGAGAAAGATGGAAACATCAACGGACTGAAATATTTGAGCATTGAAGGAATTGGCAATGTGAAACCTGTGGAGATGAAGAGGAAAAACCAAGTGACAACTGAAATTCGGGTTAGAAAAATTCGTAAATGAGTAATTGAATTCTTACCAAAAAAGAAAAAAGAAAGAGGTTCACTGAACAAATTAGTCATGCAATTGGCAATAAGTTGTGTTACAGACAAGTTGAAAAACATCGTGGATGAGAGGAAAACGACTGATGTTACGTAGTTAGAAGACTTTCGTTGGTAATCTGAATTGAATGATGTACACTCTGAACTGTTTCAAAGGTTGACAAACCAGTGAAAATTGATACGGGTATCGCAAAAATCAAAGAAGAAATCAGTGAAAATGGTAGTTCAACTATCACTGATAAACAAACAAAAAGAAGAGAAGAACAGTTGTCTCGAAAAGAAGAAATTTTCAGGAACTCCTTTAGTCGTTGACGATCTGAAATACATCATGAAGCCCTAACTAGCAGAATTAAACTTACTTTTCTTCAGTATCAACAATCCGATTATCAATGGATAGTAGAGAGTCACCAACTCGAGAAATGAATTTCTATTCAGAAAAGCATCAGGGAAAGTGAGTGATAGATCCGATAGAAACAATGAAAGCATAGTGGACAGAGAGAAAACAAAAAGCAGAAAAAAGATTCGAGATGTCTGATTGTTACTGAAATTGAACCAGAAGAGACTGAAATTTATAATGAAGTACTGTAAGTTATGGCTAACTGATACCTCAACACTGTGAGTGGTTTCATTAGAACCCCAGCCGATGGGAGATCCAGAAGAAACTTCCCACTTGCAGTTCTTCTTACAGGAGGGGCGGTTAGATTCCATTTGTTTACAAGTCTTGCTATCCTGACTGATGATTCACGAGAGGCATCAGATGTTAAATTGTCATGAGTCACCAAATCAACTGAAATCTAACTGATGGCTTAGAACTAATGTAGCTTCTTCACTTACCGTAGTAATCGCAGACATTCTTGTATGGCGGACAAGGACAACCAACAGATTCAAAGTATTGTTGCATTGATTTAGGAGCCCCAAAGTAAACAACTCTCCCGGAAGCCAAGATCAATGCTGAAACTAACTATACATTTATCATTCCAAAACGTAAAACTCACTTTTAGAGAACATCTTCAAAACTTGAATACTTGTCGGGGAAATTGCCATTATAACAATTCGATTCGTTTTCACTGCCCATTCTCTGAGATAATCAATGAGAAAGCATTGATCATGCACATCAACATCTTTGAAAATATCAGAAATCACAATTATTGTAGGATCTCGGATTAATTGAGCTGCTACTTTGACTCTCTGCCACTGAGAACGATTCAATCGACTACAGATTATATCACAAACTGGAATGAGACCCAGATCTGTCATTAGTTTGTTTATCTGAAATTAACATGATTGATTTTGCTTAAAAATAAATAAAAAGACATACCAAATGCCCAACTCCGCCATATCTTTCTGTCATAGGCGGATAAAAGTTGCCATGAACATGGAGGTATTGACGAACGGTGAGAGTAGAGATTGGGGGTTCCAGTGACACGAAAGCTGAAAGATAATAATATATTTATATGTGAAACGCCGAGTTACTACTCACCAACGGTCTTTTCCAGTCGATCCCTTGACATTCTATGTCCATTCACATGAATATCTCCTGATAGTTTCCCTCTGGCATCTCTTTTTCCACAAATCACTCGAAGGAAACTCAACATTTCAGACTCTTTCGTATACATAACTGCCATCACATCCGCACTTGTTAATTCGAATGAAACGTTATGAAACTCTTGTTTCAGAACTGGTAATCTGAGAAGTGCTTTATCAGAAGATGACCTCAAATCTTTCGAAAACGAAAGTTTGTTGAGAAGCAGATTTGGATACGGTCGCATTGATTGTGTTATAATTTTATCGTATTCAAGATAACGGATCACTCCTTTTTTCTCATTTTGTGTGTTGTGATTATGCATATCCGCAAAGAAGTGATCAGCGTGACGACTTCGAATTGTTGAGAAATAGATTGAATCTCTGAAAAATAGAGACGAATAACTTCTAAAATCAAAAAACACTTACCTTCCACTACTTTCATTATCATCTGGAGATTCAATACGAACATCTTCAGACGACATTCTCTTCAATGAATTACCCCGCAAAGTTCTGAAAAGAAGAAACAAAGTCAAGTGTGGTGTGAAACCGGTCAAGATGTTTCACAGTTGGATACTTGTCAGTCGCGTTTACTTAAGGATCAGAGACAGTTCGTGAAACCGGGAGACCCAGAGAATTGCAATTTTTCGGGATTGGGTTCACGCAGGGAAAAATTGAATAAAGGAGGTTGAAACGGAGAGCGATTAGCCTCGATTCGGGAAAGGAACAAAAAGAAAAAGAAGCTAGATATAGGTTTTCCAGAAAGAAATCACAGTTAATGCCACGTTGGCAGAGAACTGAATGAGACTTCTAATGGAAACTAGTAACTTCACTCAAAGTTGACTGCTTCTTCTTCCTTTGCAGGTAGTAGCGTGTACAAAAGGATTCACGGTTCTCGTCGTGCCGACAAAAATAATTGCCTTCTCCGTCGTATTCGTCATACGGATAGTAGGCGTGGAGATTGAAGAAGACGACGAGACGCAGCTTATTCAGGATAATTGAGGACAACGGAGGAGGATTCCGGCGAGAAGTTCGATGAAGTAAGGAAGAAGGCGAAGGGAAGTGGTGTTCTTTACCCAGACAAGAATCGATATGAATGAAAAGCATGTGCTCGAATGTAAGAATATCTCATTCATGACTGCTATTTCTAATGGATCTTGGTAAGATTTTCAATTTTTTCAATTTCTGACCTACAGTAACTTCTCAGGTTTTCAAAAATCTACAAGCCTCCATCCGTATTCCAAATATTGAAAAATGTGAGTTTCACTGCAGTTTCTGGAGAAGTTCATGGAATTGTTGGAGTGGCTGATTCTGGTAAAACAACTTTATTGGAAGCACTGACTAGTGGAGCAGGAGGAGATATTGGTGGAATCGCAATGTTGGATAAGTTTATGCTGACACGTACGTCCTCTTCACTCAACAAATCTTAAATTAAAGAAGAGGTATTCAGGTCGGCGATTCAATAAATTCTGTTCTCATATCAACTACCGTAACCAGTATCCATCATCTCTTACCGTCCGGTCTCTGCTCTATTATCACGCTCGTCTCTGTCTTTCTTCAACCCATACAACTCTCGAAATCGATCATCGAGTCAGTGACCCATTTCTTTGTTTATTCAATATCTACATGATGATTATTCTATTTTCCAGATCAGTGAACTGTCTGCAATGTTTGATGTAATTGGGTACGCGCATGACAAACTTGAAGATTTGTCAATAAGTGCCAAGAGACGGGTTATGACTGTATTGGAACTACTCAAGGATCCGAGTAGGTGGAACGTTCGGGTAACTGAGAAAACGTTGAAAGTATTTCAGTTCTCACTATAATCAATGACCCAACTGCTGATTTATCACCTTTATCAGCCTATCAACTCGTCTACGCCCTCCATTTTTATGCTGCTAAATTCAACAGAATCATAATTATAACTCTTCGGAATGTCCGTTCCGACCTCTCGCATCTTCTAGGAGCAGTCACGTTTCTTTTTTATGGAGAAGTAGCATACAGTGGTCCCATGCGTCTCTTGCCAACACATTTCAAGAAAGCTGGATTCGAATGTCCCTCTGATGAGAATCCAGCTGCATACTATTGTCAGTTTTTGAAAGTTTTGTAAGTACTAACATCATTAAGATCAATTTCAGTGGCACTGTTAACTATTGATAAAGAAAGTATGGAAAAAGTTATGGAGACACAAGAGAAGGCAACCAAACTTGTAGCGTTTCGTGCAGTTAGTTCAATTTGTCTTTTGAAAATAAAGAATTTTTATTTTAGGAAAATGAAACTCCAACTGAAGTATCCGGATCGACCGCAACTGGAACTGGTGTTCTTCTTGATTCTGGAAGAAAAGGTCCCACGTCGTCTACAGTATTCTCAATACTTTTCCGTCGAATGCTCTCAATAATTGCTTCAACTCCTTCAACAAGTCTTGCTGGTCTGATAGCTCTTCCTGTTGTAGCGGCAGTTTCATCCTCTCTGCGGTAAGCGATTTCATAGTAGAGAAGTTTAGAAATTCTTGCAGTTCCACAAATCTGCCATCATCTCTATTCTTCTGGAAGTTGGTCACTTTTCTGTTTCTCCTTCTTCAAATCATTGTCATCTTTCCCAATTGTGAGCAAAGATAATTAATCGAAAAAAAATCTTTATTTCAGATTCGAAAACTCGTCTTCTGAGTTTCAGAGAGTCTAATTTATATTGTCAGACTTCAAGTTTGATAACTTTCTTCCTTCTTTTCCTCATTTACTCAACTCTCCAGTCAACATTGTTCGTTGGAATTGCATCTTGGTAACAATTGTCAAGTTTATTTTTTGTTATTGCTTTTCAGGTCATTCAATTTCACTGGAATGTTTCAAATCACCTTGACTCTCATTCTTCTCTCAATATTTTCCTTTTCTATTTTTTCAATTTGTGCCAGATATCTCAAGGATTGTTCCAATGTCATATTTTTTCAATCAACAATACTCATGGCTTTCTTTGTAACTGGAAACGGAGTCACAAGGTTTCGAAATTCAGAATTTCAATAAATTTTAGTGATTTCATTTTCAGAACGACAGCCTCATCATCAATGTTATACTATGGAGGTGTGGCTAATCCGTTCAGTTATTCGAACTTCTTGCTCTCAAAGATAATAACCAACTCAACAGAATCCGAAGAATGCACATATCTCACCTACATGTGCAAGTGAGTCGAAAATTGCAAATCTTTAAATTATCATTCTGTTTTCAGGTTGTCGATGAATCTACATTCTGACCTATATCCTCCATGGTATACTCCAAACGATACTCTCACCAATTTTCTAATTCTTTCCTGCCTTAGTACAACATTTCTTGTTGTTTCATTGCTTATTCATTTCACAGAACCCTCCGTTCAACTACAAAAACATATGAAGGCCTCTTGAACATTTTTCGTTGTTGGACTTGTAAATAAAGTTTTTCATTTTTAGTCTAAAGTTTGATCTCTTTTTTCCATAAAAATGATGCAACCATTAACCATGAAACGGAGATTTCGAGCATCACATCTTGCCGAGTCCAAAAAGAATAGCAGGTCGCCGAGCAACGCGTCACGACCCTTTTCTTTTGTTTGTCGACCCGTCTACTACTGCTTTCACCTTTCTTCTTCTTGCTTTTTGTACAAATGGCATGTAAGTTCTATTTCAAAGTGTAGGCGTTCTTTTGAAGAAGTCAAAGTTTTACAGTTTATAATGATCCATTCCAAGAAGTGTCCTATGTCGAATTGAACAAAAGACGACGCGGTGACGGTGCTCGACACGAGGGAGACAAATTGGTGAATCGAATGAACCGACCCAAGGTCAAGAAGATTTACATCAAAAGAAACGGAGAAGATATTTACGAAAAGTAAGAGATTAGGTCGTCAAGTGTTTCCTCTTCTTCTATTTTTCATATTTGGGAATGTTCGAAACGATGAATTGTTTTCT
Organism: Caenorhabditis latens; assembly: GCA_002259235.3. Taxonomy (NCBI): domain Eukaryota; kingdom Metazoa; phylum Nematoda; class Chromadorea; order Rhabditida; family Rhabditidae; genus Caenorhabditis; species Caenorhabditis latens. The sequence continues at coordinate 11,588,653 of CM056093.1, read as the reverse complement.
TTCAGACCGAAATTGTTTGTTTGGAGACAATGGCAATCTCCGAAATTAGAACAATTACTCGAAGACGTTGGACCGTATGTTGGAATGGATGAAGGAGCATCTGCCATTTATACGTTGTAAGATTTCCGTTTCAACCTAGATAGCTTAGAAATTATGAAACATTTCAGAGAAGGGGAAGAAATCACGGATACAGATGAAATCGTAGACTTGGGGACCTATTATATTTCAGGCGACGAATCACTCATGCTGTAACTAAATTTATAACTGTAACTATTATCTGAAATAAATGTTTTCAGTCCTGACTCAAATGATCGTCGACGTTCGAGTGATCCAGATGTGATGGCATCTCGAGGAGACAATAATCATTCCAGATATACTTCTCTCTCGGCTCCAGAATATTACACTTCTAACTCTGTCCGTTCCACCTATCCTGCCAACCGTAAGTCTTTTCATGATTTGAACACTGCCTCAACTAGATATTTCAGTGACTGTCCCTCCAACTCCTCCACCTCGACCGTACACTTCTGTTCAAAATTCTTCGAAGACACCAAGAAAACCAACAACAAAATCACGAGAAGTTGACATGTCACAATATGATTCATATTATGATGATGCTCTTCATGAATTGAGAGGTATTGAAGAGAAACCGCTATTGTTGCTTCATTCTTTTGCGTTTAGAACGAAGAGCAATGAACCAGCCGAGAAACTTTGATACGACAATGGATTTCTTCGAAGGGAATCCTCATTCGAGCGAGTTTGATAATGAAGAAACAATAAGAAAAGATAAACAAGCACTTGAAAAACATCGACAGTAAGAAAAAATAATCTAGAAGTTTCTGAAAGTTTCTTTTCCAGAAAGATGGCAACTCATTCAAGGAGATTGAGTACAATGATATTCAACCGAAAAGATCAAACACATCCCGATGTGTACCTTATTTAGTGAGTTCCTTCTATTTCTCGTCCTCCCTCCTCATCCATCAAATTATTCTGTCACCACCTCTTTTCTCTATCGTAACCATCCCTCAATTACATCATCTCTTGCAAAGAATAAAACAACAGATGTTGATTACAGTGTATTCCTCAACGGACAAGGAATGGAGTGTCAGTTTATGAATTTTCAAAGGAAACAGTTGGAGAAAGGAATGAATTATGTTCTCGAGTTAATTGCCAGAAGGTATAATGTGAATCCGGGGAAATTGGTTGATATGGACGGTAGAAAGATATCTGAAGTGACACAACTTATGTCGAGAGGTGCTTATGTACTCATTCCAGTTGGACAATCATTCAGAGACACTTGGTATTTCTTACCGGATAATGCGATTGATACGAGGTAAGAATTTGTGAAATTTATTATGCATTATTGAACTTATTTCAGCTCCAACAAAGCAATGATAGAAGAACGGAGTGCTCAACGTGACCGTCTTCTTCAAAGACGATTGAAACAAGAGCAGAAAGCGAAGAAAACGAAACCATCCGGTCGCAGCAAGTCAGTCGGAGCGGCGTCGTCTGTCAACCCAAAAATAACATTCAATGGTCGAAACAATAGAAGATGATAAGAAGTTTATATTTGTGTCAAAATCGAATAAAAATAAGTTTTATTTTGACTACTATTCAGCAAGAAATGAATAATAATAGTAACAAGAATGGGTGAAAACAAGGATTGATGGGCGATAAACATAGATTTTGATTATTGGATTGAGTGGGGAAATCGGATAACAAATGAAGTAGAATCGGATTCATTTTTTGATTTTTCTTTTTTAACCAGTAAAGTAGGGAAATACACGGGTGACAATACGGAGTGAGGAAGGCAGGGCTAAGATAAAATTAGATTTGAAAAGAAAATTGAAAGACAATAAGGGGAAACTAAAAAGTGAATAGTTATAGCATTGAACAACATTTGGATTTTCGCGTTTTCAGCTGGATGTTTGGGTTTTCCTCGAATTTATCTTCTCCGAGGGCGACTTTATCCTTCCGAATGGAGCATACTTCTTGCTTCTTTTCGGATGTTTGCTGACGACTTTGAATCACATCTTCAGCTAATTCAGATAGAATTGCAGCGAATACTGAAAAAGGAAACAATAAGTTAGTGTTAAGGGGAAATAGTTTACAAACAGAAAGTGCATCAATTCAAAATAAAAACATGAACTTACAATTAGGTTCATCGTTTGAAAGTTCAAAATACTTTGCATTGATCTTTGCTGCCATTGCTCTTCCTTCAGCTTCAGAAACTTCTCTTTTCTCAACAAGATCTGTTTTATTTCCTATCAGGAATACATTCGCTTCTTCTGTTCCACTCGATCTATCCAGATCTTTCAACCATTTCTCAACATCCTCGAATGTGCTTCGATCGGTTACATCGTAGACAATCAAAGCGGCATCAGCATTTCTCATATACATCGGAACCATACATCGGAATCTTTCCTGACCAGCAGTATCCCAAACTTGGAGACGGACCATTTCATCTCTGTCAGAACCACTGAAAAGGAAACATTGAGTTGTTGTTTTTAGACTTATGAGTTATCTTACACATCGAAGGAGACGAAAGAAGCTCCAATTGTTGCGTTCACTGGACGATAGTGTGCTCCATAGCGATGACGATAAATAATAGAAGTCTTTCCAACACCAGAATCTCCAAGGACGACTACTTTTGCTTTGTTCTTTGGGGCTGTAGATGTGGCAATCGTCTGTTCATGATCTCGAATAGCTTCACGGACTTTTTCGGCAGCATAAATAGATTTGATATCACAAGAAGAAGACGGAGATGGTGCGAGTTGATGATGTGGAAGTTGACGAAGAACTTGCATTATCTTGTCTGCAAATGAAGAATGAGTATTCTTGAATATCATTATAACGGAACAGAGAAATGACGATCAGATGTGTTGTTTAGGAAAATGAGGTGGAGAAATGGGCGGAGCCTGTCGAGTGAGGGCTCGTCACTGATAAGTGCGGAAACGTGCTGGACAAAGAATGTAGGAGAGAAGAGGGATGCCTCGCTCCGCCTTCTTTCGTCGCTCGATTCTTATCGGCCTCTCCCTAGCAAGATAGAAAACGTGGGGAAAGCACTGATCCCTTCTGGACGGACAGTAAGCTATGCTCATTGATCATTGACAGAGAACAGATGGTGAGAATAGATTAGAAGTTTAAGAAGTTTCACTTGAAAACAACAAAGACATTAATAAGAAATTGAGTGAGTCGTTTAGATATAAATATAAAAGTTTGGGAAAGGATGTTTGATTTTTCTAATAAAGAATAGTTTGAGAACCGAGAATAAACAATTGAAGTAATATGATACACATTTCAAACTGAAAAACAGAAGAAGAAGAAGAACACATTCGATATTTTTAAAAATAAGAGAGCGTCTACCGGAGACTCGTACGTTGTCAGGCCAAAAGTTATGAATGAGTGTTACTGGTTTGATAAGGTCGGTATAAATACGAGTCGGGTTGACATAAAAGTAAGAATGTGCATCCAGTTGCAAAAATTTTTGATGATCAAGCACTGGTACATATGGTTTGTTTCGACTCTGTCAAGTTATCAGTATCAGATTAGCCGGCACTGGTAGAGAGAATTCTAAATCAACAACACAAACACGTAATCGACTCCCTTTACAACATCCTTTCAAAACGTGGGTGCCAATAACAACAATGAAGAAAAGAAAGTGTTTCATCTCGAAAGACCTGAATATATTCAAATATTCAATGATCTCCGATCGGATGACGATTTATTATTAAAAGATCTAATCTCGGGAAATCTCCACGTGGGATGAATATTCTCGGAGAATGAAGATACCGTATCTCTTGCTGAATGGGAGGTCTACTATCTCAAAAAGAAGAAATAACGTACATCAAGAGAGTTCTCTTGTTCCAATGAACCTATGTGTAATGTCATGAGTAATATCATAATAAATCTATTCAGCTTAGAAGGTTTATGCTTTACACACATTGTCATGTTGACCATCAGGATGTATCTAACCTTGGTATCGGAACGTGTCGAAGGATTAGTGATATCAGAATAAGGAGTGTGAGTGGGCGATAATAAATTGTACCGAAAACTATTTTGATATCAAATAAAAACAAGATACAACGTGTCAATCGTCCTTCATTTCGGATGGAGGTATTAAGATACGAAGCGACCAAAGATCAGGAGAGCAATAATAGGGTGAGAGAGGAACGGTCACCATTGAACCACGAAAGAGTAATTGTAAATCGAGTGGACAACGAGAGAGGTTGTCCTCTCTTCCGCAGGCAGCTAGGGGGGTTCCCCCGATCGGCCATCATTCATTATGCAGGGAGAGAGACGAGGAGGACGTTTGTCGTCGTCGACGGAACCGATATTTCGTTGACAAAACACAGGCGGTGCGTGCGAACCAATGGGGCCTCCAAGGAATCTGGTCAATCTGTGTTTGAGGGCTCTATGACGTGATCTCCTGGGAAAAAAATTGTGGAATGAGTACTAGGTCAGCTAGAAGAATACGGTAGAAATAGATGGTATCTCTACTATTTTCTATTTTTGAAAACTGCTTACAACTGATAACCTTTTGTCAACACATACTTTTCCTATAGTTCCGCCTTGATAAACAACGTAATCAATAACCTTACTCCAACCATTATAACTTTCAAATCAAATTAGACAACTGTGCTCTTTTGTGCTGGCCGTGCCACTTCCTACCTGCCCACCGTAATCTGTTTCAACGCCATTTGCCCGCAATCTTTCTATCTATAGACTTTTTCTCTTTCTTCTCATATTTTATGTTGTTTATATCGTTGTCAACGAAAGGAATATTGACTTTTGGAAAGAAACAAAAAACTGAAAAAGTTGAGTGTGTCAGCAGAAAAAATGGGCCAACAGCATTTTCAGTCACAAAGATTATTGTGTTACGGTAGCGTCGTCGAGGCTGTCTGTTTATTCAGAAAAGGAAATCATGCAAATTTCGTCGACATCTCGACCAGTTTGGGAAAATCAGAGTAAACTTGGACACGTCATATACAAGGTCTATTCTGTAAGCTGTCAATCAAGGTAAGCATTGTTCTCCACTTGGGAAGACAACGCTAGAGCACCGTTCCGTTTCAGATAATGATGTAATGGGAATGTAGAATGGGGGAGAAAGTTCAAGTGCTCTTGTTTGTTCTAATGACCTTATGTATAGTTGTTTGGGGAAGTATTCCATCATTCTCTCCTTTTTCTCACCTATCGAACACTACTAAGTTACACTCAATCGCACTATTCTTGGTGGTCGAGAGATTTTCAGTTTTGATTGTCTGTTGTTTTTTCAATCTATCATTTTTTAATGAGTCGTAATAATTCTTTTTTCTAATCATCTGGACCAAAGATTGGATTCTAAAGAAAGAATAACATTAACTTTTGCTGATTTAGATTGTGAGTTTTGCTTACTGTGTTAAATCAACTAAGACTTTTCAATCATCCTATGAAGTATTAGTTTCATCTTAACTGGAGAAATAGTTATTTTCCACATTCGTATATATGATAAACTGGGGAAACTCTAATTAGTCGAATGTCTTCTATCAAAGATGATAGAACCTTCACTCATCAAAACTGAACAAAAAAGAGGAAAAAGAAGATAGAATAATCGTAATACACTTAAAAATTGAAAATGAGGCGAAAAGTGTAGGAGGGTCGAACGGCTGGAGTGGAAAACTATGCTGAAGAAGTCTTATCAGTGATCGGTGGACTGTTTCAACGAAATGGAAAAGCGCGTTTCCTCTCCACTGATAACAGGAACATGGACATTGCTTGTAGAAACTTTGAGCGTGAGAAGTTTCTAGACACAGCAGTATATTCTGCAACCAACAGTTTGAAGAAGAATAGAACGACAATATTGAGCAAAAGAGTCCCATGACGAATCAATATTGCAACGGTTCCGATTGTTTCCTTTGTACCGTTGTGGAACATTGTGGGAAGAGAGAATTGCATGGAAAACAACTTTCTAGCGTTTATAAACACCTTTATTGGATTGATAACGTCTATTCTTTCATTTTTCTACATGTAGCCACATAAAATCTTTTTCTTGTTCAGTTAACTGGTCAGTTTTAGGCCTGAATTGCTTATGGTAGGAGAGGTCAGCAATCGCGCCCCGCCGCACTAATTATTGCGCGGCAGGCACTTCAATTTGAAAAAAATTATTCTCAACCCTTCTCAAATGAAGTTTCTAGCTGAAAATTTAGAAACTTCCACGATTATATCGATAAAAAAGAAGATATTACGTGATTTTAAGTATTAAAAATCGCAACTTTGTAAATTTCCTCGTGTGCTTTGCATGTGTTTCACCCTGCTGTTAACCTTTAAAAATGTCCGTTCTCTTCACAGATCAAAAATGAGCATTTCGTCGCATCATTTGTCCAGTTTAGCCTACGACGAAGATTGTATTCATTCAGTGATTGACGAAAAGACTCCCTCGCCTCCGCCGAAGCCGCCTAGAGGGATATTACGAAAAGGTGCACCAATGAAACCTCAAAGAAGTGCTTTGAAAATCGACCCGCTTCAGAACGGTTGGTTTTAAAATTACTTCCCGGAAGTCAACCTCAATTTTGCAGATGACAAAGAAAACTGCAATCAACCTCAACCACAGTCTCAATTCAAAGCGAAAGAAAGGATGGAACAGATGCAAGATTATTTTAAAAGGAGTATTGCAGTTATTCGGAGAAGCGAAGAGTTTACAGGAGTAGAAGCAGCCGATATTTTGACAGCTTATATTGAATCTCATCGGGACGATTTCCCAGAAAATGTTGGAAGAAGTAACGCTGTAAAATTGCTCGGGATTTGGTTGGAATCGAAAACAATCCAAAGCGTTGACCTTCATCAGAAAAAGTTTTTGGATTCCGAGCGTGCATTTTATAGGCTAGGTGGAGAGTCAGAAAAGTATAAAACACATTTTGTTTTCAAAATTCATCCTGATATTTCAGTTTATACATCGTCACAACTCCAGTTCCATCAAGAGACCACGATGAATCAACATCAGTTTCAAGAGCATCAAGCACTCGTCGTAGTAACAGTTTCAAAAGACTGTTCTCTCCATTGATTCCAGTACGTAGAAACCGATCGACGTCGCGAGGGCGTGACAAAGACAACGGAAAAGAAGGTGGATCCACTCTTCTTAAATCAACTTGGAGTTTGTTCTCGTCATCTGATAAACAAGAGAAAAAAGCAAGAAAAGCAGAACAACAAATGATTAAGGAGGAAGAAGCCGAAGTTTATGAGCTTGCACTTTTCCACTTGCTGAGCTTGATCGAAGTGGAGTTTTTAGAAGACGTCGCTCTCCCTGTTCAAGACGTGAAGGTAGACTTTCGATTTGAATTTTAAAGATTTTCTAAGTTACTTTGTTCCAGAAAAATGCGTCATTTTTGTCATCAATACTGGAAAAAGTTGGGTTAGGAGCAGGGGAAGATCGACTAGATCCACAGCAAGAAGAAGAAATGGACTTGGTTATTGAAACACATCCATTGATACGAGATGCCAGAAGCTGGTTCCAAATGGCTCGATGCTGTGCTCCGCTTCTTTATCTGGAAAACGCACCTGGAAAAACCTCGAAAATGCAGATGTTTTTGTGGTGCAGAGCTGCATTAACTGCAGTCAAAGCTCGACTAGAAAAAATCACAAGACATGGAGAATCTCCTCTGTTTCCAGCTGAGTTTTCCCCTCTTCTCAATAAAATTGCTCAGCAACATATTATGGATACTGGAGAGAAGTTGCCTACATCCATCATGTATATATTCTTGATGGTCCCTAACCCACTTCGCAAAACCATTGATCAAATTGTTCATTGGCTTGAGCTCACTATGCGAGCAGATGCAGTTGAAGATTTGAGAAGTCCTTTCTACTTGGGTCAGATGGATCCTCGGCGATACAGAGAAAACTTCCTAGTGATAGTCGAGGAGCTCTGTCCCTTCATTTTCCCGAAAGGATGTATGACAAACGGTCAAGAAATAATCTTTATGGAGGTTTGTTTGATTTTAAGTCCAAAGTGTTTTACTTATTTTCCAGACTCTCGTCGAACTTCGTCGGAATAAACGACTTGGTCTACGTCCGCAACCACTGGAGAATTCATTACGAGCAAAGTGTGTAAATGGACAAGTAAAGTGGCAGCGGAAAGAGAGAAAGTATAGTAATATGAAAATTCATTGTTGTTTTGTGTTTCTTGAATGCTTCTCTCTGTTTGCATGTCTTTCACAGCTTAATCACTCATAAGTCATCTAAACTAATCTGTAATTTCAGGCACAACTCAACAGAGAACGAATTGACACCAGTTCGATTTACTGTTCCTCGTGAGTCGATTCGTTCAAAATCACAGAAATCTACCGAGTTGAGTGAAACTGATTCTTTCCTTGTGCAAATGATTAATGTAAGTTTTAACAGAATCTTCAATATCTTATTTACATATTATTCAGAACATGCTCGATGATAAGAAGACGACACTGTCCGACAAAAGGAAACGACTCGCAGAATTCGAAAAATGCTATCCGATCCTTTACAAGAATCACTTCAATGGAATGCTCTGAAAAATCATTAAATTTTACTTTTCTCATAACTCTAAAGTTCTGTAACTTAGTAAATTGTCTAATAGAATTTCAGAATGATCTAGAATTCACTTTTACTCTCCCTTTCCAATACATTTCCATACATAATATTTTCTACTGTGCTATGATATGCAACATTTTCATTAATTCTTTGGCTCTTTTTGTTTTTTACTCTCTGTCACCTTTACATTCAATGCCGGGTTCCCATTCTGAAGTAGAAAACCATCCTTTTCTTTTTCTTTTTTCTCCATCTGTCATCAGCTAAATGAAACTTTTCCTCACTGAAAACGCTATTGCTATCCGGTCGAAACGGAAACAAACGATATCTAAACTTGGAATCTGATTTATGAGATGAACGTGCGCGCACGCCCCGCTCTTAGCACCTTAATATATTTTCGCTTTTTATGAAGGAATTCCGAGAAACCAATAGTTGAAGAAGCTCTAAAAGTGTTAGTAATTCGGGAAAACCATCTTCCATCTTCACAGTTTTTCTTTACATTATTTCAGACATTTAAATTTTCGCTTCGCTTCTCGAACATACCTTCCGTACAGTTTTCCGCATTCATATTAGAGTTGCCATCGTGAATTTACGTCATCGTCTCATTCTTCTACTTTTCTCATCATAAAAGCTTCATCTTATTCTTTTCCGTCCTTCAAACCGTTTTTTGGCGAAACCGAAGCCGACATTGCGCAGTAGTAAATCGGATAATCGAGTAGCATTCGTTTTCTCGAAAAGACGGAAAACTAAGAAGCTGTGGCCGGTGACGTCTGACGGACTGACAGACGGACGAATGGCGCCGAAGACGTCAACGACGGACACCTATTATTCAGCCGCACTTTAATAGGACTTGCAACAGCACGAAGCGGTTTGCCACTGTCTTCAGCCGATCCGCCCTTCTCTCTTTTCTCGTGGCTAAGCTATTATTGTTGCAGAGTTTCAGGCTATACTAAGCAAAGGAATACGCAACTTCTTTTCAAAATGATCTTTGACATCCGAACAAAATGTTTCTCAGTTATTTGGCTTATCTTCTTCTTCATGTTTATTACAGTATCAAGTGATACTACTGTAGACACTGAAAAGCTGGGAGTTCGGGTTGGTGAGAATACCATAGTTTCAAATAGAAATATTGATAAGTTTCAGAATATATTTCTTTATGAAAGAGTCAAATTGAAATTATCTAGATTTCTTAACTTTGGTGTTGTATTCTTTAGTTCAATTACCATTGTCATTTATATTAAGTAGCATCTCGTTGAAATCAAGTTACACTTCATTTTACTTCACGTCTCAAATCCAGTTGAACTAAAAATGGAATCAAGTTGAACCCGTACCGAATATCGTGTGATCTTTGAAAAGAAAAGTGTATGCACACAACGTTTTTAATCTATTTCCAAAATTCCTTTAGCTATTTCTTCTAATTATTCTCTCATAAACGTGTCTGTGTTGTTTCGGGTCGAAAGTCTTGTGAAAATCTCGAAAAAGCATCTCATTGTCGCCCATTTTAGGAAGCCCGTTGATCGAAATCTGCATAATATCTCCTTCTGTGTGTTCCGGTGAATATGTGAAAAGACGTCGAGACAGACACCGTATTTCTCTTTTCTTTGTTTTTGCTTTATAACAATCCTTCTTTTCTTTTTTCTTCTTCTTCACAAACTTCAAAGTTTTGATTTAATGACGTGGCGATCCGCATTTATGTACATTTATGTGTTATTATTATTACATCTTATTCGAGAATGTCTTGCCTCATCCCACTTTCTTCTACTTTCTAATCCATTTCATTTAATAATGAGATCTTGAATCGAAAGTAGTATATAAAAGACTCTCGACTTGTATCAATTCACTTCGTTTTATCATTTTATCAACTGTACATTTCAATCTTAAGTTTGAGATTATGAGTTTCAACTTGACGATTCCAGACATCAAGAATATAATCATTTGTTTTGTAAATTGAAAAAATGAACAAGTCTGAAATCTTTCATTTCATTTCCCTACAGTATCCGTGAGAACAGTTTTCTATTATTTAGTTCCCAATTGGAAAAATGTATTTGAATTTGAATGTTGATAGTGCTCTACTTCAGAGCTTCAAGTTCAGAGAAGAAACGTTTTGTGTAGTTAGCGTAGTTCCAGTATGGAAGGTCTACATACAACTGAAAAGTATACTGGCCAAACCATAACTCCTTGACAACCCTGAAGAGCATTTCGATCTTAATAAATCCACTCTAAACTACAGTATTTCCTATTTTTCTTCCCACCAACCTATTCCGTCATCAATCACCAAAGCACGACATTCACCCATACACTCGTGCAGTTTTTTGTGTGTGTCCCTTTACAAATTTGTCTAATTTGTTTCGTTTTCCGAATAATGTTGTTTCCTTCCACTCGGATACTATGCGGAACAAAAAGGAAAGAAAAAAATCACGTATCCCAGAAACCTTTTACCTGTTTTTTAAACCAATGCGACCTGCACTTTCAGTCAGTCAATTAGATTTATGCCGTCATTTCGTTACGTTGAAACTAGCTGCGTAAGAAGTGAAGGGAATGGAAAAGGGGGCGGAGTCGGAGTGAAAAAGAGGGCATATCCGAAAGTTATTGGCATTTCAAAACCATTTGCCACCCAATTCGGCGAAAGTTTAGAAGACGAGGAAATGCTTTCATCAGGTATTCTGAGTCAATCAAAAAGATTTCTAGAAGGTTTCTCGTCGTTTTGTGTCTTTTCATAATCCCCTTTCTTGTCCATTTCATTGCCAATCAAAATGCAATCTCAGTTTCTCTCGATGGCGATTTTCCTGTAATATACATATACCGCTTCCTATCCACAAAAAGATTGTCACTTCATTCAGAAGACAATTTGAAGAAGGAACAGTTTCTGATCTATCAGAAAATCACCTTCTTCTTTTTCTTGTCTTCAGACTGTCACTGTATTGCAGAAGTTTTCTGGAATTCTATGAAGCTTCGGAGCGTCTTAGTTTTACATCTCTTGATTTCCTGAGTCCCACAAACATAGACTTGCTGACAATGCAAGCTGTAGAATCTTCCTGGATTTCCAATATCTTCTTTTTAAATTGTCGCTATCAAGAACTTCACTCTCTTCCATATTTTTCAAGCTTTATTTTTCAGAACCTCTACAATCCGATCTCTTCCAGATGGTAGATCGGAGTCGACATCTTGGCATTCTGCCATCATTAAATCCACTTATTCTTCTTCTAGTGATCTCGATCAGTCAGGTAAGAAGATCTTATGTAAAAGTGAGCCAATTAAGTGCAATGACCACCCACCCAGACACTTTTCTTCAATTTTCGATCATTCAATTTGCTTCTTCTTCCTTCTTTTCTGTCTTTTTTTGCAACATTTCTTCCCTCCCACCGTCATTCTCCGTTAGCCAACTTTTCTTCCGTGTTCATTCCACGAAATAAAGTGAAAAGTAGTGGAGACATGGATGATTGACAGGGGAATGTGGGTATATACAGAAGCAAAACGAAGACCGTTCGGACATGAATAATTGTGGCAATTATGACCGGGAGAAACGAAAGTTACACCAGGGGTGAAATAGAGGAAGTCTAGAGCTGAAAAGGGAATAGTTTCAGGTTTTTGGAAATGGATGTGATAGATATGTTAAATGTAGAAATGAGTTATTGGAAGTCCATTGGAAATGTGCAGAGCCATCGAGAAGATTTACACAACACGCGTGTAAAATTAATGATTTGTATGGGTGAGTTTCCAAATTTCTCAAAAATAAATCTTAAATTCATATTCCAGAAATCACAAAGCAACATCTTACAACATTGAGTCTCTGTTCAGTGAATGCACTTCCAAATACTCTGCGATCAGTGAGATTGACTTTCTTCTAATGACAGTAAGACACCTACAGTAACCCAATAAGGAAATAAAACTTCCAGGACCCAACTTGTCATTCTGAAATTGAAATGAGTTCGAGACCACTCTCATTTTCATCTGCCACTTGTTGGAGTGATTTGATGAGATTGACTCAAAAATGTTTTGCATTGAGTAGATGTTGTCCAGCAGCACAGAGATGTGGTCTAGAAGTGGAAAGGGATATCATAAATGAGCAATATGAATTAGAGAAAAGTCAGATGAAATCAAGATTAGAAGAGTGTGCAATTGATATGAGTTCAGTGTTGAGATCTCCTATATCCAGGTTCAATTTTTCTGAATGAACTGGAAAACATTGTTATTTTTCAGAGAAGATGCGATGATAGCTAGAAAAGTTAGCGAGGCAACAAAAGTTATGTTGAGATCAGTGGTTCCATTCAGAGTTTATCCAGATCCTCAGGTTGGTAACTTCAAATTAAAGAAGGAATTCTGATTTAAAAAATTGCAGAAGAAAATGCAGCTTATGGGTAAACATGGAAAAAAGGCAAGAGAATTCGCAGCTCCATTATCTGCAAGACCGAAACCAATCAAGAGATTTAATAGTGAGATTTGATAACCGCTATTTTTTTCATAACATTTTAATCACAGAAAGCCGTTACGGAATATCAAAACCAAAGTATTCCACATCAATTCGTGCTGGTAGAGCAGAGTTTCTTCACGCTCCAATAGACCCACCAACAACTTCTCTTCGTCCATTTACCGTTCTTCATCAAGGTGGAACTGCCATTCAAACGACATCACAACCACCAGCTTTCTCTCCTTTTACTTTCCAGTCCATTGATTTTGATGCCAGACGAAATGGTAGAAAACTACGGAAGAATAAGAAGAGAAGGCTGCGGAAGAAGAAACATGATTTCGAAGATGAGCCACCCTTCGCTCAAGCCTCGAAAATAACAGAGTCAAGGTTTGATCCACAGCATGTAAGTGATAAGTAGAGAGACAAGACAATTAGAAATACTGTTTCAGGCGGCGTTGAAACTGGATAAACTAAATGGAAATTTGAAACAAAAAGGAGAATACGGTAGATCAATTCTACCGAAGATGTTGATAGTGAAACAGAACAAAGGAAGTTTCCTCGGATATGCTCAACCTGTCATCAAACCATTATATCAGTCAAAACAACAGCAAGTTGAACCAAATCATGGAGTAGATCAAATCTATGATGATATTCTTGAAGCACAAATCAGTGAAAACGAGTTAACGAATTCGATCGACGAAGCAATTGCTACCGAAGAACCTCACCTTATGCCAATTGAACAAGATAATACACCTGATTTGAGAGAAGCATTTATCAATAATAATGGAGCATGGACAATGGAACCAACTACGGAACAAACGACTGAACAGCCTCCTCCATCGAGTACTATTCCGCCACCAACTTTCCCTACAACACCACTCTCAACCTCTTCTGCTCGTCCACCTTCGTCAAGACTCACTTTTGCTCCAATTCGTAGAATTACAACAACAACAACTATGGAACCAACTACAGTTGAAGAGACAACTACAACTATGGAGACAACGTCAACCACTGAAATGCCTACTACAACAAAATCGAGAGAAGAAGATGTTGTAAGCAGTATACCTCCACCGACACCTTCTTTCTCGGCCGATCCGCTAATTGATTATGTAACACACGAACTTCTGAATAAGCATATGGAGAAAACGAAATCAGATGAGGATGAATTTGATTTCTCCAGTGCTGACTACATTGATATTAGTGCAATGGATATTGAGGTTGATTACTGTAGTTTTATGACTTTTGTTTTATTTTCTCTTTTCAGCCGAGTACTTCCACAACTCCAGTCTTCCCAATTCCTATCGCTAGATACGAACAAGCTAACAGTTCATCATCAATATGGCCAATGGATGGTCCACATAATCCTGATCGATCACCTCCAACAGATCATACAACTACTCCACAATTGAGAACAACTGCAGCTCCATTGAGCCCTGGAATGCTCAGTGAACAACAAAATGGAGATTTGATTCCACTCCCAACGGCAGCTTATACGTTTGGCTCCATTGATGTAGGTAACTTTGAGATTATTAAATAATTGTTACCGTTTCAGGTAACTCCTTCTCCGTCGATCAGCACGACACCATTGGAAGATCAACTCTGGCCTCTGCCAATAAGAAAGAGACATAGATTAAAAGCGATGGGAGCGAAAATGATGGAAAAGTAAGATAAGAGTATTGAAAACTTAATCAAATAGTTCAATTAAGAACGAAACCAATCGTAATATTACCAATGAGTAAGAAAAGTGCTAAGAAGATGGAAGAATACAAGAGAACACTTCAAACTGGATGCCAAAGATATGATAAATGCTTGCGTAAGGAAGTTGAAATGCGATTGAGATGTGCACAACCGTATCCAACTCCCTATGATAAGTGCTCGGCACAGTTGCTTCCACTTTATAGAGTGAGTGAATCGAAATTGTTGAAAAATCAGCTTGTCGGGTTCATTTCAGCTTATCGATGAAGCCTCCAACAACAAATTGCAGTTTTTCATCAAATGTGTCAGTGATTCACAGGAACAGGTACGCAGTAGAGGAAACAGTTTTAATCACTGAAAAGTAATTTCAGAACGCAAAATGTTATGCACCTAAGAAATTGTACGAAAAAGAAGTGACGTGTGAGAGTCTTGAATCTTGGTCTTCATACTGTCGGCAACTAGAACTTTGTTGTCCGGCAAAAGATAGATGTGATTCCGAAGCAGAAGTTGATCATGTTGGCACTCGTCTTCGTCTCCTAGAAAAATCATTTTCCTTACGAGCAGCAGCGTGCCAATTCAAACATGCATTCCATCGAACGCTGGCCAGGAGAATTTGAAGATGCCACAATCTTTGTAGGCTGGTTAGAACTAATCTATTTTGATGACAATTACGGGGTTCCTTGTTTTCATTTGTCTTTCATTCCCATTTTCTGTATATTTTTTGAGAGTGCTCATGTCCTATCACAAGCTCAAAAATTACTAACTTATGAATTGTAATGACCTGATATCTTAATGCTTCCATTGAGAATAAATTGACAGGGTTCGAAATAAATCGTTCATCCAACATGAAAAATTCGTGCAATTATAAAATATATACGGCAAGTGAGGTTAGTTATATTTAGAGGTAGTGTTTGTTTGTGTCTTAGAGAGTGAACAAAGTTCCGAGTGATGGATCAGAATCATCGTCGAATCGTGCATATTCCTTTCGAGTTTTGTCATCACGAGAGGAATCAAGAGTGATGGTATCCATACTGTTATCGACAACAATTTTAATCGCGTTTGCCAGTTTTCCTTTTTCCTCTTGCTCTTTACATGCTCTTCGGAAACTGAAAACAGCTTATGCAATCAGATAACTCCCTTGCAAACTAGAAAACTCACTTGTAAATGACAACAAGAATGAATACAACAATCATAAGAGGAACAATTCTCTTCATCCATTCGGTTTCAATGTTTTCAACAATAATTGACTGCTCGTCACCAGCTTCATACATTTTGCATTTGAATTGTGCCATTGCTGATGTATTCATTTTCTCAACACCGGTCATCACTGTAATAAGATTTCCGGGATTCTCTTGACACCATTTTTGCATATATTCGGTTCCACAGGTTTCTTCTTCCCATGTTGTTTGTACATGTCCTGAAATGATGCGGTGCGAAGTTCTGTTCTCGTGGCAATCGGTCAGTGTAACATAAATCATCATATATTTGGGCGGGGCGTCGTTCGAAGAATCAATGACATGATAAATTCTAGAAAAATATAACCTTTACGTTTTTTTCCAAAATATCGAAGTTACCTTTCTTTCACGAAATGAATGAATTCCCCACGGAGAGGAAGCTGAGCTTGTGGCTTTTCGTAGCGGTGCGGAGCTCCAACAGCGGCTGATGTGAATATTAGTATGGTGAGAATATGTGATATCATTGCCAATTATCTGAAAACGGATGAAAAGGTGAGAATTCAATATTTCAGAGAGGCGAAAACTGAAAAGAAACTTGCGAGCCAGCTTGCGCGCTTTCAAAATTTAAATTTCACCGCAGCAGGACGAGCTTTTCTGTTTGGGCTTTTAGGTCAAAGTTCAAACATTTTTGGCGCCAAATCTGTAAAATCATTTACTTTAATTTTTTAACGAAAATTCGGTGGTCGTTTCTATTTTTGTTTTGTCGATATCGCTTTGTTCTTTCTGATTTTTTTTGAATTAAAAAACCTTTTGACCGTTCTTTTTGCAGGAATGGCTTGCGGAGACTGTCTGTGGCAGTTGTTCCTTTTCCTTACATGCCTTTTTTCTGTACTCTCAATCACCAATATCCTCTCAATCTTTCCAATCAACATGCATGAGTTTGATACTCTTCCCGAAGAAGCTCAAAAGGAGATCACTAACCACGTTCGGTATCGGTGAGGAACTCTATTTATTATTTCAATCAAAAGTTTAATTTCAGGTTAGAGACATACCGAGCCCGACTTTCGGCACATGGCCGAATTATGCCACGACAAGATTTGATGTTGCATCTGGAACCACAGATCTGTAATAGAGGGGAGAGAGCACCTGATGGCACTGGTCCATGGCCGGAAGAAATGACTCAGTATTTCTGTGCATCGGAAGATCTTCTGGAATGGTGTCACAAATATTTCAAACTTTATCAGACTACCGAAAAAGTTTTTCCACTTTCTTCAGGCAATGAGCTACATGTAAGCCTCTCTTGCTATAGAACTAGAAGTGAGCGAAATGCTTAATCGTATTTAAAATTATTTTATAAATTCCAGTGTGGAATCGGTATCTGGATGACGTCAATATCCCCATTTGTATCATAACTTGCATCATGGTATCGTGCGTCTTTCACGCTTGGTATGTTTTTCACACATCAGTTTCATATTGCACGTTTAAAATATGATTTTTTTTTCGAAAAGTCAATTATGTGATACTAATAGTTATTTTCAGGTATATCGACTGGAAAAAGTACAGCGGAGATTCCGGAGAAGATGGCGAAGATCAAAGACCACCACCTCCAAGTCCATCTCCACCACCGCCACCATCAAAGAAAAAGTCAACTCGAGACCCAGCAGCTCCTCTACCAAAGCTTCGAAGCCGTCATGAAAACTTCAGAAACAGAAGATCATAATAACTCTTGTACCAAATATTTTCATGTATTTACATGTTTATAATCTTTCATCAGACAACCCTCTTTGCCTAATTTCAATTTTGAAATCATCTTCCTGTCTATTTCATAATCAATCATCAATAATCATTAACTGACTTGAAGTATTTGGATATAACTTGACTTAAAATTCGCTAAATATAAATATTTCCGCCATATTTGTCTCATTGTTTCACGCACACATACTCATTGGCACTCAAAAATTCATATGGTGACGGAAGAAACACAGCAACATCTCCTGTTTACCCTATATTTCCGTTTCATGCTCATTTGCAATGCCACTTTTTTGTCGTTCCCCGGGGAAATTGGGTCGCAATTGAGACAAGAGAAAAACGTTTTTGTCGCATGCATTTCTCGACGACTTCATTCATTCCATCTGTTTCCCGAATGCTTCCGACTCTTATTTTATTCTCGATTCTGCTATATTTTACTTCTGGTTCTGACTGGAATGATTCAAAAGTGACCGAAATCATACGGTATGATGGGAGAAAAATTCCATTTGAGAATCGACAACAAGTGTTTTATTATGTAAGAGCAACCACTTATGGAATCGTAAAAGAAAATCAATTTGTTAGGTGAACATTTCGAATCCATCAGTAGAAATCAGAGTGAAATGTGCTCATTGTAACGCCGAAAGATGTCGTCCACTTCCATTCTGCTACTCAATAAAATACCCGGAAGAGAGTAAGTTTCTGATAAAGTAGATTACTGTAGTTGTTGAACATGCTCACTCGTTTCAAAATCAAAACGATGAAATGGCATCCTTTCCTAGCTCGTAGCACTGGAGATTACTGTGCCGACGAGGCAGAGATGTTTTCTCTAGTGGGTGCTCAGCTCGATGCAACGACATCTTCACAAAGAAAACGGCGACGTCTTCATGAATCATGTCTGCCATCAATCAATGATCATACTATAAACTACTGTGTTTGTCAAACTTTCGACGATGACGCTTCTTCGTAAGTTTGAGAACAGAGAAAAGGAGGTAGAAAGAGTTTGGATTCAGACGAGAGTACGATGCATTGCGTCGAATTAGAATATGGAGATATCAGAGTTTGATATTCCATGATGAAATTCAGAAGGAAGGAGTTGAGTGTAGATCAATTACAATGATTCTTCTTGTGACGATTTCATGGTGAGTTATACAAAACCGACCGGTCTTGTTTAAACTACAGCAAATCGATTATAAGTTACTGGTTTTTATTATAATTATTTTCTCTCAAAACTAATATATCTTTCAATCAATCCTTCCAAGATCCAAATTCACCTTATCAAAAGTGTAAAGACCAACTGCTCTCCCGAAGTCTCCGCCTTTGCTCCCCAAGAGATACGGGTCATTAAAAAAACTAAATCTGGTGGAATTGATCAATGTGATGTCTTTAATGATTTTTAAGTTTCTCACTTCAATCTTTCAAGTAATAGACGCGTTTGGGTTCACATCTCGATTCTGGTTCTAACTGGATTTCAGAAAATGAATCCATTCTCATGTTTCAAAACCGAAAATCTCTTTCTTATTGGAATCACCAAGACACCAACATCCACTCTTTTGCCCAACTCCAAATATCTCCTTTTCCTTCTTCTTCCTCTACTTTGATTCCATCTAATTGGTGTCTTCCCTTTTCGAAACAAATCACATCTCGTCCTTCTCCTCCTGCCTTCTTCTTCTCCCAATGTTTCCCCTCCCCAATCAGTGACCCTCAATGTTGTGTCAAACGTCAACCACATATCAGATTTGTTGCCCCCATCTTCGACATCTTCTTGCTCGAAGCTCCGCCCATTTTTGGAAAGAAGGAGAAGTCGAAAGCAAGAAGAAGAAGAAGAAAAGAGGAAGAAATAGAAGAAACTCCGAAAGTTATACTGGGGTGTTGATTTGCTCTTCTTGTTAGTCAGTTTGAGCCGGTTTCCCGTTTCCTTTCTCTTCTCTCCTCCCTTGTTTCTTGTTTCTTCTTTTTTTGGTTGTAAACTTTCCTCCAATCAGTATTCCTTCCTGTGTATTTGGTGTGTGCTTCCCAACAAATTCTTCTATCTCTTTTTTCATGCCGACTAGCCTTCTGTTCCCATTTCATTTTATTTCAAACCGTCTCGACAACTTCAATCAGGTTCTTTTTCATTTTTTTGGTGTGGATATTATCCTTATTTCCAGGGTTCAGGTTAACTCAATTTATGATGAATTCTTCTAGAATACCAATAACGTACCCTCATTCGAAATCCTATAAAAAGAACATTTCAAATCGTTCTGCAGGAAATTCGAGAAGAACGTCTCGGTCTTTTTGTTCTTTTTAGAATTTCTTCTACCATCATGAGCTCATAAAAGCGTATGAGAAAGAAAGAAAGTAGATGTCATTAACATTGAGAATTTCATTCAGGAAACGTCGGCTTCGATTTTCAGACTTAGTGAGGAAAGGTTAAATGAGAGGTCGTCAAGTACCCACTGGTTGAGCTTATGGGGATTACTGTATCCTTCGAAGAAGAAACTCAATCTTAAGTTTTTTTCCGAGACAACATCTCTGCTCATTTAACAAGATCTTTTCTTTCTATACATAGATAGTTTTGAGCAACTACATCTGACTTTCTTGTGAATCTTCGGGAGGCTGGAGCCTAAAACTAATTTGAGTTCGTTCTAGGCATTTCTATGTTCCATTAATTCTAGCGTATTTCTAATATCAACTTAACAATTTCCAGGATATGTTGGAACGCGTGAAGGCGTCCACATCCCGTCTAACATCGGCGACTCGTTCACCATGCTTCCAACGTTGGTCTCCGATTCTTCTAATTCTTCTCACTACAGTATTCATTCTATTCGGTGCAACATGTTTCTATCTTCTCGAACGTGATCCTCAAGAGATGACGGTTCGTAAATGGTACATGAATTTGGCTGTTGAGAGGTTTGTTTTGCGAAAAAGTCTAACTTTTCTCCTTTTTTTACAACTTATTTCTCTCTTTTTTCTTCAAAGTACTCACTATTTTCTCTTCCCTTTTTCGTTCATTCAGCACGTTTTGATCGACGACTCCCCGGGGGCAATCCAATCCGATTTGCTCCTACACACATCGTCGCTTTCAACTCGATTTTGAGTTTTTCGATGTCTTCACAGATCTGAGTCTGTTTTTTGGAAAGCTGAAGAAAATAGACAGAGATGAGAATGAAATAAAAAAAAAGAGAAACGAAAATATGAAAACAAAAAGGTCATTTTCAGAAGACAGTTCGCCAGAACAATCAGCTCTAGAATTTTCAATGACACTCGCAATCTTCTCATTATTATCGATAGAGAGCAAACTGAAAGAGTTCAGGTGAGCAGTTATATCCAGGTTTCAGAGTGTGGTTTGAATGGGGATACTGTAAGATCTGTAGTAGCCGGGTAGAGAAAATGTTTTTTTCCTGGTTGATCTGGAAAATGAATCTTCACACAGCAGTTCTGGGAAGTTGTCTAATCTGACAATTTCTGAATTAGAACTGTTCGAAATAAGATATATTTTCTGGTTATCGTACTCCAGCTATTTTAACTTTTTCCTTTCTCCGTCCCCTTGAAATCTCGAAAATCTCGAATTTCTGATTGAATCACTTCTGATTTTCCGAATTTGATACTTCCGAGAAAAATCTTCTGTCTTGTGACAGTCGTACCAACTACATCTTTAAAATTCACATATTTTCTGATCAAAGACGTATTAAAGACACCGAATGTATTCTTCTGACTCTTTCAATCTTCCAAATACATTTTGGTTTCGTAATCTTCTCTTTTTCGATGGATTGTACATCTCTCAGATCTCTCTGATGAGCACTGCTTTCTCCAAAAAGAACAGAAAAAAGATTCGAGAAACACAATACGAAACTTAGCAACTTCCTTTTCAGTTCCGGTTTTAGAACAACTGAGAATAAGAAGAAAAGAAGGGAAAAGAAGAAGGATAGATTGAAATAATTGAGAATTCTTGGAGGCATAATTCTT
Source organism: Caenorhabditis latens (assembly GCA_002259235.3). Taxonomy (NCBI): domain Eukaryota; kingdom Metazoa; phylum Nematoda; class Chromadorea; order Rhabditida; family Rhabditidae; genus Caenorhabditis; species Caenorhabditis latens. Next base: position 11,567,152 of record CM056093.1, on the reverse strand, counting down.
GAAGTGCAAGACTGTGAAAGAACTTAAACTAGTTTCTAATCAGGGGTTTTGAACAGATGATCATTTGAAGTTACAGTATTCATTAATACTAGAGAAAGGTTTTTCTAATCCAGATCTGGTAAATGGTTCGTGAGTTATACTTTCCCCGTAATAACAAATTCAATTACTGTAGTACTCTCTGCAAAGTATAAATTCAAAAATACTCAATCATGATCTCTTCATGTCCAAGTAGACAATCTTTGACCATCTCTTCATTTTCTCCTTTTTCGATTCTCATCTTCATTCGAATAAATGCAAATATTCGTCACTTTTTCTGCCCTTCAACTTTCAAAAGAGTTACTATTTCTCATATTTTTGGTCAGATTTCCCCAAGGGATGGTCAATATTGTCCCCCCGCTCTTTTCATATCTTTGTGACCCCATCTCTCGTTTTCCTCTATTTTCGATCTCCCCTTTCGCTCTTTCATTTTGGAATAATATCAGTGAAGGGGATTGAAGCGAAAGAAAAAGGAGAGAAAAGAAGGTTTTAGAAGCGGATTATATTGGTTGTCATGGGAAACAGGGAAATGAGATCAGAAGATTGTTAACGAAAGTTTATTTGTAGAAGTATTGAAGAGAATAGATTTTGGCATAATTAGCAATTGGAAGATCTACTGAAAATTACGAAAATAGAATTCATAATGATAACTTGAGTAAAAAATAGACCAAAAAATAACATTGAAAATAAATAGTAAATGAGAATTCTGAATGATTCTGCGATAAAGAAGACATTCTCTCTAGGTGTTGGTTCTATAGGATGTTGAACTTAATCGGGAATTAAATTCTGGGAATTAAATTCATGACATCTTTGTTAGACGACTAAAACTCAACTAGAGAAAAATACATTTTTTTCAGCAACTCTTGGTTGAATCCTTGAAAAGATATGAAGACAAACTCTCAATCGTCCCTCCATCTCGTCGTGAATGGTCATGGCCCAGCAGTTTCAACTTCGCCTATTCTCTTCTTCTTACCGTTGGAGGAGGTTTCAAAGTACCCGTCACAATTGGAGCCCAGGTCATTTCATTACTTCTGAAAACGTTCTCACTGTTTTATTTCAGATATTTGCCATTTTCTATTGTCTCATTGGAATTCCATTGTTCTATAGTACACTTGCTCTGATCGTTTATCGTCTGGTTTCTCCTGTTCTCCAGGTTTGTGAAGAAGATAAAAAAAGATAGAAAGATGTGTTTACTGAAAGGAAAGATATTGTTGACATCATCAATAAGCTTAGAAATAGAACATCATTTCGAAAAATAAAATATTGAACAACAAGAAGTGAGTCAAGTGGTTTTTGTTTCTACCAAAACTACTTGCACTATTACGAAATTCTCTTTTAAAATTTGAGAAGAGTTCACGAGAAGTTCTGAAACTATCATAATGAGAGGTTTTTTGTCTTTAAAAATCAAAATCCAGAGGTTATTTTCAGTGGCCATCTCTCACTCGTTCCCGTCGCTTCCTGCTCATTCTCGCGGTCTTTGGTCTCTTCATTCTCTGGACTCTCCTCATTGGACTTTGTCTCTATTATCAGGTATCCATCTGTTTCATCTTTCTCATCCTCAATCTTCTTTCAGGTCCTCAATGATTTCTGGCTGAGCATTTTCAACGCATTCACTGGATCGTTGACTGTTCAAATTCCAAGTCCCGTTCAAATAACAACTTGTGGAATCCTCTTCCTCAATTTTGCTTCTACTATCTCGGTTTCTCTTCTTCTTCTCATTCTTCTCGTTTCACTTTCTGTTTTCTTCCCAAAAGAATGTGAGTTATTCTTTTTTGAAATGAGACCTCAATTGCAACTCTCGAATTTTACAGTGCTTCTCCAACAAACAAATCAAGCTGTTGAAGAGAAGCTTGAACGTCTCACTCCGCCACCGAAATTCCAGGTCATTGTGGATGAAGCTGGAGAGAGCAAGCTTACCGCCGCCTAATATATTTATCCGAAAATCCTTATACATGCTTTACGCTTCTAGACTTTTTTCAATTCACTTTTCCAGCTTATGCAATGATTATGCCACTTTAACTTTATTGCAGTTAGAGAACGGATAAAACAATGTTAAAACGAACAAATTCCTGGCAAGGCCCTCTACAAATGAACTTAAACGGAAGAGTGGAGGAAGCACTTCACCAGGAAATTATGAGATTCTTTTCGTGATGGGGGAATTATCCAAATAAAAGAAGAACAATTACGGATTCAGATTAGAGACAAATTAGGTTTGTCGATACGGCGGACAGGTATATTGTGATAAATTTGGTCAAAATTAAACAGATAAATTGGGTTCAAGAAGAGTGGACAGATTGAAGTGGCGAGTGGGCAGATGTCTATTCGGCAGCAACAGCGTCTCCAGCGGCGACCTGCAAGTATAATCGAATTGTTGACGATGTCATTCAACAGTAGCTCCCCCCAGAAAGATGAAACGATTCATGAAGAATTCATCAGATATGCTCGAGTACATTGCGCACATCCACGCTCCGTTTTCATATAATTATCGTTTATGTATTCATCTAGACTCATTCACTATTTCTCGTCAGTTTTACCTCGTCGACTTTGGTTTTCTTGGAAGATGGAGCATCCTCGTCCTCGACGACAGCGTCCTCGTTGGCGCTTGACACACGCTTACGATCCTAAAAAGTATGAGTTGTCACAATGAACTATACACTCAAACCTACGTTTCCGTTGGTGTCCTTGGCTTCTCCGTTCTCCGTCTTATCCTCTTCCTCGGCAACCTCAGCGTCGGCCTCGTTTTTCTCCTCAGCGGCCTCGGTAGCTTCAGCTTGAGTCTCTTCAGTCTTCTCACCGTTTCTGAAAGAATACTCGGTTACAAAAGGAGAGGATTAGTGCAATCTGTTGCCCATCCGGCACATATTATTTGCTGCCAACCCCCCGTATGTCTTTATGGCACCTTCTGCTCGCGGCATCAATGCACAACGCTTATACAAATAAAGGACGTGCTTGATAGATACAGATTTTCACTAGTCGAACACTGTTTCGACCTCATTCTATGGCCGTCGTCCCATTATTCCCGTCTTACGGATGACCTCGCAGAAAATACCACTTAACGCCCGCGCACAGGTGGATGAAAAAGTGGCTCGCGATTTCAATTCTACTGACCTAGATAATAAAGAAAGAAGAAGAAGAAAACGACGGTGCTTAATTAATTTCAAGAAATAACTTACTGCTCCTCTGTCTTTTCTTCGACAACGATCACGTCGTTGTCAGTCTCGGCAGTCTCGACTGGCTTCTCCTCGGTTGGCTCGACGACCACTGGGTCTTGAACGACAGTCTCAGAAACGTCAGACATCCTTCTGAAATAGAAAACTATATTTAGTATATCCTCTAGAGTGAGAAAATAAGAGGAGGAAGATCATTTTTATCGAAGAATTGAGAACATACATAAGATATTAAAGAGAGCGTAAATAAAATCCCTAAATTAAAAGATTTCCTAAACGCGAAGACATAAGAAATGGAACATGCGCAACTGAGGTGCGAACAACGATGTCGCTCGAGCTGTCTTGTTATTTGGCTTAGGCTCTCACTCTTCTCATAGGCCTCTGGCGCTGCGCGCCCATACACCGTCGGCCCAGCCTGTGCCTGACACTCACACAGCAACGACTGGACAGCAAGAGACGGCCGGCTGTCCGAAGGAGGCGGTGACCCGCTCACACTCCTCGGCGGCGAACGAAACGCAGAATGAAGAGAGGAGCCTCAATGCGATGGCCGCGAGTTTCGAATTGCCTCGTTGAAGAGAGAAAGAGAGAACAAGAGAGAACGACGACTTAGCCCCGCCCACCGGTGACTGCGCAATAGGCTCTCGTCGCCTGCTTTCTTGGCACGATGCCAAATTTTCAATTAAAGTGTATCTCCGGGCTTATGAAAACGTTAGTGCTTTGAAAAGAAGACATGAATTGGATGCATATGTCGGGAATCGCGAAAACCAAATTAAACATTAAACACTTTTTCTAAAGACAGTACTACAAATTACTAGCGTTTAAAAATATTTTTTTAGTGTTAACTTTCGCAGTTGGAAAAGCACAATTTTTGCAATATGAAATATAAATACATCTTGACGGAAATATCAAGAACTGAAACTGATTGTGAGAATTCAAAAACTTTAAAAGACGGGCAGCAATAACTTTTCGTACGGTATTTTGCTCGTTCTACTGGAATGTGTTCAAAAATTTCAAAATTATTGATGTTTCAAAGAAATGTAACAACAAAAATTTCAACAAAGTTGTTAATAAAAATTTCAGAAACGCTCCTCGCTGACGAAATGAGCAATTTTTAGGCCTTTGGAAAAATAGCGAAAACAGCATTCACGAGATCGTGGTGAGATATCCTTCGATTAATTGAATGCGCCTTTCGAGAGAATCACAGTAACGCGAATTTCATTTATTAGCGTTCTAGATTATAAAAGTCCGTTCAAAGTTTATTACGGTAAACCGGAATATTAGAACAAAATGACAAAAAACAATGTTTAAAAGTGTTAAATAAAACAAGAGTGAATGGTATCACGAAATGGATATCGGGTACATTTTTTCAGGCTTTTGGAGATCTTGGAGAAGGAGAGCGTGAGACACTGCGATCATCTCGGCTGCGACTACTGTGCCCGCTTTCGCTGTGATTTTTGCCATTATCCCCGTTCTGAAACAATATCGTTTTAAAACTCCTAACAAGTTTCAATTAAGTTACTTTGTGTGGAGATGCTTTGAAGGGCGACGGACTGCGGCTTTTGCTGTTGACATGAACTGGGGAACGAGATCTCGATCTCGAAGCTTCACGTTTTCTGAAAATTGAAAACAAAAACTGCTTTGATTCAACCTGTTCACTAATATGGTGCAATTCTTAGTATTCCAACGCTGGGTGAACAGGACTACCTGTCTCAGAACTGATAGTCTCACTCTTTTTTATCGAAACGGCAACTTTTTGAAGCTGCAAGGGCTGAGCGAGAAGATAATCGAAATGAATTGAGAGTTGACCCATACTGTGCTTGAACTGTCTCAGCTATGTGACCATTGCCAATTGGGCTTGCTGGTGAAATTGATTTCTCATTGAACTGTGGCTAAAACGGTTCGTGATGTGGCTCCCGTCCGTACAAAATTTAAAGTGAAATATAACTTACTCTTCTCGTTTTGGGCTAGGAGATCTGGAATCCTCTCTACGGCGGTTATCACGTACTGGTGACTTAGATCTTGAAGCGCTTCTTGAACGAGATCTGCGAGTGCGCTTGCGATCTCGAGAACGACTACGTGAGCGTCTTCTCGGAGGTGTGCGCGAACGACGTCTTGGAGAACGAGAACGTCTTCTTGGAGATCTGGATCCTCCACGAGCATCGCTTCCGCGTGGTTTTCCACGTGCCATTTCCACCACGACACGCATCGAGCTGAACATTTTATAAATAAAAAAATGTATGAAAACATTCCGACTTACCCTCCATCCATAGTTTTGCCGTCTAAATCGTGACATGCGTCCTCAGCATCACGGTGATCTTCGAAATCAACAAACGCAAATCCGTATTTCATCGAGATATTAGTAATTCGACCATATCCTTTTAGGAAACGCTCAATGTCGCGCTCTCTCGCATTGTATGGTATTTTTCCGAGGTAGATGCGAGGCATACCCTGAAGTTAGATTAACTAATTCAATAAATATATAATCATTTTTTAATGATTCGAGGTAAATTCAGAGATTAGAGTAGAACTAATGAAAATAATTTACAGAATTTAAATATATTCAGTTAGAGACGATAAGAGTTGAAAAAGTATGCCCTCGAAATTTCGCACACATGAAACGAGTGACACCGTATGCCCAAATCGTGGTGAGACCACTTGGCACGCCGCCAAGCACATTGCCGTTTCGAATGCCTTCAGCGTTCACGGAAAATTGCAAGCTTTGCACTTTTTTTCGTTAAATGAACAATACTTTTTCGAAATTCTCTTAATTTTAATAGATTTTCAGTTTTTTGCACATGAAAACTGTTCAAAACCGTATTATGATGAGCTTTTTTCAGGTAGCCAAAATGAAGTTGGTCAGATTCTTGATGAAACTTTCGCACGAAACCGTGAACATCGAGCTGAAAAATGGAACCCAAGTTTCTGGTTCGTTGAAAAGTATTTTACGACTATATAATAGTGTATACTTTCGCTAATTTGGCTGTTCGCCGGTAAAAAACTAATGGGGCTATTCACAAGTTAGCGAAAGGAGCAACAAACTATTTTTACTAGCAAAAAAAGTTTTTTTTAAACCTTGTGAATAGTCCCATAACGTTTTCCATTACAATATGTAGAAAATTATCGCCAAAATATTATTCAGAAGAGCAATATTTATCTACTAAATAGATTTGTTGTACATCCGTCTTCAGGTACCATCATGGGAGTAGACGTCGCCATGAATACGCATCTTCGTGCGGTTTCAATGACCGTCAAAAACAAGGAACCAGTAAAGCTCGACACACTCTCCATCAGAGGTTAGTTGTTCTTATAACAGGACTCTTCAAAAACAATTTTTTCAGGCAACAACATCAGATATATCATCTTGCCGGATCCGCTCGCCCTGGACACTCTTCTCATTGACGACGAGCCAAGAAAGAAGGCTCGCGCTGCTCGTGCTGGAGGTAATTGATTCCAGTTGATTTCGGAAGTTTTATATTTTTTTCCAGCATCTCGAGGTCGCGGTGGTCGTGGTGGTATGCGAGGAGGCAGAGGAGGCCGCGGTCGCGGACGTGGAGGACCTCGTGGAGCTGGGCCCCGTCGTTAAGTCCTAATCGGGTCATGGAGAATCTTGTCGTTTGGAAACGATTGGTTTTTGTCTATCATGTTTTTTTGTTTTATTCACCACATCATGTTCCCGCTGAAGTTGACGACTTTTGATAACTTTTTGAAATAATTTATTACGGCTTCAAGAGCCACATTCAATTTCAAAAATTTCGCCGCCCGTGAGAGCAACTGTATTTTACTTTTGTTAATTTCTGATCTCCATAAATTTTATTACTCCCTTTTCAAATAGTCTCTTTCATACAATTATTGTAGTTCAGATTCTCGCCAACTTCCGATTGTTCGAATAGCCTCCCCCACCAAACTGTCTGCAAAATAGGTTCATGTTAAAGTAGTTTCAGATAATTGAACTCACAGAAATCAACGCCAAAGACATTCCGACAACTATTCCCACGAGCACATCACTCGAATGATGTTTATTATCCGAGATTCTTGAGCAGCAGATAAACAGTCCTCCAGCCATAATGAGAGTCTGCAGAATAGCAACAATGACGTTGTTTCGAAGAGCGGGTTTAAGACGAGCTTGCAAGTACAACACTGTCCAAAATGCACAGTACATTGTTACAGTTGAATGCCCACTATAGAAACTTTTCCGTGCTTCTTCAACGTCGTCTGCCGCTCCTTGACAAGAATACTCATCCACATACGTGTTTGGGTCAAATATTTCGCACTGCTTGATAGGTAACGGATCACAAACCGCAAAAAAATTAGGACGAAGTCGACCGATGAATCCTTTGACGAATTTTACAAGAAGCTCATTCACAATATATCCAACCTGGCTGTATCCTAAACTGGATAATTTACGGAGTGAAAAAAACTAAAACGTCTCAAATTTACCTATGAAAGTGAGAACCGCCACTGGGTATTTCGGGATCTTTGTAGATCCAATACGGTAACTAAGATCTGAAGATCTGTTAGTTCTGCGAAATTGTCTGAGAGCTTCGACTATTATGACTGATAAAACCGTAAGAGAGATATTATAGATGCGATGTTCAAGACTGGACACCGTGCTGGATTTCTTGGTGTAATGGATAGATGGATCTACACAAAAGAAGCCACGTTGCGTAATTCCTCGAACTTTTATAGCATAATCAGTGATGAAAACTGTAAATAAGTCTCAATTATATTGAATTCTCCCTACAGATACTCACAGAAACCATATAGTAAAACCACATTTGTGATGGCAATGGGCAGGTTGATGTTCACAACAGCTCCTGTGCGACGGAAAACTTCCATATTTCTGAGCACTCAGAAAGAACCTGCAAGTATACCAGTTCGAGACAAGTTCTACAAAGAAAAGTGTCCTAGGCAGAAGAATTTCGGGATGGCGTCATGTTTCAATTCTTTATATTCTTTTCAGTTGAACAAAAACATAAAGGAAACTACAGGATAGGCGTTTTTGTGTTTGTTACATTAAAAAAAACAAGAAACAAAGAACGAAATGGGAATTTATCTAGAATATGAATTATGCGGAAGTTGGAACAGGCAGCAATATGTCGTCCGACTCTTGTCCCCCAATAGCAGAAACAACAGAACTGGCCGATGATGGGGAAACTATGACTCCTGGACGTCTCTCCTCCTCTGCAAAGAAAAATCATATATTTTTTCTTGAAAATTGAGGTCAACTAACCTTCAGAGCTCCATTGCGCTTGAGGCGGTCGAACAGGTGTGGAAAGAAGAAGAGGTTGTGTCTCAGATTCTGTGGTGTTGTTTGAGAATATATCTGTCCAGAAAACACTCTGAAAAAAAAAAGAATTATTAAAGATTATATATCAGAAAAGTACTACGGTATTGTAATACTCAAATGTTTTTTTTATGTGTTTCTCTCGATCGTGACTCACCGTATATACAGCGATGAACATTCCAATGATAGCTCCAACAAGAACATCGCTCCAGTGATGTTTATTGTCTGTGATTCTTGAAAAGCTTATTCCGAGTCCAACCATTATCATCACTGTTTGAGTAATAGGAACAACAATTCGATTGTTGATTACTGTGCCAAGTCTAGCTTGAATGTATAGCTGGAAAGTTAAAATCCTTTGAACAGAATAGAAAGAAATAACGACTTACAGCTGACCAAACAGCACAATAAAGTGAAATAGCCGAATGTCCGGAATAGAAACTTTTTCGAGCTTCTAATACAAGCTCTGGTGGTCCAGTACATGTGTAATCGATTATATATCTGAAATTCCGATTATGTTTCACACTGATTCTCTAATTGCTGACCTGTGTGAATCACCAGTGACACATGTGTCATTTGCCAACTTGCAAACATCGAGAAAATGGGGTCGAAGCCTTCCGACGACATGTTTTGTTGCGATATTAAGAGCGACATTCATAACAAATCCAATTTGAGAGTAACCTGAAATCTGGATTTTTAGATTTAATGATAAATACTATATCAGATACCAAAATAGGTCAAGAGTCGGACAAAAAGAGCATGAAGATGACTGTTTCTCCATCGATATCTTGGATTATTGATGTTTGCTTCGATCTTTTGCATTCGGTAATACTCGACAAACAAAACCTGAAAAGATTTTTAATAGAAATTTTCAGCTAAAATTCAGTCATACCGTAACTGCATTTAGCACCAGGTTGTAAAGCATTAGTTGAATTGCTGTTATCGAATCCTTCCGATATTCGTACCGAATCGAATCGTCATCGCAAAAAAATCCTCGTTGAGAAACCCCAAGTAAAGTGGGTACGATAACAGAAATGGCGGCTGTGACGAAAAGAAAAAGTAGAAGAGACATTCCAAATCGGTTAGATGTTTTTTGGAAGTTTTCGAACGAATATATTACCACGTAGTAGCAAAAATCAACAGAATCACGCATTTTTGTAGCCGATTCAAGCTTGAGAGCATGAATTGTGGTTGCAAGAATAGGAATACTCGGTTTGTGAAACAAAGAGAAACACGTGAAGGGACAAAAATTATATGCTTGTCCCTTTAATTTTACAAGTTACTGTAGATACTGTAGAGCATCCATTCGTATTAGAAAAAAAGTAGCTCATAAACTTATAACTTTAATATGAAAATTATAATACTATTTGATAAAACTAACCGAATCCATATAAAAGAATCAAATTGACTCCGACGGCTACTTCATTCACATTGAATACTTTAGGATCCAACGATGGTTCCATCACCTGAAATACATAATACTTCTTTCATCAATTTCCCATTCTGTTTCAAAGTTTACCCTTGCTCCATATCGACTCACAACGGACATTGCTTTTTGATTCGCAAGCACAAACTCAACAGGGTGTCACTAGGGAACGAAGTGGAAAATATGTTTTTCACACAAGAAACTCCCTTTCTAGTTTCTGGCGTAGCAGGTGATTCTCCAAAAAAGAACGAAAACACACAAAAGTGTTTATTGGCGAAAAATGAGCATTGATAATAGGAAAAGAACTATCACTAGTGACGAAGACTACACAGGGCAGCACAAGTCAGAGACACGAAATAGTGGAGACGCAGAGATATAATTAATAGTCGAAACAGGCAGTGGTCCGATCGAGCAAAGTGCAAAAGAAAAGAGAAATAATGTCAGTTGTTTCTCAGAAGAATCAGAGTTTGCAGGATATTATTAAACGGAATCAAAAAAGAAAACGAGGCAGGGGTACTGTACTTTGCTTATTTAAAGAGTATGAGTACGATATCCGTTTTTATACAGAGTTTTTATAATTTTCAGTTAACTGAACCTAAAATAACCTGTAGTCCTGAACTGGAGAGCGATATTTTAGATGGATGGAATTCGAATTTTCACTGTAGTACGAATCAGAAACTGGACGGACTCAAAAAAGACACTGGAAGAAAAAATAACTTTTGTGAAAAAGAGCACCTGATGACCCAAAAATTTGAATATTTCTCTCTCATTTTATGAGTGAAACCTTAGGTTAGATATCCTAGTTATGCTCCAGAAAGTTTAAAAAAAAACGAACCTGGAGAAAAGACATTGTTGAAATTTTCCGAATAACGGGCACCACTCGACTTGATAACTTCCTTGTTACCGACATCTTCAGAATGATATCTCTTGATACGAGAACTTCTTCACTTCCTTTCCGTTTCCAAATATTCCCGCCTTCTGACTTCTTTTTATACTCCTTCAAACCAATCACCAATAAACAAGAGTTTTGTGATTTGGTGATAGTTGACTTTTTCTAGAAACTCTTATCACTTTAAAGTCTCAAATTTTAGTTGGTCAGGAACAATCCAGTTGAACATTCAGAAACAGTTTCACTTGTCCGAGAAAGTATTCGCTGTGTTATGTATTTTTCAAAGTTTTCATTGGTTCTGGGAGTTGAAGAGACGCAGAAAATTGGGATGGAAAGAGAGCAGAAAGAACTACCAAGTGATACAAACTACACCGATTTGTTTTGATTCAAGACAGAAAAAAAGATTTTTTTGAGTTGGAGAGTTCAAAATCCTTCAAAAATACGGATACCAACAGTATGGTCTACCGTATTCCTATTGTCTGTTCTTCCCTAAAAAAATCCTCAAAAGAAAAAAATACTACGTGACCTGGGAGGTCGAGGTCACCACGTCTTCAAAGGGCCGCGCGTTTAAAATGACACGTTTCAATTATTTTGAGAATTTTTGTTAGATAAACTGCTTATCTCAGCTACTATGAGTATGATATACGACTTCTCCCAACGACCACCCAACGTCATCAAGCAGGAACATCTCCAAGAGAATCTGTCCCGCTATTCTAGCCCTATTCCGGAGCCGAACCCAAATTATAATTTGACTCTCAAGCAATACAATGCGTTGGAGAAAAGGAATAATTTGGCGAGGCTGCCGGAGAATGTTTCAACTCGGAAAGTGATACTTGGTTTGATGAAAGATCGACCAGATTTGTGGAAAAGGAGACATCAACGAATCGAGACAGACAAATGGAAAGAATTGGGATTAGATGTTTACCAAAGGACGGGAGTTTTCGTAAACGGTTAGTAGTAGTTTTTATTTGCAATAAAAGTTATTATATCTTTCAGTTGAATCACTTGTTCATACATTTCGAAAAGCTAGAGAAAGTCTGAGTAGAAAAATGAAGAAATGTAGAACGGAAGGCCGAAGTGTACTGGAAATGGAACTTCAGCTGTCGCAATGGGAATTGTTCAGTTCTTTTCAGTTTTACTATGAATTCAAATTGAATAATCGGCACTTTGATGATGAAGATGACGATGATATTGAATTCCTTGGACTGCACAACCCGAGTGAAACTATTGAGCAACGGTAATGTTGAGAGCAGATTTTAAATTAAATGAATAGTTATTTTCAGAGATTCTTCCCAGAACGCAGACAATACTGCAGCATACTCCGAAAGAGGAAACAGCTTCGATTATCTGGCAGGAATGAATTATGATGCAACTGAACCTGTGAGCTCTTTTTCAACGTTGAAAACGTATAGATTCCTATTTTCAGATATCTAAAAAGCCGAAGTTGGAATTAACAACAGACACGGATGTAGAGCACATTGGATACCAGATAAAGAGGGCATTCTCTCAATATCCTGAGAAAGAAACCCTCATTAGAAAGGCAATGTTTGCCGCGATCCTCAAATTCGATGATTCAAACTTCCAAGATTTGGGTGAGCTATTCACAAGTTTGGCAGCCAAATACACAACTGGTGATCGTAAATACAATTTATAAAATTTACTCCGTTGTTCTCTTTTCTTCTTTTTAATTTCGCTTGATATCAAAAGATTCTACAAATCTATTTGTTTTACTGTGATAAATTTATTCCGTTACTTAAATAATAGATCCAGTAATTATCAGATTTCAGCCAAATAACAGCTCATGCCTACACTATTTGTCATTGAACTTCTCGAAACCTCCCAAAGATCATCATGTCTCTGCAAGTGCAAACCTTTCTGAACAAAACAAAAATTGAAAAGTTAAAAGAATACGAGAAGATAAATGAGAGATAATTTGATCATTGAACAACTCATAGCTCTCCCAGCTAATGCGGTTCACACATTTTTCCTCATTTCGTTTCCGACATATGTTCTTCTTGATTCTTGACCTATTCATGGGATTGTGGAAGAATTTATTACTAGGAAGAATTGGAACATTTCCGATTTCAAGATATGGAAACAATGGGTTAGAACTTCTGTTTCCTAGAAGATACTTCTTGAATTGATCGCATCTAGTTTCGAGTTTCCTCTGCAACACAATCCACTAATGATATAGAATTGGATACTTCTAAAGAAACTTCAATTCATCTGTTTCAATAACTCTTTGAGATTCCTCAAACTTTTCATAAAAACAACGGATAATTCGCACCTGTTGAATGAAAATGTCATTTGATCCATCACTAATCAATTGTTAATTTCAATATCTTTTTGGACTCAACAATCTCTTTTCATTTTGTGGATACGCCTTGTCTCACTTTTCTATCAATCTGTCTCTTTCCTCCCCCGTCCTTCTGTGTGAGTATGTGTAATCTGTGAGTGTGTTTCGTCGTGTGCACTTCGCCACGACGACACATTCCCCCCTTTCATCCTCTTTGGTTTTTTTCGGAATCTTTGTCACAAATTGGTTGGTGACAGGAGCCACCGATTGAGATATTTTGAAGAGAGAGAGAAAGACGAGAGGTCACCTGATATGAAATTTGCTCTTTTTGTATTATCTTTGATCTAACCCAATAAATGTTGCGATCCGCACGAACCGGAAGTTTCGGGAAAGAAAAATGGAAATTCAAGTAATTTATCATCTCAAAAGTGTAATAGAAATGTAGTAGAACACTAACATAATTTGTTTCCAGCTCAATAATCTACAGTACTCTAGTTACAGTAGTTTCCCTTTGAAATATGCTATTCAACTTTTCCGAAGAGGTATCAGTTCATTTTTCTTCAAATCTTCAACGTCCATATAACAACTAATTTTGAAAATGTAAAACTCTTGAGTTTTCTCGGTCCGAGATTTTTCGGAAAACTGTCAAAACTTGACGCAAAAGTTATCACAAAACTCATGTGTTATAGATTTCAGCTAACTCTAATTTTTCAGTGTAGAGAAAGTTACAAATAGTTGAAAATCACAGTTTCGAGAAACTTATTCGCACCAGATTCGGTTCTAAATTTCATGAAGTTTCACATGGAAACCACTACCTACACCTCGATCTATCATATTTCGATATGACAAGAGATGATAGGTGGCAAGTTCTCAAAACAAAGTGATAAAAAGTGCTAGTTGCATTCTTGTCGTTTTTTTCCCAATTCTTTCGGCCACACACTGCAGCAGAAATTGGCTCCTCTGCCTCTCATCAACTTCTTCTCAATCGCATCTCTTCTGATTTATGTCATGACTCACAACTTTCTGCGTCTCTTATCGCTTAACACTCGGTCCCATCTGATATGATTCGTCGTCCTCCTGGGCCGATTGGTACTTTTTTGCAGTGAAAACGAAACAACGAGCGACGGGCTTCCCGAGCGCGGCTGACCTCGATCAAGATGGTTCGAATGGCTGAGCGGTTAGCCGAGAACTTTATTCCAGAAGCGAGGAATGAATCCGAACCGGCCTACAGTAGATACAGGTACAAATTTAGATGTTTCAGAATTGTGAAATCAACTGTTCTCGATTCCAGATCGCGAGGTGCTTTGAACCGATCCAGACTGAATTCCAGGGCGTCACTCGGATCATTAACAGGAAGACGGATCACTTTAGGTAAGTTCAGCTGGATTATAAAAATTCTTCCATTTAGTTTTAAAAGTCTTAAATTTTAAGTGGAAACTGACAGTGGTTTAATAGAAGTTGAAAGTGACAAACAGTTTCTGGACGCCTTCAAAGATGCCAACATGGATGCAGTGCATCATCTCAATGCCGCAAATCCAGTCACCAGGTTCATCTAGTTTTTCAAACCTTTGGTTATAAAGTCATATTTTCAGAGGCTTGTGGTGTCTAATCATAATTGCATTCGTAATTTTGGTATTAGTCCAATGTTATTCTCAAATTAAACTGTATATAAGTGAACCAGTTGCAACGAATATCGAAGCAGAATATCCCAGTAAAATACCATTTCCAACCGTCGCCATTTGCAATAATAATCAGTTCAGGTAATGACTTCAATCGTTTTAAAATCTATAAAACTGAAAGTTTCAGATTAACATATTTGACTGGTGGTCGAATAATGAACAGAAGGTCAAAATCAATCAGCGGGTCTCTACTTTCAACGGGTCATGATATTGAATCGGTTTTTGATACTGTAAGTCTATTGGCATTGTTTTAAATCTAGAGATAATTCCTCAGGTTCTGAGAAAATCTTGGGATATGGATGCAGTCAAGTTCTTGAGAAGTGCAGCACATTGGAAGTCAAGGATGATTTTGGGGTTTGACAACTTTCTTTTTTTGAGAAAATTGAATATTCAAAACTGAAAACTTTCAGATGTACCTGGCCAAACGGGACATCTTGCAAGCTATCCGATTTTAAAGCAGTTTGGACGACAACTGGACTCTGTTGGGCCATAAATACAGATCCACATAACCCATTCGAAGTGACTGGTTCTGGAGAAGGACATGGTCTCCGCCTTCTTCTGAATGTTGAAAGTTACGAGAGAGTGGATGCATGCACAAAACATTTCAGAACTAAAAGTCTTCCTGGACTCAAGATTTTGATTTATAATCAGACGGATATCCCAGATAGTAGTCTGAATGGAGTCAATGTTCCGTCTGGTTATTCAATGGATATTCCATTCAAAATGCAACATGTAAGAGGGGAAATCAAGAGGAATTCAACTATATTTGCTTGTTTTCAGAGATCGAAACTTCCCGGTGTTCACTGTGTCGAAGAGAGTGATGAACAGATTGAAGCGAGTACTGATTTCAATAATCCAGAGAATATTCGAACATGTACATTGAGAAAGTACATGACAGAAGTGGAGAATTCATGTCATTGCACTTTGAGAAGAGCCTATACCAGCAATTCAACAGGTATTAAACCTGAAGAAATTAAAAATAATACTAAGAAACTACATTTCAGATTTGAAAATGGGTGCTTGCAACGTGGATCAATACTTCGGATGTGCTCAAAAAGCATTGAAAAGAGTGAGAGAAGAAGGAACAGCCAGTGCGTGTCTTCCGCCATGTAAATCAATTGACTACACTGCTTGGCAGGTCTGATAATAGTTTATATCTCAAATTTATCGCTTTGTTCGCACATTTTCAGGACATGAATCGTCTTCCTCAAAATTTGATGCCAGCTCTGATAGAAGAGCAAGAAGAAGACGACGAAGATGACGTGGAACAAGAAGAACTAGATGAGAATGTTGCATTTTCAACAGTATCTGGTGGAGAGACATTCTCTTGTGAAGATAGTGCTTATCTGGATGAAAAACAAGTGATGAGAATCAAAAGAGATGCTCATAGAGCTTATGAAATGCAAGCGAGACATCAGGAAGATATATTTTTAAGATCTAGAAGATTGATTACGAGACTTCGTAATGCTATAGTCTCGTGAGTAATCTTACATTTCGTTTTTCAAAAATGAAATGAAATATTTCAGAATTGAGCGTCATAAGTGGGGATGGCATTCTGACACATTCAGTGGCGTCGTTGAACGATTATCCAACTTGACTTGCTTCTCGAACTTCAGTGAAAGACATCGTGAAGTGATCAGCATTCTGGAGTCTAGACCTATAACCAGTGAAGAGAAAAAAGCGAATCAAATGTTCTTCGTGCGTTTTCTTTTATTCCAAACAATCCCTTTTCTTCTGAATATTTTCAGCTTCTGGATGAAAAAGGCTTCGAGAGAAACTCAACAAGATATATGTCAATTGGAGATTTGAAATCAAGATATGGTGACAAAGTTGATGACGTGGCAGAAGAGATTGCTATCATTTTAAGAATTGTAAATCAGAAACAGTCACCAATCGTAAATTTATTGTATTTCAGATGGAGAAGCTGTGGCACGTATTCATGCCAGATTCATATCTCAGATCAATAAATGGAGATTTCTCAAGAATGGACAGAATTATTGAATTGATGAATCAGTATGAGTTGAATAAATTACAACGTAGAGCATGGGCTGAGAAAATGCAATCGAGACAAATGAAACATTTTTTCGAAGATGACTTTTATGAGGTGAGGAACTTAGGACTTCTGGAGTGAAAAATAAGTTATTTTCCAGTCATATTATCAACCTTTAATCAAAGATCTTGATACAACACTTGTCAAACAAATCGATGAAGTTCAAGCTGATTGGCCTAAAGTTGAGTATTATTTGCAACGTGGAAGTGCTGGAAAGACTGGAGCAATCATGTTTTTCGGCGATGGAAAGAAAGAAAATCGACAGAAATTTGAAAAATTGATAATTGAAATGCATGATTGCGCATCTGGAAAGTTGAGAAAAGAAGCTGGAAAAATGTTGCACAGTTTCAAGAAAAGTTATCGAGAACTTCAAGCAGCTTACGGTAAACTTTTCAAAGAAGAACTTCCGGATTATTTGGAAAATTTCCAATTCGGAAATAAGTTTGTTGGAGACAACTTCGCAATGGTGAATATATTTTTGCATCGAATGAATCTTGAAGTTTGGAGTCAAGATAGAACTTATGGTTTCTGGAGTCTTGCTTGTGATATTGGCGGAGCACTTGGACTGTTTTTAGGAGCATCGTTGCTCACAATTATTGAAATTGTGTACCTTTGTATTCAATACGGATTATGTGGAAAACGAGCAAGAAATATGAAATGTATTCCAATGTGAGTTCTTTTAAAGTTCATTCGACTCTAAAATTTCGTATTCAGGGATGCCTTGACGCGCCAAATGAAGAAAGTGGCTACTTGCAGCTGTTGTAAGAAAGAAGTAGAAAAACAGAGGGAACCGATTTACAAGAAGAAGAGCCAAAGTTATCAAAGAAGGTTTGATTGAAAAATTCCGTAGTTTTCAATGCATTCATGTTTAAAGGTACACCGCAGAGGAAGAAGAACAAGCTGAAAGGTTCCGATCGCGAACATCCAGTGAAGACTCAAAGATGAGGAAAAACATCTGGGCGCAGATGAATGATCCTTCTGCAAATTCGACATTGACTCCTTCTGAAATAAAACATTTTCTCGACCAAGTGCAGAGGCACTCGCAGCCTCCAAGTTATCACGATGATCAACAACATCCAGGCGGGTTTCGTTTTATTATTTTATTAAAAAAGAGAAAGGTTCAACAGAAAGAACAACAATATAGAACAAAAGTGGAAACAAGAATGAAACTAGTGAATGTTTAGGTAAGAGACTTGTCTAGAAGATTACTTTTAACTTGGTTACTGTTGTAGACGGTTTGTGGATAGTACGGGTTCGTTGGGTCGAGCTCTTGTGGTGCCAAAACTGACGAAAATGTGACAGGAGTGTTTGTCGGCTTCAGGAAAACTGTTGTCGCGAGAGTAAAGCGGGGGTTTTTGAACTGGAGGACTTTGTATAGGATGAGCATGTAGACCAATCGGACGACAGTGATGAAGACGAATAGGACATAAAACATGACTTCTCTGATTTGAAAAATCGCCACAGATGGTAATTTCGTGGCCATAACCAATCCGAGAATGACCAGTTCGATAGCTACGGTGAGAACAAGTGGAATGACGTTGCGATAGCGGACGGTCGCCAGTTGCATCCACATTGCGAACGCGTAGAGAACAGCAACGCAGCTTGGTGCGCATTGCTCTATCTGTGGCGTGGTCATCAACTTTGATTCGATGAAAATCATCAAGGCGATAATTAGAGCAGTAGTGGCGAAGACATTGAGGCAAAAATGTCCGATTCTGTTGAGACTTTTCGCAACTTCCGGCATCGTCGCATCTGAAAAGAACAGAGTTCGTGCAAAACTAAAATAAGAAGATTTACTCACGTTGGAATGATCCGGTACCTTTACGAAGAACCTTGTAGGACAATAAGAACGGGTTCATGCTGGCGACTTCTGTTCTTGTACTGAAATAATGCGATGAATTCGGAAAATTAAGAGTATTTAAATTGGGAAAAACGGATAAAACAGTGAACGCTTTGTGAGATGTATAGCCATTATACAATTTTATGGTTTAAAAATTCGGAAAAATAATTTGTTTGAAGCAACCGCGACGCGAGCCGCGTCGCGATTCCGCAAACACGGTGCACACATTTACAAGTACAGTAGCCCCCAACAATTTTATTCGGACGAGGAGACAATCATATTTTCACAATTCACGAATTAAGTAAATCGTTACCGAAATGCTGGAAGTGTAGCTCTCGAATATAACGTTCTCTAATTTGTTTTCTCATGAGCCGTTCACTCTTATATACATGATTATGTTTCTCGGTCGCGAAAACTTGAAGAATGGCGAGAACAAGGGGAAATAACGTAAAAACAAGTGGACATGGCTTAAAAAATGAGAAGTTAACAAAAATCCCTTCGTAATGTGACCAATCTACAGAATCTAATATAACATCTAACGTCATGCTTATGATAATGTCAGCTGGTCCAAAAAAACGAGTGTTGCTTTGACAGTAACCATTATTACAGCGAATGACAAAATTCAGAATTATCTGCAACAACGGGTAGGTGTAGAATCGATCAACAGTGAGAAGAAAGAAAGAGTATGCAAGTGCAGTCAGTTCAAGAATTACATTGACCAATGTTGAATAAGTGAGGTGCATATTACACGTCTTTAGAAATTTGATTTCATCTGTAACTAGTAATTTTGAGTACTTGACAAGTATCAATGAGAATTAATTACGTTCGTATATAGAACGGTCCTCTAGTATTGTAGTCATTGATGGCGTAAGCAGTCCGAATGATTCTTTCTCTTTTTGACGCTCCGAATTACGTTCTTTTCTGAAAACGAATCTTTTGGAAAGATATAGAGAATGATAACTCACTGAACATAAGCTGCATTCTCAAGGACAACAGCAAAAACAAAAACTCCTGGATGAAAGAACACGGCGAAAGGCAAAAGTGGAATGTAAGCCAATCTGAAATAGAAATTCTTCACTTTCGGAAGCCTACAATACTCTTTATAACCTATATAAAGTTTTGAAAAGTGTTGTAGAGTCTTTTTTCTATTTTCTCACGGTGCAACCAAACCGATTTCTGGTGATATGAAAAACTTTCTCAATTTACATTTTCTATGAATAGAATCACTCAAAATATCAAGTGACACGATGACTCAGCCACAAAATGTGAGGAATACTGTAGTCGATAGAAAAGTTGAATCATACCTAATCATGGAATCTCTGTGATTATCTTCATCCTCTCCATCAGGCAATAGTTTCAGAATTCTCTCATCATATTCGTCATCTGAATCATCCTCATTTTCTCTAAAACTTTCCTCGACAATATATCCTCCTCTTCTATCATAACGTCTTGTTCTATTCCATCTAACCATATCACCTTCAATCGAATTGATTATGACGTGGAAAACGGTAGAGATAACACTGGAAGAGAGAGAAAAAATAGAGAAAAAAGGTCAAAACGCGCCAATAGAATAGAGAAATCATCGCTTCTCGAAGCAAGAACAAATACATAAAAGGCCGAAAGACGGGTAGAAAGGAGCCGAAAAGACAGGAGGTCCTCCAATGCTTTTTCTCTTTCTTCCACCATACATATGTCCCAGTAAATTCATTCATTCAACTACAGAATAGGGCTGAAAGAGAGACGCAGAATGACAGTGCATGTGTGAAAGTGGGTTATTTAGAATAAATGAGACTATCAGTTGAGAGGAACAATGAATGACACCAGGATATGAGAAGAGGCTGAATAAGAAAGAGCAATTGGGCGGAGATTGGAAAAAAGGGATGAAGGAAAATGGATGGAATGGTGTAGAAAAAGGGAAGAATCCCATAAAATGAGTGGTAGGTCGTAGAAAAAAGGAAGGACAGCTCGGAGGATATTGGCAAGATTTCGGTTGTGACACGAAGATGATTACACGAAGTGGCACTGAAGTACTTGCTCATTTCTTTTTTTGGGGGATCTAGAGGAGACGATGAGAAGAGTCAAAAGATGTGAGATGTCATTGACACGTTGAACGGTACTCTTCTCATAGTTTATCATTCTGTGGGAAAGTAACATGTAGATGCAAAAAAGTATGTAATACTTTTCATAGACATTACAAAGGCATATAGTTTGAAACTGAGGCTTCTCGAAAATTCTGGTTATGTAGACATGCCTGAAAATGTTTGAGAACCAATTGGCAAGAGTAGAACAAAAATTGAGGAATATGATTTATTTGACTGCAATATTTTCAGAAGATCAATATTACTACCACGATCCCAGCTACTTGGGAGCCTCTTCTCCTACAAATAGACAGTGAGTTATTCTGATTTCTTCTTTTTCGGTAATTTCTTCTTCTTCTAGTGATGACAATCGAGAGAGCTCCACATCCGGGTACCATTCCAGTCCCCGCCCGCCACGAACAGTTCCTCCTCGTGACGAATCTCCAATTCCGGATACTGAACCAATATCTGTATCTGAATTCTCAGATGCACACGGAGTTCCTCTTTTCCGAACTCCTCCACCGAAACGACGAGCTCAAAAAGAGCAGAAAACGAATGATGACGATGATGATGATAAACAGTCTTACGTGTAGATTTTCAGTGTCTTTCTCTTTTTTCCCCGTTTTTACTTTCAATTGAATATAAATTCTTTAATTTCTCATAGTTACACTTCTTCTGACATTCTCATGACGTGGCTTCTTCAGAAGACAGAACAAACAAAAGGACGAATTCTTCCAAAATTAAACCAGGAATGAATCGTTTGCAGACGAGTTGTGCCTCGTGATTTGAAAAAAGTGGGCGGGAAATTGATGAATTTTGGTTTGGAGACCAAAAAAGAAGTTCTGAAAGAAAGAAAATGAAAGATTGCAGTCTTTGAAACCTTTTTCTGTGTTAATTCTCACGCTTTGTGCTCTCCAACCAATTCATTTTTTATCAGTTGAATAGAAGACTAACTAACTGAAATAGATTGGGATGAAGCTGTTTATAACCCGAATCCGAGGGAAAATAGTTCAATCCGAAAATGCGAGGACCCCGATCATTAATTCATAACTACTCACATGTCTCTTCTGGTTACATACTTCTTACCCAATCTCAACTTCTTTTTTTCTCGCTTTTTTTCATTTTGATTGAATGTTTGTTTGTTTGAGAAAGAGAAAAACGAGTGACAGGTGAATAAGAAGTTACTTCTTTCTTCTGTTCTATATTCACACTACACAGAAGTTTGGAGTCAAAAATGAATCGCACTTTTTGTATCTTTTAGCAAGCAGTTATTCTCGGATAAATCCGTTCTGACTTCTCCAATTTCTGTGAACTCTCCTCGTGCGATCTCAAAAATTTTTGAAATCGAGTTTTGCTTCTTCTCTGAAAACCACCGAAATATCATGTAACTATAAAAATATTGTTTCCATTGAGCCGAGATTTCCCAAATTTTTTGTGGTTTCTAATCGGAAAGCCGCCTCCAAAAAACAAACACTTCAAAACAAAAGAAAAAGAAGAACATAATAGAAAACGTATTCTACATCAAAGTGTCAGTGTTTTGACATGATTTGTTTAGTTTCCGAAAGTTTTTCGTTCAGTTTTTGTTTCATCTGAAGGGAAAATTATAACAATTTTCGGTGGGAAAATGTATCAGACCGGTATTAGAGAATCACAATATTCTATAAAACAAGATTTTCAAATTTCTTCCTTTTCGGTAGTACTCAATCAGTTTATCTTCACAAAACTGATGGAATTTCTCTTAAAGGATTGAAACTTGTGAGTCCAGGATTCTAAACTAATAGAAGATTTGGACATTATGTAATTGTTTTCAGTGCTCTTTAATAATCTAATCTAAATTTACGTTTTCTCGTTGGATTTAGTTTGAACTTTATTAGACTTACTGCCAAATTTATTTATTGTCGGATCGGATCCTTTTACGTTGAGATTGAATGTTTCGATTTGAATCTTGACGTGTTCCTGTCTGCCTACGTCTTCTTTTTTCAAAGAATACATATTTCAAAAATTCTTTTTGAAAAACTAGATCTGACACTTAGATTACCTACTTTTCCCGGAATTCAATTAATCTAAATTTTCTCTTCCGCTGTTCCTTTTTTCAGTCCTTTTTCTACTTTTCTTCTATTTTCTTCTCCTAACTATCATTCTACTCTCGTCCTCAGATAATGCAAATCGTTGCTCTATTTCCGCACTTTTACTCGCCTTTTCGAACTTCTCTCTCCTATTCATTTGTCTCTTTTTTGCCCTCCGCCACACATCGTTCTTAATTAAAACATGAAGCGACGAAGCAGAAAATTATGAATTGAGACCAGTAGATGAGCATGGAAAAAAGAAAGAAAAAAGAAAAAGGAAGAGGAGAATTCGTCATTACCAACGAGAAGAGACCTGGACATCTGCAGTGTGGAAGATAATAATCTTCACTTTGAAAATGAGTTCTTTCGGAGACTTTTTGAACTTGAAAATGCCGATAATTAAGAGTTGAGAAGGTCCCTTCTTCTCGTTTGAAAGGCATCTGAATCCTTACGAATCGAAAAATCTTAATTTCTTATCCAGTTCTGGAATAGAAAGTGAAAATTAAAATCCTTCTTTCTTCTGCAATTTCTATTCATTCAAACGATGATCTTCGTTTTTATCACCCCGCCGTCTGGCTCCAATCTTTATTCTCAATCCAATCAAATGTTTGTCAAACGAAAATTGAACCAAATAAATCAAGTTACCTTTCGGTTTTTTTTCTCTTTTTTACACCCACATAAATGATTTCTTCGGGAACCTTTTCCTTCATAACAACGCCTTCTGAATTCTCTAAATGTATCTCAGAAGACTCTGGAAACGACAATGACCTATTCTTTTTCAAACATTTTTGCACAGAAAAGGTATGATTCATCATTTATTCATTTATGTTCATCGCTTCTTGATTCTTCCCAAAAAGTGGGTGGAAAAGGGAAATGTCATTTCGTTTTCCCATTTCGACACTCCCGTTTTTCCACCTGGATTTCAAAATTTCTAGATTTCACCTGTCGAGAAACTGATTCCTCAAATTGTGTTTTTGTTTCAGTTTTGCTTTTTCTTCGAACGGTTGGAAAACATTTTTTCAGTTCATTTTGTTCAAACCCGCGTTTTTTTTATTCAGAAATGCCCACTGCGACATAAAATGTTTCAGGGAACCGGCTTTAATTTTCTGAAACTTTAACCATTTATAAGATAAGAATAGAACAAAAAATGAGCTCATAAACCTTTATTTCGGTGGTTTTGCTCTGTTCAAAATGTCATTCCCTAGACAAGCTACTTCAATTTTCATAGAATGTTTTATGTTTGTCCTTTTCCATTTTCATTGCTTACTACTTTTACTTTCATTCCTTTTTCAGATAACATCTTATGAATGAGAGCTACAGTATCCCTTTTGTAAGTTCAGATACGAAAAAATTCAAATCTTGTATGTTTTGTTTCCAGGAATTGTTGCGATGTTCCACCGTCTCATCACCCTTCAATGAATGGACAAATGCTTTTCGAAACGTGTCATTTCCTTCCTCTTCCGCCTGCTCCAACGGTATTTTTTGGGTTTTTTTCCTGGAATCGGGTTTACAAGAGTATTGAAAATCTGATTGTTCCTAGCTTACAGCTGGAAAAAAAACATAACTCAGCTCATAATCAAAGAGAATTAGATACTAAGTTTAGGTTCTGGTTCTGTGGGATTTTCAGTTGGTTCAATTATTTTAGGAGAGAAGTGGACGCGGGGTCTATTAAGTTTTAAAATTTCAGACCTGTCTTTGTAGATGATATTCAAAAAATCTAAAATTCATAGTCCAACTAGTTTATCTTTAATCTTTAATCGTTTCATAGTTTCGCATAGCAATTATTAGATTATTTTAATATGAATAAGACTCAGCATGCTTTGTCAGCTTCAAAATATTCTCATTCTCTAATCAAGATCTACTAAATTTCAGTACCGTGACGCACTGACGTCATCATGTTCGGACCTAATCGAAACCGTTCTGGCTCTTCATTCCAACACATTGGTGAGTATCTCACTTTTGAATCCAACTGAAAACCTCTGTCTTGTTATAAATAGACTTCGGGTTGTTCTGAAACTGATAAAGACATTTCGGAAAATTTTAAAGTTGAAACAATTAGTAATTGATAAGAGTTTCAACTCAACAAAAAAATGACGCGTCTCGATTGAAAACTCAAAAACGTTTAGAATTCTCGAAACAACGGTTTCATATTGTTTGAAAAATAATAAAAAAGGCGAGAAGTGATAAAACTGTGCCCCCCAGTTCTCATATTTTTCTTGTCTTCTCCTTTTCTTCTTCCACATGACAACACAGTAAACGAAGGGGACACACAGAGAAACAAGGAATCGTAATCGGAAGAAATCGACTGTCTTTTTTCCTTTTCTCTCCCATCTATTCATTCATTTCTCCTCTTGCTCTCTTTCTGATAATGCCTCGTTGGACGAGTTGTTGGTGTCAAAGACGCAGACAAAAAGACAGAGAATCGGTAAGTAAACGGATCCGATGGGGATGAGAAGTAACACGAAAAAGTTCCCTGTCCGATGGTAATCGATCCCTCTTCAAGTGGGAGGGATCGTCTTGTTCCGCGCTCATATATGCTTCCCGATCACTTGTTTTTCTATCCAAACCACTTTTTTCTTTTCAAAAAACTTACGTCATTCTTCTTTTACCTTTTTCAACTCGATGTAATCTGGATCCCGATGTCTCATCTGAAATATGTTTGAACGTATCAGATACCTGAGTTTTCTTAACAAACTAAGAGTCCTTTACATCAATCACAAGCAAGTGTGATTCACGAAATATCAGAAGACTTCACAGAACACCCAGGATAAATCAAGATTTCCGTTTTTGAAGTGGGCGATGTTTTCTTTTTAGAAAGTAACAGTCTGCGAGCAAAATGTATCTAAATCAATTTGAAGAATTGTTTACAAAATTGTTCGAGTTTTGTCCTTCTCTACCTAGATTTGGTATCCGGGCCAAAAAACTTTGGGTTTTATGACTAAATGTATTTGGGGCGTCAAAGATGAATATTTATAAAAGAAGGCTAATTGGAAGTTGAAAATTGGTATGAACAGTATCCGATGATTCATTTTGAATACTTGAGAAAAAAATTCGAGAAAATAGTTGAGTTTATGACTCATTACACTATTGAGAATATATTTTAATCGTCATGCTGATTTCAATAATGGTTTGATGTTAATCGTGATAGAATATAGTACTTTCTGATACACAAGACTCAAGTTTTTTTTTTTGAAAACTCCGTGATAGATCTGATGTTCCGAACATCTTCATATTAATCGGCTCTCTGTAATTCTTCCAACTGTTTTTCGTTAGTTCGACCTGTAATTGATCCGTTCGCTCTTGATTCCATCACGTCATACCTTTCCTTCCATTCCGAGAAATCCCAGCAAAATTCATATTCATTTCCTTGTTTTATCACGCAAGTAGCCCATTTAAAAAGTGGTAACGATCATTTTTTGTTGAAAGAATAGCGTGTTTCGAATGGACACTTTCTCTTTAATTATACAATGCAGGTAGATTTGCACATTTATGACCACTTTAATGTGATAATATCAGAGTATATGAAAAGAGTGTGAGCAGAAAATCGCTTACTATTCGTCGTGGCTTTTTCCACAAAAATCTCTTATCTATTCTGATCTATCTGTTTTGGTGGTGGCGGTTGAAATGGTGAAGTTCAGGGATTTATTCCTGTTTCGCCTCATCGTCCTTCTCTATGAGCATTGTCGGAATCAGGGGCCTCAGGTAAGAGGAACTATCTGAAAATCCTTGGAGTGGTCGAAGTGACAACCTTTGCATGGATTCATAGAAAAATATATTCTATTCAATTCTTTTTTCGGGGGTCCTTATCTCCATGGCGTCACCAACATTCCAACTTTCCTTCCTTCGATTACCTTCTGAGCCATTAACTCGAAAGAATGGGCAACTTCTCTGAACACTCTGCTCGGTCGTTTTCTTCTTCCAACAACTTCTTCTTCTTCAACTTCTTCATCCTCCATCTTCTGTTTTTGCTCTTTTGCTTCCTCTTCCAAATCAAAAATGATTGGAACTGATTAGTTCTTCTTCTCCTTCCATTAATCAATTAAGAGACCGGAGAAGAGCGGTTGCACGTAGGCCCACTCGCCCCCAGAAACTACCCAGAAATAAGTCTTTCTCTCTCTTTTTTATTCTTATTCTGCAAACATGTTATCTCGGAAACAAAGAAGACAAAGCAGTGTCAAAATGAGTACAGTGGTAAGTTCATATAGAATCTAGTTGAGTAACTCCGTAGTTTTCGTATTTCTGAAGAGTTCAATCGCATCGTGACATCAAAAAAGTCAGTTCAAACCATCATAACAAGTTCTAAAACAGACATCTGTCTCTCTGAATGGAAACTGAAAAAAACACTAAAATTCGGAAAACCCTACAGTTAAAAATACTGACAGAGAATCCAGTTTGTTCAGCTATCCGTCACCTATTTTGCATATGTTTCTCCCTTCGTTTTCGCTCTTTTTCATATTTCGAATCGACGAACAACTCTTGTACATATTTCATTCTTTTTATTTCTTTCTGAATCTGATTCGAACAGAATCTTGAATAAATGTTATGATATTCCCAATTGGTATTCCAATGCTTCGAAAAAAGCGAGAGGTAACTCAAACTAGAAAAAAAACTCGTTTCATGAGACCAGAATAACTCCATAAACTGTTGAATTTCAGAGCGCTCAGGAAGCAGTTTCTCTGCGAGAAGCTGCGGAACGTCGATCACAATTCGCTCGTGTTCCAGCTCGTTCCGTTTCAGCACCACCAAGGAAAAAGTGGTTCAGATCGAAGCAACAACTATCAGGTAATACTGGGGTTCACTGGTACTCTAGCACTCTGATTAAACTCAAGCATGATACTGATTCTACAATCACTTCCACCAGTCTGATTTTTCTTATCATTCACTTTTCCGATTTTTTTTTGACTGTGAGTTCATTTTTTATCATTGACATTTATAGTAATAATTACTTCCGTTCCTTTTCTTGATTAGTCATTTTTCTCACAAATCATAATTCTTTTTAAAACGCAGTATGACCCGGAAATAGTATGACATCACTCTATTGTTTCTAGACAGTGCTGGAAAAATATTTAGTTTTTCATTGAAAAATTTCAACCAAACAAGTTCTAACTTTCTCTAGCGGACATTCCATTTTCTTTTCCCTCCTAACAATATTTGGCATTTCCGTTTCGAATACAGACCTTTTTTTCTTTTTGAAAAATGACAAACTTTAGAAAGATATATCTCATCGTATTGTGGTTGGAGGCGGGACGCTTTTCTGAATAGGAGATCTAAGTTAAGCAAAATAAGACGATTTTTCAGATGTTTCGAACTTTGATGTGTTTATTCTCCAGAACAAAAAAACGAACAGTTTCAATAAAAACATTTCGAAATGTTTTGAGATTTCCACCACCTCCTTCTCCCTTTTATTCTCCTGTTTCCTTCAGTTTTCCATCCATAAATCCACATTTCTTTTCATTTTTCCTGTCAAAAAGTGACGATTTATCAGGCGCCACCGATGGAATGGATGGCTCATCGCGTGCCGGCTCTCAGGAAATTGTTTGTGATGAATTCACAAAGAAACTTGTGGCAGCCATCACTACATGGCACGATATTCATTCGTCACTTCTGCAGTTGTCTATCGGTAAGAACTTCTATTTCTTCTTCTTCTTCTTTCGTTTCCTTTGCAGGCATGTTTTAGAATGCGTTGATTTCGATTATCTATCAGCATGTGTATGTTTCACACTATGAACACACAGAGCATGTTAAAGTTTTAAAAATATGATCAAGGTATACTTTGACATGGTATAGAAACCCGATCAAAACAACACCGCTATGATGGTTTCAGTTTTCAGTAAAACCACAGAAGTGAAGCAAGCAAATCATGAAAATTTTATGTTATCCATTCCCCGACGCTTCCATATACTGTGCACGTGTAATCCATCCCTTTTTCCTTGTCCAATTCTGTTGTTGTTTCTTTCCATTCGACATGTACTTATTCATTCTTCGCTCATTCCACTGTCATCAGAATCCATATTGACGTCAAAAGTCCTGGAATGTGCTCCTATTCTATTTTTTCTTCTCTGTCTTCCCTTCAGTTTCAACCACTTCTCTCCTCTTCAGAAAGCTCTTCCTCAGCTTCATCTTCTCATTGTCGATGCGCATTTTTATGCGCGCATCATCGTCAAAGATTTTCATTAGTTAATGAAAAAAGAGCAAGACGTCTTGAAAAGAGCTTCTGAATGACAACGGGAGCCCCCTTTTACGACAATGTTTCAATGATTTTGCAACAATATATTGAATCAAATAGTTTCATTCCCTTTTTTGCAGAAAGATCTTCAAACGACTCGAACGAAGATGAGAATGTATCGGAGAATGTATCAGAATCTTCATGGTCTTCTGCCTCTGAATCGGATTCTGATGATGATGGAAATGGAGATGGAAAAGAGAGTTCTAGTAACCATTTATCAGCTTCAGCAGCACGGTTCTCGATTTCAAATCCAGATTTAACGAACTGCCAAATCAAACAAATGTTCCCGGAGATGGCTGATCACTGGAGGTAGAGTTGACAAACTGAATTACTACATAAAAGTATGTGGAAGGTATTGCCTAGGATTGTTCTGGATTGTTCGATCTCTCTATTTCAATGCCTTCTGCATCTTTTTTTGCAGGAGAGACTTAAGACTTTTAACATTTACTGAGATCTATTATATAACATCTCGGTTATTCTTTCGGAAAGAAATGAGCTCTTTCCTTATGATATCATAAAATCGAATCGTTGTCGGAAGGGAGAATGAAATGGCTTCTTTGCTTGCTTATTCTCTATCAAAAATCGTTGTAAAGCCTCGAGAGAAACTACTGAACGGGCTTTAAAACTCAAAGAACATCTTCACTCGTTCACCCCCAATACAGTGCTGAAACCAAGGACAACTGACCTTTTCATTTTCTAACTTTCGCATGAGCTCTCAAACCGGAAATCAACGGGAAATGTGGTGTAAATCCCGTTGGAAAAAAGAGTCACTTTGGCGGACGGAAATTGCACATCACCGGGAGCAAACACACACAAGGTGCTCTTCTTTTTCTTCTTCTTCTTTCATTCATAACGCTCATCGTCACATGAGAAGTGCATCACCGACTTGTTCCGGATTAGAGAAAGAGCTTGGATATATATTGCAACACATTTCTAGAAGCTCCATGGAGCACCACCACCACACAAAAATCTAATATCCAACAGCAAAAAAGAGCCGCTTTGCTCATTTCTTTGCTCCGACACCTGGTTGAAAAGGGCGATTGGATTTGGAAGTCTCCAGTTCATTCTTTCAGTTTTTTTTCCTTAAATGTTGAAGAGATAAGAATGCCTAAAAACATATAAAAAAGCGGAAAAAACTAAAAAAGCGAGACGAATTTTGAAATGCATGAGTTGTGTTGGCCATGAGACTAATGGGACTTTGAGAATGGATTTCCTCTTTTTTCTCCTTTTTTTGGTCGTTCGGTGTAAGTATACTTGACTTCTTCTGCAACTTCCAAATATTTTTCTTATGCTAAATACGTCATTTCCACGTCATAACAAATTCATAACTGTCGTCCGAGGAATAGATGAGCTGGGGAGGAAAAGAGTCCTTTCTGGAGAACACTCTTTGTCAAATTTAGACTTTCGAACATCGAAAAGTAATATCTTTTATAACTGTAATATTCCATAAACTTGAATTTAAATGACCTACTTCTCTATTTTTGGATCTTCGAAGAGAGAACGCATTTGAAATTTATGAAATCCAACTTTATGATGAGTTTCAGAAGTAACTTTTAGAATGGTGAATTTATATAGGCTCAGTTGACCACTATGCACTTTCAAAAGTACAGTAACCCGAAATTTTTCTCAAGAAAACTTTTCGCAACGCTCCACACTCTTCGTTGGTTTTGAAAACCTCCTTCATACGGTTTCCACTGACTTTTGTACTATTTCGTTTACTTTTCGAAACTTGTCTCTTTTTCTTGATTAGTTACCAAAAGATGACTCAAAAGAAACAAAAACTGCTAAGGACAAAACCGAAGAAACGAGTTACCCTTTTTCATTTGTGTCTTCCTCATTTTCTCTTCATTTTCTTCATCTTTTTTTTGCCTGGGCTTAAAACAAGCCGCATCCTTCCTTTCCTTTTGCTATTCGCTTTTTGCCACCACCACGGCTCTCACCACAAAAATGGGCGGAGTCCAGGGGTGGCTTGAGGACGACGGATTAACGTGTAATGGGGGCGCGACGACACTACGTGAAGGAGCCAGAGGGAAGAAGAGCAGTGAGAAGAGAGGCGTCGTGGCACACCGACCGGAATTAGATGTCCTAATATCATTTCTTCTCGTTCCTCCCCTCTTATCTTCTACTTCTTCTGATACTTCTTCTTCTCCGTATTAATATTTTTCTTAATAGTCTTATCCTCTGTTCGGTGTCGTCAGAAGAGGCAACACGATGATGACGGCGTTGCGGAAGAACAGCTCGACGGAGGATACGTTCCTGCCGTCGAGTAGTACATCCGGTCTCAAGAAGCACCGCAAGAAGAAGAAATCAATTGCCGAAGCACAATCAAATCCAGTATTTGTAATATCAGCTGATCCATCTGGTGTCTCTCCAAGTACCTCTCCAAAACCAACTCATAAAAGAAAGAAACGAAGTTGGAGAGGTGAAAGTGCAGCGAGGAAATTGAGTGAAGCACTACCAGCTGCCCTTCGAAGTCCAACTCAAATACTAAAAAGAACTAAAAAACCATTGGGACCAAGTCTAAGTTGGGATCCAGAACATCGGAGTAGATCACCTTCGATGACAAGAAGTAGGGTACATTCGGATGGAAGTTCGGAAACTGGAGGAATTGTTGATGGGAAAAATCAAGAAGAAGATGGTGGAATTGTGGAAGAACCGAGATTTGAGTTGGAATTAACATGTGTACACTGTGCAATGGCAGCAGATCATAGAAGAAGAATGTTGAAGGTTTGTTTTAATTGTATGAGAAGAGATGAACAGAAAAGGGACACAAAATATTTGAAACCTTGTTAGAGTTATTATTAAAGCCGGAAATCCGAGTCTCTGAATAGTCTAAAAAATATATAGAAAATCAAGATCTAGTTTACTAAAAAATTATACACACGTGAGTAAAAATTTTCATCCGAAATCAGTGATTGGAAAATTGATCGTGTAGCTTTCAAGTAAAAACCTCTGTAGTTTGATTCATTTTGATAAAACTGGAAAACGGTTTCAGAATCCTCGAGTTGTCGGAATTCTGTTAATAGTGATTTTGTCTGAAAATAGGAAAAAAGGTAATATAGACTGCTCTCGGAGCATGGTTTCTCTCTGAATTTTCTAAAAACAAGCACCTTTGGTTTTAGAGATGCAGACACCTTTTTTGTCAATTTTGAAATTATGTACACTTTTCTTTTTCGTTTTTCTGCTATTCCAATTCGACAAATTAGAAAGAAACGTTTTGTTTCCAAAAACTATGATGTATTCAGAAAACAGCACGTGGAAAAATAACAATTCTAGGTCAGTAATCTATAATTATGAACTGAATAGGTATGATCAGTTGAGAAAAAGAATAACGAGAAATGTTTCAAAATGTAGACTTTTCGTCTGAACTTCTAGTCTTGATACACGAAATCACAGTCAGAGAGCAAAATCGAACTCACTCACTTATAAGTTCTTTTTTCATCTGAAATCCATCGGATTACGGATGAGATCGACTATCTTGTGTCCACTTTTCTCATCTGTCCCCTTTTTATTCGTTCACTCTCCGAAATACCAACATCGTTTTTTTCTTCAGCTGACCCCCAATATTCTTGCAGACAGAAATCGAAAGTGCCGTTATGAGATTGGCACGCCGTCTGGGAAACGGACGGAGCGGATGGAGAGATGATAGTCCCTCTTCATCGAATATATCAAATCAATCATCAGTTACAACCACTGTTCATAGGCATACAATATCATCACATCATAGAGGAACTACTCCAGATATCGTTGTTTCTTCAATTAGTTCAGATGAAGAAGATCATAGTGTTGATAGATATACTAGTTCCGAGTTGGGCAATTCGTTACAAACGTCGGAAGCGAGGTGAGTTGGAGAAAACGTACAAGTTGTTAGAAATACTGGAAGCTCTCTGGAATCTAAAAACTTTAAATTTAAAATGACCGAAGTTTTGACCGCTTTACATCTCCCATTCTAGGCGTTATTTGGTCCTAAATTTTTGAGAATAGACACACAAAACCCTATAGGTCTTGCTGTCATGATGCATAGTCTTCTTCTAATTTAACCGAGTTGTGATCCGGGTAAACTTAAATTTGACAGGTTGCTCAGTTGAACAAAAATATTCAAACGGAATGTTTAGTCAACAGTTAAAAATAGTAACTTTGGTTTATTTCTGTCTCTCAGTTGACTTTTAGTTGTTGCGTGTTATTCCATAATCATTCAAAATTGAATCATACCAACTGCAACATGATAGATCGACTCTTTTTCTATGTTGTCTCCACTAGATCTCATACTATTTCTCGACGTTACCTCTCTCTTTTTATTATTTTTTTGTGTACCGCTGCTCTCCGCAAAACGGCAGTCTGTGGTGGCCACTGGATTAATACTTTTTGAGGGGACAAATCCCTGAAAGAATTAATCTCAAACAGAGAGAAAAGAAGAAAAAAGAATAAGAAGAAGAGGATGCGTCGAGAGGAAGATGAGAAAGAGAAAAAGAAAAAAAAGAAGTCGTGTCGCGTAATCCGAATCGACTGAACATGCTAAAAGTAGGGAACAACTGATAACGAATTCTAGGTGATTTGTGATGAGAACACAAACAACCAATCCGAAAAAAGCACTGAAAATCCATTACCAGCATCTCATTCAATCATTATTTCAGTTCTCCTGGATCCTCGGCATGTACAAGTCCGAATCTCCCTCGAAATGGAAATGAAATGACATTTGATAGTCCTGGTTCCGATCAACTGACACCTCCATCACCTCTACGTCTTCAACCCCCTTCACTTCTATCTCCATATCCTGATTCTGCATCTCCACCTCGTTCGAATTCTGTAGATTTATCAACTCTTCGAAGAGATATTGAACTACTTTCAGTCTCTTCAGGAGATTCTGATATTGCATCAGACACTGATTTTGAGCCTCCAACACCAGCAGAATCCGTTCGAACGTTTCGTTCTAAAAGTCATGATCCCACGACAAGCGATTCGGTTTTAAGACGTCCCAGTCGAATAATACATCTTTCTGAACTTTTCAGGCAAAAAACTAAAACTAAAATATTTAATACAATTGACTAATTGATTGATTATTTCAGAAAAGCATTGGCAAAATCACCGGTTGTTCGACGGACGGCAGCAGATCAAGAGACCAATAATCCAGTGAATAAGCATCGAAGTAGCCGGTATTGGATTGAGGATGAGGTTTGTGATTTGTGATTTGATTTCAAGGAAAAAGAAAAAAGAGCTTCCGGGAGGATTATGCTCAAATCCTAAGTTTAAACCGGATCATGCTTCTATCCAGGACATAATGTCAAGAATAAACTTCCACTTTTTCAGGGTGATTATCATATTCTTCCATCGGAACACGTCTGGCTTCCATCATCAACTGGATCTTCGGCTTCTGCTGATTCTGAATGTTATGTCGGAGAGAAAGATTGTAGACGATCTGGAGAGAAACGAAGATGTGCTGCATGTCATATTGTTGCTCATACCAACTGTTTCTCTCTTCTGGCCAAATTGAATCTGAATTGTAAGACGACGTTCCGGGATTATGCAACAAAAAAGACACCTTCTAAAGAGAGTACAGATGGATTGACAGCTCATCATTGGGTGCATAAAGTATGGTTTTGTTAGGAAAATTAGCTTTCTATAATATCAACATTTCAGTGGCGACATGAGGGAAGATGCAACACTTGCGGAAAATCATTTCAACAAAAAATGTTTTTTCAAGGGAAAGAGAAGAAGGAAACAATTGCAGTCGCTTGTTCCTGGTGCAAAGAATCGTATCACTTGAAGAATTGTTTTGCTCGTGACAAATTGGAAGAGAGGTGTAATCGGGGAGCATTGAAAGAAATGATAGTTCCACCCACGTGGATTCTCCGTTTAGCGAATAGAAAAAGAAGTAGTCGGACGCCATCTCATCCGAGGAAACACAAGAAATCGCATCGTCAATTCGTGGTGAAACCAACGGATCTTTGGTCGAGTGGTCCCTCTCAACCACTTTTAGTCTTTGTCAATCCGAAATCAGGTGGAAATAAAGGATCGAAAGCTTTGCATACCCTCTGTTGGCTTCTGAATCCTCGACAAGTCTTCGATATCACATCACTGAAAGGACCGAAGTTCGGGTTGGAAATGTTCCGGAAAGTGGTAACACAGTTGAGAATTCTTGTGTGTGGAGGTGATGGAACTGTTGGATGGGTACTCTCAACATTGGATAATGTAAGGATTTTCGTTTCCATTTTCAGACAAAAAAAAGGTTTTTCAGTTGAATTGGCCTGCATATCCTCCAATGGCAATCATGCCTCTTGGTACGGGAAACGATTTGGCAAGATGCATGGGATGGGGAGGTGTATTCTCTGATGAACCGATTAGTCAATTGATGCAAGCGATTCTTCATGAGACGATTGTTACTCATTTGGATAGGTATGGTCTTCGAATTTGATAAAGAACCAAGCTAAAGTTTATTCCAGATGGAGAATTGATGTGGAACCGAATACATCGTGTAATTTAGAAGAAGAGGACGATGGAATGCAATCAGCTCTCCCGTTGACTGTAATGAATAATTACTTTTCGATTGGAGCAGATGCTCATGTTGCATTACAGTTTCATCATTCGAGAAGTGAGTTTTTATTTCGAAAGTTCTTAATTACATGTTTCTTATTCTAGGTGCTAATCCACAGATGCTCAACTCTCGTCTCAAGAATCGAATTGCTTATGGTGGATTAGGAACAATTGATTTATTCAAGAGATCATGGAAAGATCTTTCGGAATACATTACACTGGAATGTGATGGAATTGATGTGACATCAAGAATAAAAGAACTCAAACTTCATTGTATTCTATTCCATAACATCACTTATTATGCTGGTGGAACCATTCCATGGGGTGAATCTTCTGAATCAAAACCAAGTTGCTGTGATGGAAAAGTTGAGGTTCTTGGATTCACAACTGCCACACTCGTGAGTTTTTTTTTAACTTTTGAAGAAATACTGAAGGAAAATGAAAATGGTTATAGGCTGCCCTTCAAATGGGTGGAAAAGGAGAACGAATTGCTCAGTGTTCGAGGGTAAAAGTGACAACAAACAAGGCGATTCCAATGCAAGTCGATGGAGAACCATGTCTTCTTGCTCCATCTGTGATAACTCTTGGTTTCCACAGTAAAGTTCCAATGCTGAAGAGAGAAAAGAAGACTCCATGCACACCAAATTTAATGAGAAGAGGAACAAGATACGGGCAAAAAGATTCACAAGTTCAATCGACATCTCTCATTATTCAATTACCGGTGATTGTGGTTGGTCGAGCTGATTATGACACGTATAAGGATTGTTTCGAGAGATTGAAGGATACTGGTGAGTATTTTATTTTGATAGTGTAGCATAACGAGAGGAAAAATGAAAGTAGTCTGAAATTATTTTTTTCAGCCTACGAAATTGGAATTGTGAATGTGGAATCAGAAGCCGAACTGGATTCTGCTAGAGTCCTTATTCAACGTCTTCTTGTCGAACACAACTCCCTGCCGTATGAACCGGATAAAAACTGGAGATTTTTGGATTGTAAGTTCTTTTTTGTTGTGCTAACTGATGGAATGTTGGGATTACTGTAGCTACGATGAAAAATCACATTTTCTAAAATCGTAAAACCGTTTTCAGATGTCTCCAATGCCGAAGAAGGAACGTTCCGAGTTTCTCGTCAACAAGAACATGTTCAAAGTGTCAGTGATGTATGCAATACAGATGAATGCCTCCTGATTCTCGACCACGCTTTCCCATCAATTACTGATCGCGAAGCAGTCGAGTTGTTCCAGCCTCAACAGCCTGTTTCGTAAGTGATGCAACTTATTTTCTAGAAAGAAAAAACTTTAAGAATTTGATTCAGATCATCAACAACGTCTTCAAATACTCCCCGCTATCATAATTCACGTCGAATATCCGAAACTCTTCGAATTGTTTTGAGTTCCGACGCTCAAGAAACTCATTTATAGGATGACAAAAAGAAGTATTTTGCTTTCATTTCATGTGCTAGATTTGCAGCTTTCTAGAAGTTTTAAACTTATTTTTGTATTTATCAATTGTTTCG
Source organism: Caenorhabditis latens (assembly GCA_002259235.3). Taxonomy (NCBI): domain Eukaryota; kingdom Metazoa; phylum Nematoda; class Chromadorea; order Rhabditida; family Rhabditidae; genus Caenorhabditis; species Caenorhabditis latens. The sequence goes on along the minus strand of CM056093.1, from coordinate 11,530,072 downwards.
CATAGTTCAACAACTCAATTATTTGTTCTTTCTCATTTTCTAGGTAAAATGATTTATAATTATTTTGCATTGAGATCTCGTAGCGGTTTTATTCTGGTCATTTTCTCTATCCCTTTGGTTTTATATTCAATTGGTATCCTTTTTCATTGCTTTCTTCAAACTTTTTTATTTTCCAGAGTAATTGGAAAAGCATCGTATTTTGTATATTACAACTGAATGGTTTTGTGATAAACTTTATAATTTATTTTCGAAAAAAGGGATTATTATGTCTTTGAAGTGGGTTGGAAATAAATGAATTGAGAACAAAAAAAATGAAAAAAAGAAACGGATCACCTCCATACATTTTGAGAACAGCACCGATCGATATACTTGATACTCTCATCAATCATCAGTTTCACTGATTCCAGTACAGCACTCATTGCCACGTTTCCGAATCCATGTGTCATCTGAAATTACTTAAAGGAATTAAATAAAAACTTGTCAAAATATATCAATTTACCAATGTGAAATGAGAAAGATGTTGTTGAACGGAAGGATCGATTGGAAGCATATTTCTCGGAAAGTACGGAGTCAGAGGAGTTCGATCACACGAGAGCAACTCGGCAAGCTCTCCAATCACTTTTCTGCTCATTTCCAGCGCCGCTCTTCTCTTTACGACATCTGGATCAATTGTCAATGAAGTTTTTGTCAGATAGATTCCGATTTCTCTCGAATGAAACTCTTTTTCACAGACAAGAGCAAAGTCTTTCGCCATGTGAATTGCTTCTTCTGAAAATTACTGATTCAGCTCAAAACTTATCAGTTTGGAAGGAGGAATAGTATTCTCTGCTTCTCTTTTAATGCTTGAAGATTTCTCAAAAAATTGTTGATTAGCATTTAAGTTATCAGAAGACAAACTCAAGCTCACTATCATCTAAATTCTAGTTACGAGTCATTGTTCCACAAACAAAGTTCGCAGACAGACAACTTCTGAAAATCTTCACAACCCATTTTCCTCCACTTTCAAACCTTCAACAAGTGCAGTCCATGCAGTGACATTTGCTTGTTTTCTTCTACCAGCTGGCAGTGTTAATCCGAGTTTCTTCAGTGAATCTCTTAATGTTTTCCCACCGTCTTTTGACTTGGCTCTACAAAAACAGAATGAATTGTTTTCTTTATTTTTAACTCTCTTACTTTCTCAAAATACCACCAAGAAGTGAAGCATTCAAACACTCCGGCGGACTTATTCTTCTCTGGATTTCAGCTACCGTAACCCGATACTTTGTAGTTGAACTCAAAAGACTTGTTCGTCCAGGAACAGTACAATATACTTCACCAACAATTTCCAGTGGAGAATTACAATCAGATGCAAAGAATACAAATGGGCGATCTGATTTTGTTGCAACTTGATCTAAAACCTCAATTGGATTACTGTAGGTTTGATTGCTTACTGTAATTAGATGCGTGACTTCTATCCTCAGCTTTTGGAATACAGTAATCTTCTTCACCATTTCCTGGATTTCCTGATTGTGGTTGCTGTTGTTGTTGAGTAGGAGGATTAAAGAATTGTTGAGAGTTACTGTTCCCCGGGAAGTCCCTTGCATATGTGAAAGTACTAACTCCACAGACGGGTGGTTGAATCAAATGTGGTGGATACGGTATATCATAATGACACGATATATGCATATGAGAAGGAGCAAATGTGCGCATATTCTCGTACTACAAATACAGAAAAAAGATGAGAGAAAAAGGAATGTGGGCGGAGCTTACGAATGGTGGTCTCTGAGAAGATTGCTGCTGTTGCTCTTCGTCGTCTTCTTCATCACATTGAGAACCACGAACAAACTCATCGTCAGAGCAATCCATAAGTTTTCGGTTGAACATTCTGGGATTTAATAGACTACTTGAGGGATACGTATAGGTTGGATGTGGTGAACATCAAAACTTCTATGAATTTGAAATAGATAGAATGAAACAGTAGAGTCCGGTAAGTCGTGTCCAGTATGACTCTAACTGTGAGATAACGAAAATACTGGCGGTTGAGAAGCTCTTGGTAACATCTTCCTCCCCCAGAATTTCTAGAGGAGTTGGCCATACATACTACTGTAGACCCTCATTCAAGATTTCTACTGATATTTCTGGCGATTCTAATGGCGATCATGGTCTAATGATAAATTCAGTGGTTCAGAACATGGGTCAGAAAAATCGTGTTTTAAGGGCTTACGGTGTTGAATGCATCTAGGTTCTAATAGTTCCTATATTGACAATATGATTGAAAAGTTATTTATAATGATGTATATCTCCAATCTTGCTGTACCATTTGAACAGATGGATTCATCTCTACTTCGTGGTTTCCAAAATTATTTGGAAAGTGTGAATTCGAGACAAGGAAAATGTTCGGATGAACTGTGAAAATGATAATAATATAATTCAGAACTTCGGATTTTTTTTTCTAGAATTTCAGTCATAAAACTATAACATTGAAGCGAGGAAATAGTGAGACATACGAAATCTTCTGTCTCCAACCATCTGGAGAGAAGGAAGGAATGATGAGTATAAAATCAAATGAAGAGGAGGTTGACCATGGCGAGGAGTATGAATTTTATTAAACGTGAGAGCTCGTGATGAGGAGAGAGACCAGAAGGATTTGCTCGCTCACTTGCCACTCAGGATTACTGTAACTCAGAAAAGGAGAAATAAGCTCTTATTGGAAAAATGAGGAAGAGCGGAACCTATTTTCGTATGGAAAACTCGAGTAAATATTTGGAAAGGGAAAAATAATAAGAAATACGAAAAAGTCTTTGGGAGTTTATTAAAAAAAACTAATTATTCAGGGATCAGTCTGTCTGAAACTTGTAGGTTTTTAGATACGAATATGGTCGGGTGAGTGTATTAACGTATGCTTTGTTGTCCAATTTCGACTTCGACAAATCTTGATTCCGACAACACTTAATTCAACACCTATTACAAGAATCCTCGCCGGGCTTTGAGTTATGGATAAGTTTCATCAACTCAATGAAATGTTTCCTTCGAGAAAAGGTACTTCTGGAAAATGGAAATGCACTAAAACAATAAATCACTCATGAATTTTAACTGTTTGTCAAATTATCTTCAAACTGTATCAGTTTATTTCAGTATTGAGAAAACCTTATAATTTGTTTTGTATTTCCGGTTTTCCCAAATTTGTTTACACCAAAGTTTCTTGCAGATGTCACATTCCATATTTCCCATCTTCAGTTAATTATTCAAATCTTCGAAACAAGCTTAATTTCCCCGGATTATCTCTTCCTGCAACCTGCTAAAGTGGTCCTTTTCTTCTTTTTCTCTTTCTCTTTCTCTTCTTCTTTTTCTTCTTCATCCCCATGGCGCACTACTCGTTGACGGTGCATCGAGAAGCACGCAAACGTCACGTTTGGCGCATTCTGTAGAGTTTTTTTTTGTAATGAGGAAAGTCATTTGTTTCTTTTAAAATAATGTTATAATTTTGATTTCAAGAATTCGAGAATCATATTTTTGTCCTTTTCTTCCATTTACCCTTATTTGGATAACAAAAAATCCGAGATGACTTTCAGAAAATGGCCGAAGTGGTAGATGAATGGAGAAAGATACGTTTGGAGATACTCAGTCGATTAAACAAACGAGAACGACAACAGAAAAACATAAAATCAATGCTTAATAATTATTACAAACTGGACGAACAACTACAGCAATCACACAGATCTCGATCGATTTCTGTTGGCAATGAGCAATCGAACGGAACCGCAAATGATCGATTAGCACTGATGAAAGAGGAAATGGCGAATGTTTACAGAATGAAAAGCAAAAATGATCAAGATTTAATCGATGCCAATCGTAAACTAGCAGACAGTGAGGCTCGTTATTCTCTCGTATTGTCGCAAAAAGAAAAACTGAGGAAAGAAGTTGATGCTCTCCTAGAGAAAAATAGAATTCTTGAGGTTTGTTTATTGAAATTTGTTGAAAATATTGTGCTGATTGTTGCAGGAAGAACTAGCGGATCTCAAGGAGAAAAACAATGCGATCAACACAGAACGAGTTGCTCTCGTTGCTACATGTACATTTTTGACTGAAAAGAAAACTCAGTTAGACAGCGAAAGGTTCCAGTTATTGAACAAAATCCGAGAGCTGCAAGAAAAATCGGCAGAATTAATGAATGCTGAAATTGTGTTGCAAGAAGAACGTGCACAGTTACGGATACGGGAACAAATTGCGAGAGCCACGGCTGATTTGAATCTTGGTGATGAGCGAGCGTCGGCGACATTTGGAAATTCTCCAGATGCCGATGAATTCATGATGACCGATGTCCTGCCGTCAGAAGTAAAATTTAAAATGACTGCACACGAAGGAGAAGTACATGATATTGAATGGATGTCAGATGATATGTTTGCAACTGCTGGTAGCGATGCAAAAGTTCGAGTTTGGAGAGTATCGCCCAATAAAACAGAGGCTTCCAAAGTATCCACATTAACTGGTTGTATGGGACCTGTTAATCGATTGGATTATGATGCTCAACGTCATGTAGTCCTCGCATCGAGCAACGATAAAACCTGCAGGTTATGGAATGTCGATTCACAAAGACTTTTGAGTACATTCTCTGGTCACACTGATAAGGTTTCATCTGCAAGGTAAATTGATATTTTGTGATATAAGATAGAAAATAAGTTAATTTTCAGATTATTCCAATCACACAATGTGATTTCGGGCTCGACAGATCGCACTATCAAACAATGGGATATAAGTAGTATTCGTTGTATCAGATCTTACCTTGTCGGGTCAACCGTATTCGATATTGTAGCTAGATGTGGAGTTTCTCAATCAAGTTTCATTTCTTCTCATTTTGATAAAAAGGTAAATCATACTTTCGTTTTGAACTATCAACATTTATTCTACTGCAGGTGCGATTCTGGGATTCACGTTCATCAGATCCAACTTATTCTATAGAACTCGGTCAGAAAGTCAGCTCACTCGATGTTTCAATAGACGGACTACAAATTCTTGCGTCATCTCGAGACGATACTCTTTCATTAATTGACGTTCGGAATTATGGAATAATTCATTTATATTCTGCTGAACAGTACAAAACGAGTTGTGACAATACACGAGCTATATTTTCATCAACTGGAGAGTATGTCTTAGCTGGATCTTCTAATTCGTCGGTTTATATTTGGAATACAAAGACTACAAAACTCGAAAAGGTCGTCAAAACGGCAAGAGAAGAGTAAGTATTCGATCATTATGAATGTATCAGTATGTGATGATTTTCAGTTCTAATCAAATCATGTCACTGTCGTGGAACCCGTCTGGGAGAGGTCTTTTGGCTTGCGATCGTCAAAAAACCTGTACTCTTTGGAGATAATAATTGTATATTTTCAATTTCTTACGAAAATGTAAATGCTTTCATTTTGCTTCTGTGTATATCTGTTCATATCTTTTTCTTTCCTGTTCTCCGTTTTCTAGCATTGTCCATCTCACTTTTCTTGTTCCATAAAATAATTGTTTGTTTATTTCACTTGATTGATTTTCTCTCAGATTCACTTCAGGTTAGCTTTAATGAAATTTTTCCGAACTCGTAAAGTTGCAGAAACCGAATTTTTAACAAACCAATTACAAAAATATAAAAATCCAGCACTTTACAGTACTTTCGACCTTTTCAAAAGGTCCCTTGAAAGTTTTAAAAATTGATGTTTTGACCAAATTCAAGAAAACTTGCAAAACATTCGAATAACTTTACTTAATAATTTTTCTCTCTTAAGACACAGAAACAAACCAAGCGGGGTTAGAAAAAAAGAATGTCACAGATATGACTTGATACAATTAAAATATGCGAGTAAAGTGCGAACTATAACACATGGAGAATCAAATGAATTAAAATAGGCGAGTTAATTCTCGAAGTCTTCCTCTTCGTCAATTGTGGCTTCTCTTCTTTTCAGAATGGAGGAGGGGCTCAGGAAGATATTAGTCGTATCCAGAAGACTGTCACGACGGACGAATGATGTCACCCGGCGTTTTTTCTTGGCAAGTTCTTCTCCCTCAACCAATTTGTCGTCGTCTTCTTCCAATCCTAGAAGTTCTTCCGGCTCCGGTGGGTTTTTCAATTCAGTGCTGTCCGGATACGTAGGAACAATGCGTGGTGGTACATTCACTGAAATTGAGAGTATTGCATATAGAAAACAAGTAAATGGATTACCCGAACGATCGACGAACTTGATCTCGACTTTTGAAATTGCTTCCTGTGCCACTTCTGTCGCCTTATTTGATGATTCTCCGAATTTTTGGAGCATCGAAGACTGAAAAATAATATTTATTGTGAGTTTATGTTTTGAAAACTCACTATGTTTTCTGATGATTCGTCGCATGACTTTTTCACTGCTTCTCCCGTCGACTGACACGCCTCACTGTCAACAGAGATTCTCGCAATGATGGAATCTACTGCCAATGTTGCCTCCTTGCAATTTGCCTCAGTTTCATCCAGTAGTCCCTTTGTGACCTTCTTCATTTCTTCTGCTCCTTCTAAAGACTTTTCTTTAGCTTCCTGGATGGTCGTTTCGTAGTCCAAATCGATGCCCTGTAGATCACTCTGCGCTTTCTCGTCAATTTCTTTTGTATCGCACTGCTCTACAATCATATCTTCCACCGATTGAACCACATTTTCGGCCGTGTTTATTGTGGAAAGGACGGACTCTTGGCTGTTCTGATCGATAATAAGCTGTCTGAAAAAGCAAGAACAGTTTCACGAATTTGTTCTTATAACTTACTTTTCGTGATTATCTTCGATTCTCACCGACAACTGCTCCAACTGCAAAAGTAAGGCTCTCACACCTTCCGTAACATTCAGGCATGTCGTTTTGACATCATTCGTGATAACGGTGTCTTGCTCAGTTCGTTTTTCAAGATTTTCACTTGTAGTGTTCCGGATTTCAGCAAGTAACGGACGGAAATCTTCAGCAAAGTCAGATATTTGCTTCTTTATTTCATCAAGCTTATCTGTCAGTTGTTTACTAAACTCTTCGCTTCTAGCAGAATGAGCCTTATAGTATTCAGAAGAAGATTTCAATACCGCATTCCATTTCTCCAGGTTCTCTTGAGCGATATCATTGATCTTCTCAACGGCTTCGTTCTCGATCTCGACGCCTTTTCGGAATGCGTTGCTGGTCGTAGACCTCATTTCATCAACACTCTTATTGATACTTTGGGAAATGGCTTCTATTGTCGACACATGAGGGTCGACATTTTTCACAATATTCGCCGTTGCATCCTTTCCATCGGAGGTTAACGTTTCTACTTGTTCTGAAGTCGACTGGATGAAGGAGTTCATCTGAAAAAGCAAAGATAGGTTAATAGCAACATGATATCATACTTACCTTACTAGTCAATGTTTCAATCATTTCTTTGTGACGATCATCTGCAACTGCCATCTCATCGACCTTTCGCCAAAATGCACCGAGATCAGTTTTCATTTCGTCAGCAGCCTCTTGAGCTTGAACTAGCTGTTTGAATGACTTCAGTGATGCTGTATGCATCAATCCGATAGCTTCGATATGCTTATTGAGTACATCATTCGTATCGGCAAGCTCTTTAGACTTCACAGCACATTCTCGTATGCGCTCTTCCAATCGCTTCTCCAGTGCTCCTTTCCTCTCATACAACTGCTGATACTGCTCGTCCATGTATGTCATGTCTTCCATCAGCTTGCGCATCCTGTCCACCTCACAAAGCAACTGCTCCTCAAGTTCGCTGACTTTTTCTGCGTTTCGTTGGTATTCTTCATGAGATTCTTGACTGATGATTACTCCGTTCTTTTCTCTAGCTGCCCTCAAATCACGTCTTAACTTCTCAATCTCATCGGCAAACTCCTTGAGAATAGTCTTTTTCGATACTTTTGTATTGCAGACTGGCTTGTTCTTGATGTTTGCAGCTCTCATAGCATACTCGAGCGTGCTTTGGCTTTCTTCAAAGTTAGAGCTGGATGGAGAGAGAGTGGCAATCAGTGAAGTGATCGTAGATCCACCGAGACTGTCTTGTAAAAGACGAGTCAATTTCGACTCTCTGTATGGCACGTGCTGGGCATTTGTAGTCAAGGAACGAATAACTCTTCCAAGAGTCAGTAATGACTGATTGATGGATCCGGCTTCTTTTGCTCTATTTCCTTGTGCTCCCGATCTGCCAATGTTCTCTGATCCAGCCAAATCGACAAGGTTCAGCTTTCCTTGTTTTACTAGCTCATCTCCAGTGTTCGTATTTTCTCGAACGACTACATTGACCATGAACAGACTGTGCGATCTGCTACTGTGCATGTTCATCAAAGTCGCCGCAGTTCTTCGCTTTTCCGCGCCAAGTTGTAGCAGCTTGAACACGTCTGATCGATTACGAACAGGTACTTCTTCAACGCCTGACACAATGACACCTTTCTTATGTGGGTCGTCGAAGATACGGAGGCGTTCACGATCATCGCTTTCAGATGAAGCCAAGAGATCGAAGAGTTCTTCGTTGTAAAGCTCCACGTAACTGACTCTAAGTGAATACTCTTCGCATCCAGACGTTTCCAGCTGTTCAAAGATGTCTTCGACAGCGCGTGGAATGATTCCTGTGGATGGGTCGTCTTGAGAACTTTTCGCATCTGTTCGTCCTCCTTCCATAGTGAACGTTTTTCCTGTTCCTGTTTGTCCATAACTGAAACAAATTATTCAAACTTTTTGCTGGTCAGGAAATGAGTGACTTACGCAAAAACAGTGCAGTTGAATCCTGCTATGACTTTTTTGATTTGCGAGGACACGAGGTCAGCGTAGATATCCGCCTGTGTAGTATCCGTATCATACACTCTGAAGAACGGACCGAACGGTTTTGATTTCAGGTCGATGGTGCTTTTTCCTTTGTCCACTTTAACAATGTTCGTGCATTTCTCGCTCCGTTCGGTGCCATTTATAGGCCTGAAATTATGAAAAAATTATGGTTATTCTTACGCTGAAATATTACCTGACTCGAACAGCAACACGAAGATTCGACGTTGTCTCGGACACCTTCTTTCTTGTCGACATTGTCAAATCCTGAAAATAAAAATATGAGAACTCCAATATTTAGATTGATATTTAGCGTGAAGTTGGATTGAAACATATTCAAAAACTGCCGTTTCCCGCTTATGTCCGTAAGAGCGCGATTGCAATCTTCCTACAGGCATACACCATTTGGGACAATGGTCATCACACCTAATTACCACACTGAACGAAGAATATACTCACCATTCTGGATAATTCCGCCATGTTGTTTGAGATAACTGAAACAGTAAATTCAGCGATGAGCTATATTAATTATGGTGCGGCCAAAGTAGCTACAACGACAAATCTGCGGCGGCCAAAGTTGATTTGCAGATTTGTAGGTTTTGCAGGTTTCGCAGTTGAAAAATTAAGGATGAGCAAGAACGCATAACTGAAAACCTACAAACCTGCAATTGTTTTTTAGCAACTTTGCTGTTTTGTAACAACTTTGGACGCACCATTAGGTTTGATGGCAGAAATTAAAAGAGATGGTAAATTAAAGTACAGCCAAACAGATGATGGCAAAAGACAAAGTGAAGCTATTTTTTTTACAGAAGAAGCGGCTTTCTAAATTACTATTTAAATGCTGACTATAACTATTTAAAAAAAGAAAGGAGTATATTTATGCAAAAAAGCCAACAGATGTTAACAACGTTGATAGCGATCAATACTTATCAAACGTTTGCAAAGAGAATCCAGAAACAATTGCGAAACGAAAAACAATTCCCGCCAAAATTGTCGTGGTTTGTTAAATACGGTCGTTCTCTATTTCAGAACGTGCCTTTAAATAAACTACGGTAGCTATTGGGTCTCGACGCGACGATGCGCCTTTAAATTTTTTTCAGTGTTGGCTTTCTTTCTCTGGGAATCTGGAATTTTTTTGTTCTTTTCAGGGCAATTCACAGATTTTTTTTTCGAATTTCGAAAAAAATTGTTTCAGTGAAATAATGGTAATTAGCTTTGATGTACCGCTACGAGCATCCGACGAAGCCGTCGTTAAATTCCTATTGTGAGTGGACATCCAGATCTCTTTAGTATTAATTTTGCTCGTTTACAGAGAAATAGTTTTCGGACCACAGAGAAAAAAGAATGCATTAAGTCGTGAGTGTTTACGACACGATGTTAACGGAGCTTGCAAAATAATCACGTGGATTCTACAGAATCATCAAAAACGATCATTTACAGTTGCCTGTAATTTGATATATGGAAATACTCTTGTTCTGAGCCAGCAGGTCGCAAGACTTCTATGTACGAATTCTGATTTCTCTTTTCTGTTCATTAATATATTCTTCTTTCAGTAGATGCAGTACGAGCCCGCGAGGTTGTTGCATTCACATCCTATCTTGCAGAGGAGGAAGAAAGACGAAAAAAAACTTTTGAACAAATGCAGAGCGGATTTGAAGACGATTTTACAACTCCGAAGAAGAAAAGGAGGTCGAAAGCAGTGGCAGAAGACGAATATTTGCTGGCTAGTCCTACTCCAGTTGTGAGAGATTTTATCAGAATTCAGTTCAGTTTTTCACCTCAGTTTCAAAAACATTGCAGAGTATAGCACTGAAACAAAACATCACAATGCCAGATGTATTTGCTATGCAAAGAGAAGATAATATCGTTGTGGAAGATGACCTTGTTCCACCAACCATGGAACAGTTCGAGATGTTATATGGAATGCTCGACTCGGAAAATCGTAACACGACTCTTGATCTGTGAGATAATGAATGAATGAAAAACCTTTAAAACTATATATATTCTAGAACCTTCTTGGATCGCTGCGCGTCTTCTTCTAATGCTCGAAATCCACTTGACATTGCTTTTGATGCTTCACCTCAGCCAAATCCAGTTGACTCCGAGCTTCAGCGTCCAACGAATGATTTCGAGTTTCAGCGTCCAACAGACGAGTTCATAAGTTCCCAGCAACGAACTCCAAATAAAAATGATCGTACACAAGGTTTTAAATGGGAAGTTAAGTATTGTTGAAGTGAATTATTTTCAGAAGAAATATTTGATCCTGCTCCTGAGTTGGCTGACATTCTTCTCTATGGCCGGCTTCCGCTATTGAATGAAGGTGGACAGAGGAGAAGTATGGAAGATGAGATGGAAGATGCGAGACATCACGGAATTGTCAGTTTATAAAAATCAACAGAATATTTCATTCAGTACTATATTCAGCTTTGCACAGAAAGAGTTTTCGAGTGACATGTTTAAGTTTTGATCTATTCTATCTTAATCAGTTTCAATTTATCATCCAAACGTTGGCGCTAAATATACTCAATTAAAGAACTGTTTTTTAATCATTCACGCCTTTTGGTGCTGATTTGCTGATTCTTTCATTTCATTTGTTGATTCCAGAGTGCCGAAATAGACTTTCCACTGCAACCAATGGAGGTTCCACGAATGATCTCAGAGCCAATTCTCTTGGATCCATTGGATATTGATACACTTCCAAGAACACCAAGACCACCACGAAGTGCCCAGAAAAATGAGACTGCTATTTCTTCTGAATCTGATGCTGCTCAGAATGATGGAATAAGACATAAAATTCCATTGGTATAAAAGGAAAAGTAATTATTTTTCACTCCGATATAAAATTACTTCAGAGAGAAATGCACGACATGATGGAAAATTACTCGAGTCTACACTATTCATCTCACGTTCCATTGCTGGTGAAACAACAGAAAATGAGTGTCAAGGATATGATGAGTCCAGTACCATTATCTCTTCGCAAAAGTAGGTATAATGAAGTCAATATTTAATCTTTCCCTCCTCGAATCTAGAAAAATAGTAAACAGGAGAGTAGTTAATGACCCTATTTTCCCAAGGACGTTTTTGTTTTCATTCTTCGTTTCAGATTGCGATAAGAACTTGTGGTCATTATTCAAAGTGGACCAGCAAAAATTCAATCCATCAATCGGAACTGTTATATCATCACTGGAAACCGATGATGAAGAGGAAGACGAAATTCTTCAACAACGCTCGGAAAATCAAAATTTGGACGATTTGGAACCGATTGATCTATCGCAATTGAAGTTCGTACAAACTCCGTTAAAGGATACGAGTCCAATGTAAGGTCATGATCAAATTTCGAAATCTACAGGACTTTTTTTTTCAAAAATGGAAACTTCTGTAGTCATAGCTTATTTATTGAACTTACATATTTACAGGATGTCACCACTTCGACGCATAGACGACTTTGAAATGCCGATGGAAATTGAAAGACCCAGAAGAGAAGACTTGTTTGAGCCTCTAATTGATCCAATTGTTGATCCTATCTCACCGCGGTTCACGGATAATATTCCTCTACAGGAGGATAACTGGAATTTCAAAACGCCGACTTCGTATGAGCCAATGTGAGTTATCAATTAAGAACTTAGGAATAATACGACTTCAGATCTCATTCGGATGATAAAACACCAACAATGATTCGTGAGGCTTTGCTTCGGTAAGAGTCAGAAATTTTTTGGACATCGTCTAATTTCTTATTTTTCAGCGAATGTGAGAATGTGAGTCCATATAGCTTCCAACTGGAAAATATGTTACCTGAAGGTGCGACTTGTCGTGAAGCTGCCAGAAGTTTTTATGTTGTTCTCGGTGAGTGAAATCATCTTATTGAAGCGATTCTGCCTCAATTACCATCTTATTCTATACGCGTTGATTATAGAATTGCTGAAAGAACGTGAACTGAAAGCAATCCAAATCACTCCTTTCGGACCAATTGATCTCAGAATCGCAGGCACTGACTCCGTTGATTTAGATGACATGGCAATGGAAATGGATGATGGTGACTTCTGAATTAGCTTCGAAGCGGCATTGCATGGCCATCCCATACATTTTCTGTCCACTGACCGCTACCCTACTCTGTATAGTATGACTTTGTTCTCGTATTTGACTGTGTGAAATTTGTTAGTAATAATGTTCAAAAATAGTTTAGAATTTACTGTCCCCCGTGTTTTCTTGACCAAAAACTTTTTGATTCTTTCCAAATCTCCCACTTGTTCCATTCCAATCGTGTCACATTTTTCTCTTTCCGGTTTCAATAAAATCAATTTGGTTAGTAAGAATTCTGTTCATTCAGATTGTTCGTATGTTCGATGCCCGTTTATATGAAACTAGAATAACAGTTCATGCTCACCTGGCGACTTTCAGAGTTAAGTCACTAACTGCGTTTCTGAGAAAAATCATTATTCCCATAACTTCGTGTTATCAGCATTGAACATGCAAAAATTTCTTATCGATTCGCTTGGCTGGCTGAATGACAGAGTTTTTGAAACAACCCAGTTTTCTAGTTTCTGACGTTAAATCTGAATAAAAAATTCTGAAAATGATGACATTCGCGCATATTTTTTTGTTCCCGTTCAAATGGGATGACTTTTGATGGTGAAAATGATATAAAAACGCTGATAATATGACTAGAACGAAGCGAATTGAACTTTAAAAACTTCAGCTTACAAGTATTACTTGCCAAATAAATCAAATCATTTGTTAACTTCTAAAAAAAATTCAAAATATGGAGAAATATTGAGTTATCGAAGAACTGATGTCGTAGTATAATATACATTCAAATTTTTTCTCAGAATCCATCCAAGCTTCTTCTATTTGCCTCTCCTAAGAGTTCAGAAGATTAACACATCAGCGAAGCCAATTTTAGTTAAAATATACTATTACTATGTTCTTCTATCTAATTCTCTCATATCCAACCGTCGCGCGATCTCCGATACCTCCTGTGTCCTCCTTTTCTCCCATCAACTCTCCAACATTTCTCTAATTCTCTTCCAAAAACTTTACCTCTATTTCGACATTTCTTCATTATTAATCTCTTTGAACTCGATTTAAAATTTAATATCCACATAGGTGGGCGTATGCTCTGTCTAACTCTGAAAATGAAGCATTTCAGAGGAAGATTCCAGATTTTCAATATTCCCTTTGTCCAGAAAAACCTTCGATTTAATGTGTTTATTTTCTTCACAATTTCTTTTCCAATCACGATTTCAATTAGTTCAAATCGTGTTTCCATTCCAGCGAATTTGAAAGAAATAAATTGATCGAAAATAGTCAGAAACTGAGTTTGGTACTTGCCAAAATTGTCATTTTTCTGGCTTTCTTAACGCTTTTTGTTATCAATTATTCCTAGTATAGGCTTTGATTGAATCGGATAAATTTAATTTATTATCCTTTCATGAATCTTTCATTCTTTTTTCTAGAATTTAGTCTAGTTTCCCCTGTACAAATAAACAGTTTTCGGATAGGAGTTTCTTTGTTTGAATGCCAGCTCGTCACCATCTCCGTCTGCCCTGAAGTTTTATGTTGGGGTAACTATCCATCTAAGCCATATATGTAAACTGTCTTATAATCTCCCATTCAACCTTCAATAGCGGGCCCTTTATAGTATCTCTCCAGTTCTTTTAATATCGTCCTATCTTTATCCCGTTCTACGATCACATCGTCTTCTCTTCTTCTCCAATTAGCCCTTTCCCGCCTTTTCTTCTTATCAGTGGTAACCTTTTCTCTCTATTTTCATCTCTAACATCTCTTTCTCTGCCCTCCCTATTCCCCTCATAAACTACCACATTCATTTCTATTCTCTTCGAACATGTCAGCGGACCTACTATATGAGTATTCCTATCCACAGACTGATTATTTTAAATGTTCTTTTGAAGACGTTTCGTCTCCGGAGTCTCTTGACGACACCGACTGGTCTTCATCGCAAGATCGACATTTTCAACCATCATTCGACATAGATTTTTGCATTTGGAAAGAAAACTCCTTGTCTCCACAACTCGAACCAGAGCAACTTCCGCCAACTGTACAAACTCCGCCAATCCTCCCAAAATCTACACATGTGATGCCGTCGCCCACATCGAGCAGTCTTTGTTGCCACGTGTGTGCATCTCCGACTGCTAATACTTTGCACTTCGGTGGCCGATCTTGTAAGGTGAGCAGGATTCTGACCTTCAAGATTCAATATTTTCTTGTATTGTTGCCAACTCTCTTCACGAGTTCCGAAACATCACAGAAATAAAGTAAGGAAGATCATCGTTATCGAAACCGTACATCAGTAGTGTTCTTTCCTACAATTGATCAGAAAAAATTCACCCGAAGTACGAACATTTGCTTTCACCACGTGGTTCCATAACTCGAATTTAAGTTTTGTAGTCAATTATAGTATACTCCAGTCGAATGTAACGTCCGTTTTTGTTTCTGTTTCCGACTACTGACCGCTAGTTCCGATGAAACATCACTATATATTTGTGATCTGTGTCTGTCTTTCTTACCCGTAGTTTTATGAGTAGTCATCATCTAAGAAAATATCTTCATCCATATCGAATGATTGAACACGCCAGAGTACATTAGCTTTATTCAAACTATGGCACCACTTCGATCGATTTTTGTATGATAAAACTGCTAAAGGAGACGAATAAACAATAGAAAAGTTACTGATAGTGATTGTTGTGTATTAGTGTGCTGCATGTATGTTAAGAAAGATGCGAAAATGAAAAGTACATTCAACGTCACGAACTTAAGACCTCCGGAATATTGAATTGATAACATGCAACTATTGTGCGGGCCTAATTTTAGAGGACTTCTTATAAAAACTCACAATTTCCTGTAGAAAGTTTATGTATTTATTTATTTTTCTTTATAGGCATGTGCCGCGTTCTTTCGCCGAAGTGTTGCAATGTCAATGACATACGAATGTATAGGATCAGGAGATGATTCAACTCCATGTAAAATTCACTATGAACTCCGAATGCTCTGCCGTCATTGTCGTTTTATAAAATGTTTAGAAGCTGGAATGCGCAGAGAACGTGAGTGATCATTGCGACAAGGCCACTTGTCACATGTTCCGGTCGACAAGATCGAGGTACAGAAAACAGTTGGTAATTTGTTGATTTGCAGTGGTGCAAGCGAAAAAAGAGGAAACGAGAGTGGCAAAACGGCGGTCCAAAGGATTGGTTGTGTCGAAGAATGAGAATGGAAACATTGAAAATACGTATGATGAATATGTGAATTCCTACACGAACGCACTTGGTTAGTGTTCAAATCATCACCATTTTCAAACACAATGCTTTTAACGATCATTTGCAGATGGAAGCCCAAAGATGGAGCCAACAGACATAATACCTGAATCGTATCTCTCCCCTGATATCTCATCATCATCCCAACCACTCGATATGACTACACGGATATCTTTATCACCTCCACCTCCACTTCCGTCCACTCCATCTGTCCTTCTAACACCGGCTACTGTAATGGTATCTTCGCATCGTGCAGTATCTCATTCTCCTCCATTTGATCCACAACAAGCGAGTACTAGTCATGCAGGAGTTATTCAGCATTCTAACGTTCAATATTACCGAATTGTGGACGATGACAACAAGTTGTTCGACTTAGTTGATCATTATGTGAGAACTGAAGCTTCCTTGAATGACAGGAGAAAAATTATGTACACTGACACTCAGATTCGCGACGTTTTCGATACAACCTGTGAATGTGTGGGTTTTTTTCATAAACGTTCTCATTCAATTATCTCGAATTTCAGCCATACGAACGACATCAACTGAAACCATTCAATTACAAAACATTTTGTGGATTCGTGAAACACGATTTCGTCATGATTCTGGATTATGTAAATCAGTTTCCTGAATTCCAAGCTCTTGCGAAAAACGACAAAAATGTTGTGTATCGGATGGCTTGTGCTGTAGATTCAATGCTTGCTTCCGCTTACTACACCTACAGGTGAGAAGATAATCGATGATCTTTTAACGATAGTTTGCATTTATCAGAGTTGGCATTGAAAACGAACATCTCATACTGTTCAATGGAGACTTTATCAAAATGAATCCAGTTCCGATCGGCGGAGATGAACCAGGTGCCGAGGTTAACTTTGAATCGACTCAAGAGCATGAAAAATACAAGTAATTGTGGCTCTTTTGCGACGAAATAAAATACAATTTATTTTTAGAACTCTGATGCCACTGAAACTGAAACAATATTTCGATCTGGCACTACCATTTGCTCGTTTGGAAGTTTCATTTGAAGAATATACACTACTGAAGGCTCTCATTATTTGGCAAATCAGTTAGTTTCTAAAATAATTTTAAAGTCAACTTGCAATTCTATATTCCAGGTAACTATCGATTACTTGACGATGGCCGTGCCATTTGTGCTCGTCAAAGAGATGCGATAGTTCAAGCACTTCACAGAGTTGTTGAAGAACGGGGAGATGAAGATCCCGCGATTCGAGTCGGCCAGCTACTTCTCAGTATGAGTTATATTACGGTTCGTTCGATTCTGTACCTTTTGTTTAAATCTCAAATTTACCTTTCAGGAACAAGTTCAAGCAATGACTAGCTCATATCTCGTCATGACATTCTTCGACGTTGTTTCCTGTGACAGTATAATGTACGATCTGCTCTCATTTAAGTAAGAGAATATCATGAAACTTCGAAAATTGAATTTAGTTTTTTTCAGAGATGATTAATGGATAAATTCTCGTTGCTTGCTTCGATCTGTAGTTTTATTCAAATAGCTTTTAAAATTATATATTGCATGTGTCAATTGTACATACTTTACTCTACGTGTTTTGTTTGTGATTACTCCGTTGTTTTATCAATGCCCTCATCATTTGTCCTCGTCATTCTCATTTCAAGTCTTTCGTGTGATTAATTCTCAAAACTTATATCATTAACCTAAAATCGATCTGTGTTACAACTTGATAGTAAAGTTTTACTCCAAATTAGACATAACAGTCGAACTATTAGTGATCGTCATATCATCAACAAAAACCGGAAGAACAAAATATTGCCAATGAGATTGGGGAACCAGGTACGGTTTACTCCAAAGCCGTTGAAGATCAGTGCACGGTGGATTCGAACCGAGTGAGAACCATTCAATAAGAATATTGTGGTTAGCAGTGGGAGAATCTGCTCTCGTGCATTGTTCCACTTCAATCTGAAACATGTTTGTTTTAAAAAAGGTGGGAAAGGTTTCGAAAACCGAAATTTCTTTTCCTGGAGGAATTAAAAACTTTGATGGATACAATTTGTAGAATCCAGTTGTTGAGAGAAGAGTTCTGAAAATGAATATCACAAGTAATAATAAAACCGAAAAACCTCAAAGCAAGCCATTCATTATTCCGATTGTTCTTCACATTCAGCACATTTATTCCTAGCCGTGGTACATGGAATGGCTGAAATTCTTTTCAATTCATAATAAGTTTCCGACTGGAATTCTCACTCTCGGATGGATATAAACCATTTCACTGAATTCACTTTCGATTCGTGTCTCTCCAGTTTGAGAACTCAAAACTGTTGCCACGTGGCTTTGAGTCTCTCGACTGCTTCGTTGGAAGAATTCAATATCGATTCTCATTCGAGTCAAAAGGACAGTTTGGATGATAATTAGAATATGATAAAAGAGAATGAAGAAGTGTGATAGCTGAAATTATTATCAGATTCATTTCAAGAGCTATCTCGGAAACATTTCAAACCATAAACTGCCAAATTGCTCCATTAAATCTACAGTATCCCGGCTCGTGATCTCTTTGCCATAAATCAAAAGTCGCCAAAAAACATTCGTAAACGAACAGAGGAACTGTGACTAATTTGAAAATTGACAACGCGAGTGCTCCTGATTTATTGATGAATTTCACAGATTTCTGGAAATTTCCTTCTGCGTCGCTGTGTTCGGTCGAAAAATTTTCTGTAACTTACAACATGAATATAAAGAGAAAAATCAAAAAGGAAGAAAATCAAAGGAAATGAAAAGTAGAGAGATGGACCGATTCCAGCTTCGAATATCTGAGAACAAGATAAGATTTTTGAAGACAAACTCAGATTGACATACCTGATAGAGAAAATATCTTGGAGTAGTGTAGACTCCTTTCGGATGATTCATACAAACCTTTCGGAATGGAAAATAGATTACCATTAGTGAAAGAACGAGAAATAATGACTGAAATAATGGATCTAGACTATACAAATGTCACTGAAACTCGTACTTTTGCCAGTAAAATAGTAGTAATTCGACTCTCTTCCGGTATCACAATATTGTCAATTGGCCATATTTCCACTGTCTTCATATAGAAAAACACGAGTAAAAGAACGATTCCAGCTAGTCCAATATGTCCAAATATCAGGTATAATACTTGTTTTACCGTCCATAATTGTGTCAACTCTGCAGTATTCCTTTTTTCGGATGCACAAATTTGAGCTGGATTTGAAGAGATACAACAACAATGAGTTTCGTTTCCTGAGAAATCGACAATCCAGATTAATTTTTAACCATCAAAATTACCTTCTCCAATACAAATCGAAGATGTTTCATGTTTCTTCAGAAGCTCCAAACAAGAAGATTTATTTATTTTTAATGGTTCTTCATCACAATCAAATCGTTCGACGTATCCTTCAGAAGTTTTATGAAAATGAGAAAAACAAATACTCGAAAGACACCGATCTTTTCCAGACTGATTCAAAATGCATTGAGTTGAGAATTCCGAGGATAAGGTACTGAAATGGAGAGTGGTTGAGTATAACCTTAAAACTCAGCTGCTTATTACACAATGGATAAAAAAGAAACGATAGTTTTCAGCATTTGGATATGGTATTATAATGGATTTTCAGTTTTCACGTGATTTTTGTTTAAATCGAAGATGACGTGGATTGATTTTGAAGAATATTTTGATTTGTCACGTGAATAATATCAGGAATTTACGAAGAAACAATTTTATTTTTCAGTTGGGAACAAACTGAAACTGGCACGGAGTTAATTAAATGAAAACTCAGAAAATTAAAAATCACAAATTATGAAACAAAAAGAAAAAGAGAAGTGTTGAGGAGATATTAAAATTAATAGAATTGTTCTGGATATAATTAAGAAGAACCCATTTTGAAAAAAAAAATAAAATATGTAAGGCTGAAAGGAAATAAAGCATTTGTTTAAAGAGAGAAGGAAATGTGGGGGAATGTACACGCAACGGAAAGGTCTTCTGAGGGATAAATGAAATTAGAAAACGAGAGAACTATATGGAGAGAACAAATTATGGGAGGACTTGAAACCGTGGACTCTTTCTTGCTGAGTAACAGAGAGCTCCGAATGTAATTGAAACTGCGAAAATGATGATTCCTAGAAGAAGCCAAAGGACTGTATACGGTAGGCAGACTGCTTTCATTGGGACTTCATCCTTTCCAGACTGTTCTTGAGGAGATGGTAGATCAGAGGCTGAAATTGGTGGATTGGAAAGCATATTCAATTCCTCGAATGTCTTACCAAAAGCACTGTCCAAGATGGTGATATCAGAAGAGACATCAACATCCATTGCATCTCTTCTCTTTATTTCTCTCTTCGTTGTTCTTGGTTCCTCAGACGACGTCATGTGTTGTGCTTCGGCACGTGGAGACGATGCTTCGGTAATTTCAATTCCAGATCCCTCTTCGTCCTCGATAACACTTGTATTCTTTCTTGGAGATTTCAGTAATCGGAAGATTGAATCCGGAGTTGGGAAATCAGTTGGGAGGGTTACTGTAGTTGTTGGATCTAGAACTTGAGTGATTGTAGTTGTTGGCACTTCAGTTGTAGTCGTCGTCGTGGATGTAGTTGTGGTTGAAGACGTGGTGGTGGTTGATGTGGATGTAGTCGTGGAAGGAGTTGTTGAAGGTTGAGAAGACATTGGCATCTGTGTTGTGATGAGTTCATCTCTTGCCAATTCTCTATCAGTTGGTGATACTTCATCGATTGAAGTAGCAGACGCGTCACATTTTGGCTGAAATTATCTTCGATTTGTTATAAAACTATTGACATTTGGTGACATACCTGATGACATGTTCCACTCAATGTAGCACAAACACTGATTTTGCAACTAATTCTCACACTGTTCTGATCAGGAAAATTGAAAGCATTCGAGTTGACAAAAGCTTTCGTTCTATTTTCATTATAGATAAGATTCGGCATGATATAGATGTCCTCAGAGCATCCATTCTCTCCAATCACTTTCTTACTGTACTCTTCTCCTCCGATGACGTCACAATTATAAACTTCCATTTGATACGTTTCTGAATCACATTCCCACACGTGATAAAGAACATCTCCCAGCTGAGCAAATTTTGCAATTGGACCGTTTGGGGACTCTTTATGAATTGTGTATGAGCAGGTTGGTTGAGGAGATTCATCTTCTAATTGAGTCGGTGTTGGATCACTGAAATATTATTGGTTTCACTGAAATATTATTGGTTTTCATTCGGATTTATTATGATTCGAGTTGTCCTTGGGAGTCGAGATCCCCCCCCCCGAAATTTTCAACGGAATCGTTAAATATTTTACGATTAGAATCATAAAATCATACCTAACAGAAATCTCAGCCCCAACTGATTTCTCGGCTTCTTTGTAGAAACAACGAAGTTTGTAGGCTCTGTCGACTTTCGTTGTGAATAGAGGATGAAGTTGAACGACTACGGTAGCAGAGTAGGCCATTCCTTTTGGATTCGCCTGAAATTTTATAATTTCAGATATCAGAACTCTTTATCCCAATCCAAAACAAACCTCTCGTTGTCTCATTACGTCACACTTGGAGAAATCGAATGTGGCATTGGCGGTATTTGAAAACGAGCAGCCTTCCTGCAAGAAAAAAAACTCAATTTGACACAAACGATGTTGGCGGAAAGGACATTTTGTAATTACGCGTTTTGGAGAGAAACCACGCTGAACAGGAAGAAAAAACGATGGAAAATATGTACCTTTCTGTAGTGACCTTTGACGAATACATGGGCTGGCGGACTCTTTTCTGTATTCACTTTCAATGACATGAAACCACTTTGACATGATACTTCTGGTTCATCTGAAAATATGAAGATGCAGAAGATTCAGAAGAGGAAGACCGTAATACCTGATATATGGTTATCAAACTCTACTATAGATTGAGCATTATGGATAAGAGCTAGCATGAGCAATATGTAATTCATTGATGTCATTCTGAAAATGGTGAAATGTTAATAGGAAAGTTAAGAGAGAAGTAGAAGAAGAAGAAGAGATGTCTCGAAGAAAGTGCGTTGAAAACATGCAAATTGGCGACACAAACAATACAGAAAAGAGGCGGGAAGATGATGCTCCCGACAAGGTCAAAACCCCATTGAAACGAATAAGAAAGGAAGCGAGGCGTGTCGAAGACGACATATTCGGAAGAAGAAGAAGAGGATTCTGGGGCATTCACACACCATTTAATTGGTTCGTGTCTTACCTCAAAAAGAGTCTTTACTTGTACATACCGTATAATTGACTCGAACTTTTCGGGAATAGAACACCCGTTCAGAAATCCCGAGAGAAGCGGTGTAGTACCTAGAAATGGTAGGTCAAGATGAGTGTTATGAGGGAGAAGGAGAAGGACATGAGAATTAGGTAACTGAAAGACTTTTCGAGAAGAATAAGAAGTTCGTAGGGGGACAAGATTACTGGTTAGAGTGGAAGAGAGCATGCATGGGAATGAGAATTGGAGCGTGAAAGAAGAGGTGAGAAAATGGAAACAATAGAGAGATGAATTAGAGGGTCCGTATACCGAAAGTGTATTGTTTTATATAAATAAGAGCCACTTTTTTGAAGGTTATACAGTATGATTGGAATGATGTCATTCGAATTGTGTTCAGGAGTTAGATTTGATTCTATAAGGTTGAGACTTTTTTTGGTTTAGAGATCGAGAGGAATCAAATCTGGAGTCTGGAGCCAAATTGAAAAATCAGAAACCAATGCACCGAATTAGCTTCAAAAGTGACTTTACACTGACTTGTATTCTGTCAAAAGCGGACAATTCAAAGTTCTGCCAAAAGTCGATAAATCGAGTTTAAAAATGTATTGGGTAATTGATAATAGGATGCTTGATTTAGCCACACTCACTGGGAAACACTATTCACAAGCTTTTTTTGACAAAAAAACTCAAACTTCCAACCACATGAATTCATTTTTTCTCGTAGAGATTGGTAATCCAATGATTATAAAATTTTGAACGAAAAACTCTGTTTTTAATATCTATAAAAAGTACATAAAATGTGTCTGTTCATAATTAGAACGTCCTTGCTTTTTGACTCGAGAAAGTGGAAAATGTGGGTCATTATTTAATCACTTTGAATGAATCGAATGGAACAAATTCAAACATATCAGAATATGGTGATAATACCATTCTATTCTTCTTCTTTTTCTTGTTCTCCCGCCTTTTTCGAACACATTTACAATTAGTATAACGGAGAAAGAGATTACTGTAACAACGTGTCGTAATTCTCGGGCTGGGATCTTGATGATTACAATAAAATACCTTTTGTTATGGTACAGAACACTCCAAATATTTGAAGAACACCCGAAGAAGGGAAACGGACTTGAGGGAAAACAGGGGAAAATGACAAAATGATCATGACAAGGGGGCACATGAAGGTGAAACAGAGACACATACCTTGACATCAGCAATTAGAATGTCACAATCGGGAAAAAAAGAAACGAAAAGGGAAGGAAGGTTGTCTAATTACGGTACACGGCTGGCAGCAGGCTCTCTTCTTCTTCAGGAGGCCACACCATCGGGAAAAAAACACGACGTTTGAATTCCGAATCGCAATGATGGCGGCGATCGGGTGGATGAAAAAAATCAGTGACCGAACACGGGTGGCAAGTAATTTAATGTAATTCTTGAGCGGGAGAACAGTCAGTTATAAAAATGGATGAGAGAGAGAGAGAGAAGAAGGTTTCGAAGTTTACGGGGTGTGCTGAGATTGGAGTCAAGGTTGTCAAGTTGACATTCATTTTGGTTTCTTTTTGGGTTTTGGTAGGTCAGATTCATATTATTATAATGATGAGAACTGGGGAAAATGAGTAAAGTTTCTGTTTTTTAGAGATCCGTAATTAGTTGTGACTAGAGATCCTGTTATATTGAGCAAGAAAATATCAGTTATAATTCAGCTAATTCATAGAAAGGACCTTAGATTGAAATTACCGTACTCATTTGTACTGAAAGTTCAACCAACGGTAAGTTAGAAATTCTTACCGAGGAACCTATC
Organism: Caenorhabditis latens; assembly: GCA_002259235.3. Lineage (NCBI taxonomy): Eukaryota > Metazoa > Nematoda > Chromadorea > Rhabditida > Rhabditidae > Caenorhabditis > Caenorhabditis latens. The sequence goes on along the minus strand of CM056093.1, from coordinate 11,506,017 downwards.
TAGGAACCTGTTCGAACGTTTACCTATGAAATGTCAAAAAGAATAAATCGTTGCATGCCACCAGGTGCTCTCTCATCAGTCAATCGAATAGAAACATGCTTCATGACGACAGATATTCTGTCCCCCCGTACGGTCACTCTCTCCTCCCTCTTTTCACCTTGTCTGTCCCCTTGAAATGCTCATTAGAATATGGTAGAAGAGGTCAAAAGGAAGGTGACCCTTGGTGAGCATAATAATGAATGTTGCGGAATGACGACCCCTCCTGTGAAGGCTCTCTTTCTTTCTCTCGTGAATTGCCTTCTTTCAGGTACACCGCTACAAACCAAATGAGCACTTGTGAAGAGGACAGAAAGGTGTCATTTGGGAATGGAAATAAATGAAGGATATCGGATTAGGTGGGGGTGTGAAGGAGAAAAGAAGAAGAAGGTGTAATTTTGAATGCGTTGTGAGATTTGAAATTGAACAAGGAGCTGAGTGAAGAATACGGTTTCTCATGAAGATTGGAAACTTTGAACTTCTCATCTTACTTGTTCTGAGAACTGTTCTTTTATACAAATGACCTTCAATTTCTAATTAAACTTCAGAGATGAAAAGGCTTAAATAGAGAAAGTTGATTACTTTCCCAGAACCTCATTTACATAGAACTTTGTTTCTTTTGGGAAGAAGGTGTTACAAGTTTCCAAGAAAGTGTTGTTTGTCAAGTTCAGAAGTTCAGAAGACTGAGATTTTTCAGTTTCAGTAGATTTGTAGAACGAAACCATAGCTAGTTGTGTAGTCAATCACTTTTCAGTTACATCACATTGAAGCTGAATTTATGATTATTTTCGAAAAAAGTTGGAACATTTCATTATTTATGACACCGTGAAGCACTTTCAGAGCTAAGATCATACCGGTAAACAGTGAAAATGAGAGTACTTTCCTGACTTCGTAATGAAAACGAGTCTAAGAATTTTTGAACTCAGAATCTACAGCTGTATTCAGAAGCAACATTCATCTGTTTGTCTTGTGAGAAAACAGTGAAATCCTGGATTGGAGTTAGAAGAATAAAAGGGAAGTTCGTACCGTTTTTTGTTGAGTTGAGAAGGGAACAAAGAGAAAAGAAGAAGAAGAATTATATAATGACAGGAAACGGTTTCTCTTTTCTTTCTTTTACCCATCCGTTCAAACAAAACAACGGAAAGAGAAATCAGAAATGGTTTCGCTGACGGAATTCTCGAAACGAAATGATGGATATTCTATACTTGGTGCTTCCGAATAAGAGAGAGTGACCTAGTAACCAAGTACAGTTCAGTGCAGGTCAAACGTAAGGAAATGAATAAAAGAACGGACGAAGCGAAATGGAGAATCCGAACTGTTTTTTGAGCGATGAGTGCCACGCTTCTCGTTTTTCGACGTCTTCATCGTTCCGGAGAAGGAATTCTGTTTCTCTTCTTCTTTTTTGTTAAAAACTGGACGAATATCCGATTCGAAAGGAAAACGTGTGCGGAGGAGAAGACGGAGGAGCATTTGCTTACCCTACTTTCTTTTTGCAGAACATAATAAAATGTAAAAAGAAAAAGGAGAATATTCACTTGAAAACCGGATTTTCGTAGGTGGAAAACTCACGATTTTTATGAAGATTCTGGATCGAACGGTTCAAAAATTGTTATTATTAATAGTTTTCTCTCCATGAGATGGATGAATCATTTCAATAATAGAAAATAATTTTCAAAGGTTTCACAACACATTTTGACAAAGAAAAGTTTTAAATTTGAGGAGCACACGAACTAATCACTTCCGGATTCTTCAATTTTCGATAAGTAAATGAAAAATGCTAATCAACAATCTGATTCATAACATGAAAGTCGATTCTGGTACATAACATTTTTGTTTCGAGACAGGGTGCTGAATTTGGATTTGATTAGGCAGAGCAATATGAACAACTCTCGTAGAACCACTACGGTCGCTGTTTATGTGTGTTTCTATTCGAGCAAATAGAAAAATTCGACTTTTGAAAGCGCTAAGGATTAGTGGAATTTGTGATTTAAAAAAACAACTGCTGGCGTTGAAGCCTACTTTCAGGAGTAGATATCCCTTCAAGAGGGGATCGCGTTAAGTTAACAAGTCGGAAAACCCTGAAAATGGTATCTTAGTTTTATTGAATCACTAAAGCCAAGTAATTTTCATAAATACCATTTTGGTGGTACTACAAATGAGAACTCAAACAATGAGAACTGTTGTAAATGAGAATCAAAAAAGATAAAGTTTACAATGCAGCACAATTGAGTTCTGGCTTTTAGCAGTCTTTAAATCATCAGTTCTTATTTTTCACAATTCTCACTTCTTGAGTTCTCATTTGTTACAGTTCTTATTTTGAAAGTTCTCGTCTGTAGTACCACCCTGAATATCCGATCCACATTCCGTGGAATCCGTTCGTTTCCGGAAACAAACACTTTGATTCTCTCCGCTCATCAAAGATGGAAATGTTAGAATTTAAAGAGAAAAGCACTTCACACAATTCCCTCTTCTTTATTTGCCCTTTTACACAATTTCACTGATAAATAACCTTGAGAAGTGTGAAATGAAATGGACAAACAAATTCATTGAAAAGGATATATGAGAGAAGACGGAGTTCAAATGTGGAAATAAATCAAAGGGAATTTCCCAAAGTATTAAATTTGTTTCTTTGATTTCTCTCTTAAAATTGATAGAAACATCTTTCGAGACGGACACGGACAGTAGTGAGAATCAAGACCTGGACCACCACGACGACCCATTGGACCTGGTGGACCTGAAATCAAATAACTTTAACAATCACAACTCTATAACTGACCTGGTTCTCCTCTATTCCCATACGGTCCTTCATAACCCATCGGTCCCACTGGTCCTTGATATCCTGGCTTCCCTGGAGGCCCTTGAATTCCTTCTTCTCCAGGTATTCCAGGCGACCCTGGCTCTCCAACTTCTCCCATAACTCCTTTAATTCCAGTTATTCCAATTTCTCCAGGAAGACCAGGGAATCCTGGAAGACCTGGAATTCCAGGTTCTCCAGGTGGTCCATCTACTCCAATCGGCCCCCTCTCTCCATTCATTCCACGTACTCCTGTCTCCCCAGGCCAACCGGGAATTCCCTGAAATTAGAGGAGAAGTTGAAAATGATTCAAAAGAGAGACAAACCGGCTGCCCATCAATGCCACGAATTCCAGATTTCCCTTTCGGACCATAAGGACACAAACGACATCCGAATACTTGTTGATAAAGAATATTTGGAAGTTCACCAGGAATACCAGGAGATCCAGGCATTCCTGGTAGCCCATCAATACCAGGTTGTCCATCTACGCCTGAAAAAATTTCGATTTTCAGATGAAATTTTTTTAAACCCAGTACCAGGTTGTCCTTTTCTTCCAGGTTCACATGTATTGATATAGTCACATTCACAATAACTGTACCAATGTCTCTTTTGTCTTCTCTCCAATGTCTTAGGATATTTATTGAATTCTTTTCTCAATTCATCTTCGATACTCAGAAATTCGTTGAGCTCTTGTTCCAATTGTAATTCGATTCTTGCAATTTGGGCAAAAAACGATGGAAGATAAGAGAATAAAGAGAATATTGAAACGAAAGTAATAAATATTGAAAGAGAAAGAAGAGAAGAAGCCTTCATTTTGAGAGTATATGAGTGAAAATGGAAAGAATTTGAAAGAAGAGAATCATTTTCCACTGAGGGATTAGGCGGTACAGTTCCACGGATTAGAACATTTAAATTCTAAGAAAGAAAAGATGACTTGGTCAAGAAAAAATACAGAACGGTACAGGTTTGAAATAATATTTTTTATGTCCAGAGATGTGAGTGGAAACTCTGTATATTGATTGAGACTTAACATCCGCAAGAAAGATTTACTTTCAATAGGAGATGAGTTTTGGTTAGAAATGGGGGTTTCCAATCTTTAAAAAGCCAAATTATGGGAGCAAGTCGGTTAATGCATCAAATATAAAACTCGATTTTTGTCTTCTTGGTTAACATCCATGAAGATCTGTATCAGGAAAAATTCAAGCTGTTTTCATGAAACGAAGACACCAGATATCAGCTGAAAATAGAGCGACGGCTAAAAAAGTGTGCTTCAATTTGTTTTAGATATCAGAGAACTTCCGAATTCTTGACAATTCAGTCAGTTACTTGGAATCGTTCTAAACAGATGATTTCAGCAAAAGTTATTTAAAAAATTCACTTGAGGTACAAAAACTTCGTTTAAAAAGTTACTGAAAACTGAGTGTCATCCCTATTCAGGCCTGTTGGAAATAGAACTGGCAGCAGAGCTGGTACGAACCAGAACCGTTAAATCTAGATTTAACGACTTTGGGATAACGTTTAAACATATTTTAGCTGGTTCTGAATAGTACCAGTTATAATCCGAACAACTCTGGCAACGCAGAAATTTGATATCAAAACAAATGAAAAATAGTTTTCCCAAGATTCCCTTCTCATTGAAAACAAAACCGTTCCCACTACCGAATCCATCATATTTGACCTTACAGTTCCATCTAGATTTGATTTTAATTCTTTAAAAGCGTTTTGTTTTCAAGTTCTCTTTCTCCCCCTCATCCTAATTAGAATGTCGTTTCTCACCCTCTTTTTCTTCTCCAATTTATCCATTTTCTGACCTTCATTCTTCAGTTTTTCTTCTTCTAAAAACCTTGTCAGTTACACATCAAAATCAGTTTTTTTCTCTTCGAAAAACTTCGCAAAATCTCAGTTATCTATTGTAAAAATCTTTGAGTAATCAATCAATTTGGATGCGAAGAGACCTTGAAAGCAGTGAACTTTTCGATTGGAATGTTGCTTTTCGCGCCCTGACAGAAACAAAACGTTCGATTCGGAAAACTGGTCTATTACTTCTTTTTCTTCCTCTTCTTTTTTCTTTCTCAATGGCTAAACACAAGTTGTCTCTCAAAGTATGATTAGGGTGGACTGCATTCCGATCCCGCCACTTTCAAGATGAATCCATTGTGTCACCAATAAGACGATTAGTTAGTTTTCTTCTCACAACAACAAATCTTTTCTCTTTTTTCTAGATCTCGAGAGCTTTGAATTTATATCCCGTTCAAAGAATCTGAATATTTCAATGAAAACAATTTTTATTAGTTTGCAAGAATTTCCTCTGATTCAGCAGAGATTTCATTCGGAGATAAGTCAACAATCTTTTTGCCAATTGTAGAATTTTCCTTTCAACATAAGAAGGATCTTGTAACAATCAATTTATTTTAAGCTTAAATTTGAAATTTGAATTGAGATATCTTGTTTTATTTCGGGTACCGTATCCACCAACAGCACGGGTTCATTCTTGATATCCTTTTCTTGAATAGCGACAGCTGCTTGTTTTCGCTAAATAATTTGATAGTTTTCCCTGAAAGCTTTTGGTTTCTTCCCATTCATCCTACCAGAAAGTGTTATTCTCGAAAATTTATCACAAATGTGAATATCGAGAACTGACGAATCGTTTTGTAACTTATTCTATAATGAAATCCTTGCTCACTGACTGTGTAGTTTGTGTCACCTGATCAGAATAGACTCCAGCTTGATTCAAATCAATTTTTACACTCACTTGATCATCAATATTCCCTTTCATCTTTCTTCGTCCTTATGAGCAAAACATTTCCTCCCCCAACCCTTCGTGCTCTCACTTCTTTACAGTCGGGTAACCTCTTCGGGCGGTCTTTCTTTTGATGCACCCGACAGGCGGCTCCGATTTACCGCCTTTCCTCTGATATAAGAAAGATCAGTTGGCGGGCGGTATTCTGAAAGAAATAGAAGGAAGGAGAGACCAGATTGATTTACTGGGGGGAAGAGAAATAAGTTCTGACAGCATTGTTTTATTCGATTTTTTGGGTTCCATGGTTCAGATTAGTTTTTTTTTTTACAGAATTATTATTTTGAACACGTAGAAGAGCTCTCCCATATTCTCTTCTCCATCCCTATGGTTTTCATGAAATAGTGTCTTCTCATGCAATTCGAATGATTTGTCATCTGTTGCCCCCGTATATTTTACTCGCATGCTTCCTGTTACATAAGCCCCTTTAGAACGTGAACACACATGTTGGTACATCTGCTCTTTTTCTCCCATTGGCCTCTCTCTCTCTTGTTGTAAACTGCTCCTCGCAGACACCGGTCGTTCGACCGATTGCGCAATGTTCCGCCTCACGAAACAGACGGCGGGGACACCGCCAATTTGCCCTGAACGGTCTTCTGATGACGTAACTTGCAACGTCATTTATCCACAGAATAATATACGAGATAGTGAGCAGGTGATAGGAGTTACGTAATGGTATTACAGGTGATTTGTAGGTGAGCAAAGAAGTGGAAAAGAGGAAACGGTAGGTGGTCACTTTCAATATTTGAATAGTGGCCTGTAAGTAGGATAATATTTCCGGAGACGAGCTCATTTGCTAATGGACACCTGAGGTTTCTAATTACACAAGACAGAATTTAATTGGAGGAAAGTGTTGTGAAACTAGAGTGTGTTTCTGTGTAAATGCACTTGAGAGTTTGTGAGAAACGGACAGGATGAGATGTTCCTCGAGAACAAGAAAAAGATGGAAATAAAACGAAAAAGGTAGAATTCATTGAGTTTCTTCTCTGACAATGTCTATCGACTCCGTCAGTAGGTTAATATATGTCCAACAAGTTTGAAAAGAACTAGACAAGGCGTGCTCTTCTGATATCCGATGTCCTGTCTATGTTCGTCACCATTTTATGAGGATCTCCACAATCTCGTGACAAACAGTTGCTCTTTTTTCCTGTACAAGCCACCTGACATACTCATTAATGCTCATTTTCTGTCCGTCCGTTCTCCCTTTTTTCCGAGAAACACCATAAACCATTCCTCACTCAACCAGTGTCCCACATGACTCATTTCGGTTCATTTTCTCTTTTTCCATTCAATGTGCCCATGTTTCTTTTGTGTTTCTCCACGTCATCAATCGGGCAGTCATCATCGTCGTCGTCGTCAATCAAAATCACAATAATATTAATATGCGAGTCAATAAGCGGCGCCAAATTCAAAAGTTGTTTCTGCGGCTCTACATTTTTCATAGTCTTATTTGCGCAGCCAGTCCCACCATTCCCAGCTGGTCATCCATCGAAAAGCTCCATGAGCACGGGAAAAAAGAGAGAAGAAGAGGAAGAGACGCAGTGAAACTAGAGGCTTCTGTACGTGTTTGCGCACCGTTCAGCAGCAGTATTCTCACCGCTTTTGGTCATTCATTCTACCTTTTCTCCTCTCCAACGATCCATTGTTCTTTTTGTGACTTTTCCTTTTTTCGACTGTTTGGACAGACATGTCCTTTGACCTCTTTGAGAAGAGAAGCTTCTCCCCACGGAGTCCAAAACTATTTTGTTGTCTTTCCCATGACTTCTATTTCAAAGAAAGCATGAATGCATGTGTTTTGATCAAAAAGGTGTGAGAAACTAAACATTTTGCTCCGTTTGCTCTTGAATCTCCGAATTTTTCGTTCCAAAGTTTCTCCTTATTTCTGTTCTTCTTCGAGAAATTGAAGCTTATTCTAAGTTTATAGTTTCTTCAAGTTTTGGAGATTTTGAATACTCAGAGAGTTCAATTTCTAGAGTAACTCAAAATCAGACACTCAATCTCCCAAACAAATGCTCCAGCCTTGGGCTCATATAACAGAGTCATAGGGAAATAGAAATTTTCAAAACACATTCTTCATTTTCAATTAAATCCCGTCATTTTTGTGCTTCAAGATTCCAGATTTATGAACTACTCGAGATCGAAGGTAATCCATGAACAACATCATCTGGTTCCTGAACTTCAAATATCAGTCAAAAGTCTAACAATCATCCAAACTAGGATCAGTAGAGTTTTACATCTAGTACTGTCATTACATTATCATCGTCTTATGAAAGCGACGGTCATCTGAAATTATTTTCTTCCCTCCTTAATCTATTTCCTGAAATTAATGTCCTGTTCGATTTGTTTTCTCAAAAACTTTGTGTATAATAAGCGAGCGATTAGTGTGGCAGTTGGTTCTTCGAATCTTTCCGATTGTCTTCTGTCTGCTTCTTCTTTTTCCCAAAAAACCGGCGTCTGTATATTTGCTCTCAGGCGGGTGGCCTCTGTGCCTTCTCCGCATCATTTTCCGTCCGGAAGTCCTTCATTTGACACTCGCCCTCTCACTCTCTTGTTTAATCATATCACTTTATCACCCACTCAGATATCTCTTCATTATTTATTAGCACTTTTTTTATATGTATCTCCCCTCGATTCGTACGGCTCTCGTTCTAAATTTAGTAAACTTGAAACGACTCTCCTCACTCTAAAAGATTGTGTCATGGCAACTGCAAAAGGATATACGACTGGAGGGAATATAAAATCTATTCGGATTACGAAGAGGAGAACGAGTGAAATGAAATTGAGCACACAAAAAGAGTCTTTTCGCAGCTGTACGTTTCCATATGTACCCTCCTATTCATCTCATTGTGTGAAGCAGCATACGCTCATTTCAATACTAGTTCGATCACATTTTAGAGCACGAGAAATGAAAAGTATGACTAGGAAGAGTTGAAGAGATTCAAATTCTAAAGAAATGCTCTTCTCGACAATAAGGGTAATTGATGGAATTCGCATTTCAGAGTACTAGCTTAATTCTGTGGCCGCATTCAGTATATCTACCCAATACAAGACTATTCTCCTGATTATTGATCATTATAAATCTTGTCTAGCCCATCCGAATGTATCATTTTCTCCACCTTTTTATTATCTTCCTTTCACTTAAATATCACAAGTTTTTTTCTATTAATCTTCCTCTTCTTCTCTTTCTTTTTTATCTTCTTCTTATTCTATACACCTTTACTACCGTTTACCAACATCTCAAGTGTCATCACACCCCTTCTCAAACTGTCGATCAAGCTCTATTCCCTTTGTTTGTATTCTTCACACTTTGACTCCTTATCCCTCCTTTCTCTCATTCTATAAATGGCTTTATTTGTATTTCTCCTCTAACAACATGATATTCGGATTGACACTGATCCATTCGAAGTCATGCTGAGTGACGGGGAAGGAACACACTTATTTGCATCGTCAAGTACACTAAAAGAGCATTGTGGCAGAAGAGAAAAACATCATGAAAAGAAGAGAATTCGGCAGATGTTCAAGGTTAAATCTGTCTCCGTCAATTCCGTGTTCAATCGGACAGATATGTGCAAATTTCGATGGATTTATCCAAAGTAGGCAGGCGGATTTATGATGATTGAAGACCCGTTGTGTTGTCATGTTACTGTCATCCAGTACCCACGTGTCGTACTTCTGCCATATAGTTTTTCTAGCTGTGTTATTCAAGAATACTCAAACTTTTGTGAAAAATTTCATAATTTTCTCTAGAAATGTACCTTGCCCCTTCCAGCCAATTCTCATGCCAACCCACCCAACATTCTTTCGTTTCACCGCTTTCATCATCACCAAAATTAGCACTTTTTCCCTCATTCCGATGTGTGATTCCTCTTTCTTTGAACCTTGTTCTCATGCCATGTTTCACACTTATTAGAGAATTAGTCTGAAATAATATAAATTTAAAGATTCCCATTCATCAATGCGATTATAATCATTATGTTGACTGATAACATTATTTTTGTTATGAAATGGTCAGTTGACTTTAAAATAGGCCAAAAATAAGCATGTAAAAGGAAACAAGTCAGTTGTATAAATGAATTTCAGCCGAGAGGTTTTAAGTAATGATAATTGATAAAATGGTTCAGAATTTTTGATTTGGGCACCTCAATTATCGTCAAAATTAGAAAGGAAGCTTTTGTACAGTCGTTGGCGTCAATTCATGTGGAGCAATTTCATTCGAGGTTCGTAGTATAACAAATCTGATTTTCAGAAAACTGAACTGAACTATTTTTTGTTGATAAACTTTCAACAAATCACCTCCATCAAACTTGAAATATTCTGATCTACATAGTTCTCCTCCGATTCTGATATTCCCTCTGTGTTTTGATACACAAATGCCTATTACATTCTTCTCCATCTTCTTCTTCTCATCTGAATCAAACACATTCCATTATCATTTTTTCCCTCTATTCGTTCCTCCGTTCCAGCTGCCAATTGTCAGTCAACAGTGTCATATGTTGACCTTATCAATCCGAAGAATATGCTTGCTGACAGTGAAAAAAGATGAAAAATAGGAACATAAAAATCTGAAAAAGTATGGAATTTGTGTCGAACTTTCTGATAACAAATTCGAATCGAAAAAAGCGCACCTCGCCCAAACTCAACTGCCAACCTATTCCTAAAAACATATTGTACTAAAATTTATGAAAGAAGAAGAAGACAACACAAAAGGAATTTGCTCTTTTTGATAAGATTGTAATACAAAAGATAAGATTGTACAACTAATAATTGAAGAAAGGGGAAGAGTTCCCCATTGCTCCACCTACTTTTTCAGTATTTTACAAGTCTGATTCTATATATTTATTGCCATTTTAAGGTGGAATGGTTGTAAAAACAGCATCGTGTTAATTACTATTTTCCAACCTTCCCAAAACCCAAACCCCTCTGTCTTCTCACTTCATTCATGTCACCGTTCACACATATCTCTCATCCTCCGAAACATCAGTCACACTTGCTCTCTTGCGTGCTCAGGCTCCGCCCCCTTCTCCTTCTGATCTTTCATGCCACGCCTCCAATGTCCACTCCCCGTCCATTTTCCCCTTTTCCCTCGCTCTATCTGATGAATAACAGGCGGAACAACACCAAGATGAACCGCCCCATCCGTGTCGATCGTCACGCATATCTCTACGATCTTCCACTTCTTTTCTTAATATTTGGCTTTCATTTCTCATCCCTTCATACCATCATCCGTTATTCCTCTTTGTCTATTATTTCTCTTTTTCCAGACCTCTTCTTCTTCGAACATTTATTCAGATAGAAAAGAAACTTACTTTTTTCTTCTTTTTCTTCCCTCATGGGTGCGGGTGCCTTAATGTCTCAGGTCTGGACCCTTATTGACCACTACAGACAGCCAGGTGGTCTTACTGGGTCACTTGGTTTTCACTAACTAATTAGATCAATTACTGTACTCAAAAGTAGTTTTAATTGCAAAAAATACAAACAAGTAATTTATTTTTTTCAGTTTTGGGATTTTCAATCACGTGTTTTTCTCAATTTTCTTGAAATTTTCAATACGTGAGCCTTGAAAAAAAATCTGAAATTGAATCCTGGATTCAAAATCCAGAATCCTAGATCAAATCATGAACTCTTGGTGGCACGACCGTGCCAAATGGCAAGATACGGTATGCCTATCATGTGAATGCTAGTTCTTAAAATTGTAATCGTCATAAATCTTTCGGTAAGTCTTACCCAATACGTTCCCAAAAGACATCTTCTCTCCCTCCATCAAATCAATTTATAGCTCTTGACGGGTAGATATAATCTAATAGGGACGACGCATCATAAAAAGACTAATTAGGTGCAAACACCCGTGCGGTTCTTCTTTTTTAACGTTGTCTAATCTGAAGGTGTCATCTTTTTCCATCCAACATATGTTCTTTTTTTCTAATTATTCTCGAGTACGAAATGCGGGTAAATCAACTTGTGTTACCCAACTAACCCACTTCAAGAGAGGGTGTCAGAATCCAAGTACTTCTTCTTCTCTTCCGTCACTCGGATCGGTTCGGGGGTATAATTGCTAATTGTCCCCCTTCCCTTTTGGCCCCGCTCGTGCCCGGATAATAACCGTCCTGCCCGCTTTCCCGGGTTGGGACGACGAAGGCTGGTCATTCGATCGTGTTTACTCGACGACTAGCCCTCTTTCTCTCTATTCTTCAGCTACTACTGTTGTCTTCTTCAGCCTATTCAACCCGCACAGTCACCTCATTTTCATCATCATCCTCATCATCTTCCGGAGAGGCTTCCTTCTGTTCATTTTGACAGATGTTGCACTGTTCTCTCTATTGTTTCGTTATCCCTCACATATGTCGTTTCTAAGCATCATTCGATAGGTTTTCTAGCTTTTATCACACCCAAAAACTTTTCATTCAAATCAGCTCGCTGAAACGGAAAAGTGTCTTCAGTTTTTGAAACTTCTCTTAAGTTTATTTGAGTATTCATTCTTTTTTGGTTTCTATCCTATCCCGCATACTATTTTTTCATTTCTCGAATTATCGTCCGACAAACAAACAAACCAAAAAGGAGGGGCACCCTCTATTCGTTTTCTGATTCCAGTTTCGTTTCTCTTCATCATCATCATCAGCTAATCACTAGCCGAAATAGTATTGATAATGAAGAGACGCAGACGCACGTCAGCTAATCACATCCTTTTTCCTCTTTTCTCTCTGATGCTTTTGCCATTTCGAATAGGGAAAGAGTGTAGAGGTTGTAAAACAAAACACAGTAAAACAGAAAAAAGATTGATTGTTACATCCGTTTGCTTCTTGTCTTCATCATGTCTTTCTTTTGACTTTTGTCTCTGTTTGTATACTCAATACTCTAGCCGACACAGGGGACCGAAATCGAAAAAGACATGCTGTAAAATAATCTCCTATTATCTCAACTACTTCACTTTCCCCCTTTCGCCCCCCATTTCTTACTGTCTTTCTCTCACTTTCTGTTGTGTAATGTAACCACTAAACCGCATTCCATCCCTTTCAATGTACTTGTTCTCTTTTACTTTTCGTTTCCTGGATCTTATTGGATTACTGTAGTCGTAGATCAATCTTTGATTGAAACTTGCTCTTTTCGTTTCAAACTATCTAGACTGTTCAACAATACTATCTAATTCCAGAACCTCAATGGAAGACCTTGATGCGTATCGTGCCGCCTGTGCCAACCGTATTCGTCGTCTCGAAAGATACAAGAAAGCGAGAAGCTTCTGTAGTCTGGAAACAGATGAGCCGACGTCTTCATCTCCATCTCTGAGTCCGAATTCTGATGCTGATGGATCTTCCACTTTCGATATGATCCGCGAGAAGATGGTGAGTTCTTCTACAAACTTTCCTGTGAAGAGAAATAAGAAGTGTTGGTGAGAAGGGGGGGATCATTTGGTGTGAATGAGCGATGGAATTGTTTTGATTCGTAATGTAAACAAACACGATCCGTTCTCGTTCCTTTCGTCACTTGGCTCCAACCAAATTACGCGGAGTTTATCCCCCGTCTTTGCATGTTTTCTTCTCTACATATTTCTTGACAAACAGAGACGGTGTGAATAGAAGAAAAGAGGGAAATTGAGATGAAGACTTGGCGCTGAGAAGGGGAAAAGAGAAGTAAACATGAAATACAAATGTACAGACGGGGGATCAAGAAAGCATGAGTAGTGTGAGTGGAGACATTTCAAAATTGCTTTGACCTACTTCCTGACTATTTCCGAAAAACGTGAAGTTGAGAGAAGAGCTTATGGAATTCGGAGCTCTCGGAGCTAGACTGGTTTCCGTGGAAGATCTACAGTATCCCACCATCTAAGAAAGTTCTCACGCCGATTCTAGATATTTCCAAACATTTCGAAACGAAGACATTCTTTCAACACAGCATCGAATCTTTCAAAGATCTTTCGATCGAATTCTTCGAATTCTCAAATTTCCTAATTTACTTTCCGCTATTTCAATATTCACGCCACAACTCCTTCTGAGAATTTTTCCGCTAATTCACCCCAAAAATTGCGCCATCTTTCGCTTCCTCTCCTGACTAAAAACATTATGCATTTCTAATAATCCAGTTTTGCAAAAGCCTTGGCATTCCATCGTTTCTTCATTTCGGATTCCTGTTGTTCGAATGCTTTGGCTTCCTCTCCGGGTAATTAGGAAAAAAGAGATCCGTCGGCGAGATAAATGACGCAACCGGGTGCTGCTGACTGCTGTTGTCCGCCTGTTGCCTGGGGCAATAATCGTGGTGGACAATAGCCATAGTCTGGGACATTTTCCCGCTTCTTTTCGGGAGAAATGTGAAATTGTTTGAAGAATTGGCAGATGGGGGGAGCCGCGAAGGTCATTCAGAAGAGCAGATGGACACAAAAACCGTTGCCGCATAAATCATTGGGTTGATTGGAATTGCAAAAGTTATAACCCTCGCATCTCTCGAAGCCAATGACCCGAGGCTGAGAAAAGAAGTTCACCTCAGTTCACTCTCAAGGTTAATTGTCTAACGTTTTTGAGTAAACAGCCAATGACACCAAAACACTCGAAAAAGAAGTTTCGGCGGTCCCCTCATCAATAGATCCGCTCTTCAGAAAAAGGGTAAATATACCGGGGACTTAGTGGGTGTTGAGTGCAAGGGATCGTTCGTATGAGAAAGATTATCTGCAGTGAACACAAGAGCATAATATTAATTTTGTAACTTGGGTAATAGATGTTCCAAAAAGCCAAAAACATAAGCCCAATGCGGGGCTCGAACCCGCGACAACCAGATTAAGAGTCTGGTGCTCTACCGACTGAGCTAACCGGGCGGCGATCGAACCAGGTCACCAACGCCTTGATATTACTAGTGTATGTGTGTTGCAACACAAGGTTAGAGAGTGTGAAGGCATGTCACGTAATAGGTGTAGAAGAAGAAATGTGTTCTATTAACGAGGAAATGGTTGATTCTTTCTATCGGGTACATCAAAAACTTATCTTTGGGCGAAGAAGGAAGTAACAAAAAGATTATGAAGTCACAATGACTTATATAATATTTAGAGAAGGTGCTACCGTACCCTTTTCGGCTTCTTTATTACATAATAACTTGTTCTATTTGCAGTTCTCTTTGATGGAGAACGACATGACGCTGCTGAAGCAACTCCTTCAACTCGGCGATCAAATCAGCGAGATTAAAAAAGAACGATTGAGAAGGACTATGTCACAAAACAGCTTGGAATATGATGAGGAAGATGAAAAAGAGGTTAGTTTTCGGATACAATCTCGGAAGTTACAACTAAATAATCGCAATATTTCAGGACAAGTTCGATTCTGACCAACATGGATTCTCCGCTTCAATGAGTGCTGTCACCAATTTGTACGTGGATGACGAGCGACCACAATTCTTCTCCCGTCAGAATTCAGTTCTCCGTATTCCGATTCCACCAAGAAGTAGTAATCGATTTGGACCGAGACGAGTCATCAGAAGACCATCGGATATTCTGCCACGTCAACAATCGAATAACATCAGAACTCTCCACGTGAACAGTGATGACTCGGATTGTAGTTCTTCTGGAAGCAAGACTCAGTGAGTTTCTTCTATATTCTAACAGATTTTCTAATTTTAATTTATTGAATTTCAGTTCTCCGAGTAGTTCAGTTTCCAATGCGTCCACACTTATTCTTCCATCAAAAACTACAAAGAGTCGGTAAGTTCATCTCACTTTTCAATTTTCCAGTCATTGAAAATCCTTGTTTCAGATCCTCAAACTCCTCAATCGATTCTGGAATTCGTGATGAATCAATGACTCCTTCACCAACATTCGAGAGTGTTGTCATCTGAATACTCAACGTTTTCTGAATTCTTTCATCAGGTTTTTCGTATTTCTAGTCGTTTCCCTTCTTCATACCTCATCATTTTCACTGGTTTTCCCTTCCAAATAGTCTGATTTCTCTACCCTTTTTCCATTTTTTCTGACAATGTGCCGGTCTTCGATTCGTTCCATTCTTCCTCTTTTCTTCAATTTTTCTCCATTCTTCCCAGTTTTCCGTGTTTTTAATAGTATTCTAAACTATTCAATAAATTACTTGTTCATAACAAACTTCTTGTTTTTGTCGTCCATTGATAACCGGATTATTAGATAGATTTGAAAACAAAACGAGACAAAAAGAGCAAAGAATGTCAAAGGTTCAACTCAAAAACAAGCCTTATAAACCGTCTGACGTATGAAAAGAACCTGAAGAGTCACACTTGAAACTCTTCTTCTAACGAAATGTCAATCTACCGGTTCCTTATATTCTCGGTCCTTTTTACTAGCTCGTATGCAATCGTGGAACAGCAATACAATGAAACTGTAAGTACGTAATTATTGAAAAGGGTTCATCTGGATCTGAAAGCTTCAACCATTTGAGAATTGAGCGCAAGTGCTAGTTCAAATGAGAAAGATTATCTGCAGTGAACACAAGAGCATAATATTAATTTTGTAACTTGGGTAATAGATGTTCCAAAAAGCCAAAAACATAAGCCCAATGCGGGGCTCGAACCCGCGACAACCAGATTAAGAGTCTGGTGCTCTACCGACTGAGCTAACCGGGCGGCGATCGAACCAGGTCACCAACGCCTTGATATTACTAGTGTATGTGTGTTGCAACACAAGGTTAGAGAGTGTGAAGGCATGTCACGTAATAGGTGTAGAAGAAGAAATGTGTTCTATTAACGAGGGAATGGTTGATTCTTTCTATCGGGTACATCAAAAACTTATCTTTGGGCGAAGAAGGAAGTAACAAAAAGATTATGAAGTCACAATGACTTATATAATATTTAGAGAAGGTGCTACCGTACTCCCTTTGTCAAGCTACAGTATCACAACTCGTAAATCTTAATTTTTCCAGGAAGCTCTCCAACAAGTTTTGGATTTCGTACTACCAACATTCAAAATTCCGGATCTTCTGAATCCAGACAAGAAAGATGAATCTCCTTCGGTAGGAATTGAAAAAAAAAACAAGAACTTTCCCTTTTGTCATTTCAATTTCATTCCCATATTTTCTCCTGTTTTCGCTTTTCCGTGTGTTTTTTTTTCATAATATTTCATAGATCCAAAATCGGATACCACAAGAAAAATTGATCAACATCGGACTTCCAACGGTAAGAAAAACATACACATTTTACGAATAATGAATGAGTTGACAGCTTCCAAATCTTCTTCCAACGGCTCTTCCAAAACTCCCAACGGTATAGAAAGAGATTATGGTGAACTGGAAAATATGTTACTTTCAGATAAAAATTCCAAATATACTTCCAACTGCTCTGCCAACAATCAATATCATCCCAAAAACCTTACCAACTATCAAAATTCCTGAAATCATACCGAAAACCTTACCAACTCTTCCTCCATTCAAACTACCAACAGTTAAGCTACCAACTGTCAGTTCCTTTCCAACTGACTATTCATCAATCCAACTTCGTTTTTAGCTTCCACACCTTCTCCCAACTGCTCTTCCAACTCTCCCTCCATTCAAAATACCTACCATCAAGTTGCCTACTGTTAGTTCGAGTTTCCAATTGAAAATCCAATTACTTCATATCGATTTTCAGCTTCCCCACCTACTTCCAACTGCATTTCCAACTCTTTTCCCTCCGAAACCAAAAGATTCTCCCGAGGTGATTTGTCTCGTCTCTCTCATGTTTCCATGCTATTTCACCTGTGTCGCTTCTCGGTTCGATTCCAGTTTCCAAATGGAAATTTTGAATTCTGAAAACGGTATTCTAGGGAATCACTCCTAATACACCGTACACTCTACCGTATCCACTTCCAGTGAGTTCACACTAAATTTAGTTGTATTTTCTCTTTTTTTTCCATTTTCAGAGTGACTTAGCTCCTATCCCATTTCTAGTAAGTTTAGAGGCTAATTAACGATTTATTGACATAATACATTTTTCCAGGAAAATAATACAAATGTTAACGTGAGTACAGTAGAATAGTTGCAAACTTTCCAATTGCCTTTTTCCTTGTCCTCACATTTAAAATCGTCCTATTTTCCTCAATTCAAATTGTAAGATTTCAGACGAACATCATCTGTGATATTTGTGAAAATGCGGTGACTATTCTCAAAACAAGAATCATGTCGTTCGAAAAGGTTGTCCGAGCCAAAATAACTAATTCACTTGGAGTACGAACTGAGTTTTTTTTAAAATATAAGAAATTTAAAATTTACAGCAAGTTTGTGACTTCCTTCTGACTATTCCACAGTTGATGATTCTCGCTACTCCATGTAATCTCTTCAAAGCAAACATTATCGATAAGGCATTTCAAAAATGGGATGCATTTGAAAATAGCATTCAGCCGGAGACGTTTTGCAAGCATGTTCCTTTCTGTAAATAATTTGAATGAACTGTGAATAAATGTATTGAATACTGAATACATAAAGTATTTTTCTATCATACAGTACTGGCAAGTTACGTATCGGCAAAGTAATTTCTACCTCAAGTCGGCGAATTTCTGTGCAAAATAAAGCAATTTTTGATCTGTCGTCTTAAAATGGCCATAACTCTCTGGGAAGTACCCGTACAAAAAAGTTGTCCACTACAAAAATAAAGCTCTACATTTGATCTGGATGATTCGTTAAAAATCTAGTAGATCGGACAATCAGTATTACCATGATACACCCTCAAAGTCAGACATTTTCCACTGAAAACGACCAGTTCATAACCTATTGGTCTCAAAACAAACATTCCCTGTCCAAACTCGACGGTGACCCGTTACGCGGATACACAGATTCTTCGTATTGATTCTGGCATATTAGAATCGATAATACGGTTTGCCCATTCTTCTTCTTTCTTTTTCTGAAATTTACCTCATTCCCAATTCATTTCACTTTCAGAATGCCTATGAAATTCTTCAATTTTCCACAATTGGTCCAAGAAAATATTCTGAAAGTTATGGATTTTTCCGATGTGTTTGCAATGTCTCTCTGCTCAAAACGATCCAAAAATCGTGTGATTCTTTCAACGATAAAAGTTCCGAAATTATGGCATATTGTTAAAGAAAATAAACAATCGGTTAAAATTGAAGACGAATCAGGAATACTAAAGACAGTTTTTAAACTGAAGGATTATTTACAAATAGAAAAAACGCTAAAATTGAAATTTGGAAAAGGTTTCCGGATGAGAGAGTAAGTTGCTTCGTATTTATTGGGTAGGCCGACCCCAAATCTTCATTTTATAAAGTTTGAGAACTCTCGATTGCTCATTAGGTCTTCGAGATATCATCACTTGGAATCCGGTTTCTGAATTTCAAAAATGTAGATTCTGAAGTGAACAATTCCATAAAATACTGCTCTCCCCCACCAAAACTAATTTTCAGATTCGAAAATGATAAAAAATGTTTTTTTTATAAATGTGGATCACATCAGCGAAACACTCGGAAGAAAGTGGAATGACCATTTCAACTCATTATTTCGTTTAACAGTCCCAAGTTGCCTGAAAATTGATGTGAGCGCATTTTCGAAAAGAACTCCAAAGTTTGAAAATGTGCATGAGATTCATTTAACCGGTCATGGAACACTAGAATCGGAGCAATTGGATTCGTTTCTAAATCAGTATTCAAATTTGGACTTTATAAAGATTGAACCCTCTGTGAATGGTGACTTGATCAATACATCGAAAATATTGGAAGTCGAAAACATCCATTTGGAGCATGCTGAAGAATTCGGAATGAATCTTTTGAAAAAATTCAGTGGTCGTAACATCAGTTTAGTTGACGTTTTTCTTGTAGAGACGGAGTTGAATGAAATCATCAGAAAATGGATAAAAGGTGAAGCATTTCAAAACTTGGAGGCAGTCGAAGCAATGGATTTTTGTTTTGAAGGGGATCTTCGAGCAGATGTAATATTCGATCAAGTGCCTATTGAAGAATTTGATCCAACGAAAAGGCCACTCATTTTTCCATATAATACAAAGTAAGTAAGAATTGCTTAGCGACAAAAATTCAAAAGCGTAATTTCAATTTACAAACTCAAATGCATTATTATTTCCAGAATATTCAACTTCTGTACTTATCCCATACATTTCCATGGCGAGAATTGCTATGATGTCAAAAGAGAAAGTGATGGAAAGAGAGCTTCGATTCTTTCTCGTTCAGCGTTTTTCAGAATGGTGGTTTGGAATTGATGATTCATTTGATCATTTCTCAAACATTCCAAATTTGTTACATTCCTGCGCTTCAACTGATTATCCTGAATCTGCTTCATTGCACCTTAACTTCAAAACTTTGTGAGCTCATTATTTTACTGAAAAGTTTGAAATTTTCTCTTGTAAAGTAGAACTTTCGAACATATGTATATTCGATTTCTGTTAGATTCTCTCACAATTTCTTTCACATCCACTGAATAAGAGTATTCTCCAAATAATGTTTTTGGTTTGACTATATTTTTCTGAAATGAAGATGACATTCAAAACTGTCAAACAGTTTCTGGTTTTGTGAAACAACTATACTCTCGTAAACTTTTAATTCTTGATAAGTAAGTTCTTCATGACTTTTGACCAAGTCATTTGACAGAGCTCAAACATGACGAAAGAGATTACAATGTTTTGATGAATGCACTTATTAATTTGATAGTTTTCATACTATTCTATCATTATCATTCCAATGATAAAACCTCAAAAACATTATTGTTTTGTGGTTAACCACAATTATGAATTGGCAATTTTTATTTTTATTTCTAACTACGTTTTCATTCGTCCATAGTTCACAATTAACGTTGAAAGTGAGTATGAGATATCTGATTTCAACCAAATACAGTTAGTTGCAGACGGAACCAACAGATCCTCCACTATCTCCTGTTTGTACAAACTGCTTGGATGGAGTTATTGCTATCAAAAACACCATAGCTAAAATTGCTAATTTCGCCCGAATCACAATTGGAACAACTGTAGATGTATGAAAAGAAAAAACATAACTTCAATTTACTCTAGAAGAATTTCAGAAAGTGTGTAATCATCTAGTTCCTGAATTCGACTTTTTGGAAGCCATTTGCCACATCTGTGGCCATCTCTTCTGTCTCCCGAGGGGGGACAGAAGGCCGCCGGTAAGAGCCGAGTGAGATGTACATGTTCTCGCAATTATACCTTCTTTTTAGGGTGGTTCAGTGGTAAAGAGAAGGCGCCCAAATGTACGGAATAACACGTGTTATAGATAACAGGTTTATTAAGGATAAAAAGCATGTCCCGCGAGGGACTGCAATAAAAAACCTTTACCGGTTATCTCCTTTACAGAAATAGTATTAAAGGGGAAAAGGTTCGTAGAGAACTAGAAGAATCCGAGGTGATTCTCCTAAAAGGAGAAGAACCGAGGGATTCGCCGAGTGCTCGACTACAACTTTTCCAACAAATCTACATAAAAAGAGGGAAAAACTCAACAGAATGAATCTAAAGATTATACTAAAAATTAGACTGATTGAATTATGATTTAGGCCAAAGGTCGATGTCGGTCGGCTACGGTTGCACTCGTTTCCTGTGTGTCGCGGCGAGACCCATGAAGTTGTAAATAGGGTGCGCCTTTGATTGTAGAGACGCAGACAACGATTGTGGCGGCGATTTGAATTGAAAGGGAATTACTTCCGCTTCCAATGAAGTTAAAGAAGGGGAAAAAGGGAGAAAATAACAGAAAGTAGAATATGAAATAAATGTAAACTAAATTAGAATAATTTAGTGAACAATTATTACATTTTAGTTTGGAGTGGGACAGGGCCCTGATTCGGGGACCAGGAGACTGTCAACACTCCGGGGGGTCTGAGGCTCGGCTGCTTTGCGTTATGCAAGCATAACATGCAAGCTTAGCTTTCGGTTTGCGAGGGTTGTAAGGCCGGACACGGTGACTGGGTACACGAGCTTTCGCTTGATCGACGCCGTCAGGACGAGAAGACATCATAGGATAACTGACACCTGGACTCTGATTAACAGTGTCTTGGGGTACAATTTCACCATGAGAGATCGCGGACCCTGATGACTTCGCCCTGTCATCCATATTCTTGAACTTTCGTTGTCGAGGGGCTCTAGGATTAGAATAGGACTTTACAGAATCGTTAACAGATGTGTTGCGATTAACATCCAAGTTAGGAACTCTCCGTTTAGCGCCTTCTCCAGATGCGCCTGAACGACTAGCATCTGAATCCGGTGCTGGAGGAACTCTCCTAGCTTTGGATGCGCCTGATCGACTAGCAGCCAATATCGGGACTTCTCTCGTATAGCCTTCTTCTGATGTGCCTGAACGACAAGCATCAGAAACCGGCGTTGGAGATACTCTCCTTCTTTTGGATGTGCCAGAACGACCAACATCCACGTCCGAAACTGTATCAACTGGAGTAGCCGAGAAATACTCGGGTCCAGATGACTTTAGTCCAATCCTCTTCCTGGGTGCGCCTGAACGACTAGCATCCAAGTCCGTGGCTGGTTCGACTGGCTGCGCACTACCGGATCGAGGTGTACCATCAAAGGCTAAATAATTAGCTTTTCGAGGGGAACCACTATCGGGGAAGTACTCGGAACCAGATGACTTTAGTCCAATCCTTCCTTTGGATGCGCCAGACCGACCAGTATCCAATTCCGGCGACTCTCGTACCTCTCCCTCCCCAGATGTGCCTGAACGACAAACATCTGGAGACGGAACTGCAGTCGAGCTGCCAATTTTTGAAGTGCCTGAACGACTAACATCCAAGTCCGGACCTTTAACAGATGGGGGATCCGCTCCTGACCCCATACAATCCCCTAGTGTCTGAGAATCAGAGACTAGTGGACGCAATGGAGCGATGAGAGGCTCGGCCCCATTAGACTTTAGTCCAATTCCTTCTGTAGGTGTGCCAGAACGACCAACACCTACATCCGGAATCTTTGAACCTGCTTTATCCAACATTTCGCTGACTCCTTGAACTAGAACTTTCTGCGACTTCTGTCCTATTACTCCGATCTTCGACTTGTTGTTGTGGCTTTTGGAATGGATCGGGAACGTAGCAATGCAACGGGGATCCGGAGGTGCCCGAGGATCAACAGAATGCTCGACCAGCTCGAGAGCTGGATCGTTTTCCGAGGGGAAGACTTCGAGGGGAATCAGAAGATACACTGGCTGCTCATAGATCTTACCTTTGAATCTAACAGTCGCTGCAAGGATTTCTCCCGAGGGACTGTATTTTAACGTCTCAATCACTCCTAGAGGCGCTGTTGCTGGCAAGGCAACAGTTGGACTGTAGACCGAGGACGGCCCAGAGTCAACCTCTAGAGAATTATTGCGAGCCCCCGAAGGGGCCACGAAAAAATTCTGACTCCTCCGCCTGGTTTTTAGTCTGCGGACCCTTCCCTCCTTTTCCAGGAGCAAAATTTCCACTAGACTTCGTAGGTTTACTCGAGATCAGGGAAGTAGCCATAACTGACTCTTCCGGTATCTCTTCCAACCTCTCAGAGACTTTTGCAGCCCGGAATCGATCAGCGAAAGCATGATCTCTCAAGAAGTGATCATATCTATCGATAATGTCATCTAACGAGGGCTGCGAACCGTTGTCAAACAACGGTCTGATTTTACAAAGCATCTCCGCTGGTAACTTCACTATGAAGCTGCGAACAAACGAGGGGTATTTACATCCTCCCCAAATTCTCGGAGCCTCCGGATGAGCGACTTGCTCTCCATAAGCTGCCGAGCTGCACACTTGTGGTCAGTCTCGTGGAAACTTAGCTGACTGAACCGCTTTAGGACTTCTGTGACTTCCGAATCGTCTTTTTCGAAAGTTTGTCGAAGCTCTTCTAAGATAACTTCGATCGACTTACGAGGACAACGAAGTTCGCAGTAGAAACCCTTAGCGTCTCCGACAAGCTTATTTTCCAAGAGAATTAACCGCATCATATCGTCAAGTCGCGGGTTGTTCATTCCAAGTGATTCGAACATCGTCATGAACTTTTTGTATCTGAGCGGATCGCCGGAAAATTTCGGAAGAATGGCATCTAGGTCGTAATAAGACAACCATTTAACATTCGTCTTCATTTCCTTGCTTTTCTCTGCCGCACGACACTCATCGTCAGCATCCTCATCAGAGGAGTCTGCCTTACGAGCACGAGGGGCAGTAGTCCGAGCAGATTCAATGTGTTCCTTCCCTTCGCTGTCAGACAGAGACGGGAATTTCGACTGAGTTCTTTCACGAGGGGTTGATGCTACTATCTTCGTATTCTGGGTCATGAAACGTCCACCGTTCTCCGGATGTTTCTTAACGAAACTTCCAGCGAAATATGGTGATGATCCAGCATTCTGAAGAGGACACATGTGCGTCTCATGCCGATTCGACATGCAATGCACGCATAATCCGTTCCGTGCTAGATAGCGCGGCAGATCCGAGCTCTTACATCTGAAGAGCTCATGTCCTTCGTCACAGACCGGGCACGTCATCGGCCGTCCATGGGATGACGATGCAGTGAGCGCTCTGAACGAAGAACGACTAGAGGCTTCGTGGTCCTCGACACTTGAACGAGTGTGCGAGATGACCACAGGAGGAACTTGCGTTCCACCAGAGTTGTTGAATCCGACAGTCGAGGGGTTTGATTTCGATCATGATCCTTGATGTCGTCATCGGTAGGTTGGAGAATTTCCGCATTCGAGTGATGTTCTACGAATGGTTCTTCCTCCTCAACGGGTGAGTTTGCCACATCCTCCGAGATATCCGCGGTTTCCGTGGGAGAAATCTCTTCAGCATAGTGGTAACTCTGCTTCTCGAGGGCTTCTTGCAGGGCCGAGATGGCATTCTTGATGATCGGCAAGTTGTCGGTCCGTGGTTTCAGGTCGAGATGAGCCTTAGCCACTTCACGCAGACGTTGACGTTCCTTGTCGGACAAAAGCTCCTTGGAATTCTTGACGAATTCGAAGAAGTGAGTGTCCGTTTCGATCATTCCTGCTATGACCATCAACTTCTTTCGTAAGTTGTCGATTGTCTTGAGTCCGAGAGCATCATAGACGCCCGAGGTGTCGTCCATGAATTGGAGTGCCTGCTCCGCGGTTTTGAGGCCGGTGGTGCTTGCACGGGTGATGGCGGTCTTGACGTTGCGTTGAGTCGTCTTGAAGTTTTCCGAGGGCAAACGTTGATTGCTTGCGGAGTCATCTCCAGAAGACGTCGGCAGTTCGTTCCGCGAGGGTTGTAGTCCGGTACCAGACATGTTGTTGTTGTTCACAAAAGAAGAGGGGGGAGTCGAAAGCTGAAATTAAAAAAGATATTCTTTAAGAGAATTGAGACCGGACAGCGGGACAAAAAAAAAGATTAAAAGAGGAGAAACAAAACGCTAAAAGTCCGCTCCTGTACGGGCGAGTCCTGACGTCCATCCACGAATTGTGCACATCCGAAGCTGAAAACCAGGCTACACAACAAAACTCCGATTGTAGCTTCAGCTGTGCTCAGTAGGCAGATGAGTCAGATGAGCTCCGAGACGTTGCCTTGGTAGGACGAATACCAAGTTATAATTACGTCTAACTCTAACTTAGTTCATCCTAAATGGATGTTATACAACGTTTATCTCGTCATAGCTCATCAACTCATCGACCATCACTCCGGAAGAAGAAAAACCTTCGCCGTCCAGAGAGTCGACACAGACTGAATACTAGAATCCTAGAAATGAAGTGGCTGGGGTGTGTTTTCGCTGTACCGTCAGCTAGACACGTTCAGAGCCTCGCAACTCTGAGATTGGGTCCAATGCAGTGAAGAGAACTGAATTGGGGGTGTGGGGTATCGGTTACCAAACGAAGCTCCACTCATTCAAATCGGGATAGGCTACAGACGTCCAAATGAAGCACAGCGATCTACACAGGCCCGCGGTGGCCCTGGTAGAGCATGAATCATTCTTTCAACTGAGCACGCAGCAAGATTGCTGTATCTCGAGGGCGTGTTCCTCGCAGCCTAGTGGCTTCTCACTTAACAACTCGAGGGTCTTCCAACAAAACACTACGAATTTACCTGAAGTAATCCGTCAGATTAAACTGGATCTGCTAATAGGCACTTCGGAACCCTTCGGTAGGGCACTACTATTCGGTAGGGGGGTAATTTGGATAGCTCTTATTCTCCATTACCCGATCAAGGTCATAGTAGTTTCTAGACAGGGAAACTAGGTGTTGTCCGAGGCTTATCGGTTTAAACAACTCCCTCTCTAGCGGGTTGCAGTCTATTACCGGTTATATATGATCACTGATGCATCAAAGACACGCGGGAAACAGGATCTCAAACACGGTAAATTGCACGATCCCCTAGAGACGTGGCGAATATGTCCACCTTGACCAGACAGTAAACTGCCCATTTATCAATCTCTCACGACTACACGGCTTCACCGCGAGGACTGAACTAGAGACATGGGATGAAATTGGACGTGTTTCTAAACTTGTACCAAAGTTTAGACTCGGTTATGTGGAACGAAGGAGGGACTCGACCCACTCATCAACTGGCGGAAAACATCGCGAAATCCGATGCGGATTTACTGTTTACGGAGCTCACCACCTGGCTAAGATGCCGCTTTCTTCCGTAAACTACCACTTTTCCCAGTGAACCTTTGAATCTGGAGCATTCGATGCCCCAAACTCTCGGATTCTAACCACATCTGTGAACATTGCCGATTTTAACACGCTAAAAAGCAGTACGATCTCGCCACCAGGCGGCTCAAATGATCGTAACGAGCCTGCTCTCTACTCATCGCATAGAGTTGATTTCATCACATTTTACCCCCTTCAAGAGCCTCGTGCTCATAGAAGGGCTTTGCTCTCAATACGTGCAGACTTGTCATCTAAAGAGGTTTTGCGAGGGATCGTTTATCGGGCCATTTTAATTTCAGAATGGTTGCCATCTGTATGTCGTACAATTGCACCAAATATCGTCACTGACGAGGAATTCGATGGAAGTCAAATGTACCACATTGATACACTAAATGTGCACCAATATGCCCCTAAATTCCGGAACAGTATGTACCAAGTCTGGCGCATTATGTACCAAATCCCTCACGGGATATGGATTACCAGAATTTTCGCTCCTAGATTATCGTGCTAAGTACGCAGCGAGACCGTTTCAATCTCTCTGATTACTGATCACGACGCTTATAGGAGCGCCCATTAGAGACCGAACTCTAGCTGCATAGATCTATGATGCTGCATAGATGCTCATGCATCAAGTTTTCAATCTACAAATGAGTAGCGAGGTATGGCATACAATTTAGCACCGATAAACGTTTCGTCTAACCAAAATGAGACGACGATTGAGAGGAGTAGGGTGGGTTGGTGTCGACTAGCACGAACTGAACACTACTGCTCGCAAGCGCCGGGCTCACTTTAGCCACGTAGCCACGTGGACAAGTTTATTAGCACACGTAAGAGAAGACGTTCTTTCGAGACGTCGGACGTTCTTTCGAGACGTATCACGAGGGTTTACACGCACTAATAATTTACGTATAATCTCGCTCTGTCGTACTAGACCTAAAGTTTGTAGTCCTCGATGGCGTTTCTGCCGGTGAGGACATCTTCAGGGGGATACGACCACGCATCGACGGGTCGCTCGTCGATGAGCTTGCGTCTAAGCGTGTATCAAGAGGAAAACTCCTCTTGGAGACTGGTCCTTGCTTTTCGTGACACGCTGCAGTTCGATCAAGCAGCATTAGAAAGAACTGAGGTTTCATCTGTAGATAACTACGAGATGATATCACTTGTCAAGGAGGTGACCGGCACCTTTGCCATCGTCATGCTATAAGAACCACACCTTTGAAGTAATCGAGATACTTCGCTAGCGCCCTCCTAAATCAATCAGACCGCCGAACATGAACGATTCACTCCGTCTTACGAGCACAAGGAAATACGTTGATGAACGAATTTGAGATCGAAATCTCGGTACAAGAGGCATCCCATTTCAGTCGCTTGACTCAAAATGAAATCGTCAAAAAAACGTATAGGTTCAAACAAGGTGACGTAGTCAAGGGGGGGCTTCTCGCGCCGCCCGTCAACCGACATCACTTGTGTTTCAATTAATCTTGCTAAATGAATGCATTCACGAGATGATTTATCTCGAACTGTCCGCTTTGGACAGTTCTTATCTCTCGCTCCAATTCTACCAATATATTGGTAAATCGGATTATAGACAGTTTGCACAAAAGGTCGAGCGCGAACTGATTCTTGTATACCCCCGAAGGGCGTATGCAGTCTCAGTTCTTAGAACCGAATTTCTGGAAGTATCTCAGACAGTTCGGCGAAGCGAGTCATTCGATTCTCCATCTCCGAGGGAGGGAGCAACGAAAGATTAGCAACGTCGAGGGAGTCGGAGGCTTGTCCAGCAACTCATGTGGCCTAGACGATACAATTTTGTGCGAACTATCAGAGAAGTCAATCCCTAGCACGACTAAATCGACCTTGAAGACTCTATATTTGATGTACCAAGTGCGCACCGAATGCGCCCTAGCTACAACAAATATTGATCACTCGAAAGTGATGCAAGTACTTCCAAGATACCGAAACACAAATTAATTCCTATATCCTCCTCCTTCACTTAGCGTTAGCATCATAGATCCGGATAATTTTGGCTTTATCCCGAAGGAATGGACTGGTTTTTAAGATCATCGCGATCACCGACCCGGATAACCCTGAATCTCGGCTTAATCCCAGGAGCCACCCGAGAGTCATTGCTCCGATTACAGGTCTAGGGTTTCTCCAATTGAGCACTTCTACTCTCAATCAGAAGGGGAGAATTATAACGATTTAGCTCAAATATAGGGCAAGAACCCTGTGTATAGCATACACTTGATGACGTAATCATCAACTATCTGAGCCCCGTCTGCCGAGGGAACGTTTCCACTGGCTTGATACGAGAAAAATTCAAGTATCCGGTATCAATCGTCTGTACACCAATCGTGGGTAAGAATGCAACGAAAAAATATGCTCTAGACTCCACATGCCCGAGGGCGCTGGACGAATCCAAATCGGAGTACAATGTTAGCTGCCTGCTAACTTCTACCCAATGCACCGAATCGTGTGTTCAAGTATATCTGAGACTCTCTCTTCTGTGACTAACATTCAAGTTATCATTTTACTCAGACTCGAGGTCATAGAGAAGGATGAAGATCCTTTTAGCCTCGCAGATTCCGAAGAATCGTTGAGTATGATGTTTCACTTCTACTTACTGTAGAAGTAGGAAAGCCCGGCGAATTGGCCAGCACTACCCTTTGATTTGTCGTGGGAGGCACTTAGAGCAGTGGGTAAAAAGAATCTGAGAGGATCGAGGTATCGAGGGAAGGTGACCGAAGGATTCAGTTGGGTTCACCGAATGAGAATCAAGGCACCGTCAGCGTAGCTGGGGCGAGCTTAAATCCCATGAGGGTGTCCTCATCCGAATCATCTTCGTCGTCGTCAGAGTCAGATGGCGGATTATCTGAATCAGATTCACCGAAATCCGACTCTTCCAACGAGCCAGACAACACCAGTCACCATAGGTCCCAGTCTTGAAAAGTTTCAAGCGACGCTCGATAATCCTTCAACTTCTATTGGCCACGTCTCCGAGGTCTCTCACGAGCCAAGAACGTCTCTTCGACAACTTTCTCCGTCATTAGAGTTCGATTACAGACCTTGACTCAAAACTGGTTGGTCCATTGCAGTTCCGAGGAAACGTGAGAATCTTCTACCAATCGTCCTTTTGGCTTCCGATTGAGCTCGACATCATTGAAACAATGAATTCCGAGGCATCGAGAACCCATCATCTTGTCCTTCTCCTAAGTTCTCCTTAATTCCGTTCGAGGGATTGATGTACCAACACAAGTCTCCAGAAGAAATATTTCTTCTGTAGGTTTCGTCAGCCGGGGAGTTTCTCCGTTGTATTCTTAACTCGTTGTTCCGCGAAGAAGGCTTCCGAAGCTGTTTGCACCTTGTTAATTGACATGATTGGAAATACTGCCACTAATTCCAAATGCGAATTCGTATCCAGGCCGAGGCGAGAGTAAATAAAAAGATGGAAGACGACGTGAAGTGATCTTGACAGCTCTATAGTTACTGGAGCTTTGGTTGGAGCGAGGTGGTGTGAGATCGGTGATGACATCGTCGGTAGGAACATCCGAGCGACAAATACGAGTGAGAACTTTCCCGATGAGAAAGCGAGAACTTGCTTTGGTATCAATCCGAGATGGGAACTGGAGCACTTGAAGAGCCGGAACGATGATTGGACAAAATGGCAAAAAACTCCACGGATCTTCCAGATGGAAGGAGGACTCTACTCGAGGTTCCAGTACGTGGGCTAACATATCGTTCTCGAGGATAATCTAGAGAGGACGGACCATCAGAGGTGCGGTCTCTAGACATGACTCGATGATCGATCTGCAGACCACGAAGAAAGTCATTATCAGTCTCTCCAAGTGAAGGACAGAAAATAACTCTGCTTCGGGAAAACGAGAGATTCCAGATACGGAAGCTTCAACAGAAATACCAGTTAAGGCTGAGATGGTCGATGACCAAATTCTCCGACGGAGAAGTTGCTCCGGGGACAGTGCGTCCAGCATTCGAAAATTCTGGGCGCCCTGTTGCCGATTCAACTGCCGAAGAAACTAGAGGCTTCTGGACTTGAGCAACTCTCCGTTTTTTCTTTCCGTTGCTTTTATTCTTCCGGCTTTTCGAACAATCGTTTGAAACGCGGGAATTTTCGAGCAATAAAGGTGCATCGGTATAGTAACCGGCACCACGGGCACAAACGTTGGAGCTCTGCTCTTACCAGATTATGATTGTTTGAATACAATGGTATCAAACGTTTTATCGCTACGAGAGCGTAACAAGAGGCTTTGAAATCATAACGGATTCCGCGATGTGATCTGTTCTTAGTCTAGTGTATCCATAAGCTGAAACTAGATCTTCTCTTAAACGACTGTCAGACTCATCGGCTATAGTAGAGCTCGCGGAGTGAAATCTCATGTGCCTCCTGGAGTAACGAGGTATCGCTAGCCTAATAAGGCCCTCCGCTTGCCAGGCGGCCGGCCCGTTAATCTAACGATTCGCTGGCAAAACTCCAAGACACACCTGGATTCCCATCACCGAGGTACTACAACAAAACAAAGACTCGACTGACAGAGAAGAATCATAGCTCACAAACGACTACTTATGGTCACTGAGAGATACGAGATATATGACGGAAGCAAATACCTGTGAAGGTAAATTACGAATCATTGACGAATCAACGACTCTCATCTACACACGAGGAACACACTGTCTCAGACTGCTCAATCTATCGATTGAGGCGAATGATAGATGCTTTCAGACGGTATTCCGAATAATTCATCTAGATCGACCCGAGGGTGGAGTAGAGTAAATCACACAGAATTTAGATCGAGGTCTGAGCTCCTACGAAATCGTAGTAGCTCATCGCTCCGATCAACCGACTGTCCTCTTAGCATAACTCCGACAAATCGCTCATATCTGCCTAATCCTCCAACAGATACACCGCTAGTTTATGCTCTTTCTCTATTCCAGATGCAAGCGGTTTCGAGTAGGATTCAGGATCGGTAATACTCTTGACAACGATTACAAGTAATCTTCAGATTCCGAGGGAGAATTCTCAATCACTATTGACTCTATAAAGAGTTCAAAAGCCACGCGACGTGACGAGAAAACTTGCTCGTAGTCCGGTCAGAATACACCAGATACCCTAGGGTAAGCTCAGTTTCAATACAGAAACCGTGCTTCAAGAATCACCATTCGAATGCTGGCATCCTTCACAAGATACTCAGAGTTCCATGTTATATTCGATCAATTATCTGGGGTTTCGAATCGAAACTCGTTACCCGTACTCCATCTACTAGTCCGGTGTATAATCTGATAGCACCAAATCTTGTTCAGAGGTTTGTACCAAATGCCTCCTGGAGCAATGAATTCAAGAACTCATGCTCCGGGGGGCCAGAGGGTTCGAGTCCTTCCCCGATCCGAAGCGTCTCTCTCGAAAATCGAGGGATATCAACTGATCGCGGAATAACCTGATCCCATATGACACAATTCCTCATCAACCAGACTCGATACTAGAAACCCTTACCAGATCGTAATTGCTTACGCTCCGGGGGGCCGGAGGATGCTCCATAGGGAGTATCCTCCTCAGATATAACATCAAACTGGTATATGAAAGACAACTTCACAAACCAACACAGCCGACTATTCCTGGGTCTCCCGGAATCCTCGCGAAGAGAGGAAACCTTGCGGTTTGCTCGCTCCGGAGTGTTCCAAAAGCCATGGATTAACCGGGGTGACTATTTCAGCACACGTTTTCACGCTACTGAATATGTCGGTCGCCAAGATGCATCCAAATGGTCATATAAATATGAACATTTTTCAGCTCCTCAACTAAGTCTTCTAGTAAGAAGACAAGTGCGAAATTACTCAGTATTCTGCGATAGTAGCGATTCACCTTTTCGGGGATTTGGAGCAATCCTCCGTTTAGAGTAACTGAAGGTTTCGACTGCTCGATCGCTTCCACTCTACTCCCACGTGTCCTCAATCACGCGTTTTCGAATTTGTGGCATCAGCCGAACCCTTACTGAGAAACTCGTCACGGAGCGAAAGAAAATCAATCAACCGACTGATCAACAAATCCTTTCGAGGGATTCTGAAAGCGAAGGGTCCACTCAGAAGAATCACTAAAAGAACAAGCGAGACGAATCGGCGAGGTGACGGGAATCCGAAAAACTCGAAATAAATCGAGGAAGATCAGATGACCGAGGCTCGCGTTATCACCATCGGGTCCTTCTAGGATCACTTTTATATTTGAGTTCGAGGCGAAACTATCGCTAATTCCTTCTCAATCTCAAACGTAAGCAATCACAGATTCAACCGAGCGTACTGCTACTCTATCTACTACGACTTATGAGGTCCTGAGCCCTCGGCTGGTCCTTCGCATAGCACGTCAGCTTCCCTTCTTTCAAACGACTGCCGAATCGTCACTAGTTTGTTCCAGAAAACTTCCACTTTCGCAGAATTCTCCCGAAACTCCCTAGAGACAATAAGGCGAAAGAAGTTATTCTGCCGTCTAATGAAACTCTTCGTTACTCGCTAATCACAATCTCAGCAACGGGATGACGACACATGGGCACTGTACATGCCCTCGCATTTAGACTATGAAGTTCATACAACGCTTGTAAACACCTCGAGGTTCCCTTGCCGACTGTAATGACCACAACGAGGTGGATGGTGTTCGCTAGGGGGAACCTGGACGCATCTACACGTTACACAAACTCAGCTGACGCAGTGTGATGGAGCACTTGAGGCGGGGAACAGGGTCATCCACTCTGGAGGTGCGCCCCGTCTCTTGCCTGGCACCTCTTACGCCAGCTCTCAACGAGCTCCTAAAGTCTCAAAACTATGCTCTAGAACAGCCTTAGCTTCACACGAGGGGCTCGCCTGCTCTGTCTCGATCTCGTAGCTCTCGAAACCTCAGAATACTTCTGCTGTCCCAGAACCACGCAATCAAAACACCAGCCGACCCGAGGATCCGCACATTGTGCCGATTTGGAAGGACTTCCGTCCCACGAGGGAGATCGTATGCAGCAATAGCTGCTGATTCCCCTACAGGGCAAGAAGAATATCCTCAATCCGCACCACACGCAGACCCAGGGGCCCCCAGTTTTTATTTACACTATCTCTTAACTCGAGGGTTCGAAATCACGTCATCTAATCACCGAGGTGACTATCGGAGTTTTCTAGAGCTCGAATCTTGAAAAAATGTCTTGAATCCTTCGCGTCAATATATGAGGACTCTTCTCAAGCTTCTATCGACTTCTATTCTATTCGGCAACTCTTAAGGATTTTCGGTTTCCCGAAATTCCCCGAGCGAATCCAAAAAGAATTGAAAAAATCAATAAAACTCGCGAAAATTCCTCTAATCGACACATCGAATCCGCAAAGAGGCGTCGAAAATCCAAACAACAGATATTCGATAGATTGGGCTTTTGAATTCGGAGGTCTCCGAGTGATTGGCGTGTCTCAGAAGCTCTTTTGTTCCGCAAACGGAAAAATCCGTGTTAAAACACAGCAAGAACCGGAGCAACTAACACAGACCGCACACTAGGGAGCCCTTGAAGACAAATCCAACCGGTATAACCCCGTATTAAGCCGAAAAAACATTTTTCAGCGAAAAACGAGGGGTGTTGAGCCAAAACGAGGGAATTCGACTGCATTCCTGCTTCTCATCATCGTATTTGACCATCCACGATGCAATTTCATCAATTCCAGCCGATTTCCATGCCTCTCGGGAGCTTCGAAATGTTTCGAAACATTTCGAAACAGCGAGCGACGTCGGAATCCGGCGGAAAATCGAGGGAAATTGAACCAATCCTTGAAATCCACAGCAAAAATAGCACTAGAAATCCATTCGAAGCATTCCTCGGACTTTTCGATCGGCTTCCATGCGGAAAACGAGGGAAATTAGACCAGAACTGACTGCTTTCGAAGCGCGCGCAGCACGTTATAACCATACAACAGGATACCAAATGTTTCCGAATGATTTCTGTTTCGATTCGCTCCTCTCGGGATTTTCGAAATATTTCGCAACATTTCGAAATGCCGAGCGAAGGTAAAATCGAGCAAAAAAAACGAGGGAAACGGGTACCTGGGGAAAGCCAACGAGCTGTGGAGCACGAAAACAACAAGCAAACGGTCGATCCGAGGGGTCTCCGAGAGAATCGAGTCCAAAATCCAGCGAAAATCGATGAATGATCACGAGGGAGCCAAACTGACGACGAGAAGTGGTAGAATGCGAGCCGAGGGGACAGAAACTGTGCGAACAATGCGAAACTGGGCCAAAAATCTCAACTTTTCCGGAGAAAAGGAAAAAATTTAGGCCAGCTCCGATTTCTCGGGAATTTCTGCCGAATTCCTCGCGAAAACGTCGATAAATCGGGGTTTTCAGAGACTCTGGCACTATTTTCGGGGTATTCGGTCGCTTTCTCGGGAAAAATTCGCGAAAAACCGACGGAAATCCCAAAAAAAGTGACGAGAAACCGCGAGAAATTTCGCACAATGATGAAACGAGGGCTAAATGCCGCGTCTCACTAGAGCGCGCTTGCTATAAATTTTTTAAAGGACGGCGTCAAAGACGCGCGAAATTCAAAAAATACAGCAAGAACTCCGCGATAAATCGTTGAGAAATACCCGAATTTGAGACTTGCGAAATAAAATTTCGCCTAAAACACAAATTTCTCAAGGAGAAAACACGTGAAATCGCACAAATAAAATCGAAAAAATCGATTTTTGGGCAAATTGAGAGCGAAACCGACTGATTCGCTGGGCCGGCGGAAAAATCGATATTCATCGAAATTTTCCTCCGGAAGCCAGTAAACCTGGTCAGATGCACCAAATGTGGCCATCTCTTCTGTCTCCCGAGGGGGGACAGAAGGCCGCCGGTAAGAGCCGAGTGAGATGTACATGTTCTCGCAATTATACCTTCTTTTTAGGGTGGTTCAGTGGTAAAGAGAAGGCGCCCAAATGTACGGAATAACACGTGTTATAGATAACAGGTTTATTAAGGATAAAAAGCATGTCCCGCGAGGGACTGCAATAAAAAACCTTTACCGGTTATCTCCTTTACAGAAATAGTATTAAAGGGGAAAAGGTTCGTAGAGAACTAGAAGAATCCGAGGTGATTCTCCTAAAAGGAGAAGAACCGAGGGATTCGCCGAGTGCTCGACTACAACTTTTCCAACAAATCTACATAAAAAGAGGGAAAAACTCAACAGAATGAATCTAAAGATTATACTAAAAATTAGACTGATTGAATTATGATTTAGGCCAAAGGTCGATGTCGGTCGGCTACGGTTGCACTCGTTTCCTGTGTGTCGCGGCGAGACCCATGAAGTTGTAAATAGGGTGCGCCTTTGATTGTAGAGACGCAGACAACGATTGTGGCGGCGATTTGAATTGAAAGGGAATTACTTCCGCTTCCAATGAAGTTAAAGAAGGGGAAAAAGGGAGAAAATAACAGAAAGTAGAATATGAAATAAATGTAAACTAAATTAGAATAATTTAGTGAACAATTATTACATTTTAGTTTGGAGTGGGACAGGACCCTGATTCGGGGACCAGGAGACTGTCAACAACATCATTGATCAGAATGTTGAAGACAAAGTCTACAGGTTTCTAATGGCAATTCACGATAAAATTAATGAAAACGTTGTTTGTCATATGTTGAGTTTCTGTCCCAAATAATAAATAATTTCATTCAAAATGAGTCAAAAGAGATCATTCAATTTTCCTCGACACTTTTTTCCATTTTGGAGGAAACATGTCATTCTGGATTGTTGTATTTTGTAATGGGAAGGCATCTGGATCAAAATAGAAAACGGGACTCTTCTCTTCTCTTGCCAAAAAACCCATCCACCATCCGAATGACGAGTAAGGAAATGTGATGAAGACAGCATCACAATAGATTCTGGAGAATGTCAACTGAAGTTCCGGAGGAGAACTCACTAGGGAAAACTGAAAAAGAATTCACAATGAAAAGCTCCATGGATTTACTATTCCTACCTTCTCAATGTCAAATTTTTTGATTCTTTTATCCTGAAATATATTTCGAATAAATCCTGGATCTGTCGCTGAAACCACCAGCATCACCCGATCGTTTTCTTTTGTGTCTGGAACGAACTACATT
Source organism: Caenorhabditis latens (assembly GCA_002259235.3). Classification (NCBI taxonomy): domain Eukaryota; kingdom Metazoa; phylum Nematoda; class Chromadorea; order Rhabditida; family Rhabditidae; genus Caenorhabditis; species Caenorhabditis latens. The sequence goes on along the minus strand of CM056093.1, from coordinate 11,469,770 downwards.
TTCAGTCATTTTCGAAATAACTGTAGACAACTCACAATGATCCAACATTTGAGAAACTGCTTTGATTGTGAAGTTCTTCTGAGTTTCTGGAGTGGCGTGAACGCATAATCTGAAACTTTGAGAAGTAACATTACTTTACTTCACAGAGAACTCACTTGAAGTTATTACGAAGAGATTCACTGAGCAAATTCTTCGCTTCTTGCAAATTTTCAGCATTTCCCAGCATCCATAAACGGATTTCTGATCGTATGTTGTCAAAATATTGGTAGCTTTTGAACCCGTTTCCTGAAAAACAATATTATCAAGGTGAACAGAATTGGTTAGAAAATTACCATCCACCATTATGCTCAGCGTGGCATATTTTGAAAATATTTCGATTGGATCTTCATAAGAGACCTCGTCAGTTCCAAGATTTCCATTTACTGGAGTTATCTGGAAACTCATTTTTGTTGTGGTTATAAGTTGGAAAGAAGATTTGAAGATTTATGAAACAAAACTCACCGGCTGGATAACTATCGAAAACTGATTTAGAATTGATGGGAATCGAAGAACAACGACCTTCGATAATTGTTCAATCAGCTCTGCATTATTGACAGTGTTGATAACTGGAGTTCTTCCGATTGTCCGTGCAACACCTATATGGGAAAACAGGGAAAACAATTGATCTCCTGGAAAAATAGCAAAGTTTAAAACAATCAAAGATAGTGAAAACTTACCGATTGGTCCATTTTTGTGATTGAATTGAATACTTTTTTGGCTGGAGTCACGACTTGATGCACATAGAAAATAAAGAAGTAGAATAAAACTTGAGATAAAGAAGACAATTTTCAATGAACGAGGTACTCGAGGAAGCATTTCACTTGAATTCCAATCCTTCATTGTTTGATTCTCGAAAAGATACACGTGGCGAAATGATGATGTATTAGGAGCAGTGGAATCGGGACCATCGTGCCATGATTCCACGTGTACTTTTTGTTTTTCCATTGGGAAATGAATTGTCGAAAATCAATAGAAAGGGGAAACTTTAAAGTACCATTGTGCGAGAGAGAGAGAGAGTTCTATTGGGGAGGTGTTAGTTTAAGAAAAAAGATAAGAAAATATCACTATTGACATGGGAAATAATGATAAAAAGGGTGTGGAAGCATTGAAGAATTCATTCTTTTGAACTGTTGCCCTGGCGATTTTTAATCAAATTGCTTCCTTTTTTGATATGTCAGGATGACAAACTTTCATCAAGATGTTTCCCTGGATGTCTGCCCATTTATTTCAAAAACATTTTCAGTTATTAAGTTTTATTATGATAAAAAGAAATACACGTACTGTAACCCGTAATAAAATGATAGCAAACTGAACAATTGAATTCCTGAAAATATGTTCTCATCTGGCAACACTTGATGTACAAATAAATTCTATCCACAAAACTATTTGACGACGGATTCTAAGCATTTGGTAGATTCTGAGCTGGCGGAGGTAACATTCTTGCATTCACAAAACAATCTGGTAGAGGTACAACTGCTTTTCTGAATCCAGGTGCTAAGCGAGGATCTGTTCTTGACCAGAATGTGGGACGAAGAACTCGACGGGGACGACCTGGTTTTAGAAGACAAACTGCACAGATAAGGTAGATTAGAACTGCTCCAGAAGTGACGAGACATCCGAGAAGAAACATGAAAAGAGAACTTCGAAGGGCTGCTGAGCAACCATTTATAAATGTTGGTTTGAGGGATTCTGAAAATAAAATCATTAATGAAGAATATCATAGTAATGAAATTACCAAAAGTTGCAACAAGATCTCTCGAATCTATGAATGCATTTACAGAAGAATGTCCAGCAAAATTGTTGATATTGCACTCGAAATATCCAAAATGATGATAAGAGAAATGGGAAATTATTAGAGTTCCATTTGGAAAAGAGAAGTAATCGGATGAAATATGTGAGATGGGAAGTGAGTTCTGTAAATGAATACATCAGACTCAGTCCCTTAGTTTTCAATTTTCTTACCACAGTCCATGTGATTTTCGGTAGAGGATAGGCGTTTGGAACAGGACATTTCAGTGTCAGTGGCCTCCCAAGAATCGGCACTATCGGTTCCACTTTAATCTTCTCATTTTCAGAAACTTCATCCACAAAAGCAACCTTCAATTGGAATACTTCTCCCCATTTCGTATCATTCTCTCTTTGACAATAATATATTCCTTCGTCCTCTTTCTGTACATCGTAAATCACCAGAAATCCAATGTCAGGAATTCTTTCTTCTCCTCCACGTGGAACTCTTCCATTTAAAATTGCATTTTTATGTCCTTCAACGACTGCAATGACATGTTTGTCACGATACCACGTGGCGTTTGCTGATGTGTAAGGTTCACATTCCAATGCAGTCGTCGATCCGATTGGAACTAAACGTTCCGATGGCGCCTTCTTTGGTGCCAATGTGTGAATGGATTCTAAAAGAAAAAGGTGAAAGTTATGGACACCATTAAATTGAGATGCGTGGCGCCTCACAGGTCACAAATACAAGCATTTTATGTTTTATGAACGGGGGTGCCGACTGGCGACATGTGGAGAGAAATAGAGGTTGTCCACTCCTTTTTATGGGTTTTCCAGGATTATATCCGTCATAAGCTTTTCCGGGTTTTGGAAAAGAAAAAGAACAGAAAGATTTGGACTCGATTGGGTTCTAATGTGAAAAAACTCAACATACTGTACTGGTCTGTAGTTGACAACTTTTTTGTACAAACCGCACTGGAGAGACACAATTTTCAAACTGATGTTTCCTTCAAATCAATTTTCAGTTCAGCAGATATCGCGCTTCCTCAATACTGTATATGAAAACACCATTCTACATATATGTGGATTAGCTTTCCCCATCTCGCCTTGTCAAAAAAGCGACATTTTCTGAGCAATTAGCGATTTCTGTTTCCTCCCAGTCACTAGAAAGCAATATGTTTTTGAGCGTCCATTAGTGAATGCGCGAGAATCCGAAAATTATAGGGTGTCAAAGCGATTCAAGTGCCGTCTCTTGCGTCTCCTCAATTAAGCCTTTTGAAGGGAAAGAAAGCCGGTTGACGGCAAAAATCACAACCAACCTGACGATGAAAAAAGTAGAATCAGAAGGCAAAAATGGATGATTGGATGAAGATCATGACGGCTCATTTCCTGAAAATAAAGTATGTTTAATGACAGAATAATAATATTCGGGAAGAGAATAAATAAAAGAAAAAAGAAAGTAAGAATGAGGAAAAGAGGTTACGGTATGTGTCAAGATCGCCGTTCGAAATCTGAGAACGGCGATCCTGGGTAGCGCCTTTTTCGGTCATCAGTCATCGGGGGGAGATGCTAATCAGATGGAAAAGAAGTACACTTGTAACACATTTAATTGGAATTTGACACGTCTTTCGGGTAGAATCAAAAGAAAATGAGTAGAAGTGGAAAGGCGAAAATGTTCTGGGACGAATAAAATCTGTGAGAGGAAGAAAAAAGAAATAAATGCATCCAAATGAAATATTAATCGAGCTACTCAACATATGTTTTTAGTTCTCATCGACTGAAAGCCATTTCAATATTTGGAAATTGGCGGAATAGGTGAATATCAAGGTTTTCAAAATTAGACATATAAATTGAATCTATTAGAAGAGACCTGAATGAAACTATTCACAGTAGACTCATCTCATTCCATTACTGAGTCGAACTTCAGTATATGTTTTCTATGATTAATCCTTGGAAGATGAAGAAAAATAGAAGTGAACGGAAATGCATCATTAATGGAATCAGGAGAAGAGCAGGATGTTTTCAATTAGAAGACGTGCCAGGTAAAGAGAGTCAGCTTGTTCCAAAATAAAACATACAAAAATATCTAATGCAATCCACACGTTTTCTCTCATAATTTTAGTGTTTACTCAACGGAAAAGTAAGAAGTCGGAAGGATATCTAATAGAATTGAATAGTTGAGAAAACAAACAATTGTTGCGACTTTTCATTTTTTCACTTTGGATCAAAAACTAGAATATTCGAATTATCAAAACATTCAAAGTATAAGGAGATAGAGGAAGAAGCGTGTTCAACAGCTACTAAGCATACAGTAATAAACCATTGCATTAGTAGATCATAAAACGGATGAAAGGCAAAAGTCGAATGGTAAGCATGAAAATAGTGTGGAAGATGAAGAGACCCACAGAAAGCATGTTCCACACTTTTCGTACTTGATGCGCCGGATATGTTAATAGGATTTTTGGGAGAAGATGTAGGAAGTGGAAGAAAAAAGGAATGGGAAGAGAGTGATCGAGAAGTGGATGGGTAGATTAGAGAGGAGAATTAGATTGATCTGAAAAAAGATTCGTCGAAACTCGAAATATAAAACAGTCTTCACACAACAGAAACAGCTGAACAATCGTAATTGTTTATGGTAGATTTCCCGTATCTCCAGGCAAAAAAAGGCGAGAAAAAACTAAAAACAAATAGAGAAAATAATCCGAAAACCGACAGAAACAAGACTAGTAGTCACCATGGGAATACTCTGATAATCCAATATTCTCACTTTATTTTCACTATATACATTTTGATTTATAGGTCAAAAATAAACAATTTTCAGACAAATAGAAATCGGAACAACTCAAAAAAAAAACAAAAACAAAGGAAACGGAAATCTGGAGCTGTCACGGAGAGCCAAAAAAAGTGAGCATCGTTGAGTGGCGTGCAAGAAAATGAAATGTTCTTTTTCTCTTTTCTTTTTTCTTTTTCTTCTGGAGTAAAAGAAGGAGTGTCTTTCTACCAAACAACACGGGCATCCGACTAGAAGCTAATTAGAAAAATGTGTGTAGAAGAAAAGAGTCGTCAGAATACCAATACAGATCCATGTTGTCATAAAATGAGATCTACTTTGGAAATGACGAGACAAGGTACCACTTCTCTTTTTTCAACCAAAAAAAGAACATATAACCTGATGCAGAATAATCGTATAATTGTCGGAAACTAGATGAAAAGAGACTGACGGAAAGAGGTGGAAACAGAAAGAGAGAGAAGCGAGAGGATAGGCTCCGCCCACTTTTAGAAGGAATGGAGGTAACTGAAGGTGGTGATTAGGTGGGATATCTCGAGAAAGGTTAGATCTTTCTCATTCCTTACATTCGCCTGGTTTTGGAATGTCACGGTTTTTAAAAATATCTTTTCATATAACTCGAGAAGTGTTTAATTAACAGAAGAAACAATTTGCTCAACATCATCAATTGGCAATGAAATAGTCGAATGCTTGCTCCGAAAGAAAAAGTTCATCTTGAATTCAGTAGAAATTTGCGTGAATACCAAATTTTGCCTTTCCTCTTTCCCCCTTTTCTGCTCTTTTCACTCATTCGGATGGATTCATTCATTTATATGGATGAGCGGATGAAAGAGAGCACAAGTTTAGATGGAAGAACTCAAAAGAAGCGTGTAGTACTATTAGTATGTAAGTAAGATCAGAAGAAAAAGAAGAAAAGACCTCCATGGAAAAAGAGATGCTCTCCGTTTTCTCACATTTTTAATTGGATGTATACATTTTGTTGTCTCATGTCAAGAGGTCGAGAAAAGGAGAAAAATAATGGAAAGGAGAAGAAAGAAAAATGGAAAATCAAAACAAGAATTCAGAAAAATAATTCCAGAGATGCGGTCAACTGTGAATTGTGAATTGACTTGAAAGAAAGAGTGAAGGGCGGAAGTGGTTTCGACGGGAAACCTGAAATAGGTTAGAAAAGTAGGAAGGTGGCTAGTAGAGTCTGTCTGTGTGTCTGTCTACTTCTCAAAAACCATTCCTCAAATCTTCAGTTTTCTTTTGAAAACATGTTCGTTTGAAAACAAGTGTCACCCATCAATCATTCGTCAAGAAAAAAACAGAAAAATGGCGTTCAAAAATGGATTAACCTGCAACCCAAAACAAAACAAGAACACAGAATAAACTTATAGTGAGATCCTAAATATTCTGACAATAAGAATTCAGATGTCATAAACATCAGAAGACGAAATCTTCGGGCGGAGAGCAGTTGTGTGTTGTAATCTGAGAGAAAGAAAGAAAGAAGTGGCCTCTTCTTTTCCGAAACAATATCAATTGGACCTTCGGGACCATCTTCCGGATTCAAAGGAAGAGGAAAGAAACATGGAGAAAAGTACTAATTTATATCCCTTGGGGAACGATGGGAAATGGTTTTTTGGTGGGTCGAAAGTGGGACAAATGACCAGATGGTGGTAGTATTCGGATTTCATTTTGTCAGTTGGGATCAGTCCGTGTAATGTTTGTTTATTTCGTTAGGAGAATAAGAAGATGGGGGAAGGCGAAGGGATTAGGGGTTAGTGTAAACCAGTTGAGAAAGAAGAAAATGATTTATGGAATTAGCACTGTGAAATTTCTGATTTACTATGTAGCTTATCGCTGATTCGTCCAGATTCTCGACTCGAGAATTTTGATAAAGCTCTTTGCTAGATTTTTGTTTTGGATCCAATTTACGGTGATCTGAGAAAATTGTTTGAGCTCAGTAGCGGATTATCGTATTTCACGTGCATATAGCTGAATTCTGATTCGGAAACGTTAGGATTTGAGAAGGTTTCGATTCGGCTGAGTGCTCAATTCTCATTGCTTTGAATTCAAAAGTGTATTTCTGGACTTCTGGATCTGATCTATAAGTTTCTAAACGTTATATTCCATGTCCTGCTTCGGTGGCTTCTCCAACTCCGAAAGTACACGGACCCGAGAGATACTATCCAAAAATGAAACATGTAGATACCGTAACCCTATAATAAGTGTCGGGTGTCAATCAGTAACAACCGATACAAAGAAGGTCATAGAGAGAACAAATGCTCCTCTCTTCTCTTTATTCACTCTCATCTTCTCGGAAACAATATCGTTCCTCTTTTTTCTTCTTTTCCGGTATACCAATTACTCGTACCAATTGTCTTTTGATCGCATCCTCTTCTACCTCTTCATGCTCAATTTCCATGCCGACTGTGTCTGGTTTCAATGGGATTATGAGCTGAAGAGAGAAGAAGAAGAACCGCCTGCTAATTATAAAGAACAGACGATGATGAGAAGGAAGAAGAAGAGCACCAAGTGGTCAAGTGGGATAAAGAACAAAATATGAAGGTTTGGGTGTAAAGTGCGCAAGTACATCATTTGGGGAACTGATTGATAGGTGGTCGGGTCAACAGAGGTTATTCGAGATTTTTGTGACAAGAGGAGCAGTTTTCCCTTAGAATCGAAGAGAATCAGAAAACGTCGAATCTCGTTGAAACGTGAATTCATAATCCAATATTCGACATTCAGTATTCCACAAGTATCTCTTCTTTAATCTCATCTTGTAACAAATCGTGTAAACGAGACCTGCAGCTGGTTGTCTCTTTTTATTTGTCAATTCCTTGGTGCTCTATCCATGTATGCAACCTTGACTCTTCCATTTAGCCAGGTGCATTGAAATGAGTCATAATTTATAATTGGAGTAGCACGTAGATACGAGAAAAGAAGAAGAAGTTACAACACCACAATTCTCAGTTTCAATTTTAAATTCTTTTGAAAAAAGACATAAATTTCTCACAGAAGTGAGTTTGAAGGAAAAGATTTATGAACTGAGCAATTGGAATGTTGAAAAGAAGAAGAAGGGAAGAAAATGGAGAAGTAATGGGATAAAAACGAGGAGCTGGGTGAAGAGAAAAGGGGCAATTGAGGTGCGATTTATGGGGTGTCACAGCAAAAGTCAAATTGAAAAAGATTGAGATGAAATGGAATTGGAAAAGGGATTTCTTGAGTGAGATAAGAATGGATTAGCACTGATTGAGTTGAGAATTTGTGTTAGATGATTGGAGATCAGTGAGCTCGGGGCGGGGTACTGTGGCGAATCAGTCTCACTGAACATACAGTTATTATTACTGGACACAGCTAGGTTCACTATGTTTCTTAAGCAAAATGATGTCTTCACTGGGAAGTAAAATATAAGTTTTGGATTCAGGCTCCTCCTAACTTCAATATTTTCTGATTTCGCAGAAGGTCAAAAAGACAAAGAGATCTCATTTGAAAATAGAGCTCTGCGCAGATGATTTTCGCCTTCAGACTTCATTGTTTCCTAGAAAACTACCATTTGACCTCGAAAAATGTAAATGAAAGAATGCCAAAAACGGTGCGGGAAAGTGAGAGCATACAGAAGTGTATTGAGAGGGAGTAGTGCATGGTCATTCAGCAGTTGTGTTTCTTCTCCCGAATAGAATGAGAACGTCTATTGAAAAGAATGAATAAGTGTCGAGGAAGGACAAATAAATCATAGGGAAAGAATCAGGTGTTCGAGTAACTTGTCACACAATAATCTAAATGATGCCAGGAATGGAAAACAAAAATATTATTGAAATTGTTGGAGACATGAAAAGCTTAAAAGAAGGTAGGAACACATAAATGAATACTAATGATGGGTTCCACCGTGAGAAAAGAAATGTCGATGTGTGATTCATTAAACTTGTATACATGAAGAGGTGAAATGACTAGGTGGTGAGTAAATAGAAAAGGGAAGATGAAGGAGCAGAAATCTTCACGATTAATTTTTCATTTTTGGGATGGGAGGGATGGATGTTCATGCTATTTCGGATTCAGAAGAAACTGGAAATCAAAGTTCGGTGTTATCTGTTCGTGTTTTTCTAAGTTTTCGTGTTTTTACTTGGCTCGAAAACAAGTTTTCAGCCGTCAATATTTATAGAAAATATATGGGTTTTCAGTAAAAACAGTTATTTTCAAGAAGTTTTGGTAATCGAGCTTAAAAATTGGCTGAATCAGTTGGAGCCACAATTATTCAGTGGACAAAAACAAGACATAACTTACAAGGCTTCTAAGAATTCTATCAGAGAACTTGAATATGAGATCAAAAAATATTCGAGAAACAGTGTATCTTAGAAATGGCATTTCAACTTCTCGGCTTCGACGGCATCTACCAGGCTATGTCTTCTCCTACTTCGTTTTCTTTTTCTTTTTCTTCGACGCCATCCCAAAATTACGCAATCTAATAAGATGATGAAAGACGAACATGGGCGGTCGCAAGGGAATCTCAATCTTCAAAATTTCAAAGACGAGCTCATTAAGAATCTTGAACTCCATTCCCTTCCTCCTCTCACGGGGGGAAATTGTGCAGTTTGTCCTCTCTCTCGCGCAGAGGCGGAAATTGTGAAAGACGAAGGGAATAGAGAGAGTTGTGCTCATCTTAGAGACTGATTGCCCATCGGATTGAAACGAGAGTTGACACCTCATTAGCATAGAAAGATGCGCGGGATTGACGAGTTTTGCAAAGTGAGCCACTTCCGAAATTTTGATAATTTTGATGATGAGTATCATGAAATTATAAGCAAGCAAGTAATTGGAATCGTTAGGTGAAGGAATATAGACATCTGAATGAAGAGAAACGAGAAAGAAGTAAATTGAGGGAATTATAGACATCTTAGTTTTAAGTTATCTTGAATCAGTAGTCACTCTTTCCAGTATTGTGGGATACACTGAATATTGAAATAACAAGATGATAATATAAGTTAATCGAGAAGCAAAATAGAAACAGTGCACTTGTTCCATCGGGAAAATGTCGGATATCTAGAAACACAGACAGACAGAGCTACTCAAAAACGAATCAACGTTCAAAATACCGTGACATTCCTGGAAAAGATGGAATCAGAAAAAAAGCGAGCACGTTTCTCATGCTCTCCTGATCTTATCGTCTCTTTTTTTTCTTTGTTGAATTATTATCAAAAATTCTCGTATTACTCATTCCTACTTTCAATCTCGAACGATTCCGATCAAGATGGTCATTGAAAACAAGACGTAAGTTGTTGTATATAAATCTTTATTCAATTTATGAGAATCTGAAATTGCAGGAGACGTCTCAAGCAACTAATCAAAGTGGTTAGTTTTTAACTCTGCTAAAATCGTATCACGACAATGTCTTTTAGGACGTGAACCGATCGATTCCGTTGGACAAAATTCAGAATTGGACAAAACATCTTGCTGATGAAGTGTTCCGCTCTATTCCTGATGGCGACGACGATGTAAGTGATTCTTCTAGATCTTCATTCAGAATAGGAATTTTTCGTTTTTCAGTTGGATATCGTCATTACTCTCGATTTTTCTGGAAACGCGTAAGAATTACCATATTTTTGTAGAGTTTTTGAATTTGAACTTGATTTCAGAGGAATGCGAAAACACATGAAGAAGATGATAATGGATTCATTAGAAGAAGAACTTCTCAGATGATTTATTGATTCAAGGAAGTGTGACATGGAGGTATTCAGAAAATGAAGATTTCAAATTAAATTATACATTGTTTTCCTTATTATTCCATTTTATTTGTCATCGAAACTGTAGCTTTGTTGCGTTTTCCGTTCTGAAAACATTTCGAATTGAATTACTGTAGAATGGGTTACGGTAGAAATCAGTTACTGTAACTGCAGCAGCATCGAACACAGCAACCAATCAGCAGAAGGGAAAGGAAGATTGCAATGACTGCGAGAGCTGATAGGAGCCACGTTTGGATATGCTCACAGCAGTACATGTTGGCACCACCGCAACATGTATAGTAGACCCAGTTGCTGTCTGGAATTAATTAAGTTTTCATATATCGAGATGACTTTTTGATGGTGTTGATAGTTCTAAATTAGATTACACGAATTATGAAGCTTCTTTCATTTTTTTCAAATTGAGGTATGCAGAAAAACTAGTTTTTTCTGTATTCGACAGTTGTTCTTTTTTTCTCACAATCGTCAAGAATTTTATCAAAGAATGATTACGAAAGATTGGTGGTAATTTTAATTGAATAGAAAAGTTATTGCCCTAAAATTTTCTAATTTCTAAATAACTGATGACATACCTTTTGGACAAGTACTGACTGCATTCTCTATACTCGGACAGTGTAAATCCACTCCAAACGCAGTTCGCGGTCTGGATGCTGGATTCATTGTAGATGATGAGATATGTGTTGAAGATTCAATTGATGATGACGTCACGTCTCCGGCAGTTTCATTTAAGAAATCTGGCAGGTCTGACGAGTCGGCAATAGCCTTTGAGAAGCCGGAATGGAATTTTAGAGATAGTGTTGTACAGATAAGAAGAAAGGAGGGGACCATCTGAAATTGAAAGTATGCAACTTGGTGAACATTGATTCATGAGAAGAAGATGAAAAAGAAGGTGACATAAGACATGGAATGCAACAAAATTGGATCGAAAGTTCGCTACGGAAGTTCAATTTGGTTTTTTTTCTTCCCTTACCGTACATCACTCCGATCTTTACCCTTATAAACCAAATCTACGAATACACTTGACATTTCTTGGTGACTTGAAGATTTAGGGAGTAAAAAGAAACAGAAAACCCTGAGAGTATAAACCCAATAAACCTAGGTATAACAACATAAACATAGCGTTGGCAAGCAGTGAAAACGAATGGAAAAGCGGCAAAAGTGGTTTCCAGCAATTTAGTCATCCCTTTCCCGGGTTGGTTGTTCTCGAATGACAGCAACGAGAACAGAATGGAAGACAAAGAGATTCAGAGACATATTACCTTGTCAAAAAGTGTTGGAAATACGAGAAAATAGAGGATAAATAAGAGGAAGAATAGAAGAAAGAAACATAAAAGTTGATGGAGAGAGAAAAGAGAAAAGGACCCTCCGGAAATCTCTTATTCTGACGGTGTGTTGACCACTGAAGAACAAACGATGCCAATCAGTCGCCACCGACAACGACAAGACATCTTTCTATCTTTTTCATCTCTCTTATTCCTGAATTATTTCTTCCAATTAACGGAAACCGACATAATTGTACATGTACACAGATATGGAATCGAATCCATTCTCACTCTCTTCCGAACACTTTCTTATGAGGAATTTTATTGAGTGTGGCGACGGATTCAGAAGAGATTATGCATTTTGGAATTCAAAGAAAATGGAAAATCTAGGTTTAAGTTAGTTGATTTTTAATTCGAATTTCGCTATTTTATTCAAAATCTTCAAATTGCAAAGCACGAAGAAAATTCCCAAACTTCTGACCATTGAATTCTGTTATGCCTTTTTAAATAATAGTTATTTAATACACAATGTTTCGTACAAAAAGCACCGAATGACTCATTTGATAGCTTGAAAAAGGAAAAAAGAAAAAACAAATCTTGGGAAGAATTGCTTTTCCAAACTTATATCAAGAAACATGGATATATTCGTAAAGAAAAGAAGCATCTGTAAATGGAAGAACATTCGAGTGGGTTGTACTATAAAAAGTGATTTCCCATTTGCATCTCACAACTTTCATCACTTGCCAAAAAATTCCGAAGCCTTTTCGGTAGTCTTCCTACGAATGTTGCAGATTCTACTACATGCCATCGTCACTTGTGATCTCTTTTTTCATTCATTTCACTTTTTGAACCACCGTTTTCGATTAGCGCATGAATTGAATCGAATCGAAAATGAATCTGTTGAGTGGAAGAACATGAAACAAATATTTGTTCATCAAGAAGCGTAGATGATTTGAAAATTCTTGTGTTGATTCTTGCAGCAACCATCTTTCAAAATCACAGTCTGGCAGCTTCCTTCTTTTCCAAAGTTGTATTGAAACGGCAAGCGATTTATGGATCCGCTATATACCATCGCAAAATGTTCCTTCCCGGAAAAACTCACTGAAAATTAGATACAGAGAAGTTTTCTGTTTAAGGATATTCAGTGTACTAGGGAAAACGTTTCGTTTTTCTCTGTCAAATCTACCTGATGAGTGTATATAAAGAACATTCATTTTTCTATAAACACCAAAAATATAAAATAGGAAAGCTAAAAGTTTGAAAATTCTCGAATTTTATTTGAAACGATGGAACCATGAAAACAAAAAAGGATGGGGAAGCGATACACAAAACCCTAAGGGCAGAACCAAGAACAATCTTGATAGTGTACCTAGGCATTAACAGGAAGTTACCATAGTTATGGGGTCTATTCTTAATATACTTCTTATTGTTGGTTCGTGGCGGCCTTGATCAAAGCTTCAGCGACCTGGAAAATTAATTTTCAATTTTAAGATATAAGCTCAGTGGCATTTTCTTAGGGAATCACTGATTTTGTCAAGAAAACCGGTGCCTATAGTTTAATTTAAAAAGTCTAAAATACCTCAGCACGAATTTGAGCTTCAGCACGAGCAACCTCGCTTCCTTCTCCGGAGGCTTTTTGAGCAGATTCAAGCTCGGCACGTGCAGCAGACTCATCGATGTCCTCAATCTTCAAAACTTCCTCGGCAAGAACTTGGCATGATCCATCAATGTTAACCGAAAGAGTTCCTGAGGAGACGAAAAGGCGTTGAACAGTTCCTGCAATACAACTTTTCAAAATATTCTCTTGATGCAATCTGATCTTACCTTCGTTTGTTGTCACTGCAACAACTCCTGGCTTAAGAACTCCGATGGTTGGGACGTGGTTGGCGAGAACACCGACCATTCCTGCCAAGGTGGGAACATCAACCTGCTTGACAACAGCGTTGCTGAAGACAGCCTGAACAGGTAATTTTTAATTAACTCATCCAAAATATATAATACTCACTGTGTCTGGAGAGGCAAAAGTGAGACGAAGCTCCTCTGGGTTGGCGTTCTTGACTGGAGCGGCAGCAGCGGCGGCGTATCCGCGCTGAGCAACAGCGGAGAATCTCTGGATAGTACGAGCCAACATTTTACCCTCTGCAAGAAATACTTGTAATGTAAAGTTAGTCACATAAAAGAAAATAGAAGCTAATAAAATTGAGAATAACTGGAAACTTCGCCTAAATAATGATGAATTTCAAAGAAGATGGCATGGTTGTACAATTATGGAAACTCAATGATACTTTTCAACGACTTTGGCAACAGGATAACTTGAAAAATTGCTGAAAACTGCGAAAAAACTTGGTTTCAGTACTAAAAATGAACGGAAAAAAGAGATCGCCCGTTGTCCAATGGAGCGCGTTTGTATCGGAGTAAAACCAGTCCGCGGCCACGATCAAAATTCGGCCAGATTTCTTCAGAGTCAAATTTCGGGGCTTTTCAAAGTTTGAAACTCTCTGAAAAATGAGATTAATTAGTCATCAAGATGAACTTTTCAATTTAGAATGTTTTTCAACTAGTTTTCTTCCAGGCGAATCAGTTGTCGTTCCAACAAGTTATAACATCAATTATTTCTCAAATTGAAAAAATATATCGCATCTCGTACCTGGTCCCGGGTCAGTTACAAACTTTCAAATGTTATTGAGCATCTTCAAAACTACGAAAACGAGTAATGATATCAGCCTCGTGACTTTTTCGCATAAATTTCTCCAGAAACTGAACATGTGTGTTAGTGCCGTCAATGCTGACTCGACACAAAATTATCAGAATTTGAAGTTTGTTGCGGTAACGTGTCTTTCCGTATTAATAGTAAATTAGTTTTGATAATCCGGTTATCAGTGAGAAGAATGAAGTGCGCCAAGTTGATGGTTTCTGATCCATTCTGTTTTGATAGTCAAGCGTAAAACAGAAAGTTGCATCGGAAGAATATCTCGTCTCAGTAGACAGGGATACTGTATTTGTTTTTTTCAAAAAGGTCGCTTTTGATGATAATATCACAATGAATATCATAGAATGACCTTGGATAGATTTGACTTTTGATCTGTGACTAAAAAGATATGAAAGTTGGAAGCCTTCTAAAACCATGGAACCGAGACAAAAAAATCTGCAGATGAAGACAAAAGATCACAGTGACTAAGTTTTTGGAAGATTCTTTTCCAGCTGAAGAGCCAAGTACCACTGTAGCACATATTCTTCTATACAAAGTAACCTTTTGGGAGTGCTCAATTATTTCAAACTAGAGATCACAAGGCTAATGACACAATAATTTTTGAAATTTATTGAATTGGGATCATATTTCAAGTGTGCTCCTATTAAAGGTGTGCTTCAATTACAGTATTTACAATAAGTTTGGACTGGAGATGAGTGACAGATTATCTTACTAGTAAAGACACATCCTAGCACAGTTATTTTGTCACTTTAATCTGAAACTGTTCCCTTGATAAAGTTGTGGTTGAGGTTAAGACTCTTAAGAATGTTGCAAGTTCTACTGTACACTTGTAGATGTCAAATTTAGACTTGAACTTTTTTGTGTATTGCTGTGCCGACTTGATCTGTAAATGATCCTTCGCTGTGAGACTAGTATTTCCAGATTGTCTGAAAAAAGTCTTCGATGGAAGACTAGATGGGCCCTCTCTGAAATTTACATGATAACACAAGCTCAATTCCAAATAAATACTTTATATTTTTTCATCAAAATATAGAAAAAGATCACAAATGTCAAAATATATACAGTTGAACATGAAAATGAGATCCCATTAAAATATTGCAAATCTTTGTGAAAAGAGATGACCAACCAGCGGTAAAAAAAACAAATATCATACAATGTACAGACAGAAAAATATACAAGGGGGGCGGGGCTCCTTTTGGAGAAAAAATAGAACATGTTTAAACAAAATAAATAATGAATTCTAGAGTTAAGACTAGTTTCCTTTTCTCAAAATAGTATATATACACGTTGCAAATTTACAAAACAGTCCAGGGGATCGAGGTCGACTGTAGATCTTGTAGCCATGTAGCCAGACGGCACGTGACTTTTTGATAAGCCAATATCATTTGGTGATCCTTTTCTTGAACTGACCATACCGGTTATGCTGTGGAGATGTGACTTTAAGCAGCTGAAGTCGTTCGATTCTTTGCAGAGAATATATTGTTGCTGCTTTACGAAGATCCATTGATGTAGACTCTCCATAGAAGTATACTGGATGATGAATCATAGTGTGATAGTAAATGAAAGTAGGTCACTTTCAGACAAGAACTCAAAATTTCAGAGAGAAGAGCACTGAGAGGTCGGCTTGGTTGACTGACCGGAGAGGACACGAAACGCCAGTTGATGACTCCTCGTTCCGATGCTCCGCCCATTTTCGGAACGAAGCCACGCCCACTTTGGTTTGCAGAAGGTGAAATGAGAGGGAGACGAAGAGAAAATGGAAAAACGAAGATGAGTTTATGCATAAATTTGAGATGTTGGAGGAGAGAAAAAAATCGAGAAACCTGAAGTTTAAACCACACAAAAAGGAAATGAATCAGTGAGAGAAAAGAGATAAAGAGTGTAAAAGAATGCGGTTTTCAAGAAGAGAAAAGAAGGACAACAATAAACAAAAATAAATAAACATCACTTCTAGAATATTGTTACAACGGATTGACAGTTTTAAAGGTCAGAATCAGGCTAGAGTGTACCGAGTTGAACTGTGCGAGGAGTACAGAGCATTGAACCAGTATGGTTTTGGTTGCCACTCTAGAGATAATATGAGGAATCAGCTCGTGAGATCTAGTTATGAAAATATAACGATTTCCCAAACTGTATTTCAGATGATTCAGATCACTACTCTGTCTTCAATTGAAAATCCAGGTAGATCGTCTTCTGAGCATCAACGCATTCTTCTGTGAAACTTGTTGGCTTTTGACATTTCGAGACGAAGAGAGGCTGACGCTAGATATCGTTAAAAACTATTGAAGAGACCTTTCTCTATATTCTTCTCTCACCAGTTTCAAATGATCTCCTAGCTGCTCGAGTTCCACATTTACATATCGTTCTTACCATTCCATAACCACCTTATCGAGATCTAGAGAATCCTTATGTGACTGGCAGGAGTAATATGGGGAGCGTGTGAATTTAGAAGGCAACGCGTCAACAAATCGAATTAAAGCTCATGAGGTAGTAGGCTTCTGTGAACACTTTGCAACATTTCGATTTCTACGAATAACTTCGACGTAGCATGAAATAACTAGAAAAATTATCTTCCTCACATCAAAAACACAAGAGAAATCATTCAATCAGACTACGCTCTCTATTGTTTCTATTGGAAATTGAACTATTCAATCTACGATTATCTATGTTTTGATTGACCATTCTGACTAAAGTTCATCAACTAAAAGCAACTTCCTTTATTCAGTCACGTTGCCATCTTTTCTCTCTAGTCCATACCGTTCAATCCTCATACCAACCCATATCTTCTTCTTTTATTTCTCATCTTTATCATCCATTTTTCTCTCTTTTATATTTCTCCTTTCCTGTCAATCAATCTTCACTCTCAAAATGATGATTTTTAGTAATAACCAAAAATCTCTTTTCTGTATTCGGGAAACGAATATCTGATAAAAAAGATACTTTCACGATATCTCAAAAGTCGAGAGAACGATATTTCCGTTTCTCAATCTCGCACATGACACGAAAAAACTGTCAAAAAGTGCATACTATCAGTGATTGATATGCGAGTATCTCAGCCACCTCTCATGATGCCACACTATTTCTGAGTGTTGCAAACATTACAGATCTCACCTCATATTTTGCGTAATCCATTTTGAAATGGAGTGAGACGTTTCCGATATAATCTATGCTCGTTTTCTAATTTCATATCTAATTTATCGGTCAAAGTTGGAGTGACATTTATTCAAAAACTGATACTAATCCGGTGCTACCGGATATTCACATATGTGACACATCTACGTTCTAGAAAGTTTGCAGTTTGAGGAAAAGGGAAAAAGGTCGGCATAATTCGATCATAGATTTACTGGAAAAGAAAACGCATGGCTTTTCGATAATGGAAAGGTCTGATTCATACTCTCCGACTGAATATTTTCATTTGCAAAGATATGAAGAGGGCTCATCTCAAATTCAGAAGACTGGAACGAGTTCACAAGACATTTTCAGAAGTTTTTTTTAATGAAAAATTGATTTTGCACTTTAAAATATTCAACGAGTCCTTTGAAAAACAAACATTTCTCACAGAAGTTTGGAGAAAATTGGCCAATTAATGTGACGTTGAATTGTCTCATGAACTTTTTCGAGTTCGAAGATAAGGTTTGATGGGGGAAAATGAAACGGAAGAGAAAGAGATTACGGTAATTTCGGACGGTGGAATTTTAAAAAGAGACGCGTGTATTCTGGTTTACTGTATTTTTCTGATTCACATTCATGTCGATTTGTTCAGGTAGTTAGGTCACCGATAATCGTTTATCTCTGACGTCAATTGCTCCTGAATCTGACTACTTTCAGATACTGTATCCTCATTGAAGCAGTCTGTGATAATGAGCCAGTTACGTACGTTCCCCCTCCTCCTCCATTTTCCCACTGATCACTCCCGTTTACTCCTTCATTCACTTTCTCTTTTATTCCTTATCAATTTCAAAAATAATGCGGAGTCTGCATCATTCATCACAAAAACTCCCTCTCTTACTCTCACCACGTTGAATTTTTTATCTGATTTTTCCGCATTTTTTGTCGGAAACAAATAATAGTTATAGGCATAGGTCAGCAGTTACCGTTGCCACTTTCTCACTTTTGCGAAATCGAGAACTGTGTTGTCTTCTTTCTTTTTTTGGGAGAAGTAGCAGCTGAGAAGGACGTAAGAAAAAGGGGAGGAAGGGGTCAGATGACTGTTGGAGTGTGAGGAAAATATGAAGAAAAGAAAAAGAAGAAGAGCAAATTGATAGGGAAAAGAAAAATATAAAGAAGGAAAAGAAGATGCATTAAACTGGGAGGGCTGGTACAAAGAATACGAAAAACTGTTGGGAAACAAGGGAAATTGAGCATTTTAGTATAAAATATCACAGAAGAAAATTCTTCCGCTCATTGAGGAATCGGCTACAGTAACCTTCTCCTCATCTGAAAATTTCAAGAATTGAGTTTCAGATTCTTTAACAAAAGAGGTCAAAAGCATTTGAATCTGAGAATTTATTAATGAAAGTATCGTACTCCAGGTTACTGTAGCTTTCCGCTAAGTTCTGAAATTTGAGACTATACTATTCATTCTAAAATCAAACTGTCACAACAAATAACAATCAAAATTGTATTTTTCATATCTTTTAACCTTTCGATACATTTCCAAAAATCACCGATTTCCGTTTGTCTTCATTCATTTTCTTCACAAAATCTTCACTGATCTTCACTCTCTTCGTTTTTCTGCCACCTGACACATTAATCACTAGTTCGTTTTCTCCGATTATCATTGATATGCTTCTTGTTGTGACGTCTCCTCTGAATTTGAAAGAAAAGGGGAAAAAAGTGTCAGATGTTTATTTCGAATCTCCGAATAATAGTGCATGATTAATCAGATTACGCTTCATAAACTCAGAACTCTCCTAAACGGAAAACACGACATTCAAAAAAAAGAAGCCATTTTTAAAAACAAGAATTGAATTTATTTGGGGAAACTTGGGATGAATCACAGTCTGCTCTTGTTATGTCTCACTTATGATCTAAGAATACAGTTTCATTTCATATTTTTTCAGGTTTACTGATGATCATTCTCGACCTCCAACTTCATATGTAATACAAAATTCAGCAACAATTTTCCCTTTCCACTCCAAAATTCAGCATCAAGACGAAACTGAGAGGGAGTTGTTTTGAAAAGGAAGATTTCTGAGTAAGGAATGATTGAAAATTCATGTCACAGATGTGTCGATCAGTCTGGAAGTTCGGAATAAGTTGAGGGTGGAAATTTGAGAATTTGGTGTTTGATATCTCAAAAAATATTTATATTTTTGATCTAGGCTACATAGAATATTGATAATGATCACTGGCTTAAACGGAAGTCACATTTCATGTCCTGTCTGAAAATAGGGGGTCACAAAATGCACGAATTGAAGACAAAATAATTGTGCTGACAAGATTCAGAATGACCGTGGTTCTCCTGGAACGAGAAGAGTAACTCAAACTGCAGAAGCATCAGTATCAATGTTCCATTGCGAGATTCTAGGCATGACTATATAATTAATTTGAGCAGCCATAAGCAATCAAATCCAACGCTTTTTCAGTCTCATTTTGTAAATTGAAACAATATGAATTAATTCTACTGCAATTAAATGTTTGAGCAACTACAATAACGGTGTGTATTCTCATCAAACTACAGTATTCCACATCTTCATTAAAATCGGAAACTCTCGATATTTTCTTCCTCCTAACTACTCCCGCAATGCACTTTTCAATAGTTCTCTGCTTTCTTCATCATAAATCAAAAATTTCATTTTCACTTTCCCATAAAATCATCCTACAAAGTGTGTCCATTTGCTCTCGAATTCCATTCTCCGCCAAATTCGTCAACTTTCATTTTTACTATAATCCCATCCGACCCTTTCCGCTAGAAATGATAAGAAATCTATGAAATTGAACTCTTCTGCCATAGTTCGAGTTCATTTTTCAATTGTGACTCATTTGAAATACAACTTACGATTTCTTCAGTTGGCAGATATTGTCGAAACAAATTTTCTTGACATTCGGTGTTTGCGGACCTGAGTTCCCGAGCTTAAAATATGCCACGCCCACTTTCCGTTGTCTCGGCTATGATATTAGTCGAACTCCCCGATCTTTTCTGAATATATATCCGAGACAACGGAAAGTGGGCGTGGCTTATTTTAAGCTCGGGAACTTAGGTCCGCAAACACCGAATGTCAAGAAAGTTTGTTTTGACAATAATACATTTTGCAAGTGAAATGAAACGCCCTATCGGACACTTGATCTGTCACATTTTTGATCAGCAAATAGTTGGAAAAACCGAAAATTCACTAGAAATCCTTGTGTAAAATTTAATCAATACGTTGTCATTTTACCAGTCTCATGACTTGAATTTCGCATTCCTATCGATTCAAATTATGAGTTATTGAGTTCATCGACGATATTCCTGGAAAGGTTAACTTTTCAATTTTTTCTAATCACAATTGTCACATGACCAACTGTAGACCTTGATAAGTGTAAAGAAGTTGCAGAAATGCTCGAATCGATTCTGCAAAGTTGTCAGTGACAGTGACGTACAACCGACAGGATGTGACAAAAATGATAATGAAAATGGGAGTTGTGGGAAAATGGAATGCCTGAAATATCGCTATCGAATAACCCAGAAACTGTTTATGCCATTTTGAACTATACAGAACGCAAATTTCGGAACAAATAGAAGAAAACGTGGAATTGGAAGCAGTGGAAAAGGGGGAAAATTGGAAACGAATAAAGTTAATGGGAACAGATTTGTGTGAAGCGGTTGAAAATGTGCATGTAGGGAAAAATAGGGATAGGAGTTAGCATAACGTGTTGCCGTAAAAAGAAGGAAACCGTTGAAAAAGAGAAAGAGAGGGAACTTTTCAAAAAAGAAAGAAAAGAAAATGATGAGAGTTTATGAGAAGACACCCGCTAGACAAGCGACTTTGAAAAACGGTGAAAAATGGTTGACAGACGGAATTATTCTCGGGTTAGAAGGCGAGACAACGGGAGCGAGGACTTGTGTGAGTGAAGTTCCAACATACCAAACAAGGGAAAAATAAGGTGGATATAGTGCGAATGGAAGTCTACCATATCACAGATCAATGAATAGTGGGAGCAGTGGGGGTACAAGAGTAACAAGGGGGATACTGTACAAACGGCGGAATTTGGATAGATGAACATAGAGGGCAATTGTTAATAGATGGATTGATATCTGCACCGGTTTAAGATCTGTTGGTTTAAAGTTCGAAGAAGAAAAGAAAAATAGGCTTTATGGTCTGCCTTCAGGCATCTCTTCATCTATATCTCCACCACCTAAAAGATCCAAGTTGTGATGCGGTCGTCGATGATTCGCATTTTCGAATGCAGCCATTTCTTGCTGTAACTATTCAATTGTTGTTATCGGTCGTTCTTTAAATTGAAGTCTTACCATGAGTCTCACCGGCAACTCAGGTCTTGGTTGTCTCCTTCTATGATTTTGGTTGTGAGGTTGTGCTGGGGGATGGGCTTGATCTCCACGTTCGAGTTCTTCGTCTGACGATGATCCATCATTCTCTACGAGGGGACCACGATTGCCTGCATTACCAACTACGATCATTGCTGCTTCTTGGACTCGACGACCATTATTACCACGAGGTACGGCTCTTGGTGGTTGCTGTTCTTCAATAATTTCTCGATCACGACGTTCAATTTCACGTCTTGCAGCCATTTCGAAGAGCATAAGGCCTCGAGCAACGGCAGCTTGGTTCGGGAGCTCTGGCAGAGTGGCCTGTAATATAAGACAGTTTTCAAATTTAACAATTTTCTAGACTTTTTTTTCAGACTCTCACTTGGCACATATACTTTTTCGATTATTTTGTTTTGCATCACTAAACGTGCACACAAATACAATTAATCTCCCCAAGTCTTTGCTCCCAGATGTTTTCCAGATGGTGCACTTACTCTGATGGGTGCATTCTGTAGCACTGGTGCGTCCAAGAAGTCCCAAATGAGAATAGTGTCATCGTGAGAAGATGATACAATTTGGAAATCATCGAATTGCAAACGGAAAACTCTTCCAGTGTGTTGAACTAACGAGCATAGACAAATTTCAGTTGCGAGAGCACGTGGATCAAGGGCAGCTTGAAGGTCCCACACTTTGATTTTCCCGTCGTAGGCTCCAGAGACTATACGTTTCTCGTCGAATCGAATGCATCTGACGAGTTCTTCGTGACCTTCAAGTACACGTAGACAGACACCAGAATGTATATCCCAAAGTCGAATTGTATTATCACTGGATCCCGAAACTACGAGTCGTCCACGATACTGAAGACAAGCAATTCCACGTCTGTGACCAGAAAGGGTTCGCACGAATTCCAAAGTATCCATTGACCAGACCTGAGAATTAATGAGGGAATAATGATGGAAAAGACAAAGAACTTACTTTGATAGTTCTATCTCCACTCGCGCTAACAATATATCTGTCATCAAAATCAACGACATTCACAGCTGCACGATGGCCAACAAGAACTCTTCGTATAGTAATATCCCGTGGTGATACCATATCCCAAACAGCAATCGATCTATCTTTCGAGCAAGTGACCATAATTCCATTAGCGAATCGAAGATGGAGTACAGCTTCACAATGGTGGATCAAAGTTTTTATACATTCACCTGTTTCAACATCCCAAACACGAACGGTAGCATCGGAAGATCCAGAAATAATGACGCGGTTATCGTACTGAAGGCATAGAACAGATCCGGTATGCCCAGAGAGAATTCGACTACAGGTGTAGTCTTTTCGATTCCAGATCTAAAGAAACATTTTTTTAGCAACTATCGATAGAATAATAGGGGAGTACCTTAATGGTGTTATCTCTCAATCCCGATACAATTTTATCATCGTCGTATTGAAGACAGTAGACTCCTTTGCTATTTTCCGATTGACAATTGATACGAGTCATCTTGTAATTTCCTCGTTTCCAATTACTGTCTATATTGTGAATGTCTTTGATAATCTTTGGATACAGCTTGCTGTAGAAAACGTGCATCAAAATGAGTTGTTCGAGTTTTTCTCGTTTGGCGGATGGATCGTAACCATATTTCTCACAGATACGGAGAACTGACATTTCTCGACCAATGTTCAGAAATTTATCCCTAAAAAGAGTTTTCATATTATGGCAGTGTTCTAAAATTGGAACGGAAAAACTAACCAGTGTCTTTTTTCAGAAAGCCCCCACCAAAGGGAATCACTTCTCACATTGTTTTCAATCAATTTCTTCCAATGCTGTCCACGAGCCAATGCACATCGCCAACTTGTACTCACTTTTTCACAAGCTTTCAGGGACTCTGCGTTCACATTGAAGAGTGTCAACTCCACGAGATGCGCTGCAATTTTATAGATATACAGATATAAAAGAAAATGAATTGCTTACCAGGTAAATTAGTTATAAAATCTCTCTGAAGCATGGGCCTTATAAATGTATCGACTTTCCCCAGTTGATAATGTGATAATCGATTAACTATTTTGCCCATAAAATCGATTTGTTCATGCTCGCTCCATTTTAATACCTCCTGAAAAACGAACATATAACACTAGATCAATCAATTTCATTTGAAAAAATAGACTAAGGTAAAACTTATGCTTGATTTATCAGTGAGCCTAGTTTGACGTACTGATTTGGGATGCAGCATGCTGACTTATTGAAAGTAATTAGTCGAAAAGAATTCCCATAAGAAAAATCAGTGTTATAAAAATGATTGTATATCAGAATGCCATTATGAGGAAAATCTCGTTTATAGTACCTACCTCGATCAGATCCCCATGCCCTTGAAGGTAGTCGACGGAAAGCGGTTTGCCCTCATCATGTTCGCCTTCTTCCGTCAACGACAAGTCTGCCAGCTGCTGAGTCGTTGAAGCAGGGTGGGGCGAAGACATTGTATGTCCTTAAATTTAATGGATATTATTTATTGCAGCAGGTGGAGACGATCAACTGGTTAGAGAGAAGTATAAAATATTATTGATTTTTCAGTTGAAGCATGTGAAACACATTGCAATGTTATAAATAAATGAGACAAACTATGAATTGGATGAATGATATACATAGCGAGAATAAATAACAACTAGTATGGTAAAGCGGTGAAACACTGAGATTGTAGCCAAAAAAAGATAGAAGCTCAAAATGCTTACTACATAGTAAAAGTATCATATTTACATTGGCGAAGACTTGAGAAACGAGTAAAAGTACATTAGAAATATAGTACAAGACACATTTTTAGATAAGGGTTTATGAAAAACGATTGAAGCTAATTCTGACAAAGAATTATAGAAATAATTAAGGTCGCATAATTAAATGCATATAACAATACAAAGAAAAAGCAAGTCATATATTTTAAAGTTTTCATCAATTGCAATTGCTGAAATTGAGATCAAAGACTATCGCTGAACTGTGATGTCGAAAGACGTATGGAATAATAGAAGATGAGTTTTTCTCGAACAAAATACATACATGTCGAAATCGAACGGTTCACAAGAAGTATTACACTCTACACTACTCGAATGGATTTACAATGGTTTCACACTGACGCATCATAAAAAGTTATACAAATACGATAGACATTTCGAATTAATTTGAGTAAACTGAAGTCCCTTTTCGGTAATATTAAATGAAAACATCATGTGCAAACAGATAAACATGTTAAATTGATGAAAAATGTGATTCGCTACAATCGTCTTATCATGAATTTGTTCGCTCTAAACTTTCTTACGTCAAATTGGAATAGTTTGGGACGATGAAAAATGGAAGTTTAAAAGTAAATAAAAAAGTTCCTTGTTTTGTCAGGAAACAAAATAACGAAAAGCAACGAGAAAGAACGACTATACGAAAGGAAGATTTGAGTGTTACGAGATGGAAACAGAAAGAAAAGATAGAAAAGAAGGTAGAAAAAGAGAAAGAAAACCGGCGTAGAGACAGCCGACAGCTACGCTTCAAAGCAAGAGGCGCAGATGGACAGAGCCTCAAATCGACCCGCCGTCTCGTGCACGCCCTCTTTGCCTTGGGGCGCGCTTGCGCTCTCTGCGTCTCTTGCTTTGCCGTAACCTCTCGCTGTATTGAAAGAGACAACTGGATTCTGTTCGTCTATAAAACTAGCGAAAAGCGGAGAAGCAAGAGGGAAACCGTGAGAGAAAGGGCAAGTCTCGTACTTTTTTTGCACTCAAAGCACACTGAAATTGTCTGTCTGTTGATCAAAATTCGATTTCGGCGGCAGAATTTCAGACTGAACGCTCTCATGTGAGATCATTACACATCATCATTGACGTATTTCTCTCGTTCCTTCTCCCATTCTTTTTTCTTGTTTTTAGGTTTTCATACCCCGTTCGTTCGCAAAACTTGTTTTTCCGATCCTGAGCTTTGTAAGCTTCGAAAAACAAAGAAATGGGTTATCTTATTCAAGATTTCCACATGCAAAAGTAACCTGTCATCTTTCAGAATTTTTAGAATCTCAGAATCTCTGTCTTACAAGTAACTTTTATATCTGTCAGTTCATTATGAGGTCTTACTGTCATTCAAAATGCAATCAGAAATTGTTCATTATTCAAAGATTCAAAGGAGTTGAATAATCCAGATTATTAATGAAATTGTAAAGCATCTGCTGGGACTCTCTTGGTTTGTCCTCTGGAACAAAATGACCACTTCCACGAACTGTCAAGAAGTCTACATCTGGAAGAAACAGTTCATCCGTTTATCTATTCAAAATCAAGTTGGTAACAAACTTCCGGCAAATTTCGTCTGAAAACCGGCTACCGCAGTACCAGTTTGACCGGAATAGTGCCAGGCCTGGTTCACTATTTCTTGTTCACCCTGAAAATAGTTGCGAAATAATGAATGTGAAATGGAAGGAGACTAACAAGAACTGTCAAGTTGAGAGACGTCAAGAACTGTTGATTCATGATTGAATTACATGCAGTGTCGACATCTCCATTGTAAACGAGAATCTGAACAGTTTGACCTAGTAAAACCAAAGAACAATTTCAGAAACCCGGGTAATTAATCGAGTTCACACCTTAACACCAGCTGCAATCATTGTTTGAAACTCGGGGATTACATTGAAATGTGTCACAACGTAGTCTTTTCCGACTTCATCGCTGTAAGGAAAGACAATGGAAATTAGGAAAGAGACGAACAGGTTCACTATTACATCGCCATTTCTCTTCTCTTTTTTTGGTTTTTTTCAATTGGTAGGTATTCGATGGAGATAGGGAAACGGGAGAGAGACACGCACGATTACAACGTTCATTATTTATGAGACAAGTCCTGTTTGAATTTTGAAAGAAACTATCATTTGATCTTTTAAAAGAGAGAAGAATCAAGAATTCAAAATGATTGCATAGGTTACTGTAGTTTGTCTACAGTACTGACCGAGTAGATATGTTGGTGACCTATTCCAACCCATAATAGGTGTTTATATTTACCTGCATTCTTGCCAAACTGGAAGAGAGCTTGGGATATGCAAACTTTTGCGAACGGCTGGTCTATTCAAGTAAATGAATGTGTTATTAGTTTGAGCACATAGTGGAGCAGTCTGAAATTGTATTCAGTGGATGAGAATATATGTTGAATTTTTTGGTAGCATACTGTAGCTGCATTATGTTTCCTCTCTGGTAATCCGGCGACTCTTCTCAGTTGTCTTTCAATGAAAGCTTTTTTGAGATTAGTTGTAGGATTATAATAGCAAGCATCATATAAGTTATACATGTTCAGTTCATTGGTACCGTCAAGAATCTGAAACAAGCTTTTTGGAAAAACTGACAATAAGTTAATTTTAATGATTACGTTGATAACTTTATCTCTGCAAACTGGATCAAAGAACTTGCTGTAAATGTCACACGTACCAATGTTGTTATTGCAGCAATTCTGAGCAACATCATTATACAGACTGAAAGTAGATGAATTGAAATAAGAATAATTTTTTTGGTTGATTAACTCATCGCGAACTAATGCATGATAATAGTAAAGTGGAACCATTGTGTTGTAATTATTTGGGAAGTTTAATGCTCCATTACCAATTGCAACTCCTTTGAAATTTGGAAAGTTTGCCTTATCATTCAGAATACGAACAGCCAATGTTGGAATATAAACTCCTGCATACGATTCACCAGTAATCCAGAAATCTCGTCCTTTATATTCTGGAAATTTGACAAAAAAGTCAAGCAGTGCCATATAGTTCTGAAGAGACACTTGATCATCAGAAACTGTCAAATTGAAGTTGGTAGAGTATGAAAATCCAACTCCAGCTGGTGACTCCAAAAATAAAACATTAGAAAACTGAAACGGAAAACAATTACAGTCTATTCTCCAACTCTTTTCAGTACTTTGTTCCATGCATATTCATTGTAATAAATTGAGAAGCCATTATCTTTTACATGGAATGGTCCTAATTCCTCGATAAGTCCATCAAGACTAGAACATCCTGGACCACCATTGAGCCACAATACCAGTGGATCTTTGGAAGAATCACGAGAAGATTCCGTGAGCCAATAATGGAAAAATTTGTCAGAAGCAGCTTGTAAATATCCAGAATAATGATTGAAATCGGGAGTGAAAGTCAATCCAGGTAAATCAGTAACTTTATCAGTTGATGGAGCTGAGAAACATAAGGAAAGACAACATCCCAAAATTAAAAGTCTTGTCAGACCGTACATTTTTGAGAATGAATGGAAAAGTAGTGATAAGTAAGCACAGAATGACAATACGAAAGAGGCTTACTAAAGCATCATCAGATGAAATTGTATGACAATGATATGGAAAGAAAACATTTGATGGAATTCCAAATAAAATTAAATAAGTGGATGTCAACGTGAGAAAGAGCTTGAGATTTTGATTAGAGATCAATAACATAACTAGTAAGACCCCATTCTGTAACTTCAAACATTGCGGTTGCACATATTGTTGTACCTGTTATCATTGATTGCAAAACCGATAAAACTATTCGTTGCGACTTGAACTTTGTAGAGAACACAACACCACTGTAAATGTAACTCCGTGTTATCGTATCCGTCAGCAATTTTAAGCTTGGATTCATCAAACGCTCTTCCCTTTCCTATTTCCTTATCACAAGGTAGCAGAAAATGTAAACCATTTTTGCTAGTAGCAAAAATAGTTGTATTCCGTTTCTTGCTACCTTGCGCATAGCCCTATAATTCGAGACTAACAATCCCCTTCTCGGTTCTAAACCACTCCATTTTGTTACAAGCTGCAGCTGCAGCTGTGGTGAATATTTAAAAAAAATAGTTTTCAGAGGTTCACCTCTTCGTTGCGAGACCAGCGGTGCAAAAAACTGAATGTTCCTTAACAGCGGCCTTTTGCGGCAGAATTTTTAAAAATGTGCTTTCTGTGGCTTTCATTTTGCTGTCAAATTTAAAAATAAATAATTATGATTTTGATAAATACGAAGAAAACATTGATCATTTAAAAATAATTTGTAAACCCGTTTTCTGTTTAAAGCTACTTTTTGTAAATGGTTAATTATTCAATCTGAAAAAATTTCAGGTAGAAAATGGATTCTCAAAAAGTTCTACGCAAAAGAACTAAACGAAGTGCTTCAGAACAACTTGAGTCAGTGAAGAATCAGTCATCAGCTGCCAAAAGAGCTTTTTCTAACGAATCGAAACTCGAACAGTTAGAAGAAAAACTCGAGAAGTTGACAGAAGAAGTTGGAAACAAGAAAAAACCCAAAGCGAAATTGGCTAAACCGAGTGAAATTTACAAACGATCTAACAAAAAAATAGATTATACATCTCCATTCATTCAAATTTACACCAAATCTGAACCATCCAAAAAGGAAATTGAAGTCGAAATGGAAAGAGTGGCAGAAGTTTGCAAAGATATTTTGACTGATTTTGAAAATCATTGTGACAAGGAATTCGTCGCTATCAATGCCGATATAAATCAAAACGTTTTCAAGAAGACCAATTTGGATCGACCGAAGTACGCGCCGTTGGTCATGAAAGTATCCGGCATTAAAAAAATCAAAGTCCCACCGATACCCGAAGCGCTTAAAGAAAAATTCGCCAAGATCCCAGAGTTTTTTGAACCATTGGTGGCGAATGTAGACGCGAAAGACGAAGAACAATTATCGAATTTGCCACCGGTCCACGAAACGACTGATGATGCTCATTTGCACAAATATCTACACGAGGTTTGTTATCACCGAATCAAACAAATTTAAAAATTATCTCGAAATATTTCAGCACTATGAAAACGGGATTCATGGTGATGTGCCAAACAAATTCCTTATTAACAGACAGATTTTATTCAACGTGATGAAAACTTTGATTCCACAAACGACCAATCCAGATCTTCTTTACTATGCCTTGTACCAAACCTTCCCGAATTATGGCTCACAGAAAGATTTTTCAAAGATGTTCCCTTCTCTCCGTCGCACTTATGCATTCTTTGATACTGAATTGATTGGTATCGAAACATGGAAGTCCCCAGAAGATCGAGTTTGTAGGAAAAAGGATCACAGGACACCGTTCGAAATCACATATCCAGACACTCGTAAAAACTACTTGGTGAAAGCAATTGATCTCCCAAGAGGAAATGTCGACGAAAAATGCTCTGAAGCTTGTTATAAAGGACTTACCAAAGATAAAATCATATCTCTCATGAAGAAGTTGGTTCCAGAAGAAGGTTTGAATCGAGTCAAGTTGTATATCAGAAAGTTGACACCTCTCGATGAGTCTCCATTTTTGAATGCTCTGCTCAAGCAAAATAACGAAGAGTTATTGACAAACTTCTGTCATATTGCAAAATTGTTCCCCGAAAGAGAGTGTGATGCATGGTTTGAAGTATTGCTGAACGTCTCCACTCAACCGGTTGGAAACAATTTAGAAGACATAAACCCACTAGCGTAGGTGCTTTTTACAATTTCCTGTTTACAGTGTTTCATTTCAGCAGCTTCACAGCACGAGATCAAGCATTTCGTTTTTCTATGAGAAATGGAATGAAGAAGCAAGGGGGAACACTAGACATTTGTATTCCAGCAACACCGTGTGATCATCTTGGTCCGTGTGGCCCAGATGTTGCGTTGTGCTCGTGTAAAGTGGCGTGTTCAATTTATTGCAACTGTGATTTCAACTGCAAACGAAAGTTCCCAGGTTGCAATTGTAAAGGAGGCGCATGCCGTACTACTCGTTGCCCTTGCTTCTTGGCACAATACGAGTGCACGGAGTTGACATGTGGACCTTGTCTTCACAATGATGACGGGACTGATCAGTTCTGCAAAAACAATGGTATCTCCCGAGGAAGCTTCATAAAAATTATTGTGAAGAAATCTGGCATTGCTGGAAACGGAGCTTTCATAGGGCAAGATGTTGCAAAAGACGAGTACATCGGCGAGTATGTAGGAGAGAGAGTATCTGAAGAAGAAAGCGAACGTCGAGGGAAGGTGCAGGCACTCAAATCAAGTTATCTTTTCGGTTTCGGTATGTATCCAAGAGGGCACACAAAGTTTTATAATAATCAATTTCAGGCGAAGGAAGAGATCAGTTTGGCAGCATTGATGCGTGTCGTGCCGGAAATGCTTTTCGCTTTGTAAACCATTCCGCTAAGCCTAACTGTAGAATTAGATACTCACTCGTAAAAGGAGAACTCCGAATCGGTTTTTACGCAGAAAGAAATCTGAAAGCTGGGGAAGAGCTGACTTTCGACTACGGCTATGAAGATGAACACGCAGAAAGATTCTTCAAATTAGCTCCTGAAGACAGGGTTCCCAAGTTCAGATGTTACGAAAAGAAGAAATCAAAACCTGAGAAAGTCAAAGTCAAAAAGATTTTTAAAAATGCTGATAAAGTGCAAAATCCCAAAACTTCCCGTTCTGGCCGTATCGATCGGGCCACGAAGTTAGTTTCAAAAAATAGGGACATTTTGAGAAACACAACTAACATTTCAGTACCATCAGCTCAGGGCAACAATAAAGTCCTCTTCCGAGGTCTCCACTTCACCGATTTCGGTGCATCGCCACTGTCTCACCCAGAACCACTGTCTCCCCCAGAAGGTTTGTAATGGGATGGTTAAGTTTCTACAATATTAATTTTCAGTGCAAGTCGTGCTGTTCAGAATGAGGAAGAGGAGAACCATCTACATTACCCACTTCTCTCAAACCACGTGAACGCAAAGCTTGACCTTCTGGATAATCATACTGTTTTTTCCGCGACCTCCATTTAAAAAAAGTTTTATTGTTTTTCTTCTGCACGAAGTTATATTTTCATTCCCCTCCAACCATTCAATGGTATTTATTGTAATCTACTCACATAGACTCCATGTTTTTGTAATCAACCGTTGACATCCCTTTGAAATTTGTGAATCTTATAATTCACAATTGCAGCAATATCCCAATTCACAGTTGAACTGTCCCATCTCTTGAAACAAATCATTTTTTACCTGTATCAGACTTTCTCATATAAAAATGTGTATCATTGCAGAAGTTTTTTTACTCAAAACTTTGACAAACTCTGAAAGCTTCGATTAGGTTCCTTTCTCATATGGTTGCACCCAGACGGTTTGAATTTTCATTGTACCAATATTAACTGACACCAAACTTTTCTCTTAGCATTGTTTCGAATTGTTGTTTAAGTAACATGGTCCGCTATTAAAATCCACAATTTACCAGATTTAGTTCTAAAAACTTGATAAACCCGTTATCGACAACGGTTTAATAAAAGTGGAACTATGTTCAGACTTCTTCAAAGACCTCCCCTCTTAGCGTAGTGACCTTTTAACACTGGTACCCTCTGCCGAATCATTTCAACAATAGGGGTTAATAATACTAACAGAGAGCCTTCACTTTATTATCTTGTCAAAAATATTGGTTTTGAATAATAATGGTGGTGCTCGCTTTTGGAACTCGTCAAAATAGAACTGTTACAAAATGGAACCGTTACAAAATGGAACTGTAAAATATGGAACTGCTACAATTTGGAACTCGGTGAAATGGAACTGAACAAAATAGAACTGCTACAAAATGGAACTGCTACAAAATGGAACTCTTTTTCGAATGGAGCGCGTTTGCATTCATGAATTTTTAGAAGAATTAGAACCTATTTTCGAGGCCTCAATCGAGAGAAACGTCGACTAAAACACTTATTTAATAAAGATATAGCCTTTGTCTATTTAATAGTCAACAAAAAATAGGAAAAAATTATATCAGATAAGCCCAATAAGCGTTTTCAAAACCAGTGGTAGAGTTCCATTTTGTAGCAGTTCCATTTTGTTCAGTTCCATTCTGTAGCAGTTCTATTTTACCGAGTTCCATTTTACCGGGTTCCAAATTGTAGCAGTTCTATATTTTACAGTTCCATTTTGTAACGGTTCCAATTTGTAACAGTTCTATTTTGTCGAGTTCCAAAAGCGAGCACCACCATAATAATTCTCAAAGGAGCATGTTTAAAAGTTTCAAGAAGGTCTCGACGCGATTACAGTACTAGAGCGCATCGAGGAGGGGAATTTTAGAACTCCGGTCACGTCAAAATCGTCGTTTCTTTCGCGTTGTCGGCGCAACGTATTCATTCCTCAAAAATGTATAAACGAGAAAGCATGTTTTCGCAGCCGCCATTGCTCAAATCACCACCTCCAATGTCATCAACAATGGACACAAATAGAGTAATATTCAATCTCCTAACCGGTGTTGCTAATTTTTTATATATTTCAGTCTTACCGCTGGACATCAATGACTGCTGCTAACAACTCGAAGCTCATCGAAACGCCAGTGAAAGGAACTCCAAAAAAGCCCGATACCAGTTGGTGGTCCCCGTCACGTGGTGATACCTGGCGGCTTAATGCCCCTCGCGGACGAACTTTGAATCTTGTTGCTGCTTTCGATCAATGTGCCAAACAAGAACAGCTCGAATCTCCAAAATATGTAAACTTGAGTAGATACCGTCGAAATAGCGAGCCTATGCAGGAAAACGAGGAAAAAGAAGTCGTAAACACAAATTTCATAGGTCTGTACAATAAAAATCATGAAGTAATAACATTAAATCTTTTAGATGACTCTATGATAGACGATCATGAAGAGTATGAAGAGCACGATATTGATCTTGATATGGACTACTACGACCCCCCAGTGGTTCAACATCATCGATCCAGTGAAAAAATTCCGAAGAATTTCGATGCAGATAAGCAATTGGATCCTATGTACATAAAAACTGTCATTATCAAACACGTTTGATTCCATTTGTTCAGGCACGTTTCCATCGGACGTGGGAGCCGTCTACAGAGCGTCTCGTCTTCCTACACTCATAGAACTTCCGAGGAGCACATTGTCGACGATGGAAGTGGTGATACCAAGTTCCCTCTGCCCACAGTTGGTGGTTTCATTACTTCCACACCTCAAGTAGGCAAAGGGAATTCGGGTGAGACGAAAAGCTGTCGAGAAGTTAATCAAATGGTCATTTGAAGATCTCTCCAAGAATTTCGGCAACGAGGAATCAATTCGCGGAAGTTCTAAGAACTCTCGTGAACGTCGTCGCACGCAAACAATAGTTCCACCTTCGTTTGATTCACCAGTCTGCCTAAAACAGAACAAAATTAAACCGCCAGTATCACCTCCAGTTGCAGCAAAAGCGAACATTCGTTCCCCCTCTTCTTTAGTCAAGTGAGCCGTTTTCAGGGAATTGTCAAATTTGTTTTATTCCAGATCAATTGCCAACGAGTTCGAAAAAGCCGATTTTGGGTTTCACCGAAAGATTAATGCAGCTGAAGAGCTTGCTGACCTTAGAAAACATGCAGAGAATAGTAGTATTGATGAAAACCAGAATGTTGTGATTGAATCGTCAGAGAAAGATACTAGCAACGAATCGATTCCTAGAATCAGCCATCTGTAAGCTATATCTTTCTCTCACGAGACTATTTATATTTCAGCGAAATGCGCCCTAGTATTCAAATGGGTGTCAGCGGATATAATCTCAAAGTTCGTGAATCATCGAAATATAATGAAGACGAGGATAAGGAAGAAGTGCTCTACTCCCTCCCAGTAAAGTCACATTTGAAAAAAATTCAACACAATGATACTGACCAGACTGATGAAAAGCAAACGACAACACCTCGCGTAAAAGCGAACCGTCAAAGTCTCCCGTTTTCTGACATACCAGAAGAACGTACTTGTGACAAAATTGATGAAATGTTCGATTTTGTTGAAGTTCCAGCTGGAGATTTCGAAGACAAGACTCTTGAACGTACTGTTGATGGATATGCTGAAATCAAATCTCAATCGAGCCCAGCAAAAAAAATTATGAACCCGCTTGATTTGTCAACGAATACGTATCAAGAAATCGAGTTTGACAAAGATGTAAGCGAACACCCTGTCTTTTATCATTCTCAACCGAGAGGAATTACTACATTTTATATTCATTTTTTCAGACTACTCCTTATGTCCAACACTTCGAAGGAGATGGTACTGCCTTCAGTGCTTCGTCCACTGGACCACAATTCACTCGTTCTCCTACACTTGTAACTCCACACGCTGGTCAATCAGTCACTGAGTACCGTGTTTCTGAAAAAGAAGGTTGTGCCCGAACAGAGAAAGTTGTTGTCCAGAAAATGTCTCAACCGGCTGCACTCGCTACTTCCACACCAAAAGGAACATTCGCTTGGCGCAACAGAAATCAATCTAGCGTACCAGAAGACTCATTCGTCAGTTCGATCAGTAACTTTTCGGCAGCCGATAAGTTGAATGATTCGAGGCGTCAGATTACTAAACTAATTGAGACGATCGAAAAGACTAGAAAACATATCCAGCTGGCAGAAATATCACTGATCGATGCAAAAAGAGCACGAATGGTTGTGCAAGAACTAGCATCACAGCGGGTTCTTCTCATTTGTCGGGAACGTTTGAAACTTCAACTTGATGAAGTTCGACGTCTTCAGGCTTTGTCAGTTGTACGTCATCCGCCTCCACCAATCAATCGGCATTTCAAGTCTGCGATGGTTATTTCAAACATTGCCATAAATCTGAACAAGAATTTCAATTCTCGTGAGTTTTATATAATTGTTTCTAGTTAAAGTTTTCTCATCAGGTGGCTCTTTCGCGTTCATCGTTGCTCTCAAATGTCGTACAGAAATCGAAGCAACTGGAGTAGTAACTCTTCTTGCACATTATCAAACTCGAATGCATATGATTCATTTTGGAGAACACATGCACTTTTCTAATCTTCCTGTAGATTTTGTAATCTCTATGGAAGTGTACATGATGGTGAACCATCAAATGACACTATTAAATCAAATTATATCTTTCAGCGTGTTCCTGAATACAAAGCTCCTGAGAAAACATGTGCTTCTGTATTGGCTTCCAAGTTTCGTAATCTGCTTGTTCCTAACACTGCTCATCGGCGTTCAAAAAATAATAGTATGGCAGCTAACCGAACAGTCCACTCCATACCTGGATATCAGGCTCCAGAGTGCGATTTCAAGTTTTGTGGAAAGTTAACACTAGATCGTGATTCTTCTGGAGATCGTCAATTCTACTTAGATGATGTAACCTATCCGTTGGAAGGAACTGTTAAACTTGTGTCTCACTGCTCGTCACTTCCCGAGGCAATAGATGTCGAGTATCGCGGGTTTTTGTACTTGTTCGATGAACGCTCTCCAAACGGAGAAACTGCATGGGAAAGATACTGGGCGATGCTTCATCGAGGAGTTATCTTCTTTTGGAAAAACCCAATTGATGAAAAGAACGAGAAAGTTCCGCTTTCACAAATTGATTTGACCAAATGTACTAATCAATCGATTGAAGAGACAAGGAATGAGCGAGCTCACGAATTCCACATTGAACTTCTGATTGATCAAACTCCCAGTCTTCTCGAAAAAAGAAGGTATGTTTAGCGGTAATCTGTTGAATTCTGTTCAATTCATTGCAGAGTCGTACTCGCTGCAGAATCAGCAGACCATCTCTCTTCATGGTTGAATGCAATCAACGACACATTGTACGTCCTGCGCTCTTGAAAAATAGTCCACCTCAATAAGCTCCTCATATGTTTCTCTTTATTCTTAATATTAGCAACGTCTCACCATTCCACTCATTTTTTCTCTTTTAGTACGCACTTCTTATTGTTTTCTTTTCTTTAGCTCCCTTTCTAGCTTTTAATGATTCTTCCTCGAGTAAGTGTTATGTTTTTTCAATTAGTTTTATAAGGTTCCCCTCGCTTCCTATTTTCTAAGAGAAGTTCCTCACATTTTCGAGGTTGAATCCTCATTTTCTGAAATCCCCTTGTTTTTATCGCCCCCGGATAGCATTTTCTATGACAGTCAACATGCATAAATATCCACCTACTCCTAGATTCCTTACAGTGTACAGTAATAATTATTGTGTTTACCATTTTCGGCCCCTCTTCTTAAATCGCGTAAGTATGAGCGTGCCGATTTGGAGTGGTCGGGTAATGAATATTTGAGAGTAATCGTGTATACTATTTGTGACTCAAGTGATTGTTGATCGTGGAAATATATTTGAATCTAACTGTATTAAAAATGGTAATTTAACTCTTCGTTCCGTCCTTTTCTTTTTCAACTGGTAGAGTCACTCAGTTGAGTCTCTTTTTGCGCCAGCGCAACCACTGCGTCACCATCGATTTTTCTTCGCATTACTCGTGGCCACTTTTCTGGAGTGAAGAGTATATATTTTTATTTCTTCCGCTGTTCCGTTGTTTTGTGATAAAATTTTATCCTTTGCAGACGTTTTTTCCGAAAAATGCAACAAAACGGAGATCCTCGTCGATCAAATCGAGTCGTTCGGTAAGAATCCATGTTTAAAATTTATCGGTAGTCTATCTTAAACTTACAGCTACAAACCACTCGATTCGAATGCCAATCAGCAACAGGCCGTTAGTGAAGACCCACTTCCAGAGTATATGAACGTACTCGGCATGATATTCAGTATGTGCGGATTGATGATTAGAGTGAGTAATGGGAATTTAAGTTGTGATCCATTCGTTCAAATTTCATCATAACTAATTTCTGAATCGTTCGAAAAGAAGTTTTCGGTTTTAAAACGCGAAAAATAGAATTGTGATAGACAAAGAATCGAGAAATGTGCACATTCACAGACTTTCTGGGATTTAACGGTCATTTTCATGAAAAAAGTAAGTGAATTTTAACAGTTATCAGTGCTTTTTTTCGAAAAATAATGCATTTCGTGGTCTTATTTTGGCACAGTTCTATTTGTTACAGCTTCTTTCTCCCCAGTTCTAAATAGTTTAGATATTTCTGTTGCAGATGAAATGGTGCTCGTGGCTCGCTCTCGTTTGTTCCTGCATCTCGTTCGCAAATACCCGTACTTCTGATGACGCCAAGCAAATCGTCAGCAGTTTCATGTAAGTATAACCTGTTCTATTTTTTTTAAATCAATTTGCTTTTTCAGGCTATCCGTCTCTGCTGTCGTGATGAGCTATCTCCAGAATCCATCGCCAATCATTCCTCCGTGGGTCACACTGCTCCAATCCTGATTCAACAATGCTCAAGTCATCTATCTAGTTTCCACAGATCGTTGTGATATATGATTATCTAAGTCAATTATCGAATAAATTATGTCCTTCTAAAATGCGTTAGCATGTCCTTGCTTGAGGGCATCTACAAACATCAGAAAGTAGAACGAACACGGCCTACTTCTTCCCGATATTTCGGTTAGTGGTTAGCGACAACATATCCCTCCGCGCGGAGAGAAGACAGACGCAGAGGGAGCGAATCGTCTGGATCCGCCTGACTCTTGTTCTGGACAATAGAAATAAGACAGCGTCGTCGTACTTTGCTGCGCCATCATGTAGCCTACGTTCAACTGTTTCTGAATATCTTTTTAACTGCAGATGTTATCTTCCTGTTAGCATTGTTTTGTTGATACTATAAAAGAATAATTGAAGTTAATACAAAGTATTTCATTTGCTGTGGTCGAGGCTAGAATGATTTCTGATCAGATTGGGGAAGAAGAAACAACCAAAAATTAATTCGGTTGTTCCAGTAGTAGCTGCATTTCTATAAAATGTTAGTTTAAGAATATTGTAAATCCGTAGTAACAAATGGAAAAAGGTAGCGTATCAAAAATTAATCCGATTCATGAACTTAGTGGATCTAATTTGCAGTTAGAATATCTACGTCAGCTTCAAATTAAATTTAAACTATTCAAAGCCCAATGAATTTGCCATACAACGTTTTTCTCTGAATCCTTATTAGTGCAGCAAAGTTCTTACAACTGCGCTCCACCGAAATCCCCTTGAGAAATGTCTCTATTTCCCTGCGTCTCTCAATTTCCCACCTGGTTTCACCGAGTTTCAGTAGAGCGCAGTTGTAAGAACACTGTGGTGCTAATATATTTGTCCACAGAATCGCCTTAAAATCTGTTTGGGAAACTATATCAATATTTTTGGTATTGGACTCATCCTCGACTTCTGATCTTGACTAGTCCTTGTTTTCAAACTAATTTGGAAACCTATTACGTATGTACCTAAACGTAATTTTTGTTCGAGAAAGACGGTTCGAAATGAAAAACAAGATGGAATCTGTCTCTCTTCTTATTCAGAGATCAAACTAAATACAATCGAAACCAACATTTGTGTTTTGCCATCTACAGTAATCGTTCAAAATTGAAAACGATCAGAATCAATTCTTGAATAGAGGACACTTTTGATCATTCCTTTTTCTTCCTCTGTTTTGCACTTTCATTCTCGAATCACTCTTTTCACAATCACCTGAGAATGTTCACTCCCTCATCCCTTTTCTTCAAATACATTGTCGACACTTCTTTGATCTGAATTCGTGAGAATCCCCAAATGAGGTCGGTGGTTATCTTTAACTGAAATCTGAATCTCCGAAAAAGGAACCTCGTCCATCCTGTTTTCGTACCGCTCATCCTCGTTTTCCTTTTTCTTTTTTCTCCACCTCACTCTCCTTAATTCCAGTTGCACTTGGCCTCAAAACCTGTCCAATTTACCACTTTTTATCACTTAGTGAATTGACTTTGACTTCTGATTTATCATTTTCTCATTTTAGAAGATGTATACGGTGGCAGTGACCGGTGGTGCTGGTCTTGTTGGACGATACATTGTTCAGAGACTTTTGGAGAATGAGCAAATTGCTGAAGTCCGAATTATTGATAGACAAACCACTTCTAGAGGTGAGAAAGAGAAAAAGCAAAACCTGATAACTTGTTTTCTAGAAGAAAGCCGACGAGTCAAGACTTATGTGATTGACTTGAATGATAGAAAACCATTGGAAAACGCCCTTCTGGGATGTGATGGAGTCATCCATTGTGCTCATGCTCCGTTTCCAATTTTCTATTCGAAGTCAAAGGATCAGGATGATCAGATGTGGAAAGACAATTTGGATGGTTAGTGATCCGGGTTACTGTAGTTGTTTCTTGGACGACTTTAATTTCTGAACAGTCAGGTTTTATTTGTTTTTTGTAAACGTGATTCGAAAACAAAATACTCAATCATAGATCAAACCAATAGAATATTTGAGTCAAATAAGGAAAATATCTAGGGATAAGAATATCATATGAGAACGAACAGAGCTAGCGTGTGTCATATGTTACTTTTCAGCATGCGAAGCTGTAGTCGACACAATGATTTCTATGAATATCAAGAATCTTGTGAACGTTGGATGTGCTTACAGTCCAATTCCAAATGAAGATAATTATGGATTAGCCCAAGACGTGTTTCTGTAAGTATCCCCGAATGCATTTATCCTGACCAACTAGATTTCTTCTAGTGACTATCCAAGAAACTACATGTTGGACGCCTATGGAGAATCTCGTACTCGCGGAGAAATGTACGCAAGAAAAGCGGCAAAGAGAGGATCGGTGAATGGACTATTTTTGAGACCAACTTTCGTTTATGGACAAGGAAAAAGTAGAAAGATTGAGTCTATCAAAGAATTGGTTCAGAACTCGACACTTCCATTTGTTAATGGAGAGAGACGTGGAATGCATCAATTTGTAATGATTTTCTTCTTGGTTTCTTCTCAATTACATCGTTTCATTTCCAGATCTACGCTGGTAACTTGGCTGCAATTGCTGAGAAATCGTTATTTTTCCTCATTCAGAATCCTAAAAAATTCAATGGAGAAATAGTGTTTTGTATGGATGATAACTGTGCTCATTCAATTAGAGATGTGAGTCATCTCACACATTATTGCCTGAAATGTATCGTATTTTCAGTTCTTCGAGAATCGTTTCCTCAATCCGAACTATTCGGCTGATGTAGCTGTCAATTATTGGCCAGCGTTTGCCTCATCATATTCGAACTATTGGAAATACAAGTTAGGATTGACTGTAAGCAGATTATCTAATTTCTTTGACAACCTGATATAATTCAGATCCCAGAGAACATCATAAACCACGTGGCTTTTCGTTTATTTTTCGAAAAAACAGTTGGATTCCCGAATAAGAAACTACGTCTTCTCCTGGATTCAAAGCCAGAAGTGTCGCAAGAAGATGCGTTTGTTAAATACGCGAATCCTAAATCATCTTATACTATGGAAGCTGTAAAAAGATCAACTATTCAAGGATAACATTAATTAACAGCAATTATGGAATAAACAGTATAATTTTATTTGTATTGAATGAATCGTGTTTTATCTTATAAGAATGAAACCCGCTGTTCTTTGTCGTTTATTTTCTGTGATTATCATTTAATTTGGTTTGTATAAGTATTTCAGGGTGAACTCATATAATGATCAAATCTGAACTTTCACGTTTCGAAAGTAAGGAAAATCGAAAATGGCACGATGTTCTGAACCGAAGTGTGTTCCCGTTCTTTCTTTTTAAATATTGACAAATCGCAAAAACTTTACTATTCTCGATTTTTCAATATTTAAGAAGAAGGATCGGGGACACAATTCGGTTCTTTTCGATTTACGGCAGCTCTCTACCGTACTGACCCATACAATTTTTTATACTACGGTAATCGCAACGAGACCCACGCCTCGTCCCGGGCAGAACTTTGAACGATGAAACCACCGGGTAATAATAAAAATCAGTTACAGAAATCAGAAAATTAGTTTGTTTTTTGTTCGAATTATTTGAAGGAAGTTGCAAATCTGCACCGTCTTCGATCCCTTTTTTCCCTGGCTCTGTCTGTGAAGTAAATATTCAATAATTGTGTGACGTCTGCAGATGATGTTCCCAGCAGGCAGATTTCTACTGGCGCGTTTTCGGTTTACACTTTTTCTCTTCGCTTCGCACACTCTCTCATGTTCTCTCTAGTTGCCAGGCGTTATCGCGCCGGTCGCTGGCCATTTTATCGACTTCTTTTCAGGAGAATATCACATTGAGGTATTGAACCTTTCTAAAACTTGTGACAAGCTCCAGTCTGGATAACAGTGTACTTTTTAATTATGCGTAACAGCATAGTATGCTTTTGCTCGGGATAGTTTGAACAATCAACAAACTTATTGACTCTTTATTTTGATGATACTAGCAACCTATCGGAAAACTTATCATAAATTCATAATAAAACTGTTTCTTTTTTTACTGTGATGCCTTGTAAATTAGTGAAATATTGCTATGCCTAAGCCGCTGTGGCTTTTTGGAAAATCAATAATCATTCTGTCATTTCGGCAGATTCCACTAATTGATCGGAACATTTGATTTTGAGTCGATTTCCACCGTATCTAGGATGGCAATTATATAACTTTTCATGATTTTCAGGGAACTATGGGGGACAGCGGTATGGAACCAGTATCATCAGAGCAGGATACTTCTAAGAGCCCTATGGAGGAGTTGCAATGTACAATTTGTCTATCTACACAGTATGTAGTGTTCCATAGACTCAGTTTGAAAATCGAAACATTTCAGGTTTGCTCAAGAATGTCGTATAGCGGGCTGCAATCACTCTTTCTGTTTTTCGTGTATCTCTGAGTGGGTTTGCCAATCTCTTCGGCCTTCATGTCCAATGTGTCGTCACGATGTCGACAAAATTTGTTATGATTTCGCAGGACATCCGAAGGAACAGAAAGAGTAAGGAATGGCTCGAAGGTACATAACCATATAATATTTTGGCATTGTTTAGAATTGGAATAAAAGAGTATCGAAGTAGTCACATGTCACTAACACCAACCGATCGCAATCAACTACTCAGTGAAAGACGTTTAGTGGTCAGAAATTTGATGCACTCTTACAAAACAGTTAGCCTCATCAATTCCGATATGTGAGTTCAGTTTCGAAGTAATTTTTAACTCATAATGGGTTCTTCAGATCAGATCTTGACGAATCGAAAGAGGAAGACAAAAATTCGAAGGTACGAGTTCTTTTAATGCTCAAGTAGGAAATTTATTTTCAGAAGTCTCTTCTGGAGTTTGAGAATATGGTAATGCAACATATCATGAAAGCGGAGATAACACTTGCTGATTTGCGGAAAGAGTTTACGAGGAAAAACAAGTGAGATTTGAGATCTTTTTCTTCTTGTGAAAGTGAACACTGCTTTCAGATCTATGGTATTCAATACTGTTATATTCCGAAAAATGATATATACAAACAAAATAAAGGTCAAGTATCAAGATCAAAGGAGGCCAAAACTTCAACCATACGATCTTTCAAAAGAACCGGAACGCTTCAGAGGAATTGTTACTGAATTTCTGCTTTCTGAGTTTGATGTTATTCCATACCAAGCAGTAAATATACTCAAGAGAAAAATAAACAATTATCAAAATTTCAGCAACCAAAAGTTTGTGGGCACAAATGGAGAACGAAATTTTTTGGAGAAAATCTGGATTTGGAAAAAAAACAACGTTTCGTCACTGATATCTATAACTTAATGCTGGTCAGCCCTGTGGGTAACGAATATTTCCAGGTTAGAAAACTGGCTACAATTCGAGTTCACGTATATTTTTTTGGTTTCAGAAGCAACTCGGTAACATTCTAATGCCTGTGAGCGCAGTCCATGTTCAATTCCTAGAGGACCATTTGGAAGCAATCGTTGCCATTGAGAAAACCAGTTTGGAAGAATTCTACAACGAAGTTTACTATGACTCGATATATAACAGCTTCTCAAATAATTTCTTTGATTACAACGCAATGATGCATATGCATGATGATCCCCAGAGTCGTTTTGAGGCTATATTCAGTCAAATTCATCGTGATATGAATCCAGCTGATTGGTTAGATCCCTACTCGACCCGTCTACTTCGACAATCATCGAATACGGATGGAACTGATCGTGCCACTAACAATGATGGCGATAGCAGTCGTTCAGAATCTCCAGAAGAACGGGTACCTACTCCAATGCCAGATGACGAAGTCCGTGATCATGCTATTGCCCGAGCGTACTTTGAACAAATGCTTGAAATACCAACTCGCTCTGGTTTCACTATAGGTAGCGAAGCTAGAAGGGAGCTTGAAAGAGATCGAGAGCGATTAAGAACAAGGAATGCTGCAGTCCCGCTTGCCGAAGCATCAACTGACGGGCAGACTACCAGAACTCTACCAATCACACATCAACATCGAAGCCATATGACCTTGAGATCATCAGCACGTCGAGATCGAGAAATTGCTAGGAACTCTACATCGGACGTGATTGCTCAATTAGAGAATCGTCCAATGACACGAAGAGATCATGAACGAACATTACTGGACAGAGTCAGAGATTTGGAAAGTCGCTCGTTAGGAATATCGGTAAGTAGAAGCAATCGCGTTCTAACGCTGTATCACTATTAAAAATGTGATGTTCACTTTTTCTTCATGGAAATCTCTCGTTTCATCGAAATCTC
Source organism: Caenorhabditis latens (assembly GCA_002259235.3). Taxonomy (NCBI): domain Eukaryota; kingdom Metazoa; phylum Nematoda; class Chromadorea; order Rhabditida; family Rhabditidae; genus Caenorhabditis; species Caenorhabditis latens. The sequence goes on along the minus strand of CM056093.1, from coordinate 11,425,770 downwards.
TCGTTAACAACTCATCGAAATCTCTCATTTTATTTTGCTTCCCAGAGCCTGTTCCGCTCCACGCCAGGAAATGGAGAAACTACGAGTTCGAGGTTTACTCCGCTGTCGATCCCGGGAGTAGTGAGTTCATTCTTCGAAATTTCGTAGATTATCAAGTTGTAGATTTCATATATCCCACCCACCCTTCTCCCTTCATCAAACCTCGTCTATAATCCAAGACCTCGGGAAAACGAAGATAGCGATAACCGTTCGGAAAGAAGACGACGATTAGCCGCATTCGTTCCAAGTCATCAGATCCCAGCACTCGAGGAGCTTATTGCAAGAGGGCCCCGTCCTGTTGGACAACGGCCTGCAAGTAGTGATGCTGACCCTTCAACTTCCGCAGGAGCTTCGTCGAGAAATACAGAGAATTCACTGACAGTTGAACAGATTGCTGCTGCGATCAACCAAGAAGATGCTGACAATGGACTAGATTTTATATCTATTGCTCATCGCACCAGAGCAGCCAGAAGAGGTATTTTTTCATATTATTGAATGAAACTTCAAGCAAGATGAATTTCAGCTGCCAGAAACGGTCAACCTCCAGATGCTCCCCCTGCAAAGAGAGCAACACGACGCGATAGACACTAATCCTACTTCGGTGTTTTTCGAATCTCTACAGAAGATTGCTTGAATTTTTTACCTGTTTTGTCTAAATGGTCGCTTGTTTACTTCCTCCGACCTTTATGACTTCCCCATTTGTATTGCCAGTTTCACATAATACTCGGAATTCTATCTTTCCCCTCCATTTTTTACTTTCCCGATAAAATACGTAAGTAAAGTTTTAATAAATGTAATCAAATTTGGTTCTTCCAGAAAGAGTATATCTGTTCCTATAACAGTTATTATTTTTATTCTACCTTCTCACGTGTGGACTGAACTCGGTTTAGTTGACGACAAATAAATAATAAGACATTTTTTAAGGAGCAAGATTTGCTTTTTCTTTTCAAGCAATTTTTGATAAATTTTCGCATAGAATTTGAGCAAAAACATTTTTTGAATACCTACAGTAATAAGTTTTCGCTGCGACATTTACATACATCTTTATTTACAAATTGAGAAGAAACAAAAACAAAAAACGGTATTCGAAACTTCCAATCCAGGCAAACGAACTCTTTAATGAGCGAAAATTATCCTAATAACTTGAATTCATAATATCCGGCGGAAATTGATTGTTTGCATAAAAATGCTAATGATTTTCATAATTCCTTTCCTTGAAAAAAGTCTATTCAGGAAAAAAACTGCGCGGCGATATTGCAAAACAGACTCCGTCGATTTTCCACGGAAAAGTTTTTCCCGTAATTTCCAGAGCCTCCTTAAATGTTTTAGTGTGATGCAACTTTTTCAGCGAATTGGGTTTACAGTAATCCGAAATTAATGAAAAACTTTCCTGTCTTGTGCTCTAAAATTTGCGGCGAAAAATATTTATTATGAATTCAAATTTCTCTGTAAGCGACCCTTCCAGGCACCGAAAAATTTGAATTCATTATACGGAACTAATGCAACTACTCACGAAGAAAAAGTGTACAATTTGATTCAATTCACGAACGCACTTTAATCTGCATATGCATAAAAACTCTTTAATTCGAGTTAATTTGCAATTAAAATTCTATTAAAATGCATAATCGTGGCGATACATCTTCCTGTAAAGGCGTGCGCCTTTAAGACTTGTGTGGATTTACGGGCGTCCAAATATTGTTTTCTGTTTGTTTCAAACGTTTTGCTAATAAATGAGCAGGAAAAACTGGATTGTTTTCAATAATAGTACAAAAATTATACTTAAAATTATCGTGTTGGAATTAGAGGATTGTGCGCAGCCATTACTATATTTTAAGTCATTAAACTCGCGGAAAACGGTTCTTCCCAGTTCGTTTCTTCTGCTTTCGTCTTTTTACGATTTGTATGGTCTCCGATACACGGAGGGTCGTTGCGACTGCAACTGTTCCTCAACTGCTAAATAACTGTCAGTCCGTCCCTTGCGACGCGTATAATGTCGAAAATTAATGTTTTCGAAACATTTTGCTGAAATAGTTCATTTCAGACTACTCTAAAATGGAAAGTAATACTCCAACTTCCCGAGACGACGAGCCACAATCTTCCCAAGACGACGAGCCCAGCTCGAGTTCGAAATCACCCAAGCGTTTCGGTACGCCAGGTTTCAAATTCGAAAGTTTACCGGACAGCCCTATCAAGGAAGACGATGACGATGAAGAGGACACTGAGCCAGTAGAAGAATGCTCCGTATGCAGAAATGAGTTTGTAAATATTGTATAGGATAAGCTGAATATATTTTATATTCCAGAATTATGGATACTTGTACACTCAGCGACTGCACTCATGAGTTTTGTTACGACTGCATTATTGGTTGGCTAACAAAGGGATCTGGACCATTCTGTCCCATGTGCAAAGCTCCTGTGAGTTTCATCAAACGCAAAGGAGCGGATCAAGAAATAAGCGTACAACAAATAAAAGCCGAACAAGAACCAGAAGCAACAACTTCTGAAGATCTACTCACTGAGAAGAGAATTGTGACAAGGAAAATTCGTGGTTGTCGACGGATTATGAATAAAATCGACGAAGTCATGTAGGTAAAACCTTACTTCTCTAATTATGTTAAAGTTATAGTGGATCATCATCAAGAAACCTTGAAGGACAACGACGAGAAGCGCGGGCTGCAGAATTGAGAAAGATGAAACAGCTTTGTGTGTCCCAACTGAATTCCCTTCAAATGCTCCGTGACGACATTGAACACGGTGCCGCGAAGGGGTTGATTGTATCTAGACCAGAGTTCCGAAGACTAGTTTATGAAAGACAAGTTATTGTGGAAGGGTTACCACAACAGCATAGATCAATCACAAAGCAGGAGTTCTTGACCAATATAGAACATTATCGTACAGTTTTGAATAGTTTCCTGTCCGTGGAACTGAAGTCTCTCCCCGCAAAAGTGGTTCGTGTAATATATTACAGATATTGTGAATTCTATGCTTCATTTTTCAGCAGCCAAAAGTCGATAAAGAAAACATGTGGTATTTCTATACCCTTCACGATGCCGCCCCAGACGATAACGACGAATTCGTTCATAGAATATTCAGTATGATCTCAGATCAAGGCGTCGATAACTTGAACTCGGTATATCAAACAAATAAATTGTTATCTAATATGTTTTTTTCAGAAAGACATCAATGAAGCACTAAATGGACTTGTAACCTGTCGAAATACAATGACTTTTATTGGCGAGATCAAATCTTTGATAAACAGCAGAATGTCGTTCCTAGAGTGGTGTGGATCGGTCACATATCGAAACAGACTTGATCGAGGAGGAAGAGAAAATGGAACAGGCATGTTCAATATTCAGATATTTTATGAAAATAATGATTTTAGAAGTGGTAACAGTTGACGATAATGTTGACGACGATGAAATCGAGCCAGTACGTAACGACAGGCATTCGCACTCGAATTATAATTTGCGGAGCCGGCAGTTCCCAGTGTTTACACCGTTTGATAAAATTTTCAGTAAGCCGAATTAGTAATAGGAGTTTTTTCAAAGGTATATCTATCTTCAGGTTCCTCTAATGATTTTCAACGACAAGCGATGAATGTAAGTTCGGTGTGTTTACCCGAGAGGGGTACAGTAAGTTCGAATTGTAGAACCGACATCCTTCTTCATCTGACACCGACCAGGATGATGATATCTACTTTCAGGCACCGCTTCGCTTGGGTCCAATGGGCGTTAATCCTTTCAGACCAACGGCACATGCATCATTTCCGCGTTAGTTTAAATAATTTTTGACAATTTATAGCATATTCACATTTAGCTATACCACCAGCTGGACTTTGTTGGTCTGAATTAACGAACCCATCTTCAAATCTAACGAGAACCCGAAGCGCCAATACTGGAACCAGTTCAAAACCAATTCCTGTTGTCAGTCTTGATGATGACGATGGAGACGAGAGCTCACGACATAGTAATAGCAGTGCTGATGGAGATATTCAAGTGGTCGATGAAAGTGATGGAACCATTGTTCTCGATGAAACTCTTAAGACCCCATCCATACATGCCCCAACTAAGTGCGGTTTGGGGAAAAGAAAAAGTGATTTATCTCATCAAGATCAAGATCAATGGAAAAGAATCAAGGTTGAGCCCTTGCCACATGGACTCGTGCAAGATGTTCAGAGCTTGATTACCAAGTACCGTATTCCAACCGATCGAGCAGCGAGCATGATTCAAAGCGCCACTGAACAAGCAATTATCTCCATCCCTGCTCTTGAGCCAGTGGACTTGTTAACTTCAACGAAAAATACAAAGTGAGTGAAAACTTGTTCAATCTATTCGATTTGTTACCAATCGAGTTGTTTCCAGTGAGCCCTCCAATTCCGCTACTTCACCCAACCTTCAACCTGATCAAGCTCTACAGCTTGCTGGATGTAAGTTGTAACGAATCGAATTAACTGATTACCCGTTTTTAAAAACTTCAGATTTGGCTCGAAATGGTCTTGGCCCTTGGTCAAAAAATGCTCCGACGAAACCAACCAGCCCATACAATCACTAATTGGAAGCTAAAATTGGAATGACTAACAATTTTAGATATGCAATATTCTCCTTTCTTCGCACACGAAACCCATAACCTTGTTCTCTGATTTGACCTCTAATCTGGTTCTCTGTTCCATTTTTGCTTTTTTTTTTTAAATCTATCATGATGTTCTCTTTTTTCTTTAATCCGGTTTTTCATTGGGTAGCTCTGAGATACAGCTCCGATTTTTAGTTGATTGAAGGTGTCGTTGTAACTTATTTCGGTTCAGACAATTTTGAAATTTTTACCATTATTTTTTGAATATATTCCAATCGCATCTAATAGCATTTGTTTCCTTTTTTCCAGTGTTTTGTTCTTCTGTCATCACTATATTACACGTCAAATTAAACCTTCTTTGTTTCTCAGCGTTTTTAATTGATCACTGTCAACTCGTTCCCATGTCGAGATTTCATATCTATAATAACCTTTTAGCACATCACAAAGCGACATATCTTCTGTCACTCCAAATTCATCAATGTCAATACGTTCGGAATCTTCCAGAATAACACAATTAACCTTCCCAGGAACCTTTCCATCTAAACACCTGCTCTATCCTAGCTCCTCCCATCTACCAACCTGTTGGTCAACCTTCCTCCCGCGTGCTGTCATGCATCAGTCATTCTACTACTAGACACAAGACTCAGTTCTCTCATCTTGTTCTTCTTTTCTGTACAAATTGTTTTTCCAGGCCATATATATTGAGAAATGTCTCGAGAACAAATCAAGATTATCCATTCCTTCTCCTTCTCTAATTTCTAAGTTGTCCAAATTATACAAACCTGAGATTGAATGGAAGGGTACTTTTGTTGCGCTAATCATGTTTCCCCTACGCTTTTTGTCTTCTAATTCGAACTTCATTTCCTAGTTCAATCTGCCATCAGATGATTCATTTCTAATACAATCGGAAAACAAACAACCATTTGTCGGCACCAGAATCCCTGATCGTTTCACACCATGCTGCTCTCATCGTCAAGTACTCTTCAGTTGCATACACTATCTCACATTTTGCCCGTTGCCTCGTTTCGCCGCCGTATGACACAGTCACATGATGCTGGGCCGTGGTGTCTCGTCGTCTCCGCCCCTCTTCCATTTCTTTCTCTCTATCTATCTAGCTAGTAAGACTTCTGCCATTCGTCTTGGTGTGTTCAGTCGTGTCTCACTTTTCTTCTCTGTGCCTGCCATTTTTTTCGCTTTCTGGTGGCTTTGACATCGGCGGCACCCCTTTGTTTGAAAGTTACTTGCTGTAGGTGGGTCGACAGTAACCGGTTTCCGAGCTGAAACTTATAAACTTTTGATGTTATTGTTTGTATTGGAAGTAGTTAGTTTTGAAATTGGGGCGTATTTCATAATACATTTTAGAAAAGTAATACCTTTCAATTTTGTTGTGCCTTGTTACTGTAATTTTAAAACTGATTATGAGACAATTTTTTAAACCCCTGACGCGGTCTTCTTATCTTCTTCATCTTTCTCTGTAAAGAAAACCTTCTGCCAATATAGCTCTCTTTACATTTCGCAATACATTTTATACCCATTACATTCCTATATAGTTTCCTTAGCAACGTTCAAGTGCGCAGCTGCTCCATGCTCTCTTCGTTTCTCTGCGTCGCTGAACACTACAGGGTCAGGCAAACAGAGGAAATCAATAGCCAGCCTCCTGCGACGACGCTCATATGACCGATGTGCGCGCACACTCGCTCACTCTCGCTCACTCTTCTCCATGGGCCATTCGAGCCCATTCTCGCCTTCTCCTTACTTGTACTGGCTGTCATTTCTATTGGTTTCGCAATGTGTTATCGAGATGGTCAATCTCTAGGAAACCACGTGATATCACCTTCATTCACTTTCACTTATTACACTATCTGTCTCGTCTCTCAATCCTTTTTCTCTTCTTAATTTTCTTCTTTCTCACTTTAATTTACTTCTCATTCCAGAAACTTCTTCTCTTCACTAACCTTTCGAAACTAAAATGAAGTGGGCATACAAGGAGGAGAACAACTTCGAGAAGCGTCGTGCCGAAGGAGACAAGATTCGCAGAAAGTACCCAGACCGTATTCCAGTTATTGTTGAGAAGGCACCAAAATCGAGACTCCGTGATTTGGACAAGAAGAAGTACTTGGTCCCATCCGACTTGACTGTTGGACAGTTCTACTTCCTCATCCGCAAGCGTATTCAACTCCGTCCTGAAGATGCTCTCTTCTTCTTCGTCAACAACGTCATCCCACAAACCATGACAACGATGGGCCAACTCTACCAGGTAAGTCACACTATTCGTCGTGCCTTCTTTTCACCTAATTAACCCGTTCTATTGTTACAGGACCATCACGAGGAGGACCTGTTCCTTTACATCGCCTACAGTGACGAGAGTGTATACGGAGGAGAGGTCGAGAAGAAGGAGTAGAATATCATGTATTAACCCCAGGATGTGTATACTTGTACAATGGAAACAATTCATACTTCTAACCGACTCTATCGCCGCCCTTTAAAAAAATCTCCTTTCCCTTTTCTTGTAATAACTTCTAAGATTGTATTTCTCTTTAAATTTTCTCTCTTTTTCTCGTATGACGGTTTCGTTTCGTGACTTTTTGTCTCATGAGATATGAAGTCACTTTTCCCTCTTCCAGAAAATCAAAGTTTTCTCTCGAATTTTAATATTTTGTCGCTATTACTGTTTGGTGTATAAATAAAGACGAAGAAGACACAAACACTTCCTATGTTCTTGCTCACCGTTGTTTTTAACCATCAAATCTGATATTTTGGAGAGTTAGCAATATTGCGAAATTATATTTTTCCTCATATCATTGGCGTCACTTTTAGCATTGCGTAAACAAAACTTTCCTATACAACATCAAAAATAGAAATTTATGTTATGAAAGAACGACCAGGGGAGATGGAATGAGAAATTCGAAACCATGCAGAAGCATTAACGATCATACACCTGTCGGATTACTGTAATGAAAAAGACTCGGAGAGTCTTCAGGAGAAGCTAAATATAGAACTTCAGAAGATCTAGTCGTGGGTTCGTATGCGATTTGAAGTTTTACAAAATCAATGTTTATTGATTGTTTAGTTTTTTTCTGAAGGTCTCAAACTTCACCATTCTTTTTCTCCATCGAGCTGAGCACTCTGATTTCATCCTTCACTTTGAGTTGCGTAACCATTGACAACACTGGCTTCGCGTCGCTCTAGATTTCCGTCGTCAACAACTCCACGAGCTCAATCCCACAATTGCGCCTTTAGCTTTCTCCTTTTTTTCATTTTTGTTTTCACGGCGTTGCCATGAGAAACTTGGTTTGCTTTCAATGTAGCGTTTCAGTCGCTCTCTCCGTCATTATCTTCTTCTTTTTAACGATTTCTCTTCTCTCCTGCTTGATCAAATTTACTTTCTCATTTTGCCATCGAATCTTTCTATTTTTGATCAAACCGAAACTAATAAAAACGTGACCAATGTAAGAAAGGAAAATTCTTCTTCTCTTTTTTCTTTCTGATTTCTCATTGCTGATTGCAATGGGGAACACATCGACGAATTCAAAAGCGACACAAGGAGAGAACAAGAAGACAGGTATTGAAATCAGAAAAAGTTAGCAAATGCCGAGAACAGAGTCATCAGGTGACTAGATTGAGATCGAAGGAGGTTCACTCTCTGATTAATGACCAGACCACGTCATTCAACTGATCTGAACTCTTCATTCATGAATCACAACCCGTGAACTTACTCTCTTAAGTTGAAAACTTTGACCTAGAGACGCAGTCATCACATACGTATCAAAAATTCAATAGTTGTCTATGGATGGTCACATTTATAGGACAGCAGTAAACAAACAAGAGTCACTCTTTTCTTTTTCTTATCTCTTCCAGTCAATATAGTTTCATCAACAATTTTACATCTTATTTCTTTTCTAAATGTCTGGATCAAAAAACGCTTCATTTTATGAAAGTCAAAATCACTTTTCACACTTCATTTTAGCCTTTTCGTCCTCAATGAACTGGAATAATCGTACTTTACATAACATAAGTTTCTCATTAGGAATTTCTTCCAAGAAATTAGTGACACATGAAATTATATCAGCATGCCTTTCAGCAGTTGTCAAATTTCCAGATTTGCAAGAAAACTCGATTCCGCTGCTCCCAGATTCAGATGGTTCCGGAATACTGTAGCTTATGCTACAAATAGAGTTCGATTGTTGATTCGTCATTGTCTCAATAACCTTTTGGAACCAATCATCTGAATTTGAGTCATTTATTTTTTTATTCTACGGTACTAGTTCAAACCATCTAGACGCTCCTCAGGAGACCCGGGATCTTCCAATTTCGACCGTTTTGCATCTCCAATTGCAACACCATCTTTTAAATCGAATTTAGCTCGTGTCATGATTGGAAGGCTGAATTCAAGAATTGCCTTTCCAGTTAAATTATGTACCCACATACTTGGTTCTATCCGATGTTTCTAAATATGGAATCAGAAACTTTAAACAATCATAAAACACTGTGATCGATTTGCTTTTCTCGTCGTTCCTATCACCACCATTTCGTATTAATTTCTCGAAATCATTGAACAGATAGAGCCAAAGTTTCTCTGCGTTTCTTCCTAAAAGTAGATCACTATTTTGTGTTCGTACAGTTGTTTGTTTTTCACACAGTCATTCCATTTCATCAAACACTTTTGCCTCTCCCTGTTTGGATTTTCATCCCCTAACATCATATTGATTACCCAATCGGTGGTTAGTTTCTGTGTACGAGGTCATGTCTTGGTAGTAAACAACTTTCCAGGTTAGTAACTTCTTCTCTCACCTTTTCTCATTGCCAAAAAGTGACCACACTTTTTCTCTATGAAATGGAATGCTTTTTGGCGTGTCTCACTGAACTCCTCACATGGATTATAGAGCTCTTCTCTTCCAGAAAAGAGGGATATGAAGAAGTCTATATCGGAAGTTTTGTAGGCGTCGTAGTGAGAAAACGGAGGAATCTTTGAGGGACGGCCCATTTTACGCTTGTTATCTGCGGCATGACACTCTAGAAGTTCTTCCTGAAATTAGAATTAAGATGAAATCCTTAAAACTCTAGATCTTAAAATTCACCATGAACTTCTCCATTATCTACGCAGGGAAATAGATTCTAGATTGAAATTAAGAAAAAATAGAGATGAGAGTAAGTGAAAAGACGATCAAAAATAGTTTATGTTTAACGAAAGTAAAGAAAAGTGATGAAAAGAGAGGAAAATGCGCAAATTTCGAGACGCAGATTTCTAAAGCAAAATAGAAAAATACTCGTTTCGTGCGTCCTCTGTCAAAAGTCTCCGATCATTATACACTCTTTACATCCAACTTCTCTCAGTCTATGTTGTGTTGACAACAGAAACAACCTCCTCCGTTTTCATTTTGATTCTTTCTTTTTCCCATCACGAATTCAGTATACAGTAGAACAACCACCAAAATGTGGTTGTGATCAAAACTAGTTTCAGATGAGAGAAAAAGATCACGTCTAGTTCGTAATGGTCGTCTCGTATCCACTGATAATGAGGAAGAGATTTCGAAAAAATGAGCGACATGTGTTCCTCAGTTTTGTTGCGAAATAAAATATATTGACTCACCTTCCTATTCGTTCTTCCTCAAGTTCTCCCAACTGCCGTATATAAGACTCTTGGCTCTGTTCTATCAGCATCGCATCGTTTGTTCCCCACACTTTTCATTTATCTTCCTTAATTTCTTGATTCAAAAGAACTTGTTTCATTTCATATTTTCCAGGAAAGAAAATGACTCTTCTCGCTGGTGTTCAACTTGAGAAACGCGACAAGACCAAGGTCGATGCTTCTGAAGCTATCTCTGGAAAGATCGTCGGATTCTACTTCTCGGCTCACTGGTGCCCACCATGTCGTGCGTTCACCCCAATTCTCAAGGATTTCTATGGAGAGGTCGAGGATGACTTGGAGATCATCTTCGTCTCGTTGGATCGTAGCGAGAGTGATCTGAAGAACTACATGGAAGAATGCCACGGAGATTGGTACCACATTCCATTTGGATCTGATACCATCAAGTAAGCTATTACTATCAAATAACTGTTATCTCAGTTCCTCCTTTTCAGAGAGCTCTCAACCAAGTACGGAGTTTCTGGAATCCCAGCTCTCATCATCGTCAAGGAGGATGGAACCACCATCACCCAGGATGGACGCAACGATGTTCAAAACGGAAAGAGCCCAAAGGCCACTATCGCCAAATGGAAGTCTGCTTAAATCAATTGCCAATTCGATTCTCCACAAGGCATATTTTCCTTCTTTTCCAAAATATTTTTGAGCCATTCCCATCTAAATTTCTTTTGTATAATTCCCCTCACCCTATATACTCGAACTTCTTCTCTCTTTTCTATGGAAATTGGCAGTAAACAATAATAAATTTATTTATTTTTCATACAATTTGTTTTTGATATATCAATGATGATTCTCTTTCAGAATTTTGTAAACACATGGAATGAAATGATGTGGGAGTGTTTATGTGGTCAGTATACAATAATCTATTTCTTGTTTAATACGAAAAGGTAGAAAAATAGAATGAACAAAATCAAAGATATATGTAGATAAATATGGAGTTTCAGTCATTTTCAGAAGGACACCCGAATTGCATGCTCCAGTTGCTCATTCTTCAGTGCAACCAACTATTTCATAACTTCATCTTTTCTTTTCCCCCTTTTAGACTTGTTCTTACACAATTTTATCCGGTCTTTGTCGCCTTGACAACCTCTTCAATCTCTTCTATTCACATTATATTTCCTCTCTTTCGGATTTTTGCTGCTCCATTCTTCTCCATTTGCGTCACCACCTGCTTCTCGTTTCCGCTCCGATGTTTCTCGTTTTCTTATTCTTTCTTTTGGTACTTTCTGATTTGAGTATACTTTTATTTTATTAGTTCTGAAAACTAATAACATCCTCGCAGCTGCACACACACACAATTCGTTCGTTTCCAATCATTTCTTCTGTGCGTGGTGAGTCGAAGAGATTCTGACTCCGCCCACTTTTCAGCACGTCTCTCGTTTTCCCTCAACCTCTTTTCCTTCTTCTTCTTAGTCTACTCAATACCTTCTTCCGTCTTCAAAGAAACAAAATATTCATATCTTATACTGATATTAGCTATAGAAACATTATAATAGAAGAAGAGAACGATGAGCGATGTGGAAGAAATTGAAATGAGCAGTATGGTAGGTTCCGAAAGAGAAGAAAAAAGGAAAAGGAGCAAACGATTATCCGGCTATGACGCTTCTTATCAAAATCGATGTGTTATCACTGAAATGGGCAAGATTCCAGAACAAAATGAAAGCTATGATACGTCACAAAACAGAGGTTCTTGTTTTGAATCGATCCGAATTGATTTTGAATCCGAAAGCTTCTCTTGAAGAATTAGCGACCAAGACATCAGGGGAAAAGGAATATCTGGAGAAAGTAGAAGATTGAGACACGATACACATAGTTTTGTCAACAATTCAGATAAAATAAATCCATAATACCTTGACGAACAAAGAAATCTGAACATATTTTTTTGGAAAATGCTGTGTGATTGATTCCAGTGTGTGCACTCTAGAAACATTCTAGATGACGTAATGCTCTTTTCCCAATGAATTCTAAGCATTCTCCACTCATGACTCATCTATTTTTGAATGTTTCATTTTTCCTTCTCCCACCAATTTTCCCTCCAATTCCTTCTCATGAATGTTCCCCTGACCCCAATCACGCCGTCAAGGATGTCTTAGTTTTCGCCTTCTGCGTCTCCCAATCTATTTTTCTCTTTTCTTCTTCTTTTCCTCGAAAAAGGGCCTCCCGGACAGTTCATGCAAACATAAAATTGCGTCCCGATGTCATGCATAAGTGTCGAGAGATCAAAGCAATCACAGAGATTCAGACAGTTTTTCAACCGACTCAAATAAAAAAGAGAGTGCACCGCCCCTTTTCTTCTCTCTATTTTTGCTCCGACTTGTTGTTTTCAATTGTTGTGTTCAGTACTGTTTAACTCTTTTTCTCTACTTTCTACTTTCTTCTTTTCCCTTTCACTTTGGCTGTATTTGAGTTTACATTCTCTTTTCTTCCATTTCGTTTCCTTTTCTCCTATTCATCTGTCGTCATTCAGATGTAAATACCATTCACAGAACACGTCTCTTCCTACTGTATCATAACTTTCGAAGAATCTCTTATCAGTGACACAGCTGATTGCTTTAAGAAGTTCCTCGTTATCGAGAAGCTTTTTGAACTTCTATTTAGGTCTCTAGAAGTTTCGTTTATTGAAATAATGAGTCACTTTTAGAGAAGAGAGTTTTTGTTTTCTCTGCTGCTTCGATTTTGATGTTGATCAGTTTCATGATCCAATACCATATCGGTTCATGTTTTGTGCTCTCACTTTCTCATTCCCTTCAAATATTCTTGACAATCACTTGAGTCGGTCGAATGGTTTTCTTCTTTTTTCACTCCTTTTTGACCATTTTCCTGTCTTCTTTTTTACGAATTTCCTCCGTGATCTTAAACTCTGTTTCACGTCCATAAAAACTGAATGTTCACTTCCACTGATCAATCCATCTATGACGTTCTGCATGGTTGCACTTCGTGTTTTTGAGATCAGAGTTCTGTTTTCTGACATATGAATTTTCTATAAATACTTTCTATCGGGTGTTATAAAAACTACAAATGCACATTTTTTGTCTTCAAATGTATTCGATCAAATAATACTTTGAGAATCTCCAGTGGACTCAATTTGAACTAGTTGGATTTCAGAAAGGGAATTAAAGTACCACCTGTTTCACTCTGAGTTCTCAACAAAATATTGACCAGTACGCCTTCCCAGAATCTTTTTTCTAGACCTTTTTTGTTTCGGTTTTACCATTTTCCAAAATTGAAGAAAGCCAGAATTGTGACCAATAAGAGCTAAATGGTTCTTATCCGAACTCACAGCAAAGGCACCGCCTGTGTAAATAAATCTGAGATTTTTTTTCTCAAAAATAGTTTGAGTTTTCACACTGGAGGTCCACTCATTTTCTTATCGAAATCATTCAGTTGTTTCCCCTTTTGAAGAGTTTCAATTCCGCCTTGAATAAACAGTATTTCTAAATGTCTGGTGTCTCTTGTTACCATTCATCTTTTCTCTCTTTTTGTACATGCACAACTCTTCTTTGTAATACACAAAAGACTCTCTTCACTTTACAAATTATATTCTCTTCTTCAAAATGCGCTATTATGAACGATATTCGAGTCGACAGGTAAAAGTGAAAATCACAAAAAATAGAAATGGGGAGAACGACCTTTTTGTTGTTTTAATCGGTGATGGTCGGCGATTTTTCAACATTTCCTCCTCCTCCCACTCCGCGAAAATTTATAATCCGATCAACTTTTTATTGGCACTCACTGACTCTAAGTCCCTCATCATCATACTTCTGTTGATTTTATTCAACCGTATCCCTTTCTCATTTTTCTAACTTTTCCTTCTTTTGTTGCCAATTCTGATTCTGATTCTGGTTACAATGAATTGGAATTATAGAATTCAATTGGGTTCATTCGTGATAGGATATAAAAACAAAACTCCAAAATCATATGATTCTCAATAAACACGAATTCAGATTCTGCTAATGCCTACATTTTCATATTTTCAGAGAATGCTACCGGACACAACAGACAATTATGACGACGTGACTGATCACCCGCAGTTCGCGGCGACGCGGAGCGGCACGTCTAGGTAAGTCATAGGAATATTTCGAAGTGAAAAACAAAGAAATTTCAGTTTACAATCGTCTCTTTCGAAAAGAGCCAATTCAACAAGAAGAAGTTTGAAAGAGTTAAGTGAAGGAGTTCAACAGAGATTTCAACCGATCACTCACGGAAGATCATTACAGAGGATCACTGAGGATGAGTCGGTGAGTCATTACGAGAATGGGATAGTGAGAGTTCGGAATTATAGAAAGAGAATAGGGAGGGGAGAAATATTCAGAATTTGATACAAGGTATAGGAAAGAACAAGTGAAGTAGTAGTTGTAAAGGCCTTCGTCTTTAAAGGTTCGGTTCAATGCTTGTAGGAAATGAGAAAACAGTTCTTCAGAGATTCAATTTTTTTTTGCATCGTATTGATATACCGAAGCACATGATTCTTTTACGAATCCTACAAGTGTTGAGCTTCTGAATTAATCTGTAAACCCGTTACTCACATTATAAGTTGGTATTTCTCAAAAGAAAACTGCAAACACAAACACTTTCCGGCGGGTACTGTAGAGGGGCCTAAGCCGGGACTTGTTTTCTGAAATAGAAATAGAATATATCTCACCTGAAGAAAAAGATGCGAGAAGCTTCGATTCCATTATAGTTTTGTTTACATGTCACTGTCTGCACTGACTTTTTGTGATCATTAATATGAAATCCCAAGCATCTTTTATTCCACTTTGGCTTCATAAGACGACGTCAGTTTTAGCTCGCATATTTGAATGAAAGCATTCAACTTCTTCTTAAATACTATCATAAACTTTTACAACTGCACATTTTCTCAGAAAACAAACCAATCAGGAAGTAAAACCAACAAGATTCTAAAAATTGGTGTCAGCTGTTTAGTTTTCATTCAGTGATCAGTTTCCTTCCAAATCAAAGACCCACATATTAGCAAGTCTCTGGCTAGATCAGTATCAAAATGCAGAAATAAACAAAAGTTGATTCTTTTTTCACTTCACTTTTTTCCCTTTTCCACATTTCCATTTTTTTTGTTATGTGAAATTAACATACTCGTAGTCTTTCTCTAGTCA
Organism: Caenorhabditis latens; assembly: GCA_002259235.3. Classification (NCBI taxonomy): domain Eukaryota; kingdom Metazoa; phylum Nematoda; class Chromadorea; order Rhabditida; family Rhabditidae; genus Caenorhabditis; species Caenorhabditis latens. The sequence continues at coordinate 11,410,408 of CM056093.1, read as the reverse complement.
GAGCCGTCACAAAAACATATATCACATGTCAGTTGGAATAGAAAATCAGTCGTTGTTAACCCACCACCTAGTAGAATAATTCAACACTGATCTGAGTAAATTGTTTTTCTCAGGCACTCTTTAGATTAGAATATTGAATTCCAAGAAAAAGAGAGGGAACCTTATCCATTTTCAGCCCTCAACACCAACCGCCCCACCACGTCCCAATCGTCAAGTCTATCGAAACTCAATAGATCAATCAAGTATGAGTGAGATACGACTGAAACAACAGGCATCTGAAGAAGTTGTATCAGAAGGACAGAGATCTAATTGGAGTCAATCTGTGGAGAGAATCGAAAATGCTTTGCATCGGAATTACTACACAATTGCCTATTCTATTGTTATTGTGGCGGTAAGTTATAAGAATAATTAGAATACTGTTCTACCGTACCCTATTAATCAACGCATTCCATTTTCAGTACCTCGCCGGCTTCACAGAATATTTATACTTCCGTCTGACATCCCTAATTGCACCAGAACATCTTGTATTCCATCCCCCTTGTGAAGGAAAAGCCACGAGAAAAATTGGAAAAGATGGATTTCATTACGGAATCTCAATATTTGCATTTATCGGAATTGCAATCTTCCAACTCATGTGCTTCTTTGGTCTGACAATTTCGGAGAAATGGACTCAATCGAAAGAGAATCCACGTGAAAGTAGACAAGCTGCTCAGAGAGAAGAGTTTGCTCTTTTTGTGAGAACAATGATTTCTTCAACCATGTATCGTGTATTTTGTAAGTTTTAATAGTTTCTTTTTAAGTCCCTTTTCTCACATTCTCTCGTTTAGTATGCTATGGAATCTGCTCTTTAATCAACTGTGCTATTATTTTCTACATGGTTGGAATTCAAGATTCCCTTGGTGACGTCGTCAGCACAATATTCCTCTATTTGTTCGATGCAGTTGTTATTCTATATTTCATTGCATTTCCATTGACTACAGTAATCTATCATCCATATGTCAATTGTTTCAATCAAAGGTATTTGGAACTTTAATGTGGTTTCCAGTTTCAATAATTCTTTTTTTTTCCAGAAGAGGTGTTCCTGCTCGATTCACAATTCCAGATGTTGGACCAAGAACTCAAACATCAACATTAGAAAGTAATATCAGTGGTTTAAAAGAAGCAATGGCAAAACCATCCGGAGGAGATCCACCAGTTCATCGAACAAGTCCATCTTCGATCCCTTCTTTGAACTTCTCTCGTCAGGATCCTCTCCGTCAAGGACATCGTTCGACTGGTTCAATTTCAGCCGACATTCCAGTTTTAGAAGAGTATCTCCATTCGCCACGTCGACAATTTCCGAAGCCTCAACTCGCTGTCGAAGAAAATTTGGAAGATGATCGGATATCAACTTTTGTTTAAATTACATGTGCAATTCATAGTTTGATCTCAATTTTGACCTTTTCTGGGTCTCAGAGTTTTAATATCGTCATTGAAATTACGGGTTTTTCTTTTTTTTAATCAAATCTTTTGACATATTTGGACCATATTTAAAGTTTATCACCACTCGGTATCGTAAGCAATAAAATATTTTGCTTTGAGTTGTGTTTGCTGAAAGGTCAGGAAGAATTAATTCTGGAACTACTTCCTAATTTCCTTGTTCATAACGAAATGTACATTGCTAAAAACTTTGAAAAAGGAAATGCTAGTTTTTCTTGAATAAGGCAATTTTAATATTAGGCAAATCTCAAACTCAAATTGGCTCAATTAGTGCTCAGTTACTCAAATAACATTAACAACCCTACTTATTTTATAATTTTTTTTGAAGAGTATAACATTTTTTGAGTCACTCGTTGATTGTTGGTGTTTCGTAGTTTTATGAAACTTTTTTCCTTTTTCGCAATCTAGTTTCATTCATGTTATCATCAAAATTTCCCTCACACCTTTCGTTTTCAACCGAAAAGAGCACGTCGTCCGTTTTCTTTTCCTCTACTCATTAGTTGTTCTCCCTCTCTTTTTACTTCAACCTGCCAATTTGATAAGCTTTGTCGCGTCAATGCACGTGCTTACTGAAGGAGAGCTCACAACGACGGCTCACAGAGCCCCCAACAGCTTCTTTATAAATCTCTATGACAACTGGGTTGATGTGTTAGTCGAAAAACATTGAGTCGACAGAAGACTGAAATGAAAAACACGATCACTCTTCGTCAGCATACCGTTATGTTTTTTTTGCATTCGGCAGAGTTTATTTCTGTGCGAGTACAAATGATGGGTGACCTCTTTCCGGGTCTTCGACTAACTACGTCTCTTCATCTAATACAGTATTTCAACTCTCCACTTCTAAAATACTTTTGAATAGATCATGACGAGGATGTAGTTGTGAACGAAATGCGGATGGAAACGCGGAAAGAAAGTGTGTCCTGTCTTCATTCTTTTCTCATTATGAAAGTGTGCTCTACGTTTCTTTCTTTATATTCGTCGAGTTCAACTCGCTCCTGATAACGTCTCAACAGGGCGTCTCATTTTCTTTTTTCGGCGGCAGCGCCCAGGTGGAATGGCTCAATGAACTCGTGATTTGCAGCTGCTCTCTAATTGTTTTACAATTTAGTTAGGATCAGAAAAGGCTGACATGAAGGATACGGTAGTTTCATATCTTGGTTTTTTGTATGTTTTCTTACTGTAGAAGATGGATCAAACTTGTGTTCTCATTGCCATATGAGTTTCGACATATTATGTCATCTCTGGATTGTACGCATCTGATATTTCATGAAATAGTTAACACTTTAGAAAAGTTTGATTCAATCAACTTGAACTCCTGTCTGTAAAATCCCTCCGTAATGAGATTAGATCCAAGGAAGAGATGCTGAATAACCTGCTCCAATCAAACACATTCTTCTCCATAAGTGACATATCATTCAAGAAAACTTTTAAAGACATTTTTCGCAGGACAGAACTTCAAAGTTTGATATTTTTACCAGGAAATGGAATTCTTGTCGTTTCTGTACTGACACTGATTTTTGAACAACCATAACTTATCTAAATAAAACAAAATATCACGCTTTGAAACAAAATTTGATAATAAGTTCTCTAAACATTTTTCTTTTCATCATAAAATTTTTAGTGTCATTCAGATGACGTGATGCCGCCATTAAATTAGAAGAGTCCATTACTTCTGGACTATGTTCTAAAAACTTCTCCCCTTTTTTCTTTTTTTCTTCTCATTTCTCATTAAACCCATATCCAAATCATGCATTACTCAGTGCGCTCATTTTCGAGAAATGTTCATTTTACTCTTCTCTTTTCTTATTTTCTTTCTTATGCCTCTTTCAAACCAAGAATTCGAAGAACTCATCTCATCAAAAATCCTTCATTGTATATTCAATAGGTTCAGAGTGTTTCTGCTCACAGAGCATCTTTATTTTCCTTCTTTTTTCTTTTCTTATTATAGAACCATTTTCCAGTATGGGAGAAGTCGAGCGACCTAGATCTTTATCTAGGATTACGGTGGATAGTGACACAGAATATCTGGATGCATATGATCATGTTACGTAGTAAGTTAGAGACATTTAGGAGTTAGTTCCAAGAGAACATGTTATTTTTCTTTCAGTAGCAACTCTCTGGAATTGTTAGATACAATCGCTGAAACTCAGATCACTTTGAATCTTTTCATGAACAATAAATTTGAGTTGGCAGAAGAGAGAATGGCTGAATTGTGAGTCACTTCTATTTTCCTCAAAATCTGGAATTCCTATTTTCAGATACGATAAAAGTATGTATCACTCGATGGGATACACATGTATTCTGTTCATTAAAGCAGTTATGACTGTCAATAAACAAGATATGGAGAAGGCGGCTGAAGCATGTAAAATGTCAGTCGAAGTGATTGAAAGATTCAGAGAAAAGAGAACAATAAAGGAGACAATATTCGGTGCAACGGCCAAAGGAAAGAAGATAACAGACGAAGAATTGCATGCGGAGCTTTGTTATGCTCAAATGCTTCTAATTCGAGCAATGCTTACATTCTTTCATGATGACAACTTTGCGAGTTTTATTAAAGGAGCACTGAATATCAGAACATGTTATCAAACATATAGATACTGTGAGAAATTGATGAATGAGCCGAGTGTTTGGATCGGAAGAAACAAGAAGGTACAGGAACAATTTGAAAGTGGAACTCGAATGGGTCTTGGAACATTTTCTTTGATGCTTTCGGTGCTTCCGTCGAAAGTTTTACGACTCTTGGAAGTAGTTGGATTTTCTGGAGATAAAGTAGCTGGAATGAGAGATCTTCAACACGTGGCATCGATGACTGGAACATTGTGCTCCCCTCTCGCAAAAATGGTTCTTCTCACTTGGCATTTGATTGGTAAGCTCTGGTTCAATAGATCTGGAACCTTGTCATGTATTTCAGCAAGTTTTGTACTGGGAACTGGACAGCCGGACCTAGAAGTCTGTAAAAGGATAATGCCTGGGTTGACTCATTTATGGCCACGTGGAGCTATCATGTTGTTCATGAAAGCACGTCTTCTTTTGATTTCTGGAGACATCGAGACTGCGATTCACTATTTTAATATGTCGATTGAATCTCAGGACACCTATAAACAGTTTCATCACGGATGCTACTGGGAACTACTGTAAGTTGGAAATTCTGTTCAACTTTCTATAATCAAGAATGTCAGGTTTGCTCATGGATATCAGCGAAGATGGTCACACGCGGCTAACTATGCGAGACTCTTGATGAAAGAATCTAAATGGAGTCGTTGTGTCTATACATATCTTCTCTGTATTTTCTTTGCTGCAGATGAAACTGTTGATGAAGCAAGAAGAAATGAAACTATAAATGCATTGGCTGGAAAAGTGGATGGTCTTCGATTGAGAATCGCTGGAAAATCTATTCCAGTTGAGAAGTATTGTGGAAGAAAAGCTAAGCGTTTTGTTGCAACTCATTCCCTTCTTTTTGCTCATTATGAATTCATTTACTTCTGGAATGGATTCGATATTTTTGGAAAGAATCCGAAAATGGTCAGAGGAGTTCTGGAAGATATGGATCGTGTTTGGGAGTTGAAGAAATCAACGTGTGACATTGATGATTATTGTTTGTATTACTTCCTGAAAGGTGTTTCTCTCCGTCATTTACACCTGAATGCACAAGCCGAAGAGTGCTTCAAGGCAGTATTAGAGAGGTAGGAGAAGTTGAGAAAAAGAAGAAAAAAGAGAGGGATTAGCCAAATATATGCGCTTTATTCGGCTCAGTTCTGAGAACTGGATGTAGTCGTCGAAATGTATACACTCTCTCGACAATTGATTGATTTATTACAGAGAAACAAGCATCAAGAGCTTCACCTACCTCCCTCCAAACGCCACATATGAATTAGCAATGCTGCGCATCTCAGAGCAACAATTTATAGAGGCTCAGACGTTACTTGACAAGGCTCGTGCATACAAATCATATTCTCTCGAGAACAAGTTACATTTCCGGATACACAGCGCAATGGGAACGATGGGATGTCGGACACCGATGATGTAGAGAGAACTTCCCTTTATTTTTCTTGACTTTACAGTTTATTTTTAAATAACTTAATAATATTTGTATAAAGGACGTTTCACCCCTTTCCCCCACAATAACGTTTTTTAATCAACATGTAATCGGTTTGTTTGTGGGTGTTTATGCTCTAATGGTGTAATGTAATAGCGTGCTGCTTGCTCTTGCCTGATCATTTTCAGACGTCTCATTTAATAATTGACGCCGATTATCTCCTCGCGCATCCCTCTTTGCTCTCGTTTTTCTCATATTTCTCATGCACAACGAAGGTCGTCCCGTCTCTTTCTTGTGTTCTCTAGCCGAAGTGAGGACGCTCGGCGTCGCGCTGTGCATGGCCTCACAATAATCGCGTCAGCGAGAGACGAAGGCGCACCAGAGAAATCGCCTTCCTCTAGTTGCAACAAACAAATGCAGAGAGACACACGAGACACCGCGTTTTTTGCCTTCTCTCCTTCTCTTTCTCTCTCTTTGTCTTGACAACGGCTTCAGTTATCAATAATTTTCATTTATCCGTTCTGTCGAGAAGGCGCATAGCTCTCTTTCTTTCTGAATTCTCGACACGAAAGCTCTACTGTAGATTCGTGTACTCCTCTCGAACAACTCTCCTTTTTCCTTCTTCTTGTTTGCCACAAATCTGAATTTCCAGGGAATTAGAGTTTCCGAAAAAAAGATCGATGATGAACTCTGCACTGAAAGAATTACAGCTAAACGAGCAGGTAAATCGATATACTTATCCGGATTAGGATTCAAGTGGTGTTCATTCTAGATCGAGGACTTGTCACTTGCATTCAAAGAGATACCTCGATCCGACCATACAATGACACCAACCGAGTTGGCAGCTTTCGATGATCTTTCCACTACTCTTGTCGTGGATTCAGTTCTAAACTTTACAACACACAAAATAAGCAGAAAGTATGTCAATAATGTCCCGTCGATCGATATTCAAATTTTTCAGGCGCCGTTATTTGTATGGAGACGAGCACAGAAGGGCTAGTGAGACGATGAAAAAGTTCAGAGAATCCCAGGACTGGACTAACGCAATCTATTCGTTTCTGAATATGAGAAGCATAAAGGGCTTCATTGAAAAGTTTACATTTAATAAACAAGCAGAGTTCCGTGATCATGTATGATTTCTTCTTCTAATTCTGAAATCAATGAGTCACTGTTTCAGATTGTTCGTTTCCTCAATATTTTCTCGAATGATGCGGGATACACCATCGAAGAGTGTAACCGCTATTCAGCAGAAGGGCACAAAGGCGCCAAGCTGGTCGCAACGCGGGCTTGGAGTCGTGGGGACAAAATCGATCGCCTGATCGGTGTTCTCTGCTCGATGAAAAACAATGAGGAGACTACACTTCTCTCAGCTGAGGGCAGCGACTTCTCTGTCATGTATAGCACTAGGAAACGGTGCTCAACTCTCTGGCTTGGGCCAGGGGCTTATATAAATCACGATTGCAAGCCAACTTGCCAGTTCCAATCGAACGGAACGTCTGCTCACATAAGAGTTAGTAGATAATTTTGCGACTCTTTATTCATTATTACTTTCAGGTTCTCCGCGACATGGTTGCTGGAGATGAAATCACCTGCTTCTATGGCAACGAGTTCTTCGGTCCTGGCAACGTTGACTGCGAATGCGTGACTTGTGAGAAGAACAAACGCGGGAAATTCCAGTCAAATTCTGATGAAGAAAATCAGGAACCAGAACCAGAAGAACCAGGTTCAAAACGGATGAAGTATTCTCTCCGTTCTAGAGTATAGATCATGAATCGAATCATAACTATTAATCTCCTCTCTGTTCCGACAATTCCTGTTTCATGGCCCGTGTAAATACGATATCGTTTGTGAAAAAATCCCTGCTTTTCACTGAATCTCTTTCTTTTCTGAACTCTTTCTTTTTTTAGAGTCCCTTACCCCGTAACGCTAATTTCAGTACTTTAGAGACCGAAACTTCTAGCAACCCCCGAAAATTCTTTCTTCCATTTCTCCATTTCGTTCTTGTATGTATACAACGATCTCTTTCTGTGCTCTGTTTCGCTCGTTCTCCTTCTTTCTTCTCTGTTCAAGTAATCTGAAAGTTTACCAAATTGCTCTTTAATAAATTATTTTTCCCGAATCATGATATTTCTCGAGAAGTAATGAAAATGTGGTTTCAGAGGAGTAAACTGAAAAGAAATCTGGTTTTCACGAAAGATGAATTTTGGTGAAACATTCGATGAAAAACCAATAATTCAGTAAAACTCACAAACTTTTCGGATGTCAAGATGGGTAAATTCATTGATAACCAGAATGTGTTGAAGTGTCGAAAGAAGTAAAGATTCTTTTAAAGATAAAAGAGTGACTTGTTGCAATCAGACTCATGAACCATCTTCTTAACCCGGTACCAGTCTCCGTACCATGAGTACGTTGTGTGGTGTACTGATAAGAAATGATAAGATGATCAAATTGTAAATGATCAAATTGCAACAGAAATTGAGTTTGTGCTGGATACTGAATGCCACTGACAAAATGAAAAGAAGGTGGTGATAATATGCAATTGAGAAAGGAAAAAGCTGGAAATTAAAAGAGATATATAGAATATGGAACATTTGAATTCGAAGCATTAAAAGAACCGGAATGGAACAGATCCACGGGAGACGTCACTTCAAAAGTTCGAATAATGTTTTGAACATTTTCGCAAACGTTATCAGAGAAATGTCTTGAAAACAACTTAACTCTATCGAGACTGTATCATAACTTCGAATGCAATGATACATATTCAATTGATTCTTCTATAAAAATATAGACCAGCGTCTTTTTGTTTGTAGTTGACAACTAATAATCAGAAAAAGAGATGACGTGTTCTGCTATGCGATACGATTTAATCGAGCTATTTTCTTTCAGTAACCGTATGTTTTTCAGGTTATCATCACACAAAGATCAACTTCAAATATAATGGTTGTTCTTCATACTCAATAAAATCGAATTTCTATCTTCACATTTGAACCAGCTAACGCTTTTTTTATTGAACGCTTTCCGCTGAATACGGTAATTGTTACAGATTTGACAACACACCTGTTTTTCATATTCTGAGAAATCTTTTTCAAGCAGGAAATTATCTTGAGCCTTCTCGTATCCTTCCTATCAAAACTAGAAAACATCCACCTCGAGATTCAAATGTTCAATTTTGCCAACTATATCCCTCGTTTCATTCATTTCTTTTCAACTCGATCCACTGCAGAGCCATTCAAATTTCGAATATTGTCCTCTACCAATTCGTCATTTCTGACTCTCTTTCACTCTCAAAAGTTCACATAGTTCCATTACTTTTATGAGCCTTTGTTAATCATTCACCGCCCGCACCTGCCCGTTTTGAACCATTCATTAGTTATATCGATCTATATTCGGACTGCTCCGTCCGTACAACAGAATCGTTATCGATGGCACCGCCCATTTGGTGATAGGCAACATTACCTGCGTCTCCATCCTCTATTCCGTAAGCCCTCCTACTTTTGTGACACTATAAAAGCGGGAGGTGGTGCATTCAAAAACAGTACTTATTCTCTCCACGTATTCTCTCTGTGTATTGCTTCTGCTCTACTAGTATTCCTCACGAAAACCGCTTGTTCTTGAGCTAGAAAGGTGACATAAAATCATGTATGACAACGCGATATTATGCACATTTTCTAGACCAAGACATGATTTATCGGTTCACCCTTTTACCTGTTTCGTGGCTTTTTGTTTACGATTTTAGACGGTTATTGCGTGAAGTTCCGGGTTGACGGCATAAGAAACTAGAAGAAAAGAAGGAATTGAACATCTAGTGGGTATAGTGTTTCAAAAAAAGTGAATCGCATCAAAAACATTATTCAAATTAAGCTGCAGGTTTGATAGGTTGAGCTTCTTACCAATGAGATATAGTTGTAAGAATTCCATTTTGGAATCAGATCAACACTGGGCAATCGAGAATTTGAAATCCTGACTTTCAGGAGAACATAAGTAATATTCCTGATCAAAAACATTACCATCAGAGTTCTAGTCAACGTCGAAATGATGGTCGATGTCTCTTGTGAGTGTATCCTGAATCAATTTCTACACTTGAAAGAACCAATCCATTGACCTATCAGTAACTAAAAAAATCAAGATGAACCCAACTTGCCCCTGATGGATCTTTGAAAAACAAATCGCCATTTACTCAGTCCTGCTTTTTCTTCAGTGATGCAAATGCACCTCTTTCAGTCTTTTTAAGAGACTATGCCCACTCCTCAACACGTCTTATCAACTGGACGAAACACACATACTTCTATTTGCTCTCCGACGCGGTGCAAAACCGATCCATGTAGATTCAAACTGGAAGAGAAAGAGACTGACAAGGAGAGATAGTAAACGTACATGAGCTGATAAATTTGTTTGCTCCGTCTTCTGTGATAGAAAGAAAGAGAAAGAGCTCATGAGAAGGTTCTTATCATGAAGAATGTGACAAGGGAAACGTAGTGATGGACACTATTATCATCTAATTATCATGGGAAAGTGTATGAATGTCACAGCAAAGAGAAAATGAATCAAGTTGGGAAGAAGATTTATTAGAATTGTGTTGTTGGATGAGAACAAAAATAACTGCGTTCGGAGAGAATGGGGAAGAGATCATAAGAGATTAGTGCACTCGAAAAAAGAAAGATACAAAGAAAAATGATAGTTTCAACATGCATATCGATTCGTGGCTGATTCTACAAGTCCGCTGTCTTGTTGCTGGAAAATATCTTTTCCTTGAGGTTGCTTCTGAAAATAAATTCTAAGAAAAAGAAGGACAATCTTGGAGAAATACAATGTCAAACTTATTCTTTTCAAGAGTTCAAAAGGCTTTCGAAAAACTAATGAATCTGACGTACCTGTCTCTCAGTCATTTCAATCAATTTCGTTGTCTCCTTCTTTAATTTCAGCGCAGTATGTCTGAAGTGTGGGATCGAGTGCCAACTGTCTTCCATCAACTTGCTCAATTCATGAAGTGCAGGAACGTTTTTCCACGCTGGATCTGGTGGCGGACGCATCTTTCTCACACAAACTACATCTCTCATCTCGTCAAAACTTGGATCATTGAGTACAGTTCCATCAAATGGAGGTGCATATGGTTTCGCTTTGAGAGAAGCTGCTCCCTCAACATTTGTCTTCTGACGATGTTGCATTCTGGATATGTTATCTGATGAACTGACTGATTCTCCAATACCACTTGATGCACTGTGGTCAGGTGATGTCTCGTCTATTGCGGACACTTCTTCACATGTATTCACCTGCAAATATTGGGCATTGGCATACATTTATCGAGGAAAACATACCTCCACTCTGATCACAACTTCCCACATAACAAGTGCCATTGAATAGATATCAGCCATTTTGAATTGAGAGAAATCCATTGGATTCAACGTATTAGAGAGTAATTCTGGAGCCATGTAACGTTTCGTTCCCACTTGAATATTGAATTTTTGAGGGAGTATTTGATCGTTTTGGCTGAAAATTTTCAAACTAAATATCATGAAAAACCGAAAAACGAACTATCTGAGAGCTAATCCAAGATCTGCAATGCAGCAGACATTTGGTCTCTTCACAATAATATTTTTAGATTTGATATCTCGATGAGCAATTTCTGGTTTTCTGAAGCTTCCAGTTCCTTGGACAGTTGCATGCAGATGTTCAATTCCACATATACAACTATGAATGAGACGAAGAGCTTCGTCCATTGTCAGGGTTTCTTCACGACACAAATAATCAGAGAGTGATCCGAGTTCATGATAATCCGTGATCAAGAGCATTTTCGTCATTGAATCTTCTTCACTCCAGATGTCAGCAGCCACAAATTCTGAAACATTCATTTGATTTTATTCAGTTCCCAAAGAAACATACGTAAAATATTCTCATGATTAATCATATTCGTCTGATAAACATCTCTTTCATTCTTCCATGAATCCTCATCTGTTGTATAGAATGTCTTCACTGCCACGTAACTTCCACGATACAATGCTTTCCGAACTTCTCCGTATCTTCCTTGTCCAATTGTTTTGATTATTGTCAAATCTTGTCTGACAGTCCTTTGGAGTAATGCGGCTTGACCGGAACCACTTCTGAAAAGGATTATGACAGTCTGAAGATTTTGTTAAACTTGATTTAAAACTTGCCCAGAATCTTCGAGCATTGTCATTTTCTCATCCAAAAATGTTGATTCAGTCGCAAGAGATGTTGGCTTCTTATTCTTCCCTGAAAGTTTCAGAATTAGTTCAAACTGTTATATTTTTCGTACGAAGGCTTACCAGATTTTGAGCAATATCTATACGTGCACCAAAGAATTCCAAATGCAGACATGCAGACTGAGATAATGATGAGAAACATCTCAACTCCGTTTATAACATTCTGGAACGGAGAAGTGTCTTCTGTATAGTTATTCATATTTTCCAGTTCTTTTTCTGAAATTTAAAGAATTGTTTTAATAAAGAGCTTCAGCTCTTACCTTTGTGATGATGAGCATATGGAGGAGGGATCAAGTCCTTATTACAGTAATTTCCTTCGTAACAACATCCGATACTTTTTGGAGAACGATGAGCTGCTCTCCATGCATTACACTTTAAAAATAATGAATTCAGATATTTCAGAAAGATGAGAAAGTTACCGTAAGATGGGATGCTCCACTACCTCTTTCCAACGTTGCACAGCCCCATTGGTGACGAGTTTCCATTCTTTTTTCATCTTTATTGTATTTCTGAAACACTTTCTTTTAGAAAAATGTTCAAAAGAATGTAAAACTACCTCTTCGACAGCATGATAACAAGCAGCTCCGTCCTTTTTCACACATGTCATATTTTTTCCACAAATTGATTCGTCATAATTACAATAGCATCGATTCTTCGGAACGTCATGTGGTCTTTCTCGAATTTCCATTTCTTTCAAAACACGTTGTCTAAAAACTTCAATTCAGTATTGACTCATTTTCTATGAAATTAATTAATACCTGAATTCCATTGGGACTCCAACTGCGTCTTTTGGAATACTCAACGCCAAATCTTCATCATCGTATTGATCATAATCATCTTTGCAATTCTGCACTTTCAAAAGTGCAAAGATGAGAAGAAATATGAAAATTGTGTTCATTGAATGTCTGAAAATTCGAAAAATTGATTAAGAAATAGTTAATAAGAGTAAAAACAAGAAAGAGTAAGAAGTAAAATAGAGATGAGGAGAGACTGTTTGCATTTTCTTTTCCGTCTCGTACAATTCCTCTTGTTTCTGATACCTCGTTTCCTCTTCTATCAGTCTATCACTCTCTTAACTATCTCATCATTCATCTCTTCACAACTTGATCAAATTCAGAGATATGAACGGAAAAGTTGCGCCAAAAAGGATCTTCTGACCGATAGGGGTGAATTCGGAGAAGGGCGGCGCCTTTCTGTCGCGCCACCCCATAAAATGAGGGGCCCCATTAAATGGCGTGGCGCCATTTTTCTGAGAAATTGATGGATTGGATTGATGAATAGGCAGAAGGCAGGGGGCACATACACACCAGGTGTTTCATTTTCAATATCTCATTGTTACCTTCTTTTGAAGTGAAGCGACACATGAACCGGAAGATAGTGAGGGGACACTCAATTAACATGAAATCAGGATTGAGATGGGGGGAGAAAAGAACAGAATTATCTAGATTCAGAGTTTCAGATTTTGAGAGTACGAGAAAAGTGGCCAGAAACCTACCTCGAATTGTTAGTTCCACTGGCTGGAAAACTAAGTGACTTCACTGTCGAGTTTCTTAATGGTCTCAAAATGGATTGTACCAAAAAGTGTTCATCTAGATATAGATGTTACTCTGCATCCTGTTAAATGGTACCTAAATATAGAGCCTCTAATGAAAAGTGAATAAAAATTTAAGATTGAGATTGCTCTTATAGTTGCTCTTCTTTTTTTCCAGTGGTATCTATTCTCAAACAAAACACAAAAATAAATGTTTTGCTTTGAAGCTGCCCTGAAGTAGAAAATGTAGATTATAGTTACATCCAACTGACTCTTGTTCAATAGACAGAACTCAATCAAAATGTTCAAAGAGATTGAAAAGGGGAAGTGAAAGCTAGAGTGAGCACTCCCCCTTCCCCTCTCTTTCCAAAAAATGATGATCTTCGAAATCATAATTCTATCAAACGAAGCTCATTAGTACTCAGGAGAAAGAGAGGGAGAGAGAGAAACATGTGATGCAAAATGTACTGGAACGACAAAAAGTAAAATAAATTTGCAAAAGAAGAGAGAAAAACAGAAGACGTCGGACGAGATCCCCAAGGCAACACAAGATTTATGGCGTGTCTGTTTCAGAGAAAGTAAAATGTTCGGAGAACGGAGTTTTTACGTTGGAAGTTGTGGAATTCAAGATGTTTGATCTTTGGATGAATTAATTCTTTCTGAATCTTCATACTTTTATATTATATAATTAATTATTATTACGTGTATTATAGACGTGCTAATCGGGAGTTCCAGAAACCCGATTGGATATCTTTGTGTATTTAAGTTGGACAGGCTCTCTTATAAATCACTTGTCTTCCCTCCGGTTCACAAGAAAACAACATTTTAAATTATCGTGCGCAAAGTCACTCAAAAATGAAAGAAAACGAATTGCATGAAACAACGACTCCGCCTGAAGAAATCGTTGGAAACGATGATATGAATAAGCAGCAAAACGACGAAGCTGACCGTTTTCTGGAGCACATGTCCACCAACCATAAAACATTTTCTGTGCTCGACCGGACGGGTCTACGTCTTTCCATTGGTTGTCTATTGCCAATCACAACGGGAGACAACGGAGAGCAGCGTAATTGGGGATCGAGTATCATTTTGAATAGTGCTGATCTAGGTGAGGGAGAGGTCTTATGGAAGATAAGAAATCGGGATTCTGAGTATGAATTCTGAAGTTAAAATATTCTGCTCTGACCGCAATAAAAACTTCGAAAGCCCCGTTTCTTGGAATGGCAGATCATAAAAGTAATGTGTTCCACGAGGACGAATGAAATGAGATTTTAGAATTTATGATTCTAGGAAACCAGATTAGAGAATAAGTTAGTAGAGTCTATCGTTCCATTATTTTTAGAATACCCACAAGTCGACTACAAACTACGTGTCAGTGCGAAAAAACGATTCGATCCACAATTGACATGTAATCGTAGTAAAGGAACAATAAAGCAGAACAAAGTGCTTGTCTTGAATGTGAGTATTCTGAATAATGAGAATTGAATTCTCGAATTTTTCAATTTCAGTACCAACTTCCTGAATCCTCAATCAAATCTGTTCAATTGACACTCTTAATTGATGGATCTCCACATGAAATTCCACTTTGCAAATATCCAAAAGGCGATTATTTCTGGATTGGGAAAGACACGACAGGTATTTCAGGCAACTGTTCCTCAAATAATATCTGAAATTGCAGTTCCTGGACCTGCTCAATTAATCGAAGAAAGAAAGCAATGTGTCTCTGTAAAGACTGACTCAACTGTGAAGAATGTGTCACCGGGAAGAATTGAGAATATTCCAGATGGATTGAAAGACTTCGTTTTGGGAGGAGATGGAATCAATTCCGTTTGCAAACTACTGTACCCTTACAGTAAAGAACTATTCCATGAGCTGTCTCTGGTGAATATTGAGAATTTTGACATGATGGGATCATTTGAGAACGGAAATGCTACTGATGGTTTGGTTTCTTCTTTTTTGTTCTTCTGAATCCTAGATCCCATCATTTCAGCGATTGCCGAAGAGATTGTACGGCGCTTCCACGAGTCAACGCGCGAGAAATTCACAACTACACCGGCTTTGTTGCAATGAAGAAGTTCCTCAAAACTAAATAACTCAATCTATGTTTCATCTGAAAAACTTGAATAAAAGTTCATTCATTATCTCTAACGCTTCTTAGTATTTCTGGCTCCCTTTTCTTTTTAAAAAGCCGCCGAAAAAAGAGGAATTCAGACGAGCGCGTTTGCTTTTCTCCTTTTTTGTTGTTTTTTTTCAACTGGAAATTTATCGATTCTCTGGAAAAAACATCTGAATTTTAATAAATATTTATTTATCTTTTTCCCCTTTTAAAGTTGTTTTATTTTATGTCATAAATATTGTTTTTCAGTAATTGAAACCGAGGACTGGCGAAATGAATGGATTATGTTGTTGCACGCCATGCAAGCCAAGGTATATTGAAAACTTAGAGCAACCAATCGACTTCTTATCTTTAGGTATCGGCGATTAGTAGATTCAATCTACCCGAGAGCAGTAACAGATGGTCTACTTCATTCGAATATGCAGAAGCTTACATTTTACGCCATTTCGCATCCGGAGAAGCTGGAAAGGATTGGAGAATATTTAGTCATGCGGATGGTTCGAGATTTGAGTCGACAACGTCCTGTTCAAGTCAAGGTTTTCATTTAACAGCTATAGTCGTACAGTTTTACAGTTTGTATCTTCTAGATCGCGGTCGAAGCCATGGATCAGCTCCTACAAGCATGCCACAGTTCTCCAAGTCTTCCACAATTCAGTGAAAATCATTTGCGAATGGTACAACGACTACTGGAGAGTAACAATGCTAAAATGGAGGTGTGTAATGTCAAAATTTTGTGGGAGGATTAAATCAATGATGTGACTATTTCAGCAACTGGCTACTGACTCATTCGTTACATTCTCTAATATTGAAGAGAGTTCTCCATCCTACCACCGTCAATACGACTTTTTCATTGATAAATTCTCTCAAATGTGTCACGCCAATCCACAAGCTGCCTATGGAGAAGATTTTAGACTCGCACGATGTGCTGGTTTGAGGGGACTTCGAGGAGTTGTATGGAAGTCGGTTACTGATGACCTCCATCCTAATATTTGGGAGCAGCAACATATGGATAAAATCGTGCCGTCGATACTGTTCAATTTACAAGAACCCGATGACAATGGAGCTGGATTTTCTTCTTCTCATATTCCTAAATTCGACAACACATTTGCCGATACAACACAATCTCATCGAGGAGATGATGAAGCCACACCAAAAGTTTTATCTGATCGATGTTTGAGAGAATTGATGGGAAAAGCATCATTCGGATCATTGAGAGCAGTGATTGAACCAGTCTTGAAACATATGGATCTTCATAAACGGTGGTCTCCACCTCCATCATTTGCCATCCATGTATTCAGAGCCATCATCTACAGTATTCAAAGTCAGAACAGTTATTTTGTAATTCAAGAATTGATCAATCACTTGGATAGTATGTGTTCTGCTGATGCATCAACTCGTATTGGTATTGCAACTGTTCTTTCGAGTATCGTCTCAATAGCTGGAACATCAATTGGACCACTTCTTCTCTCAATTTTCAACTCTCTTCTCAAACATCTTCGAACTTCTGTTGATTTCGAAAGAAGTGGAAAGTGCAGTGACCAACCAGCTGAAAAAATGTATCAGGAGGCTTTGATAAACGCAATGGGAGATTTTGCAAATGCTCTACCGGATTATCAAAAAGTTGAAATGATGATGTTCACTGTCGGAAATATTCCAAATCTTGACGAGAGAAAATCGAAACAAGGAGACGAATTCCTGCAGCATGTCCTTGTCAAAACTCTTCTCAAAGTGGCTACCAAATATCGAACAGCTTATTTAGCAACTGTATTTACTGATTCATTCCTCGATACTCTACTGCTTCTTGCTCTGGTTCGCGATCCACAAGTTCGATTGGCTACTCAACAAATTTTCCATACACTGCTAGACAGGTTAGTAAATATTTTCACCTTCGCTTGGCACTGAATGAAACGAAATAATTTTTAGACACGACAATGCTACGAATCTTGTTCATTTGGGATATGAGCGAGATGTCTCGGATGTACAGTTGACCGTTGAAAAGTGTTCACGTGCTGATCAAATGTTCATGAGAAAACATATAGGAGAGATCACTTTTATGCTTTTGAGAGCCGCTGCGTCAGCTGATGAGAATGATTTGAATACACACATCGATGCGATTCTGTGTACGATGAGTTTGCTGTGCATCGAAGTTGGATTCGATGAGGTTTGTATATCTGTTTTTATTCCAGAAGCAATGTTTCCTTTTCAGTCGCTGGTTGAATTATTCCGACTTTCTTTGGCTCTTCAACAGCTTGCCCTGGACACGAAACAGAATTTCAGCGATGCTAAACGAAACAGTATTCACAATATGGTTGCCAAGTACATGAATCTATCAGCCCAACTAATTGCAAATCCATCCCTTTGCCAACAAGTACAACACGTGGTTGCTTGCCGTGCCCAGCGGGGAATTCCGGGACTGAATCTGCTACTCAATATCAAAGATTCTCCAATGAATGATGATCCATTGAGCAGTACTGCTGTAAATGGTACTGCTGAAAACGGATCCGCCAAAACACTAACCGAAGATGATCAAAATCTGTTGTTCAACCTGGAAGATGTGGCGGAGTCTCTGAAAGCTTCTGGAAAGGATGCATCACGCCTGTTTGTACCGTTCAGTATGAATGTGAACAGTAGAAAACTCGATGGCAGTGGAGACAATTGGCAGAATGATCTACAAAACTTTGATTCAACAGACGGCAGAGAATCACCGGATGGATATAAGACTGTTGGTATCGATGATGTTTCAGTTGATATGTCAGTAGATTGGACGCCTCCAATTAGTAGAAAACAGAGCAGAAGGAATACAATATTCTCAATTATCAACCCGCCAAGTAAGTTTTTTTTTTATGTCGTTAGCCATTATAGCTCCTGCCAGTTCCAGAATTAAACGCATCTACAGTTGATGATCTCAAAGCCTACGCAAATGCCACATTTGATCCAATTGAAGAAGACAGAAAGGAGAAAGAACTCACTGGAAGTATCCTCTCAGAAATTCGAAACACTGACTTCGAGGAACGTGTTAACACCAATGAAGCTCTCAATGAGAGGAGTGATTTGTCCAAATCCATTGCTCGTCTTCTCGTTAGAAATGGAGAAACGACAAGAGTTCGAGATATTGGAAGACCGACAAAACCTAAAAATGTCTTCGAGATCGAACTGCCATCCTTCGCATACTGATGAACTCGCTTTCAAATTTTAATTTATTACACTAATATATATTTCAGATGTATTATATATTTATTTTAGCACATTACTTTTTAGGGATACTAAATTAGTCGCATAAACCATTTTATCTGCTTAACTGATCCTTTTCTTTTTCTCTTTCAGGTGTTTATCATGTGGAACTCTGATGTTTCTTGACTTTTCGATAATTCGAATTCTCCGAATTTTCAGTCATCAGGTACTCGAATGATTTTCGGGTTTTTCTAAAAGTTACGTGCACTGACCAAACTTCCTGCTAAATGTCCAATTTCCTTGAGCCAATTTGAGAGAAAAAGAATAGATCACAACACGACGAGTTTAGTTTTCTCGTCCAATTGTGCCCTCCTCTTTTCCTTTGCATCTCCTTTTTTTGGTCGATGAAAGTTTCCGGTTTCGTTGATGTCACGTCTTCGTGAAAGTCTTGAGTCAGGATCACCTACATGATCTACTATTTGATTGCCACTCTTTCAGAGGGTGGTCTTTTTTCTCTAATGAGTTTGTGGAATCACCTGATGTTGAAAAAAGAGAAAGTAAATCGACACTTTTCTCTCGTGTCAACTGAAATTGGATGATGGGGAAGATGTTGAAAACTTCTCAAGGAAGATGTTTTCTAAGGAGAAAAAAAGAAGAATGTCTAGACAGAATAAATTTCGGTTTTTATTTCAAATCTCTTGAAATATATCACTATGATTGCTAGTTTTGATTACTAGTTTTCAAATAAAATGTGATGACATTTTGAATGTCCATTCAGGAAGTATTTCTGAGAAATAGTGTGATCACAACAGTGTCAACTTATTCTGAATCCCATTCCGAGAGATTGATCAGACCACAGTTCGAAATCAAACTCCAAGAAACGTGTCAACCACTCGACAGTTTTTTTTCCATTCTATTCATACAATGCGATCCGATATTATTTTCAAAGTCAACATTTTGTTTTTTTTCTCTCGTCTTGTCTCCTCTCTTCCAACATCCTCCGATCCTTTTGTTGTCTCTAAGTTCTCGTTTTTTCAGCCCCGACTTTCTTCCGTTTTCTTTTCTGTAATCTTGAATTCAGTGACACAGGATGTCTCGTCGTTTCTCTTCTTTCTTCCATCTTTCTCGTTCCTTTTTCTTATTTTTCCTTTTACAGATTCTGTATATTCTCTTCCAATTACAGATGACTGGGAAAGATATATATGCCTCTCTTTTACTCTTTCTGTTTTTTCTGCTTTTTTTCTATTTTCATCCCATTTTTTCTCCGTTCTTCACTATCATTTACGCTAGAGCAACCGTTAATTTAATCGCATTTGTCTCGCCAATTGTCGAAGAAAACAAGTTTTGTTGAAGTTTGTCATGTCATTCATATTTTTGATTATGCAATTTTAATTTCCCGAAAACATGCACACCTGGTGAGGAAGGAGAACGAAAACTCAAAATATCCCAAATCAAAGGTTGTCTAGCTAGACACAAATTATCACGCGATAAACAACTTTTTGAATGAAATAAACTGGATTACTGTAGCTTTGTTACCTAATATCAATTGGTGACGTGAGACGTATTTAGTGTGAACTTAAATCATATTTTTCAGAGATTGTCTTCCTGAAACTTTCTAAAGATGGGTACCTAGCTATTCCAGGAATCAGACCACTGCTTAACGAATCCACTGTCCTTCCATATTTTATATTTCGTGGATTACATCTTCCCTCATATTTTCAAAAACTTACCTCCCTTCTCATCTGAAGCTACTGATGTGTTTCGTCTTCCTTCATTCTAGTCTTCTGGATCCTCATTTCCATTTTTCGGTGCTTCACTCGTCAAAAATAGGTAATTGGTATTCTTCGAGTGTTTTCCGTGCTGAATTATCAGACATTTTCTTAATGTTTCTTCTACGAAAAGTGACCTCATCAAACATCTTGACGGAACCAGCTGCCTTCTTTCCGTCTAATATTTGGTGGTATTTAGGTCTTAATTGAGCATTTCTTCGCTTCCTCCTTCTTCTTTTCTTTCTTTTCAGAAAGTGAAATTCACATTTGAATTCCAAATTTTTCGAGTTTGGAAATTCAGTCGAAAAGGACTCTTTGGCCTTTTTGTCGATGAGCTCAAGAGATATTCGAGACAAAAAAGAAAGAAAAAAGAAAAAAGAAAATGTTGAATTTGAGACGTTTTTTGAGAGAAGATGTCTCAGATTTTAACTGTAGCGAAAAAGAAAAAGATATAGAAAATCTGAAGAAGTGCAAAAAGTTGAGTGAAGTTGTTTCAATGATTCAAAGAGAAATTTAAAGAATATTTTGAGGTGATATTCATTGTTTCCAGGATCTGAAAAATGAACTTGGATTACTGTAAATTAGATTTTCGAACTTTCCCCAAAGCTCATCATTTGTTTTATGAGGAAGAGCAATATACAACTTTTTAAAAACCCAAGGAATATCTTCTTTCTATATGTGTCCTTTGAGGGTTCCTTGTGTTTTGTTTCCAGTCCCGATTTCTTTTTGACACGTGGACTCACTTCATTTCCTTATTTATTTACTCGGAGGGTCTCTCAATGAAATCATACTTTTTCAGCTTATTAGGGCAAAGATTACACAGCTGGACTTTATTAGAAACATACGAGAACAGGGAGTTTTCTTTTTCGAGAAATAGAAACCTAGATATATCACTAATTGCAATTTACGCACATGTCGGAAAACGGAAATGAAATACTCAAATGATTTTTTGGAGTTTGTGAGAAAACGGAAAGAAGAACAAGTGTGACGTCAATATAGGAGCTGAAAAAGATCAGCTGAAAAAGACACTTCTCAGTTCGGTGGTCCCCTTTTCTGTTCTTTTTTCGAGAATTCGTTCGAAATATCAGAAGAGAATGATGGACGGTGAATAAGTGTTCCGCATCAATGGCATCGTATGGACTCCCTCTATTTCTCTATTTTAAAAACTTCATTTTTCTATTTCCATCGTTTCTTTAGTTCTCATTGAACTCGAATCGACGACGGAATGAAAACAGGTGAAAATTGTTTCAAAAGATTACTGAATCAACATTTGATAGACCACAAAATACACGTACACATCCAGATTTCGTGAGAAACTTTTTGATTTTCTTTGATTTTTTATCTTCTGCGAACGTTACACCTTTCTCTTCTATTGACCTATACTCAATATCTTCTCACTTAAAAAAAAAATTGAATTTTGCTTTCTCGTTTTCCACTGCGCACTTCCTCCTTTATCCGGTAGGATTTTATTATTTCTTCGAAGAAAAGTTGGTTATCTGGAAATCAATTCTGTGAATGATATAAGGAGAAAATTGTCATTTCTTGAACTTCTGGATGTTTTTGTTTTCCGGTATTCGTTATTTTCATGTACTGTGTCAAAAAATAATCCATTGGGTTCAGATAAAAGAAAAAATTTTTGAAGAAAGATTAGATTTAAGGTTTGTACTTTCCTTGCCTAGACACTTTCTATAGCTTTTTCTGATGAGTTCTGAGAAAAAAAGTACTGCCTAGTTGATTCTGACGTGAGATTATTTTCAGCAGAGAGATTGTTTTTAAGTAAAAGTCCCTTAACTTCCTCTATTTAAAAGCTCTCTGAAAATCATTTTGAGCGTTGCCTCACTGATCAGCTCATTATCTTTCCTTATCACTTTATCTCCTTTGAAGGACCCAAGAATAACCTTTCGTTTTTTTGTGTTTCATTTGTAATTCCAGTCGAATTTCTCTTTTTTCCTTTAACAGTGTCAAGTGTCAAATTAATGAATTTCAGTCTCCCCCCTCTTTCCACAGAATGAATAACTTATTTTCCCCCCACTGAAGCAGATGTTTTCGGTTTCCCTCCGAGTGACTCCACCCACTTTCAGGATCTGTCATTCATATCATTCACCTGCCAATAGTCGTTTTAAATGACATGCATCAACATCAAAAAACGAGAAGTTTTTTGTTTCTTGGGAATATTTTTGAATATCTCAAATGATTTCCATGTGGTTTCTATTCTTCAGACTCCGAAATCTCTCCTGATTCTCAAATTTATCATCGAAATCTGACATGTGAAACGATTGAAACTAGACAAAATATGTTCTAGGAACGTGCGTTTTGGACATTTCACCAAACCATTTTCTAGTTATCCATTATCGAAAAAACCCAGATGTAAATGGCAGATGATATTCAAAAAACACGGAAGAAGGTGATGTTGGCAGTCTGCTTGAACGTCGGGGAATCTCCCGAAGTCAATTATCTCTCCTAGTTCTATCTTTAGATCTTTTTCTGTTTTTTTCTGTGTTTCCATCGTGTATCTTCATCTTTAAAAACCATTGAAACGTGTCTAGTGACGTAAAGAAATAGACTTTCCCAATCTTTTTATGTGCCAATTATAGAATGAAATGAACAGAAAAGAAAGAGAAAGTTTACGTGACAAGTGATACTTATCTTAATTATTCTATCAAATATTCGAGATGATCATCTGTTTTAGACTGAAAAAATTAAGTGACTCTACTTACTTGCTCTTTTCCGTTCTAATATCTTTCAAAAGTAGCCATCATCGACAGTGTCATCCTTGAGAACTGACTGTCTGGTACCATTCTAATTAAGAATAACCTTTTCAGTTGGACCAATCTGAAACCCAGCTTCCAAGAAACAAATTTTGATCCCGGAACCGAGAGTCGAAAAATGTGGGCGGAGTCTAGCATGGCGCGGGGGTATAAAACGAAATGGGTACACTCGTTTCGGACTTCCTTCCGCCGTTTTCTTCTTTTTTCTTCACAGCCCAATTTCCTGTTGATTGGAGACGGGAAAGATGGGGTGGGACTACTCAGGGTTTCCCGGTTTCTCCTTTTTCCTATTTTCAAACGTTCCTGGTATTCCAAGAAACTGATTATTTATATTGGCCCATGTGATCTGAATACTTAGATATCCTGTGATTGTGATGTATCTTCATGACTAATTTCTTCACATCTCCACTCAATCTTACTAGACAATAGTTAGACAGTAGTTGGGCATCTTCCATCTGAAACGTTAAAATTCGGAAAAGGCCGACAGATTGCATAACGCAGCCTTCGGTGTCATCAATAGGACGCCTTGACTGCTTACTTGATTCTACAGTATCCACGTAACTCACGTACTCTGCTCATTTCCTGGAAAATGCTCATAAGTAGTTTTCTTCTAAAAACATGTCCGTTTTCCACTTCCAACTTCTGTTCTTTTCCAGAAAAAAGTTTTAAAAGTACAATGACCAAAAAGTTAGAATAACCAGAACCAAGAAGAAACTACTAATGAGACCCCTGGTGACATCTTCTTTCCGTTCTGTGCCTTCTCCCAATTAGGCTTCTCCTCCTCAATTCGTTGCGTGCTCACCCCAATTTTCTGTCCTTTATCACTTTTTTCTTCGTTCTAAACTTCGGATCTCAAAGTTGTTGGGACAAGAAGTCTAGAGGAAGAAGAAGAAAATCCATATCCAACCGGACCATGAAATTAAAAGAGTCACTCGTCCGTGCGGTATTTTCACAAACAACAATCTCTCCTTTTTTCGTATTTTTTCCTTTCGTTTTTCTCCATTCATTTTCTTGTCTGACACTATGAACTTTTGATTCAAAAGCTCTGAGAAAGGTGCCGCTAAATTAGATTTTGTTCGTATTTCTTACACTTCCATATTCCCTTTTTTCACAACACAACACATATTTTTCAGAATTTATGAAAAGGGCAAATTTTAAATATTTTGTCCTTTTTTCTCATAAGAAATAAAATGGAAATTGGAAAAATAAAAAGTTCATGTTGTAATTTAAATACTGATTAAATTGTGTGCAAAATTGTGCTTAAACTGCACATAATGATAGATTTGATTGAGTTTTGAAGCTGGTCTCAATGGATTCAAAAGTACTTCCTCGTATAAGAAAAGGATATCAAGACATTCAAATATTACTGACATTTTAATGGAAAATGTTGGGAATTTGAAATCGTTATGTGGGAAATCTGAATTTTCTGATACATCTCATTACCGAGTTTCAGAAGACGGTTGCTTCAGTTTCGATATTACACTTGCATTCCCATCTAGAATCCTCACAATTCGCTTTATTTTATAGTGTTCCCGATGTGAGTTTTCTAGTTTTTGAAAGTTCGAACATTGTTCTGATGCCCCGGCAGTATATACTTCATAACCCGGACCAATTCAAGCTTCCAGAGTCTGTCACAAAAAAGATTCCATTATTTTGCCCCAGCTCAAGAAGATGACCTCTTTGCTCTGTCAGCTCTAAGTTTTGCTCAGTGATTTCCCAATTTTGGTAGTTTGTCTTCTTTCCACCAAAGCGTATCACATTTCGAGACAGAGGGTGTAAACTTGATTCTTTTCTCCTTTCTCATCTTCTTTTTTCTCGTTCCTTTCTAACAATGGCATCACTTTTTGATGCTGGATGCTGGAGTTTTTCTAGAAATCCGATTTCGGAGAGTGCTGCTTTTTGTGTCTACATTTAATGGCGCCATCAATGGAACAGGACAAACCGCCCACTCCAAATGGAAGATGCAGACGAAAAGTTTAATTTCGAGAAAGAGAATCTTTGGGATTTCTAAAGACAAAGTAGTAGTGCGTGAGAATTGTCAAAAAAGAAGAGAATAGATTGCGGAAGTTCTTTTTGGTCCCTCTTTTCAGGAGACTCCGGATTATGTTGACAGACTTCCGGGGGCATTCCGAATGTCACTGATGGACGATGCTTTGTTATAAAAGAAAGGACAGAGGGAGAGCAAAGAATAGAGAGAAAATGATTGTTACTTCTGGTTCTGGACGAATGTTGCCTCATATCGCTTTCCAATTCACGCCGCATCACTTTTTCGTTTCGGAATGTGTAGTTTTGAATTTCATTTTCATTTTATTGAAGAAATGTGTTTTGTGTAAATGACACTGGAATGATCAATGGAACATTCTTATTAGTATCACCCAATCTGATTGTTCACCATTATCTAGTTATGCATGAGAACAGTTTCGCATCAATGCTCTTTTCAGACGTCACAATGTTTGTTCTAGATGTTGAACATGTTGAGTTCTCTGAATAATATGAGTTATATCTTCTAGCTTCTTAATAAATCTAGTCGGTGTAGAATTCTTGTAAAATTCAATGTACGACAGTAGTTTGAAATCCTAGATTCAAATAAGTTGTAGTTTTTCTAAACTAAAAATTTATTTCTCGAAAAATAATTATTACTCATGATTTAATATTAAAAAACCTTAAGTTCGCAGAATTATCTATTCCGAATATTAGAATATTACAAATTCTTCTCACATTAATTACCAATAAACTATAGTTTTCGTTTTCAAACATATCTCGAGAAAAAGTTCCCTTTCATTTGGAAAAAACACTTGACCTCCCAAGAAAAAGAACTCCCAAAAGATGAAGATTCCCACGGTCTGACGACAATTTCATTCGTTTTGTCGGTCTAGTTGAGTCACGAATTCACGCGGTCTGACCTCTCCAAGTTGAGCCAATTTAACATCTCTTTGTGTCGTTTTGATGGTTTCTCTTTTGTGATGAAATACACTTATTCATGTCTTTTTGTCTGGCAAAAAACTGGAAAACAAGCATACGTTCTTTGTCGAAAATCCCTGGGTTTACCATAATGGCAACTTCCCGATTCTTTTCGTTTTTTCCGCCGTCTCTTCTCTTGTTTCCTATGCATAATCCATCATAAGACAAAGTACATTATGGGTCAAAACACAACCGATCATAGCCTTATTTCTTCTTTTTTCTCTTTTTGGTGTTCCGAGTGTTCTGAATTTGACAACTCTTCGTCTCCCGTTTTGCATTCTAATCTGTTTTTGGAACTCCTCATGTTAATTTTCAGAACGAACAACGCTATGATGGGTTTGTTGTCGACTATCCGTGGAAAGAAGGAGGCAGTGATTGGCAATGGAATTGGGTCATCTCAAGTTGGACCACTGAATGCAAAGACAAAGAAACTTGTGATTCAGGAGTGGCCGAGGTTTGTTCGAAAGAGAAAAAGTAATTTAGAAGAGAACAAAATGAACTTTTATTTCAGAGTACTTGCTCAATGCCCAGAGCTCTTCACTGAAATCTGGCACAAATCAGCGACTCGTTCCACTTCAATCAAGTTGGCATTCGGAATTGCAGAGAACGAGAGTCCAATGCAAAATGCTGCTTTCTTGGGACTCTCCTCAACAATTCAGGCATTCTTCTACAAATTGGTAGGGCATTGGAAGACACAAAACACAAAGGCCATCTCAGTGTTCAGGCCTTATTTGGTTATATTTCATCTCTGAATCCAAATAATTTTCAGATCATCACATACGAATTGAATGACGACCAAGTAAGAGATGCATGTGAACAGCTGGGAGCTCGGCACGTGGATTTCATCTCCCGTGGATTCAATTCTCACTTCTGGGACATTTTCTTGGTTTGTATGGCAGAGAAAATCGACGATACTCTGTCATCTTACATGACTGACGAGGACAAGAAGAACGAGATGATTTTGGCTTGGCAGAGGTAATAAAAATAAAAGTATATATGAAGATTTTGAAACAAAAATAAATGTTTTCAGAGTGGTCAACTCAATTGTCCATCAAATGAGAAACGGATATTCGGATCGTCGGAAGCAACAACTCGGTGGATCGAAAACTGGCGCCAATAATGGATTTTAAACTGTCTATATTATTCCGGAAACAATGATCAATACCCCTATTTTTCCTTTGTCCCATCCCCAAATTTTCTTTTTTTCTGTCGAAATATGTTAGAATTTTGAACTGTTCTAACCATGTACACAACGATCTTTTCACCTATCAAATCATCAATGAATCAATGTATTTTAGTTGAGTTATTGATATTTCAGATATCGTTTCATCAAAAACACAGAAGGAAAAAATGGATTCAAATGAAATGGTATATTTGGATCAAAAGACCAGAAATGTTTCTTTCGGTAATTTAGAGTTTCTTGAATTCATCAGCAACCACCGAATCCACGTTGGCGAAAGAGCTGGAACATCTTTGACAGAAACGAACTTGTTCTTGTGACTTCCATGGAGCTTCCTTTCCAACCATTCCATGCATTCTCTTCTCTCCATTTTCCATTTTTCCGTATGCGAAGAATAAATTGTATCTTCCGGAAGAAATTACATGCATCTGAATAAGAGATTGTGTGATTACTGGTTTAGTCAATGAACACGATTTTCTCACCAGTGTTCTCTCGGTGGAATCCAAATGAATATTATCTAGAATCCATTCACCACCACACATTGCTTTTCCGTCATTGAACTCGGTGAATCCGTCACGAATCAATAGTTGGGAAGCCTGCAATCAGAGTTTCTGAACAGATTACATTTAAAAGAAAGCCTACAGTTTTAAGGACGATATTCCTCTTTGCAGTATTGTGAGATAGATAAACGCTTCCAGATCCAGTTGCTGGGAATTGACATTCGAACACTGTATCATTTCCCTGAAATTTAATTTTTCGTTGGCTTCCATTATTGGTAGAATTCGTACCATCAAACCGTCCTTCGAGAACCCGAATCCCAACCACATATCAGGTTTGACAAGTTTGCTCTCAATCTCGATAATCAGATGACGTCTTTCATGTTTCCACGTCATCATAGTCTGACAATCACTTGCATCTTTACATCCATTTGGTAGTTTCCAGCAACCTCTTGCAGTTCCACAATCACTGATATGGGTTACATGAAGACTGTTGACGTGGTGAATGTATAAAATAAATGAAAGGAATAGAATCATAATGAGAGAATCAGTATTTGAAGTTTCACAGAACTTCCCATTTATAAGTGTTTTGTTCAAGCTGAAAAGTCTTGAAATAACACAACAGACATTGTTCTTTTTCGCTGAAGATGTGATAACTTGAATGATAACTGGTTCTTTTTAATAGTTCTCGTTTTCAAGAGACAAAATTATTTATTTGTTAGAACACATTATACAAAAAGGGAAATTCAGTTTTCAAATCAATTCATTATTTCTGCTCTTCTGGTTCATCGTCTTTGCATTGAGTTGCCAAGAAATCACGCACTCCTTTGCTGATTCCACCGGTCGCTTCTTCGTGTTTTGCAAAGATTTCGAGATGAGCTTTACCTTTCCACACGAGACCACACCGGAAATTATCGTCATTCTTTGTCAGGAATTTGTAAACTTTGTCGAGACAATCGTGAACTTTGCTCAATGAGACAAGTGGCAGTGGTTTCATCATTTTAGAGACATCTTGGAGAGTATAGATAGCTGGCTTTCCAAAATCTCCGTTTCCTTTGAACCATCCAAGGAGTTCCTGAAACTTGTTCCGTTTGATTTCAATTATCGGAAAATAATTATCAATGTTAAACGTGCAATGTAGCACTCATTGGATACCCATTACTCACAGACAGTTTAAAACTGCAGGGACCCAATGTTCTTTTCTAAATTATTGGTCTCCTGATTAGAAACTATTTTTAAAAATTGAAGTGTTATTCCAATTTTCCATTTGAATATAAACAGCATCCCCAACTTTAGTCAATCTTTCAGGACTTACGTGGTTAGCATTGGTGAAGAATAGTTGAGCCCAAGTGAAGAATGGGAATCCGGCTCCTTGTGGGTATGTAGTGAGAACTTGAAGTGGAACATCATGTGGAATCTCTCCATAGTTTACAACTTCAATTTCTGGATTGATATCACTTTTTGTCTTCTCTGGAAGCACTTCGGACTTGTCGACTGGAACTCTGAAAATCCATTCTTTAAAGTTTTTGAAACTTTCTCAGAAATTAACTTACGGATTACACTTGACAGCTGCGTAATCAGCACAATCCACTTCATATCTCACAAGAATTCTGAATTGTCCGTATTGATAAGCAACCAATTGGAAGAATGGACCCGTTGAATGAGCTCCACGTGGACGAGTCATTCGAGATTTCAGGTTTTGATCGAAAGTGACGTGACCGATTTCCATCAAATCGGATGCCTCCATTCTGGTAAGCAGAACAGTTTTTCCGACACGTTCACAGTCGATACGGAATAATCCTTCTCCGGCTTCATTACAGAAAGCAAAGATCTTTTGAAGATTGATAGCGTCAGTGATAAAATGGAATTGAGAGAAATCGATTGGCTTCTTTTTCTTCTCGCTCAACAATCGAGCAGCAATGATAATGGCATCCAGAGATCCCTCTCGGACCTGCAAAATTACATTTTTGTTATCCAATTTAGTTCATTTTGAACTACATTAAAATTTGAAACTATATTGAGATCAAGGACTATTCTCAAAATTAGACTAATTTAGTTCTTTCTCCTGACACCGTGTCAGGCAGTACTCCGCACGTTTCCTCTTCAAAATATCCTTTTTCTCGTGTTTCAGTCAACAACTAACTTTCATATGATTGACGTCATAAATAACCACTCCGTGATCTTGCATCAACTTGCCACCTGGCCAGTAGAATGATTCAACTGGGGCTCCTGGAACCAAGATGGTAGCCGTCTCATCATTCAGATACCATTGGTATGAACCAATACGATCTACGTATTTGGTGCTTGTTGGTCCTCCCTGAAAGGTAAACAATTCAATTCAGTGGAAACGTTTTGGTGAGGCTGATGCTGAAAATTACAGTAACTTTGAATTCAAAGAACCCACTTTTCCGGATAAGTTGACAAGAGGAAGAAGACCGTACGGTTCTTCTTCTAATCCTTCGAATAACCAGAATCCATCAGCAGACATTTCGAACAGCAGCAGCTATACAGCAGTCTGTCCAGTGATGTGTTGTGTTAGAAAAGAGAGGCCATTCTCTAGCATAACGGATCCCTTTGAGATAGAGAGAGAGAGAGAGCAGATGAGGGGGTGTTCGGGAACAAGAATAGTATTAGAAATCAGAGAATCAGACAAGATTACAATGCGGGGGAGAGAGTGAGCTCCCGATTGTGCTCCTTCTCCTCCCTCTCATTCGACAAAGTTTCGAAACACCGATGATGATGACGGACTCCCAAAGTCTTTGGAAAAGAAAAAGAAAGACAATGATTCGGATTTTGTATAGATTGGAAGGACCACCACGAAAGAAGAATGACCACCTGCAGATTGAGAGAGAGAAATTGATTCTTTGATCCAACTGATTTAGGGGATTTTCGAGCGTTCGTTCGAATGAGAAGTAGGAGACTGAATCCAGTTCAGCCTCCTAAAAAAGAAGGAGTTCGGCAACGGTTGAGACATCCTGAATTCCCAGTATTTTCTTTTTTTTCAATATTTGAAAGCGCGTGAACTCAGATTTTTGCCGATTACTAGAAAAACGATACGACTTATTCACACGTGAACTTTTCCCTTTATCTCGTTATGAAATCTGGAGCAAAGATCTAGGGTGCTGATAAGAGAATGCATAAATAGGCGGTGAAATCGCCATAAACTCCACTGAGTTTTCAACTCCTTCAACAAGTTTGCCATGGCTCAATCCGTCCCACCAGGAGACATCCAGACCCAACCAAACGCCAAGATCGTCTTCAATGCCCCGTACGACGACAAGCACACCTACCACATCAAGGTGATCAATTCCTCGGCTCGCCGCATTGGATATGGTATCAAGACCACCAACATGAAGAGACTCGGAGTTGATCCACCATGTGGAGTTCTCGACCCAAAGGAAGCCGTTCTTTTGGCTGTTTCCTGTGATGCCTTCGCCTTCGGACAGGAGGTTAGTTTGGGATCTTTCTGGAGGAAGTGGTCCCGTCTCTCTTTGTGTGAACGTCCGCTTATTTTACCTATTTCAGGATACCAACAACGACCGTATCACCGTTGAATGGACTAACACTCCAGATGGAGCTGCCAAGCAATTCCGTCGTGAATGGTTCCAAGGAGACGGTATGGTTCGTCGCAAGAACTTGCCAATCGAGTACAACCCATAGATTTATTCGAGTTCGCAATAAAAATTCTTGGCTAGAGTACAATAAAACTTTTTTTCGTATCATTAATTGTTGTTGAGGTTCAGGAATTCAGGGGAGTCGACATACACGGCATGATTCATTTTCAGAACATCAGACAATACACGTTGTAGCATTATTGGTAACATCTGTGCAGCTTTTGTCTGAGTTCACGTTCCCTTGGAATAAAACCATTTTTTACAGATCCTAAATAAATTCTGAATCTGAAATTTCTGGAAAATTATAGTACCTGTTGACGAAATATCAAAATATAAATAATAAATAATACCAAAGAGGGCACACAATCTTCAGTAAAGACGACTTTTCTAGCAACTGAAAGGACTTGTTCAAAACTGAAACGTTTAAGAAAAGGAGTCATCACTATGGAAGGTGTGAAGGTGTGAATGAGGTGTAAAAGTGTGAAGGAGGGAGTGTTACATTTCTAAAAGCAGTGTAGACAGTTGTAAATCACTCAGCCGAAATGGTGTTCAACGTGGCTCAAACACAAGTGTGACAGCTCTCAGAAATCTTTATTCTACACAAAATCAATCAGAAAAATCAAGAATTCCGTCGAATCCAGCGAAATCCCTTGGAGGACCAAAACCATTGAACATCAACTTCATATCAGTGATCTTCCATTCGTAGGGATTATCCGATAACTGATTCTTAAATACCATCCAGAAGAGGTTGGCGACTTGAGTCATCTGATTGGTGAAGACGATTGTAGAGGTGACTTCTCCCGAGCTTCTGATCCGATAGGACCTGATTTCCACTCGATTTCCATTGAAGAGGTCGTACAGTTGCTGCATTCCAGTCGGGCTGATTGAAAATTCATCTGAAAATGAAAATTGTGAAAGTTTCCTCATCCGAGACAAACCTTTCATGTACACGATTTTCTCCAATCTTCCAATGTCTCGGTACATGATAGAATTCATGAACTCGGAGAGGATATGGCTGAGCATTTGTTCGGCGTCCGCCGAATTGAAATTTGCACTCTTCCGACCATACGCTTTTCTATGCATGTACTTGACTGGCCAGGCTCCTGGGATGGTTTGCGGATTCCAAAAAGTCCTTAGCGAGGACGGTGGAGGAATAGGTCCAGGGTGGACAGAAGCCACGGGGCCCAGAAAAGTAAGGAGGAGAATGAAAACCGAAAGAGGCATTCGAGAAGAATGAGGAGAATGAATAGGGGAGCGAGAGTTTTAAAGTGAAGTGTTAATCGAATCAGGGCGCATCACGGGGGTTCGATAGTCGACGTGGAGCTTTTGATACGGGGTGAGAACTTCCGATTGGGAAGAACGCTCTATTGAGAATCTGGAAAGCCTGGAGAGCAGTGGGATAATAGTTTTTCATTGTGGACTAAATGAGCCTGAAAGTACTAAAAGGATTCACTCGCACAATTAAGCACTAATTATTGAATATCATCTTTATGAAAATTGGCGAGTTGAATCATTTGGTTGGAGAAAAACTATCTCTCTCGAGCAAGGAACCTGATCTACTGTGAAAAAATAAAGTTTGGCCAAGGAGTCAGCGTGCGCCGAATTGAAATTATTGAGTTTTGAACTGGGGCTCTTTGCTTCCTAAATTTCTTTCCTTTATTCTTCTTCCGCCTCCCACACCCATCCTTTACAATAACTGTGTCAAAAGTGTTCTTCTAATCTTCAACTCAGCCACCCCCCAGTTCTTTTTTGTCTAATCACCACTACATTCAACGCCTTCTTCATCCGTTGTTGATAATAAAAAACGAGTGAGAATGTGTCTGCGTCTCTTCCGGAATCTGCGCACACAGAATATGTGCTGCTATGGAAATGCATGAAAATCAAGAGGAAAGCAGTCTTCAAGAGCAGCGGCGCCGCGGCTCATTGGAGCACCACGTCTCGTGTCTTTTCATTTGAGCTCTCGAATCGATTAGTGTGTGAGAGCCTCTACTTTTTCATTTCAAAGGTCATCTATTCTGATTTTCAGATTCTGTCTGAAACTCAAAAGCTCTCATAACTTTTTGAGTTGTTCTCATTATAAGGCTATTCTAAAATCTCCTCTTCAATCCTGTCGGTCCAAATGTTCAACGATATCAGTCCCACTTGTCAAGAAGGAATTCGAGAAGCATGTGTGACTTTAAGAAATGCTTGTGAACCTCAGTAAGTTCCTTTTTTTATTCTACAAATTTTTATGCCAACTCGTCTTTTTTTTGAAGAATCCTCGACGAAGTAGCAGTTCGAATGAAAGAATATGAGAGTGAATTTGGTCGAATGTTATATACAATTTCCATATTAATCATGTTCTCATTTGTTATTATTCTTCTTATGGTCAGATCAATCAAAAGAACTCATTCGACAGTTGAGGTAAGTCTATCTGAAAAAGAAATTACATTTGTATGTATGTTTTTCTGTTTATTATCAAATCCAATCAGTTTTTTTCTTTTTGTATTTGTACCTAGAAATGTAACTGAAAAAG
Source organism: Caenorhabditis latens (assembly GCA_002259235.3). Lineage (NCBI taxonomy): Eukaryota > Metazoa > Nematoda > Chromadorea > Rhabditida > Rhabditidae > Caenorhabditis > Caenorhabditis latens. The sequence goes on along the minus strand of CM056093.1, from coordinate 11,376,550 downwards.
TACAAATTAACTTTGTTTCTGTTCTTTACTCAAAGTCACACGTTTCCATTTTCAGATGGACGCCCTTCTTGATGCGATGAGATTTCGTGAAGAATTAGACATTCGGGATCGACAACGACGACGTTTGATGAAAGCGAAAACAAAGGTGTGTCAGCTTAAAAAGAAGATTTCAGATAATAATATTTCAGGTGAGCGCGTGGCTTAACCGAGATAAAACTTCACCGTCAAATGGGCAAGTAAAACGGAAAGATAGTGAATGGAAACCACCTCCGAAGGGAACTGGAACGAGGCCAAGAGGGCATTATAGGTTGAAGAGAAACCATTGAGATTAAAGTACAATTTAATTCCATTTCAGTATATCAACTGTCACTTCTGACATTCCGGAGATTGTAGTCAGTGCTGACGATTCTGGGAATCCAGGTCTTATCATGCGTCCACATACTCCTGCCATTTCTCTGATTTACGATTTTGGAGTAGCGTCACCGGATTTAGAGGAACCAGATAGGTGAGAAGATGGGAAAACAGATTAAGAAAAAGGGAGTGCGACATAATAAGATATATGTTAAAAGCTGACATTTTTATGAGATTGGAGTAGAAATGTTTTGGAATTGATTTCTCACCCAGGGGATTAAAAGGTTTTCATGAGGCTTCAAAAATTTGAAATGCTAGAAAAAGAACTGGGAGAATTCGATTTTTAATCCATCTTCTATTATTCAAAGGGTCCGTCGGATGGCACCGCTATTTGAGGGGCACTTTAATTAGAGGGGGTACCACGATTTTTCAATGTACATAGCCTCCAACGAGCAACTTTATTAGAGGGGCACTTCAAATTGAGGCGCATCTCAAATAGAGGACGGTAACATATTTCTGATGACAGCAGTCAAAAATTTGAGTCAATGAGTAATATTCTTTCAAAATTTCAGTCGAAAGCCATCAATAGCCTCATCAACAGCTCTGCCAATGTCATCTTCCTCGTCATCTTCAATGGGTTCATTAATAGATCAAAAATTGAATTCTATGAAATCGAATCCACGTACATTTTCACTTGATACAAATGCTTCCACGTCATCTAGAACTCATCGTGTTGATATTGACGATAAATCATTTAGTTTAGACGTGTAACCTTTCTTTCCCTTCTTCTTCATTTATTTAAGTTTCTATTCACACCCTATTCATTATTTTCTCTTCTCTTCTCATCAATCGATTCGGCTCTTGTTTTCATATTTTCTGTGTTTGGATTCCTTGTATTCACTGCTCATGACTAACTACAGTAATCCGTTTTATTTATTTATTCGGTTTGAATAGAAAAAAGAGAATAAATAAAACAATTTTAGAAACCGATAAAGAGAATATTTGTTTCAAACCACCAACTCAAGAGGCAATCTCCCGACCTCTTGTCATCGATGGATGCAACATTGGAAGGAGTGCTTCGGGATATGCAAGAACGTGAGTACACTTTGATTGGAAATTGAACAGGCGTTGGGTCAGAGTTCATGAATTTTCATTCAGATCTAAACTCTTTAGTTCTTGCACGTGAAAAAATTGAACGAATTCTCTCCCATTCCCCTCAAATTTCTTTTTCAGACACGTGGATTGTGCTGGACTCGTCTCCGTTGTCAGATGGCTTCTAAATCGAAAATTTGACGTAAAATCTCTGAGATTTTATCTTAATCTCTGAAATGTTATTTCTATAGGTCACAGTATTTCTACCCGTTGTTTACAACAACATCAATAATTACAACTCGAAAAATGCGGAGCTTCTTACGGTAGATTTATTGGAAACTTATGTTTTCTGAACACTTGGTGATTCAGAAACTGGAACAACTGGGAATTGTGACGTTCACACCGGCTAGAAGTGGACGAGGACTCCGAAAGTGAGTCATGTTGAATTAAGGGAAAATGAGGAAGTGAGTAAATCTAGATTGTTTTTAGGGCATTCATCAACTATGACGATTTGTATGTGGTTTCGTATGCAGCCAGAAATGGAGGAACTATTCTCAGTGGAGATAAATTTAAAGATATTCTCAATCAACAGTGTTACAGGTAGTTTGAATGTTTGGGGGAAGAGAAAACATAAAATAATTTCAGTGATTTCCACCACGTCATCAGAAATCGAACAGTTGACGTCAGATTTCGACCACTAACTCTTGATTTTGTAGAGTACAATTCGGATAAATTCTATCGTCATGCACCCGAATTGTTCACTTGTAAACAAATATTGCTTTCAAATTTAGAATTTCAGAATTTTAACTTTCCAGATGATAATATGAACCAACGAACCGATTCTTTGCGTCAACGTCTTTTTGCATTACCTCATGAACCTGATTATAATCTTGTGAAGAACTTAAAACGACAAGTAACGGATGAGAAAAGAGAATATCTGTGTGCTGAACTAGAAACAATTCTTCTTTCGATGAGCTATGCGGCCGGGAAAATGTTTCGAGAAGTCTCTGAATTGCCGTGTATGGATAATGTTTGTGAACTAAAAAGAAGAATTAATTTTATTACAAATGATTCCAGGGTTTCCATGGTTTGAAAGTGGAAGATGTTGCTCCGAAGATTTTTGCGGAGAGATTTTACAGAAGATACCAAAAAAGAGACACGAAGAATGAAACATCACAAGAATGGGTTATGGAACCGGTTGTGGAAGTGGTCGTGAAACCGAAAAAAGAGAAAAAAGTACTCGATGGAACTGTTTTGATCCCGACTCCTCTATCAATATCTAATAATCCTGATACAAGTAAATCTGAAACTCGTTCTGCCAAGATTGAATTACCAAAAGATCAATCACTGAAATCACTCCTTCAATGGTTCACAATGGCTGAAGAAGCGGCGAAAAATTAAAATGTAACAAACTACTATCAAAATATTTGATTTGTTCATGATAACCTATCTCTTTTACTACTTTAATCTGTTTCAAATGTTTCGATAAACTTTCGATTTCTCAATCTCTCATGTTTTTTCTTTTTTCTCAAACCCATCTCTCAATTGATACATTTGATGAAATGACCTGATGGGTGCACGTGGTATCTGAGAAGAGAGACAGCTGTCGTTCGGAGGAAAAGAATCAGGAGAGGACTTTAAACTATCAGGTTATTCCCTCTTCACATCTTTCGAGCATTTCTCTTTGCTTTTTTGCTCTTTTCTTGAGGTTCTCGAAGGTTCTTTTCAACTTTTAATTATCTTATCAGTTAGAGAAAGAAATCAAATTGGTGTTCAAAGAGATTCTTCTTCTTCTTCTTCTTTTAATTAAAACTGTTCCGTTTGATGATATTTCATTTTTCACTTTCTCTTCGAATTGCCATCGTTCGTCTTCTGTATATAAGGTCAAATTGTATTCAATCAAGTGGTCATTTCTTTTTATTTTCTTGGGAAAGAATTAAATCGAATTTCTTTTCCTATCTTGTCTTATCAATATTTTTTCCAATTGTTCTCTGTCTCTGCTCTCTTTCCTATTCATTTTTCTCATTCAGGTCAAAATGGCAGCTGCTCAAATTGATGGCGTAGAAACTGTTTTGGCTGAAAAGTTGGAAGGAGTCTCTTTGGATGAAGTGAAGAGAATTCTCTATGGAAGACCATACAAGTAATATTTCATTTCTTTTTCATAATTTCAGTTTTTGTTTTTCTAGGACCTTGGATATCTCTCCAGCAGCCGAGAAAATTGCTCAAGATGGAGATTTCCAATTGACTGGATATATTGTTGATGCTCAAAAAGAACAGACTAGAGCTCCAAGATTGGTGAGTAGAAATTATGTTTTTGCAATATTTGCAAACGTTTCTATAAAACAAACACCACTTGGGTGTGGCGAATAGAATTAAACCGGTTTACTGCGAACATTCTCACAGTTTTATAAAAGAAATAATGGGCTTTGAAAATGATTACAAAATCAAAAAAGAACAAAAAATCATTTTCCAATCATATTCCAGGTTCGCGTAGCCGCTATCCAGAATCGTATCCATCGCCCAACTACTGATAGTGTCGTCGAACAACGTGATGCTATCCATCAACGTGTTGGTGCCATGATTGAAGCCGCCGCTGCTGCTGGAGCCAACGTCATCGGACTTCAGGAGGCATGGACGATGCCATTCGCATTCTGTACCCGTGAACGTCTTCCATGGACTGAGTTCGCTGAGTCTGTTTATACTGGACCAACTACTCAATTCCTGTCCAAATTGGCTGTTAAGCATGATATTGTGATCATTTCTCCAATTTTGGAAAGAGATGAAGAGAAAGATGACGTCATTTGGAATACTGCTGTTGTGATCTCTCATACTGGACGGGTTATCGGAAGATCTAGAAAGAATCATATTCCAAGAGTTGGAGATTTCAATGAATCCACTTATTACATGGAGTCTACTCTTGGTCATCCAGTTTTTGAAACTAAATACGGACGTATTGGAATCAATATCTGTTACGGACGTCATCACCCACAGAACTGGATGATGTACGCTCTCAACGGAGCAGAGATCATTTTCAACCCATCGGCAACTGTCGGTACTCTCAGGTTTGTTCTACTTTTAGCCATCTCAAAATAATTCTGAAAATATATTTCAGTGAACCACTCTGGGGAATCGAAGCACGTAATGCAGCCATTGCCAACCACGTCTTCACTGTTGGAATCAACCGTGTAGGAACTGAAACCTTCCCGAATGAATTCACCAGCGGAAACGGGCAACCAGCTCATAAAGACTTTGGACATTTCTATGGATCCAGCTATATTGCAGCTCCAGATGGTAGTCGCACACCTGTAAGAATTCTTTATTTTTGACTGTTCAAAACACACAACACATTATTTCAGTCTCTTTCCCGTGTCCGCGAAGGAGTTCTCATTGCTGAACTCGACTTGAATCTGTGTCGTCAATGCAAAGATGCCTGGGGATTCAGAATGACTAACCGTCTCGACATGTACGCTCAGAAATTGACAGAAGTCTCCAACCCAGAATATCGTCCAGACATCAGAAGAGAGCAGTGATTCATTGATTCCTTTTCCGTTGATTTTCTCATCTTTTTCCTCTTTTTGACTTTTCTATAAAAATCATGTGCTTGTTAAGTTCGTAAATAAATTTTTTTATATTTTCAATCATCACTTCACATGATTTAGATTCATTAAGGTTCCCAAAAGGTTTTCAAATATGATTTGAAGATGACTCAAAAGTATTAGTGAGTGTACTTTCGAAGTATATAAAACGGAAATGAAGCGGAAAAGAAAAAAGTTATCATTCAGCTGAGCTTCAAGTACTCGGAATCTTTTTCCGGTTTCCTAGATCTCTGTTTCATATTTTATCTCGCTTGTTTTCTTCTGCAACAGCATTCATGGGCAAATATTAATGAAACATTGAGCATCGTTGCTATATACGAAAACATGGTTACCCGGTTTCTAACAACCGCCCATCCCACTCATTCTTCACAAATGTTATTCGCTTCTTAAAACATGTGATTTGGCCTGCTCTCAAATATAATGCTCGCTTCTAAGTGGCAATACTCAAATCTCAAAAATTCAAAAGTTTAGATTTTGAGAATTGTGAAATTTCTTGTACAACATATATTTATCAAGTTAAATATCAACTCGAAGAGATTTAAGTTTTTCATTTTGAAGAAATTTTCTATTCTCACAAGTTTCGTTGGGAGCCTTTTTCGTTTCTCAATCAAGCTATCAATGAGATTTATCTGAGAAAATGATAATACATATATTCGACTACGAAGATTTCCTTTCAGTTATGTCAAAGAACCGATGGCAAAATGCAGAAAACTCCTTCCGAAGTATCTCAAAAACACTTTTTGCATAGAATCCCACTTATTCCAACATATTTAAGGAGCGCACTCTGCCAAATGTGCTCTTTTAATTGAGCGAGTTCTAGAATTTCCGGTTGTAGTCCGTATAGCTTCTCTTCTTGTTCTTCTTCTAGATTCTCGCACTATTAGTCACCTTCTTTGTTGTGTAGACTCTTGAAACCGGAAATTTTATGTTCGTTAATATATATTTTGAAGATTTCCGAATGGAGTTCAATGTCTTTGAACCAACTTGTGGAATTCCTATATTTCCCTTGTTGTGCTCTTGAATCTGATCGCCTTCAGTACTTCTCATTACTACTCATTCCTAGTTGTTGATGTATTCAAATACTACTTCTCTTATTTCTTTTCTTCATTTTCTCAATTTTCTTCTCGAATGAGAATACCCTAAACTTTCGAGTATCTCTCTCATTCCTTCTTTCATCTCCTGATACCTTTTGGTCGCCCGAGGCAACTTGGCTCCTCCTTCTCCATTTGTGTCATGCTCTTCTCTTTTTTTCGAATCCGTTTTCAAATTACCCGCTCACTGGCTTCGTGAGTATCTCTTCATCTTCTCACTCTCTTTTCATCGTTTCTTCTTCTCACTGAACTCTAAATAATCCCAAAATATAATGGACAGCGTATCACGTCGGGCAAGATTTCGATTTGGGAAGATGCTGAATTCTGCTGTTGCTGTCATCAACAGTACTACTCTTCGTCGTCGTTCTCATTTCGCTCGTTCTGCAACAACAAACAGTTATGGTCCGATTCCGATTGATGGAGACAGTTCGATCCCGCTCATGTATGCTTCACAAAGGTTAGTGGATGAACAGATGTTTCAGAAATCTCTATTCAAGTTGTTACTAGTCTTGACTGGACTTGTCACGGGACCGAAATCGAAATTATTTTAAGCCCATTTAAAAAGATCAAATTTTCGACTAAAAATTTGAAATTCAATCAAAAGATGAGCGTACGTAATTTAAACACTTTTACTCTAAAATTTCGAAACATTTGTTAACATTGGTTTAAAAATGAGAGCTTGTTTTTGAATCCGGGCCGGGCCGAGAAAAATTCAGCCCGGCTCGGGTCGTCCCAATTTTTGACAAGTCTGGTCTTGGCTGAAACCGAAAAAGCTCAAAGTTGTACACTCAAAAAAAATGACGAAAAAAAGTACCTCACTACAAAAAGTTCAAATGGTTTTGTGTTGTTCTCGATGCCACTTTTCTGTTCAGTCCCGATAGTATTGGCTCTCAAGCATTCACTTTTTCTCTTTCTTTCTTATTTTTTTTCAGTCTTCTCCACTTCAAAAATTTGCTGTCTGTCTCGCTTTTATGGGACAAGTTCCCATGGAAAATGTTTAGCAACGGCGAATTTACATGGAGAAAAGAACGAAACATGCCTCGTTCTTTTCGCCCAATACACTCATCCTTTCTCTTTTTTTCCAAAAATGCCTTGTTTTTCAGTTTTTCCACTGTACATATAATTTGAGTTTTTCCAATAAGAAATCTCGTATGCATAATCATGGGTTGTCTTTTCCTACTGTAGTTTTCCCCTAGTTGTTTACGAGAAACCAAAAATGCAATTAAAAGAAGTAAATCGTCTCCGGGGAACACTGCTAATTGTTATGCAGATTTCGCTTATCACAGAAGAGGCAAACAAAAACATAATTTCAGCTCAACAACGAGCTCTACAAACTCAATCGTATCAATTCCAGGATTTGGAAACGTTTCGAATGTGAGTGAAATAAAGGAAAGAACATGATGAATAGTCTCTTAATTTCAGCTGATTCAAGTCAGATCTCTCGAGCAATCAATGGAAAACGTATTGAATTCAATCACTCTGAGTGAAATTAACGAGAAAGGAGAGATCATTCCGGAGCCGGAACCAGAGAAACAGCCAGTCAAGAAGCAGTCAGTTCTCGACAAGTTCATCAAAATCGCAGAGTATATGTACATCACAGACAACCGTACTCTATTGGATGGAGACGAACTGGAAGTTGCTGGCATATCTCATGTCGTTGTAAGTGATTTCGTAAAAGATTCCCGTTTCATTTTTCCCGTTTCAGAGTCTTGGAGACGACTATCCATTGGGAGTGTCAGCTACAAAAAAAGAAGGTCTTCTCGTCATGGTTCCACTCACTTTGTTCCATGAGACTGATGTCGATCCATCCCAATCTTTCAAGGTTTGTGTTTCAAAAAATGTATGATTTCTTATAAACAGAGATTCAGAATCTCTCATCCAAGTTTGACAACGTCAACATGTTCATTGAGAACGCTCGCAAACTTTCCCAAAAAGTGGTCATCTACAGTAAGAACCGTCAATCGGGATTCTTCGTGGCGGCTCAATACAACGTCGAGTATGATATTCAACTCTTTCTATCCTCGTTCATCTTTCAATTTTCAGCTACTACGCACTCGAACCAGCAAAAGCAGTTCATCATCTGATGAAATTGGCCGGAGCCGACTGGGTTGATCTATCAGAGAAGTGTATGAAGCGATTGAAAGAGTGGAGAAAACTCGGAGAACGACGTCGAGAGCACTCGCCGGTCGACAGAAAGTTGAGCCTCTCCATCAACAGTGTCTCTCGATAAATCTATTTAACTGTGAAAATTCTTCTGAATGGTCTCGTAGTCGGGGATTCTTAGGACTCTTTCTCACACTATCTTCTATTCTATTTAATGAACGATTAAAACTGGGAAAAGTGTTTTTTGATTTTAATAATTTCATTTGATTGTGGCTCTCAGGTCAGAAATGCATGTTGCCTCAAAAAGCAAAACTTAATTTTTTTTTTCTTTCAAAATTTTCTCAAAACATCGTCGCTTTCAAAAAAAAACAAATAAGAACATTTGAACTTTACCATCGGAAAATAGATTGAGATATTGGAAAAGTATTGAAGAGGAAAGAAAACAATCATTTCATTAAGATTCATACTTAGTTCTTGGTCCTCTTAATTGAACACTTGACGATCTTTTCACTTTTGGCTTTGCAGACAATCTCTGTTTGACTCTCTCGAATTCCAGCCATGCATCATGTTCAATTCTACGAATAGTCTCTTTCGATTTCTTCTCGGCAAGAAGATTTCGTTTCCAATGAGGAATTCCTTCTCTTTCGAATTGATCTTTGAAGTATTGGGAGGAAAAGTGTTGTTTCGCTGCTTCAATCTTCTCTAGCGTCTGAAAATGTGAACTTTAGAAGTACAAATTTCACTTTCTTCTCACTTTTTTATAAGTTCTCTCAATTTCCAGCCGATTTCTCTCTTCTTGAATAGTCTCTTTTGTTGGTTTTGCATCGAGTTTTGGAATTCTTTTGATGTCTTAAATGATTGAAAAATCGATATGGATCTAGAATTAAAAATAGATCTAACCTGTAGTATATGGTATTTCTGGAAGATCATCAACTGTAATTTCAGGTGCATATGGCTTGAAAGTCAAATTGAATCTTTCTACTTTCTTTTTCAATTCATCAAATGGAATAGATGCTTCAAAAAGTACAGTATCCAACTCATCAAGTACTTCCTCAACAGTATTCCGACGTCCTCCTAATCGAGGAGTTCCTTTAGACGATGATCTGAAAATATGAAAAAATGTTTCGTCATTCATTTCTATTTTTGAAAATAATATTCTTACGTCAAATGTGCTTCTTCTTTCGAATAGTCTACTGATGAGGGACGTTGAAACACGTCACCAATGACTTTGTAGTCTTTTTCTGAAATTCGTTTCTGAAGTTTCGATTGTAAATGAAAGCAATGGAACTATTGAATGTTCATGGTATATTATGAAACTTTCAAAAGGGAGTGATATGATTATTTTTGAACTTTAAACTATCTTACCTTGAGGGACTCGAATAGTATAATCGACCGGAGGTTCTGGTGGTGGTACATAATGCAAAAACTGCTGTGATCGTCTAATTTGATCTGATTGTTGATTCGGGAAAACTCTTCTTCCAAGACGTTTTGGTTGTGAAGAAGAAGAGTTTGACGACGACATTCTGTTGAATAGTCTTCACTGATAGGAAAGGAATTTGGGGAAGGAAGCGAAAAGAAAAGGGTTATCAGTTAAAATAAGAGAGAAGAAAACTGATTAGAAGTACTCGAGACAGGTTGAGAAGACAGGTTGCAAGAGCACGGAGAGTCAGTCATGGGGGTGGTCGGAAGGCAGAGCGTGACCTAGTGTTTTATTGTAGAAACAGACGGAGCTAATTTTTAGTTTTTGATTTTTACGAATTTCTTGTTATCAAAGTCTTAAGGGAGTCTTTTTCGCTTTTTTAATTGAGGAGGACAGGGATCTTGAATAGAGACTGGAAGATAGTTTCCATGTTGAAAAGTTCTAGAGAAAAAACTTAACTTTATTTTTCCAGGGAGATCCCGGTCAGAATGGTTTTAGTTAGTAAAGATATCCAACTCCAACTCACAACCGGACAAACTATTGGGATTCTACTGTAGTCGTGGAAGAATTAACAGAAATCATTTCGACATTTCCCACTCATTTCGAAAGAAATGACATTAAGCAACAACTTATTGTTAGTGGAAGAAAATTGAAATTCAGCAAAATAATGAAATGATGGAAGTGGGGTTTGTGTCTACAGACTAAATTTCCGAAAAACAAAATGAGTAATATAATATTTTCGAAAAACTCACATCTTAAAATTGAAACCACATTCTATAGTTTTTATCAGTTTCACCTTTCGAAAGGCGTTAAAATTCAGCGGCTTATCGTTTGAGAATGACCCTCCCTTTTCCATCTCTTCTTCATTCGAAAAGAGATTACGGTAAGACGAGAAACATAACGAAGAAGGAAGAAACATAGATCATGATAGTCGAATCAAAAACCACTCGTTTGATATATCCATATAAATCTCGTCGAGAAAAGAAAAAGAGAGAAACAAACAAGAATGTGGAGCTCCAAAATGCGGTAGTGTTATCAATTCGGACGGTGCAAACGATAGATTGTTGAAAAAAGAAGGAGAAGAGAGGAATGAGAAGTGTCGAAAATGGGTAAACATATTCCTTGGCACGGCGATTTGCTTTTATGGCATTTGTGTACCTGCAATTGAGGAGGAGGGAAAGAGCTGAATATAAATGAGAAAGTACTATAAGTAGGGAGTTGAGGAACGAAAAGGTTCTGAGGAGAAAAAGAGGGATTCGGTTACATTTTATTGAAAGTTACTAGAGAGAAACTGGAAGAATGGCAGAGACAAAAGAAATTTGAGAGCAATTTAGAAATATGAAGAAATAAGGTCAGGATGTTACATCATAACTAATGGAAGATCAACTGAAGGTCTGACTTCACAAGATTCTTCAAGCACTCAAGAAGTATTTAGAGCCTATGTTGGAATGATTTTGTTGTTTAAATTTTCAAATTCTTTTGCAGAACTTTTCTTCACATGCACGACTTCATCTGATAGGTTAGCTCGGACTCTAACAAGATTTAAGAGGAACTTCAACTCTTTTTCTCACTTTATTTAAAACCGTTTTTGAAAATTCTTCTAGCTGCGACAAATAAACTTTTTATTACTCTTCCATATTTTTATTTTATCTGATTTCATTTCCAAGCTTTATCCATTCCAACGTGACCGTTTTCCCTTTAATCCAGCGTGTCACCTTCTTTTTTGCAACATTCCCTCTCTGTGACTCACACATTTTGTTCCTTTTCTCAATGCTTGTTGTGTCTCTGTTTCTCTATTTCTCTTGAATCATTTCTTCCGCCTCATCAGAGCATAACCCTCTTCTTTCTCTCTGATCCTTGTCCTTTTTCACACTTCTTCTAAACAAACCAGCTTAGGCTGACGCGCCTTCGGCGCGTTTTCTCGCGGCTACGCCACTCGAGTTCACGTGAAAACTGTTTGATAATTTGAACTTTTGGAAATGAAAATAAAATGCGGAAATCCTGAAAAACAGACAGACAAATCCACAGACAGAACCCACACGCGTTTTATATATAAGAATGACAAGACACAATGGCCTTCGATTAGGTCAATCAATGTTTCGACTGACTCAATTCATAAATAATTGCACCCTATTCTCCCTGAATACGATACGTCTTATTTCTTCCTAAAAGAGTCTCCGTTTCAGTTTTTCAGTCTTCTCCAATGACGTCTTCTGCTTCTTTTCCGAAAATTTATCTTGATAACAATGCGACAACTCCATTAGATGATAGAGTAAAAACAGCAATTACCGATGCATTGGATCTATGGGCAAACCCATCAAGTAATAATAAAAATGCATTGAAAGCAGCCGATGCGATTCATGAAGCGAGAAGTCACCTCGGGAGCATGTTCGGTGTTGAAAAAGAAGGTGTCGTGTTCACTTCTGGAGGCACCGAATCCAATAACTGGGTTATTGAAGGAGCCATTCGGGTATTTAGAAAAAAGAAGAAGACTTTGATTCCCCATATTGTCACGACGAATATTGAACATCCATCAATTCTGGAGCCGCTGAAAAGAAGAGAGGAAGATGGAGAAATTGGTGAGTTTGATCAATATTTTTAAAGAAGTGTTCTAAGCACTCGCTGGAAAAACACAAAGGATCACCACTACTGTCGAAAAAATAAAGTTTCGACAAGGATTTTCAAAAAAAATTTCGCGCGCTGAAACGCGCAAGCGCATAAAGTTCTGGGCGGAGCTTAAACTGCAAGTGGCGCGGTTCTTAATTTGGAAAAAACAACTGGAATTAGAACCGCGCCGCTTATTTAAGCTTGCAATTTAAGCTCCGCCCAGAACTTTATGCGCTTGCGCGTTTCAGCGCGCGAATTTTTTTTTTAAATCCTTGTCGAAACTTTATTTTTTCGACAGTATCTCTCAAACTCTCAATCCTGGAGACAGAACGAAACACAATACGTAGGAGAATTCTTGAGGCAATTTACATAAAAACTGTAAATCCCACGCTCAACACCAAAGAGGAATTATCTGACATGGTCGCGGATCTTGGCTTTGGAGTAACACTGACGCGGAGGTTGTAAACATATTCACACTGTCATTATCCTCTTATTCACACGGTTCTTTATTGCCCATCTGCTCATTCCCACTGGTGTTTCTTTTTTGCCTCATTTCTTTGCCTTTTCCAGTTTACTAATTTTCTTTTTTTCTCCCTACATGTCTTTCGTTTTTAATAGTTTTTGTGTTTCCCCTCCCTGAAGGTGTCGAATACCGTCTCATGTTTTCGTTTATCTCTAATTTCCACTTTTTCATGTTATGTTTTCCAGGTGATTAAACCAAGCCCTGATGATGGTATAATTGCTTGTTTTCCCCCGGTTTTCTTCTCTTCCTTTTATTTTCCACTTCTTTAATTTTTCTCCCGGTTATTTTACCCCCTTATCCCAATTCTCTACATTTTCCTTCATATTTTTACTAGTCCATCTCGTGAGGGATGCATCTAGTCTCCCTTTCTTAATGTTCTTTCTCTGTTATCCTATTTGTCAATAAATATATATAAAGACCGAAATATTGGCTAAATAAAACGTGCAATTTACCGTCTTGCAGTTTATGTACAAAAACGTCTAAAAACAGATTCGTAGGTTGATTTCACTGACACTTTCATGAGAAATTTTCTTACTTCAGAAGAAAACTCTTCAATAGGCTGAAAGAAGAGATTGATGCAGAATCAAATATTGACAAGAAAGACCAGGTAGTTCTTCTCAAGTTCTGAATAAAATTAACATATATCGTTTCCAGGTAGCACAGGTGAAGCTGACGAACTTCGATGGAAACCAAATGAACGTGTACACGATTGATAAAGTTCCACAGTTGTTCGAATTCAGCGAGAGTGGAAACATTTATCCAACTGTCTTTTACATGTGGAACAATCCAAAAGCTTTTCCAGTACTTGTTTGTCATTATCCTGTTTTGTCGTATCTTGAAAATGGAGCCGACCTCATGCTTCCTGGTGTCATTCGCTCTGAAACATTCCAATTACCAACATTCCGCAAAGGAGTTCCGGTAGCGATCGCTTTCCATTGTACTGAGACTGGAACTGTGTGTGGCCCATCAGCTATTGGATGTTCTTTGATGTCTTTAGATGAAATGGTCGCCTGTGGGTTCAAAGGAAAGGGAGTTCAAGTTCTTCATGTATTTAGAGATGAACTATGGAGCTTTGGTCCAAAAGGATTTCCGCCGAGTTACTCAGTAGCAAGCTGGAATACGTATGGAGAAGAAACAGATGAAAGTGATGAGGACGAAGAAGAATTTGAAGAAAAACAAGATCGAGAAGAAAGTGTAGGTGTACCACCCAAACCAACTGTAAATGAAATTGAGGAAGAAATTATTCCTGAAGAACCTATGGAGAATCTTCTTACACGTTGTTTTCTAGCGGGACTAAAATATCGCTTCACCAGGAATATGTTGCCGATGGACGTTGGACAATTCTATACGCAATGCGTGCTATCGTGCGTTCCAGACGGTCGGAAGTTGGATATGAAAAAGACTCATTTCAAAAAATTCGCCACGTTCCTCGAAGAAATAAACGATCTTGGAGATGAATGGATTATCAAGATTGTTCCGAGCAAGCAAAAGAAAGGTGCTGATGTCGTAGGCGATGTCAACTTCTCAAACAAACTTTTTCGAGATTTCGAAGTATCCGATGAATGTACCGTAGATAAGGCGCCAGAAGATAAATCAAAATTCGAAGCACCTGTCATCTCGGAATACTTCGCTATTACTGAGCCTACATTAAGACTGTTTCCTAAGTTTTCAAAAGGAGATTTGATGAGTGCGAAAGAAATCCGAGAGATGGTCACAAGCTATGTCAATGAAAATGTAATTGATATACAAATAATTTCATAACTAACTTCACCATCACTACAGAAACTCGCAACTGGGAAATCAGTACGTTTGGATCCTATCCTTTGCTCAATCACTCGAATCAAATCTGATACAGCTCCATGGGCTGATTTGATGAAGGCAATTCATGGGAGAATGACAGCCACCTGGCATATTCGATGGGCTGATGGAAGAGATCTAGTTAGAAAAATTTCTCCGCCGTTGGTAGAATTTAAAATCGAGAATCGGGCTGGAAACAAGAAAGTAACACTGATCAATGGATTGGCAATGTTTGGGATTGACATTCGAACCATATGTCACCAGATTCAGGTTAACTAGTTGTTCAACTTTATGATAACCGTAATTGATTTACAGACAGGCGTTGCTACCAGTGTAACCAGTCAATGGGAAGTAGCTGGAGTAGAGGGACCTCAAGTTCTGGTGCAAGGAAATCAGATTCATTTTGTGGTTGACCTGCTAATTAAATCTTACGGAATTGATAAGAAGTTCATGAAAGGAACCGAACTCGCAGTGAAGAAAAAGAAATAACAAGATAAACTTCCTTACGAATGTTTGGGTCTGCAACCAGATTATTTGTAGTTCGAAGTGGAGTCTTTCTCCACTCCGAATTCCACTCGAATGTTTCCTTCTTCAGCATTAACTGCTCTCACATTTCCAGCACCAACAACCGATGCAAATTGTCCTTTGCTACCAAAGTTTTTCACAATTTCCTTTGCTAATTGCATGTATTTTGAAGTCATTCTCAAATACTGGAATTGAAACTGTTTCTGAACAAAAATGAAAATTTTCAATATAGAGCATGCAAAAACACGTAAGAACTTTAATAAACAGAGGTGAAAATATCTCTAAAATTTTTATTATTTTGGCAATTATGTGAGAAAAATACTCATATGAAGTGATACACAGGGAATAGAAGTAAAAACCGGTGGAACGAACCGAAAGTAGCATTAGGCAACAAACTGGTAACTACAAATAATCTGGTTGCAGACCCAAACATTCGTAAGGAAGTTTATCTTGTTATTTCTTTTTCTTCACTGCGAGTTCGGTTCCTTTCATGAACTTCTTATCAATTCCGTAAGATTTAATTAGCAGGTCAACCACAAAATGAATCTGATTTCCTTGCACCAGAACTTGAGGTCCCTCTACTCCAGCTACTTCCCATTGACTGGTTACACTGGTAGCAACGCCTGTCTGTAAATCAATTACGGTTATCATAAAGTTGAACAACTAGTTAACCTGAATCTGGTGACATATGGTTCGAATGTCAATCCCAAACATTGCCAATCCATTGATCAGTGTTACTTTCTTGTTTCCAGCCCGATTCTCGATTTTAAATTCTACCAACGGCGGAGAAATTTTTCTAACTAGATCTCTTCCATCAGCCCATCGAATATGCCAGGTGGCTGTCATTCTCCCATGAATTGCCTTCATCAAATCAGCCCATGGAGCTGTATCAGATTTGATTCGAGTGATTGAGCAAAGGATAGGATCCAAACGTACTGATTTCCCAGTTGCGAGTTTCTGTAGTGATGGTGAAGTTAGTTATGAAATTATTTGTATATCAATTACATTTTCATTGACATAGCTTGTGACCATCTCTCGGATTTCTTTCGCACTCATCAAATCTCCTTTTGAAAACTTAGGAAACAGTCTTAATGTAGGCTCAGTAATAGCGAAGTATTCCGAGATGACAGGTGCTTCGAATTTTGATTTATCTTCTGGCGCCTTATCTACGGTACATTCATCGGATACTTCGAAATCTCGAAAAAGTTTGTTTGAGAAGTTGACATCGCCTACGACATCAGCACCTTTCTTTTGCTTGCTCGGAACAATCTTGATAATCCATTCATCTCCAAGATCGTTTATTTCTTCGAGGAACGTGGCGAATTTTTTGAAATGAGTCTTTTTCATATCCAACTTCCGACCGTCTGGAACGCACGATAGCACGCATTGCGTATAGAATTGTCCAACGTCCATCGGCAACATATTCCTGGTGAAGCGATATTTTAGTCCCGCTAGAAAACAACGTGTAAGAAGATTCTCCATAGGTTCTTCAGGAATAATTTCTTCCTCAATTTCATTTACAGTTGGTTTGGGTGGTACACCTACACTTTCTTCTCGATCTTGTTTTTCTTCAAATTCTTCTTCGTCCTCATCACTTTCATCTGTTTCTTCTCCATACGTATTCCAGCTTGCTACTGAGTAACTCGGCGGAAATCCTTTTGGACCAAAGCTCCATAGTTCATCTCTAAATACATGAAGAACTTGAACTCCCTTTCCTTTGAACCCACAGGCGACCATTTCATCTAAAGACATCAAAGAACATCCAATAGCTGATGGGCCACACACAGTTCCAGTCTCAGTACAATGGAAAGCGATCGCTACCGGAACTCCTTTGCGGAATGTTGGTAATTGGAATGTTTCAGAGCGAATGACACCAGGAAGCATGAGGTCGGCTCCATTTTCAAGATACGACAAAACAGGATAATGACAAACAAGTACTGGAAAAGCTTTTGGATTGTTCCACATGTAAAAGACAGTTGGATAAATGTTTCCACTCTCGCTGAATTCGAACAACTGTGGAACTTTATCAATCGTGTACACGTTCATTTGGTTTCCATCGAAGTTCGTCAGCTTCACCTGTGCTACCTGGAAACGATATATGTTAATTTTATTCAGAACTTGAGAAGAACTACCTGGCCTTTCTTGTCAATATTTGATTCTGCATCAATCTCTTCTTTCAGCCTATTGAAGAGTTTTCTTCTGAAGTAAGATAATTTCTCATGAAAGTGTCAGTGAAATCAACCTACGAATCTGAATTCCTTTGATGTGTGTTCTTTTTGACTGCAAATGGCTTTTTGAACATTTTGAAAGCTGAAAATAATGTTTGTGAGGCGTAAACACTAAAATGCTGAGAAAAAGTGTGTGATGTCTTTGCAAAAGACGGGAAAGCCCCGCCTCCTTAACCCTGCCGCACCGCGATAATTTTTGTCTTCGCGTTTAAGCCGCTTCGAGTCGGTAAGCTTAAATTGAAAATAAAAATAAAAATAATACATTTCTTCTTTTGTTTTTTTTTGTTTCTCACACAGAACTATTCGAATGTAGCTCAAATTCACCTTCTTTAATTGCCGTTTTGAGAACTCAAACTTTAAATTGGTTTTTGATTCATTTAAATTTGTTTCAGGTAACTCAACTTGTCGCGAACATGGCGTTGATGAGTAAAATGGCGCCGACGGCGGCCTGCGCCTGTCGCAACGCCTTTTTGAAGCCATCAAATAGTCTTATCCCTGCTATTCGAGGCTCGCACGCTGCGGTATTCCGTAAACGTCCTGGACAACTCATTGTCAACAGAATTAAGGTAATCATTTTTCTGTATGCTAGTTTTTCATATGTATAGGCTTCAGGACGTGTGTCATTTCTATTTCATTGGAATTGGTTTCCTCCCGGTGCTTTTCTGCTTGCTTACAACCATATTGTCTTCGGAACCTGTGAGCTGAAAGACTATCCAACAGAGGTTAGATTGTTTTTGCGAACACTTTCTAATTATTGAAACTTGCAGGGACCTGCTCCACATCACTGGCAGTTTGAGCGAACACCAATTCGTCAATGGTGGGCAAAATGGTTCGGAGTGTCTGATGTCGAGCATCACGAAAGAAACCTTGCTTATTACGAGAAGCAGGGAATTATTGCTAGATGGAAGTGAGTATTTTTGCATATTAAAATTAATTTTGAGCTGAAATGTCAGACAAATCGAGCAACGCGGGAAGCATCTTGAAGGAGAACGATGGGACTATAAAGGCTGGAGCTATCAGCCAGTTTCCTCTATCTGGGTCGATTACGGAAGATGGCATGCTCTGCGTATGAGAGATCAATACGAGCAACACGGACACTATGCTCAATAAATGTAAGTATTTTTTATTATTAAAAGGTGTTGAAAATGAATTAAAGTACACATCCAAAGCCTAGACAGTTAAAGCAGCTGCATCGTAGCTCCGATAAAAATATTTAACTCGAATTAAAAGTATATTCTCAAGTCGAAAAATATTAAGCATCAGCAATTTCATTTATATCTATTTGCATTTTCGTGTGGCAAATACTCATTTGCTTTGGAATCATTTGCTATTTGATCACTTGCTATATTTGTCTCATTTGCTATCACTGGATCGTTTGCTATATTTGTCTCATTTGCTATTTGATCACTTGCTATAGTTGTCTCATTTGCTATTTTCCCCATTTTTCGAAATACTCATTTGCTATGAGTTGGATCATTTGCTATGAAGCAGATCATTTGCTATAAAATGCTCATTAGCTATGAGATGACTATTAAAAATGCTAAAATCTCATCAAAATCACGATTTCAGCGGAATTTTCATGAAATTTGTGAACAGTACTTCATAATTGTTACTAGATTGAAAGTTTCAGAATTTCGAAGAATAGGAGAATAATGTCAGAAAAATTTCGATATCACGTTATCTACCCTAGAGTATGAGGAATTTATTTTTGGAAAATATTTTATTCAAAAAATATATACAAATTAGGAGAAAATGTGATATGTCCTCCTAGGAGCCTCCTTCGTCGAGATAAAATGGAAAACTGGATGAACGGTATCAGCTCATACGCTATGAGTGGCTGAAGGTGAGTTATGAAAATTCTAGTCCCTAGCGATGTGTAGTTCCTGTGGAAAGCTTCCACAGGTTCATCAACCAAATTTTTATTCATCCAATTTTGCATTTTCTTTCATTGTTTTTTTTTTGCAGAATTCAGAAAAAAAAAGATGATTAGAGGTGTCAACGTCAACACAGACTAACTTTACAATATCTCAATTCTAGATTTTTTTTTAGGATTTGATTTTTATAGCAAATGAGAAAATAGCAAGTGAGACAATAGCAAGTGAGAAAATAGCAAATGAGACGACACTCGGAAGCAGAAGTATAACATTTAGAGATTAATATCAACATGTATAGCTATACTTTGAAGGTATTGTGAACCATCTCATTTTGTCGATAACCTCATTGTTATACTTCTGCTTCCGAGTGTCGTCTCATTTGCTATTGTCTCACTTGCTATTGTCTCACTTGCTATTTTCTCATTTGCTATAAAAATCAAATCCTAAAAAAAAATCTAGAATTGAGATATTGTAAAGTTAGTCTGTGTTGACGTTGACACCTCTAATCATCTTTTTTTTTCTGAATTCTGCAAAAAAAAACAATGAAAGAAAATGCAAAATTGGATGAATAAAAATTTGGTTGATGAACCTGTGGAAGCTTTCCACAGGAACTACACATCGCTAGGGACTAGAATTTTCATAACTCACCTTCAGCCACTCATAGCGTATGAGCTGATACCGTTCATCCAGTTTTCCATTTTATCTCGACGAAGGAGGCTCCTAGGAGGACATATCACATTTTCTCCTAATTTGTATATATTTTTTTGAATAAAATATTTTCCAAAAATAAATTCCTCATACTCTAGGGTAGATAACGTGATATCGAAATTTTTCTGACATTATTCTCCTATTCTTCGAAATTCTGAAACTTTCAATCTAGTAACAATTATGAAGTACTGTTCACAAATTTCATGAAAATTCCGCTGAAATCGTGATTTTGATGAGATTTTAGCATTTTTTAATAGTCATCTCATAGCTAATGAGCATTTTATAGCAAATGATCTGCTTCATAGCAAATGATCCAACTCATAGCAAATGAGTATTTCGAAAAATGGGGAAAATAGCAAATGAGACAACTATAGCAAGTGATCAAATAGCAAATGAGACAAATATAGCAAACGATCCAGTGATAGCAAATGAGACAAATATAGCAAGTGATCAAATAGCAAATGATTCCAAAGCAAATGAGTATTTGCCTTTTCGTGTTGATTCCCATACCGAAAGTTTAACGTAACTTTTTCACAAGAAAATCTTGTTTTTGCCCGGTTAGTTCTGGGCTGTAGATAATATCTGAAGTCTTCACGCAGTGAGTTAATGATTTAATTCTGCTAAGCTTTTCAACTTGTTGTAAATCAATGAATTTTCATTACAGCTTTGGCGCCGACTATTCACAATTGCTGTATGAATGGAATTGGCAGTACTGTGCTTCAACGTGTCCGCCGCTCGTCTTCTATATCTGCCCCTTCGAATAGTTTTTCCCTTTTTAACTTCCTCACTATTTTTTGTATTGTCCGTGCTCTTTTTGATTGTTTTTCTCTGTTATTAGAGTGTAAATATCCTTCAGCGAAAGTGCACTTAGTGAATTGGTCGTTTGGTTCGAATCCTATAAAGTTGAATTTAATGTTTTCTTTCATAACTGAACTTGAATTCCGTAAGTAAGACATGTGTCTTCTGAATCTTATTTATTTATCATCTTGCCGAGAAACTTTACACCGAGCTTCAACCAACCGCTAAAGTTGTACACACGCACTGCCTCCTGCACGAGAAAAGCGCCTCTCTTTTCGCACGCGGTTTGCGTCTCCTACAGGGAAGCACGTCTCTCACTCTCACTGGGATTTGAGGGTGTTTGATTGAAAACTGTCAGATTTTGGTGTTTCCAAAGAAAAATTAGGATTTTAAGAACAGGAATCAAAAGAACAATATCAATAATCTTAGAAAATCCAAAAAAAAGAGGAAAATAATAGTGAACAGGAGATAAAACGATAGCTATTATATGGTCATGTTGGATCGAAAACGCTCAAAAAGCTGGCAATTTTTACAAAAATCGAAAACGGATATCTTATAGCCCTTGTTGTCAGTTACATTTTCATATATAAAAGACATTTTTTGCTTCAGAATGAACTCTGCTATGAGGTTTTCAAGTGCCACTGGAGTAGAGATAATAGTGATTTGTAAAAGACTTCGTCGCTACGTCTGGAGAAATTATTATTTTTTGTCAAACTTTTTTTGTTTCTATAGTACACAACCCGTTCTTCATTTTTCTAGTTGATCACTTTTTTGTACGGTGTGTTCCTGGAAAGTTATGGCTCGTGAAAGCATGGGCTCCCTGCATTCCTTCGTTAAATCGGTTCTTTTCATTAATCGAGCCATATCTTTCTAAGAAGACTCCGTACATAAAAGTTGTCAACTACAAAAATGAAGATCGAGATGTGTTCTACTCGAACGCACAAAGATTGGAAAACAAACATTTTGTCAGACGCCGTGACGAAGTGTCTTACAGTAACCCTACTCCATATGATGCATTTTCCAACATTTAAAAAAAGTTATAACTCACTTCGTTCTGAAGTAAAACTTTTGTATCATAGCTCAAAATGTAGCTGATAACCGTGGCAAGAAGGCATCCGTTTCCGATTTTTGGATATGGGCCTCAGTTTTTCACAAAACTCCGAAAACCACCGAAAATCGCCACATTTTCACGATTTTCAACTGATTTCTCCAAATTTTATACTGAGCTCAGTTTTCAACCAATTTTAATGTTTGATAGTGGAAAATGACGGTGAAGATATTCTGAAAAACTTGTCCATCTCCTTTTTTTGAAAAAAGGGACCGTTTTCCGTTTTCGGTCTAAGTCGGTCATACTGTAGATGCAGTGATGTGAAGAGAGTGAACATATTATATTTTTTGTGGATATTATCCATATTACAGCACAAATCAACACAATTTATGATTTTTATAATAAAAAAACAAGAAAAACTTCGGAAAATGTTATCAATTCATAGAAAATCTGTATTCGATGCGGTGTCGCGCCATAATTATTCCAGTCCTAGTGTTGATGTATGTTTTGTATATCAAATTATAGCTAAAAATCCGTTCATTTCATTTATATTACTTTCAGTCTCCAAATATTATGTTTTTCTAGTCGCCGACAACTTTTTCAATTTCAGCAATAATTTTTTGAGACCCCACAAATTCCGAGGAAAAAAAACTCCTGGGAAACGAACTCCTGGGAAAAAGGCGGAGCCAAGCGCGCTGATTGGCTAATCAGTTGCGCAACATTGCTAATTGCGCTTTCAGCAGCCAATCAGCGCGCTTGGCTCCGCCTTTTTCCCCAGGAGTTCGTTTCCCAGGAGTTTTTTTTCCTCGGAATTTGTGGGGTCTCAATTTCACGGCCCGGCGAACGCTACTCGAGGCCGAACTTTTTGAACGTTGAATACGCAGTTTATGAACTGAGTTCTGATTGGTAGCAGCGAAATTGGTCCGCAAAGTGTTTGCGGAGTTGCGTACCGTAACCCGGCCAAAAATAATTTTTTATCAGCGAGATGCGATTTTCTATCAAAAGTTTCTTATTAATACGATAAGTGGCTTTTGATTTCTTTTTTCCATGTTATTGATATTGACTTGTTACATCTTCTGGAAAACGTTCAGAAAGATGATGTTTCACGTTTTTGAGATATATTAGAAAATGTCAATTTTTCAGCCAAATTCGATGTTCTATCAAAAATTTCTCAAAAAATCGATCGGTGGCTTTTGATTTCTTTTTTCTACAATATTGAGAATTACTTGTTTGATATGCTGGTAAACTTTCAGAATGATTATGTTACTTGTTTTTGAGCTACGTAAGAAAATGTCACTTTCTCTGTCAATTTGCGATTTTCTGTCAAAAGTTTCTCAAAAATACGATCGTCAGCCTCCGATTTTTTTTTCTGAAAAGAATGAGAATGACTTGTTTCAACATCTGTTAAACGTTCAGAAAGTTGCTAGAGATAGTTTTCGAGATATATGAAAAAATATCATTTTCTAAGCCAACGGTGACTTATTTTCAAAAGTTTCTCAAAAATACGATCGTAGGGTTTCAATTTTTTTTCTTAAAAGATTGAGAATTACCTGTTAAAGAATCTGTTAAACGTTGAGAAAGTTGCTAGAGACCGTTTTTGAGATACATAAAAATATGTAATTTTTTCACTCATTTTCAAGAAAGTTTTGACCGTCTCTTAAAGAAAAGAAAAGCGTGAAAGGAGCTTGTTTTCTGGAATGACCACTATATATCCATCGATCATTCCGAAATGTTTCCAGCTTTCGAGATTTTCATCTGGGCATGTTCAAATCAAAATACTAGCCCTCTGTAGCTAATTTCCTTATGTCGATTTTGTCGGCAGTGGAATGAATTTTTCGAAGTTCTACTGCAAAAAAATCATCTAACTAAAGGTATTCTTTATTATTTATAGAAAAAAACGAAGAAATTATAGTAAAATGCCTGAAAGACGAAGATACTTGATCTCGTAATGTATTAAAAATTGAAATGGCCGAGTTGGAGTTTTCTAGGCCAGAGGTCTGTGCGGCCGCGCCGTGTATTTTTGAGACTCCACCGATTCCGCGGAAGAAAAATTCAGTGGAAAAAAAATTCAGTGGAAAATGGGCGGAGCCAAGAGCGCTGATTGGCTGCAAAATGCTAATTAGCAAGCTTGCGCACCTGATTAGCCAATCAGCGCTCTTGGCTCCGCCCATTTTCCACTGAATTTTTTTCCACTGAATTTTTCTTCCGCGGAATCGGTGGAGTCTCGTATTTTTCAGTGTCTGATGCAAGCGCGCTCTATTTGTACGCATGAGAGAGTGGAGACCGCAGACGTCGCTTTTCTCGTGCATTTAGCGTCGCTTTTCTCGTGCAGGAGGCAGTTCACACGGTGATTTTCTCGGAACCACTTGCTTTGATTTCTAGGCCATCTCATTGGCGGCCCCGCGCAAACCCGCTCCAATGCCCCGTTGAAATTTCTAGACCCTCAACTTTGGCTTGAATTTTCAAAAAATTTGATTGTAACAACCAGCAGTTTATTTGTAATGCCTCTTAAGGAAATGATGGAGAATTTTTAACAATAAGTTTCATACTATATGGCTTTCAGATTCACAGTTTAATCCCCCAGTTACTAGCTGGTTCCGAGAAAATCACCGTGCGCACTCTTTCGCAAGTACGCAGGCATCAGACCTTACGACACTTTACGATGCTGACAATTTCTGATGTTTTTTGTATCGTCTTCTTCCATTCAAACAAGATTTGCAGAATTTATTTTGAAATTGTAAATGATTTTCCCGTTATCTCAATACTAAAAAGGGGGTTTTCGAGTAAGACTTATCTGAATGGAAAGAGGTTTACCGAAATAATCATAGTCTCTTGTTTTTTCAATATCCTTTCGCTTCCGTTGCTTTTTCTTGGCTATTGCTGTGATTTTCTGTATTTTCCCATTAACCGTCACGCAATACATCTTTCGCAAATTGTCTTGCCTGGTGTAACTCTTTTATATTTTCCTTATTCTAACTTTTCTCAATTTCTCACACAAATGATATTTGCAGACATGCCGGGAACAACTTCAAACCGACAAGGGAAAAAGTTGCCGTTGTATGTTTTTCCCATAATGTCTGAGTGGTATTAGCTTGCGATATTGTTGTAAACAATATCTATGAGCTGTCTTGCAACGTCAATAACCAGTTTCCGATATAATCAAGCCAATCCAAATATCCAAATAATTACTTTTAATTAAGCCAATCCAAATATCCAACTAATTACTTTTCAGAGTAAAAACGGAAGAGATACAAATAGTATTAACCGATATTCTGTTCGAAGTTTCCCAAAATGAAGCAAGAGTTGACTACATCAAAAACGCGATGGAAAGCAACGGCGCAGTCTTCGACAACAATGTTTATGATTGGTATCTAAACAAATACCAAAGTCATGCGAAAATTTCAGCCGGTAATGAATTTAAAGAACAGTTTTACTTCTAAGAATCGCGATAGTTTCCAGATACTTGTCCGACGTGTCTCCAAACATTCATCACGACAAAGCTTATCTCAAGAAGGAACTGCGCGAGCTGAAATGTGCGGATGGTCGTCTCTTCAAGTACATCTCCACCTGGATGGATCAACTCAAGGTTGTCACCCTCTTTTTTACGATTAATAATGCGTTTTCTCAGGAACCGGGTGTCAATTCGTCTTGGCGGTACAAATTCAATAAGGCAATGATGTCCGTGAACCAAGCCGTGAGTAATCAATATTGCTTGCCTGACTAGTATTACCTGTTTTAGGACATGGTTCACGCGCCAAAGAACTCTACTGTTCATGCAATGGAGGAATCGTTTAAAGGAGCCTCCCTGCTCGTTTCCGCACTTTCCATTTCTTCTGAGGAATTGGTTCTATCTGGCAACTCAGAAATCTCCAACAAAGCCAAGAAATGCCATGAAATCACAACAAAGATTGAGACAATGATGAAAGAAGCTGGAACGCTCATCGAGGCAATCAAAAATGATACCGATGAAACGTACGACATTCCCGGCGAGTCAACTCGCGGTTTTGTCCATACGACTGTATAATTATAAAAATGCGAATATTCCCCCGTCCCTCCTCCCTTATGATTTTCTTTATTTTGTTTTTATATGTTTCCCAAAATAAATTCGTTTGCCGTCATATTTGTCTGAGAAATCAATTATCCACACTCCGGATTTTTTCTACAGTTTTTAATTTCACATTTGGAACGGTAAAAAATAGGAAATTGCAAGTATTAATTAAACATTTCTCGTATCTTTCAGGCCCCCACACGACTCAGAAAACTCGACGATACAACTCAACAGAGATTATCGAAACGTCCCGTGGGCCAAGAGATGAGTATGAAAACAAGACGAGTTCAGACACTGGTGAAGAGGAACTCGACCTTTCGATGCTTCCTGGTTCTATCGTTGTTCTATCATCTCCATCAGATAAATTCTCTCCGTATGATAACAAAAATCTGAATCAAACAATCATTTTCAGAGAAAGCACGCCGAAGACCTTCATCATTGACAGCATCAATCATCACGATGGGAACTTAATTATCAATTTCGATGAAATGGGAGACTGTCCGCGGGACTGTTTGAGTGATTTGCGAGAAGCACTGGAATAGTCGTTCAAGACATGAGCCAAGTTGAGAGATGTCAGAGAATTTTCGTTTTGGAACTAGAAGTACGTATGAGATATCGCGAGAAGGGATCTCAAAAAAACGAATTTAACGAATTGACAACATCAAATGTGACAAGAATTCTCGAATGCACAATTCCAAAAGAAGAAGTAAGATTTAAAATCCGATTTGGCTTGACTTCGATTTATTTCACTTTTGTTTCAGAAAAAGAAGGGTGGAACATATGATTGTGATATGCTTGATTTGTTTGAACTCGGTTCAAGTTTTCATGTCCATTCTACCTCATCAATATTCGTATTCCAATTGATCAAAATGCATGTAAATACAACCCACTCAGTTCAAACTGTCAAATTGGACAACAACTGGTCTTCGACTCATAGAAATTCATCAAAACGGAGGTTTCACTCTGATTTGGTTGTAGACAAAAACTTTGATGGCACCTGTGGTTGGAGGCTGTCTTTGGTGGTATTATAATAGAGTAAGCCATTGGTTGTATTCCATCACTTATGGAACATTTCAGAAAACCAATTGGCTAGAAGCCCATTGCTTCTCGAACGCGCAATTCTTTATCTCGGTTTGAGTCTGGCTATTCTCGACTGAAAGGTTTTTTTTCTAACAATTTTTAATCTTTATCTAGAATTTAAGATTAAATTGAGTATCTTAGTCTCTGATCTCCGCCAAGGTCTTCTTTACTCCGTACTTTTCTCATTTTGGCCCATTTTTGCCGGAGAACATCTTATTGACGACACGACAAGAAACAAAATCGTATGTTCAAGATACGAGTTAGAAGTTCTGCTAATCTTCGTTTATTTCAGAAGTCTTACCGTTTCAGTCTTCATCATTATTGCTTCTGGTGCTCTTCTGATCTACGATCTCATCGAGCGAGGAGTTCAACTTTTGACCTATTCTACAGTGTTTGGACATCTCCGATGGGATCTCATATAGCTTATGCTGCTATTTTCATCTCAGCAATATGCATACTTGCCTACTTCTCCTTTTTACTTTCTAAAATTGTAAAAGTCTGGACAACCATCAAAAACAAGAGAAGTGCTCAACTTTACCAGACAAGTGGAAATCGTCGACTCAAAGTGGAAGGTGTCATTTATCGGTTTAAATTCCTGATGTTGTTCACTGTTCTGTGTGCCGCATTCACAATCATTGGATACTTCATGAAACAATATGGGGAAGCACAACTTCACGGAGATGAAGCTAGAAGCGGATTTTTGACTGGGAGTACTTCAGCATTTTTCACTGGAACATTTGGAATGTGCAATATCTACGTATTACTTTTACTCACATAAACATTATCGAGGAGCCACTCGTGAGTTTTGTTAATTCAACTTTTCGTTCACCGGAGTATACGCTCTCCAATTTTCAAAATTTTCAGAATTGATTGACGAAAATGACGATGAAATAATCGATGACCCATCTAACCAACACACCGAATCAAACGCCATGACAACGTTCCTCAAACCCAGTACTGATTAGACAATGTATTTTTTGTGCCATTCAACTGCTGTACCATGATTATCATCTCACTTCTACATTGCATAAATCTCATGGTGGCTTTATCAAATGTGCTTCACGGTGCTCACGCATTTCTTGTTTTGATGACAGTTTGAATAAAATTCACAACAACCAAAATAAATTCACATTCGTTTAATATCAGTTTAGAGGTTTTATTCAGTAATATTCTGAGGTTAAAGGGGGACACCGGTATTCCAAAAGTTGAAGTTTTTTAATATGAATCGGCTCAGAATTCTGTGGAATAGAGAAAAGTCTGTTGGAGCCATGTCCGAAAATTAGCCTTAAACGAGTTATGAGGTCTCAAAGTGTCAAAAAAGACTCTCGCATGGAATTTTTTTTCATATTTCAACGTAAAATTCTCTCGCCGTGCACGTGAAAAAATGTTGAAATAATGAAAAATTCCATGCGAGAGAGTCTTTTCGGACACTTTGAGGCCTCATATACTCGTTTTAGACTGATTTTCGGACCTGGCTCCAAGAGACTTTTCTCTATTCCACAGAATTCTGAGCCGATTCATATTAAAAAACTTCAACTTTTAGAATACCTGTGTCCCCCTTTAATTGTTTCTCCATTAGAATAAAAGTAATCGAGTTCTTTTGAAACTGCACCGTAATTTGAGCCTGAAATTAGACAATTAATCATTTGTAAGTTTAGAGATTGAGAACACCGTACCCCGGAACAGACCACAAATTAATCAGACGATCATTCCAACATGGAAGATAACCGAAAGGCAGACTTGTCAAAAATCGGGCCGGCCCGGGCCGAGATTTTTCTTGAGTTTGGCCCGGCGGGCCGGGCCGGGCCGGGCCAAAATTTTTCCAGAATTCAAAAAATGGGAACCCATTTTTACCAAATTTTATTTGAAATTTTTCGAAAAAATAGAGTAAAAATGCTTAAATATTCACATCTTTCCTAAAATTTCAAAAAAATTCCAAAAAAAATCAACAACTCAACATGTTTCAAAAGAGCCTGGCCGGGCCGGGCCGGGCCGAGATTTTTCCTGAGTTTGGCCCGCCGGGCCGGGCCAAAATTTTTCCTGATTTCGGCCCGGCCCGGCCCGTGACAAGTCTGCCGAAAGGAACATGGGCTTGTCCTGAAAAAAGGATTCGAAAAGATAGTTGAAAATGGTGAAACCTCGGATCATAGTATTACATCTCATTGATTTACATGCTCTTTTCACAGCTTCTTCACCAAATCAATTTCCTTCGGAATCTGAAAGTTGAATTCCATTTCATAGAAAACAAGAAAACAATACTTGGATTTGGTCGATACATTCTAAAGAATCGACTTTCCAATGATGGCAGCGAACGGAATAGGATAGCACATTCTTTTGATACATGACTGAATTGCACGAGTTATCACAGAATTGTGACGTTCTATCATCCCAAATGGAGATATTTCTGGTTCACCGCGAAGAAGGAAAACATGATTTGGGAAACGACACTATTAGGAAATTGAAGTGATTCTAGAAGTTTTCTATTACGTTCAATGCACAAATTAGAGCAAGACATTCAAACGATCCGGGTTCATTTCTCTCCAGAATTCCTCCAAGAAACAGAATTCTGTTTTCCGGAGACCATTCAGTCAATTGAAGCCATCTATGAAGATCTGTTTATCTTAAAATATTTCGAATAAGATTTCAACAAGTTTACGTTAGTGAACCTCCCACGGATAACTCCAATAACGTTCGACATATTCCGATGAGACTTGATCAGGGAATTAGTCATATCCCTCCGATATACGACTCTTCTTTTGAAAATTGCTTCGTGTTCACTCAATGGTTTTGAAGATCGATTCTCGATTGATCCCGTGACACGTATCAGGTCACCGGCAACGTATCCAAGTGTTGGAGATTTTATCTGGAATGAAAAACTCGTTTCTTTTTAGAAATGTTTTAACTGATCGATAGAATAGGACACGTGCAGACAATGTGTTCGTTGCTTCTCTCTCGAGAGAGATGAGACGGCATGTCTCTCGAAAGATGAGACACCTCCTCGTCTCATCTGACCCCTATTCATTATTTATTCAATGAGGTTACATGCAAACAGATAGCTGCTTGGTAGTAGTTGTTTCCTGATTCATTTGTAATCGGAAGCATTGAATATACATTTTGGTTCTGTTCTTTTTTTATTGAAAGAAAGATTAAAAATACGTTTTTGAATCTTCTCTACAATAATTCGAATGCGCTTCTAAAGGGACTGCGGTAGGTTTCAATCTCCATCTCATAATTCCATATTTTGTTTGGAAAGATTTTTCAGAATTTTTGAAGAAAATTAATCAAGGATTTCCACAGGTTGTTAATTCTCTTGCATTCTTGTAACAACAACAAATTGATTCATTTTCAAAAAAAAACATTCAAATCAATTGAAATTCTAACTGGACGTCCAGCTGGACTTTATGAGCTGTTCCAATACCATATTACGGTAACATCCGATCTATCCAAGTTTTAAACGTCTCTCATTCTCCCAGGAAATATGTTTTCTTACAGTACTTACAGTTTGCAAACTGTGAATTTTCTGTCCAAATAAATTGGAGTAGCACGTTCATTCCTTCGAAGAGCTCACAAACGAAGAGAGCACTAAGACAGATCTCAGTTACGAAAGCTACTTTGGTTTTTCTTCGAGAATGAGAACAAAACACATTATTTGAAAAAAGTTAAATGGATTGGTGTAGGAACTTTCAAATTTATAATCAGAGAACTTCCACGTGGGAACTTTAATATCGAATATGAATCCATGGAATGCGATGTATCGAATGATGCTGGAAAATCTTATGAGATGGAGATTGAAACCTACCGCAGTCCCTTTAGAAGCGCATTCTTAAAAATTATGCTTCGAAAATAAGAAGCTTCTGCAGTTGGACGGAGAACGGTAATTGATGAGTGATTAAAACGAAAGAAACATAAATTTTTTGAAGTTATGAGGAAGAACATGATGTTGATTACCTTCAAGACTGATTAAAATGCTTTACTCAATAAACTTTAATAAATGAAATTTTGAGTTTGCAGTTTTGGAAAGAAATGCACTTTGGTGGAAAGAATCGAGGCAATGTTAAGATTACGATGGAATGGTGGTTTTGAAATTTGATGCTGTTTTCATTATTTATTTACTTATTTATTTGAAATACGATTAAAGAATCGTGAAAAGGAGAATTAAATCAAATACAACCGACCATAGTTCAGAATAATTAGGGTAGATGTGATAAGATGATAACGAGTTCACAATAGATGAGATGCGGGTGACGAAGTATTGGACATTATACAAATGAGATTTATGATACATACATGCATATTGGTGAATACGTGGAACAGACCGGGATAATGGAACCAAACAGAAACCACCTGTGCCTTATTTTGTGTGCACTGTTAGTGTTCTGTGTGACCTATTTGTTAATTGTTGTTAGCGCGCGATTTGTGAAAAAGTGCCTCCTCAGTCTAGTTTTGCACTTCGGCCAGATGAACTTTGTTTGGGTTCGGGTCTTATTGTTTGTGTCAAGCTGGAAAATTTCCTTGTGTCAATATCAACTTTCCCGACTAGCATTTTGGAGACGAACTTATGGTCTATCAGAGTTCTTCGCGATTCGAGGGAAGAGAGGCCAAACATTTTAAACAGTCTTGAAGGTAATCAACATCATGTTCTTCCTCATAACTTCAAAAAATGTATGTTTCTTTCGTTTTAATCACTCATCAATTACCGTTCTCCGTCCAACTGCAGAAGCTTCTTATTTTCGAAGCATAATTTTTAAGAATGCGCTTCTAAAGGGACTGCGGTAGGTTTCAATCTCCATCTCATAAGATTTTCCAGCATCATTCGATACATCGCATTCCATGGATTCATATTCGATATTAAAGTTCCCACGTGGAAGTTCTCTGATTATAAATTTGAAAGTTCCTACACCAATCCATTTAACTTTTTTCAAATAATGTGTTTTGTTCTCATTCTCGAAGAAAAACCAAAGTAGCTTTCGTAACTGAGATCTGTCTTAGTGCTCTCTTCGTTTGTGAGCTCTTCGAAGGAATGAACGTGCTACTCCAATTTATTTGGACAGAAAATTCACAGTTTGCAAACTGTAAGTACTGTAAGAAAACATATTTCCTGGGAGAATGAGAGACGTTTAAAACTTGGATAGATCGGATGTTACCGTAATATGGTATTGGAACAGCTCATAAAGTCCAGCTGGACGTCCAGTTAGAATTTCAATTGATTTGAATGTTTTTTTTTGAAAATGAATCAATTTGTTGTTGTTACAAGAATGCAAGAGAATTAACAACCTGTGGAAATCCTTGATTAATTTTCTTCAAAAATTCTGAAAAATCTTTCCAAACAAAATATGGAATTATGAGATGGAGATTGAAACCTACCGCAGTCCCTTTAGAAGCGCATTCGAATTATTGTAGAGAAGATTCAAAAACGTATTTTTAATCTTTCTTTCAATAAAAAAAGAACAGAACCAAAATGTATATTCAATGCTTCCGATTACAAATGAATCAGGAAACAACTACTACCAAGCAGCTATCTGTTTGCATGTAACCTCATTGAATAAATAATGAATAGGGGTCAGATGAGACGAGGAGGTGTCTCATCTTTCGAGAGACATGCCGTCTCATCTCTCTCGAGAGAGAAGCAACGAACACATTGCCTACACGTGTCCTATTCTATCGATCGGTGAAACAGATTAGGGTTAGTATAAAATAGATAGTTGTGGGCCTACTGACAGAGAAGCAAAAGTGATAGCAAAAACCACTTTTTTTTAATATGGATGTTTAAAAAATGGTTTTCGCTTCTTATGCCACCCTGTGGGTATTCATGCTCCAAATTGGACATGGAATTGAAGAGAAAAAGGAGAAGAGAATGTAGGCGTGTGTGTTTGAAAAGGGAAGAATCTAATATGATTATTATTATTATCGAGAAGAAGAGAAATCTCAAGCATTTTGGAATTGTGTTGCGTTTATACGATCGAGCTGTAAGCGAGTTATTTTGAACAGGTTTATTTACAAACTGATTTCCATAGGAAATAACAAGTTCAATAAGTAGAGCACGTGAACTAGGGTGCTATGCCAGGTTTATATATCTTCACGGATATAACAAATTGGATGTGTGTGTGTGTGTTTTATTTTGTTGTTGGCAAGAGGAAATGGGGGGAGTATCCAGTTGAGTTTCATACTTAACTCCAATAAAAACTCGAGGTTTATATATATATTTATTGGCACAAAGAAATTAATCAATAGTTTACACTTGAGACCTGATCAAGCCCCTCACGAGGCGAAGACCAGGTAGGGTGGGGGAACAATGTATATATTGAGGATCATTATGGCAAGATAGGGTTGGGGAAGATAAATTCAAAACCGAATATTCTGGATGTATTGGTGGGGAGAATTTCAAAAATAATAGGATTAATATGGCAGACAGTTAAATGGAATGGGGCGAGTGGGGGGGGCGATATAACACATTGGGGTGAGAAATCACATAGTTATAACCGATTAATGGATTGTTCAAGAAGGGAGATGAATTTACCGGGTGGGAGAAATTCGGGGCAATTTGATGTGATGGAATTCCAGATGGGGACCGTGGAAGAGAAAAAGTCATTAACTTGGGGCCTAGTACAAATGAGTGTCATGGGGCGTCTGTTAGAGTTGGACAGTCTGACATATGACTGGATTTCAGGGAAAAAGTAGCGCCGCAAATGATTTTATAGAGTAGAATTAATTGCGATTTAAGGCGGCGGTGACGGAGGGAGTATAAGTCAAGAATCTCGAGACGATTTAGATAGGAGGTGTAGTGTATGTTACACCTCTGAAGAACTTTTCTGGTAAACGAACGAAGAGGTTTTTCAAGTTTATGAGAGAGGATGCTAGAGGGAGACGGAGAGTAAACAGAAGAGCAATATTCAAGAACTGGAAGGACATATGTGTTGAATAAGTGCTTGTAGAGAGGAAGGGATCGAGATCGGAATGACTTGAGAAGTTGGCTGCAGCGTAGAATAGCTAATGAAGAAGTTTTGGCGATATGGCTATCAAATTTCAAGTGTGAATCTGTTAATAATCCTACAAGGTACAGTAGCCGGCCCTCTCCTCTTTCTAATCTTTATAAACGATCTTCTGCTTTCTCTTCCTCCCAACATACACTTTGCCGCTTTTGCGGATGATATCAAGCTCTATTCCCACGACCCTATTCTTTTGCAAACAGGTATCGATATTGTATCCAAATGGGCCTCTGCCAACTCTCTCCCTCTTGTTCATACGAAAACTACTCTTCTACGGCTCGGTTCCAAATACCCGGGTCATCACTATCACATAGATTCCACCCCCATCACCGAATCCGCAGTAGTACGGGATTTAGGATTATTAACAGATTCACACTTGAAATTTGATAGCCATATCGCCAAAACTTCTTCATTAGCTATTCTACGCTGCAGCCAACTTCTCAAGTCATTCCGATCTCGATCCCTTCCTCTCTACAAGCACTTATTCAACACATATGTCCTTCCAGTTCTTGAATATTGCTCTTCGCAAAAATATACAAGTTTTACAGATGTTTGAAGTTCAAAACTCCATATACTAGTACTACCAATCTTTGACAGCCCGGGAGATATGGGTAACAAATCAAAAGTAGAGGTCCAGTGGTCAAAAAATGAACATCAGGACTGTTTCTATCAGAAAACCACCCACCATAGACACTTATTATACACTCTATTTTTGATACACCGGTCATGGAAATAAAAATATGCGATTTCTTGAATTTTCGTGATTTTCGAAAATTTTAGAAAAAACTTGTGAAACATGACTTTTCACCCAGAATGTTAATTTATTAGGGTGTTTCATAAGTCTTTGCACTTTTTCTATCAGATTTTCATCAAATTTTTCTTAATGAGAAAGGAGTTCTAATAAGTTATATATTGTCCATGAGTACTGGTTACATCTTGCCAACATTGTGGTAGTTGGGCAATTCCGGCCGCGTAGAACTCTGGCGGCTGCGAGCTGAAGAAGCGATCAAGGTCTGATTTCACTTGCATTATATAATCGAATTTTTGACCAGAAAACGAATTTTGCAATGATCTAAAAAGATGATAATCAGTTAGAGCAAGGTCTGAAGGATACGGCGGGTGGGGTAGAACTTCAACTCCCTGAGCCTGTTAGACGGTGCGAGCTTTGGTAGCAGTGTGTGAGCGAGCATTGTAATGCAACAAAACCAAATAATCGATTTCCGGCAGTGATGAACGATGGAATTGGATTATTTTATGGAGTTGTTGACAGTATAAGTTGACTGTTATTATAGCACGATCCGGAAGAAGTTCGTAACAAATGACCCCGTTTCTGACCCACCAAACTGATAGCATCATTTATTTCTCATGCATCTCTCTTTTCTGGTCCGTCAACGGGTCGTCATTATCCAAAACTCCCTGCTTTTTACTGTATTGTATACATAGAGACCCCATTTCTCATTTCCCGTAACAATATCAAGAATCCAATCAAAACTACGCTTGCGACGGAGCAAAGACTGCGACAGGTCACATCTTAGCTTCAACTGAGAATCTGTCAGTTCATGAGAAATAACTTGACCGTATTCTGCAGTTCTTCCAGATTCTTTCTGATGTCTGAATATTGTTGCGAACGAAGGTCCAGTATGTGAAGATACTTCACGTACACTGGATCTAGGCTCATCCTCCAGGACATCAGAGATATCATCGTTGATATCTAAACGAGGCCGACCAGAATGAGACATATCATCAGCATTGTAGTTTTCTTCTTTGAACTTTTTGAACCAAGTGATTGTTGTTTTATAACTTATGATGTCCTCACCAAGTGTTTCGGTTATATTTCGATAAGTTTCCATTACGCTCAATCCTGGGAGGTATCCCAACAAAAAACACCATTTTAGAGCATTGCGATCTTTGGCGAGTACTTCTGCTATGGTACGGTGTTCTGGGGACTTACAAAACAGAAATGTTTCTTGAGGGTAACTGTACTAACTAATAATAAAAAAGGGTCAAAAGAATGTCATGGGGACACAGCGCAGTACGTTGAAAAAAAGTGCAAAGACTTATGAAACACCCTAATAATATGTCTCCCTCTAGCATCCTCTCTCATAAACTTGAAAAACCTCTTCGTTCGTTTACCAGAAAAGTTCTTCAGAGGTGTATCATACACTACACCTCCTATCTAAATCGTCTCGAGATTCTTGACTTATACTCCCTCCGTCACCGCCGCCTTAAATCGCAATTAATTCTACTCTATAAAATCATTTGCGGCGCTACTTTTTTCCCTGAAATCCAGTCATATGTCAGACTGTCCAACTCTAACAGACGCCCCATGACACTCATTTGTACTAGGCCCCAAGTTAATGACTTTTTCTCTTCCACGGTCCCCATCTGGAATTCCATCACATCAAATTGCCCCGAATTTCTCCCACCCGGTAAATTCATCTCCCTTCTTGAACAATCCATTAATCGGTTATAACTATGTGATTTCTCACCCCAATGTGTTATATGACCGGCCCGATTTTTGACAAGTCTGTTGTCCGGTACTGTAGATACTATGAGTGTCCAGTCCATTGAGCATATTTGAAATCAGTTTGTTCTGATAAACTAATAATTGAGATACAGTGCTTCTCCGATTCCGAAAACCGAACTGTCGTTTGGAAATTAGTTCAAATTCGGTTAAATGATCCACGACATGTTTTCTCACCGTTTTCTCCATAACTTTGCAAATATTAGATGTGAGAGAAATTGGACGGTAATTTGGGAGATCGGAACGAGAGCCCTTTTTGTGGAGAGGGAGAACTATGGCTGTTTTCCATAAGCTAGGCAACCTACCGACTCTATAGCTCTCCCTGAATATTATTGATAAGGGAAGAGCGAGAGAAGTGCACGCCTTCTTGAGAAATATAGCAGGGATGTTGTCCGGAGACGTGTTATTTCTGCTTTTTAATTTGGACAGTAATAGTTCGATTTGAGCCGGCAAGAATAAAATATCAGTACATGTAGTTTTGATTGGATTAACGATATCAAGAATATCCTCTTCGTCGATGTTGAAATATTCACTAAAACACGATCCAAATAGCTCGGATTTAGATTCATCATCCACGATAACTTCATCACGATATTTACATTTCATTGAAGGTATATCAGTATTTCCTTTATATTCGGATTTGATGAATTGGAAAAAGTTTTTGGATCCAGAATTGAGTCTATTAGAAACTCTTTCACATTCCGATTTGATGAGGGATTTCTTACGTTGCGCTGCAATATCTTTATAATACGGTGAATTACCTTCCTTTCTCCAAATCAATAACTTTTTCTTCTGCAATAATTTAATTTCGACAGAATGAGTTGGTTGGTGAGGACGAATAACTTTAGTGGGTATCCATGTATCAATGATATTCAGAATTAACTTCGCCAGATCATCAAACATTTCTTCGACCGATAAACATGAAAACCGTAAATCCCAACCCACTCTCGATAAAATATAATTGATGGTCTTGAAATCTTCTTTAGCAAATTTTTTTACAGATCTGGAACAAGAATTAGGGTTGAAGTTTATATTGGTAGTAATTTCGATTTTGCAGTGATCACTGAACTTGGTTCCGACAGAGACATCACATATTAAATCATTGGAGTTAGTGAAAACTAAATCCAAGATGTTCGGAGGATCGAGACGTGTAGGGTCATGTACGAATTGAGTCAATCCATTATACATTGAGAAATCAAGTATACCTTGACACTGAGAGTCAGATGCTGAAAGGGAAGCCCAATCAACATGTCCAAGGTTGAAGTCGCCAGTCAATATTACACGGTGCTCTGTAAGTAATAAATAATTCAAAGTTGCTAGAAGATCCTTAAGACATCTGCTATGGCTTGGATTATATATAACAATAATTCTCAAAGTCGATCCACTGATTAATATGTCACAACATAGAGCTTCAACCATTTGTAAATATTCAGGTATAGAGATGATATTGTATTTGATTGGTTTACGAATAAGGATTGCAATGCCACCTCCATGCTTGTTCCTATCTCGCCTAATCACAGTGAATAGATTGTTCAACGATAGAAAATTATCTAAATAAGATGAGTCCAATCTGGTCTCAGTGAGACAAAAACCGCTATATTCGACATAAAAGACCATAAATTAAGTTGAAGTACCTTATTTTTGACAGAGAAGCAATTCGCGTATCCGATTGTTAGATAGTTTGAATTAACGCATGTTTTGTTGTCCACGGCCATGGTTCCTGATTCTCTTTGTAGGCGATTTTGGCTCTAAATTTCTCACAGTGAATACGGTCTTCATTGCTTCGTTGTTTTTCTGGATGGAAACTTTCCAGGACTGACGATATTTTTCCAGTTCTGGCTTCGAAAGGTCTGGGCGAGGTGATGCATCCAGGCATCCTTGAATGGAAGCCTTCTCCCTGTTGAACTTCTTTAATACATTGTTCGCTTCTTCCTTGGACTTGAAGGAAAGACGCACAATCGGCGGCCCTTTTGCCGATTGAGGAAGGCGAAAAACTGCCGGTTTAGAAGTTCCAAATATGTTCGCAATCTGCAATGAGAACTCACCGTTATCCATGGCATCAGGAGATAAATCGACATTTTTAGAATGACATTTGTTTTTCTGGCATCTTCCGTGTTGGCGTAAGACACCGACCGCCT
Organism: Caenorhabditis latens; assembly: GCA_002259235.3. NCBI lineage: Eukaryota > Metazoa > Nematoda > Chromadorea > Rhabditida > Rhabditidae > Caenorhabditis > Caenorhabditis latens. The sequence goes on along the minus strand of CM056093.1, from coordinate 11,338,013 downwards.
TCATCAGATTAATTTGTGAATCCGGCGTAGTAATTGATGACGAAATAGTTGACGCCACTGCCGATGCAAACGTTTTGACCATAGTAGTTGGAATTTTCTCCATTTCTTTGGGTTTCGCAGACAACGTTTTCAAATGTTCCTCCAAGCCGGAAACTTCTCCACAAGATTAGATACTTTAGAGGTTAAAAGTTAATTTTGATTCTGAAGATTGGAGATAGTATCGGCCAAAGACCGGAACATGATTGCAATATCATTCACAGTGAATTCTTCCTTAGATTTGAAATCATTAGACAGAAGCTCAAATAGCGGGTTCGAAATTATGTCAATCACAGATCCTTCGGTATCATTCACAGACTTCTTTTGACTCGTAAAATGGAAGAATCTAATATGATTATTATTATCGAAAGGAAGAGAAATCTGAAGCATTTTGGAATTGGATTGTGTGTTTTAGAATTTGTTGTTGGCAAGAGGAAACGTAGGAGTATCCAGTTGAGTTTCATACTTTACTCCTGCTCGGAACTTTAGAGCACAGGTACCTCGAGAACACATATACTTCCTGATAATTAAGTTATAGAGGTCGCTAAGAAATTCTATTGTAATGGATTATTCAAACTCTGTGTAGGATCTCCACTAAAAATATCTCGAGAGTTCATAAGATTCTTCATTCTCAAAGCAGCTGATAGACAGATAACCCTCTCTATTCAACATATCAGATTTCTCTTGTCCTTAGCCCTTTTCTTCTCATTTATCTCCTGTTTTTGATTATTTTGATTCGGTTTTTCATATAATTCCTAGCACACGTGAATTGATTAGTTAATTCTTACCGATCAAGTTTCTTTTTCGAATTCCTAATTTCAGAACATGCCTCTCCCCTTTTTTCAGAATTATACGGAAAAATTTTCCCAAGAAACGTTGTTTTGCTCTTTCTATTTTGTTCTTCCATGCATCCAGTATGAAACGTTTTTGAGAAGTGCGAATTAAAAGGTTGTCGACAATTCCATCACTTCCAATTACCGGTTGGAAGCTAAAACCGCCGTCATAAATGAGGCTGGACACGAGAATTAGCATTTTCCGTTTCTTTTTGCTCTTCACGTCTTCTTCTTCTTCTTTTTCTTTTTTGCTTCTTCTTCTACTCCTTGATTCTCGGATTACATTTTCGCGCCTTTTCCATCTTCTTCGTCTTCCACTCTGCTTTTCCAGGCGGGCTCCCCTAATTAGACGCCTTTGTGGTTCGAGTAAGGAAAACGGACGAAGAGTGAAATATGGACGAAAGAAGAGAAAGAAGAGAAAATAGAAAAAGTAGAAATAGAGAAAAAAGAAAGTAACGTAGGCAAGAAATACAAGTTGTTTTTGGAATCATCCGATTTGAAAGAGTACGATTCTTTACAGTTTGTATTCGACTTTTATTGTGATTCCACCAGAACTCCTCCAACTTTTCTAATTTTTATTTTTTCGAGCTTTCTTATAGTGAAGTGTTACTGAAATCATAAATTATCGAGTTTTCACTCTAACTTCCCACAATATTTTCGAATGAAGTTCAATTCACTGCAAGCTTTTAAATCTCCCAAAGAACTTATGCTTGGTGAGCTTCCTCATTTTCTGACTTACAGTATACCCTGCGTGTCCCCAACATAAATCTTTTCTTCTCATCTTCTTCGTTTTCTGGTGAAAACATGATGAACAACGTCGATTTATAATTGGCTGACACCTCGTATTCTCTCCTTTTTCAAATAAATCTGAAATCTGAGTACAGCATTCCATCTCTCTTCCTTCCCTTCGACTCCGCCCATTTTGGTCTCTTCTCTCTATATTTCGAAATATCAGTTTTCCGCTCTTATTCCCTTCTCATCTGAAGAAGAAGCATGTGTGTGTGTGTGTGTGTGTGTCACTTGATCGTTTTGACTCGTGTTTCTGGCTTGTCTCAACACAGATAAATAAATATGATGACTCGGAAAAATAAGAGGAGAAGAAGTAAAGATATATTAGAGGAGAAAACTAGAAATAGAAAGAGAAATAGAATTAGATGGAGTAATATCATTCATTTAATTTATTGACGATATGGGAGATGAGTGTTTCTCGATTCTTCTTTTTTGTTATCTCCAGTTTTCTTAGAAGGACAGCGCTTTTTGACTAATTTCAATCTACTGTAAATACTATTTATTTCTTTCGCTCTTGTTTTCTTCACTTTCACAGTCAAATCGCTCTTCAATCTTCCTATTTTCAGAATTCGTTTCTGAAAATAGGAAGTTTCTGAAAATAGGAATATATTTTTTTGCTATTCCCTTCTCATTCCAATTCTTATTATTCTGATCACATCGACGTCTTCAACTCCACAGCAGCCGGTTATCGTCAGAATAGTCATAATCGATGTTATAGTTGTATGTCAGAAATGTACGAAGGGTTCTTGAATAAGGGAATGAATAGGTGAGTATTCAAAGAAGGACTGAAGCCATAACAATAACCAAATTTCAGATACTTCAACCCACCTCGTAACTTTAGTTCACAATTTGATGGAGAAATGGATGTTACTGTTATATCGTTAGGTGGCAGGAGAGTGGCGTATAAATAACTATTTATTTACATAAGGAACAACCGACAACTATTAGTTATCTCGGCTTATATGGGCAGATCTTCTTGCCACGTATGACCTCAGGGTTAGGCGATCACTAGGCTAGGCCATGCTAGTTCACGCCACAACACCTCCCTTTCTTCAATGAAAGTCCATTTGTCTACTGTCTTCTGAATCGTCATTTTTCCACGACAGCCGCTGCTCAGACTCCACAGCTTTTCCTTCTCTTCCCTCCTGGACATCTGTCCCGATCGCTGTCCTTCTACGGTCCATCGACGACACACGATCTTCAGCACGTCTAACAACACACCTCCACGGAGGTTTCCAGCACGATCCACACCCCATGGTGTATCCCACAGCATCGATGTCTTGCTCACGACATCTTCCCATCTTCCTCACTCTGCTGCATCTCCGATCGGCTTCAAGGGGATCCTCTGATCTCGAGCCCATTGTTCTCCAACCCTTCGACGGCTTCCTCACAACGATACCGACATCTCGTCCTACTGCATCGGGGTATCCAAATGTGCCTCCAACACTCTCCCTGCGCACCGACCAATCCGATTTGGAGTATTCCAGCCTTCCTCGGTGGTCCCTTGATCCTGATCGCCAATGTTATGTCGTTAGGTGGCGGGAGAGTGGAGTATAAATAACTATTTATTTACATAAGGAACAACCGACAACTATTAGTTCTCTCGGCTTATATGGGCAGATCTTCTTGCCACGTATGACCTCAGGGTTAGGCGATCACTAGGCTAGGCCATGCTAGTTCACGCCACAACAGTTACGAATATGCATACAGTTCCATGTAGGACGATTTGTTTGACTATTCAACAGGATTTAGTAGTTTTGGGTGAGTTCTACATAATGTATTAAAATAAATACTCAACAAATTATTCTTCAGGACAGCCAACAGGACATCGACTCTATATGAGAGGTTGTGCACTGACAATTGCCAGAAGAGGACTGAACAACCACACTCTCAGCATGTTTGATAGATATGATATATGCAGGTGAGGTTCAAGGAATCATTTGAAAAGAGAAGATTGTCTTGAAATATTATGAGACAAGAATTCATCGTTTTGAGTCAAACAGTCTTGGTTTTTTCGCTCAGTAGCTCTCTTGGAAAACCCCCAACTCACTCTCCAATCGAAACTTTCATTGATTTCAGGGACATGTCGGCATCTGAATTATTCCGTCATGAACAAGCAGATTCTCAACGTATTCGGGTTTGCAGCTGCCTCGGCGATCGCTGTAATTCAGCTATTCCAACAAGCAATTCTCAACCGCTATCAATTTTAGCAATTCTAGTTTTATTTTCTTAATTTTTTGTTTGAAACTGCTTTGATCCTTTTCTCTTTCCTCTATCAATCTCCTTCTTTTCACATATCTTCATTGAATTTCTCTGTCCTTTCCCTTGTTTTCCGTGCTTTTATTGTTTTGCTTTGAAATTATTAATTAAGAGACAATCTCTAATCTCCCGCCTCCCCCCCCCCATGGTAAAATGTGACTGTGTGACAAAAGTCAAAAATGTCTCGTAACTTTCCACATTATCACTCAAAGTCTTAGCAACTTTGAGAAAAGAATTAATGGAATATACTTTTGCAACTTAATGCATTATTTTGCGCTCGTGAATAGGCAAGCTTTCTTCGTTGGTAGGTCCATTAAGACCAAACGATCCGGCTACGAAACCTCAACCGAGCGCAACCAACTCTTCGGGTTCTCTTCTCTGAAAGACAGGCGCCTGCAATTAGATTTCTGGAAAACTCATTGAAAATGATTAGCGACAAAATAGACCTCAATACAGCCGATTTCTTCACAATATCATAAAACAATCGCACGCGCGCAAAGACTAGATTCGTTTGGAAGCGTTCCAAAAACAAACTGCGAAGGAAATTTTTTGTCTACCGTACTGTAACATATTTGACACAACTAAACAGCGCATCTTATTCTTGCCAACGGAACCTCTTTTAACTGTATGTGCTCCAATATATTTTAACCATCTCTCACAATATTTTGTTACCCTCAATGTCTACGTGTTAATTATGTACTGGTTTTGATTTATTTTCACGAGTCGTAATAAGCAATTAACAATTAAAAATTAACATCAAACAAATAACTTATTCTATTTGAATTTCAGCGATGAGAAAGAAGATAATAGTATTATTTTAACTGCTTGAGGAGAACAAGCATTTGTAATTATTACATCAGCTTTGGCTGTAGTTGGATCATCTCGGAGCCACGCCAATTTCAAACCGAGTTGAATTCACAATATGGACAGAAAAAACAAAAATTTCTAAACGTTTTCAATAATTCTTCTCATTCTTTCGAGTTTTATCCAAAGAGTTCTCTAGAAGCAATATTTCTCTAATGTTATAAATTTCGATTAATCAGAACACCTTTTCATATTTTTATTTAGAAAATAGAAAATGAGAAAATAGAGAAGTAGCCATTGAGACAGATATAGAAAATGAGATATACAGTACCGCTCAAAAGTATATTACGTTTTGCCGTTTTTAGTTGAAAATGTCCAACTTTGAGAGTGTGTCATAGTAAAACTAATTGTCCCACAGAATAACACTTTATGAGATTTTACAGACCAAGAATAGAACTCCATTTTTGTAGTTGACAACTTTTTTGTACGAACACTAACTAGAGAGTTACATTTAACTCTCTAACAAGGGAAGTACATGACGAGGCGGGTTGAACTTTTTCTATAAATTTGACCGTAGGTAATTTCGACCTTGCGGATTTCAAAACTGCAATCAAAATCAGCGAAATGCTCACGTAAACCGAGTTATGACCCGTCAAACTTTTCAATTTGTTCATGTTTTTAAGCTTTTCACGTGAACTTTAAATTTTGTACTGTAGAATTGCAAGTTTGACGCGTCATAACTCGGTTTACGTGAGCATTTCGCTGATTTTTATTGCAGTTTTCAAATCCTCAAGGTCCAAATTACCTACGGTCAAATTTATAGAAAAAGTTCAACCCGCCTCGTCATGTACTTCCCTTGTAAGAAGTGTCTGTAAAAAAAAGTCGTCAAATACAAAATAGAGTTCTACTCTTGGTCAGTTTTATTCTAGTTATTTTGTAAGACAGTTAGTTTTACTACGACACACTCTCAAAGTTGAGCCGGGAATATTTACTTTTCGTCCCCCCCTATATTGAAGAATGACCCCCCAAAACGGACCTGAGAAAAGCCCCCCACCTGATTGATTATTGACCCCCACCCATTGAACATTAGCCCCCTCCTTTCTCTTTTTCACTTATACGCCTGAACCATTGAGTCCAACATAATTCAACTATACCCAAATCTTCAGGCTTAGGAAAAAGGACCCGGAAAGATATTTTCGGCATAATTTATATTTACGATGCTCAAGCTTATAGTCTGAAAACGGGCTTCCGTATGTTTCATTCACAGTGTGGGGTTCAATAGTGGGGGCCTGATGTTCTATGATGGGGGTCTGTTGTTAAATAATGGGGGGGGGTTTAAAATCATTAACGGGGGACTGATATTCAATTATGGGGGCCTAACAATCCATAGTGGGGGACCGATGTTCAATGGTGGGGGGCGATAAGTAAAGAATCCCGTTGAGCCTTTTCAACTGAAAAAGGCAAAACTTAATATACTTTTGAGCGGTACTGTATTTAGAAAATGAGAAAATAGACAATGAGACAGATATTGATAATGAAAAAAATAGAAAATCAGTCAGATACAATTGAATTTTGCCACATTTTCTTCTTCCGAAAATCCTGTAGTTTCAGAAAAAAAACAATTTTGAACGATAATAATATTATATCATATCATTTTCTTGATTGATTTGAAAGCATTCACATTTTCAACAGAACTAAAAACGGCAAAACGAAAATGTGATGGTGAATAAACAATAGCTGCTTGTTCCCCATCAACATCTCTTATGACATATTCATGAGAACTCAAAAACCGTTCTTGGGACCATTCACAAAAACTCATATCCCTGCAATTTTTTTAACCAATTAATACGCCCTTAATAACCAAACCTGTATGTTCTTTTGAAGTGGAAAATTCCATTTGATGGGTTCAAACGTTTAATATCAATACATTCCATTAATTTTCGAATATCAAGAACATTTTCCTGACAAGTAGAGATAGAAAAAAACATCAACTTTTGGAATCCATTGTGAGACTTCCATTCATTCAAAAAACGAATTATAGTCGAAGTATCGAAAAATGCCTCTCTAATACAAAGAGATCTGCCTGTAAACGAGAATAAAATGCTATCGATCTTATTACCGGCACAACATATGCTTAAGTACTTCGTTCTGTACATTACAGAACTAGTAAAAAAGTTGCCGTGTACAGTTCCTTCAATTCTAATGCTTTCCTGGTTGGGAGATCGGTTGAAACATATTTCCAACTGTTTTGCTGTTACTAAATCATTTCCTCTATTTCTTTCGGGCAATTGAATGTAACTGGCATTGATATTCCTAAGACTTGGGGCCAATTGAGGATGAGTTGATTCGATTTCATAAAGAATAGACGGACCAAAAAATGCAAGGAGATATTCATGAACTCCTTCGACGACCAATGTTTTCATTTTTATGTCGTATATGTAGTCAGAGCCCCACTGAGACTGGTCAAAACTGAAACAAAAAGTATTTAGAGTAAAACCTGAGATTGACTACTCAGAGTGTAGAAAAATTACTCTTTTGTTATTCCTTCTAAACATTATAGGCGTCGAATGGTTATCGAAATATAATCACTTACCAGCAGCGTATATCTCGATCCATATCGAACACTTCCATCGGTATTATAACATGATCTTCGAGAGGCGGTCCCATAGCAAAAAGGATGGTGGAATATGTGTATCCCGTCCTTATAAAAATACTGTCATCTTCAAAGAACTCATACTTGATGTTTTGAATTTCTTTGAATCGATAATTTTGAATAGATCGAGTCAAATATCTGAATCTCCTCGAACAGAAGCCAAGGAATAACAACTCGCATAACTCGAAGTTGTCAAATATTTCTTTTTGAACAACACGGGGTAATCTCAAAAACTGCATGACTAAGATGCAAGAAAACGTTATTTTTTAGAACAAGTACAAAATGGCAGAAAAATAATACACAGATCTATTCTGCAGTTGTTGCGTATATGAATGTAATGGCAGAACACACGAATCAATAAGGAGACGACGTGTTATCGATCTCACTGGCGTACTCTTCTTGCTCGATCGAGCATTATTTAGCGATGAGAAAGAAGCTCGAGAGGTTGTTCCGGAAATCTATCACTTAGAAAATGAGAATTCAAAATTCACTGGTAGTGACAGTTTTAGCACGGTACTAATACCCATCAACGCAATAGAATTTCATCGAACAGTACTGTTGTATCCTTTACTTTGTGTGAGTCAAGCGGATTTTCCAGTCCATAACTTTATTAGAACTGATTTCTATATGGGAATGAATGCAAGAAGAATCGGGCACGGGATTAGGGTTTCACGTTGAGGTTAATATGTATACCTAACGGTATAACATCTTCCCCGATATATCAGAAGTTCACTAATTCTGGGTTTTCTTCTTACATCCAACAGAATTGACGACGAGACAACTGTATCAGGTGAGATGTTTTCAAATGATTTCAAGGGTCATTATTGCTGCATTATGTATTGTTTTCACTAGTTGTTTTGTGAATTTGATCATGTATCTTAAGTTAACTCCGAGTATTGATCCCTTATTAAATCTCATTTTCGAATGTTTCATCAATTTGTGAGATTTTTCTGATTTTATTTGTTCTTAAAAATTGTACTATTTCTCAGAAATCCTGTGATTATTTGTCCAACATTGATGGGTTCAGTAGATGCGTGGAGAAAGTTTTCATTTTCCAATGGATTCTGTAAAAGAATACAAATGAAAATGAGAAGAAGAAGAGTCACAAAAGTTAGTTCAACAGATGGAGGCTGCTCTTCAAAACATGATAAAACTAAAAAAGAAACGGATGCATATTTCGATCGATTGAACTCTGCATGGATCTAATTTTTTGTAAGCAATGTTTTTGTTAAGTGTGAAAATATTTGTTTAACAATAATAATTTATAAAATGCAATAGATATTATTTACATCATCAAAACTGAAGTGAGAAAGGAATGTACTAATTCGAATCATGGCACATCTGAGGAAAAATACAAAGAAGTGAAAATACTATTGAAGCGGATGCTGTCCGAGTTCATCAAGTTCTGGGAAAACTTGTAAAAGTAGTCGATCGATGAGCACATATAGAAGTTGTTTGTTGAGACGTGGATACTGTAGACCATCAATTATGCGAGATAGGAGAGTTTTGATGTCATCACGACCGATCAAGCGTTGAGCATGAATTGGGATCTGAAACGAGAACATGCTCATGTATTATTGTAGAAATTTAGTCTGACTGAAACCTACATTATTCTGGAAATATTCGAGAGTTCTCTGCATTGCCAGCTCTTCTCGCATCTTCATTTCTTGTTCTGTTGACCACGGAGCATCATTGCAGAATAATGACCATTGAACGTGTTGAATGAGATAAGTCATGTTAGCAACCGATAGAGATTTTTGGAAAACATTCGCTAAAATCGATTATTTTCGAGCATAGTGAACGGATCGCGGTAAATATAGGAGTCATCCACTCGAATTGACATTTCAGAGGTTTCCAGAACAGTAGTAAAATTGAATCATACGCAGAACTGAAAACAAATTGTTTCAGATAAAAAGATTATGGGAGTTTACGTTGTCCATAATTGAATATCATCTGAATTCTTATATGTTTCCTTGAATACATTGTCGAATTATTTCCGTATATAGAAGAGTAGACTGCATTTGTGGCTAGATATGCACCTGAATTCGTGGGCGTGACGTCTTCAAGTAAATTATCCGACTTCTCTTCAACACGATCAGCTTGAGCCAGTGTTTGAGCTAGGGCTTTCAGAAGGTATGGCTTCAAATTTTGACCCTTTTCTCTTCCAACCAATTTTCCTGGTAATGTCTTTTTTCCCGAATTGTTTTAAGCTCATTAGGATTTTGCCTTTTTATCTTTTTCCCTCTTGTTAAATTTCCGAAACCTCGATTCAATTAATAGTACATTCCCCGAAACGTCTACTAATTGATCAAAAGCTTCACGATTTTCAAATACAGGGGAATATAATCTTTAAAGACACTACATGAAGGATACAAAATACATGGTAGAGAGGATGGTATAAATACGAGAAACAATAGGTTCACAGAGTTCACTTTATATTATTTCGATTCAAGATTGGAACAACATCCATGGAGAAAATATCAACATTATGGACACTTTTGGCTTTTTTGTGTGTATGAGGTGAGGAATGTTTCGAAATAGAAATAAAATTTGACAAGTTCATAAGCTAGTGATCACCATACACCAAGTTGTAACCTAACGGTTTTTGTGGTGCAGAGTTAAGAAAATGAAGAATCAGCAAGAAGGATGCTTACGTTCTGAATTCTCGATTTGAAATTACAGAGAGCCTTGCCGATATGCAATTTCAAAAGGAACTTCAAGTAGTTCTTGACACAAAAGATGTTAAAGCATCTCCATACTACAAAGATAAAGTTCTTTCACTTCCAATCTCGAAAGAAGCAGGAACTGAACTATGGGAGCATTGGACAGATCAGGCATTTTCCGGACTTATTTCAGCAAGTGCTACACGACTGTAGAATTCATTTCCAATTCAGAGAGAATATTTTCATTTTCAGATTGAATTTGGTAGAGAAATACGACAAGAAGAAGCACGAGAAGTGTTCATCGGAGGCTCATGATATAACAAGTCATGCAACATGTCTGGTTGCATTGGAAGCCGATGTATGTATTGACGAATCGACTACTCAAGAGAAAGAAGTACTTCCATCAGAGTATGTTCACGAATGTCCTTTTGAAGTACTATCACAATTACAGAAAAACGAAAGACAATCGAAAAGATGCCGAGGAAAAGTTTGAAGAGTCCCGAGAAAAAATTGAGGAGCATGGAAAGCTATGAAGCATCGAAAAGCGCCGAACAAAAGAACAAACGAAGACGGAGAATTTTGAGAAAATCTTCTGAAAATTCTGGAATTTCCAATGAATTGAGGGAAAATGATTCGGTTGGATCGTTCAAAACACTTAGAAAGACTAAAAGATCTGTGAAAACAGTTGATAATTATTTTCTGAAAACAAGTTATGACAAGTGGGTTTACCAATTTCTATAATTCAAGAATTTTCCTATGATCATTTTCAGATCTCCGTTTGCGGCAATTACGAAAACTCTATCCAACTATGTGAAGAGTTTCAAGAAGAAGGAAAAAATATCAAAATGGCAAGAAATAATTGAAAGAATTCAAAAGAAAGGAAATATGATGAAGAAAAGAAAACAAGTTGAAAATCTTCAAAGGAAGAGAATGTAAGTGTTTCAAAATGCGAAGAGAATAAGATCATCTGAAGACAGTTCACTCGAAATGAGAAAGAGGAGGAAAAACAACAAAGATGGATATATTTTAGTAAGCCACGGTGTACTTTGAACTTCTTCCAAACGAATTCGAGATTTTTCCAGAATTTCGCAAACTTAGAAGAGCACATCGACGACGAAGAGCTGAAAGAACTGTTTCATCAGAAGGTTTCGAATATGACAGAAGAAGAGAAAATGATGATGATTCCAATCGATTTGATTCGACAAGCAACCAAAATTGGATTGGGACTCAGTGGACATAATACATACAACGGATACGAAAACTATAAAACTCATAAGTCCACGATTTATGAGTGTTCTGCCAGAGGATGAAGAAGCTAGGAAAAATGAGGTAAAAAGCATAATTCAGAGAGAACATATAACTTATATCTCAGGTTGATGTACTCTCCCCATCACTGTTTTCTCTCCATGATTCTGGATCATATATCGAAAAGAAAGCATCGTTCAAATCAATTTTTGGAATGGCTGATAAAGTGGGAATGACTGCTGAAGATTCTCAGAACTTTCTGGATTTACTGGTAGAAGCAACGGGAGTTGCAGAAGCTGTTGAAGAAGCAGAAGATACGTTGACAGAAGCTTTGAGGAAGAAAGATGATGCAATGGGAAGAGGACCTGATGGACAACCATTGTATTTCACAAAGGAGAATATAACAGAGCGATTTCCAGCAGAAGCGAAGAAAATCGAATTATTCGAGAGATCGGATAAAACATATTCAATTGAACAATTGAAAGATATGAATCAAACTGGTTATACTGTTTTGAATCCAAAGCAAATGCAAATGATTTATGGAAAGAAATCTCCATTCAAGAATCCCAGGCTATTGAAGACTTATAACAATATGACTAGAGCTGAAGTTCAACGTGCAATTCATTCAACTATCAAGGATGTGGCTGACGAAAAATTGAAACTTGAGGTTAGCTGATTTAACAGATCAACCAATCATTTGGTGCGACAATTTCAGGTTCCTCAAAAAGACATTGTACTCTCTCCGATTGTTGCAACTCCAATTATCAACAATCACGTGCTAACTTCTTAGCCTCTTATTCTATCTCCAGCTGTAATGGTTCCTTTGATTCAATCTCCAGCTGTTTTCGGTGCAGTTATTTTATCTCCATGGCTTTTCGTCCCAGTCATTCTATCACCTCGAATTCTCAGTCCTGTAGTACTCACTCCTTTTGTTTTTGCTCCAATAGTTCTGTCACCTCTTGCTCTTGTTCCAGTTATCCTCTCTCCTGGAATATTTAATCGATTTATTCTCTCTCCTCTTGTTCTTTGTCCTTTTGTTTTATCACCTCAAGTCATGACGCCATTAATTCTTTCCCCGTTTGCTCTCACCCCGTTGATTCTGACCCCATTGGTTTTATCTCCAATCGTTTTATCACCGTTTGTATTGTCTCCTCAAGTATTATCACCTCAATTTGTAACTGGTATCATACTTTCTCCTTATGCATTGTCTCCAACAGTTGAATCAACCACGTTGAGTCCCAGGCTACCTATGCGAACACGCTCTAACGAGAAACTACGTGGAAAATAAAATATTTTCACGTATCCTAAAATTTTCTGTAGGAAAATAGATTCTAATGTTCACCGCCACGTATTGCGGACCATGTCTTTTTCAGAGCGCGTTTGCATAGGTAGCCTGGGACTCAACGTGATCAACTGGTAAAATGGTAACTGTATTCGCATCTCCTAGTTGGCTGAGTTGATTAATTTCGATATCACGGTGTTTGTAGGTTGAATAAAATTTTATTTCAATTCAATAAGAAACATTTTATCCGAAAATCAGAAATCGTCGGAAAAGCTTCAATTTTTTTTAAATTTAATTTATTTATTGAAGGACGGAATAGTCACTGACACAATACAAAAAAATTGCGAATAATAGGAGGTTAGTAATTTAGTAATTGTGAGGGTGAAGGGTGAGATATTTATCAAGGTTAGTTAGAAGTAAGTTTGACTTAAATGCGATAGAAGAGATTTTGACCGGAAAAGTGATTGAAGGCAGTGAATTCCAGCAATTTAATAACCGGTTAGGTAAGTATTGGGCACCAGGTTTAGTTGTATTAGGCAAGATGCTTTTAATGTAGTAAGGATGTCTTCTTAAGGATTCGAAGTTTGGAAGAGTCGTAAATAAAGCATCAGGGTTAAAAATTTCTTTTGAAACTAAGACTTTGTAGATGAGAATGAGGCCGGCAATCAGTCTGCGGTACTCCAGTGATTCCAATCCACACACTTTGAGGCAGTCGAAATAGGAAATGTATTCAAAACCAAACTTCTTCGAACAACGATAAATTAGCGTTTTTTGCATGTTCTCGATCCGTTTTATATCAGTCTTAAGGCATGGTGAATAAATGGAAGATGCATATTCAATAATAGGTCGAGTATATATAGTATAGCATTTGATAATGACTTCGAGAGTAGAATTTTTAAGAATTCTAAACAACATATTATTCCTTAAATGAGATCGGCGAAGTGCTAAAGATATGTGAGCTGAAAAGGATAGGTCGGCTGAAAACATTACTCCAAGGTCTCTGATGAGCTGACTAGGGAATGTTGTGAGTGAGGTATGGAGTTATAGCAAGTGACCTATATCATTGGAAAGCTGAGAACACGTTGTTTATTTATCTGTTTTCCGTTTTTGCTATGGACTCTCACAGTTCGAGAAATTTAGGTCTGAAATTTTGAGGATATTTTCCCCGTGAACTCGCGGTCACAGTTGATTTTTGGAGATTTTCGGCAGATTCAGTTTACGTGAAGTTTCAAAATATAATAAAAGTGAAAACCTTTAAAAATCAGCGGTCGAATGGTTCAGTGGTAGAGTTCGGGAATAGTAATCAGAGGGTCTGGGGCTCGATATCCTCTACTTTTTTTTATTTTTTGTAAAGCTCATAACTGACTCCAAGAGCAATCTTGGTCACTTTTCCATGTTTTCGGGGTTGTCTGATCTTTAGAGCATCTGATTCAGGCCTTTTTCAAAAAAATTTTTTTTGAATTTTTCAAGACTATATGATCAGGCAAAAATTTTTAGAATTTATTTCTGGTCAAAAATGTGAAAGTTGCCTATGTGAGGCTGTTGCAGTGTGTGAAAAAGTGACCAAGATTGCTCTTGGAGTCAGTTATGAGCTTTACAAAAAATAAAAAAAAGTAGAGGATATCGAGCCCCAGACCCTCTGATTACTATTCCCGAACTCTACCACTGAACCATTCGACCGCTGATTTTTAAAGGTTTTCACTTTTATTATATTTTGAAACTTCACGTAAACTGAATCTGCCGAAAATCTCCAAAAATCAACTGTGACCGCGAGTTCACGGGGAAAATATCCTCAAAATTTCAGACCTAAATTTCTCGAACTGTGAGAGTCCATAGCAAAAACGGAAAACAGATAAATAAACAACGTGTTCTCAGCTTTCCAATGATATAGGTCACTTGCTATAACTCCATACCCCACTCACAACATTCCCTAGTGAGTATTGGGCAGACTAATACCGTCAAGGAATAGTTTGGTGTTGGGGAGCTTCTTTTTGGACCGAGACGTAGAGAATTTGATGACTTCACACTTTTGTGGGGCGACTTTTAGTTGCCACGTGTTACACCATACTGATAGTTGATCAAGATCGTTTTGGAGTTTTATAGGGCACGTAGAAATGATTTTCAAATCATCGGCGTAAAGCAAATGATCTGAGTGAAGCATATCTCCTATATCGTTGATGAATTCATTAATTACCGTAAAATCCAAGTGAATCTACAATTTTTATGGTTCAGAAGGCGTGCGCATCACGCCGTTTTGCTTAAGAAGTTTAGCGGCAATGATCCTTTTTATCACCCGGAACAAATTAATGATCCCATCATTTGATCTTATTTTTACATTCGACTGGAGTGTATTCCGAGACTCATTCAGACTCTATTGTTCTTTGTCTTGGCCAGATTCAATTGAAACAATTAGATGTTAGCTGAAGGATGTTATCAAGCTGCTTGGATTATTCTCATCGTTTTGATTTTAGGTAGGTAGTACGCTTTTTCAGTTATTCTAAATATATGTTTAAGAAAATATCAGTCTCATAGAATTCAAAATTTCCTTCTGTCTATACTGTTATACTGTTCAAACCCTGTGTATGTGAATTAATTGAATTCAGTCCAAAATTCGATAAAATTTTAATTGAAGATTCCAAACCAACCGTTTTTTCAATAAGTAAATCAGGGATCCTAGGATGAGGTACAATGCTATCGCTCGGTATCATGCTATAAGGACCTTTTCACACGACTGCCGCTCGTCACTTCTTCACTCATCCTCTCGCGCTCAGTAGACCAATCTTTTCCAAATTTTCATACCTTCTTTTTAGACGATTTTCATTCGTTTCTCCTTCTTTCTTGTTCCATTCGTTTCTACTACTTCTATTGTTTGTTCGATTTGTGTTTTCATTTCTCCTCTTGTTCAATTCATGTCCATCTTGTCGGGTGAATAAAGTATAATATCGTTTTTCGATTTTCGATAGGTTAAGAAAACAGGGATCACAATAAATATTTATTCATTTCGTATAATATTGTCAGTTTAATCACAACAATACAATAATTCAGCCGTTTGAATTGTTCTTTTCACAGTCTCCCCCGCTTCCGATAAAGCAAGGTGCGGTGTTGCGCGTTTCGCGTGTTTTTGTTTGCGCACTTGCCGATTTTTGTTGACGCATTTCGCAATTTCGGCGCGAATTCAAATTTTAGACCCCATTTTTTGGCTTGAAATGCAGTTTTTTGGGAATTTAAAGTTTCTGTGACAATTTTTCCAAAAACAATTCCCGAACTTTTTTAAGTTAGTGTTTTTCGAGTCTATTAAGCACAAAAAGTTGAATTTTTATTCATCGTAGGAGGAGTTCTATACTTTTAAAGTTTCATGAATTTCACTGTGAAAACGGCCGTATCTTTTTATTTACTCCACCAAAATTAAAGTTTTTACACTTTTTGAACGTCTCTCAGTCTAAGGAATGTCTTTCTAACAAAAACAATCCGTGAAATGTAACAGAACAAAAGATCGAAAAAGGCTAAAATTTTCGAAAAATCGTCCGAATTTGCGCCAGCTACTTGATTGACGCGTCTTTTTCTGGCATTGCTTGGCGTATTGGAAGCTTGGGAGCCTGTGCTTTTCAAGTGGCTTCAAAAACAAACTTTCAGTTCTACAACCAAATTCAGAGGTGCTTGTTCTTATTGTTGTTTCTGTGTTTTTCTTGATGATTTTATAGAAAAAATCACAAAAAACCATCCATATTTCACTTTTTTATTCGTTTTTTACTCTCTACCTTCTACAGCACTCTCACAGGGGTGAGAGAGTGGAGGGCGGCAGACAGCGAGACAATGGTTGCTCGCGGCCGCCAATGTGATGGCCTAGAAATCTAACCAAGTGGTTCCGAGAAAATCACCGTGACTAGCTGGTTCCGAGAAAATCACCGTGACTAGCTGGTTCCGAGAAAATCACCGTGTGTACATCCACCGAATGGCCGGGAATTGCCGCAGTCCCCGGCCACCAAATGCGTGGCGGCCGTCCGTTAGTACAACCAAAAAGTACACAAGTCATGGCTCGTTTTCACGTGATTTATGCATCAAAACACGCGTTTACACGAAAAAAAAACAAAATCCACGTCGCAATAAAATAATTTTCAGGCTCGAAGCATCAGCCAATATCTACTCGGGTTGATGCAGATTTTTGTCTTTTCATTTTTTTTTAGGAGGGCATGGATTTTAAAAAGAGACTGGGAAGCCGAATAGAAATAGTTTACATGTTGGAAAATTCAATTAGAATCGACCTATTCCTATTTTTCCAGAGAGAATCCGATCTGAAGAGTTTTAGTTAGTAAAGATATCCAACTCCAACTCACAACCGGAAAAATTATTGGGATTCTACTGTAGTCATGGAAGTATAAACCAATAAAAAACCAAAAAACCTTCGACACTTCCAACTCATTTATAATAGTTTCGAAAGAAATGACATTAAGCAACAACATATTGTGAGTGGAAGAAAACTGAATTTCAGCAAAATAGTGAAATGAAAAAAAACTCACAGCTTAAAATCGAAACCACATTCTATAGTTTTTATCAGTTTCACCTTTCAAAAGGCGTTAATATTCAGCGGCTTATCGTTTGAGAATGACCCCCCCCTTTTCCATCTCTCCTTCATTCGAAAAGAGATTACGGTATGACGGGGAATACAACGAAGAAGGAAGAAACATAGATCATGATAGTCGAATCAAAAACCACTCTTTTGATATCCATATAAATCTCGTCGAGAAAAGAAAAAGAGAGAAACAAACAAAAGTGTGGAGCTCCAAAATGCGGTAGTGTTATCAATTCGGACGGTGCAAACGATAGATTGTTGAAAAAAGAAGGAGAAGAGAGGAATGAGAAGTGTCGAAAATGGGTAAACATATTCCTTGGCACGGCGATTTGCTTTTATGGCATTTGTGTACCTGCAATTGAGGAGGAGGGAAAGAGCTGAATATAAATGAGAAAGTACTATAAGTAGGGAGTTGAGGAACGAAAAGGTTCTGAGGAGAAAAAGAGGGATTCGGTTACATTTTAATGAAAGTTACTAGAGAGAAACTGGAAGAATGGCAGAGACAAAAGAAATTTGAGAGCAGTTTAGAAATATGAAGAATATGAAATCAGGTCAGGATGCTACATCATAACTAAGGGAAGACACATATTAACTGAAGGATTCTTCTTCACAAAAATTCTCAATAACTCGAAAAGTTTTTAAAGCGTTTGTTATGATTTTGTTGTTTAAATTTTAAATTTCTTTTGCATAACTTTTCCACACGTGGGCTACTTCATCTGATATATTAGCTCGGACTCTTAAATGGATTTATGAGGAACTTCAACCCTTTTCTCATTTTATTTCAAACTGTTTTTGAAAATTCTTCTAGCTGCGACAAATAAACTTCTTATTACTCTTCCATATTTTTATTTTATCTGATTCCATTTCCAAGCTTTATCTATTCCAACGTGACCTTTTTCCCTTGAATCCAGCGTGTCACCTTATTTTTTGCAACATTCCATCTCTGTGACTCACATATTTTGTTCCTTTTCTCAATGCTTGTTGTGTCTCTGTTTCTCTATTTCTCTTGAATCATTTCTTCCGCCTCATCAGAACATAACCCTCTTCTTTCTCTCTGATCCTTGTCCTTTTTCACACTTCTTCTAAACAAACAAGACAAAATGACCTTCGATTAGGTCAATCAATGTTCCGACTGACTCAATTCATAAATAATTGCACCCTATTCTCCCTGAATACGATACGTTTTATTTCTTCCTAAAAACAGTCTCCGTTTCAGTTTTCCAGTCATCTTCAATGACTTCTTCTACTTCTTCTCCGAAAATTTATCTTGATAACAATGCGACAACTCCATTAGATGATAGAGTAAAAACAGCAATAACTGATGCATTGGATCTATGGGCAAACCCATCAAGTAATAATGCAAATGCATTGAAAGCAGCCGATGCGATTCTTGAAGCAAGAAGTCACCTCGGGAGCATGTTCGGCGTTGAAAAAGAAGGTGTCGTGTTCACTTCTGGAGGAACCGAGTCCAATAACTGGGTTATTGAAGGAGCCATTCGGGCATTTAGAAAAAAGAATAAGACTTTGATTCCTCATATTGTCACGACTAATATTGAACATCCGTCAATTCTGGAGCCGCTGAAAAGAAGAGAGGAAGATGGAGAAATTAGTGAGTTCGATCAATATTATTAAAGAAGTGTTCTATGTATAGTTTCAGCGGTAACATATGTTTCTGTCATTCCATCAACTGGATATGTAACTCCTCAATCTATATTCGATGCCCTGACTCCAGCCACGTGTCTTGTTACAGTCATGTTGGCAAATAACGAAACAGGAGTCCTTCAACCGGTTTCTGAAATCTTTCGATTGATTCGAGATAGACTTAAAGAGAATGCTCCATTCTTACATTCTGACGTGGCTCAGGCAAATACTCATTTACTACCCACTCATTTACTACCAATTGATCATTTACTACCTTACTCATTTACTACCATTACTCTTTTACTACCATTTACTCATTTACTACCGTTTGCTCATTTACTACTATTACTTATTTACTACTTTTTACTCATTTACTACTTTAGAGCGATATGCTGGGATTCACTTTTCACCATTCTCTTAGGCTTAGGTTTCTTAGAAATTCGGAAAAAATTGACGAAAACGGTTATTCATCTTATTTGTCAATTGTTTTCCGAATTTCTAAGAAACCTAAGCCTAAGAGAGTGGTGAAAACTGAAGTAGTAAATGAGTAAAAAGTAGTAAATAAGTAATAGTAGTAAATGAGCAAACGGTAGTAAATGAGCAAATGGTAGTAAAAGAGTAATGGTAGTAAATGAGTAAGGTAGTAAATGAGTTGAAGTAGTAAATGAGTAAGGTAGTAAATGAGTATTTGCCCGTGGCTCAAGCTGCAGGAAAGATTCCAATTGATGTGAATGGCCTAGGTGTTGATGCGGTAACTGTAGTTGGGCACAAGTTCTATGGACCACGAAATGGTGCATTGATTTTTAATCCAAAGTCAGAAAGAATTCCTCCAATGTTGTTAGGTGGAAATCAAGAATCTGGGTGGAGAAGTGGGTGAGTGAAACACGAATTTCAACCGAATCTAATAAAAAGTATTTTAGAACTGAAAATACTCCGATGATCGTAGGATTAGGAGAAGCTGCTAGAATATATAATGAAGCATCTTCAAATATTGAAACAGTTCTCCGTCAGAATCGAGATTATTTCGAGGAACTTTTGGTGGTAAGTGCGATTTATAGAAATTAAAGTTCACAGTATTTTCATAGAAACGTCTTCGTAATTCCCATTTGATTCACTTTCTCGGATCTCCACGTCTTCCGAACACTTCCAGTGTGGCATTCCTTTATTACCCTTCACACGGTTGTGACCTTCTCGAAAAGTATGTTTCGGACTAAACTGAAATTTGAATCTTTTATCGTCATTTCAGATGTCGTACTTTCAACGCATCAACAGGCGCTGCCTGTCACAAAAACGAATGTAGTCCTATCTTGAAGGCATGTGGAATATCTTTCGCAGTGGCATCAAAGACCGTACGAATCAGTTTTGGCAGATCTACAGAATTGGCTGAGATCGATACTGTAGTGAATGAGCTTGTAGAGCTATGCTCTCCAAAAAATGAAGAACTGTAGTTGAATGGATGCAATATATTATTGTTATAATTTAATATAATAAATAAATACTATTTCTGTCTACAATCCTAATATTTATGACGAATCAGTCCTTTCATCATATCGAAAGTGTTTCCATCATCACCGATTGAAAAGATTTTATCCGGGTTCGTTTTGCTGCGTACTTGTAAGTATCCGTCTTCATCGATGCCTCGGATTGTAACTCGTTCATTGAAGTCTGACAAAAGAACTTCTTGCTGTCTGAAAAAAAGAGTTCAATTTCGCAAGACTAAAGATAAACATACGAATGCAGCCAATACTCGTGATACTTCCTTCTGAAGCTTTCAGGGCCATTATTCTCGTAATCCATCATGTAATCTGTAATTTGAAAATTCCGAAACTAGTTTGGACAACCAAAACTTACAACTGAATCTATTTATTGTCTCCGCAATGAGTTGTTCTTTAGTGATTCTCGTTTCAGCTTCTTTTGGCAACATATCGTTCAAACAAAGAGTTGGTTTTTCATTTGATACATTCATTCCACAACCGATACTCAATTGGAATGCATCATCTCTTGTTTTACAAGAAAGAAGCATTCCACCGACTTTGTGCGAACGATCACAGTACAAATCATTTGGCCATTTGATTCGAAGTGGAAAATCTGGATAACCGGATAGATTTCGTGCTGCTTCTACTATTGCCACACAGAATATGTGCTGCACAACTGGAAGATGTTTCGCAAGACGGCTTGATTTTTTAACGGTGAAGCAGAAATTGAACATTGCCATTCCACGTGGACACAGGAATTCATTACCACCTCGACCTCTTCCTTGAATCTGACGATTTGCAACAACAACGACGTTTTCAAGTGACGGAATTCCAGCGTTCACACTGAAAATTAATTATCTATATGAAAATAATGTTTGCTGGACTGATAACCTTTCAATAATATCCATTGTTGTTGTTGCCACATCTACTATCAGTATTACTTGACCAATTTTCGCATGCAATTGATTGAAATATAAATTCAAGTCAAATTCTGTACTCGTTCCTGCTTCTGAATCTCTATTGACCAGTTCTATTGGTAGAAGTTTTTCAGAAGCTTCGGGAAGTCCCAATTCTTTCACAGCATCCGTTTTTCGGAGTAGAATACGAGGTTGCAATCCTATTTCTTCTCCTAAACGTAATCCTGCGACTCCTTCAATGATTGAATCATATTCAGCTAATAGAATTCCTTTCGTTAATGCAGGTAGTGTTGTATCGCAGACGTTCACTCCGACACTGTGTAGAGAATCTCGAAGAAGGTTACTATCTGAAAATCATAGTTGTAATAACCGGTTTCATGAAAGAACAATCACTTGGCGCTATCAATTGTTGCGTTGTGGCATCAGAGAACAGTGCAGAAGCATGAAGACTACCATTGTTTTGCATGTACAAGAAAAGCGGAGCATCTGAAACCAAAAAAAACATATATAGAAGTTCTATTTGGAAAAACAAAATACCGGGTTCTTTTTTAAGTACAACTGTGAAATTGGCTCCAACACTGACATCTTTTGAACGAAATGTCTCATTGATAGCAGACGACTTTGGAAGTTTCTTCATATTCTTTTCCAGGAATTTCACAAATTCTTTGTTAGTTTCTTTCAGTTTATTGCTTTGATTTCCGAATGCAAATCTCAGAATAGAAGCGTTTGCTTTGCTTGAATCACAGCCTGTGATGCTTGCGAGCAGCTTGTTCTGACACACGAAGATTATCTTTCCGTTTTGGTTGAAATATGATTGTATCTTCTCCCATGCATCGTCATCAAGGTCTTTCGTTGAAGCAAGAATCACACATACCTGTAAGAATGTTTTCATAATTATACAATTTTAACAACTTCAAAATACCGTCGACTTTTCTGCCCATGGTTGTTTCTTCAAAGCTTCGATTGAAACGTTAAACACGGTGATCTCGTCTGGTGGCAAAAGAGTGGTGAGACGACTACGAATATCCGAATACAAAATTGAATCTCCTCCGGTATAAACGAGAACCGAATTTGGTTTACACATTGCTTTGAATGAAGAACTTCTTGATGTCAGAAATTGATAGAGCTGAACGTGGCGAGAGGTGGAGTTTCGTGTGGAAGCACGGTGAGCTGAAAATGAATTGATTAAAGTTCTGAAACTTTAAAAAATAAAGGACATCTTGCGATAGGGTATAGAAATTATACGCTTAACGGGCGCATGACCTTGTAAATATCGAGTATGTGAGGCGGCCATTTACGGCAGAAATGTTGCTTTCATGGCGGTCATTTGTGATGTTTATCAAGAATGTAACTACGCTATGCAAGAAACGGAAAAACTCACGATTTGCAGCCGAAGTGAATCCACGAAGTGATCGATTTTGATAATGTTCAAATGAAGGACTGACAGATCTCCCTCGATCGCCTGTAACTTGAGCAATGCGCTTAACATTGCGAAGCAATTTGTTTAAGTTCATCGGAACAATGCACAAGAGGAACTACGGGGTCGTGGCCGTCAGTTCAGGGAAAATTAGGTCAATGAGAAAAAAAAACTAACTTTCAATTGAGAATGCTGAAAAACGACGTTGTGTTGATTGCCGAAGATTGCTTGCAACAACGGAAGTCTGAAAATAAGAAAATGGAGAGATAAAACAGTGAAGAGACGCAAAGAAACAAACGTACACTTCGTTTTGAACGAGAAACTTGTTTTGCATGAGGGGGAAGACGGGAGAAGTCGATGGTAGGAATTGAATGGTTTGGCTGAATTTTAGAAGCAGATTCACGAGGGGAAGATTCAGAATGACAAGAAGACGTTTCACTGACTGGTCTTTCTGAATCATTTGGAGGGTACGGTGTGGCTGAAAACATATGATTTCATCTTTTATGGACAGAAAAACGTACGAGTTCTATCTGAATTTGTTATTTTATCATCAAGCATTTCTACAGTATCCAATTTGATCGTCACACTTCCATTCGCGAATTTATGTTTGTGGCCGTTTCTTTGTTTCGTTCCGTTCTCTTTCGTATTCTGATGAGCAAGAGTGGCTGGAATTATCAACACGATAAATACACTAATTCATGATCAATACCATACCGTAAGACACTTTCTCAGCTTGTTCTTCAACTACATCTCTTGCTGTATCAATTGTCTCCGTATCAGTTTCATCAATCATTCGGAGTTCATCCATAGTGAAATGACTTCTGAAACAAGTTCATAAACATCAACAATTCATAGATTCCCTCTTACTTCAATCCAGTAGTTGTTGGATGACAATCTGGAGTTTTTCGAGCTGTGGATGAACCGTTTGAACTTGTTCTCTCAACTGATGTTCGATTTCCTTCGTTTGGAGTTGAAGATCTTGCTACTTCTTCAGCCAAACTACTTGTACAAGATCCAGAAGTTGTTGGTGGATGACTACAGGATGATGAGGACTGAAGTGCTCTATCGGATCGAAATGACGTCACGTCTTCTGTAGAATCACAAATCGACTTTTCTAATTGACGAATATATCTTGGTAGACTATTGAAGTTGACACTATCCGGAATGTATCTGTAAAAGTTCAAATTTTAAAAAAAGTTGATTCCAGAGAACAGAAATGACTCACCCGTTTGCAATACTATTCCGTGGACTTCCGAAATCTCTCTGATTGAGTTGTCTGATATATCTTGGAAGACTTTGATAGTCTTCGTTTCCACTTTCTAAAGTCAATCGACTACCTTCAGAATCTCCGTTTTCTGGAGAGTTACACGAACGATAGCGACGTCGTCTCGTTGAATTTGAGATTGTTGCAGAGGATGCTGGACGTCTACTGCAAAAACGAAAATTGAGGGAAGTTGCGGAAAAGAAAGGTTTATATGTCTGCTGCAATTTTCTTGAATGGACTGGAGGAGATGAAAACGAAGAGAAGAAGAACCTGAGGTTTTTTTCTTCATAAAAGAGTATCGGGATTATCTTTGATACGACATATCAACTGATATTTAATCCTGTTTCATTTGACTGAAGATTTATTTTAACTAAACTTTTCTTGTAATCTTTAAAAGGAAACTGATCTATGACTTACGGATTTCGACGACTTGGCGACATATCAAGATTTCCTTCACTTCCATATCTATCAGTTGTCGTGAATTGTCCTGCTCGGTCACCCCAAAAAAGATGTTGAAGAATTGGAAGTGGACGAGGAAGATGTGAATTCGAAGCCAATGAAAGTGTTGAGGTACGTAAATCAGGACGAAGAGATGAAGTGGATGGTCGATCCAGCTCTTGTGGAGGAGCAAACATACCTAGAATTGGAAGATTTTTGACAGAACTTAAATAGCTTGAATTTGGAAAACTCGTTCTAGTTTTGAAGATACCAGACAATTCTGCCCCTGAATTGTTATCTGGGTTTACATTCTTATAAGTTCTTTATCTGCGATTTAATTCAAACCCCATTCTATAGTTTACAGAAAAAAGATACTTACTGCATATTCTAGTGACTTTAAAGTGTTCATCAATCAGCAACTTCTCTGAAAATGAATCCACGACATCTACGAACATTTCAAATGAACAAGCATATAAACATCGTGTCATCGTTTTATGACTAGCGAGACGATCACATTTCTCGTTCAACTGTAATTTAAATAAAGTGTAATGAACTCGTTCATCAATTTTTTGATCACTGACTTTAAAGTAGTTCGGCTCCAATTCATCCTCTCCACCCGGTTCTTTTTTTCGTTTTTCCATGAATTCATTATGAACTACAAAGTAGATTGAATCCTCTTCACAAGGCCATAAAGATGGACAGAACCTCCATTCACTGGCTCGTAATGTCTGGAGATGTATTCTTTTTTCTTTGAAAGATTAATAAAAACTCACTTCAAATTTCTCACTAAAAACTTGAATCAAATCAGTTTGTAACACCAGTGTTGAATCTAACTTTGGTTCACTAGTCGGCCGGTATAATCGGGATGAGCTAGGCCTTTGAGCAGATAAATATTGAGAAGATCTGGAAGGTTTCAACTGAGAACTTTTGAGTTGAAATTCATTCACAAACCTAACAATTGTCTTCCAAATGAGCATTTCATAGTTGCGAGTAACCCGTTGTTGAGCAAGTAAGGCACGAAGAAAATTGGCAATGTGACGTTTTCGAGCTGCCTGAAACAAAGAGAAAACAGATTATTTCAGTTATGAACCTGACAAATTATTAATATAAACAAACCTCGATAGCCGTAGAAACTAATGACCATACAAAAAGTATCATCTGAAAAATATTTTTCAAGTTATTTGCAGTCAGTGAACTGTGTATCTGTAATCAAAGTGTCAAACTGAATCAAAATGTTTGAAAAAGGCGACAATTGGTTGAAGACCAGCTCCCGCTTCGAAGCCAGACGACGTCGTGGAAATGGGAGTGAGGAAACGCAGCATGCGAGAAAAAGAAGAGAGCGAAAAAAAGAAAAAGAGCACAGCTTCTTCTTTTTCGCTTTGCTCGGCTTTAAAGCCATGCGAGAAAGGGTGAACTCTTTTTGATGGTTTTTTATTGAACGAACAAATTGAATGCGGATAAAAAAGAGAAGACAACAAAAAAGGGGATAACAACGAATAGAGGTGGAAAGAGAAAAAAAACCAAAATAACAGAAACAAAGCCAGATTGTAACAATAACAAGGAAAAATGAGTGGGTGAAGAGAAAAAGGGTAGAAGTCTAACGAAGGAAACAAAAAGAAAGATATATAGATTTGAAGGCGTCGGAGCAGCGGAGAGTTGAAGTCGGCGCCTACGTAGAAGTGGAGAATTATGCTGAAAAAAGAACCAACGTTTGTTTGTTTTAGGAGAAAGGGGAGATGACAGACAAGCTTTTTCAAATTAGGCGACACACTCTCGACTTTCATGGTTGTCCGATGAAATATAGTCGTTTGTTTGAATAACGACATAAGGGAAGTTTCGTGAAATTGTGTATTCGTACGAATTATTAATGTTAGGACTCTTCCTGTGTCGTTTTATCTGATTCGACAGCGAATTTCTTACCAAGTGTCTTCAACACTGCTTTTCTTCCCTTTCTCTTCTTTTTGGGGTTTTCTGCACCCAATTCGATTTGAGCGAACATTTTGATTTGCTCACGATCTTCCATTTCAGTGGCAAAAAGTCGAAGAGCTGCCAAATTAGTTCCAGTGACTTCTCTCAATTTTTCCACTCCCTCCGACATTTTCGTTTTCATTTGCTCAAAGATTGGAACATAATCGGAAGAAGCAATAATATGACTGAGATGAACTCTGAAAAAATATCTCAATGAGTTCAATCTAACAAAGAGCACAAACCTAGTCAAATAAACTGCAACATGAGTGCAAAGCTCGGCTTTGTATTGTTGTTGAGTACACGCAGCAATAGCTAGCAGAATATCAGTCAAGTATGAAAGAGGAACAAGAAGGAGAGTTCGGTCGAGATCACTGGCTCTACACTTTGCAATGACGTCGACGATGAAATGATCCAGAGATCTACTATTGTAAGCACCAATGAGTGGGTGCGGTTCATGGTTAGGATCTTCTTCTCTCTGCACTTTTTCATTTCTAGCAATGTCGATAGCTTGAATGATATTTTCTGCAGAAACCACACTGGAACTCGTCTTGCTACTTGCAACACCAGCTTCATTATCGGCATTTTCTCCGGCAACGACATCGTCTTCATCAATCAGCTTCTTTTCGTATTCTTCTTCTCTTTCCAATTCTTCTCGTTCCTCCACAATTACCATTTCATCAGTTTTCTCCCAACAACGAATAGATTTGTCGTGAGACGCAGAAAACTGAAAGAATACAAAATATATCAAGAAATGTTGACTCCGTTACTCACCATAACAGATCCATTGGTGAACTGGGCTAAGCATCGAATGTCAGAGCTGTGTCTGTCAAGAGACTGGACCAGAATGAATTTCACTGCATCCCATTGTTTGATCTTTCCATCTTTTCCTGCACTCCAGAAAAGTTGTTCCTCTCCAGGGCAGAATAGAACAGAAGTTACCGCATCGTCGTGTGCGTGGAATGATTTGTGACAATCTCCGAAGTCCAATCCCCATACTTTCACAGATTTATCAACAGAACCAGTAACACATAGTTTGCTGGTAGGAGCAATATCGACGCAAGTGACTGGAAGAGAATGTCCATAAAGTGAAACGAAGAATTTGAGAGTGTCAACGAAGTAAACGGAGCAGGTATTATTGAGAAGAGCAACTACGAGGAACTTTCCATCGGGTGAGAAAGAAGCGGCAAGGGCTTCATCGGGTAATTCCAGAACTTTTTGTTCTCTGATTGATATTCTTTTGCGTGATCCTTCGGTGACCAAAAGGAAACCCCAGAATCGTACAGTTTTGTCAGCTGAAGCGGTCATGAATCCTTCATTGTCTGGTGTGTTTTGAATAGTCCAAATCGCTCCAGTATGTGCTTTTCTGGTTTCGACAAGCTCCGCACTGCTTAGTTCGAAAACGCCGATTTCACCATTCTGAAAAAAGAAGTTCAGAACGAGCTTGAACTCTTTAACTAACAAACCTTTCCACCTGTCAAAATGTAGTTGTCACCAGGAACAAAGTTTACAGCTACAATTTCTTTGACATCATTGTCAGTTAATGTAAGAGAAGATCGAAGTGAATGAGTACTCCATACAATAACTTCGTTGCCACCTCCAGATGCTAGAAGACTCGATGATGAAGATACACACAACGCACGAACATCTTCTCTGTGACCAAGTTTGTCCAAATTTCCAACACTATCACATTCAACAGCATTAGAGGTTGTTTCAATGCTCATCTTGACCCAATGGACTGTATTGTCAGTGAGAAGAGCGTACCACTTATAGATCGACGTTGGCCCATCATTTTTAACCGATTTTACTACATCAATCCATTTGATTTTATGTGGAAGTACCATTTCTCCAATACGTGTGACAAGAATTGTCACATCTTTTGCCACATCATCTTCACTCACTGCTGAACTATCCGACCTAAATAAAACATTTTAATTAAAATTCCAAAATAATTTCTACTCACGTAGCCTTTCGCTTCGCACTTTTCAACTTTTTTGTGAGACGTTTTGCAGATTCGTCTTCTGAGAATACTCTGTACACATCTGCAACTTTATCGGCTCCAACACACACCAAGAATCGATCATCATGAGTTGAAACAAGTTGAAGAGCTCTTCCTTTGCTCTGTCGGATAACTCTTCCACGGAATTTGGTCGTGATGTATCTCTGCAATTCGAAAAATTAAAATTCGACAAACAGCAAGATATCCTAACGTTGGCCATGTTAGCGAGTGCGTCTTCCTCTTTCATATCCTCCTCAGTTGCTTTTTTGGCACTTGGTTCTTCGCTTTTCACTTCTTGCTCAAAAATTGCTCCATTCTTCCAATTCAGTTCAAACACCAACAACTCTAACTCAGAAGTTGCAGCGACAAGAACCGATTCGTCTCGGTGTAAACTCATTGAGTAGATCTCATTTCTGCTGTCCATTACTGTATAAAAACACGATTGACTTGCAATACTCCAGAACTTGATTAGACTGTCCTTGGAACTGGAATAAAAATGATTATAGATAATTTTTCGAGCTAAGAGACCGTACATTGAAATAATGAATCGATCTCCTCGAACAAACTTCATTTGTGTAACCGATTCTTTATGACCGTGCAAACGGAACATTCCTCTTTCAGCAAGAATATCCCAAAGAACGATTACACCATCTTTTCCTCCAGTGGCGAACAATAAACCATCACTGCTGAATTCAATGCAGTTTACCGCTTTCTTGTGACCAGAGAACATTACTGGTTCAGAGTCTGGAAATATTGTTATTCGAAAACAATTAAAATTCGAATTTTTATACCTTCGTTCTCTCGGTTAAACAATTTCACTGATCCATCAGCATATCCGATAGCAAGGAGAGGTTTGTTTTCACATTGACGGACACATGTAATTGGTTTGGTTGATTCGATTATTTCATTAACCTGAACATATAAGAATTACAGAAATATTTTGTTGTAAAGAACTGTACCTTCTCGGTGGTTCTCATATTATAGAAGTTGAGATACTCATTGGCCGATACAGCGACAGTTTGTCCATCGATAGCAACAAGTTGTCCGTTCGTAGATCCAACACAACCACAAGAGCCAGCATGCTCGTATTTTAAATAGTCTTTGGTCAATCCCATATCTGAAAAAAGGGTTCTTAAGAAGAAAGAATGTCATTCAGAACAATTAATTGAAAACGAATGAGCAACGACTATAAAAATTTTTAAGCTTAGCAAAATAATGAAATAATAGGAATTTTTGGTTTAATCACAGTTTTTTCAGAAAAAAGCTCGAAAAAATGTCAAAAAGTGAGGAGGGACTAGTTTACAAGAGAGGGTGGCGTACTAGTCCGCGGCCGCGAAGAGGCCAGAGATTTTTGGCGGAAATTCAAACAATGGTTTTTCAAAACAGGACGAAGATGAAGTTTTATGGAACGTTCCAAGTTTTTGCAGCATTTACGACTTCAAAGTTGCAAAAAATATATCTATAAACTGGTTTTGTTAACGTCCAGAGTTATGAGCTTTCCATGACCTTTGGTTTTTGAGTATTTCAGTTTGGCATCCAGAACAAAGAAGAATTCACATTGTCCAAAGAAGACTAGTCTAGACTATATGAGAATCTGCAAAATATTGAAAGAAAACGGTGAGAATCGTTTATAGAAGCCATCTCGAGTTTCTCTTCTCAAAACTTCAGTTTTGCTTTCTGCATTTTCTTTGAATAACTCAATTCATTCATTCCTTTTTAATCTAATTCTTAGTTTTGGTTGCCATGAAAACACAACTCTATTGGCTCCCAAAGAACGAAAATTGTATTATTTGTGTGATGGAAAAAAGTGAGCAAATAGTGAAAAATTCAAAAGAATACATCCCCGAATCACTGTTAAACCGTCTCACAAATAGTTGTTCAACAGAAATTTCAGTGTGAAGTACTTGCTACTTTCGTTCTTTTCTGTACTCATCTGTCTACAAGTTCTAGTTTAAAATGTCTAGATTTCAGATGTTTTGGCTACTCATTTTTCACTTTATCATTCCGTTCGTTTCCACATTGTTTCGTCCTTCTCCAGTAACCCCAATTAAGTTGATTATTGGTAAGAATTGTAAATTTCTCTTCCAAATTCTTCCATATCTTCATAGATACGGATGGTGTTTATGACGATATTCGAGGTTTATCCATTGCTTTAACTCATCCAAATGTTGAAGTTATTGGAATTACAACAGTTCATGGAGGAGTTTCTGCGAATCAATCAGCTGCAAATGTTGCTCGTCTTCTCAGAGCAATTGGAAAAGAATCCGTTCCAATCTTCATTGGATCTCAAGATTCACTCGTTCCAAAAGGTCCAGTTGTAGTGTGGGAAGAACTATTTGGAAGTGATGGAATTGGAGGAGTACCTGATATTTATCCGAAATCTCTTCCTTCTGATTTTCAAATGGCACAAAAACAGAATGCAATTGATGCAATTATTGAATTGACCAAAAATACAAGTGATGTGGTTTTAATTGGTTTAGGACCACTGACAAACATTGCAATGGCTCTTCGAAAAGATCCAGAAGTAGCAAAAAGAATTCGAAAAGTGATAATTATGGGTGGAAACTATTTGGGAATCGGGAATTCGCAATACAATTCGACAGCTGAATTCAATTTACTAATGGATCCTGAAGCTGCTCATATTGTTCTTTCTTCTATTCATCTTACTATTATTCCATGGGATATGTGCTTTTTGAAAGGGCCAGAGGTAAGTCTCTTCATTAAACTTCTTATGAATTTATAGCCTTTTTCCAGTACAATAATGAAGTTGATTATGAAGAATCATTGCGACAGAAGACTGATTTATCCTATTTTTTGAGTAATATAACTGCAAGAGGAAGGCAATATAATAAATTAACTCAACAACTGTACGCTTTTGTGGATGATATAGCCGTTGCGGTGGCAATAGATTCAAATGTTGCAAAGAAATGTCTGAACTTATGTGCATCCGTTGAGTTGAAACGGGCAGCGGTGACAAGAGGGCAAGTGACAGTTGATTGGTTGAGTACTAAATACATTCCAATAGAACATTCATACCAATCTTCAGGAGATAAAAATGTGAGTAAGATGGGTAGAATTCTCTATCTATTCTTTTACAATTTTCAGGAAGCCAACTGGTTATCACATACGTTTATTACTGAATATGATGCAAAGAAAGTGAATGAAATGCTGATTGCAGCTGTGAAATCATCGGGAAACACGAACAATATTGATAATAACTCATTAATTGTTGCTTAATTTAACAGTTTTCATATTCCATAACACGTTTTGGTTGCACATGAATCGCAAAAATAATCGGAACTTGGAATTGAGTATTCTGGAAACACTTTTGTATAAAAAAGATAGTGGTAGATGGTTCTCACTTCCAATCCACGTTTTCTAGTCTCTGCGGGTGTCCATAACAATTTAATCGAATGATCTGAATCCAAAATATCCGTATTTCGGAGTTCATCACCATGAAACAGAATTTCGAATGTTTTCTGGAAGAATAAATACGAGACTATCGTCAATAGGAACCAACAGTTTCTCTCGACTCCATGATTCCTGTTGATGGAGATACTTTGAAGAAGAATCCAAAAGTAGTCTCCCATCGGAATCTCATTTTTCTGGGAAATTGATTTGTCACTTCTATAATCACTGTTTGATCACGAGTATCATCTTCGAATATTATCTGAACTTTGAGTGTTTAAATCTTTATCTGAAGTCGAGTTACCATTTGTTGGTCACCTTGAGCAAGAGCGGTCATTTTCAGTTTATCTTGATATTTTTTAAAATAAATGATATATGGAAATAATTTATTGAAAACTAGAGAGTTGAATTGGTAATTCTAATAAACGTGAGATTGATTGTTAAATTAGTAAACCGGTTTTGGTCGTTTATCCCTGCGATAATCGAATTGGCTGATCGAATCTGACATATGCTCCGCTTGACGGCTTGTTGATGTTCTGAATGATCAGAAATGTAAATTTTGAATGAATATCAAGAATGCTCACCTCATTGAATAATTTGCTCTAGAATCACTCCATTGTGTCGCCGACTGGATCTCATATTTATCTGGGATACGAACACCTCTTCCTACTTTTTCCCCTTTCCCACTTCTATCATCTCCAGGTTCTCTGTGATCTACTATCCGAAGATTTCCCAATTCCACATATCTGAAAATTTAGAATTCAAGTTTATGTCTTCAAAAAAGTAGAAACTGACCTGTTTGCATTTCCAATATGAGCATAATTTGAGGCGTGAATTCCAAAGAATAACAAGATCCCGAGAATTATCAAAACGCATCCGACCCATCCGATTACATACCAAGAGAAGGCAGTTGATGTCAAGGCACAAAATTGTTGGACGTCTCCACCACACATCCGGAGATTCTGAATACAATTGAATATCATTTTTTGTCACTTTGAATTTTGAAAACTTACTGAATTGGCGAATGAGGATACAAGTGGCCAGAAGACATGAAGATCAATACAGTCTCCGTCTGTGTAACCGGGGAGATCCAGACAAAGACGATTAAAAAAGTAGTAGAATATACATAACCAGGAGACTATTGAGATAATGAATAACCAGGCTATTATCTGAAATTGTTCTGATGAAATAAACTTATTTTGAGTTAAAATAGAATACCAAAAGAACATCGAAGATCATAGCAATGACACATGCAGCTTTTCCCCCACAACGAGCATCCGAATCTGAAAAATAATAGATTTGAGCGGTTTCCTGGAGAATTTCAAACCTTTATACATAATTTCTCTTGTTCCTCCAGTTGCAGTGAATCCAATACATAAAAAGAAAAGAGAAAATAATCCCATGAGTACCGCAATAACAATGAAGAAAACTTGAACTTTATCGAGCCATGGCCAATCATTGATCCTCAAAGATCTTCTTGTCTGTTCTGCAGTAGCATTGAATGCCCATGACATCATAATTGCAAAAAGAATGACTCCAAGAATACATAATAAGGAGCCAATAAGTGAAGCATAGGGTATTCGATGGAAGCAATCATCCTCCTCTGCGTCCGCATTCAGATGAACGACGGCGGCGTTCTGCGCACGTCTTTGCGCCGCCTCTTTCGTTGATCTTGACACTATCTTGACAGTTTTTTGAGATTATAGATTTACAAAACAATAAGAAACAAGTGTCGCCAGTTGAAATTGAATAATTGTACTAAGCGAGTGGAAGCGGGCACCCGGGGCAACAAGGAAGGTATGTATGAGTGTGTTTGTTTGTATTAGCGATCGAAATTGGAAACGAGCGAGAGAGAAATGAAATAGTAAGAGCAATGGGAGTTTCAATATTGAGACGCAGACAACTCGATTCGGATGGTCAGTTTTAGCGGAGGAGAAGAGAAAGAAGGTGAGTCATGTTTGCATGAGCTTCGATGAGAAACTCGGAAGGTGCCAATATAAAAGTTATGAGAAAAGAAGTGACGTCGCAATAGTATTTGCTCAAGTTGTTTTGGAAGAAAACATTGGTGGATTGTGAATAGAAAGGTAGATTCTTCAGAAGTGGAGGGCAACATGGTAGCCTCACAATTTAACTAGTTAGCAGTTACTGTATCTGCACACTTCCAGCATACTCTCCAATATTTGGGCTACCTACAGTACTCTTACGGTATTTTGTTTCCGAAAATTCACATTTAGAACTCTACGAGGACGCTTCAACTTTCACATCTATGGCAAATATCAATTCTTGTCTCAGAATCATTAACTCGTTAACCTCTTCTCAATGCTCCAAAAATCACAAACTACACCGTGTTTGTTTATCTCTATTACCCCCCCTCATTTTGCTCCGTTCACAATCTATGATTTCTGTTGTAAAAATGCAAAAC
The DNA here is from genome assembly GCA_002259235.3 of Caenorhabditis latens. Classification (NCBI taxonomy): domain Eukaryota; kingdom Metazoa; phylum Nematoda; class Chromadorea; order Rhabditida; family Rhabditidae; genus Caenorhabditis; species Caenorhabditis latens. The sequence goes on along the minus strand of CM056093.1, from coordinate 11,303,933 downwards.
AGACTATCTTATCGGGTTGAAAAAGAAAAACGAAACATGTTTCGCACACAAAATACTCAATTCTCGTTCTCTTTTCTTTTCTTCTCTGAAAATGGCACGATTATTGATTCTATTTGTAATTATTCATTTGATACTACCACAGTTTAACTGTATCATTTCACCTCCAAATGAGATTCTTAAAATTTCTGCGGAGATTTTCAATAGCTGGAGAGATGTCAAAAAAGAGTTCACGGATTCTATGAGTTAGTTTTTTTCGTACTAATGAAATTGATAATTCAAATTAAGAGCATCCAATGGGACTTCCACATTTCAATTGCTCTTATTCAATCCAAGAGCCAGCTACATCAGTTCATCAACTTCATCCTTCACAAATCGACGTCGTTGCTGCTCTCGGAGACTCAGTTTCAGTTGCACAAGCTGCAAAATCATCCTCTATTTTTGATATTTTCGAAGAGTATCCAGGAATTTCTTTTGTAACTGGAGATGATGTAACTCTGAATGAACAAGCAACACTGATCAGTAAGTGTCCTTCAAGTCAAATACTCTAAAAACACCGGATTTTACAGATATGTTCCGTCAATTCTCACCAAGAGTCAAAGGAGGATCTTCTGATAGAATTAAAAAATTCTACGATTTCAACTTGGCGGTTCCAGGTTCTTTTAGTCATGAACTACCAGAGCAAGCTAAGGAACTCGTTAAAACTTTGAAGAGAAAATTGGGATCACGTAGCGAAGACAGTTGGAAGTTCGTGAATATTTTCATCGGCCACAATGATTTATGCAATGTTTGTAAGAATGAGGTAACCAAAAATATAATTTTCAAATGCAACTTCAACTTTCCAGACTCTTTACGGACCGGAAACCTTTGGAAAATCTATCAGATCAGCACTGACTATTATCCATTCAAGTATTCCTAATGTATTTGTCAATATAATGCCTCCAATCAATGTCCAAATTCATTCTCAAGCTCACGAAGTCAGTCCGTTCTGCGAATTGTCTCACAAGTTGGTTTTCTAGATCCAATTTTTTGTAACTTAAAGAATTACAGACAAACGTGTTCTTGTATTTTCGAATTAGACAAAGAAGAATATCGGAAAATCAAAGAGAAATTCGATGATCAGTTGAAGAAAATAGTGAACGAATTTAATGAAAACTCTGCTACTTCGAATAGTTTTACTGTCGTCATATCTCCAGGAATGGACTTGAAATCTATTCCACTTCTTGGAGGTCAACCGAATGTTGCATTGTTGGCCTTGGACTGTTTTCATTTGTCACCAATTGCTCACGATATTGCTGCGAAACAAATATGGAAAGGTCTTTTTGAACCAGTTCAGCAGAAAACAATTACAAGTGAATTATCAGTTGGAATGGATAGATTCGTGTGTCCTCCAATGGAATGCCCATATCTGAGAACTGATCAGAATTCAGAAGACTGTGAACCTCCGAAAAATTTCAGAATTCTCCCGATTATTCCAGGAAATACTTCAGTTGGATTGAGTATGCCTCCTTTCATAATTCTTGGTTTCTTCCTTTTCGGTGAGTTCTAAATTTCAAGAATCCAAATTTCCATCTTATCAAAATACATTTTCAGGCACTGCTCTTATCCTTCTGTTCGTACGTGCTTCAATCCGCCGCCCGTCTTCCGAGTTCTCCGATGAACGACACTATTTACTTCTTCCGATGCGTCGTGCCGACCTCAACGACAACATTTTCTGATGTACTCATGCCACTTGATGAAGTTTTGTGAACGACGTGAATCCAACTATCCAGTAATTCTCTTCCTAATGATGTCACACCGGTGCGGGTTCCTTTTAGTTTTGAATGGCGTAATGTATTCAGTCTCACTACTCTCCGCCCTTTTTCTCCTTCTTCTTGTTATTATGTTGCCTACTATATTCATTGTTTTGTTGGAAGCTGTGATGACTACATATCAGTCCCAAATGTAGTATCATAATGGATATGAAAGAGGAAATAAATGGAAATCTGTATGTACATATATCTCTAAAACGATTCATTCAGATAAGAAACAGAGAGAATCGAAATTGAGAGGGGGAGTGGAAACCCGATTGGACATTACGTAACCGAGTTTCTTCGTTGCGGAATCAATCAAAGTGGACAGAGGTGATAAGACAGATTGAGGTGAAAGAGAAAATTAATGAACATGGGAATCAGAGAGGATTTGATTACGTCAAGGTTCATCAGATGGTGGTTTGGCGAATTTTAATGCAAGGAAATCTGAAAAACCATACTAGAAGACAAGAATGCCTGAAAACCTAAGAACATGAGCCAGCGTTTAGAATGGGAATTGAAGCTAAATCAAAATTGAAGCCGTCGGACTTGACCTGCTTCAGCATGGCCAGACCGGAAGAAGTTTCAGAAGATTCTGGTAGTAAGGTAAGCTAAGTGAGATTCCCTCTCTCGGACTACAAAACTACAGATTCACAAGTGCTGATCACACCAGACATGTAGTCTACAATTGCCATAATCTGAAATGATCATCTTTGGGCGTTTTTAACGAAACAAAATAATCAAACCTGATCATTACCTGAGGAGTATGGAGAGGAAAGCGAAGAGAATCTCAGAATATCTAACGAAACTCTATGGATACATTACGCTCATCGAATTCTTCTAGTTCTCGACATAATTTGTTACTGATAGCAACGTCTAGCATTTATCATTTTCCGTTTTGCAGAGAGATCATTCAAATTCTTCAAAACTCAGGATACATTGGATGATCTTCTAAAAATGTTTGGTTTCATACCTCATCTATAAAAACAAAGTCAGCCGCAGTCAGTCCATTCATTCTATATCCAATTTATCTGCTGCGGAAAAAGGAACTCGTTTTTTTATTTATCTTTTCCTTTTCCTTTTTTGCTACGTCCTTTTTCAAAAGCCTTTCGTTTCCTTTTCCTCTGTTGGCGGCCGGTGGCGGCCAAAACATCTGTGCCCTCGACGATTGCGCAATGCTTCTTTCTTTTCCATCTTCATCTTCATTTCTTTATTCTGGAGACGGGTTTCGCGGTGTCGCGCCAGCTTCGTCACGTTGCGTCGTCAGGGTGTCATGACTCGAGAGGAGACATGTAATTGTTTGTGATGAGGGGGACACGCAATTGCCTATCAAAAAGGTTAGCGCCTTGAAAGTGAAAGAAAATGTCTCACTGGAATAACCGCTTCATCCATTTGGTTTTCTCATTCAAATGAGAGGTTTCCAAGTGCAAAGACCAGGGACACTGCCACGTCAACATCATCATTCCTCTTGAAGTTTTTTCAAATCGAAATCGAAATGGAAACCACAAAGCAACTAGTAATTCTTGGAGATATATACTAAAGTGTGACCATAAAAGATGTACAGCACCTAGTCGTCCTAATTAACAATTGGCTTCTCCTTCTTCTCCTTTCTTCCAAAAGCCAGCTTCACACCAGTCTGTGTCGCCTAGATTATACTAGAAATTACACATCTTGCCCACGCACCGTTACAGTCGGAGGGCTGTCGACCTTTTCCAGTGTTCCTCCCCTTCCAACGCCTTCTTCCGACGTCTTCATCTTCTTCTTCGTCTTCTTCTTATTCTGCTTCTACAGCTTCTTCTTCATTTCTTTTTCGCTCCGCATCTTGGCCACGCCCCCGTTGCCATTCGGCTTTAGTTAGCAGTGCTGGGCTGCCCACTAAGATCCGGTCCTCCTAGTCTATACCTTCTTACCTTTCCATTTTCTATCTTTCTGCTACTATTATGATCTACCGCTACTTGGCAACGGTAGCCTTATTGGCGGTGAACGGTAAGTTATCTTTGATGCTCTTTCTTCTTTGTAGAGTTGAATATCCTGAATAGACAAGGGATCTGATCTCCAGAGCTAGAAGAGAGAAAGTGAAAATGAATTTTCTGTTTTTACTTTATCCGATGGACGTGATAAGGTTTCTGTTGTGTCTTCTCAACTGTAAACCAGTCTAGGAGCAACTGAGAGTAGGATCAACGAAAGTTGAGTGATCAGATATCTCATATTGTTTTAAATTATTGTAAAACAAGATAAGTTTTAAAAAGAGAACTTCATCAGCGAATCCCACTGTTGGCTATGTTTTCATCGCAATATCTCACGGATAGAGAGAGCATGTTCATTTTACAACTGATATATTCATGGACCTGACCTGAAAGCCACAAACTTCTGTCGACTACTGAATTCAAGATTTCCATATTTCAGCTCACAGTCAATACTACGAATGGCCTCAACAACAGCAGCATTATAACAACTTCAATGGGTTCCAACAGTTCCAACAGCCACAACAATTCCAGCAACCACAACAGTATCAGCAACAGGCATATCAACAGTTCCCAGCTCAACAACAACAGCAACAGTACCAACCACAGCAATATCAACCTCAACAACAACAACAGCAGCAATACTTCCAACAACCGCAACAACAACAACAGCAGCAACAACTGCAACAACCATTGCAATATCAGCAGCAACCACCACCTGCTCCACCACCAATCTATTCTCAAACTGTAATTATTCCACAAGCTCCACCACCACCACCAGAGGCTTATCAAGCACAACAATATGTTCCATCCCAACAAACTCCAGTTATGGTTCAACCAGCTGATATTCCTAGATATCATCAGAAACCACCTCCACCACCACAGAAAGTTCCAGATGTCGCATTCCAGCACGTGAATACTGCTAGAAGTGTTCAACAAGTTGATTTTGAGAACAAATTGTTCAGAGAGCAGCCAAATTCATTCACTCAAAACCAAGAGAAGGTAAGCGTTGCATGATGTTGCATTGGATTCTATTTCTGATCATTTGAATCGTTACTATCCCAATAATCAACTATATACTTCTTCCATATGCACTATTTGATTTTGGTGATCAGATTTCATATTATTATTTTGTTGCAGATCACTCTGCTCGCCCAACCACCTCCACCTCCGGCACCTCCAGCACAAACTCAGGCACCACTTGTACGTGCATGATTTTCTTCTTCTTCTTCTTTATTCCCATCACTTTATCCTTATGTTCTTTAAATCGCACACTCATTTCTTCCCAACTGTCCCTGTCTATTCTCATCCATTTCAGATTCGTGTTCCACCTCCACCAACTCGATTCATTCCAACACTGAAATCTCTTTACAACGTGGATCCTCCACGTCCAAAGGTCCTCATTTCAGTTATGTCAATATGTATAACAATCCTTAACAATTCTCCAGAATCCAACATACAGACCAGATGAAATTATCGTTGATGGTCATCGATCTGCGTATTTCGAAGATACACAACGAACAAGACCACAGGTATTCTTTTTGTTACTCTCCTATTGTCGTCCTTGTTTTCATTTTTTGGGATTTCTATTTTCATTAAATCATTGACACATTATATTTTAATGAACCTATGATTTTCCAGGGATCGAAAGTCAGAGTTCAATCTGTAGGAGGAAGTGTTCATTCCAGTTCTGCCAACATTCCACGTACTTCTCAGCCAGCTGTAGCTGCTGTCATCTCTCCTCCACAGCAACAATCATTCGTTAGACCAAATGAGGTATCTTTTAGCGTTTAGTGAGCTGTAATTTAATTCTCAATCTCTTCCAGCAACACCAACAACCACGAGTCGTTCGTCCACAACAACCACAACAACAATTGACCCGCCCAGCTCCAGTGAGACCACAAACTCGTCGCCCAGTTCCACAACCACAACAGGGTGAGTTTACTAATAGAATCTTGAGAAAACTAACAGAACATATTCCAGCCACTCGCCCAATTCCACGTCCAGTTGCTCCAAAAAGTCATTTGGCACCACAACCAGCTCCAGTGGTTGCTCTAGCTAAGCCAAGAGTTAGTCAGATTCTGATTAGTCAGGTTCTCAATCGTTTTATATTTCAGACAGCCAGTGAGAAGTTCTTGCAATGCTGCAAAGGGCGCAAGGTTCACAACTCTTGCGAGAGAATTTGCAGTTTTGATGTTCTTTCTAAGAAAACTTTGACAGGAATGTTCCTTGGAACTGATCCATGCCCACAACATCACGGTCTTGATCTTATGCAATGTGCTGCTGATAACGATGATCATACTGAATGCTGTATCGATAAAGAAGTTGATAGAACGTCGGCAGGAAAGAAATGTCTTGGATTCTGTAACATGAAGCCAGGAATTACATTCCAAGTAAGAATAAATCCGAAATTATTGAATAATTTCCATCTTTAAGGCTGATGTATCAATGCTTCCTTGCTGGTCCGTACTCAATGATATCAAGCAATGCTTCAGGGAGAATTTGGAACGTCAACTTGCCGCCATTTAGAAGTCAAACTGAAACTGTGCTCTCTCAAATGCCAATCCCAATGCAAATCTAGTCCTTGCCATTTTAAATTATTACTCTCCCAGATTACCGTCCAGCCTTTTTGTTGAACCGGTGTTGTATGTATTATACCTAGCGAAGTCAGTACAATATAATGAATCTAGAAAACTGAATAAAAATTGAAGAACTTTCATGATGATTTTTCTAACTCAATCATTTAAATATTCGAAACAAAACAATAACAAAAATATGGGATTGTACGCTACACTACTTCGAAACAAAAAGAAGGAACAACGCTAAATAAAAGAGAAGAAACAGGATAATTGAATTTTCGGATTACTCATCAATGCGGTCAGATCAGGTTGAGGAATGACTTATTAACGTCTTTTGCCAGCACCAGCAACGTCCAGGTAGTCGTCATCGGCGATGTTCAACATCAAACCTCCAGTTGGGAGGTAAGTTTTGTTTCCAGATTCTGAAACAATCCGAGCAATCTTTTGGGCGGCACGAATTTTTCTGAGTTTCAAGAATCCAGGGTCGTTCTTCATTGCTTCTCCGAGAAGCTTTGCGGACTCGGCTTCTCCTTCAGCTTGGACGATCTTTTCTTGTTTCGATTGTTTAGCACGTTCAACATAGAAAGAAGCTCTCTGGGCTTCCTGAGCAGCAACTTGCTTCGCTTCGACAGCAGCAGAGTATTGTGGAGAGAAAGCCAGTTCAGTCAATGAAACGTCATCGAGAATGATATTGAAGTCGAGTGCACGCTCAATCAAAGCCTTGCGAACCAACATTGAAACCTATAAAAACTTATGTAGAACTTCATAAAATACTGGAAAAATTACCTGTTGACGTTGAGTGATAAGCTGCGAGGCATTAAACTTGGCAACAACTCCCTTAAGAACTTCGTTACAAATGGATGGGAGAACACGCTCTTCCCAGTTCTGTCCGAGAGTTCTGTAGATATGAACGAGTTGTTCTGGGTTTGGTCTAGACAAAACACGAAGTCCGATATTGACCATTTGCAAATCTTTGGATCCGGTTGGTGAGCGGATCTAAATATTTCTATTTTTGAGCGTTGATGTGCTCCAAACACATACCACATTTGGTCTGGCGCGGATATCGTAAACAACTGGGTATTGGAACCATGGTACTCTGAAGTGGAGTCCTTCTTTGTACAAATCCGTTGAAAGTCCTCCAATTCTGTTGAACATGATTGCTCTGTGTCCAGCTTCGACTGAAAATAAATTATTTTTTACCAGATTAATTTGTCTTATGGTTTCTTACCAGTGAACATCGATTGTGAGATTCCATAGACAGCTGCTCCGGCTGCGGCCACTAATCCCAATCCAAGTCCAGCTCCTCTGGCATTTTGAAGTGCCTTCTTCATTGCTTCTTGCCCTTGTTTCGCCATTGCGCTGAAAAATATTGTTGTGGGAATAAAGAATGATGCAAAAACGATTTCAAAATGGTAGATTTAAATTGATAAGGATTCAGAAGGTGAAACCAGGAAAATTCTGACAGGGAGTATATAAATATGTTTAACAGGTGGCTTGAAATTATAGAAAAAATAGACAAAGATATTATACTCTCCAACGTCAGGACTATTTCTTGTGAAAAAAACAACGTCAACTTTCTCCATATTTCGATGTCTCTTTTTTTCCGCCAACAAAAAAAAGAGGAAACTAGTGCGTTGATTATTTGATACTATATTCACTTCAAACTGTAATTTAAATTTAACAGAACTTTTTTGAGAAGGAGAAATCGCAAAACAGATGTGAATGGAGGAAATACGCAGAAGTGATGAAATCGTCGCAAGACCCACCGGCGTGTGGGGCATGCGCCTTTAAATCGGAGATTAGAGAGCATAAAGAAAAGGGAGGGCATAGACGCAAACTTGCGGTAGTTCGAATCTCACAAGCGCACTTGTAGAAATTTCTATAGAAACAGAATCTCATATTTATCCGAAGAGATATTCTATCAAAAAGTGGCGTTTAACCAGGTCGTATAATTTGGAAGAAAAAAAAACACAAATTCATTAGAAGAATACAACAAGAATGACTAAAAGACAACCATGGGTACAATCACCATAATATCACAATCGGATTTGTAATAAATTAAATTTTAAAAGCGTTGGCAAACAATGAGAGATGAAAACAAGTAACTAATTTTAAAAAAGATCCCGTTGGAAAAGAATGCTCGAAAGATTAGTTCAGATGAATTAAAGCTCTGTCTTCTGTTTGGTCTCTGTCTCCGCGTTTCTCTCTTCAACCTTTTCGTTCTTCTTGGTTTTTTCCTTTGAAGACCTCTTCTTTTCCGCTTCAGCAGCAATGTCATCGATGTTGATTTTGCCATCTTTTCCCAAATCATCCAAAGTTGTGATTTTCTTCATTTTCTTCATGAATCGATCTACTTCGCGATTCAAGCTTTTTATCTGTAAACAAAACTGGATGTACTCTTGGGAGCTGTTATTTTAACTCACCTTTGAGTCAATATCTTTTCCAGTGAAGTTGAAATCGTCAGCTTTCTTCTTTGTATCAAAATGCTTCTGAACATCTTCAACCCATATTTTCAACTTGTCAAGTTTAGCTCTCAAAGCATCACGATCTTCCTAAAAGTTGAATGATCATCAAGTATTTTACCGACAATAAACAAACCTTCTTGAATAGAGCTTTCTCTTCATCCACATTGTTTCCAAGAGTTGTTAAAGATAAAGTAGTTTCGAGAAGAGATTGCAAGCTTTTCATTTTCTCTGGCACTGCTTTGTCATGATCTTGCCTTTTCTTGACAGTTCTTACAATATTTTTCAACTCAAGCAAGTTATCGGTAAACTCTTTAGTTGGAGTGTCTTTCGTTACGTCGTCTTCAAGCCAGAGACGAATTCTCTTCACGGACTCCTCCAGCTTCAGCTTTTCTTCTTCTGAAGTGTATTCGGTGAAATCGCTTTCTTCCAAATATTGAGAGCATTCGAAACTGAATGATTCCAACTCGTTTTCGGCAGCAGCTCTTTCATCTGCTAGACGCTCTTTTTCAGCAAAAGCTATCATTCGACGTTTTTCCTCCTCAACGTCATAACGATTCGGGACATAGGCTGATGGATATTTGTTGATGATACGAAGTCTGACAATAGAAGGTAGTTCCTTTTTCTTTTCTTTTACTTCGGTTTTGTTTCCTGTAGTGACAGAATCATCAGTTCCATTTGCTTTTACAGTTTCATCCGAAGTGGCGTTTACAGAAGGTTCTGGTTTTGGTGTTGTCTCTTGAGGCTTAGATGGTTCCCTTTCCTCAAGTTTCTCATCACTTGCGGCAGTTCCAGTTGCTTCGTCTGTAGTTGGCTCTCCTTCTTCGGTCTTCGATGAAAATAATCCACTGATCGTACTGGCGATAGCTGAATAAAATGAGAATGAATTTATGAATCTAATTAACTATTCTTACATCCAACGATTCCAGATTTAGGTTCATACAAAGCTTCTGCTCTACGAACTCTTACAATTCCAGAAGCATCAATAAGGAAGCTAACTTTGACTCCTTTGAATTCTGATTCCTCGCTTGATCGATTCTTCATTGCTTCTGTTAGTCCGCTGATCTCGACATCAATCAAATTATCAAGCAAGCTTCCTATTTCTTGGACCTGCTTTTTCGTTAGACTTTCCATTTTTCCATACTTCAAAGCAATAGTGAAGTCGTCCGAGTACGAAGTCAATGATATCGTTTTTGGATTGGTTGGATAGATAGAGTTAGCAGCAAACAGTGTTTTGACGACATTTTTCTCTCCCAGAATCTCTTCTGTCTTCTCGTCCTTAACTTTGCTGACAAAATGAACTTCTACTGGGAACAAAACTTTTTCTTCGACATTGAATGGCTTGACCTTGAACCCTTTGCTGAGGTGAGCAGCTTGGAAAAGAGCACCCATTGCAACAGCCTCGTCGGTGTTCAGGAACTTCCCAATTTCTTTCCTGAAAATTGAAAATAGATTGTTCAGCGGCCTACTATCAAACTCCGGTCATGGGACGCGGTGTTAGCGAAATCGCCAAATTCCTTATATTGCGTCTCTAACAGTCGAACAGACCATGGCAACAAGTTGCGAGTTGTCCGGGTTGGAGAGAGGCAGTCAGTGGGGGGCGAACCTGCGCTGCGATATCGTTGCAACGCGCACGCACCCGCTTACACCACTCAGTGTTGAGAGACCGCAAGTGTGTCCTCGCCTAGTTATTGCGAGGCAGTTGGTAGAGGGATGTTAACTTACGTTCCGATTGTTTTCTGCACAATCTCTTGTACTTTCGGCACCCTTGTTCCAGCGCCCATCAAGACGAATTGATCAATATCTTCGATCGGAATCTGTGCCATTCTCAAAGCTTGTTCGATTGGTTCTCCGAATCGAGATTCCAAGTCCGAGATGAGCCGGTTAAAGTCTTCACGAGTAACCTTTAGTTTGGCATCAATGTCTTCATGAGCACTCTCAATTTGAGCGAAGTGTTCAGCGTTGGCTGACAAAACTTGCTTCAGACGTTCAGCTTCCTTAGTGAACTTTGTCAAAGCTCTTTTATTTGTATTAACTTTGGTTTTTGGTTTATAGGTTTTCTCGAACAATTCAATAAGATGATCTCTTAACCGGTTAGTCATCTCGATTCCTCCCAATGTTCTATCATATCCAACTCCGAGAACTGTCATCTTCGGCTCTTTCTCATACTTTTCTTTGACCAGTTTAAATTCCACGATTGTAGCTGTCGTCTTTGCTGCTCCCATATCGTAGATCATCAGTCTCTGTGGTTTTTCTGTTACTTCCTTTCTTCTGAAGATACCATGACTCAATGCTGCTGCTGTACCATCATTGATCAATTGAAGAACTGTGAATCCAGCCATTTGAGCAGCACGTTCAACAGCCAATCTCTCAGCCGGTGTGAAGTAAACTGGGACGGTGATGACGACATCTTTGATTTCGACAACTTGTGCATATTCTTCGGTAAACTTTTTTGCGTTTGCCAAGATCATAGCAGTCAGTGCTTCGACAGAATAGCTTTCTCCTCTGAAATATTTACATGAGAACGATAACTTTTTTACTGTCTTACCCAAGCTTAAAATTAACTGAAGAAGCATTTCTAGGGGAATCGTCGATCTCGAAAAACGTATTTCTCTTTTTGAAAAGTTCAAAAGACGGATGTTCGGTAGATTTAGCCACCAAATCATTCAATTGTCCATGGACAAGATGAGGATAACGAACTTGCATGCCGATTGCGGCATCTGCAAACGTTCTGTGTCCGTCTTGAATCATTACAACATTCGGTGTTTTTCTCCGCGATTCTGTGTTGAGTGCGATATCCATTGGAATTCCTGGTTTCACAATTCCTATTTTCAGAAATTGAGTTCCAAGATCGATTGTCATTGCAGCCAACTGTCCATCTGATCGTCATAATTATTAACATACTCTGATAGTCGTAACTTACTGATAGTACTGAACAGGCTACAGATGACAAATGCAGCAAGCATGCTGGTCTCAAGTAACCTCATTTGGCTAAAAACAAATTTTTAAATAATTACAAAAGTTGTTTTAGACAGAAAAATATGAGATCGTCAGAACGCCGTGAACAAAAAATCATTAACAAAAATCAAATAAATGGAAAACTTTTATTCACAAGAACACTTCGAGAATATGAATACGCCCTGGTCACAGACCACTGGGATATAGAAAACGTTGGCAAGATTACACGAGTCGCCACGTGGCGAGGTCGTGTATGTTTAAAAGAAGAACATGAGAATTTGAACGTAAAGTTGAGCAAAATAACTAAAGAAAGAAAAATGCTGATAATTTTCAGTGAAAGTATGACTATACAAAGAAGATGCTTGCGATATGATAAGTTGCATGATACTATTCAGTTGAATCGCTTCGCTCTTTCTTCAGATCACTGAGTTTGGCGATGAGTTGGGCCCCGAATTTCTCTCTGAAATTTTTTTTTGGATACTGAAGAAGTAGTGAGTTGATACCGATAAAGAGGTGAGATCTCAGTAAGCAGAGCATGAAGAGTACTGAAGTACTTGGTATGAATATCAAGTTGTCGGAAGTCGCCGTTCATGCAGTCATTTCTATTAGACGCCACTCTCCATCCTTTGACTGAAAAGCACTTTGGTTACAGATATATTTTAAGGTACAAAATAAACTCACTAGTCAGCTCAATGCAGTGTGTGTGATTTTCGGAAGTAGTAACGTTGATGAAAAGCAACTGAGGTGTGCGTGGAAGCATCTCACTCACACCAATCAAGTTCACTGCGAAAGCATGTTCTCGAACTGCTGCCATTGCTTCTTCTTCGAGAGTTGAGAGAGTAGTCTTTTCGGTATCGCAGTTCCTGAAAAAATCATTCAAAGTTTCATAGCAACATTTTTTCTGACATACCCGCATAGAGCAGGCTTTTTCACAGTGACAGGAGTTGTTGGAGGAGTGGTCGTTTCACTTTGGGATGGGTCTTTATTTGTCTGCTGGGTCATCGCAAGTTCTGAATCTAAAACTTGGAATTCCGCTCTGAAAGTTCATAGAAATACGGGACAGCCTGCTGATAACAGATAACAGAAACGAAAAACTCCAAAGAAATGAAAAATGTTTATATGACTAGAATTATGATTGAAAGCTCTGCAAAAGTAGGAATAAATATCTAAAAGCCCGTAGCTAATTCATGGCACAAAGAACAGAAATTAAAAAGAACCATTATTGCCGGTCGACGACGTTGTACAGTTTCTCAAGCTTGTCGAGATCAGATTTAGCCTAGAAAAATAGTATGTGATATTGAAAGTAGAAGATAATGGTTACCTTTTGAACAAAATCGTTGAGCTGGTCAATTCTACCGAACAAACTTTCCATTTCTTGTATGCTATTTTCCAAGTGCTTCAACTGGTCACTGAGTCCTTCCGAATGTGTTTCGCTGAGAATTTGAATAGTTCTGAGTTCTTCTAAAACCACGGTGCATTTGTCTAAAACTGTGCTCATCGAATCAGTAGCAGTTGAAGCATTCTGAGCGTTTATTTGCAATAAATTCGGCTGGAACAAATGAACGAAGTTACCATGCCTGATGTGAGCTCAACGAGTCGGTGAACATTAGATGATATATCCTCGACACCAGACATCGTGTTTAATGCAAACTAAAAATCAATAAGACTTACTATGTAAATTCACGGGAGGGTGCATAAGCAAACGTTGACTAGGAAGGGCCAACAATAATGTGACGTATACCAAAATAAGTACATGCGGACGAAGCATCAAATGCAAAAGGTATTGACGACAGTCAAGAGTCAGATAAGTATTACAGTATGTTCAGGAACAATACTAAAACTTTTAAAAGATAGAAAAGCTGGGAACAAGACCGAAAACATCAGGAGAGAGGCGCCCAGCTGAAAAAATTCGTTTCGTGGGATTAGACGACAACCGCGCTCCGTCGTACAAAAATAAGAGCGCGGCGTTTAAATTTAGTTATTGTCACTGTTCACAGGGTCTCGGGATGAGTAGTAAAAATAAACGCGCTCCGCTGAAATCAGCTGAAATTTTAGCGCGAAATTCAAAATAAATTTTTTATTTTATATTTATTTAATAGAGTTGATCCCGAAAAGACGCGCGACGGTCGAAAAACTGGCCAAAAATGCGGGAAAACGGACATAAATCGGCTCAAAACGAGGTCGATTAAGCTGCGTATCAAAACGCCACAGTGAAACAGCGAATTTGAAAAATTAAAATTTGAATTTGCCGCCAATGTCTAGTGGAGCGCGAACGATTTCAGTACTCACCCCTAGACCCTGTGACTGTTCACACAGCCGCGGCTGTGCATAAATGTATACAGTATCATGGAGCATGATTGTGTTCTTCATCAATAAAAAGAGCTCGCAAATCGAATTCAGTAGTACTTATACCATCACCAATCTTCCCATCAGTAAATAAACTCTCTAATGAGAGTGAAGGTTTATTGTGATGTGCATAATGTCAGTAGGATAGTTTCACTAATTCACACATCTCAGTAATAAAATTGAACGAAAACACAAGGTCAGAAGGTCAGAAAATTGCTAACAAGTCTTAGATAAATGGTTCAGAAAATGAGTCATATTTGGACGTTCAATAATATAATGCCTTGAAAAGTGATATCATTGACAAATACATTTTTCGAATACAGTTAAAACGGAAGTGAAGAATCAATTTGTTTTTGCTTTTGTTTGTTTTTTTAAGGCTGTTTCATTTTTTTGGTAATTTTCGATCGTTTCAAGAAGACTAATATTAATTCGTGCTCTGGAACTCTAGATCTGGGTTACTGTATCACTCATTCAAGCCTCGATCGAATGGTTTTCCACCGTTTAAATATCATCTCTCCGTTTCCCATGAGAATCTCAAATGTGTACTGCTTCGAATTGAGAAACGATTGGCATCGCTAACACAAATATTTGTCAGTGAATCACTTGTATTCCGCACTTGCCAAGAAAATATTCAAACTCGAAATCAACGTTTTCCGAAATAGGGTTCATACCCGCAACATGTTCTGCACAAAACATATACTTCTGTATAAATGTTTGTCTGCTTCTACACTCTTCTCCATTTCTGCTTTCCACATTTTTATCGATTCGTGTCCTCGTATCAGTAGTATAGTGGGAGGGCGGCAAAGTATGACTCAGTTCGCACTAACCTCTTTTAAGTGTCATTCTGCGTTCTTTTCTTTCTGTTTAAGGTTTTAGATATCACTAACTTTGTAGGAATGACAATATGACGACACCTCGACCTACGCACTTACATAGAAGATCATCTTCTAAATGGGTTCCACCTTCTGCTCCACTTCATAATCCTATTTCCATATTTCGTGGAAGAAGTAATCGAGAAACTGGGTATGTTTTAGTATTGTTTATTTTTTACTTTTATTTATTTAGATCCCGTGTTATCCGGCCCAATCATTTATTCGAATCCCCTCGTTATGAACTGAACAACTATCGAGATTTCACAGATAATCAAATCTCAACCACAAAATATACCATTTGGAATTTCGTTCCACTCAATATTTGGCATCAGATCTCCACAAAATACGCGAATCTGTACTTCATATTCATCGCAGTTCTGAATTGGGTTCCATTTTTTGATGCATACACAAGATATGTTGGATTGATTCCAATCACTTTTGTGTTAGGAACAACTTTGATCAAAGATGGAATCGAGGATTATAGAAGATGGAAATTTGATAATCAGATCAATGAAAAAACATGTCATGTATGGGATCGAGATAGATGTGCCTTCAGAAAAACTGAATGGAGATATATTTTGGTTGGAGACTTTGTGCATATTTCAAATGATCAAGATGTTCCAGCGGACATTATTTTATTGAGATCTTCTAATGAGAGTGGTACCTGTTACATTGAGACATGCAATCTAGATGGAGAAACTTCTTTAAAACAAAGAATGGTCCCTGCTAAAGTCATCGAATTCTCAAAGGTTCGACTCTTCCAATGTCTTGGAATATATTCATTTTTTATTCTTCCAGAAGGATTCCACATTCAAACCATCAGATTTCACTGGTGTTGTGACGTGTGAGAAACCAGACAAAAGTATCTACACCATCAGAGCAAAAGTGGAATATGAACCAGGTTAATCTGAAATTCTTTTGCATCCTCAACCATTTCTTTTCACTGATTTAGGCGAAACAGACGTTATCATCAAAGAAAATATGTTACTTCGTGGGTCACGAATCAAGAACACTACATTTGTTGAGGGAATTGTGGTTTATGCAGGACACGATACAAAAGTGATGTTGAACAATGGAAGAGCTCCACATAAAACATCAGGAATTGAGAAACTGACAAATAAGTGGGACAGCTGATATGTTTCCTTCTTTTCATAGTTTTCTTTCAGATTCATCATTGCTTGTTTCATTATGTTACTACTTATGGTGATTTATGGAGCAGTTACATCTGCAGTTTGGGTTGGAGATCATCCGACTAACACAGAGGTTTATTTTTGAAACTTTAAAAAATTGAATGACAAAAAGGATACCCGAATTAAAAATTGACACGAAGATTAGCATTTAGTCTTCTCAACATCCATCCTTTGAAGTGAGTCAGTGCACTTTTCCAAGTGGGCGTCAGCAGCCAGTGTCACCTGAAAAAGAGGATCCATGCTTGAATTCAAAAGAAAAACTCACGTCTTTCCTTCTTTGTCTTTCTCTTTTAATTTCTCGCTTTTGTTTACGTCGTTCTTTCAAAAATGTAGCATCAGTGAGATCATCCAATGGCATTGAGGGTTTCTTCTTTTGACTTTTCAAAAAATCAATACGATCACATTTCTTCTCCTTTTTGACACGTGGAATATGACTTTCGTCGGCAATACTTTTCTTTTTCTGACCCATCGCGAGAAGAAAGAAGGAAAAATGAAAAAGAAAATACCTTCCGTTCTAATACAGTTCAATAGAGCGCATTTCCATAAAACATATAGACAACATAAGAAGAAGAGACGCAGACTTTCATTGTTTCAGATTCCATTCATTCTCTCAAATACTCCAAGACCATTCATTGAAGGATTCATTGGAATTGGTGCATTTTTCATAAACTATCAGCTTCTGGTACCCATATCTCTTTATATTACTGTAGAGATCATCAAGGCACTCCAAATTTATTTTATCAGTAACGATATTCAATTGTATGACCCAAAATCAGTAAGTTTCCTAATTGGTTCATTTGAAAAGAAGATAATTCAGGATCGAGCAATCGACTGCCGCTCTTTGAGTATTCCAGAAGAACTTGGAACCGTTACACACGTGTTGTCCGACAAAACAGGAACACTGACAGAGAATATGATGATATTTCGAAATTGTGCATTTGATGAAACGGATTACGGTAGCGAAGGATCGAGAGCGAATCCAGATAAACCAGTCAGATGTGATGAACTATTTGAGAGAATCAACAATTCAATGCACAACCCGATTCAAAAACATTTCTTCGCCAATATTCTTCTGAATAATTCTGTTGTGGTGAATACAATTCCACATACAGATCTTCTCGAATTGGGAAATTTCGAAGGAGGAGTTTACAATATTGGAAACTCTTGTTTCTTCGATGTAACGGAGGAGAACTACAAAGCAAAACTAGCTGCAGTAGGCAAAGAAGTGAACGGAGAGGATGATTTATCGAGACCGGATATGTGAGTTTTCAGTGTAGAAAAAGAATAGAGGGACGCATATTTAATTCACCAAGTTCATTCAAGAGCAAAGAATTGAAAAGGGAATAGTTGACATTCATGGATTGTACTCAATTGGCAAGTTCTTACGACGAACCATACCGTCTCCCTGGAACCATTCACGGCGGAATTGCTTGGCAGCTCCGTCTGGAGTGTTGGTCCATTCAACGGTGATACGGTCATTGTTGGTGTCCTGAAAAAGGGATACTTATAACTAAATGTACATTCTGACGAAAGTCTCTTACCTCTTGTCCGAAAGCGAAAGCATCGCAGGAAACGGCAAGAAGGACAGCCTCCTTTGGGTCGAGGACTCCACATGGTGGATCAACTCCGAGACGCTTCATGTTGGTGGTCTTGATACCATATCCAATGCGGCGAGCAGACGAGTTGATCACCTTGATGTGGTAGGTGTGCTTGTCATCATACGGGGCATTGAAGACGATCTTGGCGTTGGGTTGGGTTTGGATGTCTCCTGGTGGAACGGATTGGGCCATGGCGTTGTTTTGATTGAGTTCAACTCGATGGGTTTTCTGACGGATTCTCCTTCTTTTATACGCATCGCTTATCTTTGCCACAGATCTTTGCTCTAGATCTCTAGAGAGCTAGGATAACGAGTCACGTTAATATTTAAAAAAAAGTTCATGGTTTTTGAATTATAAAATATGAAAGTTCACGTGATAAATTATCGCAATGTTGGCAATTGTTTTTCTTTGAAGGCTTGGACTACCATCCACAATCAAATTTGATGATCGACTGACAGTAATCGTAGAGGAAGATACACCAACAGAATCACCAATCCCTGATATATCTCCATCTCTGAGAGATTCTCCAGAAACTGCAACGCCAACGTCTCCAATCTATCGACCACTTTCTTCTCTTTCTTCTTTTTCAAGAAAGCTTTCTACTGTAGTTCGAAGAAGTATTTTGAGACCAATTTCGGATATGTAAGTTGTGATTTTTACATTGAAAATGTTTTCTCCATTTTTTTCCAGAATTCCTGTAAGAAAACGATTGATCTCATTCAAGCAACAAGCTTTGAATCCATATGAAGCTGAAAGTCCGGATGAGTTGGCATTGATTGAAGGTGCTGCGCTTTACAACTATGTTCTTCTGGAAAGAGCAGCAACTAGTATCACTATCTCAACTCCCGAAAAAGCTGAGAAAAGATATGAATTACTGTTGACACTTCCATTTGATGCAACAAGAAAACGAATGTCAGTGATAGTAAACTCTCCGAAAGGACCATTGATGTACTGTAAAGGAGCTGATTCTGCTGTTCTTTCTAGGTAATCCTGTTGGTTTCCTTTTCAATGCAAGATTAATTCGGTTCATTTTATTTTAGGCTAACACCCGAGAGCTCAGCTGACAAAAGAGTTCAAACTATTCAGTCTCATTTGGATGGTTACGCGAAGAAAGGATTGAGAACTCTTTGTTTTGCAATGAAATATATTCCACAAGAAGAGTTTGACGACTTCTTGCATTCATATAAATTTGTAAAAATCGTATTCTTTTTCTTTTTCTTCCTAATTTTAATTTTCAGTTAATGGAAGATGCATCAACAGAACGAGAGAAAATGTTGTCTGAGAAAGCAGATGAATTGGAAAACAATTTGAGACTCTCGGGTGTAACTGGAATAGAAGATAGACTACAAGATGGTGTTCCAGAAACTCTTTGTGCTTTGAGAAATGCTGGAATTCAAGTTTGGGTGTTGACTGGAGACAAACTGGAAACTGCACAGAATATTGCAACATCAAGTGGATTATTCCATCCACAGAGGCCATTGAAGTAATTATTTCTGAGTTTTCATGAAATTTTAAAACAGATTTCAGAGTAATTGAAACGGAGGCTGATGCAGAAGAAGCAAGTGAATCTGCTGGACTGAATATCATAATGTCTCCAGCAGCTATTCGATTAGCTCAAGAAGGAAACTCACATCTGATGGAGGCGTTAAAAAAGTGAGTAATGTAGACTAAAAACAACAAAAATTTCTCTAAATTTCAGAGCAAAAACAGTTCTATGCTATCGGATGACTCCCTCAGAGAAAGCAACAATTGTAAATACTGTCAAGAAGAAAATCAAAGGAAATGTTTTGGCAATCGGAGATGGAGCTAACGACGTCCCGATGATTCAGGCGGCTCACGTGGGAATTGGAATTGCTGGAAAAGAAGGATTACAGGCAGCAATGGCTTGTGATTTTGCAATTGCTCGATTCAAATTTCTGTCAAGATTACTACTTGTTCACGGACATTGGAGTTATTACCGGCTTGCTAATACATTTTTGTATTTTTTGTATAAAAACGCTGTAAGTTTTAGATTTTTTCACGATTTTGGAGCTCTATAAGATCCTTCCAGAACGCAGTATTCATCATTTTCTATTATCAATTTTTCAACGGAGCTTCTGGAACAAACATCGTTGATCCCATATGGGGTGTCACCTATCCTATTATATTCACAAGTGTTCAACCAGTTGTAGTTGGAGTTCTAGACCAAGATTACGATGATGCAACATTGATGAGTAAACCAGAAAAATATATTATTGGAAGAGAGAATCAGTTGTACACGTGGAAACATTTCTTCCGAGATGTGATTGATGGAATATATCAAGCTGCTGTCATTTATTATGTCGCACATCTGGTATTTTTTGTTTAAAGTTTCGTTTTAACTTTTCATTTTTAGACACTCTTTGGATCAACTGCCAGTCTATGGGAAATGGGTTTCTATATAGCAACGAGTTCAATTCTGGTCAATTCTGGTCATCTTGCTCTTCAAGTTCGCTATTGGCATTGGCGTCTTGTACTATTGTTCTGCCTATTTATATTTTTCCAATTCGCATATTTCTTCGTTGAATGTCTCACTCCTGGTGCTTATATGATTCCTGATCCTCCAGTTTGGATGCCAGTGAATGCAATGGCAGATTCACGGTTTTGGTATTCTCAAGTCATCACTGTCATTGTGGCGTTATGTCCAAGGTAATCAGTCGAATTTCGAAGACAACTAGATGCAATTTCATTCCAGATTCACTTCAATGTGCCTACTATCTTCATTAAACTCTGCATCAATAGGCTCATGATGATTCCGTTCTTTAGTTTTATTTGTTCACTTCTGTTTTCTGTATATATACAATCTTGCCCCCATCAATTGATCTGATACAAACAAACGAGTACTCTCTCACTTCAATAAATCAAACAGTCTCTGGTAACTTTAAAGATTTCACAGCTCGATAACGTCGGTGAGTTGTCTTTAGCAGAAGGAATAACTAGATTTCAATATAAAGTTGCAGTACTTCTTCAAACATTCTCTGTCTGTGTACACAACCGTACCACTTTACTCCTCATTGTCCGCGTCTCTTCAATATATTCAACTCTCTCTTGACGCGCGCCTTCGTCAGCTGATCACCGTCTTGTGGCACACAAGTTCGTCTTCTATCTTCCCGTGTGCTTTCCGCATCCTTCTCTTCTCCCCCGCACTTTCCGCGTCCCATCATCTGTCTGTTTCTTGCTATTTTTACGAATTTCCACACATTTCGTTGAAATTTCAACGTCTGTTTCTCTGCGGGAGAGACAGAATCGAAGCGGCGATTTTGTAAACATTCATGTTTGTGTCGGCCGTCAACCACCACCTCTCTCTGTTTTTGGTTTTTTTTCTAGTTCTTCCTCTGCTGCCTCGACCCCATTTTTTCCCATTTATCGCAGTGTTTTTCATTACTAGTATGGTATTACGAAGTGAGGGTCATTCATCTAACATTTAGAAATGCTTTTTCAAGTTATGCAATAGGTTTGGATCTAGAAATATCTATTTCCAAATAGAATATTACACACTTTCCAGAATTTTTCATTTCGTATATTCTCGAAAATTCGTTTCGAAATACATAACTGATCGATGGAATTGTAAATATTGACTTGTTTAACTTCAAAAAGTTCATTATGATAGGCACGTAGTTCTTTTTCGTCGATGAGCAACGTCAACTTCTTTTGAATAATAATGAAAGTTCTTCTTTTTCTTCTTTCTTCTTTTTTCTTTTTCAGATGTTGAAAAACTGTCTTCTTTAGGAAACTTTTTGCGAATTGAAGTTAAAAAGTCAAAAATTTAAGTTAATGACTAAACTCGAGAATCACTAGTTTAGTTGTTACGCTGCCCAGGCGCCAAAACTAATTTTCAAATTCTGATTCAAATGACGAGACGTTTCACAGATGATCATCGCGCACTCTCTCTCTCTTTCTATTTGACCTTTTCTTCTCTTTCGGAATGAAATCTGACCTTCTCGTTGCTAAAAAATTGTCTTGAATCGAAGCCCGTCTTTCAAAAAGTATACAATTGTCCTTGGTCGAGAAGGCCAGTGCTGACAGTTTTGTCTTCACCGCCGTCACTACTTTTTTCATTTTTGCTGCCTTTTGTTTTGCTTCGTTCTCACAACTGTTAAAAAATAACATCGGAGAACACAACTATCCCCGACCATCGGTCACCTGACCACCAATCCGCCCTTTTGTTTCATCCTTCTCTACTGTTCCTTGTGTTGCATGTTATCAGCTGTCGATTACTGTCAGTTTCCTCAAAATTACTTTTTTCAGGCAAGAACCATGTTCGAACTCGCTTTCATTGCGGTGCTAGTCGCCGGTGCAATCTACATTTTCCTCACTCTTCGCAAAAATGGATTCTTCGTGACTGTTGAGCCATCGGTTACCACCGCTCCAAAGCATCTTGATAAGCCGTTGACAGTGTACTACAAGTATCACCTCGGACCATATCAGAATGTAATGAAAGTGATCGATGAAGCAAAACAAGTGCTGTCAGCCAGTCCATCTCCAGTCACTTACTTCGGAATCTACTACGATAACCCAGAAACCACTGATTCTCACTTCCTTCAGTCTGCTGTTGGAGTCGTTTTTGGAACCGAAGGAAAGGATCTTCATGAGGAGAAATATGCCAAGGAATTGCACGATAATGGATTCGAGAAGTTCGTAATGCCAAAGGTCGAGAGAGCAGTTCAAGCCGTTCAGCCATCTACAGGAGGATTCGCATCGTTCTTGGCTCTCGTTTGGTTCAACTACTCCACAATCAGAAAGTACATCACTGTGAGTAAAACAGACAAGAAAAAGAACGGCTAGGACTACCACCACTCGATGAATAAGAGAACATTGGTGACTCAGAAAAGCTTTTTGAGCAACAGCTTGCAAAAGTGCACTGTATACAATATATTGTTTGAACAAGCCGTGTATTGCTCGCTCAAATTTTCAATTTTTTTTGAAAATTCATTTTTTTTCAGGATAACAAACTTGAAACAACCTACGCAGTCGAGTTCTACACTGACAACGAGATCGATGTCATCTTTCCACTGGACGATGCCAATGAGTTTCTCGTGAAAGACGTATGTAAACTTATTTCTGAAACTTATTCACCATACTTTTTTTAGTACCAGACGATTGATCAGCTCGAAAGTGAAGCCGCCAAAAAGAGATTCGATTCATCCGAGGAGGATAGTGAGAGCGAGCCAGAAGGAGCCGACGAGACAGAGCAAGAGGAAGAGAAATAAAAGAATCATTCGCACGACCATTCACACTCAAACTGCCTTTCTTTTTTTGATTATGTGTACGCTACCATAACCTGTTTGCAAACATTTTTCCACGATAAATCTTGATACTTTTCTAAACTCTAAAGTTAACGAACGCGAGCTCGGCACTCCCTTTCGAGTGCATTTCCTCCGTTGATAGCCACTTGAGTCTCCTCTTATCACCTATTGCCGCCCCCGATACCTCTCAAATGTTTCCATTTTTTCCACCTATCCAGTACCTCCCAATAGTCATATGCTTTGATGAAAAGTTCAAAGTTGAGTGAGAGAGGATGAGTAAGCCGATTTGCATAGTAATAAGCGGACTCCCGACTGGTTTTTGATGTCTTCCAGGAGGGATTTTCATCTTTTTTCGTGGTCCTCCTCTTCTCCCGCCTCGCCAAGATGATAATTATTGGACTCATAGTCGTGGCCGTCTTGTCGACGCGACGTCGCCATCGTGCCAGGCGTATCCTTTCACTGAAAAATTTCAACCAAATGAAGAGCTCATAAACCGAATTTGTGTGTGGTGTACGTACTCAAATAGTTTTGAGTTTGGTTTACTTGTTTTTCAAAAATGCAAGTTGCTGCATCTCTATTTGTAGTTCACTCTACATCGTAGATCACCCCAGATCTCTAGTTTTCAGTGTTCTCAGATCGGTTCCATAAGATTTACTGCATTTGCATAAACATTCTCTGGAATTGAAACTCCACTTCATATTTACTCATTGATGTCTCCAAGAAATCTCTCTTCAGTAAACACAATTCTTGAAGTAAGAGCTACCGTAATCTTCTCTATACCCTTAATCCAGATATTCTCGTATTCAGTGCTCCAGAACGATTTCATTCTTGATCTTGGTTTCTGAAATATCAAAACGGATTATTTGTACAAAAAATACAATTTCATTTGGCATTCAAATACACCCTGACTCAGTATACAATTTCACATTTCAATCCATTGAGCCACCAAATTTCATTTTTTCTGCGATCCCTTCGTCAGCTGGAGTTCTCTTCTTTTTTCATTGGAAGGGCAATATCCATCATCAAAAATCTCTGAATTTCAATCCTCAGAAATGATTCAGTGAGGGCTAGACAACGGATAGAAATTCTCATTACTCCTTTTTCCACAAAAAATCCAAAGAATCTTCTCTTTTCCACAAACTCTTCAGACATTGAACCAACCGGAAATTGACTGTTTCCGCAACGGAAAGTTCTTTTTATTCTCTATCCAATCATTCTCTTCTTCTTCTTCTTCTTCTCAATAATAATTGAACAGCCGTTTATCGACAAAAAACTAAACGGCTCTACGGAAATGTATGCGGGAATTGGCGGGGTACGAGGTACCACCCAACACAATGCCTTCCAACTTTTTCTTATTTTTGACACTCCAGAAGTATCTCCGTAACCCAATTTCATTCATTTTCACATATTTCGTATCTACTTTAGTCTTTTAGTCAGAAGTAGGATGGGAAAATGGGCGGAGCGAATCTTGCAGAATTGGATTAGATTGAGAAAGACATGATGGGAGAGAAAATCATGTGGTACTTTTGGATGATGAACATTTCTTTTTTCATATTCTTCTCCCTTCTTTTTCTTCTTTTTTTGGTCCTACGTCAAATCAAGTCAATTGTAGAACTGATTTGATGTACTCTGACATGCGTTGTCTGTCGTTGTGAATTCTGGAGCAAAAGCAACGAGATGAGTTGTTGAAAATCTGGGTGGATTTTAGGCAACATCGGAATCTGTTACATTGTTTTCAGTCAGTTGAAAATATATTAACGTGCTTGATACTGGACTGGCCGGGTCGAATAAACTCTTATCTAGATTTTCAATTTTAACCTAAATTCTACTTCCGAGTTTCATTTAAGCATCGTTTTATGCATGCATACGTGACCTTCTTTCTAGAAAAAACACATCATTTCCTGGTTTCCTCCATTATAATTTAATTATTACCTTACAATTACCTCTGATGAGTCCTTACATATCATATGTTTTTTTCAAATGTAAATCCCCTACTCGAGACCACTAGAATCATCCGAACGTTTAGGTTAAAATGATCAACTGATGTCTCTTCCTGTTACGTATAAAGTCATGCGTTCGGAATGCTTCCGACCTCGTGCTCTTCCTAACTTCTACCGATCCGATACTTTATTTTTCAATTTCCCGTCATCATCATCATCATCATTTGGAAGAGTACAGTTGTGTTCTTCTTCTTTTTTGTCTTCTCTACTTCTTTTTCTTTTTCCAACTCGAATCCATCATAATCATTCCGTCAGTTTTTCTCATTTTATGGCCTGGGGGCATCGCATCGAAAAGGCAAGAAAGACGGCACGTTCGCGTGTTTCTTGGAATTCAAATTGCATTTCGAGTTTTGTTTGTCACTTGCCTTTTTTCATTTTCTCATCCTTTTCTTCTTCCTGATTCATTTGTATTAATCAAACTAATGCACTCTATCCAGGGGCTTCTTTATAAAATTGGAGCATTAGTACTAACTACAATACATCTCTTTTCTAAAACAAAATCTCCATTTTCATCGTTGCTCATTCCGTGGGATCCCCCTTCTTCTTTGTGTTTCTGGTTTCTTTTTGTCACATCTTTCTGGAACACTTTTGATGCGCCAGACAGGCCGAAATCGAATTCTTCTTTTTTCCAAGAAAATATTCTTTCACAAGACGAAAAAAATAGATAGCCAATATTCCGTGCTTCCTCCGCTGCTTTTATTATACTTAATCGTGGCAATTATGGTCAGAAGCCGAAAGAAAAAAGAAGATGGACATCAGATGAAGGGAGAATCTATTTTCCGATTGCTCACCCATTTGTAAACAACAACACTACTTGTCTTGCCTTCAAGGCGGTCTTCTGAATATTCTCTGAATTTAGACAAATGACCTCATTCATCTTTTTCTACCTTTTGTTCCTTTTTCATCCCCAAAAGTGCTCGGAGGACAGAAAAGAAAAAACAATAAAGAAACAAAGTTTGCTCGACTTTTTTGTTCGACTTCTCCTCTTGTAGGAATCCGATTTATTTCGAGATTCTGTTTGCTTTAAAAGTCAGGGTTCAAGGTTCTAGACGACATCTCAAATTGAAACTGGTTTCCATTTTCACCTGCTCATCTCAGATGTTCAGTTTGTTTCGTGTTTTCCCAAAAAGAGTAAAACAAAAGTTTCATTTTCAGAAGGGCTTTCAAACGGACATATTTACTACCAGCTATCACTCTTTTTAGAACAAATATGTCATGAACATAAGACTTCTTTTGAAGTAAAAGTGTCAGCTCTAGTCTTTGATTGTTGAATATGAGTGGCTTCTCCCAAGACCATCAGAACAAAGTATGCAAGTTCTTTGTTATCAACATCAGTTTCTCAAGTTCTTCATCTCATTTTGTGAACCTTGTTGTCTTATTGTCTTCTGAATCTCCAGAAGGTTTGACCACGAGTCATTATTCTCAATTGAATATGTTTACAGAATCTCTAATTAGGAGCCTCTTGTGACCCTTCTCCAATTGATTACCCTCTTGGGAAGTCCGTTTTTTTTGCCTCCAGATAGGCGGTCCCAAGTGGTGAAAAAGAAGAGTTTGGCACAGAAAGTCGCTGCCAATTTTATTTGCGGTTCGAATTAGATTCCTCGTCAATTTTCAATTTCCCTCTCTTCCTCTCGATCCTCCCCCTCTATTTCATAGCTTCCCGAAAAACAACTGGAAACTTTGTCTTTCAAAAAATATCTGCGACGTCGACGGAGACAGAAATGGAAACTTCACGTAGGGTGACCAAACACCTTTTATTCCCCGATTTGCAGCTTCCAATTAATGCTTGGGCTCCCCTTAGTCGTCAAACATGTCTGAGATAGAGTAAAAAACGAAGAAGAAGCTGGGAGGCCGACGATCTCTTAGTCTTTCTTCCTTCTCCCTTTCGAATCCGTCCCTCTCGTTCATTAAGGCAGAAAGCTGGCTCTAGAATACATTTATAAACACATTCTCAGGTTTCTATTCCTTTCAAAAGGGGGGATTTCCTGGGATTCTCATAGATGTCTTTTCCCTTTTTCTGTTCTTTCTAGCACCTCATATATCCAGTTTGGTGTCATTTTGCACCCGAGCACTCTTGATTCATCTTTGTGATTTTTGGAGAGGAATATGAGAAACAAAAGCACGAGAAAAGGGTTAGGATACAGTGATCGTTGGCTTATATTGCTCATAGCTCAATTAGTGAAAATGACGTTTTGTTGATTCATGAATTTATCACTTACAAAGATCTTTCATGAAAAATCTCCGAGTTAACGAGGTAAGGTTAGTTAGGTTTTATTCAATTTGAGAGAAGTTTCGATTGCTCAAAGATTATTTCTATGAATAGAATCGAGATAGGAAAACACGGAAGAAAACAAAGTTGGAAGATGAAGATCAGACGAACATCGTGAATTTCTTTATCTGGAAAAGGGTCTCTCAGATGTAATTTAGCAAATTGGAAAGCTGACGTTGTGGGTATTCTAAACGTACTTTCAAGTTCAAATCTATATAGACAGACCTCGCGGTTATAAGAACTTCCAATTCAAATTTAGTGAATTCTAATGTCAAACTTCTAATTAAATCTCCTCTTGAAAAGCCGTAGAGCTGAGTCAACTTCTGCATTGAAGAAAGTTTGATAGCTAATTCAGAAGTTCCACAAAGGGTCTACTTCCTATCAAAAGTGAATAGAAATCAGTGATCACTATGTTAACGATCACTTATTCCGCGGGGAAGTTGAGTACTTTTTCACTGATTCAGTGATTCAAAAGTACAATTCTCACAGAAACATTATTCTAGACGCAATCATTTGTTGTTTCTACCTCTAAACCACCTGCGTCATTCCCAAAAAACCCCCCAGGAGAAGAGAGAAAAACCAGAATTCGTGTGGGGGAGGTGCCTCATTCTGTATGCACATTCGGACGGAAGTTCAATCGTTTCTCGTTTCAGTTTTCTCTCGTTTTTGAGACTTTTTGAGCTGTTCTCATGAGCTTTTTCTTTTTTTTTAAAGAGTGTTTCCAAGTGAATCGTCCATTTTGAATGTGTCCTTTGAAAAGTAGAAAGGTCTCTGAACAGGCGGGTCTTTAAAAAAGAAAACTTCTCTCCCAAAATGTTTCCAATTTCTTTTGAATGACGTGTTTATATATTTACCTCCCCGAAAGTAGTCCTTTTCACACTGATTATATTTTCATCAAACACGCAATCCCAGAATGAAATAAACCTCAAAAAGGCAGTTTGGGGCAAAAAGTATCATCTTACTTGCCTTTTTCCGTTATTTTCCATGTTGAGATTCAAATGAAAACCAAGGAAAAACGCTTCTCTCTTTGTCTTTCCTTTCTTCTTTTTTATTTTTCAGGAACCTTCTGTTTTTGAATTCATTTTTCATTCTGGGAACTCATTCAGATTTTTTGCAGACAGACAGTTATTTTGAATGTCAATATGCCTTCTCTTTAGAATTGGTGACCTCTTCTGAAAACCATGTGGCCTCCGAAAGGAGAGAGGTCATGCTGCGGTCATACTCTATTTAATTTTCATAAAATTTTAATGACTCAAAGATCAATGTAATGAATATAAATAGAAGATATTTACAACTAGACAACATTCATATTTTCAGAAGGGAGAGCATTTCAAAACATGGAAACATCCGGTTATGTATACATATATAGATACGGACAACAAGTTTTCAGTTGTTTGACATTTCTAGAATATTCAACTGAGTACCTTAATCCAGTGTCTTCTTCTTCTTCTTTTTCTCTAGATGTTCCGTCCAAAAAGTGTTCCAAAAACAAGAGATCAGTATTAATCATGTTGTCTATTGGGACCATTTCCAGCCTTCTCCTCCCACCTCATCATAATTTTTATTATTCGATACACCTTCAGAAGACACCAAATAGCTGTCACCTCTTCTTCATTTTTTTCATCGTCTCCGTTGTTTTTTGGTCGCTGAAACTGGTCGATGAAATAGCTAATTGCCGTTACTGCCCACCAATTTTTCGCTGTCCCTTCGACTCTCAATTGATCCCAAAAATAGAGATGATGGGGAGTGTAAGATTGATTGGATTTAAGCATAGAAACAGTCGGAACGGATGCGTTCCGTTGCTCGACATAAGAAGGGCGTTCTTATAAGAAAATGGGGAGCTGGAGGATTGAGGATACTGTAACTAATTATCAAGAGTTTGGATGCAGACTCAAACTTTGTAGGATTATCGTTTTGAGACAAAATTTAAAACCGAACCATTTGTGTTCGTTTACCACCATCCTTTTGTTGCTTATATCGTGCTCACTTCAGAATTCCGATATCATAAATCTGAAAATTCTTGACAGCAGCGATTCCGATACCTATATTCAAGAGTCTATAAGCTGAAATAAATAAGCCTTTTTTTGGAAAATATACTCTTGAATGAAGTCTCCATTTTGTTCCAAGCGTCCGTCCCATGTCACCTCGTGCCCATTCTCACACAAAAAACCTTTTCTTCTTCCTCCTTTTTTCTTCCTCTCATGTAGCTCTCAGCTCCCACAACAATGACTTGCGACAAGGAGGAGGGGGAGCCAAGAGAAGAGTTGACGAAGACGACGTCCCAAAGAAAAAGTCCATATTTGTATAATCCATTCCCTCTTCTCCTTCTCTTTCTTTCACCATTGTCATAAATCATTCCAGAGCCGTTTTTCGTCGTCGTTTCATTCGTTTGTCTTCTCACTTCTTCTCTTTGTTCCATCACCAACCTCATCAATTTATCAGATTACCATCTCATCTCTTCCCGTCATGTTCACTCGTAATGAGACGGTGAACACGTCGGTTACACATGGATTCGAAGATCTTATAACTTATCATATCGTCAATACATCACTTGGTGCAATTTCTACATTGGTCAACACTCTTCTCATCATTATCTTCCTCAGCTATCGACCTTTTAGGACACGATATGTGGTAAGAAATTATCAAGATATCGAATGAAATTAGAAATAGGAGAGATTGAAAACAAGAAAGATAGAAGTTCCCTACACTGCTCTTTTTACAAATTAGCTCGTATTACAATGTTTTTGAAAAAAAGATGGAGCTCCGATTTTTTAAAGTTCCACTTATGGATCTATGTCTTTTTCAGTTACTCATTCTTCTCAACGTGGGTGATCTTATCAACAGTATGGCAATCGTGCTGACTGGTCTCAATCGAATCGAACTGTATTCAACGGCAATTCGAACGATGACTCTTCCAGTTCGTACTTCATTGGAATGTGCCATTGAACCGTGGCTCATTCTGAAACTCATCGGTTAGTTTCAATCTCTCTGTATCATATGCTTTGATCATGGGGGTCGTTTTGTTTGCGGCGTGAAGACGTCGATCCGTGGGTGTACTCTTTATTGCAATATGACACCCGAATAGAGGAAGATGGAGGAAAAACTGAGAGGAGTCTTACTTCCGATCAAAGTGACGTGGAATTTATAGAAAATAGTCAGAATAATATCAACAAACGAAAAAAAGACAATGAAATTAGTTATCATAAAAATCCTTTTTCAGGAGACATCCTAATCCCAGTCTCCACATTCTGGATGGGTGTCGAACGACTCGTTGCAATCCTATTCCCTATTTTCTACAGATTTTCAGTCGACGGAAAAGCTGTGAAGTGAGTTATCGTCTTGGTAAATATCATCGAGTTTCATTTTTCAGATATCTCGTGGTTCCTGGAATCAGTCTTCTCTTTGTTTTTGTTTCCATCTGTGTTGCTTTTTATCTCGCTTTTACTGAAAATCATCTCACAAGTTTCTACTGTGGAAGGAAAGCTGCATTCGGAGAAGGATTCGGGACGTTCATTTATTGCTGTAATATCACTTGCAACGTGGCAAGTACTATTTTCGCAACAGCCGCTTACTTCAAAGCTTTGAGACTTTCCAAGACGCAGTGAGTGATCCGAAATTCAAAACTTTTCAATAATTGAACTTATTTCCAGACCAAGAATGCAGAGACAAGTCAATGTAATTCGGTATTACTTGCTTATTTCTGTCCTTTCGACACTTCTCGTTTCCCTTCCAAATACTATTGCACTATTCCAATTATATGTAGAAAAGGTGAGTCTTTTTTTTTCTCGAAACCAAAAAAGTGTTCTTCTTAAATTGTCTTGTTCTAGGTGAGTGACAGTCTGTCAAAACCGGCGTATTGGATGCAAACGATTAACAGTGGAATACATTTCTTTGTGTATTTGGCATTGAACAAAGAATTTCGGGCGAGAACATTTCGAATGTTCAAAATGGTTCATTCCGAAGAGATGTCTTTGTCGAGTGAGTTGAAAATTGAATAAAATAAAGTGAAAATATTTGGGGAGGAGGAAATAGAAAGAATGGGGTTGGAACCAAATGGAACAAGGAAGGAAAAACAATTTCAGCCCGTAGAACTTTGAAAAACAAAAGAAAAGGGCATTTGGATCGGATAACAAAAATCTGAAAATAAATTTTTCAATCAGATCCAAATAAAATTAATTGAGCTTTGGGTTTTAAATTTTTTAAAAAACTTCATAACTAATAGAATTCTTCTTCACTATCAGACTTTTAACTATCTGAAGTACTCATTCAAAACCCTCACAGATAATTTATTAATGATCTCAATAAATTTTCAGAAAAACAATCCCCCGATGGATGTGAAACTCCTCTCCGTGGTTCGGCCAAAACCTTGACTGCAAGAACTGCCTGATAATTTATTTCCCTTTTATTCATAACTAGTACCCCTTCCGATTTAGTTTCTAATTTATTTCCACTCAAAAAACAAAACAAAAACGATCTCTTCTCACCTGTATTTTAGTTGAAAGTGTACATTACACTGGTCTCATTTTTTGTGATTCATCTCATTTTTCTTCTCTAAACTCATCATCCGTTATTGTCTCCGTTGTCATCATCCCTTTTCCCAAAACCAGGAAAACCCCTTCAAACAAATGAACGATTTCAAGTAACTTGTACTCTCGTTTTTCAAATACAAACTATTCACTCGCCTCTCCAACTAAATGATGAATAGCCATTGTGATTCGAACTCTCGAACATCATCCGTCGCCCGGCGCTTGCCTTCAGCCCTTCGTATAATTATGTACATGAAGACGCAACTGGTAGTTACATTTCTACACTTTTTGTCGCGCCAACAGTCCTCTTCTGTTTCTTTTTTTCTGTCTAGTAGAGGAAGCATATCCGACGACGGCCAAGTGTTTATGGATATTAGAAGGGCGGGAGGAACAAAATAGCCCATAACAGGCGGAGAGGTTCAATACTTTGATCATGAATTGGCATCATGCCAACAACTCATATCTCCTCCTCTTCTTTTCTTCTTCTTTTTAAACCAGTAATCCCATCATAAACCATCATGGATCATTTGAGAAGAGGACACTCTCGGCGTGGTCACTTCTTATTCACTTTTCACTTTTTTCTCCTCATTTTTTATTGTTTCTCCAGAAGCGAAGGTTGGAAGATTCTCTTCTTTTGTTTCACCTTCAAATGTTTTTTTCTGTTCTATTGAACATCTTTGGATATCTTCCAATCCACTTTCAATGTTTGCAGTCTGAATTCTTTTTCTTTTTTCCCACGTAACACTAAACTGTTCATTTGTTATTTGGTATACTTGTGAACGACTGTTCGCTTTGTTTCAATGTGTGATAATGTTGAATGTAACAGTTGAATTAATTCATAGTGTGAGGGAAGAAGTTATGACTTTTATGCTAGAATTAAGGCGCGAAAGATCTCGAACATCAACTAAACTAGTAACATTCGGATTACTGTTGTTTTCTGTTGTATTCAACCAATGAACTCTCTTCTCTCTTAATACGTCCCGCAAGCAAAAATCCGATAAGATCTTATTCTCGAGAATCCTCAGTTCGTTTCATTTTTTGTGCAACTTTCCATTTCTTTTCTATTTAACTTTATCTCCATTTCATCTACCTTTTTCCCCATTTTCATCATCTTCTATTGTTCCAGAATTAGCGGAAAACAGCTTTACCAAAAAAGGAGAATCCAGTTTTTATATTACAGAGACCCCTAGAACAGCCAACACATTCCTATTCGATGCCTTTTTGGCTACCACACGTGCCCGATTTGTCACATTTTCTTATTCTTTATCTGAATGAGTGACTCATCTTCTCTTGTTTACAACCGACTGTTTCTCGATACATATACGATACGATACCTCCCATTCAGAAGCTTACTAAAAGCATTTATCGAATTCTGAATCATTCTCAAACAGTTTACATCATTTCTTTACTTTTTTCTTATTTGACGTTCCCATTTTCATATTTCCAGATGAGCGTTCCAGCAGCTTTTCTCATACTTTTATGGTCGTCAATTGCCGGATCTTTGCCTCTGGCCCCTGCGCCGCCCGACGTAAGATTTCAAAGTTTTATTATTAGTACTTATTCTTTTTTACATAAATCGTTATATAATATCTTTCAGTTCAACGCCGATTTTTCAAAAAGAGACACTCAATCGGATTTGATGCCGATTGTTGGAGAAGATGAGCTTCAAAGTTTACGACATAACGGATTTCAAGTAAGTTTCGTAATTTAAAGTCAGTTTTATGACCCCCTTTTGGAACAGTTGTTCGAAATAACCTTTGGGGAAGAACTTGATTCGAGTAAATATTCGAATTAGAATAAGAATATCCGCAAACAAATTTTTACACTTTCTCTTTTTTCTCCAATTTGTTCACTCATCCGGAGGTCAATCAAAGCCTTTTTTTTCTCAACTTATTTACAACTGCCATTGCAATAAGATACTTGTATTCCGATAGCCAAAAAGCATAAATAATGAAGATGTTTCTGGTGGTCAGAGGAACTGGTTACGTCATCAGAAGATGTCATAACATCGGAGAAAAGAAAGTGATCAAACAGTCTGTTTTTGTCATTTGCAGGAACAGTTACATCATCTGAGACAGAAGAATATTGGAAGAAATTCTGCAACAATCACAGAGGAAATGGCTAGAATCAGGAACTCGATTGAAGATATTTCAGAGTTTTCAGTGGATTCGAATGAAATTGATGAAGCAATTAATGACATCACTGTGCCAAGTAAGAAATGGTTTTAAGGGTGAAAGAAAACACGATTTTTACAGCGGATGTCAAATTGAAAAAGAGCAGCAAATTTGCGGAACTCTCTGAAATTCACAACGCCGATTCTTCGAATAAGGGTCTTCCACCATTTGCATTTTCAGAAGATCAAGATGAATCCGAAACGAATGTTGAGAAAGTCGAAGTAAGGGGTTCTGTTCAATTTAGACTCATTATTTATTTATTTCTCTTTCAGGTTGTTCCTCCAACTACAACAATTGTTCTGGCAACTCTTCCAACTACAACCGCCTCCACAACTACAAGAACAACCACGACACCGCCAACAACTTCCATCACAACAACACAGAAATATGTCCATATCGATAGTGATGTCTCAGTTCCAAGAAGAACACAAATCGCAATCTCATCGACTCCAATGGTTGATAGAACAGTAACAACTTCTCACGTCCCAATTGAGATTTCCACCACAACATTGGCTCCCATTATAAGCACGACACCTTCCACTACTGAATACAGGTATCATATTCATATCAGAAAGAAATATGTCTTGAAGATTTTAATATTTTCAGTCCTCCACCTACTACACGTTCATATATTGCATGGAATACTCAATCTCCTCATATTTTCTCTTCATCAACTGTTCGCCTTCCCTCAGCAATTCCATTGGCAACATCAACAACATTCGCCTCGAGACTTCCTGAAATAATAATGACAACTCCGAGACCATATCGTGGAGGTCCTTTCACAACTGAATTCACAATTGAACCAATACAAAAACGTAGTGAAGGACGTACTTCTTTGAGGGATAGAATCAGATCAACAAGTCAATTATTGAATCTTTTGGGTGACAAAATTTCTGGAATCGATCAAAAAGCGGTTTCGCCTGGAGTAGAACCCAAGACTGGTGTTCTCACGAATGTATATGATCGAGGGGAAATCAAACATCGTAATTATCGAACGAAACAGTGGGGAATCAGTGGAGAAGGACGGCAAGGAGTTCAAACTTATGACGGACAATTCAGTGGAGTTGCTTATGGCGCAACGAAACAGAAAGGTGGTGGCTATATAATGAGAAAGAAAATGGGAAAGAGACCATGGTCATCAAGAGGATACAAGACAAGAAGACTAGGGGAAAGAAGGCCTGAATACACAAGACCATCCACATTTGTGGAGAAGAAGACGACTGAAGTAGCAGTTGAACCATATGGAAGCAAGAGAAGAGGAGAATGGATCCGGGGTGTCAAGGTGTCAGAGAGAAGAAATGCAGTGAGAAAAGTCAGTGAGAGTCAGAAGAGTTTCGCTCAGGCTCTATTGGAATCAGAAGAAGCTTCGATGAAACAGCTGAAGAAAACTTTGAGACAAATTAGAGAAGTTGTCAAGATAAAGACTTCATCATCAACGACATCCACTGTGACAACAACACCTCGTCCAATCAAAAAGGTTTGTGAAGATTCAGATATCAATTCATTATTTTTTTGTTATTTTTTTTTTCAGAAAAACCGAATCGACTCGGAGTTTTTCAATGGACCTTTTGATCTTCGACGCGTTTAGAATCTCATAATGAATTTTTGTTTTTTTGTTAAGTAATTAAATTATTTGTAAATATAGGTTTCTTCCATGAACTGCCAGATAATTTCTTTGTCCTTCTTTGAAACTTTTTCTCGCTGAATTCATTTATCCTAATAAAGAACTAATGATTTTACAGCTTTTTCTCAAATGCAAATATCTTCAAGGAGTAACATGAATTTCGAATTCTATAAACGTAAAGCGTCTCTTACTCATACGAGCATTTCCCCTCCATCCATAGATGCCTCCTCCTAATAAATTGCTCGAACCTCCTATTTCTCCTGCTCTTTTCCTCTCTTTTTCAAGTCTCCATGACAACGGAATTGACACGCGGAAAGCGGCTTTCCGCGCACGCAAACTGAAGAATTCTTAAGAAATGGTGTAAGGAACTAGTACAAACATGATTTCGAATGTGGTAAGTCTTTTTTATTTCAAGAACTTCAAGTTTCTGTCAATCAATATATAGTTATGAAATATTGAAGATTGCTTTAGAGTCTAAATTAAAAATTATGAAAATTTTATTAAATGTCTAAACCTTCTTTTGGTCTTCGAATATGTTTCTCACATTAGTTAGAAAAAAACATGATCCGTCTTCTTAGAAGGTCAAAGTATAACTTCCTATGATTTTTTAAAAATCTGTGGCAAATTAAAATTTTCTGAATTTTTCAGCGTTCCTCCCTCGTCTATCAAGTTCTACTAAATCTTCAAAAGACACTTTCCCTTGTATATTTTCTGGCAATGTTCATTCTTTTCTTTTATAAAGGTGAGAATTCAGAAGACAAGTCCGTTTTTCACATCAAAACTCTACTCGCAGGCACGATTCTTCCCTATCCCCGATATGTTCGAGTTATGGAATTCTTCATCATCATTCCATTTGCACCGATAGAATACTTGAGAATAAGTTGGGGTGAGTTTCAGAATTCAAGTTTTTTAACGGAAATGAGTGAGACAAGGTTTCAGGTAGTCGAGGAAATCTTCTGGAGAGTACGGCGTTTCTTGCTTTATCTACAATTTTATCAGTTCCGATTATTATAATTTTGGTATATTTAGAGTTCTTACAAAATTATGGTGAGTAGCTTTTAAGATTTTTAGGATTCGAACGGTTCAAATCCAAAATGTTTTATTTTCAGTCTTATTTATCGAAGAAATTTTCACATACGTCGTTGGATCCTTCGTGATTCTTCAAACTCTTCTATCAGTGGTCCTCTCAATAACTTTTTCGTCATCAGGGTAAACATGTTCACTTCTTGAATTTCGAATATTTGTTTCTATATTTTCAGACAACCAGCTAGTGGCCAACGAACGTCATAATCATTGGAACTTGAATAAAATTGAATTAGAAATAGCAAAGACAAATAAATAGATACGAAGCATTTCGTTTTTGTTTTTTCCAGAATCTTTTCATCTACCAGAGCTCTTTTTTTTCAGAAGATGTTCCTTCATATCTTATTCATATTTTTATTAATTGCATGCTCATTCGTCTTTAGTTTTTCCACGTAACCCTGCTTCCAAAGTACTTCCGGTCTCAGGTGCAGATTCCAAAAGTACTTCAATCAACACGTCTTGTCTTGTGACTCTTTTTCTGCAATCCGTGTTTCCCACGGGTGAAGTTGAATGTATGTGTGTCCTGTTGCTGCTGCAAAAAAATAAAATAGAGTGCTTGTCTCATATAGAGAGCTTTTATTTTTATATTCGTTTGGCACAATTTTGTGACCACTTGAAAGCCAATTGTCGAAAAGGACCCACGACCACAGAGAGCACAACACGGTTCTTCTGAAAGAAAAACTCATTGTTTCAACAGAAAAAGAGAATGAAAGAACTCAGAAAAGAGCATTGTTCCATTTTACTTGAATTTTTGAGCTTTTCTTTTTGGTGGGGAATTCCAAATGAACCGGAATAAGGAGGAATCTATTTTCTAGGAAAAGTTAGAAGAGGAAGTTGAAACACAGTCCACATGGTTCGAGGTAAAACTTGGGGCTCTATGATAATTGCAGAATACCGGAACCTTCTAGAATTTTCAGGGTGTGGAAAACATCTAGTTTTTTGTCTGGAAAATCTGCATACTATTAGAAATATATTTTTCAATTTTGATTTATTCACCACATTGTCTATAAGTTATGGTACACAAGAAGTTATGGTAGCCAGCAGTTGAGTTGCATGAACTCCCTTTTCTCCGAACTTCGTTTAAGAAATAGTTTCTACGCAGCTCGTTTGAAGGAGATTTTCAGATTTCCAATGAAGAATTCTCTAAACTCTCGAAAAATAGAAGATTAAGAGACTCTAAAAATACACGCTTTTGTTTATTGGTTATCCTTTCCCGTTTCGTAGACATCCATCCATTATCTGATAATTCTTGAATCCAGCGACGCTTTCTTTTTTGCACCCAAAGTCGTCGTCGTCGTCGTCGTCACACCCACTTGGCCCATCTGCATAAATTATCAATTTCTCTTTCCATTCCAACACTCAATTACCATATTCCAATTGCTCTTTGCTCTTCTTTCTTCTTTATTCATCCACATCTTCCCCGTTTTTTCTTTCTCAGGTGTATCTGATGACGTACCCTGATTAGATGTGCAGCTCTTTTTTCTCTCGAAACTAGAATCGATTCACCACGCAATTTCCTTCCAGCAACACTATTTGTGGAAGTTCATGCAGGTGAAACAAGTTTCTTTCATCCAGAAATTTGAAAAAAAATGATTTCATAAGTAAAAAAAGAACTCGTGTGAGCCGTGAGAGTCCCTCGGAAGTTACCACAAAATTACTCTTCCTTCCTTTTTTTGTTTTCCAATTCACAACTTTACTCTTCTTTCTGTGGCCACACACACAAAACCCAATCATCAGCTGAGACAGGCTTTCGTCAATCAAACTCATCAAAAACACCCCGAACTTTTCTCTTTTTTCCGTGTTTGTTCCTCTGTTTGATTCTTTCTGTATTTCTAAATAACATATGGCCGTTGTCTGGAATGACTCTCTTGGGAATCACTGAATAGAATATAAAAAAGGAAATCATTTATCTTGAAGTCTGTTGAAAAGTTTGGTTATGCAAATTGTAAACGACAGCGGGATAAGAATAGAATGGTCCGAGAGACAACTGGGGACAGATAGAAATGGTTTTTTCAATCTTAAAGGATTCAAAACTTGTCACGGATACGTCCGCGTCTATGAAAGGTGGTTATCATACATTAGTCGTGTCTAGTACCCGAATGTTTTTTCGGATGGGAATGAACAGATCACAACGTTATTCAGCTATTGAAAATAACAGTCTATATAATTAGATATTACCAATGAAGTCGGTTCTATCTCAAAATATGATACATCGCAGTGATAATCTTGTTTTCTGTGAATCTGGTCTGAGTAAGCTTAGAAACATTCTTCTCAGTGGATCAGATCAGACCTCGATAATCCAAATATTATTGTTACACTGTTACAGAATAAACAAAAAACTTCGAAGCCCCTTTTTACTTTCTGAAAAATCCCACCGATTCCCCGAAGTTCCTGGTCGGAGAGATTTTTGTTCTGGAAGTCGAAAAACTCGGCTTTTGAAATCACTTTTGCAAAAACAAACGGTGCAAAGAAACTTCCTTTCAAACCCCAAAATCCTTTCAATTGCACTTTCGGTTTTTGTGACGCAAAACTTTTCGAGAAAACCCATCGAACCTTCCTTCCAAGAACCTTTCAAGTACCTGACAATATCGTGAATTCTGACACAAAAGAACAAAAAAAAGAAGAGTTGAGAAGTGCTCCCACGTTATATCTTTGCAACTCCTTAAATTTTTCTCATGTTCCTTAGCAAAAAGTGAGAAAACTTCCTGCACAAGATAGATGAATACATAAGTTTCTGTATATATTATCGTTATATTTGTGTCAGCTGAGAAGGCGAAGAAGACGACGAAGAGAGAGAAAAGGTCTGAATAATCAATTAGTTTTTTTCTGTTTGGTTCTATAATAAATTTCATATATGTACATACCAGACCGCCCGGTATCGGATTTCTTTGGTTACTCAAAAGAAGAGAAAAACGAGAAAGAAGCTATTTAATTGGGTGGCCCCTGATCTGGAATTCAAATCACAAATGCACTTTTTTTTGTTCCTCCTTCCTTTTTTAGGTTGAGTGGCTCGGTTTTTTATAGAATACTTGAGTTTCTTTTTACGGATTCAGAACTTGCTTACATAAACTTCAGCTATAGCAGAGATGAGTTTCTTAGAAGCTCCCGATGAAATGTTCTGATGGGTTTAAAACTTTCTATTCTTTCCTGAATCTTCTCCCTCCAATCATATTTATTTTCTTTTTTTCAAAAATAAAACTGAATATGATGAATGTCATGAAAATAATATTGTTCCTCATTCGCCTTGGGGTTCTGTGGTTTTATTTTCATTTCGGAATAAGAAGAAAAAAGAGAAAAAAGAAGAAGAAGAACGTAGAGAGAAACGGATCGAAATTATTATTCGAGATTTTATGAACCATAACATTCTTTTAGTTTTCCTCTTATTTTTCTCCGGCCACGGACTCGGTTTTTTATGAAAATAGTTGTTTTAAGTGAGCATAATGATAGATAATTAGGGCATTGAGAATCGAAGTTTTGACTCTTTTTGAGAAGAATTTTCAGTATACATTCGTTGGTCGATCACAAATCAAACGACTACGGTAAGACGTGCATTAACATTCTCAGTGACACGTTGTTTTTAGTAAAAAAGTTTTAGAGGTGATCTCAACCAGAATTTATATTTTTTAAGATAACTGTAGTCAAGGCGTTTCCAATGGGCATCGTTCAAAAAGGGAAACAAAGTTCAAAAGAAATGATGAGTTTTGAAAAACTGTGCTCTTTTTTCAGAGTCAGCCGACATGCGCAATTCTAAAAATATACAGCAAAATAGTGAACTTGAATAGGATTTAAACTTCAGCACAATCGTTTTGAACTGAATGTTTTCGACATTTTTTGTTTAAAAATACTTAGACTGAGCATCTAAAAAGATCCTCTTTGTAAAGAAAAGCGTTAATCATTTCAGATCTTTTTTCCCTTTTTTCCGTCTCACTCTTTTCAACCTTCTTGTCACCCAATGCTCTCCGAACACCCATTTCAAAACAACGTCTTCTTTTTTCTTCTCCTTATTCTTCTACTCCTAATGCTGTTGCTTCCGTCTTTTTTCCTTTTGCCGACTTTGTATTTGTCTGAAAGGGACAGCACCCATCTTCTCCTTCTATCCAATACGACGTTCTTTTTAAACTCATCTTGATTCGAAATTTCTAAAACATCTCTGACGTCTTCATCATCTTCGTCTTTCTCCACAATTCTTTCTTTCGTCATTTCTTTTGTAGTCGGAGACATCAGGACAAACAAAAAACATTGAATAGGGTGCAATCAATTTCATTTTTTCAAGTCGTCTGATACTAAGGGTGAGAGTCATCTCATACCTTCTATGTAGTTTGCTCATATCTGTTTCCACGTGGCTCCATCTTTTCCCTGAGAGCAACACGAGTTGGTCCATGTCCGAATGTTGACTTTTGTTAGCCTCCTGTGAAAATATTTCAAAGTGAAATCGGTTTTTGATGTCTCATATATTATGAGTATGACCAACACAGCCCCAATCGTGAGAAACAATGCAAAAGTAGATGTCATCTGTTTGAAATGAAAAATAAGAGAATGAATCGGAAATTGCAAATAAATTGTCTAGTTTGGACGTGTTGATAAGAGTTGGATGATGAGGTTTTAATGTTGTCTGAAAATGTGAGAGGATATCCGATTTGAACTCACGGGGATAAAAAAGAGGAACCTAATAGAGTTGTTCGATAAAAAAAACACAACTTCGCACGAGTACTATGACACGATTCACTTCGACAAAAAAATGAACCGTATAATTTCAGACCAAATCTGTAGTGTTCGGATTTGGGCAGGAAGTATGATACAGTTTAAAGCTTTGACAATTGTAATCTAGAAACCGATCAGCTTAAAAATAACCGTGTTCTCATAGAACAACTTCAAGGAAAAGAGACACAAACTCATCAAAAGTGAAGTAATCCTCTGTGTTTCTTCTTCATTCCTCTATGTTGATCAAACGTTCGTTGCTAGTGCACACGACCCGTCATCGTCTTCTCCTTCTTCTCTTCTTTCTTCATCTTTTTTCTTCTCAAAAAGCAAGAAGCTGTTATTGTTTCCCTCCTATATTGCACTGCTTCTTTCCGTCATATTCCCCCCTCCAGACCCATAAAAAATACTAAAAAGGCTCCAACGCCAATCCACGTGTCATCTTTTTCTCTTTTGAATATTTTTCTTTTTTCTGGGGGAGACCTTCATCGTGTTTTTTTTTGAAAAATCTTCTTACTGAGAATATTTTTCTTCTTCGGTTTACCCCCGTCTGCTTCCCTTTTCCACTGATCCAAAGTTCCATTGTTCGCCTATTTTCGGCACCTGCGTCCGTCCGCTCGTCCCGTCAGAAGATGCCATCAGAATCTTTCAAAATTTTCAAAAAATCACTTTTCACTTCTCTTCACAACTTCTTTTCCAACTCAGTCTTCTTCTCCGACGTCTTCCGTTTCTTCATAGGTTGTCTACTACCCGTTTTTCGTTTCCCACTGCCCGAAAAACATTCCAATTTCAATGCCAAAAGACGAAGAGCTTTTCTCGCTAACTCGATAGTAAACACTTTTCGTCAAAAAGGCACTCCCGTGTGGATAGGATGGGTTTGCTCTCTTCTTAAAATCTCTTTCTGGAATTCTCTTGGGTGGTTCCACGAAAGATTTAGGTCGGAGAGCACCCACTGTATGTAGACATTTGAATACGTGACAACTCATTTCTAGATGATTTCGAATTTTCTCAAATGATGATGTGTTGTTTACAGTTTGTTTACTACCAAACTTGATTCGAAACCTTCCCCAGACTTGTTTTAATTGCTCCTAACCACTGGTTAGCCAACCAGATCAAACTAGGAATCAAGAAATGCCATGTTCAGTTAAAGTCTGTTTTGAACTTGAACTTCTGAATGCTTTTTCGAAAGAACTTTTAAAAAAGAAGTCCCCGAAGGAAGTGTTTCTTGACTCTTTTGATCCTTTTCTCCTACTTTTACTTTCCATTTCTCCTTACTTATGCCTTTCTTCACTCCATCTGCAACTGACATAAACTTCCTTCATTTTTTGTTTCTTCTTCCTCAAATAAATTTCAAAACTTCTAATTATTCCATATTATCCTCCACCTGAAATTCGGTCTTCTACTTCTGAATCTATTCATCCTGTAACCTTTTCTCTCTTTTTTGCTTGAAGATGTCATAGACCCCGAGAGAAGAAAAAGACAATGACTTTTCACAATTTTCAGCTTCACCAGTTCCTTCTGGAGCTGTGAATGATGTGTCATTTGCAATTCTCGTCACTCCTCCCCATATTCTTCTTCTTTTTTTTCTATTCGCCCCACCTCATTTTTTTCTGTTCGATTGCACTTCCGATGATGTACACACTTATAGCAACTGCTTCATTTTTTCACATTTGTTCCTAGATTTTTGTTGAACTTTTTCCTCTCCTT
This sequence comes from Caenorhabditis latens, assembly GCA_002259235.3. Classification (NCBI taxonomy): domain Eukaryota; kingdom Metazoa; phylum Nematoda; class Chromadorea; order Rhabditida; family Rhabditidae; genus Caenorhabditis; species Caenorhabditis latens. Next base: position 11,260,832 of record CM056093.1, on the reverse strand, counting down.
TCTAGGAATTCTATTAAACTTCCTGTATTCTTGTTGTGTCCGTTTTTTTCAGTTGTTCCTTCGTTAGGACCACCCTAAAACAAAATTTTTCGAAAACCCGAAGGAACATGTTTTCGTCGGATTTGGGTATATGGGGTCGCTCAAACTCTTTGTTTTCCAAAAGTTTGTGATTCAATTCTCCAACTTTTTCTCTCATTTTGAGCCCGTCCCTCTGGAACAAATTTGTTGCCACGTCATCTGATCTATCTGCTTCTCTATTCCTCTATATATCTCTTTCTATAACGAAACGAGAAAAAAAGTTGGGGTGTCAATTTTCGGGGGTCGGTACAAATGAGGCACCGCATCATCTTTTTGAGACTCTCTCTTTTTTTCTGTTTTGCCTTCAAACTCTTCTTTAAGTATTAGATGTTTCACTAGATCTCGTGATGATCCATTCAGTCACTGGATACTTTCAAACGATGTTTTCTCTGAAACTCTGGTTCAGGTTCTTACTCATAGAACCCCATTTTTAGACGACGTAGACGAGATTTTTCATTATCCATTCTCACATTTAATGGGGTTGTAAACTGGATCAAGTTTTATTTGTTTCAAGAAAAAGTAATTGAAATGTCTAGTTCAATACAAAGATTAAGTCTCGCTATTTTTGAACTGATTTTTTAAATTGGAACCTCAAACTTCCAATTTCTCATAACTGTTTCACAATTAGATTTCTGATTTTAAGCCTGAAACATTCACCTGGATGAGTTGTGAAAATTCGGAGTTGTTATGAAAGTTTGTTCCGGAATAGCATTTCTTGATAAGAATTTGCTCCATGTATTTTTCGTCACAAGTATTTTTAGAGTTTGTCGTAATAACAATTTCAGTCAATCGTACTTCAAGAGTCCTCCTCTGACATGAACTTTTCAATACATCGACCAGAATTGGATTTCCAAAAACTCCCAAATATCTTTGATCCCTCTAATCGTTTTGTCTTTTGACGTATTCTTCATTTCTGACTTGTTAAAATTCAAAAACTTCCCTCACTTCCAGACACAACCCACCCCCACATCACACCCCGTTCCAATCTATTTTCGTCCGTTCGATTCGGTGAATATAAATGAAAAAGTGAATCTTTTTATGATTCCATTTCATCCTTTGTTCAGTTTCCCCCCATTTCCATGAGTCCATTTTCTCTTTTTCTCTTCTGCCCTCTTCGCAAGTTTCATTACTCTCCCTCTTTTCCGACTCCGCCCACTTAGATTTGGTAGGGCGGAGTCGGTTTGGAGCAAGACTCCGAAAGCTTTCGAAACAGAAAAGTTTTCAAATATTTGTTTATCTGAAAACTTCGAGTTTTCTTCTATTGATCTTTGTCCCAACCTATGCACTTTTGTGTTTCTTTAAAAAAACTACTTATTGTTATTCACGTCTACCTACTTCTCCATTTTTTTTCTTTTCCTAATTACTTCGACCCGGCTCCCAACAAGTCTACCTAGACTTTCTCATTTTCTTTTTCTTTTCCGAAAAATGTTTCTTTTTTATTTATCTCATTACATTTGTTTTTGTCTTTTCTTTTCTCATTTAATTTATTCCCTTTTTCTAGTTTTGTCATGGACGAGTAGGTGCCAAGTGAGAAATGGATGTCCTTGTGAACATCACTGATTTGACGCCGACGCCAACGACGTCGGCACCTCCAGATGAGTGTGGACTTGAGCCACATGACTTTCTGGAGGTCAAGTTCTTCTTGATAAGTGTGGTTGGCACGTTGATAGGATTATTTGGATTGTTTGGAAATGCTACGACTGCCTTGATTCTGACTAGGTGAGACCCTTCTGTAGCAGCAACTAGCTCATGCGAATAATGTTTTGTTCCAGACCATCAATGCGGAATCCGAATAATTTATTTTTGACAGCACTAGCTGTATTCGATTCTTGTCTTTTAATCACTGCCTTTTTCATCTATGCAATGGAATACATCATCGAATACACCGCAGCTTTCGATCTTTATGTTGCGTGGCTCACTTATCTCAGGTTCGTGTTTTGATCAATTTCGAATACCCACTATATTTCAAACTAGAGACAATCAAATTTCCTTATTCTCTTGGATTATTTTTGCAAAAACGATATGGATTGAGAGAGAAAAAGTAGAAAAAGAAACAGGAAATTACAACGGTTTTTGAACTTTTAGCGGAGAAAAAGGAAGCAGAATGGTCAAAAGTGGATTGACATGGGGGGATAGGATAAGAGGGTTTCTTGAAGAGCATGAGGAAGTAAAAAGTGAAAGAAACATGATCGACAACTATGATAGTAATAAAAAAGAGAAATGGATGCAACTTTAGATGACAAGGTTTTGCTCACTTTAAGTTCAAGTTATTAGATAAGGCGATGATTCGATTTAGAAGGAAAATGGTGAGAAAAAGAGAGAAATTGGGGCGAGAAGTTTTTGGAAATATGGCGTAATTCTAAAAGAAGATGTACAACGTAAGCCAGGTTTTTGGTCTTTTCGTAGACTCTAAACTTAGTGGTCTAGGTGGGAAAAACTGAATGATTTGGTCGAAAAGTTGACGGGCACTTATTCAATCATCTTTTATCCCTTTAGTGACCAGTTTGAACTTCTGAAGAAAACGTTGGACTAATTTAACAGGGACTTGACACTCTAAAATTACACTGAAACATCTAAGCGTCTGCAAGTATGTTGATTGATCTTTTATCTCCAATTCCTTTAGCTGAAACCTTTTGATATGAGACGGATTAATGCACGACATTTATTACGTTTAGTTTCAGTGCTTAATGTTCATTACGCATTAGAATTATATGAGTCAAAGAATCGGGGGATGTTGTTTTCAAGAATAGATCAATGTGAGTCTGATTTTCCAGATTCGCCTTTGCCCTGTCTCACATCTCACAGACTGGAAGTGTCTACATCACAGTTGCAGTCACAATAGAACGATATCTGGCAGTATGTCATCCGAAACGAAGCAAAATGATGTGTGGACCAGGTAGGTCGATTCTCGGAATTATTGTTTTCAACATTAATTAACTCGTAGGCGGTGCTGCATGGACGATTCTCGGCGTCACAACATTCGCCGTTGTTTTTAATTGCACCAAGTTCTTTGAGCTGCAGGTCAGTGAGCAAAGTGATCCAGAAACGGAAATAATTATGAGTGAGAGAGATAGAGAGATCAAATTGAAATGAGTTTCAGGTCACTGTGAATCCAAGTTGTCCTGATGGAAGTAATTGGCAATCTTATATTTTACTTCCTTCAGCCATGGCAAGCAATCCTATTTATCAGCAGGTTGGTTGTTGATTCGACTAAGTTAAGAAATCATGTTTCGGTCTCACGAATTCTGTTCGCAAATGTTTATTGATAATTTCTGAGCATTACACTTTCCAGGTTTATTCACTATGGGTCACCAACTTCGTCATGGTATTTTTTCCTTTCCTAACACTTCTTCTCTTCAATGCCATCATCGCGTACACTATCAGACAAAGTCTTGAAAAATATGATTTTCATAATCAAAAGTGAGTTGGATTTCTAACTTTCTCTCTTTCAGAAAAAAAGCTTTTCATATCATATCATGCATACTTTCATTGTTCTCTGTACTTCTATGTACGGCCGATTCATCTAGGATTCATTATTCAATAAGCCTTTAGCATGATTGTTTAAAATGATAAAAATACCATTGACATGCTTTTCCGGGGGTTTTATCAGATTGTTCCAGAATTTCCCATATTGAGTTTTGAGAACCCATCTCCCCTCTCAAACCAACCCACATTGAATGCATCCCTTGAACGAAAATGTATAATTTCTTGTGAGAACTGAAAAAAAGAAACCATCGCACTCTTCCCCCACTTCCACGTCCCATGAATTCTGAATTCTGTCTATGAGAATCTTCTTATTTTCATCTCTACCCCGTTTTCAATTTATTGCAGAAGCGTGGTGGCCGCCCTTTCCGCCAGTGTAAATCTTCCGCGAAACATCGCCGGGTACTGTCCGTCCGATTGTCTTTGCCATGTCCCTCTGTCGTCTTTTACTCTTCGCGGCTTGGCTCCCCGTCGTACTGTAGTTATTGACTCGTCGACGGGAAGTGTCTCTTCCGTAGCCACGTCGCTTACGTCGCCTGAATCTTTCCGGTGCCTCTATGAAGCATGTTTCCATCTTTTCAATGTCGTCTATTCGTGTCAAACACCATCATCCTTTTGTAGCATGTACTCAACTTCTTCTTTGCTTCACTTCTTCGCTTCATCTTTTTCTTTTTGCTTCTAACTTTTTGCTTCATTGTTGCTCTTCTTCTTTTTAGAGCTTTTTAACTTTAATTTTCGCTTAATACTTTTTAGAGTGGAGTGAATTGGTTTTAAAATTGAAAAAAAAGAGATTCAAAAAAGTATAATCTCAAATTTCAATTTTATTTCCAATGAGATTTTAATTTTGACAAGTTAATCTCACCAATGGTTTAACTTGTTTCTTTTCAGAATTTCGAGTCGAAATGAACTAAAAGAGAAATCACGGGAAGCCACACTGGTCCTTGTTATCATCGTTTTCATCTTTCTTGGTTGCAATTTCTGGGGATTCGTTCTGACTCTTCTGGAGAGAATAATGGGTCAGGAGACGTTGATGGTCGATCATCACATTTTTTATACTTTTTCAAGAGAAGCAATCAATTTCTTAGCTATCATTAATTCATCTATCAATTTCGTGATTTATCTTTTATTCGGAAAAGACTTCAGGTGAGAAATTACGCAACCCAAAGTTCTCATTGACTGTAATTATTCCAGGAAAGAACTCGTGGTCGTATACGGATGTGGAATACGTGGAATCTCATTAAGACTACCTGTTCAAGATAAATTCGTGATTTGGAGACATTGGAAGCGAACGAAATCTCGATTATCGACAAGTACAACGAATCGAACACGTCACAAGATATCACTTCCACAGACACTTGTAGAACATGCAAATCTTGAAAGACTCGAACAAACAAGATTTCTGGCTCATCATGAAGACGGTCTTCAGACACAAGTGTCACCGATTCATGCACTTCGAAATGGTAAGTACGGCTATCTTCTGGCTACAGCTTTAAGTTCTCTCATGAAATATTTCAACTTCAGGTTCAATTCCAAAATTCGATCCGTTACGAGACTCAAATTCAAATGGTAGACCGTGTAAAACAAGCATAATCGATGATAATGGGACAGTTGTATGTACAGTTACAGAATTCCCCTAACCTGTTATGTATTAAATTTTGAAAACCTATGAAACGCCTTTTTTCTTTTTTCTTTGTTTGCTGAAATTCCTTTCCTCTTTTACGGTTGTGATTAAATAAACTTGTGAACTTCTCGTTTTTAAAAAGAATAAGGGAATAGTTTCGAATTCTGAATTCAAAAACTCATTCCAAAAATGTTAATCCAAATTTTGTTTTTAGTCAAAATATCCTCTGGAGTGTTGTATGATGGAAAGTTCTTTGATCCAAAAGATCGAATTCGTAAGTCAAAAAAAAAAATGATATTTATGCCTAGTAAAACAGAATTTCGAAGGTGCTGAATGTATCGTGAAAAAGGTAATGTCAGAGTATGAATATCTCGGGAATCATGACAAATCGATCGACGGAGAAGCTTGTGTTCCATGGATTGAAGTCACTGAATCTTGGTTTTCAACTGCCAGTAATGCAGAGAAACAAAGGAAAAAAGCAGCAGAAAACTTCCATCATTCGAAATGTCGAAACTTAAAACTGCCAGATAATCATCCATTGCGGAACGTTTGGGCAACGGGAACAGTCAACACTCATGAAATAACAAATGGAACACAGGGGCCGTGGTGTTTTATAAATAAGATAGGAACAGATGGAAAATCGACTTTTAGTTATAGTCCATCTGTATGTTTTGACCCATGTGATGAGACGAAAATCGTGTCTGAAAAAGAGAAAAAACGGCTTACTGGTGAGAGAAAATAGGTTTATATTAATTTAGTCTCGATTTTTGCTTTCAGAAAATGAGTATACTGTTTTGAAGTTGAACTATAATCCGACACTGTTGGATCCAATAGAAAAATTATTCTCAGGCTACGAGTTTGGCGATATGAAATATTACACCTTCGTAAGTGACGGCCTGTTTTTATTGAGAAAGCTCCAAAAATTTAAGAAAAAGTCAAGAGAACAACCACCTCAATACCTCATACTCCGACGACGAGTCTTCACAGCCTTATGCATAATCTTCATTGCAGTAATGATTTGGATTCTCACTTGCTTTTGCGTTAGGAAGCATTCTCAAAAAATTCATAGAAAGAAAGAAAAAGCATTAGAAGGTTTCTATGAAAGTACAAACTTGGCGGATATCAAGATGCAAGCAGAATTGAGAAGAGAACGAGATGATGCATAGAGAGCTGTATTACATTCGTATTAATGAATGAATAAAATTATGATTGCTTTGAAATTGAACAAAATGCATACATGAACTTATGAAAACATGAACAACTTTGGCAAAATAATAGAGTCATGACATGCAGTAAAATTAGGTAAAACGGGGGGGGGTACAGTAAAACTATGGGAGAAAAAAACGTGCAAATAATTGGGGTGGGGAATACAAAGAGGAGGGACTATACATTTATAATGGAGGATCGAACTTGAATGAGTTCATCATCTTTTTGCTCTCTTCTGAGCTAATAGCTTTTTCATCGGACCCATTGAAGTCGTCCAAATTGTACAAAGAAGGGGTAGTTGGCTAAAAAAAAACAATATGTCAATATGATTATAATATTTATAATCATTACCTCTGACGAACGACGCGGCCTACTAGTTTCATCGTTGAAACTCATTGGAGCAAGCTTGGTGATTGGAGATGGTATGAACGAATTCAAATATGCAGAAGGATCGGTGAGACGCATTCCAGAGACTGGATGTATGTAGGTGTAAGGAGTCGAATCCGTACGAACAACTTCTGATGCTCCTATGCATTGATAGTGTTCATCAACCAGATCTCTATTTTGATAGTGCATGCTTGAATCTAATGATGACATTGTATATGGAGGGAGGAAAGCGTAAAAAGCAGGATTGTGATTGTTGATGCTATTACTCATGAAATGAGAATCCGGGAAAAACATTTGAGAATGTGAACTGCCAGGATTTTTCATACTCCCGTTAGTGAGCGGAGAAAACGTTTTCATCAATGAAGAAGTTGGTGAACGCAACGAGTTCGAAGCCGAAAGAGTCTGCATAGATGACGACTCTTTGAACTTCGAAGCGCTTTCAAAAACGTCGTCTTCAAGTTCATTGTCCGGATCTTGTTGATTGTAACCTTCACTATTGGAGGCTCTGAAAATAATTGTGAATAACTTTAGACCGTATTTTCTTACTTTGCCATCTCTTCAGGACTTTCTTTAGTTGGAGTTTTCATATCAATCCATCTCATCGATTCGATTTTTCCTTCGGAGTCATTCGCGCGAATTCGACAAGACATTTTTCCTATTGAATTTCCATCTATCTTATGCATGAGTTCTCGAAGAGTGACTTGACGGGAATGTCGATCAGACTGTGAGCTTATTGAACTTGGTGCATCATCGCTGTTCGTTTTTGAAAGTTTCGATTCTGGACGGTCCTCGGTTTCTGCCATATCAAACTCTCTAAATTTGGTTGATCGGTATATTGCTTTGGAATGAGTCCCAACCTTTTTAATGAAGCCCATGAACGATATTTCTTCTCGACGTGCCGTCTCTCCATTCGTCTCGCATCTTGTTCTTCCTTTCTTCTGTGATAATTCACAACAGCATCAGCTTGTTTTCGTGGCGAGTTTTCCTGTAGAATAACGGGGACTCTGAAAATGAAAAAGCTGCTGCATTTTTGGAATTATACCTCACTCGTAAGGTTTCGGGTCTCTATAGATTAATGTGTCATCTTTCCTTCTGGTAAATCCAACGGGAATCGGAGGTTGAGCAGAGCTGGTAAAAGCGTTCCAAAATTCATTTTGAGATTTCGCCAATCCTGCTTCGAGAACAGTTTTAGAGTATGGACAATTCGCGAATAATGGCAAATCATGCATCGTCATTGGAGGCGGAATTTTTCTTAATGATATCAAGGTTTTAATAATAGCATCTTGAAGTTCGATGATTTCTTGTGGGCTAAGCTCTTTGCTGATATAGAACAACGTTCTGAAAGTTACAGAGTTGTCACTTTTGAAACAAGTATGTAAAATTGAATACCCTTGTTGTTCCTCCTCTTCGGGGGCTTGTTTCCGAATTCTGACACGTTTGTTCGCAGCAATATCACGACGGAGCTGATCGGAAAACTCTGAAAAGACAGTTGCACGCACTTGATTGGCCCTTCTCATCCTATCGGAAACAGATAGCGGTTTCTGATCAGCGTTCCGAACATCAACTTTTGGAATGTACACACGTTGCACTACGAACTCTTCGTCCTCTGTAAGATGTTATTCAGAAGAGTTTATGTCTACGAAGAGTGATACCCTCTTCAGAAAACTCTCCGCTGGTTGTTCGTTTCGATGAGAGTTTCGGAGAGTTTAATGGCGGAGCTTGCATTTTTCCAAGGTCGCTGATGCTTGGAATACAATTAGAAAACACTTTCCGGATTGAACGGAAAGTTTGGCAGCCTTTACGATTGCAACGATACGCTGGATATTCACGACTTTGACCACGATAGCGAGTTCGTCTCAAACACAAATTCATCATTTCATTGCAGAGATGACACTCGATAGCATATGGAATCTGCAATTTCATATAAAATTATCGTACTCTAATCTATAAAAAAGCTACCTTGTATTTTACTCCTCGTACTTCAATTTCAACTTCGTTCCCATCGGGCTCCATCATTTCAGTATTATGCAAATCGGCGAACACAACTTTGAACTCAACATCATCCTTATCTTCCAACCCTCCATCGTATATTATATCATTAGAAGTTTTCGGAACATCGCCCGATTGAGCCTGAAAATATTATTCGAAATTGTGTTTGTAAGAATTTCTAACCAGTGACTTCAGATCCCTAGCAGGTGGTGGTCGAAGAACTGGAGGATTGAATGCATTCAATGGTGCAGTTTCTGTTTGCATAGAAACATCTGAAAATTAACGAATTTTTACCGCAAATAATGAATTAACAACTTTACCATTAGCAGAAGCGTCATCGGGAGTAATAGATTTTTCCGGACTGTCGTTCTCTGACACACTAATGCTGAGGGAGTTTTCGCGGTGAGTTTCGTCAACGCTCATATTCCGTAACTCTTTTGAAAAATTAAATATCTCAACTATAGGCGGAAAACCGGGAGCTTATCGGGTTTGCGGGCAATCAGTATGACTGAGCGCTTTGGCGGGAATTTCGATCCTTTCGAGACCAAAGGAAGATATTTTTCTATGCGCCTTTGATACAGTACACCTTCAAGATTAACGAGACCGTAAAAATTTATTTAGAAGAAACGAAAGTGGAAGAAACCAAACGAGAAGAAACGAATCGGAAAGAAAATTTCGCAAACATGTTTGTTTAAACACCTTAACCTCAAATTAACGAGTTTACCGTAATTCGAAATTTAAAAAAAGCTTTCCTGCCTTATGCGCTGAAATTTGGGTCGAAGTTAATAGTACTTTCTTTCGATTTGTACGGTCTCCACTGCTCTCTTGACTCTATTTGTGAATCCAAATTAAATGGATAGTACAAATATTTAAAAATCCCCGTTTACAAATTTCCTTTCTTTTTTGAGTTAATCTTTCGTTGTTCGCGTTCGTTCCCGGCTCAAATTTCGGTTTTCTGTGGTAAGATGACTGAGTGTTTCAAATGTGCTTTTGCGATATTCATTGGTCAAAATTTACAGAACATTTTTACATTTATACAATGCTTGAAAAGTCACCGACAAAGTGAGAGTATAGAAGTAAAATAATAAGTATGAGAAATAAGTTATTGAAAGAATGGCCGGATTGTTACCAAAGCGACATCCCGTTCATATCTTCGCCGTTGAAAATGCGGAAGTAGAAAATGATGACGCCAAAGTTGATGGAATTCGCAATGAACACTAAGAAGCACGCGGATTTTGCTATCTGAAACTATTTGGGAATTAAAATAAAGAAAAACACTATATTACAGCAACGAACCACAAGACTTTGAAAGGAAGGACAATAACAAGTGAGACACATGAATTAGAAAAGAGATTGGCTCCAGCTTCCACTGTCGTCGTCACGATGCAAATAGAAATATGCGATGATAGTGCCAAACATGATAGTTGAGCCAGTGTTGATGAGGAAGCATGCTCCGTGCTTAATCTAAATGACACATTCAATCATGCTGAACATAAAAATTCACTTCATTCTCTAAACTAATAAAAATAGTCAGTTAGACTCACCGTTCCAGCATGAGCCAAAACAACTGGAAGAGCAAAAGCGGAGATGACAATTCCAGTAGTAATGAAAAGGGCTAATTCAATGCACGCGTTTGTTCCAGTCATGTCTTCCTGGAAACGTCTAGCAATAAGCAGAGGTACTGGTGAGAGAATGTAGAATGCAATCACGAACATCGGCGACCAAGTTCTGAAAACTCCGTTTTTTCCATAATTATTGAAGCAAGGTCAGAAAAACTTACCCATACATTGGAAGAGCGCATCCTAGAACGAGGAAAGTAAGGCCAACGACTCCGGCGAAGGCAAGAGCAGCAACAGCTAAAATAGGGTTTCTCAAAGAACAACAGTCAGAACAGTCCACGTGAATGTGGCAGCACATTTTCGTTATCGAAATGAACAATAATTCAGAAAATATTCTGATTTTCATATATTTTCACGTTGAACACGTTTGTAAATCATACTTACATCGAACTCCCCCCATGATTTACTTGTTTCTGTTGAGCTTCGCTCGTGTAGAGGTAGATTGTCTGAAATTAACATATGAACAGTCATTTATTACACAAAAATTTGTGAAAATCGATTAAGAAAACTGGGCGCAGAGGGAGCGAAATCGCGAGGTGCATGCATTCTGACGTGATGGTGTTTGCACACATTTCGACCGTACTCTTTTTCTATTTTCGAAAGAAAATTTCACTCATTCAATTCTCGAGAAGAATATTCTCTGTTTATTTTCCTTTTCGCATTTCGTTTCAAGTAATTGTTTTCTATATCTCTATTTATAGGTCAAGATGAATCCAATAACAAACATCAAAAATCAAAATCGTATGAATGAGCGAGAGCTCAATCTCGGATATGCCGGAGATCTCAAAAAGTCATGGCATCAAACATACAAAGATTCAGCTTGGATTTACATTGGAGGACTGTCATATGCACTCACAGAAGGAGATGTGATTGCTGTCTTCTCACAGTGAGTTTTTAAATTAGAATTTGCCGATTTTGCTTCTGGAGTCGTTACGAATACAATCGGTATTTCCAGGTATGGCGAAGTGATGAACATCAATTTGATTCGCGACAAAGACACTGGAAAATCAAAAGGATTTGCTTTCTTGTGTTATAAAGATCAGAGGAGTACAGTATTGGCAGTCGATAATTTCAATGGAATCTCTGTGAGTTACATTACTTTGTTCTTTTTACCAATTTAATGTTTTTTTACAGTTACATAAACGTATGATTCGTGTGGATCATGTTGAAGAATACAAGGTTCCGAAATACAAAGAAGATGCAGATGACGAAACAAAAAGGCTGTGGGAAGAAGGATGTGCTCCCAAACCAATAATGAGAACAGCAGATCCTATTGAAGTTCAAGAAAAAAGAATTAAAAAGGCTAAAGAAGTTCTTCTGGATGTTGGAGATATTGATGAAGAGTTGATAAAAAAGATCAAGAAAGACAAGAAAAAGGCGAAAAAGGAGAAAAAGCAAGAAAAGAAGAGAGAGAAGAAGCTACGAAAACTGGAAAAGAAGGCTGCTCGAGATCCGGAAGGCGATTGGAAGAACAAAGCAAAACTGATCGACAAGGTAGTCGCAGAAGACGATTTATACGGAGAGAACAAACACTTCGATTTTGGAAAGAAAAAGGAAGTGGAAGAAGTAAAACACAATCCAAGACCAGACTTCGAAAAGGCCGACTGGAGAGATATCGAAATTTGGAAGGTTATCAGAGAACGAGAAAAAGCAGAGAAGGCAGCAAGAGGAGAAACATCAGAAGCTTGGGGTCCAGAAGATCATTACGTTTCGAAGAGGTATCAAGGAAGATAATATTATTTATTTCTGTACATTACAATTTCATATAATAAACTGCTTAGAAAACATTCGATTGATACTGTTAAATTTCTGCTAGTCAACATAGAAACGAACCAAACTCGAGTCGTCACACTTTTCTCGTATTTTCGGGATTTGTTTCGTCTTCCTTTTTAACGTGAACTTGCAATTTAAATATTCTGGAGTGTTGATTGTAATCAGTGATTCATTAATAACAATTCTCGGTTCTCGTTATTCCCAAGTTTTTGTACTGAAATCGTCGTCGGAAAAACGGAAGCATTATCAGCAAAGAATGTCGAAATACAAGGGAGCAACCGATGCATTCAATGATATCCTCCAGAAAGTTGATGAGACATTCATTCAAGCTGAGGCCTATCTCCGTAATCTTCACGCAGATGCAGTTGGAGATAAGACTGAAACCAAAATGTCTGTAGTGTCCCCGTAAGTTTCAAAGAAGCGTGTTATCTGAAATCAACCCACTTTCAGAGTTCAATCTGAGCGTTCATGTTCTCCAATCCGAGGCTACACTGGTTCCTCCTCTGCCAGTTCCCGCTCATCTTCAAGCAATTCTTCGGTTACATCGACATATGGATACAAAACCAAAACATATGTTACTCTTGACAAAAAGAAGGCTATCGTGATGGCTTCGATCAAAGCGAAGCAAGCAATTCCTGAATCTCACGTGAAGAAAGTTCAGCAGTTGTACGGATTTTCAATATATCTAGTGTTCTTGAGAACTTTCATTTTTCAGAATCGAAGACATGTTCGCCAAAAACGAAACCTTGACCACATCGTCTTCTTTGTCTTCTTCGTCTTCTTCATTCATGGAAATTTGAACTTTCAAAAAGCTTCACCTGAAATAAAAATGTCCCAGTCAACCCCTCTATTTTCTGGTTTCCAAAAAGGCAGTTAAGGGATCCCATTGCTAAAAATGGTTTGTGTGTCTAAAATCGAATAAATTTATGTCTCTAATTCCACTCCTTCACTAGTTTTAACATTTTAGTTTTCAAGAAAAAGTCCAAAATATCAAGTACTTGTTTCAATTTCCAGTCTAATCACTTTCAAGTTGTTCTCTGATTGAGTTCGCAGAATGTATTCTCGTGTTTTGCACCTTTCTTTCTCGTTTTCAGACGTCTTGTGATCAAAAATTAGCTCCTCGCGCGTATTTTCGCTGTGCTCTGACGCATTCTAGTCTTACCTTTGTCTATTTTTTCTCTATTTTTCTAAATTAAGGTTTTGGTTCTGAGAATTCGTATTCTAGGTTTGCCAAAATAAAAGAGCCAGAAATCATACGGTACCCTCACTCTGTTATTCAATAAATCCTCCTTTCTTTGATATTGAGAAAACAATCTTCTTCTCTTTCCCATTTTTATTCGAGGAAAAGGCCTACGGCAAGCCAATATGTTGGTCAGAATAAGTATTGTTCTGATCTAGAAGATAATAGTCCATTCTAAGCTGTTCCGATGTACACCAAATATACACACCAAATAAATTGGTATTTACAGTTTAATTTTCAAATGGAATACCTAGACATTTGACAAGTGATCAATTATAACCTGCACTAAATTAAACTTTTAATTGCCAAGAACTGGTCCCTGAACACTCTCCCGTCTTAATATTTCCAAAATCTAATTTCCATTACATTTCAAAAACTTTGTCCTGGATCTTTCAAGGTTTCTTGATGTTTGCTCTTTTCTTTACTCCTTTTCTGCTCTTTTTGTTGTGTTGTTGGTCCCACCTTCTTTCTTTTTTTTGGTTGTCCATCATCTCTTGTGACTCATTCATGTCTATCCGAGACTCTTTTTTTCTTCTTTTTTTTCTACCAATATGAAGCCGTTCATTCCACTGGTTGCCCCAACAACGCCGCCTGCTCCGCATCGATTTTCGTGTCACCTGCTTGTTGCATTCCTCTTTTTCTTTTTTCTTCTTTTTCATTCCTTTTTCACAAACCACCCGCACTTGTTACTTCAGTTATTTGAATTCTTTTATAAGTTTAAAAATATTTTCAGTTTCTGGGAAGAAGTGAAAATGACTGAGCTCAACTCAAGCTTGTGTCAATTGAACTGGCTAATTGCCAAAGGTGGAATTGGAAATGTACAAGGAACAGAGGCTTCATTCATTCCGGAACCCGTATCTAAACCAGTCGAAGTTCCTCCACAGGCAAGTCGTCTCTAAATTCAAACTATCTCACATCTTTGTAATTCTACAATGTTTTTGTCTACTTTGAATCCAATACGTCCCATTTCTGTTTCTTTTTTTCGGTAGATCTAATTTGAGTTTGTAAGAAATTAGGTTAGAGGGATGGTGCCACCTGTCCTCATTATCCTTTTTATTCAATTTATAACTTGTAGGTCAGCAAATGTTGATTCGATTTCCTCTCAAAGTATCTTTTTAGCCAGCCCAACCAACTCAGCCAACTCCAGTTCCTGCAGTTACTGCAAAACGTCGAATTTACGAGGGATCGGACAAACCACCATACTCATATTCTCAACTTATTCGTTTTGCGATCGAAGATACTGTAGATAAACGATGCACTTTGGCTGAAATCTATTCATATATATCACACAATTTCATATTTTATCGTGAGAACCGGAATGCTAGTTGGAAGGTAATTCAACTATACAGGAAATTGGATTTTTCATTTTACTCAAATGTATTGCAGAACTCAATTCGACATAATCTATCCTTGAATAAGCAATTCAATCGGGTTGAAAAAGCTGAAGGGGATAGACGTGAGAATTATTCGAAAATATGTTTAAAGATTTTCATTTTTTGAATTTTCAGGTGGTTGGTGGGTATGTGTGGATCCTCCAGCAAAGAAACCACGTATTCTCAAAGGGTCTCCAGTTCGAGTCAATCCAATATACGAGCATTTGTATCAAAGTGGGAAGAATAGTCAGGAATCTAGACATACTGAAAACAATGTGTCTTCAGATAAAAATCAAGAAATTCCACCTCAGACGGCGCCTCCTTCCAATTCAGTCGATCCGTTCCTTTCTGAAATAAACGAAGAAGGAAATGATTTAACGGTATGCGAGAATTCTGCATATGCATCGTCATAAATTTTTTAAATTCAGGAAAGGGAAATTCGAGATCTCAACTTATTCGAATCATACGATCTGAACTCTTCATTCCGTGACGTTTACAATCAGATCTTCGAAAAGCCAACAAGTCCGAATGAGAAGAAAAAAGTGAGTTTATAATCTGCAGAGAACTTTCAAAGAACGACGTAAATGACATGAATAAATAATGACGTTTTCTATGAATTCATTGAGTCTCCAGACACCTTTTCTCACTCAAATATAAATCATTTCAGGCTGCACAAATTGACTGGTTGAAGATTAGTTTGGAAGCAGCTGGACTTGATTATCACGATGAACAGGAACTGGAAAGAGTTGATACGGATAAACTGAAAGGTTGTTTCAAAGAAGAAGAAAAAAGAAAGAACCATGTTTTCAGATTACGTTTACAATGGTTTCCCAACAGAATGCGACAGTGAATCCTCTACTCCGAGGACTGATTGCAGTCGTTAGTTGATTATTTCAAGATTTAGAAATAACAATATATCCTATTTCAGGTCATTCCTCTTCTGATTCTGGTCTATCGAATACAATGCAACCGATTCAAGGAAACGATTCTGACGAGGAATACGATTGGGACAGATTGCTTTGATTTCTCTTCTTTCCCTCTTTTTTATTTTGTCTCCAGAATACTCACATATTTTTCAAACGGTCTCCTTCATTCTTGTTTTGTTCAAACTTTTGTATTGTGTACAACAACTTAAAAGTTACAAGCTCTTCTCTTTTGTTCACAACAATCTTGCAATTTAAAGAAATTTGTCTCAATTTTAGCGTTATTTTCAGTAGATCAATATGGGCGGAGCCGAATTTCACACTTTTATTTTGTAACATGGCCTGTGGGTCGATGGTCGAACCCATCAGACATTGTATTTTCTAAATGCTAGAAAGATTTAATGAATTGTTCATTTTCCGATGAGCAATGAAATGTTACATGTATTTTCAGGGGAAAGAGGAGAAAAATACAATTCTATACAAGTACTGTCGCGTTAGAAGAAGGCAAAAGGTATAAAATAAGGAAGAAACCGTCGAAGGAAACTGTTTGGAACCGAATTCAAAATACATCTACCGACAAAGAGGAAACCTGAAAATCAGAAAAAGAGTACAAGAAAAACTTTTCTATACAGATTGGGATCGAGGACCAGTATAAGCACTAAAAGGTGTCTAGTGAAATTGAAGCAACATGTGAAAAAAGATAAATGAAGCGGGTAAGGTATGCAGGAAAAAGAAGAAAAAGAAGAGGGGGCGATTGTTCGAATTTTAATCTTGCCATTCGAAATCCACAATTTTCTTCTTCAAATCGGCGGCGAGTTTCGTACCGTACTCACTGGAACACTTGAATTTGCTCAAGTGATTTCGGCACACCGTCTGAGAGAAATAATATGAGAAATTGAACACTTTTATTTTCTTGACAAACCTTTTTGCATTCCTCGCAATTTGCACACTCGGCAACACTCTTGCATTCTTCGCAGACTGATTGACGCCAACGGATTTTTGATCTGAAAGGAAAAGTTATCAGTTGTCATCATTTCTGTGTGGTGGTCAATACCTTTCCATTTTCAGAACATGTCCATTCATTTGTTCGTGCTCTTTGATCTGATTCAAATTCATCGATGTTGAGATGACTGATCCGTATACTTGAGCTGGCAAGTAACGAGAGATTTTCAGTTTAGTGAATACACTATTTCCTTCAGAAGCGAGTCGTTTGATTAGTTTCTGAACGACTTCTTTTTTGCAATGATGCTCGAATGCAGCAATCAACATTGTGAGAATTTCATCGGCTCGAAGTACACTGAAAATGATAAATGATGTGAAGAGATAGGATCATATGATACGAAGTTTGATCAGTTCGAAACGAGAAGGAAGTCGACTGATGGTGGGAAAAAAGAAGGAATTCAGTTCCCACGGTTCAAAAAAAAGAGGAGAAACTCACTCTAAATGCTGACGAATGATGAAGTTCTGGCAGGCTTCGATGACTGGATCAACTTGATATTTGTTGGAGAGACGAAGCACAAGAGCAAAGTTGGTGGCTGCAAAGAAAAGGAATGGTTGAAATTTCAGAAAGAGAATTAAAAACTCACAATTAATCATTGACGTATCATGAACTGCTCTGAGGAAACAGTCAATATCGTTCGATTTTTCGTCCACAATTTCCCTCGACAAGTCCATTTTTTCAAAATCTTTTCCAAAGCACATCACATTGAAAATCTGAAAATTTATTCTTCTGAATCTGACAATAACTGTTTGTTTCTTACCGGTGAAATTCTGCTCATTGACTCCGCATCAATCAGGAATGTCTCTTTTTGAACAAGTAGTTTGAATGGTCGATCAATGCTTGAAGAGGATGCAATGAAGCAATGTGGTTCGTTTTGAAGTACTTCGGCCGCCATTTTGGATGCAGCAGACACTGATTTTCTGCAAACTTGCACCATTTCCTTCCGAGTTCATTCACTTTTTTAGACTGCGTCAGTCTCAAAAATCAGAGAAAAATGGGCGGAGAGGGGACACCAACAAATGAGGACCTGGTGGAGACGGGGGGAAGAGGGGAAACCTGAGAAGGTCTCGATGACGCCAATCGGGTTAGATAATGAATGACAGAATAAGTAACGAGGAGTGCCGGTGTTGGGTGACATTCAGAGAATGAAAAAATGAAGGGACCGCCCGTTTTATTTTGGTCTTTGGCAGCTTGAATTGGCTGGAATTGGAGACAAAGTGATGGGAAAATGGGAAAAACAAATAAGGAAGTGAAGGGCAGACCAAGGAATAGGAAATGGGATGATTTACTTGGAAGTAGAAGTCTAAAGTTAAACTGAGCGCCTAGATAAGATTCTATTCATTTTTGAAAGGAACGATAACTACAGTATAGCATTTACACGAGAAACAACATAACCAACAACACATATCTAATACTAGAATAAGAGAAATGTGTTCGACCTTGCCAATCTTCTCTCAAGAAGAGAAAGAAGAAGCCAATGTCCTTCAGATTTCAAAAATCTTTTGGTGACGTTCACAACTTGTTACACTGCAACACAACTACTACTTCTTCAGATCGTTCAAAAAGGGAATCTTCTCTGGTCTACAGCACGGGAAAATGATTACCAGAGCGAAGGGCGCCGCGCATTTCCTTTTTATTTACTTTTCGCGCCTGAGTTTGTGCTGAATTTTAAACAAAATGGAGTCACATAACCGCTGAGGTAAACTTATAGACTCGGAGCAAAGAGAAAGCAAAAGAGCACAAAGTGTCTGGGACTGTAAATGAAAAGAAAAAAGAGGAAGGAGAGAAAAAACAAAAGTTAACGGTTTTTGACCTCTTTTTTATTTTTTGTTCCAAGAAAGAAGGGGAAATGATCATCAAAACAGAATCAAAACAAAACAAGATTGAGTAGAGTCGGAAGAAAACTTCACTGTCAGGCCAAGAGGAAAAAGAAAACACTCATTTTATGAAGAAGGATGGAAGGGGGTAAACAGTACTAGAAAAGTAAGAGCAAAGAACATAAAAGCTCTTTTTGTCTGTTGTAAATGTTTGACAATATGACAGAGATTAGCACTCAAACGAACACATGACAGAGATGAAATGGAAGTGGAAAACGAGGGACGGTGGACGAAATTTATGGAAATTCAGTGAGTTTTTAGTTTTGTTGTTCCTAGCAGTAGTGTACTGACTTCCAACAATGTTTTGCTTTTGGCCTTTCCTCTTTTTTCCAATTTCCGTTTTTTGTTCCTTTTCTCCCTCGACTCCGAAAAAGAAATAACCTCCAACTCCTGGAATTCATGTTGTTTTCTTCCACTTCTTCTTGGTAGAAAAAGGACATCATCTCTCTTTATTCATTCCGAACAACCTCCGGTAATTCAATTAGTAATTTTCGAAAAACGTCACAAAAACGGTTAAGAATTGTCAGATTGATTCGAGCGGAAAGGGAAAAAAGAGAGAGATTTCCAAGAGGGTGATCATGAAAAACGACAGAAAAACGAAGAAGACTTTACAACAGATGTTGGTGCTTTGAAGAAGAAGAAGGGTGGAGAAGAAGGAAAAAGAGTTATTTGAGAAAGACCCCGACACATGTGTTGTCATTCGAACTTTTTTGTGTTTCCTCAAATGAGCTTGTGATAACGAAAAGATAAATGGAAGTATTTTGAAGGAAGTAAAAAAGAGAAAAGTAGGGACAAGTGGAGTGAATAAGATTGAGAACAATGAATCCTAAATGGAGAGAAATCTGTTTTTGTTTTCTGCTCGATCGACTTTGGCTTTAGTCTCACGCGAGGAGCCGATCCACTTGACCATTTGGACAGAAAAAACTGTCTCTCTGGGATAAGAGAATAAATATAGATCAGCACAAGCTACTACTTTTTATCTTTTTTCGTATTTTAGCAAGCGGCGAGAACAATCACAAAATGAGACACAAGTATCTGATATTTTGTGTTATATTATGAGAGGAGGCGGAGTAAAAGACTTACAAATGATCCGAGTTAAAAACTGAAAATGAATGAGTTATTCAGTCACAAGTATCAAATCAAAAACATGGGGGAGGGGTTCACGATTATAAAATTTAAGTTTTGTTATATGAGAAATGAACGATAAAATAAACGAATTGGGGGTTGTTTTGAATGGTAAAATGATCGGATTAAATGTTGAGAAGGAAGTAAAATTGAACTAAATTAAAGTTTCCAGTCTATCGAAAATTGAATTGACCCAACAAGTCAAAAAAAAGTGAAATTTTGTATCTGTTCGAAGTATCTTTCCATTTTATAATTGATCACAGATTGAAGTTTAGACAACCCGATAGTGAAGACTCCGCCCACATTTTATCGTTTTTGCAGAGAACAAAAAGATTCACTTACTTTCTTTTTACAACCTTTTTAGGTGTGACGATTGGTGGTGCCGAGAATGTAGCAGAGACAGGAGGTAGAGTACAAATAAATGACGTATCAGGAAGAATAATTTTGCATCGAGCAGATGATTGAGATCTGATGAATGAGCAGCTTGTAAAAGTTGTTATTTCTTTGATAGGCTCTTCAGTTGGTGGCTCAGATTGGAGATGATCAAATACTTGGACTGGAATGAAATCTTCCGTTTCTAATTCAGCAGTACTTTCTTCTTCATTTTCCACATCATCAATATCAGAGAATAGTCCAGAATCTGTGAGTTCCACTGGAATCTCTTGAAGTCTCTCTTTCTCTTCTTTGAAAGATTGAGTATTGATTCCATATGGATTCAGAGATTCTTCTTCATCGTGAATAATTATTTCTGGAATATCAACAAAAGAAGATTCAATATCTTCTGGAGATATGTCATCAGGCTCTTCGATTTTGTCAAGAATCTCATTAAGAACGTCTTCAACTTCGTTGCGAACTATTTCATCATGAAGTTCCAAGAGTTCTTTTGGATCTTCAAGAACGCATTCCACTTGAATGTCCACAAAATCATCAAGAAATTCTTTTTGACTTGGACTGAGTTCCTCATTTTGATCGAGGATTTCAATTGGAATCGACCGGAACAAACTGACGATTGGATCAGTTAAAATTGACAAAAATGAGCGTTCATTTCCATCAAAATGGTCATGATGATGATGGTGATTGTGAAGTGGATGAGATTGGGATAATACCATTATAAACGGTAATAGTAGAAAGAAAGAGGGGACGAAATGGGGAGATGCTTAGGTTGAAAGTTTTGTGGATTGAGGTTGTGTAGATAGATGAGGGGGAAGGGCAAACAGTACGAAGAAAGAAAGAAAGAGGATGAATAGGGAGTGTTGAGACTGAAGAGAAGTAGATTCGATCGCCATGAAGACGATTCTTGGGACTCCGTGCTGTCTGCTTTGACACATTTCCGAGAAACTTTAGGACGTTCTTTATCATTTTTGCAGCACACTACAATTCCACCGTGATTGACCATCAATCAGTCGGTCACACTTATTCTTCGATCATAATAATGGGCAAAGATATATTGAAGTACAGACATTTGAGACTGTAAAATAGACTGTAAAACAGATGAGTTTGTACTTAATGTCTCTCTCTCTCTTGTCTACACATTTTCATTGATCATTTGAGTCATCAATCGGAGGATCTCATCCATTTTATTGGACATCAAATAAACTCCGATGGTGGTTTAATGGTTTGTTTCGCCCCCATTCATTCATTCATTTCCCTTCTGATCCCTTGTAGAACACCCCCTCAAATCGGCGGCGGTGAAGAGGCTAGAGCTCTCGAAATACATACAAACGATCTACTACTACAAATGTTTTTTTCGTGTTTGAGGAAGAGTGAGAGACAGAAAAGAGCCGATCGAGCATACTGTACTTTTGGGAAAAGAGAAAAACTTCCAAAAGTTCAGTTTTTGCTGGTAGTTTGCAGAATCGAATAGTATCAGTTTCACGTGTATTGTGAACTACTGATCCAAATAATCACGTGAGTGGAACTGTTGAAATTTCAGAGAAATTATGGAAGTTTACATTGTAAAAGAGTACACAAACAAGTGAGTGAAGCAGACTTAACGACTCTCCAAAGTCTTATATTTGTCACTGAGAAGGTTAGAGGTCAAAGGGAAAAGTAGAGGATTGTAAACAGATACTATGAGAATACCTGACTTTTCAAATTCAACTCATTACAATGAACACCCGAGGGGAAAAGGAATTCTAGTAGTCACTTGCAGAAAGTCAGTTATTCTTTTTGCAATGAAATTGGCAGATCGAATTCTTCTTATTACAATTAAACTAGTTTTTCAAGACGAGAAGAAAAAAGTGAGTGAGAGATGAGAACAAGCGAAGGTACATTTTATATCCATTTGAGATGTAAAAATAGAAAAATTGATACGATATCATATGAAGGATTAGGGAATCAAAGTTTATATACTTTTGTTTTTTTTTAATGAATGATGTGAAAGAGTCAGTTGAGATGGGTACTGTAGGACGGAGAGCAAATAATAGAGATGCCTAATGATTTCATTTCGTTTTGAACACCAAAAAAAATTAAAAATTCTGTCAAATGGACAGATCGACTGGAATTTTCTCGTTATCAGTAATTTCAGTTCCAATTTTTAATTTCCCCGAATTGCAGAACAATGGGTGAGAAAGAGAATGTGATGATAGACTGATATGATTATTGTCCAATTTTCCAATGATAACCATCCAAACGGCTCGCAAAGCGAAGCAGTAAAAAGTAATGCAAACAACCACAAAATGAATCAAATGGGAGTAGAATAGGGGAGAGAGTGAGGGAATCAAATGGGGGTACGAAACTAGAGGTAAAGAGAGAAAGAAGGACCAACAAACCGATTCGTTTTATGTTTCTAGTATGATCGTGTGCACCGTGTGATCAATGGGAAACAAAAGTTGGACACGAATGGGAACATGAATGAAAAAAAGAATTGAGAGAGAGAAAGGGAATGAGGAATAAAAAACTGTTTTCATCATGAATAAACCAGTGACCAAACTGGAAAAAGGGACATGTTTTGGGAAAAAAAATGAAATGTTTATTCCTTATAAAGATGCTCAGCGATTTGTTGTATAGAGTAGAAACAAATTCATGTTTTTAAAACAATTCCTGCTGGTATTTCGCGAGAGGATGAGAGATGTTTGCGAGTTTTTGGCATTGGTTTGAACTTATTTCACCTAAATCTCAAAATTCAGAACTTAAAAAAAACGGAATCAAGGGAGAATTTCAACTTTTCTGTGCCTTCTGGTTGTTAAATTTCGAAAGTTTACTGTTATTTTGAAACGCCTCTTTCTCGAATACAGTTTACTTTGATGAACTCGAACTCTCGTTGAAAAAAACCAAACACGTTGACTCAATGTCAATAAAATCAGCAGATTTCGGAAAGCTATCACCAGTCGGATTTCACATTTCAAAACTTCAAACAAAAAGAAATTGAAATTCAATTAAACTACAGTATACCCTAATTGAATTACATACAAAAGAAGACGAGAGCAAAACAAAATCAAATCACAACATTCTTCTGCTTTTCTCCGAAAATTCCATCAGGAAGCATCTGTGGAACAAAAACAAAACAATTTACAGAAAGTGCATGACGCACGCTTCTTTTTTAAATTGTTTGCCCCCTTTCCGTTATAAAACAGCTGTCTTTTGTTATGGGAAGAAGCGTGTTTCCTCCGATGAAATGCATGATATCGATAGACTATTTTCACCGACAGATTGACAGAGTGTCTATGACAAAATGTTGTCTTTTCTCAATATGCCATCTTCAGATCTGTGTCTCGATTTTCGATCATCATTTTCCATGCCAAAAACGGATTGTTTTTTCGGTTACATCGTTTTCCCAAGGTCGTTTTCTCTTGTGAGAGAAGAGCTGATATCAGTTTAGAGAATCTATTCCGAGAACCAAATAGAGAAATAGAAAGGTGTCAGAAAGATGTTAAAAAGAAGAAAAAGAAAAGAACAACAAGAAGAAAAACGAAAATAACCGAAACAAACGAAATGGAAAAGCATCGAAACCCAAGGGCAATTGAACCCAACGTGTGAAATTCACGTGTTTCCTTTTCTTTTGGGTCCGAATGATTTGGGGGTCATCAGGGGAGAAGCGAGAGAGGGTTCGGAGAGGAAGAGGGACAGTGTAACACAGAAAAATGAGCCGTTGTGATCTTCGTATCACATGTAAAATGATCCAGATAAACTGTATATGTTTTGTTTCGTTGCTTTTATTTCGGAGGGCAAAGGAGGAGTCAAATATGAATCATCGGAACTGTATCACATGGAGAAAAGTCTGGAGACCGGAAGAGAGTCATTGAATCAGATCATGTGAAAGCGGTTTTACCCATTGGAATGAGCAATTGGGTTGAATGGGTTTTTTGTTTCGAGTTTATGTTATATACAAGCAAATATTCAATTTAGTAAAGTATATAAAAAAACAAAAACAAAACCTAATTCTGTTAATATGTGAGAAGAGGCTAACATTGGGTTCCAGAAGAATTAGTTATTCTAGGGAGCAATAGACTACCGTAATCGTTACGAAAAGCAGTAGACAGTTCAAATGCGTGGCGAAAAACTACAAATGTCATTATAAGAGGGGTTTATACTACAAATACCAAGATTTCAAATCCAGTATAAAGTTTATGATGGAATTTTGGGAAATTTTTTAAAAGTCAACTGAAATTCTCAAAATTTCCTTGGTTTCGAGATCAATCAAGAAAAGGATTGCTGTCCTTGCGGGTGAAGGATTGAAAAAAATTATCCGAGTTCGAAATGGCTCGGATCAGGCATTGACCTACGAATAACCAAAGGATTCAGAAAAATATCTTCATGGATTGAACGCTGACATTGTGAATGTTCTGTAGTTGAATATAATTTTAGCTGAATTTCCACGACTTTACCTGATTCAGAATTGTCGCTTGCTGAACTGTAACTTTCTAGAGTAGAGTTTTAAAAAAGCCTATCAGACTGTGTGAACTGCAATTCGCAGTGGTTATTTTCAGTCTCTGGAAAACGAAAAATAGCATTAAAAGACCTTTTTGTTTTCGTCTGTAATCAAAAGTAACTTTTGTGAACATGAAAATAAAATCAGATGAAATAAGAAAAAGGACGAAGAGAACAACAATGTGACTGCTTGAAAATGAATTGAAAAAGTTCTATTTACGGGGGTAAGCTCTTTCTTTTTCTCCATTTCACAGAATTCAAAAAGAAATCAACACTTCCGTAAAGAACGAAGTTTCCTCTTTTCCCAGCAACATCATAATAAAATGATAACCCAATTTTTGAAATGACACGCGATGTTTGGCATTTTTGAGTAATTTGCAAAAAACTCACTCACTTTTTCCTTGTAAACATTTAGCAGGACCACTCAAAAAATTTTGTTGCCGGTATGGAGTCGAAACACCCGAATGAAATTCAAATTCCGTGCCAACACTCCATCTTTTTTCCTCTTCCTTCGTCCGTCTTCTGCTTCTTCTTCTTCTTTCTTCAGACCCTTCTTTTTGGGTGCCCCGGAGGAAACGAAGAAGAGGACATGAGCACTCACTTGCACACAGAATACGTTATATGGAGATGTGTCTTTTTGCAACACAAGAAGAAGAAGAAATTGGAAAACGACAATGCAGAAGGACAAAAAAAGCGACGAGAACGTGGTTGGCCAAACCACTTTTTTTCGTCCCAAAAAATACTAGGAGGAGCAAGAAACGATTAAAACTGGCGCCGGCGGCGTCTGCTCTTCACAAAAGCAGGAAACACACAACGACGTCTTCAGCTTGCATCTAGCAACGTCTTCTGATGATATCATCCCCCGCTTCTGCGGCATCGGACAAAGATGGATGGATTGTCACGCGGGTTTCAAGGAGAGAATGGAACGAATAAAAAGAAGAGAAGCAGCAGAATTAACTGAAATCATTGATGTTGTCTTTAGTCTTTATTCTGCTAAATTTCTTGTTAGCCGCTTGAAAAATTCTGCAAAGAATCGTCTTTTTTATCTTACTTTTTTCTGCAAAAGAAGGATTTTCTAGTCGGATATACAGCAAAAGAATTGAAAAAATGCAAAGAGAAAATTTTAAGATGGGGTACACCAGGAATGGAACCCCGTTGTTAAGAATATAATACAGAAAAATAAAGAGACGAACTATAAATTTAGTCTATAGATTCTGACTTCCTCCTGGAGAATCCCATAACTTTTGCGCGGCCACGACGAACAACAAACTGAAAAAGGATGAGTTGAAATTTGGTCTTAAAGGATTTAGAAATAGACACCGGAAGTGAGTTTGAAGTTTCGGACTAAAAATCAGAAACTGTCAGTTTAAAAACACTCACTCCAACATTGACATGTTCTGGGTGCTCTCCTGAATCCTTCTTTGGTACGAATGAAGTTGGCGGACGGAAACCTGAATACGCAAGTTAGGTATAGAAGAAAAGTTTCAGGTACCTGGGGGTCTTGCAACTGGAATACTCATTTCTGGAAGTGGACTCAATGGAGCAGCTAGCGGAGGTGTTGGTCCATCTGAAGCAGTCACATCTTCTCCATCTTCACTTCCAACAACTCCAGAATTCATAATAAGTGCAGAATCAGATGACGTCAGTGTTTCCGGTGATTCACTGTCTTCGAAGACTCCCGAATCCGGAAGTTCGCCGAGAGGAGAAGAGAGATGAACGAGAATCGAAAGTAGAAGAAGAGAAATGAGACGTTTCATTGTTTAATTGAATCTGTAAAACTGTAAAATAAGTTAAACTTAAAAAGTACGGAAGTGAAACGGTTTTTTGATTCGAGACTGAAGATTGTGGTATGTTGTTGGCATCTTTTGAAGTGGCAATGCTTTGTTGTAAATGCGGAAAAGTGAAGGTCAATCGAGTGTCTGTATGACCAGTGGGAAGATGAGAGGAAATAAAATCGAGAATGGCAAGAAAAAAGAGATAAAGTTGTATTGGAACACGATGCAAAATAGGAAATGTTTGTGGGAAACCAATGAGAAACTGAATAGTTTCCGAGTGGTTTGGGATGGTAGAGAGGATAGATAGACTGTACTTGAAGCGGTTGATTCAGATAAATGATTCTTTGTTTCAGTGAACTTTCATAGAATTCTGACGTCTGGCTTGTCAAGTACCTAGTTTTTTTGTTCAGGAAAGCTGAAACGATTTATCTTTCTGATGACTCTTCATTAATTTCTCATCGGAATTTCAAAGTTTACCAGAATTTGCAGTCGAAAACTTTCTAGCTCTACTGAAAAAATGAAGTTTCGGAGTATAATAATAATTTGTATTTAAACTTAATCTTACTTCATTTTAAAAACATTTCGAAAAATTTTTTACAAATATGAAAAAGTTGAAGGTTAAAAAGTCGTTCTTCAAGTTTCAGAAACAAGAAAAGTACACGAATAAAACATTAAGACAATGATCAAATCAAGAGATGATATAATTCATAAAAGAAAAGAAATGACAAGTGAAATGAGAAGATCAGCTGACAGATGAAGTACTGGAAGATGAAGGAAAAAGTGACAAAAGTAATTGATAACAGTGAGAAATTGAAACGTAATTCGACTCCGCCCACTGAATAGAATTCGTCAACAATTACTTGTTAAAGCTGACCTTGACCATAGGACACAAAATGTTCCAAACAAGAAAATATAGTTCCGAATTTCAGAGATTTCTCAGTTCCGTTCTCTCTTTTGGTTGTGGTGGTGGCTTCAGAAGTTGAGCTAGACTCTCGAAAAAGGACATTTCTTTTCCAAGGCCTCCCTGAAAAACAAAACAAATCAAATCTTTACTTTGGATCTTTTGAATCTCCACAACATCTCAAAACCTCATTTAAATAAGATTCAGAAAAAAAAGAGAAGATGAGAGAAAAGATGAGAAAATATATCAGAGTTGCAAATAAGAGTTTCATTCAAATTCTTCCTTTTTTCTCTCAACTCACCACCAATTTCTTGTCATCTAATGTTATGTTCTGTCCAAAGTCCAATCCAGTCTTCTCATCCACTCCAATTGATCCACTTCCACCATAAGTTGATCCATTCAGAATTGCTTCGTCGGTTTCTGGAAAAGGAAAAAAGTGTTGAAAAAGCAGAAAATCAAAAAAATCTGATGAATTTGTTGCTGCGCGTTTTTAATGTAACTGATTGAAAACATAGAGAACGACTCACGACATCATTTTGAAAATGAAGCATTCCGAAACTATGCTCACCCTTGCTCGGTTTCCAAAGACGCGTTTCGGAAATTTATCGCGATTTACAGTGTTTCAGTGTGATTCTCAAATTACACCAGCTTTCAAACTGCCTTTTTTCTTTTTGAAAAAAAAACTAGATTTTTTGTTTCTCTGTTGCTTGTTTCATAAGTCTCATCCTAGTGGATACTATGGTACTTCTCAATTCCCGTCAAACTAGATTCCTTACGGATGAGAAGTTCCGAAAGAAAATAAACACAAAAAAAACTGACTACTTATAAGATGATCCATTTTTTATTCTCATTCGGAGCATATATTTTGTATATTTTTGTCTCTTTTTCGAAGAATAATCTATGAATGGCTCATTGTGAAGCTTATGAGCCAAGAAGGAGGAACGAGAGTCACTTCGGACGCTTGAATGCATTTTGAATTTCTATACTCATTTGCTCCCCATCGTTTTTCAAAATAAATCTTCTTTTTCATTCATTTTAATTCCACTTACTATCTAATTTGAATGTTCCGTTTCCAGTCGTCAATTTGAAATCTCGATTTGCTCCCCAACCAAGAATATTAAAGTTTTGAGTTCCGCCAATTTCCAGCTGCAAATTCTCTTTTTTATTTGTTCTATTCCTTTTTCTAAATTTCACAAACCTCTCCTTTTTCATTTTTATTCAATGAAATCCCACCGAAAGGTAAAGGAATATTGAATTGTGCTGGAATTACAGTTAGAATAATAGAGACGAGTAGAGCGTGACGGAGGATGGACATGACGATGAGATGATGGTTGTTTAGAAATGATTCACTGGATATATGAGATGAATGTTCTTTCCAAAACAGGATGGATTTGTCTGTTTCTCTATACTCTCTCACTCTTTCGTTATCTCTCATTAATAATCATCGAAAGGTGGTCAGTGGGAAGGGTAAAAAGGGCAAGACAAGATGGTTGATAGATAATGCTAATTCGCTTCACGGGAATGTGTTCTTTGTGAGAAATTATGAAATGAATCTCGGAGAATCTGCAAACTAGGAAATTTCACATGAAAATCAGAGAACCGTTTGAAGTTTGATGCCAGACGTTGGTTTGGTCCTCAGCGCCTGTAATCAGCTTCCTGAAACCCAAAAGTTGACTATGATGAACAAAGAGAAACATTAAAATGAAAGCCATGCAATCTAGCAACTAGAATCCAGAGCACTAATTGAGGTAGCTCTGGCGTCCAATTGAGATAAGATAGGTCAGGCTGCTGATTATGCACTCTTGCTTTTTTGCCCCTCTAAATATGCTCCTACGCTCCAGGCCATGCGCTATTACAGACATTTCTCGAAAACATACCAATAAACTCAAATCTATTACGAAGATGACCTGAACTGACCTCTGAGGCCTGAAGAAAAAAGATTTCAGTGTGACACATCGTAAACCGCTTGTCGGATCTTTACCAGCTGGTGGCACATAAATGAAATGTCGCTTTCTACTCTTCCGCTCTTCGTTTCTCTTCTCATATGCGATTTGTTTCCCCCTCCAGAAAAAAAACTTGAAACAGGTGTCTTTTCCCGTTCATCATTAGTTTAGTCCTAATCCACGTCCGTTCGTTTCGTTTTCTTCATCAGTTGTCTGCCTGTTGCTCGCCAGATTCTTTTCTGTGCGTCTCTTATTCCCGCACACTTTATCATTCCGAAGGAGTGGACGTAATAGTGAGAAGATCAGGGGAGAGAAACTAGAGACAATGACAGATGAGATGGTGATACACAACGTGGAAAGGAAACGGGTCAGGAGAGAAGCAAAAATGCTCCTGCTCTTTGTCTCAATTATCATCTTCTCCCTTCACTTCGTTTTCATTTTGATCCGATTCGTTGAAAAGTTGCGATTCTGAAGTGTCATCAACTTTGCCTCTTTTGACCATTGTACATCATCTCTCATTATGCTAATGAACACTCTTCACTCTTGGTGTCATGACCATGTTTACGGTAGCAACAATAGAGGAAGTGAGGGTCACATTTTGATGTGAAGGTCGTTTCGATGACATGCCCCATACTTTACATGGTTCAACTACAGTCAGGATTTCCGGAAATCTTGATATGATCTCTTTTCTTCAGGGATCTGAAAGTTTTGACTTGTTCATCGAAATTAGCAGAACTATAGGTAGCTAGAATAGATCTCCAATATCTTTTTTATCAGGCTGTTTGTCTGGAAATGATTACGTATTCTGAGATTTCGATGGGGGCGCTTTTTTCAAACTTTTACAATTTCTGAATTGTCAAGTGCAGTAGACCCAGTACATGTGTTCCACCAAGCAGGAGACTATTCATGAAATAGAACACCTGAAAACTGATGTTCGCAAAACGGTCTTCTGCACTAAACCCACCCCTCCCCCCTCCGAGCTTTCAGTTATTCCTTTTCTGCAGAATAATCAATTTTTTCTTCATTGTTTATTTGATCTCTTTGGATAAATCTGGGTGAAACCAACCCTACTCAAATAAACTTTTTTGCATCCACATTCTCTCTATTTTCTACTCTGTCCATCAGACATTCTTCTCAATTCTTTTCTCCGATAATATTCTTCTAATTAATTCATAACCTCTTTTCGAGGACCGCTCATTATATTTTTACATATTTCGTATTAGTTTGAGAGTAGATTTCTTTCCTCTTCTTTTTCTCGTTCTCTCTATCTCTTCCCTAAGGGTAAATCCCCTTCAAACTGTTTATTTTTCATTGAGAAATGGGAAGAGCACTAAGTGCACGAGTAGCTCATTTCGGCATAATCGTTTTCAATGTCTTCCTTTCCAAATGATCGAATTGTTTCAGAGAATGAGGTGACAAGAATAATGGCAAAGTTCTCGACAAGATGTGTGATTGCTTGTCTATTGACAATTGGAATGTGTGTATTACAGTATAATTTATTCTTTCGAAATTTCAAATTCAAGTTATGGTTCAACAAAGAACTGAATTCATTCAATCAGTTGGAGAAAAAGTGAGTTTTCCGAATGACTCCTGACAGATTTCTGGCAATAGACAATTATATCAGGTGGTCCCTCAATTCGAGACCAAGTTTAGGAAAGTAACCTGTTCAAAAATGTTTGATTTGATCTCACATATAATTGTCGCTTTCAGATTTCCATCCGCACTAATCGTTGGAGTTCGTAAAGGAGGAACTCGCGCTCTTCTAGATGCTATTGCTCTCCATCCAAAAGTTCGAATAGTTCGGAGAGAAACTCATTTCTTTGATGCAAATTATTCACTGGGATATGATTGGTATAGAGATCAAATGCCCGAGGTGGAAAGTGATGATGAAGTGAGTTAACCTTTCTATTTTTCAACAATTATCTTTGGAATTATTTCAATCTAAAATTAATTCCAGGTAGTCATCGAAAAAACACCAGCGTATTTCACAAATGAGAATGTGCCAAAACGTGTTTATGAAATGGATCCAAATATGAAACTGATTCTAATCGTCCGTCATCCGGTTTATAGAACAGTTAGTGATTTCACACAGGTATACTGAAAATAGTTCAAAATACTTTTTGAATCAATTTTATTTCAGGTGTACTACAACAAATTAGAACAAAACAAGTCTCTTCCAGTCTTGTCTGTTGAAGCTTTTCGAACGGACGAAGCTGGAATGGAGACGATTAATATGGAGTATAAGCCAATGACAAATTCACTTTACGATGTGCATATTTCAAAATGGCTAAAATATTTCAAAATTGAAAATTTTCTCTTCGTAAATGGAGATGTTTTTAGAGCAAATCCATTGCATGAAGTGAGTTTCCTGTTGATCGGATTGCATAAAATTGATTGATTTCAGTTACGGAGAGTAGAAGAATTTCTAGGACTCGAGAGATCAATAACACCGAGTCAACTAGTCTTTGACTACAATAAAGGGTTCTTTTGTTTTCGAAAAACGACAAGAATACGATGTTTGGGTCAGTCAAAAGGTATATTCTCTTTATTTTATTTTAAAAACGTTTAGCTGATAAAGCTGTAGTACAAAATTAATTTTTTGAAGTAATCGAAGTTATTTCAGGGAGGAAACATCGATCAGTCAGCGAAGACGTTGTATTAAAGTTATCAAAAATGTTTGAAGATCACAATCAAAACTTCTTCCGGTTAATTAATCGAACATATTCATGGGATTAACTTATCTCTATCAATTTTCTAGTGACATCATCAATTACGGGTTATTTCATTCTGTGTGCCTTCTTTTCCTGATTCTAAAATGAACATTTCATCTCAAAAACAAAAACAATCAACTCGATCGATGAACATACCATTAGCACATATGTTCCAGATGAACTATATAAGTTAAGCGAGAATGATCCAATTTTCTGAAAATCCTGCCATGACTCTACTTTCAATTCTTGAAATGAACGTAAATCAAACTACGAGACAAGAATGCGAGAAGCCGTCACTTCCTTCTTCACTTAGAAACAATCGAATTCGGAAGTCCCATCTTCGAATCCCTTTTTCTGAATCTTCTCACTTTACTATTTCCATTTCGAACCTCATCTTCTCTTCGGCTCTGCCACCTGTTTTCTCACCATTTCTTCTTCAATTCCTCCAAAATCTATTCAGTATTTCTCAGAATTCTGGTACTAATATCGTAAAGAAAAAAACGAAATATAATTGTGTGAAACGGGAACAGAATACATGTTAACTTTGATGTGCGTCTTATGTTTATGGTTATGTTCATCCTTACGATGTTGTCGTTGAGAAGAAAAAAACGGATTGAGAATAGGAATGAACGAAGCTGTTAGAGTCACGTGGCATTTGAGAATATCAGCAATCCGTTTTGCAGAATTTCCGTGACATTAAGAGGAGCGTGGGAGATTCTTATGGTATTTGAAGGGAGAATGCCATAGATTTTACGTTGTTGACAATATCAGATTTTTTTTGTGAAAACAATTATGGTTTTTATTAACTATACCAGAACATTTTATCGTGTGAAGACGGAGTTACAGTTCCCTCTTTCAATTTTCCCCTTAATCGTGAAGAAAAAAATTCAAGGAATATTTAACGTGCTTAAAACTGGGTTGAGTTTTAATGAGTACCGGAAAACTCAAATTCTAGAATACATTCAGAATAGCAGTTTCAACCAGGCTATTCTAATTTCCTGTGAACTTAGAAAAAAATACTGTTGTCAAAAATATGCTGTGGTAGAAACTTGGTGAGAATATCATTCATGTTCAGAAAACATATTCATTGTTTAACCGAATGATGTGAATATCGTGTGGAATGGATTTGAAACCCCAAGAAATGCCTCCCTGCAGATGTCACAAAAAAGCGATTGGAACTTTCGAATGAAGTCATAAAAACTCATAGAGACCCCTCGTTGTTTCTCTTCTTTACTCATTCTGTGTCGACGACAACGCCTCTTCCAGAGTATGTCATTGCGGTTTCTTCGTTCTTCTTCTTCATCTCAAAATCACATCACATTCAAAACGCGCGTGCCATTTTGTCATCTCTTTTTCTCTTTGCTCCTGTGTCAGAACAAAAAGAAAAGCCCGCCTCTATCCAAATGTTCAGAATTAGTCGTCGTCATCGTGGCGGCTCTCTGGCATATGTTTTCGATATGAAGAAGGAGGAGAGGATACTTTTGAAATGAAGAATCCTTTCTTTTCTCACTTTCAAGATCTTCTCCCTTTTATCTTCAACATATCGGTTTGACCGATCATGACTTTTTGGCAAAAATATTCAATCTTTCCAACGAGTTGAAGTTGACGTTCCCATGCAACCGAAATCATGACAGATTCTGAGAGCAGCGTCACGACTTCTATTGAACAGGATACAATAGGTGTTGCTTCCGTTTTTTTGAATTGTTCCAGAACGGAGTATAACTTCCAGAAACGGATATATAACCAGCACCTTTTTTTTTCGAAAATTACAGAAATAATTACTATTGTGAGATTTCTTACAAAAACTCTAGGCCATTGAGAGTAGTCATTCTTCGAAGTCGTTCTGTTCAAGACTTGTTCACCTTTTTTTAAGAAAGAAGGGGAAGTATTGTGAGTCTTAGGATGGTATCTGCCTTCGTAGTTTTATGATATCTCTTTCAAATTATGTAGATCAGATATGTATTGGAATATTTTGACAGCATGGATCTTTTTCTGGCTTTGATACATATATGTACTTATCTTTTAAATACATCTTCAAATTTGAAACGAACGTGTGATTAGAAGAGGCTGGTACTAAACTTTTAAACTAAACCAAAATATAAAGACGATGCTTTACAAATATTCAGGAATTCTGGAATAATGAATGATACCTTGTTGATCTGTGCGTCTGCCCGTGTCAATAGTGATCAGCTCCTGTTTCTCAAATCTAGCAGCATGGTACCATTTTGTAAATTTCCGAAACATTCTCAAGTTCCCTAACGATCCGTAGCTCTGTCGATGCGTTCAAATTAACTCCGTCCAATCTATTTGTCAAAAAAAACTAGAGAGAAAGAAATGAAAAAACGGAAGAAAAACCAAACTCTGGAACCAATTAAAGTCGGGGGAGATCTTGGAATCAATTGTATTCTTGTTCTCTTTTTTCAAGAGTACATTCCCTTCATTTCTCTTTTTTCTGTCCTTATTTTATTTTAAACCTTTCTTGTTTCTTCGGACACTTCCACTTGTCAAAATCAATCTTTCCCTCCTGTTCGGTTCCGATTCCTTCTCATAAATCGTGCTCAAATGTTTTGAAAAAGGACCTTCATCCTACTCGTTCTTCAAATTGAACCTTGTTCTTCTTCCTCAAGAGATTACTATCTCACCGTCCTCTTCCTTTTTAAGCGACTAGAAAAAAATGAAGTGAGAGAAAGATGAAAGAATAAGATTCTGGAGACAGATGTCATATTTGAATGGGAGACCTCTCTCCGGTGTCCCTCCCCGGAAGACAATGTCATGTCACACGACTCTTTTATAAAAAAAAAGTACATTTTATTCTTTTCCATGTCCCCATTTTGATTCCCATTCCTATCGTATATAATCTTGGAACTTTTGCTTTTTTTCTGGAAAAGTCCCAATGGAACATTTTCCCATATTGTTTTTTGTTTGGACCGCCCACTCTCCTCCCTCTTTTCCACCCTCTTTCGCTTTTCGGTTTCCTAACACAAAACCAGTCAGGGTAGACTGCTCTTTTCCTTTTTTAGGACCTCCTTTTCTCCTTTTTCTCAAGGAAAAAGTCATATTTCCCTTCTTGTCTAGATGTCAACCAATCTGCCAGTCAACGTTATTCATCCGTCGGTTACCTATTGATTCCAAGTTCAGATAGAAATGCGGAATCCGATTTATTTGGAGTCTTGTCTTCTACTGATTTGGTTATGGAGTCAACAGATACTGGCAGATTTCAACAGTTACGTTGTGCCACAGCCACACGCACAGGTACGATTTGAACAAAAGTCGGGTAAAAGAAATCAAAGGCTTCAAGAAAAAATTCTGGTGGAGAAAATAAAGAAACAAGAATTGAAAATTCTATAAATCAGGTTTTGGTGTTCGGGATTCGCCAGGTTTCTTACCACGTAAATGTTAAAGAGGCCCACAAATTACCGAATCAGTTTTCTTGAAAATAAAATGCTCGTGACTTAAAATTCAAAAAAAAACATGAAATTTCGGTTAGTAGTTTTCCGTTACGATATGAGTTGGAAAAACCTATACGATCCTTTAATCAGATCCGGCAAATTTGTTTCTCCCGGTAATGTATTTCAAATTTTGCAGGAAAGTGTTGGAAACTTCTTAAAATAAATCTCTCAACAGTTCAGTTATAAAAAGTTCAAATTCAAAACTCTGTCTGTTTTCCCACAAAGCACTGAACTTTTTCCTTCTTCAAATAGTCTATGAGTACCAAAAATAGCCATTTGAAATGATTGATTTATGAGAGTCTTTTGCAGCGTGACCATCGACAGGACATCAGCCAACACTACGACTACTTGATGGAGGAAAATGATGAACCACTTGGGAGGGGAGCTGCTCGGAATAAGTACAGATCGGTTAGTTGGCCTCAGTTAATAATAATTTGGCAATCTTCTGATTTCAGACGCACGGTCAAGCACCATCGAGGCCAGAAATGTCTGAATCAGAGAACTTTGTGCAATCAAATACAGAATCAGTGTTCAGTTCAGGGTTAGCTATTTGCAGTTTATTTTTCAAACAAGCCTAATATTAATCAGAAAATTAACAATTAATTGGATTTCAGAGGCGTCGATTCTTATGGGTATTTTGTTTTTATAATTAAACCTCTCGCTAACATTTTGAGTTGCAGTCTGAAATAATCGCACGGCTTCATGCTTCTTTGCTTTTTGTTCTACTGATAGAGCAAACTTGGTGACCGTAATGGACATAACATTTTCAGAGAAACGAGGGATTTTCTGCAGTTTTTGAGAAGGATTCAGTACGATCATCGACAAGTACCAGAGAATGAAGAAGGAGGTAATTTATATTGAGGATCATTCTATAGAATAATGATAAACTTTGATTACAGAGGCCACCTACGTGGAAGTTTCAGTCGTTGTCAGTAACATTCGAGCAGTTTCTGAAGTGACAATGGTGATGATACTCCTCTTACTCAGCTTTGATAAATCAAGTATTCCAGGATTACGCTATTGAATTATTTTACCGTGAATCGTGGCGAGACCCTAGACTACGGTACGACCGGAAGTTGTTCAAAAACAAAACGGAACTAGCTCTACATGAGAGTTACACCAATTTCTTATGGTTCGTTTGGTCGCAATCATAATCAGACGAGAAAAAATAGAACAGGAAGCAAACTAAGCGGAACAATTGTTTTAGGTTTCCTGACACGTTTGTTCCCAACGCGATTGCTTCCAAAAATCCACAACGGAACTCGATTTCGCACAGAAGTTTGTTGAGATTAGACGAGACCGGGAAGTTACTTTACAGCAGAAGAATATCTCTCGTTTGTGAATGCAGTTAGTTTTCTTTTGTTACAAATTTTGGAGATTTGACCATCCGAGGGACACAAACAAGAAAATGCAAATTTCAGCAATGGACCTCACACTGTTCCCATTCGACAAACAACTCTGCAAACTTGGAATCGAGAGTTGTGGGTTACTGTAACAAAGAGAACCTTCTAGAGCAACGAGAATTTCAGATGGATACACTGCAGATCATGTTGTATACAAATGGTCGAAAGGAGCAAGAACTGCTCTTGAACTGAAAAAGATACGTTTACCAGATTTCACAATACAGGAAGCTTACGTGACAAGTCAGATGGAAAGTTATGCTACAGGTACACACATAAATTACCAACTGACTTAGAATTACATTTGTTGTAGGAAATTATTCCCGTCTCTACGTCTGCTTTGTGTTTTCTCGATCATCTGGATTCTGTTTCCTCCAATTGATAATTCCTTCAACTGCAGTTGTAATCACCTCTTGGGTTTCGCTCTGGATGGAAACTGAAACTGAATTTCAGGTTTGTTTTATTTTGATATCGAAGATCCAATCTTTTTTCAGGACATGATATCCATCATCCTTGCAATTACCTTTCTCATTTTTTCATACAATGAAATGATGCCACGTGTCAGTTACATAAAAGCAATGGATATTTATCTTGGTGTATGTTTTATGATCGTTTTCCTCTCACTGATCAAACTGGCCCTTGTGAAATATATGCGACAGAAAATCATGTTGACGTGAGTTCCTCTTTCCCCCTTTCGGATGTCAAAAGACGTTGAAATTCAGAAGCGATAGCGGGAACTCTATCCGAGAAATGTCACAGATGTCAACTAGACAGCGACTGAGAGCAAGAAAAGCTTCGAGCATGAACTTCCGGAACAACACAGGTTTTTGTGAATGGGAAGATGTACCATGACAAAGTGGACATTTTCAGGCTCAACAATTCCAGCAAGTGAAGAAACACAGCAGATGTTGACAGTTCCAAATGGAACAAATGGATTGCATGGAGAGGATAAAGAGGCCAACAATAATAGCGGAAGTAAGTTCAGAAACGTATTGAATGTTTTGCCGAAATCTGCAATTTTCTTGCCTTTTACTCGAAAATGTTTCAAATCTGAGGAAATATTATAATCTGGAATTACAGAATCTCATATATCTGACATGTTGGAAATCAGAATCACTCAAAGGACAATGCATCGATTTCACTGGGTTTCACAGGTGGGAACTACTTTAATCACTCCCTAATTTAAATTCCTCAATTTCAGATGCTCTTCTTCTTTGGATTTGTGATATTCTGTCTTTTCTACTTCTTGATTTATCCAAATCTACACATCGTGAGTATCGATCCAGCATGTGACAAGGTTCTAGCCGAATGGTTCGCAGAAATCTACTAGAATCACATTCTCTCTTTCATATTTTTCATGTCATTATTTTGGATAAGTTGCGGGTATTTTACAACAAAAAACATAAAACTTTTGATTAAATATTCATCTCTTTCTCGTTCTATTTTACATTTTTCTCTAAAATTGAAAAGAAATGAAATCGTATTCGGATTAAAAGAAAGAAAATAAGGTCACTCGGAAAATGGAGATTGTTCGGGGTTGTTGAAAATAGAAATATATGGAGCAATTTTACAGCAAAAAGGTTGGGGATTGACTTGAGGGGAGAGCGGAATGTCACCCGTATGAGAATGTGAAAGTACTCATCTACTTATTGAATTGGGACAAATGAAAAAAAAATGAAAAAGATGGGATATTCAGAAGAAATATGATCTAATGACGACCATCGAGAGCATCCAGATATTTGTAATCAATGAGACGAGGAATCAATGTGTGTCTGAAAACGGATTGATTATAATAGAAATTCTTATTCAAAACTAACCGGATGGGAAGGAAGAAGAAACACACAATTGGGAAAACCATCTCAATGAATGGATACGGTGAGAAACCAAAAGCACAGAGAATGATGAGTTGGAGGAGTTGGCAGGCAGTGAATAAGTGCACTTTTCGTTGTGGAACTTTTCGAATGTAATGGGTTGGTGGATACGCTTGCTGAAAATTGTTTAGGTTTGATGAATGTTCTCAAAATTTACTGATTTTAAAATTCGTTCTTTTTACCGGTTACTTGTATCTTTTAGCAGCGAGTAGATCTGAATTTGCAACATTAAGAAAACGAATTCTGATAATTTTGCCAGTTAAGTTCAGGCTTCAACTCTCAACATTTCTAGTATTGCTCTCTGATCTCACCCACACCGATATCTAATTCAGCTGTTTAGATTTATATCAGAATCATTCAAAATCTCACCTGCTCAGTGATCAGAAGAAGCAGCCGTTCAAACATCTCATTTCCGGACAATGAAGTCAGAGCCATGTAGAGGAAAAGACCATGAAGAACAGAAGTTGGGATGAGTTGAAGTGGATACGGGATCAAGAAGAACATGGAGACAAGGATCATTACATGAGCAATAAGAGAAGCAAGACGAGTCTCACGAACATTCATTATTCTGGAACAGGAGAATATTGAAAACTCGAAAAAAGGAAGAGGTACTTACACTTCATGAACATGTCCTTGAGAAACTCTTTCTTCAACATCAGCCAATGCTCTGAGATGAAGTGGAGAGTGTGGGAGAGCACCGTGCATCCATGGAAGGCCAAAAACTGACAAGAACATATTGAGGAGGGCAACGACGAACAGATCCAAGTTATGAGATGTTCCTTTCTTCAGCTTGTTTTGACTGTTATTCACGATTGCGGATGTGATATTTTGATCGATGAAGAAGAGGAAAGACAAGGAGAATCCGAGAAGAAGGCACACGAAATATCCAGATGGAGGGAGAGAGAAAATGTCAGCCATTTGGATCAGAGGGAACTCGAAACGGAGATTGAACCGATCTTCTGAAAATAAATAGTTTTTAGGAAATACCAAAACTTAAAAATCAACTCACTCTCAATATCGGAAAACGCATAAGATCCAGTGAATGACATAATCAAAACGGATGCTGGAAGAGCGTAATCAGCCAACCATTCTCGTCGAGACCTTGTCAAATACGGTGTCTTTCGAAAGTTATACAAGAATAATCCAAGCCAAAGAGTTCCAAACATTAAAAGCATGTAGAGAATGGATGTGTCTCTTCGACAGAGACTTCCCGTATCTCCGATACTCATACTGCTTGTGATATTCCCTACGATACTGTCTGTGTTTGTGGTCCCGTTTCGAAATGCATCGAGAGCTGTTCTAGCCGCTTTCATTGATATTGCTGACGTGTCACAGTCGTTGTAGTTCTTTTTGAAACCTGAAAATTCATCAAATCTGAAGAGTCTAGAACAAAAAAAGACTTACTGTTGTGTATTGCCCGTATTGATTCGACCGTAAATGCAATTGCGATAAAGAGCGAAAACATTTCCTCGGCAGACCTCGTTGCAAATTTCATCAAACTACACAACTCAGTCGCCGAGTAAAGTATCAAGAACATTTGACAGAATAGACCGACGCACGCATACATTGCAAGAAAATCATATCCAAGTTCTTGAGATATTTTGAATATCACTGAAATGATAATTGGGTAAAAATCAGAACCAGGAATCAGGAAAATTACCTTTTATATAAATTGCTAAAGGCACTGTTGTAAGCAGAATAATCATGGGTTGACCGCCGAAAAGAGAGAAGAAAATTCCACCGATTGCTTGAGCAATAATCACTTTCCGTACATCTACAATTGATTCGAATGAATGAACAACTCTTCTGAAACTAAAAACTCACTAATAGCTCCTTTTGTATTATCATCATTGAGAACTCCGAATGCAATTGCTGGAAGAAGACACGCAAAATACAAGAATACCACTGTTGAGAAGAGTTTTTGAACTGTTTTATGACCCCGAATTCCATCGAGATAATCCGATGGATAGATGGCAAGACGTCGTTTGAATTCATCTTTTAACCCTCGGAATGGATACCACGCTTCTGGTCCGAACTGAA
Source organism: Caenorhabditis latens (assembly GCA_002259235.3). Taxonomy (NCBI): domain Eukaryota; kingdom Metazoa; phylum Nematoda; class Chromadorea; order Rhabditida; family Rhabditidae; genus Caenorhabditis; species Caenorhabditis latens. Next base: position 11,220,179 of record CM056093.1, on the reverse strand, counting down.
AAAAAATGAGTGATTGTTGAAGGTGTTACAATTGAAAAGATCACTTACAATTTGTTCTTTCGCATGACTCAAATGAATCGAAGACTTCCTTTCTCTCCATTGATTCTGGTCCATCGCCAATTCTTTGGCTGCTGATAACAGCGTTGATCGGAATTGTTCAACACTTTGAGCCATAACTAATCTCTGTCGAATCTCCATATCAGCAAAAAGAGTTGCGAATGTTCGAGTTGTTTCGAGTGCGGTTTTTGTTCCTTTCTGAAACCAAACATATTAAATTCTGTAGGTTTTCGTAGATACCAACCGCTCTGCTTGGTGCAATCACAATGATAATAAATCGAAGATCTTGCATTGTTCTTCCCAAATTGGTCGGATGAGAAAGACGAGCAATTGCCACGTGGCGATGTTGAACTGTATTTAGCATACATCTGAAAATTACTCCTATTAATATAACTCGTTACTTTTTCCAAGAACCCCCGCTTTGCTCAGAAATTTTGAATTTGTTGCGAATTCAATGGTTCCGTGTGCCCTTATTGTTAATGCAAAATCAAATAAAAGGTGCTGAGAGAATCGAAGAAAACGGAAAGAATTTTTTTCGGATGAGAAGGAGTTGGAAAAATGTCAATGAGAAAAGAAAAAAACCCCGGGAGGGTCTCTCGGTTTCATCAGCAATTTTGGGTGAAACGACTTCCTTCTTTTTTTGTGGGAATGAAGAAAAAGAAAAGAAAAGAAGAGAAAAGGAAGAAAAGTAAATCCGGTATTAATTGAATGCAAATTACTTTGGCAGACAGAAAAAACGGAAACTGAGAAAGAAAAAAGAAAAAAAAGAAGAGTAGAGGGGAGAAGATATAAGAACTTACAATGCACAAATCCACGTCTGATCGTAATCGAAACTTCCACCAACCGATCCAGTCGTACAAATTGATTGAACTGTTCGAGATAGGATGTGAACTGAAAGTTTTTAGTTTAGTTTCAATTTATAACCAGTCTTCCAACTGTTTTGAATAGTTTGAAGCAATTTTCAGAGAATACGATAATTTCTTATAAAACGAAACATTACTATTTTCGGAAAGGCTGCAAATCTAGACTGGTCCTAATTTGGTTTTTTTGTAATTACTTTCCAGACCGTCGTAACTCGAATAATTTTTTTCCCCAACTGTTTTCTCAAACTCTCTTTGTGCAAAAAGATCACAGAAACGCAGCTAATTGTTTTTTGAACCTCAGATACTCAGGGCTGCAAAAACTATTTCATAAATAATTCCATCACGAAACTTCTTCTCGGGCAAAAACCACTCTCTTTCCTATTCTATTCATCCCATTCAATTCCCATTTTTACTCACATTGATTTCCAGCATCTTGTGTGAAAAGAACACTTCTGACTTGTTCACTTGTGAATTCTGGTTCTTGAATATCCATCTCATGGATGATTCTGAAACAAATGAAACCATATAATAGTTCGTTTATTTTTGGTTGTTTTGGTCCCAAATGGTAATTTTTTTTTCGACTCCTTTAAACAACGATCATCATCATCATCTCCGTCTCCAGAAAAGCACTTCCTTCCTTTCAAAACAACAACAATTCGGAGAGAAGGGAAGCTAAGAACACATGCAAAATAATTTCCAATTCTTCATTGTTCTGTCTTATTTCAGTTTCATTCTTTTCTTTTTATAAATCGCCAAATTCGAAATCTCCATAAATTATAATTCAGAGCTTCCCCCGAGTCTTGTAGACATACGAAGCCACCTCTTCTTTCCCACTCGATCATTTTCCATCCCCATTAATTATTCATCAAAAAAACCAACATAAACTTTGTCCAAAGAAAAGAAAAAGAGAGGCGGCATCCAACTCCATTTTCATCCTATTTCTACCCTTCGTTTGCCCATCAAACTTAGACTTATGCTTATGAGATGGTGATGATGACAAAAAAAATGCGTGTCTTTTTCCCTCCGGAGCTTTTTGGATCACAAGGAGAAGATGGAGGGGAAAGGGAATTCTTCGGAAAGACAAAAATATAACTCACTTGGCAAAAATCTCCTCAAGACTTGTCTCCTGAAGATCGAGAAGGAGTACTGCCTGCAAAAACACATAAAATTGCTTCTACTAAAAATAGATATTCAGGTTCAAATCATTTTCTAGAAAAAACAACTTATGGCATATTCAGCTGTTGTTTTTACCCGATAGTCTCATGTACTTTCAGTTCAATTTGATTTTAAAACAGTTAAATATATTCATTTTTTCTAGATTCTGCTCCTAACTTTTGCTCTTTCAAAAACTCATTCCGAGTGGGTCTTTTGTCAGAGACAACGAGCAAAAATAGCGTGTCCTTTGTCAAAACTAATGAGTCCAGAAATAATTTCCGAATGGCATTAACTCACCTTATTCAACAAATGATCAATGTCCATGGTCGCTCGAATCTCTGAACCGAAGTCTTTCATCGGAATCTTCTCATGTTTTGCATACATCAGAGTCACATTATCATATTCGTCTGTAAGAAATCTTCAATTTTTTCAATGTCTCTTTTATATAAATACTCAGTTTTTCCCCTTATTTCTAGAAAAAGCTTCGGCCTCATCTGGTCTCTTCAATCAACCGAAATTGGTCTTCTTCAAAGCGCCGGCTTCCTTTTTCTTCATCGTCGCCGAAGAGAAACGCCCCGGTCGCCGGACCTCAAACTTTTTATGTAGGAAGAAAGAAGAGGACCCTCTTGTTGTGGGTGGCTCCAGTAGTTTGTCCCTTTTTTCGTCTATGCTACCCAATAAAATAGTATGAGATTTTTTTTCTAAGCGCAATAAAACAACTCTATGGAGAGAGAAACATCTCAAAAGAAACACTCGCAAAGTAGTAACAAAAGGGGAAAAAGAAACAGTAGACATACTTCCAGCATTACTCCAACTAAGTGTATCCAATGGAGGTGTATCACTGTCAAAATCACGATCTTCTGCTAGAAATGGTTGAGATCCATACTGTGATAGTGTTCGACTCGGTGAACCACCACGAGGAGAGCCACATGCACTTGATCTACGAGTTTTCGCTTCTTCTTGTTGTAATGATTTCATAGATAACCATGATACACGCTTTGTGAGCATCTTTGCTTTGTCGGGTGGCAATGGAATAGTTGTCGATGGAGCAGTCATGCTGATCAGGTTTACAGTACCACCACCATTTCCTCCAGAACTTGTTCCACTGTTTGCTGCTGCTGCTTTCTTGGCTTCGAATTGAAGTGTAGGTTGACTTGCTCGACGTTCAAATGTTTTCAGAGGCCGGAATCCAATGGCAGGTGCTCCAGTTTGCACTGATTTTCTTCTTGTTCCAACTGGACTCAAATGAAGAGAAAACGATGGAGCAGGTGGAACCTTGTCGTCTTCTTCGCCAGAAGTTTGTACTGTTCCAGGAGGACAAGAAGCTACCGAATTCCCAGAAACATTTGATATCCTTCGTTGTTCGGGTACATACAAAAGCGTGTGGGATGTTCTTCTAGCCATCACCCGTTGTCTGGGATCTGGTTTCTTGATATAAATACCTCCTTGACTAATTCCATCATCTCCGTTCTTTGGAAGTAATGGATATTCTTCAGATATACCCGAACTGCAGCTGGCAAAATCAAGTGGTGTACGGTACGAGTCGACGTCTGATCCTTTTCGGACACTGCCATTCGACACAAACACCTTCACATTGGTGACGTTCATGAGCAGTTAAGTGATAACAATAATATTAATAATAAGTAATGAAAGAAATTGAGAAGAAGTGGACTGAGTCGAGGAGCCGTCCACGATGGACTGGCCTAGGGGGCACTGCTTCTCAGTTGTGGGCGGGGCTTGGGAGCTTCACGAGCAGCAGTAGCAGCACAAACCACTTTTAGATTCTCTCTCAACGCTCTCTTTCTCTTTTTTTGCCTGCCCCTTTTTTACTTCATGCCCATTCCATTCACTACTCAGTTGAGTCGTTGACGACAAGAAAAAGAAGAAAAAGAGAAGGAATAGAAGAAAACGAAGAAGGGGGAGGAACCTCCGGCGCATATTATGGGATTGATGAATCGGATTTCGAGACTGCTTTTTTCTCCATCTTCTCGTTTCCCTTTATTCAGAAGTCGACGGCGGCATCGTCCGATTTTTTGCGGCGAGTTCTGATGATGGCTCTTCAGATTCGGAGGAGAGAGAGGGAGAACTCTCTTCTAAAATAATTCTCTACGGAAGTACAGAATGAGGTCGAAACGGTTGAATTGAGAAGCCGCTTTAATGTTGAAATGAATCCAAAGTCGACTGAAAACTTCCGATGATGAATCACTTCGATGGTTTTGTTTTCGCTTTTTCTGGAGCGTTTACATGAGTGGAACAAAAAGTGAAGTCATCGGTTAAAAGTGGCTCAATTCTACAAGACGTTAATGTTTGGTCGTGACTTTTTCTGCAAAATTCGCATCGAGAATATCTTGTTTTTCGAGATGAATCATTCCCATAGGATACTGTGACCCATCGAAAACTAACTATACGAAATGATTAGGATCTAAAGTAGTTGAAGCACTCGTCGTTTTCCTCTTTTCCAATCTATTTCAATCCGCAAAGATTCAATTCGTTGGAGATAGGCTATTCGTTTTCTCCAAATGCTTATGAATAATCTTCAGATGTTTTGTAAAAAAAGAGAAGCAAGAGGATGTCATCTCAAGAGTTCAAAGAGCCGTTTCCCCCGCGGGGCACAATCTGTCCGACGAGCCAATTCGATTACCGGAAGAAACCCGACACAGAAGAAGAAGGAGTATCTCTTCTTTCTGTTGATTCTGTCTCTTCTTCTCGTTTTTCTTCTTGTCACATCGAAGGCGTCAAAAAAGAAAAAGAAGACGTCGGAGCTGAAGAATGGAGCATCAGTATCCATAAGTTGAAATGAACGCAAATTCTGTTTCCACTCTTCACAACGCGGCGACTTCTTCTCCTGTCATCAGAAGCCTCTGCTTCTTCGTCGAGACGTCTTCAGCATTTTCACGCCGAAATTCAATTTGCAATGACACGAGCTCCTCCTTTTCTTTTTTTTAACTTCTTCTTTTTTCTTTCTGTTTCCGTCCTTCACTTTCTTCAAAGAGTATCTCTCTCATATCTCATGAAAGTGTCATGAGCACAAAAGCTGCTGACTCGTTGTGTCCCACTACTACCATTGGAGCACAAGGATTCGGAGCATGTTTTCAAAAAGAACTGCTCGTATGAGTGTGGACACGACGAAATGAAAAGATAATAGAAGAAAAGAAAGAAGGAAGAAAAAGGAAGAAGCAGGTTGGTGGAACATAAGAATTTCTTATGCGGGCATATATTGAAAATCATGTATTTTCGAAAAATGAACACACTTTTTGGGATCGAAACTAACTTCGCCGAGGGGAATATCAGAGTTTTAAGATACTTATCAATTTAACAGTGGTTATACAACTTATAGAAAAGAAAATCTTAATGACGTGCCGAATATACATCTAAACATCATGGCTTTAACCCTTGATTTGATGAACCTCGAGTTGTGGGTTCACCACCAGATTAGCAGAAGGAGAATGAAGAATTTCAGAGAATTGGAATGAGACTGTTCCCAAGTTTTTCACATATTAATATTGGAAATTTCAAGAAAACCAGATTATCGTATCATATACCTCCAGATTGTTCGATAAACCCCAAACAGTTATCGTTTCATAACCCTGTTCTCGTTTGACCTACCATCATCATCCTCAAATTCATGAACTGAATCATCGTCGATCATATAGACATGACTTGCTCTCCGTTCTTCATTATGATGACTTTCCAATGAATGAATTGTTGCAGATGTACACGATTGATGCATTTCACTTGTCGATTTCGGTCTTCTGAAGTGACATCTTCTTGGCGTATTGGCTCCAGAAGCTACAGTAGCTTCTGAGTTTGCAGATCCACTTGCATCCGAATCATGTCGTCTTCTACTACGATGTACACCTCCATTATTTGAATTATTACTATTACTTGCACCATTTGTCAATACAATTCCACCAGGAGTTCTTGTTCCCACTGGTTTCACTGTGAACACTCTTGATCTACTTGGAACTTCTCTTTCAAGACTTGATTCACTGGCAGTTTCAGTTGCAAATGATGTTTCTGATGCATATTTTCTCAGTTTCCGATCGATTATAGATTTTGCACAGTTTGAGACGGGCGGTGCACGAAAGGTAAGTGGTGCTGAGGGTGGATCTGAACCGCCGAATGGATCCGCAATACTGTCCGAATCCGGAGTTGTCATAACTGTTGAATGAGGGACTTATTTTGTTGTCATAGTCGGTCAACAGATATGATTCTGAAGTTACAGTAATCAATAGAGACGTTTGGAGAAAAGAAAAGAGAACAGAGATTGATAGATTGAAGAGTAAATCAAGATAAATAGTACGAAAGATACAGAGTCAATCTAAATGTAAATCGTGTTGGTAGATTTCAACCGGGGGATAAATAATGGCAAAAAAACCAAAATCTAATCAAAAATTTTTTCCAATTTCCTTTTCTTCGGATCACATTTGCATAATCTTGACATTTGGAGGTATACTGTAGTCATTCTCATTTCCTTTTTCCATTCCTCTTTTTGAAAAATGGCTAAAGAGCAAAGAGCTCTGGGGGAGGAGAGCAGAAGAAGGAGGCGGAGCAATTATAAATGTGAGGGTGGGATGCAAGAAAAGAGCAATAGAAAGCAATATCCTCCCGGCTCGGCGGTATCGAAAAGAGCACACAAATATACACAAAATGAGGCATCTTTTTACTGGAAGCAGAGCAAAAATTTGTTCAGAAGACCAAAGACGGTTTTTTAGATTACTACAAAGTTGAAGGTGATAGAAAGTGGATCAGATTACAAAGGTGAAAGCGAGAAACATGACGAAGATTGGAGGTGAAGAAGAGCAAGATAAGAAAAAGAAAAAGAAGAAAACAAGAGAAAAAAGTGAACTTGAGGTGGAAAACGAGCAGGTTGAAGAGAGAATGTTGTGAAGGATAACAAAAGAGAGATCGGAGGTCGAAACGGATTGTGGTTACCAGAAGATCAAACGAAGAATCAAAAACGTTTCAGAAGGTGACGGAAGGAACTTTCTGAAGCTGTGATGAACTGAAAAGGTATTCTAGACAAGATACTGTACAGCAAGGGGATGATTACAGTTTGTACGAACATCTAAATTGGCGGAAAGTTTTTGGACTTCGTGAGTCTTTTCAAAAACTTAAAGTTGAACTGAACGTTTCTAAAACGATATTTCTTTTTCGGAAAGTACTGTAAATAGTTGCAATAATCTTGAACATCGAAAATAGTTACAGTACGTTCTCAGAATCCAACATGTCGGTGAACGCTTAAAATCTGAATCTCAAGTTATTAAAGCATTGGGTACAGTAACGATGCAATGACAAGCACCTGCTGTTCGAAAATGAAACTGAGCAGAGCGGAAAGAATGACTCAAAACAGGAAACTAAAAGTCAAGCAGTTTTTAAATCTAGAAACACAGAATTTTCGAAAGTTTTTTTTTTCAAATCTGCAAAAAAGGAAGATCTGTCATTGACTGACAGCGGAAAGACTTCCTGAGATATCTTCATTTTCCATTTTTTCGTTGTTCCGCAAAAAAACGTTATCTCAGTTTGAAATGAAGTACACTTCTTCTTCTTCCGAAATCTCTAAAAGCCTCTTTTCTTCGTCAAACTGAGTTCAGTGTGGCAGCTTGAAAAGGCATTCAACCACCCATGGTGGGAGCTTCTTTTTGATATTCTATTCCACAAAAATAAGATAAAAAATGGAACTGAGAAGCAGTTGAAAAAAAGAAGAGAAGGAAAGAACGAACGGGGGACACGGATGGGATCGAGTGGTGGGAGGCGAGGGTGGCAAACAGCAAAATACGGACGGAGCCGCCTAGAAAACAGATGATTCTTCTTTTTTTCTTTCTTATTCTTATTCTTTTTTGCCTTATTCTAGCCGTTCGTTTGGAGAGGCTAGAATAAGAACAATAGCTGAAATGAAACAAAACTTTTGAAAAAAGAAGAATGTTTTCTTTTGAAAAAGTTATGAGTTGGCATTCATTGGAAATCCGTCTAGTACAAAACTGACTTGTTTTCAGCTTTTTTTCTAGAAAAAAGAGGAAAAGGAACGGATCGTCGTGGAGAATAGCAACTAGGTAACTATTATTAGTCTCTGGAATTCAATGATTTCGATCGAATTAAATGCAAACCAAAAGAGAAGTGAAGAGAATTTTAGCGTGGAAATGAATTCTGGAGATACCGTAATACAATAAGAATAACAAAATAATTTGATTTCCATGAAAGTCATCAGAAGCTTCAGTGAAATCGGAAAAAATAAAATCAGAGGTCTTTGAACAAAAGTCAAAACTAGTGCTTTCGGCTGCCGTACTGTAATCAGTGATAGAAATGAATTGACTCCTCGTCAGCTTCTCAATTCGTAGTGCAACAACAGTTCTTCGAAAATTGACCTGTGACTAATTTCGAAAACCAAATGAACCAGAAAACGGGAAACGGAGATTTCAGGCGTGGATGAGACGGATGAAAGCGTAGAAAAAAGAAGAAGATGCGTGAAAACGGGGCGGCAGAATAGAGAAACAGAATAAAGAGCACACATGAGAAAGAAGAAATGGCGGTGGATGTCCCAACGCCTGAATATTTACATTTGTCCGAGTGAATGAAACCTAAACAGTGTTGAGAAGAAGAAGAAGGACTGGATGGAACGGAAGAAAAAAGAAGGAAAACGGTGAGAAAAGAAGTTGGGAAAAAGGGATGCTCTCGGAGCAAGATGAGGTGCGTGGGAGAAACGGATTGTTGAATACACACAAACTAGCCGATCGAAGAAGACAACGAAAACGACCAAAGGAGAAGAAGACGTTGTTGCAAATAATTGGATGTATGTGCGAAGCCGGCTCACTTCAAGTAAGACCGGTGTGGAAAGAAGTAGAAGATGTCGGTCGACTCATCAGGAAAGGCTCAGTTAGAAAGCATCACATTTACATCCACTACTTGAACTTCTTCTCCGTCTTCTTCTTTTCTCTTCTCCAACGACTTCTGTTTTTTTTTCAGATGCCTTCTTGTCAAATGAGACTGATTGACGGGTTACGAGGCGGCGGAGGCGGATGCGAGAGCTCACTTCTTAAAGGTAATCTAATAGGGGGACTGATCTTCTGAATTTTTATTCTCTCTTTCTAAAACCCATTCCATTTTTTTTCCAGATTTATTGGCATCTCCAGACAAAATAAACCAAATAGGTTCAAACGAACTTTTAGAGGTTTTGGGGACCTAAAAACGTATGTAAAAGTTCAAGAACCACGCGACAAATTACCGAGAAAACAGAGGGGACACATATATCTTTTTGCAAAAAAAACGAGAAGAAAACCAAAAACTTGTCGTCTTTGTTTCCGGGGTAAAGTCGAAATGAAGTGGAAAAGGAAGCTTCTTCAACGAAATATGTGCTCATATGTCGGCTCGTCGGAGGCGAAATTCATCAGAAGTGTCCGATGGAGTCCCTCAGGGAGAAGATGTCGAATATAGAGAAGAAAAAAAAAGAGTGAAATGGAATTCCGACATGTTCGTCTCATGTGACGACTCCCGACAAGGTACTGTAAAATTGTCCGATCGAAGGTTGGGGGGTTTCAGACTAAATAAGGGATGAAGAGGATTTGACACAGAGTTCGAAGTGAATGATCGATAAATAACCTCCCGATCTGTCCTTCTGCTCAGATTCAGGATGACCCTGACACTCAAAAACCACGAAATTCCGATTTCAGTTCAAAGAAGTTTCTTAAAAACAAAGAGATTGGGGGTCAACGAACAGAGGGAAATAAAAATTAACGAAAGAGAATCAAGTGCGAACACATGTCGATTGGAGAAGTATCTCATCCTCAAATTTCTTCGACAAACACTAACATTTTCTAATTATCGCCTCCCGTCGTTTTTGCCCCCAGATGTGTTGATCTGCTTCTCCTAAGAATTTGATGCGATGTGAGAGCACTGAAGTTTTTTGTCCATCACGAAATAGATATTGAAACAATCAATCGTTTGAAAACTAATTGGCTGTCAAAAGAGTGGAAATGAGAGATAGAAAGAAATGTGATTTGAGGGAAAGCCAAGTAAAAAACGAGTGAATGGAAGAGCAATTTAATATTTCGAAACCTAACCTTTCTTTCCCGTTTCAAAAGACTTTTTGTCGTCGTCTAGAAAAGAGAAAAAGTCAGAAGAAGGTGGTGGATGGGCATGAAAAAAACGAAGAAGCGGTTTCTCTTCTTCCTCAGATTTAGCCCCATCGCCAATTGAATTGGCAAGGAGGGCGACCAACGAAAGGCGTACACGACATTGTTGCTAACTTCGGACCCCGATAGAGAAGAAATTACTCGTATGGCCAAAGTACATTGGAAGAAAAGACGAACTGATGGACCCAGTGAATTGAGGAAAAGAAGAAAAAGAAAGTGATTGAAAAGAAAGAAGAAAAAAGAATGGGGACACATGAACAGGTGTAGAACATGAAAAAAGAAGAAGGAGAAGGGCGCCTCCGAAAGACAAGAAAGCTCAATGAGCCATTGCAATGAGCTTGATGGAAACACGTATTACTGCTGATTCGAGATGACAGAATCGGAAGAAAAATGATGGAAGAACAGCGGGGGAAGACGACGATTTTGTTGGAATCTTGGATTCAGAATGATTATTCTACAAAAATTCCGTGTGGGAAAAAGTGGGAACTTTTCTGAATGTCTGACAAGTTTGTATCGGAAAATGAGAATACGAGATCCCGATCTCATAAGTGGGGCGCTTGTCTTGGACACTTCCAGGATCATCCGAGTTGATTGACATGATAAATAATTAAACTTCATCTAATATCAATGAACGGATTGTTGTAACATTATCGATGATGGCTCATAAGTTTTAAGAGAGCACCACAATGTTTAGGTCTAAAATATGATTTTGAAAAAGGTGGGCTCAAAAATACTTCACTTCTATAGATTCGTTATTTTGCGGCGGTTATCTTACATGGTTCCAATTTTGTGGATCTAAAGAAAATTTGGGAGGGTACGGTATATCTGAACTGAGCCTTTCAGATCTGCTCAAAAACTCTTGCTCAAAAACACAGAGAGTCTAAATTCACTAGATTTTCCAAAACGGAGAAGTTGTTTAAAACGATACATCTATTTATCCAAAGAAGGATGATGAATGAAACAAAACGTGAAAGTGTCGGGGGGATTCTCGGCCACTCGGATTCCCATCACGGTGTCATATTTCCGAGGCAGAATGAATGAATACGTGCCAAATCATAGAAGAAAAGAAAGTTCGATGGTTTCGATTCGAAACGTTTTTGAGAAATTTGCCAACTACAACTACAATTAAAACCAATGAGTGAGGATAGATTCCTGCCCACTGGCGGATAGCTTCAAGCTCGCAATAAAATAAAATGACGTGTGAAAACGAGAGAAATGAAAGAAGAAAAAGAAATGCTCGAAAACTTGCACCCGTCCAGAATGAAACCGCTCGGGCTAACACTCATCATCACATGCCGATTGAAATGAAGGCCCACCCCAACAGTTGTGCACTTTGAGGTTCTCTAACCAATTATATTCTCATTCAGTTTTCGAATTACTCTCATTTTTATTACTGGGCGGAATACGTCGGAATCAGCTGATCAAGTGACACAAAATAGTTGAAAAGCATGCTTTTATTCATACAGTTTTCGAACAATTAGCCGACTAAAAACCTGAAAATTCAAGATGAAAAAAGGAAAATAGGAATACTAGTATTGGTGCCTGTGTGTGTGCCAATTTGATATTTATTTTTGCTGCTTCTTTTGAATTTTACGGCCTTCATTCTATCCCATCTTTTGCTCTACACAAGACCCTTACAGGATATATAATATCGACTATAAAAAGGGCGCGAAAATTAATTTCATTCTTCTTTTTCTTCTTTCTTTTTCTTCGTTTTTGTTCTCTTTACGAGATGAGAGCACAAAAAGGGGGTATCTTTCTAATTTTCATCGACCAGAGGAGGCCAGAATACAGATGAATTTTAGAAGAAGAAGAAGAAAAAATGAATGGAAAAGACATAAAATATGAGGATTATTGGTGGAAATAAAACTGATGAGACAGTCTGGTTTGGTGATATAGACAAATGAAACTATCAGGGTTCTGAGAATTCTCAGAATTCTGGGTGAGTACGTTACGTGTCAGATAACTTCTGAAGTACATTGTATAGAAATCTAGGGAGATACAAAAGGTAAACTGATAATGGTATCATTTTCCCATTATCGCCATATTAACTCATCTTGTAAACTCGCTAACTTTTCTCTCCGCCGGTCTCGATAGATAGAACATTTATTGGAAAAAAGTTAGTTGACCCTCGAAAAGATTGCTGATCAAGTTATCCCCCATTCGTAGTTACTGTGTGGACATGAAACCACCCGCCCTGGGCATCTTCCATAGTTTTTCAAAAAGAAAAATGTTGAATGTGAATTCTCTTAAAATAGGAGCAAATCAAAAAAGTCTGAAAATAATCGTCTCGCCGTGTTGTCAACGACGTCGCCGAAAAAATTTGCATTTGTTCGTCTTCAGCCTTCAGCTTCTTCTTCTTCTTTCCTTCCTGCCCGCCGTGCCTTTTTTCTTTCTTTTTTGCCGCTTCTTACGGGCGGTGCTTTGCGTACAATGGCAAACGACGGAAAAATAGTGAAGAGCACGATGGAGGAGAGGATTTAGAATAAGTAGATGGAGAAGAAGAAGAAGAAAAAAGAATGATGGGTAAAGGCTGGAAAAAAGAGAAATAATAGAAAACATCTAAAAATCGGTTATTGAAATGAAAAAAGAACCAAAATTTCGTGAAAAAAGAATGAAAAGTTACTTGGTCGAACCAAGAGTCAATCAATTATTTAACAACTTGGTTTTAATTCGAAAGTGAAAAAAGTGCTTTGTCCTCGGAGGGACTGAATGGCTCGGTCATGCAGAATGAATTTTGCAAAAAAGGTGGTAGGTCAGGTGGGTCAAAGGTTCTGAAAGAGCACCACATTCTGGCTAATTCGGAAGTTGAATACGGACTAGAAACCGAAAGATCTGAGTTTTCGATAAATAGAGGAAGTTGTGAAGAAGAGAATAATACAAAAAACAGAATTCAGCGGTGCTTTCAAAGATGTCATAAATTAGGTCAAAGGTTCTTTAGCCTGCAATTCACGAGAAAGATTCAAATCTTCTTATTTCCAAAAAGTCAATTAATCTGGATTTCCATGCAACACATCATTCTGGTCAGATGATACTAACCGATAGATAGATTTGCATGCTAAATTCTCGATTTCTCAAAAATATGCACCGAAATTAAATCATGTCCAGGGACCAGCAAAAGAGGAAAATATTGTGAGGAATGGGGCGAAAAGAAGAAAAAATTGGGTGGGAAGGGTCACACACGGAATATTGAATTACCCGTATGTTGGCTGGGAAGACAATCGAATGATGAGAAATGAACTGTGTGATTCTCTTTTTTTTCTCAAAATTCAGAAGAACAAAAATCGTTGTCTGTTGTCCCAGAAAAGTGAAGGAAAACGTGAAGTTTGTCGGTTGCCTCAGGGCAACATCCACCACATCTCTCTACACAAACACAAATTCTCGAGTGGTCCTAAAACCGAAGAAAAGCTTCCCACCGGACAGACACCGAATGGAAGAGCTCCGATGAAGAGTGAGTTTTTTCCAGGTTATTAGTGAATATATGTGTGTTGTGCTGCTTCTTCATGGATGTCTTCTCTCTATGTATGTGCGAGTGTGAGTGGGTGCTCGCGGTGCCACAAGGATGCGTCTTCTGCCACGCACAAGTTCATCAAGAATGAAAGAAATATGAAAAATAGAAGAAATAAGAAGGAAGCTACATGAGAAAAAGGTTACTTATTGAAAACTCAACGGATGGTAATTTGATGGATTCAGTTGGAAAAAGATGGGCCGAGGGATCTTGTGAAACGAAGAAGGTACTGTAACTAAACTGAAAATGAATGTTTCAAAATCCTATAAGATACTACTGTCACGGGTTTTACAACTGTGCTCCAATAAAATGAAAAAAAATATGTCAGAAATTTAGAGCGACAGAGAAAATATATTTTCTTAATGATGCTATAGTTATTGCTCTGCAACTTTATCAAAACTTATTGTTTGTCTGGAAATAAATGTATATCGACTTGACTAACTAGTTTCAGAACCCCACAATTTCAAAAAGGGCAACTTTTTGACTAAAACATAATTTTTCTAGTTTGAAGCTTGCAGAATGTTCCGAAGAATATTACGATTCCCTAGACACAAGAAAACTACATAGTTTCAGAAACCCAATGAGTTGAAAATAATTTCTTTAGTTTCTGAATTCATTGAGAAAAACTAAAAATAATAAGTAGAACCGAATGATATAACTAAGAAAATGCGCCTTCTGAAAGTGACATCTTCGAGAGCAATTTGCAGTAACTTCTATGCATTCTTACATGTTTTTCGTATTTCAATTTTGTTTGATAATAAATTTCGAACAAAACCTTTTCTTAAAATGTGTTGTAGTGTTGTGTTTTGTGCCAAAAAAGTTAATTGGCTCTTTCTCGTGTCCGATAAAAACACACTCTCCACAAGGGGAAAAGAGTCTCGAATTTACGTAAGAAGGAGGACAGTTGAACATCGGGAAGCAGAAAAAGAAAAAGAAAATATAATGAAAAGGAGGGATCCTATTTGAATATTATTAGCATAATCAGATAAATGATTGGTCAAAAAGAAAAAGCACGAGATTACAATTTGTTTACAAGTGTGCTGAATGGTAGATGATGCGACGAATCGAAGATATTCAGTTTTTCTCAGAACGAATCATTTGGAAAATCCACGAGATGATTTTGTAGGTCATTTGATCATTGGTTACACGTATTCTTTTTAGAGAACTGACAAAAGTCAAAAATAGAAAAAAGGTAATAAAAGAAAAATGATGTCACTTCCTGGATTTATAATTACAACTACTAATTCACTCATTCAAGCAAAGTGTTTCTCTTTTAATGTTTTTCTCTCCAAGCGCTTTTAGGGGTTTCCCATCTGCAGAAAAATACAACAAAAATAGAGCGCACCTATTGGATCATCATCGTCTGTCATGTATCTGGTATCATCAATACATGATTCTGGTTCTGAACCCATTGATGCCACTGATGGAGATGATCGACCTGATAGACCGACGGGTACTCGTAGGAAACTGTGTTGGAGAGATCCATGCGAATCGCCATCTTCATCTGAAAATATGATATTAGGATTCAATTTGTACAGTTTTATTCAAACAAATTTGCTCTCAATTTTTTTCTAATCAATGAAAAATATTGTTCTGTGATTCACAACTTCAGCCTATTTCAAGGGAAAACATCTTATGGAACACGCTGATTCCTTAACGCGCACGTAACTTTTGACGTAATTTCCTGACAAAATTTCTCCCGAAAATTTTTGATTATCTTCCCACCTAGAACCTATTTTTCTCGAGTTGAATCTCTCAAATCTGAAAATGGATCCAATTTCAAAACACCGTCGGTTTCTCCAACATCGCAAGCCCCCCGTATCCCAGCATATTCGTTTTTCTCACACCCCTATCAGATTTCCGCAAAGGAATCTGTCTTCAGGTGAATCGGGTCAAAACATGACACATTCTACGTGGCTTCAGCTGTCCCCAGTACAGGAAGAATGACAAGAAAATATTTTGCCGACTTCTCTCTCTCTCTCTCTCTCTCTCTCTCTCTCTCTCTCTCTCTCTCTCTCTCTCTCTCTCTCTCTCTCTCTCTCTCTCTCTCTCTCTCTCTCTCTCGGAAGATTTTCTGTCTGCTTTTCATCCATTCGATCTCTCATTTTTCTTCTACACTACTACCTGCCACAGCTGCTTTCGCTGGTCCCAGTGAGAAGAATGGAAAAAAGATTTGATGAAAGAATAAAAAAGAAAAAGAGAGTCTGAGACAAAACAAGTGTTTTGACACCACGAGAAGAAAATATTGATTGATTGGAATTTGATTGGCAAGTCCGGAACAAAAAATTTGCTGATCAGAGAATACGTGGAGGAAGTTGGAACTGTATATTTGGAAAGAGTGGATCAAGAGAAGAAATACGAAACTTGTGTCTTCGTTGTCCCAATAAATATTTAGCCAATTAAAAGCCTTGCCACTTTTTTGGTAATACGGGGCATTTGGTTAACGATGTGATCTGGTCGAGAATCAGATCACTTTTTGCAACATTCGAACAATTTTTCAGGTTTTTTAAATCATCAAAACGAAGAG
This sequence comes from Caenorhabditis latens, assembly GCA_002259235.3. Classification (NCBI taxonomy): domain Eukaryota; kingdom Metazoa; phylum Nematoda; class Chromadorea; order Rhabditida; family Rhabditidae; genus Caenorhabditis; species Caenorhabditis latens. The sequence continues at coordinate 11,203,940 of CM056093.1, read as the reverse complement.
AATTCATGGAAACTGAGAGATCTCATAAAATTCCCAACCTGATCAGTTAAATCCAAAATTGGTATATTTTGAATTCACTTTCATGAGACTGCTCAAAGTTCTACTAAAGGTCCGTCACTAGATTTTCCACCCCAAAACAACCGAACCATTATTATTTCTGGGTCGAAGACGTCTTCTTCCACCACGTCTTCCTGGTCGCATCTCCGGTAACGTCTCTGTTCTTCGTAATCCATTTGCATCTTTTCCATCTTCTTTCATACTTTGCCATCTTACAACTGGACGACGTACACGTTCTTCGTACAAATCATCCAATGGCTCCGGAGAGCTCTCCGTCATTTCTAAACTATTCAGGTACAGAAGAATCGGGAAAATAAGAGCAACGGAAAGAATCGACGAATTGAATATCAAAAAGTGAATAGAAAAGTTAGGAAAAACATAAAAATGGTTTCGTCATCGTTGACGACAAGAATCCTCACCGGCTGATCGAGTAGGAGGTACACGGGTGTCCGTCTCTAGATTTCTCTGTCTCTGAGCTCTATGTATACATTCTTCAAACGACTAGGAAACAAAAAGAGATGAAGAGATGAGACCACCACTCTCATGAAGAAGAAAAGAAGAAGAAGAAGACATTTTTTCAAGTGGAGGTTCGGGTGAGAAGCTTTAAGAAATTGTACTGATTTACGAGGTGGTGGGAACAGGTGGATCTTCTCGTTCGACGAGATAGATTGTTGGTTTTATTGAGTAATCAAAATGGGGTGTTGGAAGGAGGAAGAGAGAGGGATTTCAAGATCAGAATGGGTTAGATGCGTGGGATTACTGTAGAAGTTCAGGAGTAGTTTTGAGCTTTCAGGTTCTTTTAGTGATCGTTGTAAAATAAACAGCTTTACGTAACGAAACAACAAATAGATCAAAATCTGCTTCTTTGAGCTGATATCTTTTAGAAATCTTCGAATTTTTCAACGATTTACATTCAAAACTTCAAATAAATCAACGTCAAAATCGAACAGTTGTAAACCACTTTGAAACCAGAACGTGACATTCAAAAAACAATTCTTCTTATTCTTTCTGGTCCTTTTTTCTTTTTTTTTTGTGCAAAAGGAACAAAAAAGGAAAGTGATAAATTCAATCATGTGGGTTTTTGGAGGAGACGAAAGTCTGTTTGTCGTAAGAAAAAATGTCTCAAAAAAAGTTTTTTGCGGAAGAAAAAGAACACTCCCATCGCTCAAACTTAAGGACTTTTGTGTTATGGAGATTGATAGAGACACTTCTTTGCGAATTTGAAATGGGATGATGTCGGGTGACTTTTGCAGACTTTTTGAGTTATGATCGTAATTTATGGAGGAAGAGTTATCAAGTTATCGACAACAAATTTTAAGAAGAAAGTTTCGTCGTTGAGAGAGAGTAATTGAAAGATGAGCTACAGAAGTCAACAGAATGGTCAAGAATTTTGAACTCAGCGCATCTTGTGAGAGCATTTCTAGTGCTCTTTTAGAACTTCAAGAGCGATCTGATCAAGTTCAAAGCCTGCAAACGATGAAAATTTTCCAAAAAATGTTGCGAATTGTGAAGTGGGTGAGTGAAGACCACAATACCGGCTAAGCTAGAAATATTTGTATGAGCAAAGGAGATGGAGAGAGTGAAGAAGTTCAGACAACATGTTGGCCGGAGACCCGACGTTATCCCGTGGGACGATGTGCCTGAGGGGCATCAATCGTGGCTCCCACCAAGTTGAGAATGACGACGAATCGGGTTGGTTTGGTAGGGCACTCTCTTTCTTCAGACGACGATGAGAGTGAAGAAACATGAAGAAGAAGAAGATGTGGAATAGAAGAAAGGTACACGTAATGTCAATGGAATAAAGGATTGGACAAGGGGACAAAATGACATATTGGTTGTTTCTCGTGAGCTAGAAGGGAAAAAATGAGAGAAAGAGTCATTATTTATAACCAGTGAGGACGGACTGAGTTTGTTATGCCTCTTGGTTTTTATGTCGAATAAGTATAAATGCAGTTACTGAGAGTGCACCGGAGGTCAGCGGATAAGTTCGTTCCCAAATGGAATTGAGAAGAGGGCTGGTCCCGAAGCATCTCCCTCACCCGGTATCGTGTTTCGTTTCTTTTTTTGCTTTCTTATTTTCTTTTTCGATGCGATCAAAAAACTAGAAGAACTCACTTGGAGAGTGTAGATTAAAGTGGGCGTGTGAAGGGATCGGAGAGTTCGAACGTGTTATCTCGATGGGTGGCACCGTGCCGTTGTAGGTCTGAAATTTGTTTCATTTTCAACAAGAGTTACCAAGTCGTTTTATTCTTTTGATTCTGAACTTTTGGAAATGCGAAACATTATAGGTTTTTTTCTACTCTATTACTGTATTTACAATCCTTTTTTCAGTTTCGCTAATTATTCATTTGGAGTACTGTAATTAGTGGTACTTTCAGCTAACTACGGTGGCATTATTCAATGGAAAAAAAATGTGTTTTTCTTCCTATTCACAGCAAAAAATTCAGTTGAAACCCTCACCATTACATGATTCGTATCACCGCATACGCTGTCCCAATCGGAATTAAGCGACGCGGTTTCTTCCATAAACGATGGAAGAAGTGGAGATGATGGTGGCTGGAAGAGAGGAATGTTCTGAAAATGCGAGAGGTTGGAAGACCAGAAAAAAACATATGCATCTGTTCAGTTTCCAACCAAAACGTGACACTGATTGTGTTATTGGATTTACTGAAAGTGACGATGAAATTTTGTGGTTTTGAGGGAAAAATGTATATAAACAAGTTTCGGAGGAGACGAAAAGTTGTATGAAGAACATATCGTAGAGCATGAAAAATAGTATTCAGGAGAAAACTCATTTAACTGTTTCCAATTTTAGTCATGATGTCGGTTTCAGAAAAAGGTAATTCAGAAATTATGAGACAGAACAACTGTGAAGCTTAGAACTGTCAAGAAAAATGAGAACTGCTGATCTAAAGAGCTGAAAAATCTATGGTAGATCAAGATTCAATGGGAAAAAACTGATAAAAAGTCGAGATAAATGCAATTAACACTCGGTTTTATTTGACAATTGTCTTCGTTTTTCTCACCCTCCTCCCCGCTTCAAGCTCCGCCACAAAAACGACTTGATCTGAGATGAAAATCAATTAAAAACAGACATGTGTCAGATGATGGGCACCCTCTAAAACCAAAGGATAAAAACAAGGAAACTGAGAATATAAAAGAGAAAAAGAGACTACTCAGAGGAGGTCAATATTTCAAAACATGACGTGGCAATAGATCATTTTCATGTTTCATGGCAAACGGAGGTTTCACGCCTCGATAAAAAGAAGTATGAGAAATAGAAAAACGGACTGAAATCCTGTGACGTGGCAACTGGCTTTTAACGTTTGATCTGTCCTATAACCCCGGAGAACGAAAAGTTTTGCAAAGCTTTTTGTTAGAAAACCTACTCAAGTTTCAAAACTCTCTCACATTTTTCAAGATTTAGGATTGAAAATGTTTTGCAGAAACTAGAAACTCTGAAATCAAAGTATCTCGATTTGGACTCAATCGCCCCGTTTTTCTTCATGGAGTCATCACTTTGAAACGATACTTATTGCCAAAAAACGAAAAGAAAGATGCATTTCATTCCTCTTCTCCCGCCTCCGATTGAATCTAAAATTGGCAATAAAATGGTTGATCTCACGTCACTTTCGAGCAGTGCGAGACGGAAAAAAAATGAATGTTAGAGGCCAAGAAAATAAAAGAATGAACGAAGAATGAGTTGGTTAAGGGGTGTCTTACCTGCTAAAAGGTATCAGATTTCAACAATCTTATCGTCTTTGTGTTTGTGTCTACTTTGTATTTTCTGATTTAGTAATTGAACTCAGTTGAAATCTGGGAGATTGGGATTTCGTTGTTTCAGTTTACAGTACTTGAAATTGTGAAATTAAAATAGCTTCGTGATTGGACTGTTTCGGAAGAGTCGACATAACAACTTTCTTGACGAGAGTCTGTAATTATATAGAAAATAAGAGTTCAGCAGGGGTTTCATGAACTCAACCTTCTTCAACGAAAGAAGGTGTTTGGATTACTGTAGCAAGAAAAAGTAGAAAGAAGAGACATGTCATTTCCGAATTCGTGAAGTCATCTACTTCATAGTGATCAAACTTTTACAGTAACTATGTTTTCAGTCAAGTTCCAAGAAGTTCAACAAATAAATGAAAAACGGATCAAATTACCAAACTCCAAATCAAAGCACAAAGTTAGTGGGAAAAGAGCAGAAGAGCAAGATGCAAGATAATCGGAAGAAATATTTTTCTTTCGGAAAAGAGGACTCTATTGGAGAGATTCCACCTAATAAAGTGAAGAATGGTTAGGCATCACGACTCTCTCTCACTCACATTCCCACAAAAAAGTAGTAAATCTTGTCCTCTTTGGTGTGTATATGTGTCCATGATGGTCCTCTCCTTCGAAAGGAGAAAAAAGAAAAGGGCCGGGAACGCTTTTCCTTTAACTTCCGTTTCTCTATGTCTCTATTCAAGAGTATCTGTTATTGGAGTATTTAGCACAGCGATACAATAAACAAATTGACCAAGTTCTTCTTTAAGGGGACAAAGATTTGAAATTGAGAAGAAGAAAATGGGAAAGTTTATAATTTATAATCTAAAAGCAACTCATTAATAACACCATGATTCTAATGGTTCTTGATCCCTTTTTCTCGGTCACAAGGGATTCGTGACTTGGGAAAAGTTCAAATTGCTGGAGGGAGAGACAGTGCATTTCCACAAAACTTCGGAATTTATAGGAATTGAAATCAGCTGAAAGTGTCATTTCATTGCTAATTATTGGTGAGACATAATTTCGAGAAACAAAATCATATCATCTTGCTACTCTACTTGTGGAAAATTCAAATGGCGTTTTTGTTTAGACAACAGTAGCAATGATATGGAAAGTTAATTGCTACAATCATTTGAAGCAATCCTTCTCCAAATTCTTTACCAAGCACAGAAAAATTCGAAAATCAAACGGTTCAAGAATCGCCAAAACGCGAATAAGATGATGTCTGGGTTTCGAAAACTGAACGAAAGGACTGGAAATGAGAAAAGTAAAATATGAAGCATCGTAAAAATGTTACTTTTGGAACCTCACAAGAAGAAAAGAATGTTGTTAGTGAGCCACTCTGTCAAAGGGTATTCGAAACGAACGAAAAGTCGAAAAGAAGAATACAAAAAAAGCAAAACAGCGGAGAAGTCGTCGTAAAACTAAGAAAAAACAAACAATTTTCAATTCATACAAGCCATTTTTCAACTGCTCCTTGCTCCAACTCCCCTTTTCTCCAAGACAATATTAGAGATCATTAGCTGATCACTTCGACATAAATTTGGCCAATGTAGACTAAAGAATAACGAAAAGAAACGATAAAAGACAAATGACATCGGAACATCGATGTTCTGAAGAGTTTTCGACGGGAAGAAAAAAGAAACATGGGTGTGTATGAAGAAGAAAAAAGACAAATTGGTTGGATAAGCGGGAAGTGAGAAGCATCTTTGAATCAGAAGAATCCTGAATATTTTATATGAGTTGTGGGAAAAAACCGAGAGAAGAAATATATGGAAATCTAAATTCATCGCTTCTGTCTCGGATGAAAATGAAAAAAAATCTTCTGATTGACAGTGATGAATCTGTGTATTCCGATGTTCAAAAATGGAGAAGCACACATGTCTTTGTGGAATGAGAGAAGGGATTAAGACTACGAGTGTTAACTTTAAGACAAGGGACCTGCTTGATATGATAACGGCTAAAAGATTTTTCAGAATACCATTGTTATAAAAGTTCAAGATGGAAGTTACAGTACCAGTTCATCCTGGTGTACCTAATTTGATGTTAACAGTTTTTCGAATAAACTCAGCCATAGACACCAAATCGAAGGAAACAAATGTATTATCAGCACACTTTTTCACATCAATTACTCACTGTGAGACCGTTTCATTGTCAGTTTTACATCTCTCTGCAGAATGACCGTGCAAAAAAAGATATCAACTACAGAAAAGAAGCTCTGAGTTCGTAATTAAATAGCAATTTGGTACATGAACCTGTTACCAAAATAGATAATTACAAGTGAGTTAATATTTTTCGTCATTCTCATATCTAGGCCAAATAATACGTTTTGCAAAACTATAAAGTTACAGATTTTTCCAGAAATGACGGTTTCTCGCCACATCACAAAGTTACCAATGAAACTACTACAATCTTGAAAACAGAAAAATTTCGATGAAGCTTATGGGTCCAGGATAAGTCAATTTCATGGGTCAAGTGAAAATATTCTGGTAAAAAGAGGAGGAAATGGGGTGCAATAAGTGGAAACATGTATCACTTATGCCAATAGAATAATCTAGGCGAACAAGTTGGTTTTTGAGCTGTCGATCCTTGTTCTTTATCTTCTTTTCTTCTTCTTTTCCGAAACAAAAATCTCACGACCCAACTACCGATATTTTGAAGGAAACGCGAAGTGGTTGTGCACTCTCTGTCTGAGTAGACAGAAGGAGAGAATGAGTCGAAAGTTTGGAGATCTCCGGTGTCGTCGACAACGATGGCCTACCAGAAGAGAAGAGAAGATAGGAGATGTTATATGTGTGCGTGTGTATGTGCTCACGAGGGGAGGATAAAACAATTGGGAGCGAAGTGAAGGAGAAGAAGAATGAGAAGAAGATGTGGTTGCGGACGACGAGGTGTGTTGTCTCCCAAAATGAAGAAGATGGCGACGAGGAAGGCGCCGAGCCAGAGTAAGAAAAGTTGGATGCTCTAGAAGAGAGCCAAGAAAATTGCACAATTCTTTTTTGTCAGTCAGAGAGAAGGACAAAATCTGGGACAGATGGGATATACTTTAGAGAGTTGCTTGCCTTGTGACCGGGATCGTTTATTGGGTTTAGAAAAACACTGGAAAAATATTCAATAGAGATCTGGACTAGAAAGAATACAAGAAAGAATTGGTTTGTTTTACAGATTGAAATCCTAAATATTATTATGAAACAACTAAACTATGAAAATCTGAATCTAAAAACTATGAAAATTGAGCGACAATACAGTTATCACAACATTGATATCCTAGAAAGGCGAAGTGATTGATGGGGAAAAGCACGCTTCGGACTCCTTTCTAGGTCGTACCATCACATTGAACGAGCTGGGGTGATTCCGAGGAGTTGAAGACCATCAGCAAGAACATTCCGAACTGCGGAGAACAACATCAGACGTGGAACTGCGATCTGAATAGAAAAACCATAAATTTGATGCGCTTCCTTTGTTTTCTAACCTCATCCGGTTGTCCTTTGACCCTCAACTGTTTTTGAACACTTCCTGCTGCTGCTGCCACGTGTATCAGTTGTACTGTTAATTGGCAAGCTTCCAGTTTTTGAGCACTCAACTCAACCGAATCTTCTAGATCATTTAATAGCCTCATTAGCCGTTTAACGTCGTCATTGGTGTCGAAATCATGAAATTTGGTGCAGGCATCCACTAGAGGCAGTAAATGTTGATGTTTCTCTTCTATTGAAGACAATCGACTATGCTTCATCTGAATTCAAAACTACTTATTATTATATGTTAATAATAGGATACCTGAAGAGCAAGTGCATTGTTTTGGTTGAGAGCAAACGCGTTTTGAAATGAAAATTCATATTCCGAGTTGCGAGCTCTTTTCAATTCATTGAAAACAACTGTTGAGAGAGAAAGTACATCTGCGATCTGGAAATAAGTCAATTTGAATTAAAAAGTGAAAAGAGGATGCTTACATCTTGTTCTACATCTGGATCCATACAAAATGTCTTCGATGATTTCATGAATTGTAAAGCAAGCTCTCTTCCCCGTTCGATAATCTCTCCGACAGCTTCTGTTCTTCCATTTCTAGTTGACAAACCCCTTACTCTTCCATATTGAACATGCTCGATTTTTGCAGCTAGATCAGATCGACCCAATTTATCGAGAATAACTTTCAATGCATTGAAATGCTGCCTCTGAGCTCGATCAACCACATATAAATAGCGATCAGCCTGAAACGTGGCATCACGCTCCAGAATCGCTGCAATTTCTCTTGTCAAATACAGACTCGACATATCACTTTTCCGTAAAATTGCATAATTTACTCCATCTGGTTTCTTCTTTTCAACATCTCCTTCTCTCAATCGAATAATTGTTCTTCCCTCTAAATCTTCAGTGAAACCTTTATCAACGAGTTCTTGAGCGTACTGGTGTGCTTTTCGTATATGACTCGATTCACAAAGCCATCTGAAATTTAGATTTTTCAGTCTTCGTTTTCAGTCAAGTACTCACTCATCGAATGTTACATCAAATTTATTGTAGAATTCAGTGAGGTGACGCCTTGATATTAGTCTTATTTGTTGCCACAACTTCATATTCTCGTCATTTTCATAATTTTCTGATCCATTAGTCACAGATTTTTCCATTGCAACAAATGTTTCGTATACTTTTGCTCGGAACTCTTCATCAATTTTCATGTTTTTGTTAGCGACAACGTAACAGTCAGTCAGTTGTTTAATTTTTTCAACGTCAGAAAGCGAATTCCAGTACTGATCGGATGGTTTCATCTGAGGCCAAAACGCGGCGATCATTGCAAACTGTGTTCCCCAGTCGCCCAAGTAGTTGACGGAAGTTACTTGATTTCCTATCACTCTATTCACCTGAAAATCTTTGTTCACTTAGTTTTCTCTTTAATGTTCAGAACCTTGTCGACGTATCTTCCAATCAAAGTGGATCGTAAGTTTCCGATATGAAACTGTTTGGCGATGTTCGGCGAGGAATAGTCGACAACTATTCTTTTACTTGGACCTGTAATTTTCAAATGACGGAAATATTCACTGATTTTAATAACCTCCTTTATATTTATTTTCAACGAGACTCCTGAACGAACCAACACGGCGAAGCCTCTGTAGCGTCTGAACACACACCTCCCCGCTCATCTGAAATACACTCAATGAGCTAATCCAATCCGCTATTTTTGCGTTTCCAAGGAGATAAACGAGAAGGGCGCAGTGACATTCACACGAAGCGTCAAGCAGAAGAATTAGGTATTAATCACATATTTATTTCGACGGGTACAGAGTACAAACATGTTCAGGTAACATGGAAAAGGGTATTACTGAATGGATGGGACAGCGAAAAAGACTCGTATCACAGAATGGAACATTGTAAGGTTTTGTATGAAACATGAAAACGATGAGAAAAGAAATGAGACAAATTTTGCAAATAATAAATTAAAAACGAACTTTGTGGGTCGAGGAGAGGGAAGCATATGAGTGAGATATCTTCAAAAAATGAAAGATAAAATCACCACATGTTGTTTGTTGTTTTGATCAGTCAAAATGTGAAATCCACGTGTTCTCTGCTATACATACACAAGAAGGAAGAAGAAATAAAAAGAAAGGTGAAAAGTTGATCTAAGCTTCAATGAGGTGCTCCTGATCTTCCTGCTCGTACTCGATGAGCTCAGAATCGCCACCGCAAATGCACAACCAGCAACGGGCACAGTTGGCATGAGAGCTGAGGTTCGGGAGAATGTTGCGGCGGAACCATGGGCCGATGAGCACATCGTTGTAGATGAGAGTTCCGAGAATGAGCATAGCAAATCCAGAGAGCTGAAAACGAACAATTAAGTAAACTAGCACGATTGAAAATATGGTTTACCTGGATAGCAATGAATTGTTCGCCAAAGAGCGGAATAGAAACAACCCAGATGACGAGAGTACGGATAGAATCGAGAACCATTCTGGTTGTAGCTGACAGTTCTTTTGTGACGGAAACTCCAGCGAAATTGAAGAAAGCAATTGAGATCACAGTTCCGAGGAGAGCGAGAGCGATAGTCGGTTCTTCCTTGATTTCTTGCCAGGCATAGAATACATCTTCGAGTCTTCCTTCTGGATTCGTAGAGAAAGTCTTTGGCACATGAATATAGTAGAATGGAACCATCAAAAGGGAGAGAGTGACCATTCCGAAAAGTCCCTCCAATCCAACAGCGAAAAGAGCTGGGACATCATACTTGGTAAGATACTTTTGTTCGTACACCATTTGAATTGCGACAATAATCTGAGCCATGACGATGAGCAGATTTCCAGTGATGATAGCATTTTTATCATCGAGTGGGTTGCTATCGTAGTATATGTCAGTGACTCCGACAATCACAAGTCCGAGCATAACAAAGAGCATACCGAACCATTTGAATGGTTTGATCTGTGCGTTGAGCATACCAACGGAAAGAAGACCAGTGAAGATGATGACAGCTCCACGAAGCATTTGGAAACTTGAAGCGGTGGTCAAATTGAGTCCAATATACATGATAGACGTTCCGAGGATATCGCAAAGAGCTGGTGGGAAGAAGAGGAAGGGATTGAATGGAGGCAGAACCGGCTTCTCCTCGGTGGTTATCTCCGTGATACTGCCGCTATCTCCTGGAAAATGTATTGATTGATATTTTAGTTACTGATAGATTTAACTCACCTTGAACATTCGACCGGTTCCAGACGTATCTTTTGTATCCGAAGATCAAGAAGAATACAACGAGACAAAGAAACTCTCCGAAGAACATGCAAGTCGCTTGAAGGAACGGATGGTTGAATGGCACGCCTTCAGCCTTGATGCTGTCTGCCCACTTTGCACAGATAGTGTTCAGTGATCCAGTGATCACCATCATCACGGAGATGATGACAGCGAACGCCACCATTCTACCTGGAATTGAAACTTTGAAAAAGAGTAAATCAATAACAGTGAACACAAAGGCGGAAAGGAGATAGAAATTAGGAAGAAGTTCATGTAAATAAACAATAAGTCAAACTCAGTGCCTCTGTCAGGATGAGGAAAAGAGAGAAAATGGGAGACACGAGGTGAACAGAGTGGGTCACGATGGATGCTGTTGTTATGAAATAAATATTGGACGGCTGATTTCTCACAGAATTGTCTACTGGTACGAGGGGAACAGATGTGGTTTGCATCACTGGCAAATGGCATATGAATGACTAATGGTGGGGTTCGATCAAATCGAAAGCTGTAGAAAATTTTAGGGCGGTGCTTGCAATCGACCAGGATGTTAGAGATCTTTTTCCTTTCAATAATATTAGATGATTTAGACAACGAAAAACTCGTCAACAAAGAAATGAGAGGAGCAGACGCACAGACGGTGGTTTGATCTTTGCAATGAGTCGTGAACGACTAGGAAAAAAACGATGGAAAAATGAAATTCTTGGGAGAATAGTACTATGTTAATTAGCAATGACAATCTAAATGGAGCGAGTAGACGACGAGTTATTATCAATCGGCTGTGATAAACGTCTAATAGAGAGGTCAATGTCAAAGAAGCGAATAAGAGACGGCGATAGTGATAAGAGGGGGTGCGCTTCACGTAAAACTTCGGAAAATCAAACTGACCAATAAATAATGGTTTGATTTCAGTCTTGGACATTTTATTCGGTGAAAAACCATTTCAAATCTAACGAATAGAACGATGTCAAATCGCAAGCTCACGGAGCGACAAATTCTATTCTAATTATAGAGAAATACAAAATGAGCTGACGCTGAGGTTAAAATAATTATCCGCGATGCGAAAACCCTAATTCTTGAAGCGAAATTAGAGAAAAAAAATAAAATTCTGTCAGAGAAAGACGAAGAAATACGGCTGCCTTCAAAACGCGTTCGGAAAAAAAGGTCCTCTAGTGAGTGTGAAAACGCGCTCTGATGAGAAAATGAAGCAGGTCATCTGAGTTTCAGGCAAAAAAGATGTTCGTGCATGTCTAACTCAAAAAATAGTTTAGTAATAAAAACTAGAATTCCTTTTCTATAAATTCATACTTTTAGTTGATATTGTGAACACCGGCAAATATACTGAAAACAGGAGGAAACGAAAGAATAATTGTGAGAAAAACGACTGGAGACGTTAGTATCCGACAGGGAGGGAACGTAGGGAAATGTGGAAAGAGTGTGTAATGTAGAGAGTGAAAATATGCCCAGCTTATCTAGTCGATTAGAATTCGGAGAGGAAAACGAGAAGAGTTTCGGAGAATTTCGTGGAAACTCTTATCGGCGTGTTAGGGTGGAGAAGTTTCTAGGAGAAATTCGAAATTGATAACGATGTAATGGTTAAAATATAACTGAATGCAACATGTTGAGGTAGGTCGATGGTTGATGAGTTCGCTCTCAGAAAGGTAAATATTTAGAGAAAAATGGGACCGATATTTGAGCAGTTTGAGAGACAAGTGATGTTATTGAGAGCATTTCTTGTTTCAGCGAAACTGGGAAAAATGAAAATTAATGATCAACTAGAACACCAAAAAAGGAAATGTATTTCAGGATCTTCTTTGAAATTCTGTTTTGTCACAGAGATTACAGAAAGTGTTTCCCTGAAATATATGTTGGAATAAATTTTGGTAACGATACGACAAACCAGTGAGACCAAAACTAGGTGTAAAAAAGAACTTTGAACCGCATTCTTTATTTCAAAATTGAATCAAGACGACACGGGGTAACAGCGATGAACCTCAAATTCCTCTCGTAAATCGACACCGAGAGAGATGCGTTGCGTGCGCGGCGCGGCTCCTTTGAAATGATGAGCCGCGAAGCTCGTTTTTCTTCGAAAAAGCTTAATTTTTTAAATTTTTTGTCGTTTTAAACCAGATTTTCGTACATTTTCTTTGTTTTTCGTTCGAAATACTATTACAGAACCGAAAAAAACCTATTTTCAGTCAACGAATGCAGCGAAAAATGGTCGAAATCAACGTACAAACCAAGGCGAACATTTCAGGTTATTTTTTCCACGTATTTTTTCCGTTTAGATAGTTTTCCCGTAGATTCATGGAAAAAAACTTTCAGATTTCCACTTCTACGTCTTGACAGCAGCTAAAATTGTGAATCTTCGGCTCGACTTCACCGCAACAACGCTTTTTCGAAATTCAGTGTAATTTTGTTCATTATTTTTCTAATTTTGCTGTGATTTTTCTCCTTTTCAATAAAAAATTGTTGTTGCTCAAAAGTTTTTCGTTGCAAACGTTACTAGTTCTGAGTATTCTCATAATTTTCCTTGTCTGAAATATCTTAAAAATGCTCTGCCTTTGTCGCATTTTTTAAAATTCTATATTAAAAATTGGGTTTTCTAAAACAGGAGAATGTTATCCTAGTTGATTTTCACCTTTTTTTTTCAAATAATACTTTTCTATTACGTTTTCAGTGGAAAAAAGTAGATTTCTCATAGCTCCCAGTGCCGTCCGCCGCGTCGCGTTCGAGGCGTCGCGGTTCCGGCATCAACGGAGCGTACTTTCATGAGGTTCATGGCTATTACCCAGTGAGACGAATGACTCACAGCATGCAAAAACAGTAAGTTTCTCACGAAAAAAAACAATTGTTTTCCAATTGTTGATCGATCACATGATTCTTCCAGATTGTGAGGTGAGAAAAATGATTTTCTTGCCAAAAAGCTTTTCCACTTCAAAAAAACTCATGTGTCACAGAATCCGAATAGAGCCTGGAAAATATTGTTTTATGATCTGCCCAAGAAAGATCGCACAAGAATGTTCAAGTATCTTCTCAGGAAAAACCAAAAAGAAAATATTAAAAGATTCACTTCACTCGATTTTCAGAAATCGTAATTTACTGGAAAGATGCCTCAGCCACAATCGGTTTCGAGAATTCAGCACAGTAAACCTGCCGGCCCGATTACAGTAGTCCACTTCGTTTTTTTCCATAAGAACCCACATTCATTCAAGTTCCATTGTTTTCTTCCAACAGAAGGTATTTTTGGAAAAGTGAAAAAGCTTTCGCCTTCCCTTTCTATTCATTCTTCTACCTCTTTCTTCAAGCTCTTTCGTTCTCTACAATCAACCAAAAAGCCATAACATTCTGCGTCCTTCTGCTCATTTTTCCAACCAAAAACTTTGTGCTCTTTCCCTACTACTTCTTTTTTCTCTCTACCAAAACCTTCTTCGTGCCATCCCAATAAATTATCCCAATTTGTCAAGAAGGTCGGTCTTTTCGAGTTGGTTTGTCCATCTCCCCCCATGGGAGACCTCCTTTCTATACAATCGAGTGTGAAAAATGAGCCTTTTTCTCTTCCGGAGGGCCCAAAGTGTCCAGTTGATTTTTCCGTGACACGCATTCTCTATCGTTTCTCTTCTTTCAACAACACCAATCTCATGACCACACCAATAATACAAAATTCAATATAATCGGGGTAGTCGCTTTTTTGTGATTATTCGTGTGTTTCGTGCCTTTGTGAAAACGAAAAAAATGAGAGGAACGAGTCGATTCTTTTCACTTTTTTGCAGTAAAACAAAACGTTATATTCCACGTTGTCATAGAAACTGTGTGAGTTTATCAAAAACTTCTCTCATGCTCCTTTTTGTTCGGTTCAGTTGAGAACGTCTCTCCGTTTTCGAATTTTATGAGAACGAACATAAAAATGTTATTACGAATCCAGGCAGTACCTTTCACCAGAGCACTTATTTTGGTGGTTTTCTTGAGAGTTCGTTCACGATAATTAGCAGGTTATGATCCCCCGAAACTTCTCTCTTCTTTCTCCCAAGTTGTCAATTTTCGAAAAAATTAGCGTGTCTCTGCTAAACGAATTCTTTCCCAAAAATGACCACCTTGTCGGAAAATTAGCCGTTGCTCGTCAGTCATTTCCTGTCAAAGTGGCTGCCAATTTCCATATTTGATATCCGTCCTTCTTCCACCCTCACTCTTCTTCATTTTTCCCTTTTTCGTTTCCCCGCTTTTCCGTAATTATGACGGATCGACAAGGTCACTTTAGAGAGCCTTTCCGCTTCTCTTTCTCTCTCTTTTTGGGAAACTTTTAAAGTGAATAAGTGGAAAAAAGGTGAGCATTGAAGGACCAGAAGAATGAGGAAAACGAAGTAGAAAAGTGCAACAAAATTGAATTTGTTTTGAGAAGTGGATCCTTCGTGTTTTCTATTTTCTTCATCATCTTTCCGCAACAACTCCATCACCAATTGTTACGGCGGAAAAGTGCGCGAAGGTCCAGGAGAAGCTTCTTCCACTTCTTCTTCTCCTTCTTTTCTTCTTCTTCGACGTGCATTTCGTATCGTTTTACCGGTGGAAGATAGTGTTAGACGAAGAGACGGAGACAAATGAAAGGACCATCTCGAATTGCACTCGAGAGGCGCTCGAGAAACGGAAATCCGTGGAATTTGGCCAGAACCTAATTGGTTTCCCTTCTTCAGAGCTCCAAAAGTTGACTTTCACTCTTTTATTGAGATTAGTTTCAAGTGTAAGAGAGGTCGGTTTATTCTCTTTCAAACACAATTATTATAAACAAAACTTGAAATTTCGTCTTCAAACCGCCAGCCAACCAACCCGCCTACATACAAATTATACGTTATTTCAAAACTGACCACTTCTTTCTCAGAATCGAGGTACCTGTCAGATGAGACATCTGAATAGGTTGGAGTTTTAAAAAAGGCTACGAAGTTGGCATCATGGATAATCTGTTCTTGAATTATTTGTTGCAGATCAGAACGAATATTGACAAAAGAATCGTTGTCTGAAATGGAGATCTGAAACTGTCAAAGCTAAGTTTCAAAGCTTGTTTAGCACCTCCAAATTATCTTTCCAATAAAATGTTTCATGATGATACAGTATGATAAATATGGATGCAGAAAGTTTCCAAAACGTCTAGAACTTCTTTAGCATTTCAACTTTACACATTCTCCATTCTTGTCAATTCGATTCACTCTACCCAATGTTCACACCTCGCCCCGTAGTTTCCCCCCCAACTAATCGGAATATCAAAGTAACATGACATTCTCTTTTTCTGCATAATGATATCTTCTTTTTTCTTCGTCTTCTCCTTTTTCCATTTACGTCATCAAATCGGTTTCCAAAAGAAAGCGCATCTTTGGTTTCTTTCATTGAGTTATTTCAGCTGACTCGTCAAACGATGTATCTCTATCCTCCTGTTAGAATAGATTAGAATCCGTCAACGAACAAGAAAAAGAATGAAAAACAGAAGAAGAAAATGAAATTTTCCCTCCAACGGAGCAGTCTCTTTTGTCGACTTTCGTTCCATTGTTTCTGTTTCAGTTCGTTCGTTCTTCTTGTTTTTCTTCACTAATTTTATTTGTGTTTCCAGTTTTTATTCACTACAAAACTCACTATGAAATTGAATTCTTTTGTTTTTTTATTCAAATACAAAGCTTTGTATCAAAGAAGTGAGTCATTGGTGGAGATGTTTGGTAATCAGAAATCAGGTTCCCACTGAAATTTGTTTTCTTGATTCTTTTACAAAATTGCTCAGTTTTCCAGTTCAAGACATCCATCCTGTAGTTAAATCACAAGATGGAGTAGTTTTCTGGAATCGAGTGAAGGCAAAATTTTTAAAAATAACAAGGAAACTTACTTTTTCCCGGTTTCAAAGTGTCTCGAATTCTTTGATTTTTGAGATCTGCGATCTTCGGTACTTTTCGATTTAGTATTATCCCAGATCACATTTGGTGTAAAAGCTACAGTCCGTTCCCGCTCTCTCAGCTTTGATCACTGAACAATGTCTGAACTTTAAAAAATTGAAATATCAGAAATCAAACACAATAAACTGGAAAACAATACATGAACATTGAATTTCATTTGCATATTTTGTAACGCTTCCTTGTTCAACTTCCAAAAAATGAGCTGATTTCAAGATCATCAGTTTTGAAACCATTAGCTTAAAGACCTAAAATTCTTCATTTGTAAGGTTTCCTTTTTCTTTCCTTTTTTTCATTTCTGACCCACATGTTCAACTATATTTCCATCTATTCGAGGAATCAGTTTCCTTCTTCCTACTTTCTTTTCCAATTTCATTCTTCTTTTCCTTCCTCTTCTAATGTATTACGTATTCTTTTTCCTCCCTTTTGCCCCTATCACGATCGTTTGTTCGGTCGCAACGTTTTTCAGAAAGTAACAACACACGCCCTGCTGAATCCCTGAATATCTTTTCTCAATCAGTCTCTTAACCGGTTTCAAAAGATTCTTATCTTGAATACGAACGACTTCTGAACAAAACAAGCGACCTTTCTCAAAGTTCTTCTTTTTCAGATATTCTTCATGCTTCATGCTTCTACTTTTTCCTTCTTATTCAACCCACTTTTTCTTCTTTTGCGTTCTTTTTCTTCCCCTCCTCACTTCTCCAAATTAATCCGTACCTTGTATGCGTCTCCTCCATCTCCTCACTCTATTCCCACTTTAATGACTCGAGGCTGCCCGAGCACGTCCTCCCGTGACTCCGCCCACTTCAGCTCCTCCCTACTTTCTCGCGCATTGCGAAGCACTACTAGCAAGGACGGGACTCCCGTTCTTCCCATGTGTATACATTTTTATGACATGTATTTCTTCCAGAATACTTTGATTATCTATAATCCTAATCTTGTCTCGACATTCGTCATTTCTATTCTCTTCCTTCAACATTTCGCTTTAATTCCACCCAATTGTTGAACTCTCACTTCTAAATTTCAGCCAATTTTTTTTCACATAAACATTTCTTTCTTTTTCAGTTCAAATGCAAAGAATTCAAAGTTGGTTCGACCAACTGACACTCGGACGTCAGTCACGTCGCATTTCACGTCGCCGTCGAAATCATTCTCGACAGCCCGACGAGCGTCGGAAGGCCTCTTCTCCTTCCCTTGTACCTATGTCTTCGAAACGAATTGCTCAACCAACGAGAGCTGCTTCTCATAGTGTTGTAAGGCATTCAAGAGATGAACTAAAACCGTTACCAGGTATGATAAACTCTAAAGATCTAGTTCTCTTTTATCTGTTTTCTGTCTATTTTTTGAGTTCATAGGGACATAAGACACGATAAAAACTGTTTTACTGATGCTCCAAAAGTTGAAGTAGATAGTGAATGAAATCATAAGTTGTTCAAAGAACATGGTCAAATACACAAGTTCAACCAAACAGTTATCACAAGTGTATTTCATCTTTTTCTTCCGTGAGATCTTTTGATTTGCCATTCATCTTGATCCCATCATAAAACAATCGTTGTGTACTCAGTCAACACTCTAAAATCAAAAAAAACGTGATAGATAGAACACGGTTAACATAACTTTGCTCTCCGATTGATCATGATAGTTTTCTCTTGTTTGCAGTAAGCATCGCGTTCCCACCACCGCCGACATCAATTCCTCCTCCAATGATAGTTTCAACATCTTCAAGTAGTACATGCAATGGATCATTTCCTAGGAGAAATGTAAGTTTCCAAAAGGAAAGGGCAATGCATTTCTTTTTCGAAAAAGTTTTCGAAAGAAGAAGGCATAACTGGTTGAAGTTGGAAAATAGTCGAAAAGTTGTAAGAGTTGATGAATTATTCACTTGATAGTTGTCCCTTTTTGTTGCCTTTTTCTGTGTCCTCAAAGCTTTTCCATTTTCTATTCGAAGCGAAACTTGCTGGGACCTCATGAAAAAATGAACTTGCAGAGTCGAGGGAATCTAATTCAATTAGGGAAATTGGAGCCGCAGAGAAAAACGAAACTTGCATTTTTTGGGGAAGAGCAAGTTCAAAGATGAAAGTACATAGAAAGCATATAAAAATCTAAAATGAATATACATATCCACACTTTTTCTTTCTTCAAAATGTGCATAATCCTTTTTCTTGGCTCCCCTCTACTGCACATCTAATTCCATCACATACACACAGTGCCGTCGTCGTCGTCAGTCGACTCGTCGTAACCCGATTATGTCTTCTGAAGACACGACGACCAAAAACGATAGTGAAAAGATGTGAGAGTGCGATATGCAAATGCTTTACTTACTTTCTTACTTCTACTTCCTTTCTTTTGCCAAGGTTCAAGATTTTTATATAATAAATAAATAGAGGAAAGGAAAAAAGGCATCCCCACACAGATTGTGATGAAAAGTTGATCATAACAATAAACATATGGCAGATGGCATCCAAATACCCACCATCATCATCATCTATTTTTTCAGCGCATTCGCACAAATCCGTGGATCGGAGAGAACAAAATGTGGGAAAGTATGACGAGTAGCATGGGAAGAACGGGAACTTATGTAAGTGGGAATCAAGGAATTCTGGGTTTGGAACATCTGATATTTCAGGAATCGAATAAAAAGAAGCGTGCTCCAGCCCTTTGTGTAGCCAGTCCAGACACGAGTATGTGTAGTTCAGGATATGCATCACATGATTCCAGGTAATCAATTGGGTCTTAAATATTTAATTCGATAGAAACATTTATCTGGTATCTCAAAACGTTCAATCCTTGGCTTCTTCCTTCGCCTCCTGTTTCCTCTAATCCTTGACATTAATTGTGCTGCACAAACATTCATTATGTAATTATCGAAAGGGACAAGAGGCAAACGGGTGTTGACTTACCAGCTAGCTGACTGGTAATGTGATCGACAGATGACACCCGGAATGAACAGAAATTAGCTCGGATAATGATGAAAAAGAAGAAGAAGGAGAAGCCTTTAAATGGATTTTCAAATGTTTAGAAGATGAGTCATGACCTTTGATTGCGAAACACTTTCACTTCCTTACCAATCCATCTTTATCTCAACGCATCAAAATCTTATAAATCTCAAAAAGAGTGCCCCGAGGGAGCACGAAAGAGTTCATAAACTCATCCGAACGCCCGTCATCTCACTCGAACGCCAATCTGTCTATCTGTCGGTTTCAATCTCAACTTCACTTTATCTTGCTTTTCGTAATAAGTCCATCTATTGTCATGACATGAATTCGACGCAATTACATTTAAAGAATACACAAATCCAGGGGAATTTCGGATGTGTATTGTTGTTCAGCACAAGAAACGTTCATCATCAGAATGCCTATTGTGGCGCAACACACTCGAGTACCCTCTCACCACTTCAAAACCCTCATTTTCCAGTCCCGACACTTCAATGGTTTGGACGAATAGTGCAGATTGGCAGAAACATTATGACAATGGAAATAATATATATCACGAACTAATGGTGAGAGAATACTCATTTGAATACTTCAAAGAATGTAATTGATTTCAGAGTGCATCATCCTATCACTCCCTTCGTCCGACTCCAAGTCCGAAACATGAAAGAGCTGAATCTCCGATATACGCAGAACCATGGACATCAGCATGTGGTCCAATGGTTGTCAGAAACAGAACATATCGTCCAGCATCTCCAGTTTATGCTCAACCATTCTCAGAACATTATCATAGGGTCTCGCCACGAAGAAACTTCAAAGAAATGACTGATGATGAGTTGGCGAGAGATGAATTCTTACATGAGTTGGATCAACAGATTCATGAATTGCAGGTGAACAAAAGATCAACTTTCAGCATTTTAATCATTTAATTCTTTCAGATGCGCTCGGAGGAATTACGGGAAATGGTTGATCGTGCTCGCCTTCAACGGAAAGAATTCATAATCCCAAAAATGGAATGCACTTTCGAGTTGGCAATTTGAACTGACGGCTTCTGAATTTCCGAAATCTGGTCTCACTAATATAATTGGCTCTTAGAGAGCCTCGCTTTTATGTAATTTGTCAAGAATACGGTATCCCATACAGTAGTCTTCCTCTCTTGAAATCCGTTGTTGTACAAACTTATTCCGGTTCTTAAAAATATTTTTCCCCTTTGGCCATAATCGTTTTCGATTGTTCTCCTCCACTTCTTTCATCTAGAAACAACCTTTGATGAGAAATCCGCCCGACTAGTGAATTAGATTTTCATTTGTGCATTCCGGTGGTGAATATCTAGTAAGTTTAGTGTTCACCCACTTCTTTTACAACATTTTCTGTATTTTGATCCGTTGCTCTCATTATTTTTTGGAATTCGTAAAATAAAGATGTGTTGCTTCATACTTGCGAAAGCTAGAAAAATAGAAAAGAAGGTCAATAACACTCGAGGGACCGAAAGCCACAGATAGCAAAATCATGATTTATGAGGGTCGGAAAAAGAAAAGAAACCGACTAGTAGGGGGACTCAAAACTTCTTTGTTGAGGCCATCTGTGTCAAAATATCTTGAGGAAGAATTCAAAGATGTCCTTTACTAATCCTGTCAAGGAACATTCCAATCTAGACGAGACCAAAAGGGAGAAGTCCTAATTGCAATCACACACTACTCGCCGCCCGTCTGTCATCTAATCCGCTTTCTCTTGAAGTGCTCTATCCGTTCGCCTGATTGCGCCACTAATTCGTTGCATAGACGTTCGGCAACTTGCTACGAAAATATGGAAGACGAGAGTAGTTGTCGATTGGAATAGAGAGCCTATTAAATTATACTAACTTCGTTTTCTGAATTTGCTTATCCAGGGATTTCCACACATTCACATAAAGCTTATGGAACGAATGAGTATTCTATCGTGATGAAACTTGACAGAAATTTTGAATTGAAGTTCATTTAAAACCTTTCGAAGTGTTGTATAGAATTTTCTACTATAAAAAGCGAATAATCAGTGATTAAAACTACGGGTCGAGATGGGATGAAGTTCATGAGCGATGCGGTTCCTTTTCCGAATGAGAGAAGCCAGTAGGTTGTCTTCGCATGGATGTGCTTCTTCCAAGAGCTCCAGTTCTAGTGAATGTATCCGAAGTAAGTGGAGCGCTGAAGTAACTGATGAGACCAGATACTTAGATAATAACGCATACCGTTGTCCACGTTTTGGAGTTGATTCGGAATCACAGTTGCCTCCAGGAATTCCGACAGATGTCATATTGACCAAAGCAGCTGGAACACAAGAAACTCTAGGTGAAGTCATGAAAGATGAATTTTCGCCTGCAATTTGCAAATTCAATTGAAAGAAATCATTTTTAAGCTTACTGATTCGTGCCAAGCTATTCCGGTTTGGATTTCTGCCAAAACCAAGAGTGCTGGTTATTGTTAGCTGAGCATTACTGAGTGCTCTTCTCATCCGACTCTGTGGTTTTGGAGGTCCCATGACCGTCTCGTTGTGCGACAATTCCTATAATAAACACATATTGAATAAATTAATTACATCTTGAGACTTCTCACATTTTGTGAAGTTCTTTCACTGGCCGTAGTGTTCATTTGACTGTCGTGTCCGTTCTGAGGTTTTGATCCACAAAGACTGCAAAAATAGAAATAAATTGTCAAATTACTTTCTGAAATAAGTGACATACTTTCTGAAATATCGATTTGTCAAGTTAGCCACATGGGCATCATTAAGATCGTTGACTTCGAATGGATCAGACTGGAAGAAGTATCTTCCGCAATTACTCATAATTTTCTTATGAATATCGTCGAGAAAATCTCGAACTTCTTCGCTATCCGTCGATACAAATACAGTTTCTGTATCACCTCCCTGCTCATCGCGGTGAATCAAACACCACACGAATACATCTAAAAATAAAAGTATTAAAAAACCTTAAACCTTCTGGTTTTATACCGTGAACATGGCTTTGTGCTTCTTGGAATTTGGAAAAATCTCCCGGTGCTCGAATTCGAAACGCACTGCGCATTGTTATCAGTTGTATTTGATCAATGTATCTATACGGTTTTCTTTTTATGGCTTTGAGACTGGCAAGTGATGCATGTCTAGCGAATCTTTGCATTGCATTCTTCTCACTTCGAACTTTGGTGATCTGGAAAAATTGTTGGTAAAACATTCAATAATTCTCTGAAATCAACTTACAACTAGCACATCATGAAACAGAAAGAGCTTCATCTTAGAAAACTGGCTCAGTCGCGATGATGTGCTGGCTATTGGAGACACAACAAGCTCTCGAAGGAACATTCTGTTGGCGGCAACCAGAATAGGCTGAAATTGAAAATATTATTTCGAAACTGAGTTTGAATTATCTCACCGGAATACTCTCGATGGCTGTGAATTTGCTGAAGTGGGAGATGAGGTTGTCGTTCTTTTCAAGAATTTTGTTTGCGATCCTTAAGGAATTGATAGAATAGATTAGAGTTTAAAGCTAATAGTATCTCACTTTAAAACCTCATCGATAACCTTCGCTGCCTGTTCAGCTGTACACTTCAGCTTTGAATCGGATTTCTTTGCCATCTCATTGAGGAGAAGAGCAACACTCGGCAGACGTTGAACTGGTTTGATCATTAAATCCGTCAGTTGCAATCTATGGAACTCTGGACTGCTTTCTTTCGCTTTACAAAAAGTGTGAAACTTCGAGTTCTCTTTGTCGTGTTTAGCGAATAAACATTTGATCGTATCGAACGAGTTCAGGTATTGTGGATATGCTCTCATCATCTCTTCTTTCGCATCAATCCAAACTTGAGCAAAGTCGAGGTTTTTATCATCGTTTTTATTTCCATTCACAGCAGAGAGAAGAGTGTGTGCCTCATTCAAAATCGCAGTCAGCCTCGCGTAAATCTTCTCGTGAAGCTCGAGAATAGGGTCTAACTTTCCAAAGATCATTGCAACATCTGTTCTTGTCACGAACTCATTCTCCGAAATCTCCGTTTCCAGTGCTTGTTTGAACTGAAAAACTTGTTTTCTAGGCCCCTTGTTGAATTTATGATTTACTAACCTTGACAACAAGCTTCAACAGTGCCACATAGTTCTTCTCTGTCTCTACCATTTCCATGCACACTCGTAGTCTTTTTGAGGGCTGACGTGGTGACTTGCACACGTTTTCCTCATCATCGTTTGAGTATATGTAATCAGGTGTCCTGTTCGAAGACGGTCCCTCTCCACTGCAGTCTCGCATCGATGACAAAGATCTCGAATTGTGAGAACGAGAAGATTTTCCGAGTGGGCTGTTGGTATTACTGTTATCAAGTAGTTTTCGGCGAAGACTTCCAGTTGGAAGTGCAAAGTTGTCTTCCAACGCACAGCAACCTCGATGCAGGCTTACCCAGAACCACTGAAACAATTAATGAATGTTTTTGTTTGTGAAAAATGTATTTACCTCCTGAGTAACGTGTACTTGATTTGAAGAAACCGGTAATGGCTCGATGTCATTTATTGGATTGTAGACCACGTGAGTAGCTTCTGACGGATCATCAACGAGTGTTCCCTTTGTATTGATAAAATTGATCTTCATATCGTCGATCTCATTCTTTTTGAAACCATGGAAGTATAGACTGAGACCTTCGAAAACTCCGAGACTATGCTTATCAATCTTAAACGGATGATTTCATTTATGACATGGCAAAGGCGAAACTCACGAAATCCTGTTTGAAAACGTCAAAGTAGGGATCGTCACGATTCTTCCAGGACTCTGTGATCCAATCAGCTCGCAATGTCGGGACTCCAACCAGTGTCATCGACTGAAATTTACTTTGTATTTTTCTATCCAAATAGAGTTTGGTGTAAAAAATGCTTGGTTCATACTGCCTACCTGAACTTTTCCTTCCACTTTTGCCGCGATAAAAACATTCGTTCTTTGCACGGTCAGGAAATCAGAAGATATGAATAAGAACCTTATGATTCGTCTAACTCACATCTTTTCGGACACTCCCACCCATAAAATGAACCATATCTACAAGCTCTCTTTTGTTCAATACTTCCGTTGACAACTTCATCGTCACGTTTTTCATCAATTCACAATAAAGAGGCCGACACGGACGCAATAACATGAAATCCTGTAATTCGTGGCATTAGTGAAAGAGTTTGTAGAAATAACTGTACCTGTGCGGTCTGCAGTTTATGGCTTAATGCGGCGGGTCCCACTATAAGATGTGCACTGGCACCCGAATCTTGAGCATTTGTTAAAGTGTGAAACAGATCGGAAGTGAAATCCCCACAGAAAAATGTGTATTCTCTCCAATCGGAATCCAGCTCGTCCAGGCTTTCGTAGGGAACGACTTCTATTTTTCGCTTCTGCAAATCGAATGATTTGTGTGGTTTCTTATGGTTTATAAATCAAACCTCTTTTTGTTGATTAATCATGTCAAATATTTCTTTGTATTCTTCAATATCTCCTTTCCAAACAGCTAACTTTCGCATGCTTCTCGAGCGCTTCTCCTGTGATTGCAACATTGAGACATCCATCTCCAATCGGTAAGAAGTGAGAAGGGAGAGGAGAGGAAGAAGGATTCTTGAAAGCTTTGGAAACTAAGAACTGTATTGATTTGGTGTGGTCGATATCCTTGTGGGCGGGGTTGATTGTCCTGACCTTGCCACGGTTTACATCAAATCCAGAACACGTCACAAAGGCAGGTCACGCTGAAAATCCATACGTTGTCGTTTCTTATTTTATTATCTCGATCAAGACTGGACCACGTGTAAAAAGGGTTTCCAGGTGAGAAATGAAAGATATAGTTCTGGAAGTCTTTCAATGCGTGCAGAACTTGTTGCTGATTTTTTGTTCACAGATGAATCAGGTCATTGCAAGTATTTGTTGTTTCCGGTTGCGTTATAACACTTATTTCGACACCAATGAAAACGAAAAGGCGTTTTCTAATTTCTACAGTTTCTACAAAACAATGTTACAAAAGATAAACAAATATGAGCTCTTGATCTCTAAAACTCCTTCCTCTTCAAAATGGCTCGATTCTGAAAATGATTCTGATACTGTTAGTCATCATAATTGATCTCTGCAACCCCTCTTACGCACTTTTTTAAATAGTTTTTGTCATCATTCTTCGAGAGGAAGAAATTTAAAGAGGGACTGCGGTATTCCAAAAATTGAGATTGTTTGATATGGATCGACTCAGAATTTTATAGAAAACAGAAAAGTCTCTTGGAGCCAAGTCCAAAAATTAGTCTAAAGCGAGTTATGAGGCCTCAAAGTGTCAAAAAAGGGCCCCTCGCCGTGAAAAATCACCGTATAGTGTAAAATTCCTTCGCCGTGAACGTGAAAAAGTGAATATTGAGAGAATAGCGCCGTGAACTCTCTTTTATCTGTATATTCTACTGTCAAATGAGGAAGTATCTTCATGAATATGAAATCATGGGCTGGAATTGACCTAAATAGTTCGAGAAAACAATAAGAACTTTGCACCAATGGGAAAGTATAGTTATTCGCTAGATATTTCATTCAGTTACATAACTTTTTTGCTTTTTTTGCGTTTCTTTTCAATAAGGATATAATTAGGTTCATTGTTGTAAGATATTGGGATATCAGCCGTTGAAGATCGCTAGATTTGGCCTTCGTGTCGCTCCAGTAGGGAGCTTCTCCAACTCTCTTCCGACAGTTTACAGTTTCTCGATTGTTTTCTCGGATTATTTAGGTCAATTCCAGCACATGATTTCATATTCATGAAGATACTTCCTCATTTAACAGTAGAATATACTGATAGAAGAGAGTTCACGGCGCTATTCTCTCAATATTCACTTTTTCACGTTCACGGCGAAGAAATTTTACACTGAAATATACGGTGATTTTTCACGGCGAGGGGCCCTTTTTTGACACTTTGAGGCCTCATAACTCGCTTTAGACTAATTTTTGGACTTGGCTCCAAGAGACTTTTCTGTTTTCTATAAAATTCTGAGTCGATCCATATCAAACAATCTCAATTTTTGGAATACCGCAGTCCCCCTTTAAACAATCGTCAGAAAAATTAAATTTCCATAAGACATACTTGAAGTATTTTTTCATTCATCCAATTTTTGTTTTAAATGCAGTCACATAACATTCTTTTAATACAGTGGAACACATATTCAGGGTCCCAAAATTAATTTGGACAAAACATCCAGATTAGTCAATGCCGAATCTGTCAGTGAGGAGCATCGCGAGCTCTCTATGCGGAAGAATCCGATGAATACATCATATGATTTGGATTTATCATGCAACCAATTCCCGGCCCAATTCTAGATTTGAAGGATATTGCTGTGATCGAGCAACATCAGGAGGATCAAAGTTACAAAACAGACAATCAATACCAGAACATGAGAGTGACGATGGTCTGACTAGCCAGAAGCGCAACCGTTCTTCAGACAGCGAAGCAGAATATGAACTTTCTGTCTTGTCACTAGTTCTTATTCTTCTTTTTTTCTATTCCCACCCTTGGCTCCCACCCCACTGATCTAGTCATCCTCATAGTTTTTTTTGTGTACGTAATAGAATGGTGCAGCTTCTTTTTAACACACTAATCCATTGATTTATAAAGCATATCTTCATGGAACCGTGTTTTATCATTTATCAATTTATTCAGAAAAGTAGAGATCAATTTAGGATTGTTACAACTAAAGAGGGCGGTAAAAGCTGCGGTATCTGGAATTGAAAAGAGACAGAGAGGGAAAGAGAGACGGACAAAAAACATTGGGTTTCGAATATAAACGGCAAGAAAGATAGACCTTCTTTCAAGAATTAGAGAAAATATACAAATGTTAAGAAAGTTGCCGAAAATATCACAGTGGTTCAGAGAAACATTTATGGGTTTCTGAGTTTGCCGAGAAGATCGATGTATTGAGCGCTTTGAAGGAAGCGAACGTATGGATCGTTGCGAAGAACTTGTTCGACGTGTTTGATGGCTTCATCGAAGAGCGAAATGTCGATGTGATTGTCATGGATACGACGTTCGATGACCTGGCGAACACCGAACGGAAGGAAAACTTCATTTGCAGTTCCTTCGGCCAAGTAGGTCGAGAGAATCACTCGTCCGAGATTGTTCATTGCATTGGCCTTATGACGGCTTGATCTGAAATTTTAAATGTATGAATAATCAAATGACAGCTCGTCACTACAATTCAAAAACTTTTGAAGTATGTAATTTATGAACTTTTAGAATTGAAAACTTTTGAGATAATCGAAATGTACTTTTTCTATTTAGAGTTTTTAAAGTTCAAACCAAGGAGATTAAGAAAATGTTGAATTCCTCTACCTGAACTCGACGACAGCTTCCCAGAAGCGAAGATTCTCTTCCGCGTGGATTGAACGCAAGAAGATGCGGAAGTGATGACGTCCGACGTGATTACCGAGAAGGCTCTCGAAGCTTTGAGCCCATTTCTCGGCGTAATTACGTGGAAGGAGTTCCTCCAAGTACTGGAGATAGAGCTCCGAACGACGGAAACGTGGAAACTGATCGTTCTCGAGAAGACGTTTGACTTCTTTGATTGCTGGAGCGAACTCTTCCATATCGAGAGTCTCACTGGCAACTGCATTACGCAACGACTTCATTGAGCTTGATGACAAATTGATTGATGCTTGATAAGTTTCAAGAATCTCCTTGGCGAACGCCACTTTCTCATCCCCGCTTTTCATTTTCTTGAGCTTATCCATTGCCTCGAGGAACGAGAGATTCTCTTCAGCGAGTGATTGGAAGAGGAAGACACGGAATAATTGTTTACCTGAAACCGGAAATAAGAAATGAAGAAGGTTACGAAGACTCTCCAATATTCAATGTACTAGTATCGTTCTACTCACCTTTCTCATCATTGAGCACATTGGCACAATTGCCAGCTGCCCAACTCGCAGCACGTGGATATTCAACACCCTCAGTTGTTGGCATTGGAGGCTGTTCACGGTTGACTTTCTCCTTTCCGTCGAACATTCCGGCAATCTGATGAAAATGAAAATTGACGTCATCACAAAACTAAAGTGTTCAGTTATCGATTGAAAATTCAATGGTTGAACTGACAACAGAACTATCTAAATGTGATAAAGAACAAACCGAGGATGGCATTTTTTTCAACATGCTTCTGAAGAATGTGCAGGTGGAAGATAGAAGTGAAAAAGTAAAAGTGAAGTAAAAAGTGAAGAAGAAGAAGAAGATGAAGTGATGAGGACTGAACAAAAACGGATTAAATGCGGAGAGCTGGATGGATAGAAGATTCCAATTCTATTCAGGTTTTGACACAATAGTCAAGTGATTATCTCCAAGAAGAAGAAGATAAGAGGAAAAATAAGAAAGTGGGGCGTGGTGAGAGAAGATTATAGAAATGTGCAGATATCAATTTATCACAAATATGTCATTTTATAAATAACCCACCGGTTTATTTGGATCTGTTGGAGGTATGTTATTGACTGATGGTTGACGAATAAGTGTTATAGATCTAGTAAGACGCTCAGCCGAGCCACGGCCAGTCCCATTCGAATTCGACGACCTGCTCATTGCTATCTACTGAGCTTCAAATGAGCTTCGAATGAGAGAAACTTGTCGATTGTAAACGAGAAGAAGAAGACGACGAAGAAGATTCGAAGCGTTGCTCGGGGAAACCGCAACGGCTTTGTGCTTCTAGTTTTCAAGTTGGCGTCGTCTCGTCGAGTATGATAATAATTACTACGAGAAGAGTGAAGAGGAGAAGAGTAGAATGAGAGCTTTTTAGAAGAAGAAGAAGTAGGAGGCTCTTGTCTCTGACTTGTTTTCGATTCCCCTGGTATTCTTCTCCGACTGATTGCAACTATCACATGCTTTTTCGATGAAGAAAACAAGAAATGTTTTTGATTTTGAATGTGAAGATAGTACAACACCTCAATTAGATTTGACTACCATTGAATGTACTTTTAACACTTTTTGATATATGTAGTTTGAAATCTGAGCATATGTAATTCCAGTTCCTTGTATCTGTCCGATAATTATACTTCTGGTAAGTAGAAGGAAGTGGATCATCAGTCTAGACGCCTTCCAATAAAATATTGAGGAACAAGATCGACAGATTTGATATTTAATTGAAACCACCATTTTTTCGTTTCAATGACTCATTGAAACGAAATTGAACTTTTTTGAAATGTGAAACTTCCGTGACTCAGCAAGATGAAATTGTTTATGCCAAAATGATGTCATTTCAGAATCGAAAGCTTTCTCTAGATACAAGACGAGCTTGCAACGAGAGGGAGGTTCAGGATGACTTCTTGAATTATATATAGTTTTGAGCAAAATGACAGTTCGGATCATCCGGCATTATCAACATCCAATTCGTCGAATAAGGTATTCAATGTAGTTGAACGGTAGGCTCGATTGTGAAAGTCGTAAAACATAGACTTTCGATTTATTTCACGATTTCTCTTAAATGAGTTGATGGAAATGAAGTAAATTACACTTCTCTCAATAGTTGTTCTTCTCAAATTGGGGTCATCCAGTGTCCTGAACTCACAATAGATTCAAAACGTTAAAAATCATTGCTTTGTGAAAAATTATTCACACGTCCTTGAATAGTGTTCATTTTAAATGAATTCACGGAATTCACAATTTTCGATCAGAGTTACGCGAATAATTGCAACTTCCGACTTCCGTCTTAGAAAAAATCCCTTTCGTTTTTGTCTTTGTTGTCGATCCATTTGATGTTAATTTCATGTGTTGATTCCAATTCTATTCAGGGTTGGTTCATATAATCCTTCTCTTCTTCACTGAAGAGTTCGTCACGTCATCGTACTCCGAA
This sequence comes from Caenorhabditis latens, assembly GCA_002259235.3. Lineage (NCBI taxonomy): Eukaryota > Metazoa > Nematoda > Chromadorea > Rhabditida > Rhabditidae > Caenorhabditis > Caenorhabditis latens. Next base: position 11,173,741 of record CM056093.1, on the reverse strand, counting down.
TTCTAAAGTCTGGAGCTTTTGATCGATATATGTGCCATAATCGAATCTCACCAGATGTGAAATCAACTTCTATGTGAAAAAAGAATTTCTCGGACAGGTGTATCTTATTCCGACTACATTCTATCGAGAAAACCGAATACATTGTCGAATGACTGGATGGAAACGGCACGATGAAATTATTGAATGAGATTAACATCTACATTAGAGACGGAACAAGAAGAAATTTCTATTCGAATTCCACCAAAATTGACTCTTTTGAAAATATCATATTTTCTTAATAAGGGATATACTTAATATTACTGAATTTGAGATTTCGAGCTGTAAATTACCGGGTTGCTTCTGAAATTTGGTTCTTTAATTTCACGTAAACATTTAGCTGTTTGGTCTTTGAGGTTTCTTAATAATCACTTCGTGAATGATACCTTTAAAGAAGTACGGAATCATGCAGTGATGAACATAGTACAGACAAAGTTGGAGCAAAAAATAAAAATGAAGAATGGGAATAGCATGCTCTGAGAATGAAAAAAATCAGGCATCACAGAAAATGTCTGGATCAGGTGAATGTGAATAATCGAGGATTGAGAAGGTAAGACGAAAAATAAGATTGCGCAAAGCGACAAATAAGAAAAAAGACGACGGAGCAAACGACGGCGATAACGACTTCATGCAGGTGCCTTCTGGACGACGACAGCGACATCGTTGAATCTTGGAGAAAGTGGAAAGAAATAGTGTGAGTAATCTAAGAGACACAGAACTGACTCCGACTTCTGGCGTGAGAGAAATTGGACAAGAAATTGGATTGAAGTCGGTGATAGGATCACAAACAACACGAGATTGAGTGGGATTGTTGTGTGGGAAAAAGTGAAAAGAGACTTACAAAGTAGATGGATCCAGCAGATGGAGTTGGAGATGTTGCAGCTGATTTCGAGGTTGGAACTTGAAGAGTAACATCATTTGGATGAGAGTTGTTTGAATTCACGGAAGCAGAACGGGATTTTCGTCTGAAATTATGAAAGGATTAGACAGCGTTAAAAATCTAAGTTTCAGTTTTCCATTCTCACAACTTTTGTAAATATTGCATTCACTGTCAGAATGTGAAAGTTTGCAATTTCTTTCAAATAAAAAAGAACTAGAGTAATTTTACTGTGATCCAAGTGAGTTTGAAAATTTTTATATTCCGAGTTCGTATAGACTATCTACTATCGGAGGTATTTATGTTTCGAGTCAAAATCCTTTTCTGAAAGTCTATAGACTAGAATTGAATAAATCTGGATGTTGTCGAAGATATTTGTGTTCTACAATTCTGATCTTCTTTAGTTCTTTTCACACTTTGTAAAGTTGGATCATTGTAGCAATCAGTCAGTAACTACAAATCGGAAAACTACTCCTTGGATAGTTTCTCAATTAGTTTTGTTTTTCTGATTTTTTGAAAGAAAACTTGTGTGGTCTTCATCAGGAAATTTGGAAAAGTTTTGAAGTTGACAAGAACTTACAGACTTTTTGATTTTTCTTGAATACATTTAGTATTTCTCGAATTGATCAGTTTTCAGCCCAAAAACGTAGATAGCCAAAAGATGTTTTCTTTGGCACTTTCTTTAGAGTACTTTCAGAAAACATAGCATGGAAGGTTTCTGTTTTCCAGAAACGTTAAGAAATTTGGAACTATGTTTCGCGACTTTTTCTAGATGCCATGAAAATTTAAGTGAAACTATGAAAGAAATTTTCGATGGATGCATGTCCTGAACTAAAGTTTTGTTGTCGTTCTATGTATTCAGGTCTATCCTCAAAGTTTGACTGTTTTCATTGGAAATAGAGATGTTTAGTTATTACACTATTCCATACAGTAGAGCTGACTATATTGTCAATGTCTAGAACACCACTTTTGTAATTGACAATATTTTTTTGGAATTCACTCTAATTGACCTCATCGAATAATAAATATCTCTCTAGAAGTTTTCCTCTTATATAAAACAGTATTTTTAACTTTTCTTTTGTATTTATTGACTGTCCTATTATTGCTTACCAAACATCTCATGAGTTCTCTGAGAACGATTCCTAATCTTTTTTCCTGAACCCGAGTCCAACGGGTTTCATCTCTAGAGCGACAATTTTTGTGTTTTGAACAGCTACAATGGGTATACGGTGTCACTCTAAAAATGATCAGGAAGATTCTGACTATGAACAATCTATTTCGAAGATTCACAAGAGAGAAATTAGTTCAATGATCACAACGATCAGTTTACTGAGTGGGTGGTATTCCGAATTCAAAAATTTCTCAACTAAGGTGCTGAAGACTTGATCGTTCTGTACACTTCTAGATGACGTTGTTCAAGGATTCCAAACTCTTCCTTTTTTCTTTTTTCTTGAATCCATTACAAAAACTCGTACATCCCTTCTATATTTTTCATCTTTCGCTTTGAGCAAAATTTTCGATTACCAAAAGAAAAATCTCTATGACAACGCTTCCTAAATGACAAGGTTTGCATCCGGATGACGCTATGGACGCGTGATCTTTTCTTGTTTTTCATAGGAAGAAGTTCATGATAATTGATGGTTTGGAGAAGAGAAGAAGAGGTTGTGGGCGTGGTCTTGGAGTTTTCTACTCTGTAGGTCTTGCAGATGTAGTAAATAAAAGGTGTTTTACTGTCCAGATGCTTCTGGAAATCATCTGAGTTCTGAGCATTGATAGCTCGGATTGATTCAAATTCCGAAGCTATGGATCATGCTTCTGAGAGCAATTAGTAGTTGGAAAACAATATCAAAATAACTGTTTTCAACTTTGGAAACAATAAAAACCAGATAATAAACAACTATGATGTTAGATATAAATGAGGAAAAACAAGAAAAACAACGCCATGGAATGTTTTTCGTATACTGAAACGTAGGCTGCAGCTGACAACTGTTTCCTTTTCAGACTTGAGAAGTGTACTAGTTTATTGTATCGCTTAGATGAACTTTAATTCCTCATTCGCTTGTTTCAACATGAGATATTTTCTTTTAAACGAGGAAATTATCACCTGATAGAGTGTGTGTGGAGTAAGTTAGAATCCATATCTTTCGGTTCTCTGGAAGGATCGAGATGATAGAGGAAAAGAACATAATGAAAGAAAGAAGGAGTACAAATGTTAACGAATCACCTGATGTTTTAGTTTCTGCACCAATAACTTTAAAAAACGAAAAACTTCCGAAAAGTGTATCGTAGGTAGTGAAAAGGCCACATTTATACTCACCCAGGAATTCGGAGTTCATTGTGGTCTTCATCCGAGGCAAGGTCGTAAAACTCATCACGCTGAACCGTGATATCTGTCTTACTGCCTGAACGCCGAATATTGAGATCGGAGAGACGACGAACGGTAGGCTCAATGATGAGCGAGTTGATAAAGATACAGGGGGAAAGTGACCTGCTGCACTTTCGAGAGGAACCTTTCTGGCTTCCTCTCGTTTTTACTGTGGACGACGTTCGAGGTCTAATTGTCTTCCTGGTGGTCGAGTCGATGGAGGTGTCGGTGGCACTCGACAGTTTTAACTGTAGTGATAAAAAAGATATTCAAAAGAAGATAAAAAGAGAGAGAACGAGAAAAAAGAGAGAGAACGAGAAAAGGGTCAAGTAATGAACGAAAACTATCTTATACTCTTCTGTTTTTTTCTTTCAGTTTTGTGTTTCGTATGAAATGAAGGCGTGGTTTGTCGTTTTCCAATTCGTGATTAGGCTCTTGATGATAATGGGGAGGTGAAGAGGAGTTAGAAAAGAAGAGAATGCGAGCAGGCGATAAGCAGAAATGAGGAAAAAATGAGTTGTGTGGTTGAGATAGAGATGAAAAGAAGAAGCTCTGAGAGCACAGTGTGAGTATACATGTGAACAAAGTTGGGAAGTGTTTAGAGGCGGAGTGAAGCGAAAAAGTGGGTGGAGCATTTTCTGTAGTGTGACTGTGACTTTTGGGAGAAAATTTGCAACGAAAAACGAAAAATCTTTGCGATACTGACGTCAACGCTCGAAGATTCTGCGCTAATTGCTACTTTCATTCTTCTAAACTTTACAAAACTTCGAATTTCTATTTTGAAACGGACATTTAGAGCCAGAATTCGGTAAAATGTATATCCAAAAGTTCGAGAAAATATCAAAAAAGGAAAGTTTGATTGCACTTGTAAAAGTCTAGACTTTTTTGAGGTGCTCCTATCAATTAGAATAAAAAAAGCTGTTCATGGTTTGATTCATTGAAATAAAAAGCGGGTGTTCGTTCAAAATTCAAAATATTCAACTGTCAAAAACTTGTAGAATCACGTCAGAATACACGTCAACGAAATGGCTTCATCAGCACGCTCATTACCCATATATTCACCTATTTCCGCATCAAAACGCACGACGTCGTCTTCTTCATGCCAAAATCTCCGTAAATGGCATCATATCCGGTCACTTTTTTAATCCGCCTATTTACTTAAAAGGTGGCTGAGAAGTAGGTAGTCCAATGGTCGATGAATACAACGTCACAACTCAGATCATTTCGATTCAAGATTAATTTCATTTTCAGACTCATTTGGATTAGAAACGAATGAATGTACTCTTTTGTTACTTTGCATTCCAAAACTCTTTCAAGGATTAGTTTTAGAAATATTCTGAAAAGGTCTCCTGGGTTTTTTTTCCCCAAAAATATCAATAGATTGCTAGAATGGGAACCCGTTGTGACGTTATAACTGAATGTGAACAATCTTAGAATCAAAATGCCTTCTTCTGTTTCATCAGAACGTATGCACTTGCAATTTCAGACGAATTGTATTGTAGATTAGATTGTGTTCCATGTATCGAGAGATAATCCGTTTCAGTCGGGAATATGCCACAGATACAGAAAATGTACTTTTCTTACCGAAATGAATGTTCGTACCGGGTATATTTGTAGCTGAATACAATGCGATATGGGGAGTACGGTAGATTGAAGAAGTGACGACAGACTAACGATGGAAGAGAGGAAATGGAACAAAGAGATTATTCACTTTTTAAAAAGCAAGATTTTAGGTGAGCTTTCAGATGACGCCAGTGTTTTTCTCTCGCTACAGTAACCCATTTCTTCAAATATCATCCTCCGAACGATCAGCTGAGCCCACACACAAACACCAATTTCAGTAAAATACTGAAAAACTTGCGTCATAAATATGTGTTTGAAATAGAAGAAAGATGATAACAATGTATAATGAGAAGTGGGACATCTCGTGAAAACCGGCTAAAAATAGGAATCGAGTGTGACGAAAATAGTCGTCAAGTTGGTTCTCTCGAATTATCAATAACAGATATTCTATTGACGCACAATTGGTGATTAGGGACCGGAATCCCAATGGGATGTTCTCGTGGTTGGATAGAAGGAAACACATGATTCCAGAAGCTGGTTGATAACAAAACAAACGAGGAACTAATTAAGAAGAAGGAGACGGAGAGAGACTGAAGACGGAAGATGAAGTTTCGAGAGTTGAAGATGATTTCATCGGTTGGTTATGGAGTAAACAAACGTTATGCGAGCACATATTTTCATGAATGATAAGTTCTTCTGATATAGAGTACTGTACCTACAATGAACTAAAAAGGAGATTTCGAGAAGCTTTGAATTATCCAGACGAGTCTAGAGTGTATCATATCAAAATTTTATAGATAAAAACAGTTTCAAAGGGTGACTGATGATGTATTGAATTTCTGTGTCAGATAACATCTTTTAAGTTTTCATAGTTTTTGTGTTGAAAATCTATAAGATCACTTTACCACTTAAGAAGGAAACTCTTATGAGCCTCCCATTTTATTTGCTGCTGTCTGAAATACGGGAAAAAACTTTCTCAGATTGTTAGAAAATAATAAAAAACGAAAACTGTAAATCTTTTTAAATGACACAAGAAATGCTCTAAAGAGCGGAGGCCCTCTCTCCAGCGGAGGCCCTCTCAATGCATTGCGCACAGTATTTCGAGATGGCCTCTGCAGTAGAGTAACGTGTCGATCGCTATGATCATCCATAGAGTCGACGATAATCGAGAAAATCATTTCGACTTGATCAAAATTTAGTTGAGTCGATGACCAGAAAATGAATCGAGACTCGACGATAATCAAAAAGTCATGATAATCATCTCAAAATTATCGATGACTATCGACGATCATGATCACTCATGATTATCGATAATTTATCGACCGGCAATTATCGATAGTCGGTCGACAATTATCGACGATTATCGACGATAATGAGCAAAAATAAAAGCCTCCGGAAACGGTTTTAAATGGCTCAAACTAGTAAAAAATAGTGTTTTGGTAGACTTCTGAAGCCCCTCTATCAATTTAAACCAAGAAAAAACATTTTTAAACACATTTTTTTTCAATTTTTTTTTGAAAAATTTGAAAAAAAATTTTTTTCATTTTTCAAATTTTTTTTGTTGGAATCAATGGAGGACTGTTGAAAAACCATCCAAACACTATTTTTGACTAGTTTGAGCCATTTAAAACCGTTTCCGGAGGCTTTTATTTTTGCTCATTATCGTCGATAATCGTCGATAATCGTCGATAATCGCCGATCGACGCGACGATCGACGATTATCGATAATCGTCGACCGACTATCGATAATCGCCGGTCGATAAATTATCGATAATCATGAGTGATCATGATCGTCGATAGTCATCGATAATTTTGAGATGATTATCATGACTTTTTCACTATCGTCGAGTCGCGATTTTTTTTCTGGTCATCGACTCGACCACCTATCGATTGTGTTCCTTTGACTATCGATTCAAAAATCATCGAAAATTTGGTCGACACGTTACTCTACTCTGCAGGAGGCCGTGAACTGGGATCTTTGAAATTTTTCGTAACAACAAATCGTTATATGCGAACAGATTTGTAGAAGAAGAATTTCGGATAAAAACAGTTCAGAAAGGAATAATTTTGTAATTTCGTATTCAATTAAACTATCAAAGTTTTCGTTGGATTCCATTAGTTTCCAGTTTGAGCAGTTCAGGAATTTCTTACTTTTTTGATAAACATCAATTACATATCTCTCAACCACTCACCCCTCTGGATCCGACTCATCCGATTCCGAAACATTGATGTCAACTTCCTGGGTTTCATCCGAAAAATCTGGAGTTTCCGCCTTATAAGAACGCCACATATTCCTGAAATTATTTTGTGAATGAGAGAAAGAATAAGAATGAAAATGCCTTGTGTTAGTATTCTTCGGCTTCTTCTGATTCCTTTTATATCCTCAATTTGTATCTTTCGTATCAGGATTACGGTAATCACGAGAAGGAAGAAGGCGACACTTGGCACGAGATATCCAATTTTTTGTATTTCAGGAGGTTGAATCTCTCGAATCCAGCCACAAGGAACAATGAAGACTACTATGCACTCTCATTCAATGGAGAAAAAAGGAAAAAAACGAAGGCGTCAAATCCAGAGAGGAATCTGTCTGCGTCTAGCATTTCCTTACTCTCTCATTTTGGCTTCTTGAGAAAACCGCAAATTGTGTGAGTAACCATGGAAATTTTCCATCAAACCCTCCACGTCGTCTACAACATCAGTGGCTATTGACAGACACTTCAAAATTATGACGGCATATTAGAATAGAAAAAGAAAAGGAATTATGCTTGATGTCAGAAGATGTCAATAAAATCGCAAAATGAAATGGCCTCTAGTTGATGTTCAACTAACAGCCAGCAATGAAGATTTGATTGTATTACGTATAGGTATGATCGTAAAAGTAGAAATTTATTTTCTAAATTAGTGAGTATAAAAAATGATAAATCAAATGAGAGTATGCGAGATCATTGGTTTATAGGAATTCCTTATTGCGGACGAGGAACTTCGTATCCTTTCGATGCTGCCACCCAAGCAGGATTCAGGAGAACATCCAGCTGACTTATATCTGCAATATCTATTCACATTCGAATGTAGCAATCTAACTGTGTCAACAAACCATTCGGCAGTTTCCTTTCAGCCTCTGGATTCTCTATTTCTGGTGGAACAGGTATATACCATAACGGTCCGGATTCTAAATTTTTTGTCGGCTTCATAATATTACAATCCTCCTCATCCGAGCTGGCTAGAAACTCTTCTGGTCTGACATTGACGACATCGATAAAATCATCGTCCCCGTCTTGATTCTTGTTGTTCATATCGTCATCAGCGTCTTCGTCCTCCATATCGAATTCACCTTCTTTCTCAACGTACTTTTCGTTTTCTTCCAATTCTTGAAACTCTGGGGCAAATGCTGACCAGTTTTCGACATGTGCTTGTGTCCATAACGATACTGCTCCTTGCGCGATTGACAAAATGATCGGTCGAGTGGGATGCCATTGTGCATCAAGAAGCGCTTCTCCTTTGTTTCCATGCAAGATTTTGATGAGTGATCCGGTGTTACTCTCCCATATATACAAAGAATGAGCTTTAGTTGATGCTCCACATACATACAATCCATCGCTATCCGTACAAACATTTTTCCAAGCAGCCTTGTTAACCATATCAAGTACTTTATACTTTGCTTCAACCACTTGACCTTTTTGATGAATCAGATCTTCAAGTTCATACGTTCGAATCACTCTGTCCTGTGTGTTTGTTATGATGAATCGACTTTTCATTGGAACGATGATTTGTCTAATCTGTTGAACTGTGTTTTGCTTACACCACGCTACACATCTCAGTGTTTCCGAATTGTAAATGATCAGTTTTCCTTTTCCTGTTCCAGCGATGATGTACTTTCCTTTCCTGTCATAAGATACACAGCTCACCACTTCATCTGTGTTACCAGGCGTATCATTCGTCAATACCCTGAAACCGAATTTTTAGAATTTGATAAGTTGTCTCTTCAGCCTACTTTTGAAGCCTTGGCGAAAATTGTTCTAGGGTGGGCTGATAGTTCACTTGAAGTACAATGGCTTTGTTGTCGTTTCGTGGATGAAACATTGCAAATGTCACCATATTCGAGAATCGGATTCTGTGTAGTAGAGTTCCAGCAAGTACATCGAAAACAGCTATAGAATTGTCGGCGGAGCTGGTGAGCAATTTCCGACCGTCTCGTGACCATGACAAGGAACTCACCGGAAGAGCATGAGCGGAGAATGTCTGGAAAATTATTAAAATCAGGGTTGACAGCAAATTAATGATTTAACATACCCTTGCTATGTTTTTCGTGATGAAGTCAACGACAAAAACTCTTCCATCTGTACAGCCTACAGCAACAACGCTTCCCCATCGATTGAATTTGCAACAATTCGCAGATGCATTCTAAATTTTTTTAAATGGTTATGAATTTTATTATGGATTCACATACGAATTATTTTTTTTTAATGCTTATTAAAAGAAATTCAATGATTTGAAAAGTTGCCGAAAAGAGAACAACGTGTTTTTCATGCATGCACTGTTCAAAAAAGACTTTAAGGAATTATTATCAGTACCTGTAGATCGAGCTGTCCTTCAAGTTCTTCGGGAAACTGAGCGCCGTAAGTCCTGTCGAGAATTTCGGCCATTTCTGAAAAATGATGTGTTTTAACATCGAAATCTTAAATATTGCGTTCTAAAACATAGATTTGATGATTGCGAATTATTAAATCTGATAAAAAGGAACTTTAAACTGTAATATTCACGGTTAAAAAGAATATTCGATAGTCAAAAAGAATAAAAATTTAAATAAATTGCATTGGCCTAGAATAAGCATCGGCCGCGGAGCACAGACGGCCGTGTTCTCCTCCTAGGAAACTCGCCGTTCTTTGTCACCATCCCTCCTTTTGTGTTAAAGTTTCTTTTTGACGGCAGCTGACGTTTTATTTCTTGCAGAGAACTTTGGGCCAAAAATAAGAGAAGAAGTAGATAAATAGCCGATCAATAACCGCTCGCCTAAACCATATTTTGAATCATTTTGTTCGCATAAATGATAGTGATAAGAAATGGGCAGCGTATTAGCTATTTATCATTTTGTCGCTTTTCAACTCGATCACTGTCCACTCAGCATTTCCAGAAAACTCCGTTGTTGTTGGCAGTGGTGGGTAACATGACTATAAATAACCAACCTTTTATCTAGAATGTTTCATTATGGAATTCTTCAACTCTTATTTCGAATTTCAGCGTCCAAGGGTTGCATCAAGATCGAAAATGACGTCTTCCCCTCCAGAAATCGTCCCTCAGCAACCTCTGGATGCTCTGCTTCTTAACAAAACGGATACTGAACAGGTATTGAAAGTAGATTTTATAAACAAATATCCATATTGTTTTCAGGATATGTTCCTTACCAAGTACCCAACTTACGATGGAAGAGACATACTGATTGCTATCCTCGATACTGGAGTCGACCCATCCTTGCCAGGAATGCAAGTAACAACAACTGGAGAGCGAAAGATGTTTGATGTCATCGACTGTTCTGGAGCTGGTGATGTGGACACTTCAACGACGAGAACAGTCAAAGATAAAATTATTGAGGGATTGTCAGGACGGAAGCTAACCATTCCTGACAAATGGAAATGCCCGACTGGAGTATTCCATGTGGGAATAAAACCGATTTTTGAGTTATACACCAAAGGAGTCAAGACTCGAGTCATCAGTGAACGAAAAGAAGATGTAGTTAATCCTTCCCATAACCTCTCCGCAGCAGAAGCGTTGAAACAACTAACCGAACATGAAAAACAAGTTGGAGGAACGAGTGACAAGATTTCGGATAAATGGGACAGAGAAGATCTTGCTTGCAAAGTTGATTTCTTGAAATCGATGTCTTCCGTTTCTGATATTGGACCTGTCGCTGATGTCGTGACATGGCATAATGGAGAATCATGGAATGTTTGCATTGATACTTCGTTCCGCGGCCGATTAGGAATGTGCAATGTGCTGGGTTCTTTCCGAGAAACTGGTGATTACGCTTATCTTACTGATAAAGATTCGGTTGTTTACACTGTCAGAGTCAGCGCCGATGGAAATCTAACTGAAATTGCTGTCCCCTCTGGTGCTCACGGTAGCCATGTCGCAGGAATTGCCGCTGCAAACTACCCAGATAACCCACAGAAGAATGGTTTGGCTCCAGGGGCCAAGATTCTATCATTGAACATTGGAGATCATCGACTTGGAGCTATGGAAACAGGACAGGCGATGACACGAGCATTCAATTTGTGTGCAGAACTTAAAGTTGACGTTATCAATATGTCATTCGGTGAAGGAACTCATTTGCCTGATGTCGGGTTAGTAATGTGGATTGTAAGACCCTAAAATCGTTTTTTTTTCAGTCGGGTCATTGAAGAAGCTCGGAGATTGATCGATCGGAAAGATGTGATTTATGTGTGTTCCGCTGGAAATCAAGGACCTGCTTTGTCCACAGTTGGTGCCCCAGGAGGAACGACAACTGGTGTTATCGGAATCGGGGCTTATCTGACCGCCGAATCGGCAGATACGCTGTATGGAGTTTACAAGCCAGTTGACAGTAATATCTATCCCTGGAGCTCGAGAGGACCATGGTGAGTTTCTAATAAGTCTAAACGAGGCCCAAATCTCAATTTGTGTTTTTAGTCAAGACGGTAAACTGGGAGTCAGCCTTGTAGCCCCAGCCGCTGCTTTCGCTGGTGTTCCTCAATACTGTCGGCAAAGCATGCAAATGATGAATGGAACCAGCATGAGTTCACCAAATGCGGCTGGTAACGTCGCATGCATGCTTTCTGGTCTGAAACAACAAAATCTGAAATGGACTCCCTACACCGTCCGTATGGCACTTGAGAACACTGCTTTTCCTCTTCCAAATATAGATTCTTTCTCACAAGGACAAGGAATGATCAAGATTGCTACCGCTTTCGAAAAACTCTCAGAAATGTTGGCCAACAAAGTATTCCCATCTCGGTTGACGCATTTTGAAGTTAAAGTTTCCGATCATTGTAAAAAGTCGAAAGGAATTTACATTCGAGAGCCCAACTGGAACGGACCACAAGAATTCACCATCGGAGTGGAGCCAATTTTCCAAAACCATCAAACTGATAATAATTTGCCTGCTATCAGCTTCGAAAAACAAGTTATTCTTCAATCAACAGCGCCATGGGTGTCTCATCCTCAAACTATGTTTGTTGTTGCGCAGGAAAGAACAATGGTAGTGACTGTGGATGCTTCCAAGGCACCAAAAGGAGCGAGCTATACCGAAATCGTTGGAATTGACACAGCTGATCCATCTCTGGGACCAATCTTCCGCATTCCAATCACTGTCATCATTCCTGAAAAGGTTGCCGTTGATCAATTTACTTCAAAGATTGTTGGAAAATCGGGCGTCTCTGAACGACGATTCATACAAGTTCCATCTTGGGCCACAAGTGCAAGTGAGTGTTCTAGGAACTACAGTATCCAATAAAAGAATTGAATTCCAGAAATCACATTGAAATCTTCGAATAAAGATGAAATGGATAGATTCACTCTGCATACTGTGTATATCGAGGATGACAAGTGCTCACGGAATACTGAAACTCAGAAGATTCAAGGTCCAATTGGCAATGAGTGGAACAAGTCAATTACTGTTCAAGGCGGAAAAACGTTGGAAGCCTGCGTTGTACGTCCCTGGTCTCGAGGGAAGACACCAGTTGATATCGATATGATTATCGACTTTTTCGGGGTCCAGAAACCAAGTTCAATTGCACTTATTCACGGAGCCACAAGTTGTCCAATCCGAATTCAAGCTGCCCCAACCAAAGGAATTGATATCGCTCCAGCCATTGCATTGAAATCGCTTGTAGTGTCATTGAAGCCACAGTCTGCAAAAGTCGAAGCACTTGGGCCTCGTGATCTCTTCCTTACTTCTGGACTTCAGGTCAATAGGCTCCTCCTCACTTATCAATTGAAAAGTTAGTAATGATATTTGTTTCAAAATTTAATATTTCGGTATTGTAGTCCAAAAATCGAGCGAGGTGCAGCTCCAATTCGCTGGTCTCACTTCGTATTTGTACGAATCACCAGTTGACTGTGTGCTGTTCCAAATTTTCGGAGCCAATAAATCCTACGTCAGCGCAGCATCTTCGTATCCGGATAGATGGACACAAAAACTCGAGAAGGGAGAATACACTATTCAAGCTCAAATCAGACATCCAGATGAACAAGTTTTGCAAGGATTGAAAGAGATTCCTCTGCTGTGAGTTCAGAATCCGGTCACTGTTTATACAAATATCTTTTTCAGCGTACATTCAAAGTTAGGAAGCAAGGTTTCTGTTGAGTTGGCCGCTTCCGCCAGTGATGCTACAATGGGAAAAGAAAGCAAGTTTTCGGGAAAAGCTCTACTTCCAAGCCAAGAAATGACAGTTTACGCGATGAGTGTTGCTGATGACAAACTCCCTAAGAATATTACTCTAACCAGTGGTAGTTTCCTGACTGGAACATTCTCCGCTCTGAAAGATTCCGATCTGAGTGCTGTTGATAAATCAGAAGTGATCTACTATCTTAGCGAATACTCTACTCGTGCCGCAAAGGGCCTTTCAATGGTGACATCAAAAAAAGACAAAAATCAAAAGGAAGAAATGACTGGTGAGTGGTTACTATAAAATGATGCAAACAGTCTTGTAATTTTACAGAAGCCATCCGCGATTTGGAAGTTTCATGGGTTCCAAAGTTGACTGATGAGAAAGCGGCCAAGGAGTTTTTCGATACTTGTCTTCAAAAGTACCCGGATCATCTCCCACTTCTTCAAAATCGTGTCAAGCAACTCATGCAAATGAAGCTTTCCGACCAGACCACCGAGAATGTACAGAAAATTATCGAGCTGTGTGCTAAAATTCTTGAAATTACAAAGCCGAATGAAGTTCTCCAGTTCCTTTCTGTCAAACAAGAGCACGATGATGATATTCTAACTGTGGAAAAGTGGCTGGCAGTGACAGGAGGAAACGAGGAGCAACGGAAAGATGCTGCGAAAGTGGTCTCGAGTTTCAATGATCGTAAGAGTGCGACGATCCTCGCATTGCAAGCTCTCGCGTCATTGGAGCAAGACTTGGGAATGCGCAAAAGTTCTAAGAATATTCCAGCAAGTATTCAATATGGAGGAGTGACGCCTTTGATTTTCGGTGGAAAGCAAGGAGAAGTTATCAATAAGAAGTCAGATAACTTTGAAGCTCTGAAAACCAAAGCTGAACAAATCGACGCTGTCGTTTCGGAAGAATTGAAGAAGTTGGATGCCCATTGGACTGGAAATCAATTCTACGTCAAGCTTCTTGTTTGGCTATCTGCTGACGACTCGAAAACTTCATTGATTTCTGCGAAACATGCTGCAGCTCTCGGTCAATTCGGAAGGTGTGCCAAAATGCTCAACAAAGCAGGAGACGAGCTAAAAGCATCAGCAACAGATTCTCAAGCTGTGGATTCGACGTTGGCGGAAGTTTGCGAAAACCAGGAGTGGAATCATCTTTCCACCTACTTCAAAAATCTGGCTCTCATCAAAAATCGTGCTTCTTTCAGACTTTTCTAATTAGTCTTTTTTCCAGTGAATATCGCGGGTTTTTTCCCTGTACTATATTTCCAAAGATTTTTTCGAAATATTTCACATGTAACAAATAAAGTTGATTTATTTTTTTTAATCTTCGAGATCAAAAGAAAAACTTCCTTGTAAAACAAATCAAGATCAATAAAAATAGGTTTGTAGATATCGATGAATTAACACATGGCATGTATTCACAAGAGTTCCAACCTGTCATGTGAGTAAGAATCTTCTGATATTGACAGTATGATTTGACACCACTCTTTCCACATGACTTCCGAACAACTGCCCGTTCACACTGTGTTGCACTAGAAACTGAGCTGAAAATATTCTGTAATAAACAGATGTCTTGAAAGAAACAACGAACTCGCATGATCCGACTTCTAAAACTGAGCATTCCGTGTAGATTGTGTCAGTCAAATCATTCAAACTGACCGCTTGCATACATTCATAATAAGCGACAACTGAAAATATTTCAGAGATTTGATTTCTAAACGGTGTTAATCAATGGACTCACAATCAGCTCCATAATCACAATAAAACTGAAGGAATGCAGTTTGAGAAATGTAATATGCTGCATTAGATTCAGAACCAAATATCGCATTGAACGTGTTATAATTGAGACAACTGTCGATGACGTCACTGTGACAATGACGAAGGGCGGAATAACTACTGTAATAGGTCAAGTTGAGCAGTATTTCGTAACTGGGATACTGTAATAGTCTCACTTACCCACACATTCCAGTAGCATCATATCGAATACTTTTGAATGGATCTTCTTCTGCTGAAGGTAGACTGGTCACGTTCAATCCATATGAAATAAACATATTGATGTAACATTGTTGAAGGACTTGATCTTGATCAACACTACAGTTATGAAGAGCTCTTTCATTTCCAGCAACTGTTTGTTTCACGAGACCTCCTAAATCGACATCGAGAGATTTCAATTCAGGAATAACGAATATGAGAATAATAATGAAGGATGGTAATGACATCACAACTTTTCATGAATGAAGTCACTACTGAGTTTCGAAAAATGTTTAGTCTGAAACAGAATTGAAAAAAGAATCGTAAAATGCCGTCACCGGTCGCCAACCGGTTTATAGCTTTTCGGGAGGTTGAAATGTGTTTATCAATTTGATGTCCGTAATGCCGTGGTTTCAGTTTACGGTCCATATCAATTATTTCTGATATCAGGCATGATATTCCTCATGACAATGCCTTAAGATCGTCATTGGGAAGTTGATGGAAATTTTCTGTATAAGGATTATGAAGCGATATTGAATAGAAGATGAAAAATTCGGACTTGGATGTATTCTCATGCCAGAACGTTCCGTTTGTCTAGAATCACATTTCTCAAACTTTTGAAGTGTTTTTGCTGGAATTTCTTGGAAGCTTCTAATAAAGATTTTAACTAATTCGACCGGCAGTTTCATCAGAGAATGTTCCATACCAACAACAGCTTCGAAACAAGTTTTTAGATGAAAGTTATAATCACTTTGAACTTCGCAACTTCCCTTTTTCAAGATGTGGCTTGTTTGTTTGCTGATATTTTGAAATGGTGTTGTCTTCGATCTTCGAAAATGCCACTGTTTGAATTTCTTGTATCAAAAACATTGCTCTATCAATTTCCTTTATTTTTGAATAAAATTAAACCAGAAAAAAATGCGGACCCGAACGTGAAAAAACTAGATGAAAACGACTCTATTGATATGATTCAATTGGTGGACAAGTGCAGACCAAGTTGCGATCTCCGTATTGATCATCTACTCTTCCAACTGTTGGCCACGCTTTGTGAGAGCACCAAGGTTTTGGGAACGCTGCCAATTCACGAGAATACGGCATATTCCACGTGTCAGATGTCACTTTCTCCAATGTGTGTGGTGCCATTTTCAATGGATTCAAGTGCTTATCGAGTGTTCCATTCTCAACTTGACGGATCTCTTCACGGATGGCAAGAAGCGCATCGACAAGTCTGTCCATTTCTCCTTTGTCTTCTGTAAATCACGAATCAAATGCTTGATTTTGTTCTTCTTTCAAAAATTTCTAACCTGATTCAGTTGGCTCAATCATAAGGCAATCGTGAACTGGCCACGACATTGTTGGTGAATGGAAACCGTAGTCCATCAATCGTTTTGCGATGTCAACAACTTCAATTCCATGCTTTTTGAATGGTTTGCAATCCATAATAAACTCGTGAGCTACAAGACCTTGTTCATCTGAAATTCCATTTTCTATCTACCGCTCTACAGGATGATATCAAACAAACCTTTGTACACAATACGGTACTCGTTTTCCAATCGTTTCGCCATGTAGTTAGCATTGAGAATGGCAACTTGAGATGCTTCACGAAGTCCAGTGGCTCCCATCATACGAATGTAAGCCCATGTGATCGCAAGAATACTGGCTGATCCATATGGTGCAGAGGCAACTGATCCAGCTTTACGGCCTTGTACTGGGATGACAGAATGACCTGGGAGGAATGGAGCAAGATGCTTCTTACTGAAATTATAGTATGTTGAGACAATCTAGCTGAAAAAAGGAACATACACTCCAATTGGTCCGACACCTGGACCACCTCCTCCGTGTGGAATACAGAATGTTTTGTGAAGATTTAAATGTGACACGTCACTACCGTAGTCTCCTGGACGACACAATCCAACTTGAGCATTCATGTTCGCTCCATCCAAATAAACTTGTCCTCCGTGCTCGTGAACTTTATCACAGACATCGCGAATGGAAGATTCGAAAACTCCATGAGTGGATGGATAGGTGACCATAATAGCAGCCAACTGGTTGGAATATTTCTCTGCTTTTGCTGCCAAATCCTTATAATTGATGTTTCCGTGGTGATCAGAATCCACAACGACCACTTTCATGTTTGCCATCTGAGCTGATGCTGGATTTGTTCCATGAGCAGATGTTGGAATGAGACAAATCTGAAATTGTTTACTTTAAACACAATATCATCTCAAAATATCTACATTTCTCTGCTCTTGTCCCTTGTGAATCAAATAATTACGAATAGCCAGAAGTCCAGCATATTCTCCGTTGGCTCCAGAATTTGGTTGAAGACTGAAGTTGTCGTATCCCGTGATTTCACAGAGCCAATGCTCGAGATCTCCGAATATTTGACTGTATCCTTTAGCTTGTTCAATTGGGGCAAATGGATGGATTGAAGACAGTGTTGGCCATGTGATTGGCTAAAAAACCGAAATTTACGTAGCTACTGGTAGTCATCAAAACTCACGATAAGTTCAGCAGAAGCATTCAATTTCATGGTACAACTACCAAGTGGAATCATTGAATGAACCAGTGATACATCCTTATTCTCCAATCTTTTCATATAACGAACAAGTTGTTGTTCACTGTGATAAGTATTGAATACTGGATGTTGAAGGAAGAGAGAAGATCGAGAGTGTGGGGAGTTTCCAATCAAAGGACAAGCTACTTCCCAACGTTCTTCACGAAGTTTTGTCTGAAAATTAAAACATTTTGAGATCTTGAACTGCCATTAAAACCAACCACATCTTTTTCAGTTGTTCCGTTAAATGTGTATATAATATCCATCAAATCTTCAGATTTGACAGTCTCATCGAGTGATACTCCAACATCTCCATTATCGTAGAATCGGAAATTCATCTTCATTTCTTCAGCTCTCTTCTTCAATTCCTCGAGAGCTTCTCCGTTCTTCAGACGAACTTTCAAAGTGTCAAAATATTCTTTGTGCACGATTTCGTGACCGGCGTTTCTGAGGTCTGAAACAAAATTATACTTGAATCAAGCACAACCCACAAAACTTACGAGTAGCGAGATAAGCAGTCGATTTATGAATTCCTCTAGCGATTTCAGTAAGTCTCTGTGGTCCATGGTAAACTGCATACATTGCAGACATATTGGCAAGAAGAGCTTGAGCAGTACAGATGTTACTTGTCGCTTTGTCACGGCGAATATGTTGTTCACGAGTTTGAAGAGCCAAACGGAGAGCACGATTTCCATTTGCATCTCTATATAAAAGAATACATTCAAGAAAATCTGATAGTAATACTCACTTAGTAACTCCAATGATTCTTCCTGGCATATTTCTTCCCAATGCATTCTTCGAATCATTCTTTGCAACTGCCATGAATCCAGCGTGTGGCCCTCCATAACCCAATGGAACTCCGAATCTTTGAGCTGATCCAACAGCAATATCTGCTCCAAGATCTCCTGGTGAACGGAGAATTGTCAATGACAATAGATCACAAACCATGATGACTAATGATTTATTCTTGTGAGCTTTCTCGATTAACTCATCAAATTGATGGATTCGCCCTTCCGTATTTGGATATTGGACTACTACAGCAGCAACTTTCTCATCGAATTCGAATCCTTCAACAGCGTCACAAACTTCAATATCGATTCCAAGTGGATCACTCCGAGTTTTGATGACATCCAAGTTCTGGGGATGACAGAATGAATCAACAATCACTTTGTTTCTCTTTGTTGTTCTAGCCGCCAATGCAACAGCTTCCGCCGAAGCAGTAGCTTCATCCAGAAGAGATGCGTTTGTAGTTGGAAGTCCGGTCATTTCAGCAATCTGAAATCTCTTGATTGGTTGCAAATTCAGAAGACCTAAGTTACCATAGTTTGGAAATTAAGAAGAGATTCAAGTCTTCCTTGAGAAATCTCAGCTTGATACGGAGTGTATTGAGAGATCCATCCAATGTTTTGAAGGATATTTCTAGAGATTACAGCTGGTACAATCGTATCATAATATCCCATTCCGATATAACTTCTATAGATTTTGTTTTGAGAAGCAATTGCTTCGAGTTCTTTCAGCATTTTGTATTCATCGAGTGGTGCGGGAAGCTCCATCGCTCTTTCGAGTTTGATCATATTTGGGACATTTGTTCCTGTCAGATCGTCGAGATCCTGAAAACAATAGTTTTTTTGTTGTATTTTTATCAATTTTTCAAACTTTGTATCCAATGAAATCGAGCATTTGCTGTTGTTCCAATCGTCTTGGTCCAATATGTCTATCAACAAATGCGTCATACTGTAGATGACGTGCAATCGTCGGTCTTCGTAGAGCAATTCGACCGACGGCAAGCAAACCTCTTCCAAAGAGAACCATTTTTTGAGAGGGTTCTTAACTAGTAAAATCAAATTTAGAAATGAGATTTATGATCAATTTTTGGAGAAAGAAATATTAAGAAACTAGGAGAAGACGTTTACAAAGTTGGTTTTTTGACATTCTGCAATCGAAAAATCGAATTGGATTGAAGAAAAAAAAGAGACGATTCCTCGTTAAGATGGCAATGCGGGTACATACGACCTCTTATCAGAACGATAAAGTTTTCGACTTTTGATCAAATGATACTTCTGTGAAACAACCAACACGTGGTTTGTTTTCAGATGATGTAAAATTTCTAATGAGACACATCGAAAATCCAGACAAAACTGGAGCCAAAAAAGGAAACTCGGTCTCTGAACTTTCTCATTTAACAAGAGAAAAGCTTATGGAAAAAGACGAGAAAGTTGATAAGTGATCATGATGCTGCCAAATTGAATTCAGAATCGATCACCCCACAACGACTGTTATCTTTTACTCCTCCTTCTCTGTCTTCAGCGAGAGCGCCACTGATAACCGAATTGCTTTTGTCTCTGTCTTTCTGATTGTATTTTTCTGCATTTTATTGCAAACTCTTCTCTTTTTCACATACCAAATATATTCGACAAAAGAAAAAAAACACATCAAAAGAAGAATGGGGATAAAAAAGTAAACGAAATTAGAAGGTTAGGAAATGTGGAGTAATCTAGATGGATAGGGAAGGGACACCAAAGTAAAATTCATTTTAAAGGTCACTGATTTGATTGAGAAGAACGGAGGAGACCATTTGGGTTGGGATTGGGGAACGAGCGCACAGGGCTACAGACAAATATGATAAAAGTTAGAACTTCGTTATATGATTATTCAGCAGGAGTAGTAGTCGATTCTTCTTGTGCCGGTTCGGAAGTCGATTCTTCTTGTGCCGGTTCGGAAGTCGATTCTTCTTGTGTCGGTTCGGTCTCGTTGACCTCTTCATCAGTAGGTTTATTGACGATAACGAATCCTTCATCAACTTGATCTTGTTCATTATCCTCTTCCTTACCATCCTTGATTTTTACTGTTGAAGCATTCAGATCACAATCAGCTTTTCTCTTTCGGCAATTCTCCCCTTTCTCCAATTTCAGCAAATCACTCATTATGTTATAGAAAATCTCAGAATCTGGGATCGTTTCGGTTTTTGTGAAGCCTATTTTGAGAAGGAAGATCTGAACACCACTGATTTCAGGTCCCATAGCAGAAATCTGAAAAAAAGTACGTTAATCTGTTTTGAATCATTTCAGTAAGAAACTTACCCTGACACGTTTGTCAACCCGTTCCAAGAGCATATCTGAGAAGACTTTCGAGTTAATGATGACGCGGAGAGTACCAGATGACGTTCTCGCAACTAAAAACAATGTATTGTGTGAAATATAAAAAAGGAAATATTTACCAATACGATGATGCGTCAGGCCCTTTTCCGTACGTTTGTTGATTCGAAGAGTGCAAACTCCTTTCTCGGAATACGCATTGCGTGCTTTATCGAATGCCCAAATTTTGCATGGAGCCTGAGAAAAAATATTTGATATTTGTTTCTGGAATTTTTATTTACCTGAAAGATATTCGTATCATTTTCCTCTCCAGTGGTAATTTCAACAGCACTTGTTCCAGCGTGTTGCTTCTCGGCTTCTTTCGCTCTTTCCGCTTCTTGTTCAGCTTCTTCTCTGAAGTTTTTCGCTCCATTTTTCTGAAACTGGTGATTTTTTGATTATCATTTCAAGTTTCCCATACCTCGTCATCTTTTTTGACGGCAGTTTTGAAGAGCTCGGTTGCTGTCATTGTTTTCTCTTCGGATTCGCCAGTCTTCGAAGTTTCTCCGTCCTGTTTCACAACTCTATCAGCAATTTTGGATCCGAAAACGAATTGGGGAGCAGCAGTCTCTTCAGCTTCCTGAAAATCGATTAATCGAAATTGGAATCTTCTTTTTTCCTTACCTTTTCTTTCGAGGCAGAAGTATTTTTTGGAATAATATCTCCCAACGATTTCTTATCCAGATGAACATGTGTCACAGTGGAATGAGTAGCCGAGTAGTCTGATTTGCCTGCAAGCACACGTGATCAAACCTATATTTAAAAAATCAAATAAAACCCACTTTCTGACCACATTTTCTCTGCTTTTTGTGCTAAAGCTGATGGTTTGAAGAATGGCTTTGACATGACTAAAATTAGTTTAGGTAATTGGTTTTAAGCAAAGGAAATTAAAATATTCAATATTTATGACAGCAGTTGTAAGTTTTCGTCGTTCGACACAAGGAACACGCAAACTCTCCAAAAACGCGCCACCATGAACCGGCTTGCTCTTTTGCATTTTCCGGCCAATTTTTGTCAACTTTTTATTTTATATGTTGTTTGAGAAACGATTTCTCAATCTTAACTATCGAATTTTACAGATATAATGTTCTACTTATTGGTTGCATTCCTGTTACTCCTTGGTTACTCAGAAGCGGGAACAGAGGTAAGAGTTATTTATGAAAAATGTTTACTGGTGAAATCCAAAATATTTCAGGCCAATTTCGAAGACACGAGATGTAGATGTATTTGTCCCAGTCTTCTTAAGTTCCTCGATGTGGCTGAAAATGCAACAGAGAAATCAGATGGGTTAAAGAGGCGGTTCTACACAAAAACCAACATAGAGCCTAGTCACTGGTAGGTGTTTATCACTTTCAAATTCATCTGTCTGACCTCTATCCAGCCACTAGTTCGGCTGAATAACTAAACTATAGTTCAATTTAGTAATATGTCAGGTTCATGCATTGAAAATTCAATTTCATGTGGATGAACATATCCACAATTTCAATAGAAGTTTTTGAGATCTTCTTGCTTTCACAAGAAATCTTCCTCTTCGTAATTGA
The DNA here is from genome assembly GCA_002259235.3 of Caenorhabditis latens. Lineage (NCBI taxonomy): Eukaryota > Metazoa > Nematoda > Chromadorea > Rhabditida > Rhabditidae > Caenorhabditis > Caenorhabditis latens. Next base: position 11,151,332 of record CM056093.1, on the reverse strand, counting down.
GCTTAAAAACAGTGGAAATCTGAAAACTTGAATAAATTTTTAGTAATTGTACATGTTTTTTCAGTAAACCAAATAATATCGTGAAAGATCAAGTCAGCAATTTTGTCGACGAGACACACATGGACGCTTTCCTTGCAAATTGTGACTGTAGATACGAATCGAGGAACACTGTGCTCCTGAAAGTCGTTGTCATTTTCGTGATATGTGTAATCGCAGTTCTCACTGGATATATGGTGTTCCTAATGTGCTTGGATCCAATGCTTCGGAAGAAAAGGCTATCAATCAGTTATCAACAACATAATGATGAAATGGAGGATAATATCTTCGCAGCTGCTCCGTCTACAGATGATGAGTCATCCACTGCCAGTAATTCGATGGATACACAAGGAACAACGAGAGCGAGAAGTAGTAAGTGAACCAACCGAACTTAATGATTCTAGTTTTCCAAAGTATTTCCTTCAGATGTTCTCGGAAGAGTCGAGGCCGAGCAAAACCGATGGATGAAGAAAGTTGAAGAACAACGAAGGAACATTTTTGAAGATCACACGATGCTCAATTAGTTAGAGTTTCATTTAAAAATCTTTTCCAAGTTCATAATTTATTTGCGCTGCATGATGTACATTTCTGTCAAATATTTTGTCACCTTTCACCTTCATAAACACTTTTCTCATTACCATTGAAACAAAGACAGTAAAAATTTCAAAGGGTCAAAGAGAAATAGTGTGGCAAAGATGGATCTCTGCGTCTCTAATCTTTTTTCTCAATGTCCCTGACTCGCTGTTTGTTGTGAGCGGCCCGTCGCGGCGGAAGGAGAGATGAGGAGAAGAATCTCTCCAAGTGCCCACATTTTCCTCTACTTTTTTTCGCTTTCGTTTTTTTTTTTTCAATTTTTCAGATTGCCGTTTCTTCCTTTTTATCGAATAGCAAGACTCACACTTTTTTGCCATAAAAAGGATTTTCAGTAACAGCCTGGATTGTGTTTTCAAAACTTTGGTAACGAAAGGTGACAGGTTTGAATTAGCATAATGACGTGGACATTGATGACTAGTCTTTTTTGTTTCGTACCTACCCACGAAGAAAACTTGCCTACCCACGAACGCAAAATAATGCATTTTTATGGCACAAAAATGCAAAAAAATGCATTAAGTTGCATTCGTGAATGGAATTAAATTGCATTAAATGGTAAAAGTTTGCTTCGTGGGTAGATCCAGTAACAACTGTTCTTTCAAGTTCAAAAGTATCGGTACAGTAAGAACCACACGCTCATCTCCTTCTTGACAAGCTGAACTCAAAACCGTAAGGTTTTCTATTTTTAATTACGGAAGCAACTCACTATCAGTGGTCATTTCAAAATATATTTTGTTTTTACAAGCTTGGCACCTAAAATACGTGAAAAATTATATTTTTGTACAAACCTTGTTTTTGTTTCAGCTTCAAACTATTTCCTAATAACTTATCAGTTTTGTTTTCTGTTTCTTCCTGTAAACAATGTCTACATTAATGTCTCTAGACCTCTCATGTATACTCGTATAGTTAATGAGTCGGTGTCCTCCACGCACCGCCCATTTTGGTACACTTCATTTACCCGCCATTTCCGATCATTCACTCTTCACAGTTACCTTCGTATTCTTCTCTACTCTCTTTTAAACCATTGATTCAAAATGCCGTTCAAGATGTCGTGGTTCTTCGACCGTATGCATGAGGAAGCTCACAAAATCAAAGAAAAAATCAAGGAGAAGAGCCGTAAAAGAAAGGCTCCAACTGCTGAAGAAGCCATTGGAAATTTGAGAGATGCCGAAGAACTTCTGATTAAGAAGCAAGAATATTTCGAACTTCGTATTGAACAAGAGATTGAGGCAGCCAAGAAACACATGAAAACGAATAAGAAATTGGCATTGGCCGCATTGAGAAGAAAGAAGAATCATGAACAGGAGTTGAGTCGTATTGATGGAGTGAGTGAGCATTTCGGCTGATTCAAATAATTTCTTGTTTTTTCAGGTTCTCACAAAATTAGAAGCTCAGCGAGGTGCTCTGGAGAACGTCGGAATGCATAATGAAGTCATCGATGTTCTTGGAAAAACAAATGAAACTTTGAAGAAGGAGCATGCCAAGATGGATATTGATAAAGTTCACGATTTGATGGATGAGATCGCCGACGGTTTGGCAATTTCTGGAGAACTCAATGAAGCGATCTCAGCACCAATCGGAGACGTTGCAGATGAAGATGAATTGATGCAAGAGTTACAAGAATTGCAGGATGTGAGTTACTTTTTCAATTGGGAATTCACAAATTTTAGGTCAGTTTCGAAAATGACCTGATGCTTTGTCTGTTAAAGCCTCCCTTAATCCTACACGCACATCAATAATAATTTTGTAGAATGTTGGTGAGATGTCCACCTCAAAACTTCCTGAAGTTCCAACTGTACTACCGGAAGCGCCATCTGGAGAACTGACCCGTGCTGGACGTCGTGGCAAGTTCCGCAAGATGAGTACAATGGAAGAATTGGAGCAGTGGGCCGCATCGAACTAATCTTCTGAATCCAATCGACTTCATTTCATTTCAAAATATTCCATATTATTCGGTACAACACATCTACCATCGTATTATTTTACTTTTTTGTTGAAAAATTGTCTTTATCTTTGAATATAAATAAAATTGAAATAAATAAACGCATAAAAACGACTGCGAATTCGTCACAATTCTTCGAAGATAAAAAGAAGACGCGAACAACGTTTTTAGAAGAATAAAAAGATATAAATGCCACTGATACTATGAGAAATCCTGTTCATTCCGAGAAGAAGGATATGTTATCTTTGTCTTCGCGCTTTTTCGACCTTTTTTCTCACAATCATCTGGATGTCTGCCTTCCTGGCATTCCAACTATTGAACACTGTTCGATGTTTGATTTCTCGAGTTTATTACGTTTTTCAAAGATTTTAAGAAATCAAACAACCTCTCATGTACTTAATTATCACATGTATTTTTTTTCTTTCCGAAGTCTGTAAACATTTCTTTTTCGTTATCAATTTATGATGTTTCGATGATGGTCATTTCGATAATGAATTTTGAAAACCATATGATTCCAGGACGAACAGTACTGGAAGAAAATAAATTGTGATGCTTCAAGTCTGAAATTGAAAAGAATACATGAATTAAACGGAACTAAATAAATAACAGTACTCACGAAAGGAGGCCTGATTTCAGTTGAGAAAAAAAAATACTTACCAGTCACTGATCTTTCCTGGAATGCGAATGTTGAAAGATGTTCAAAGCAAACCAAGATCTTCATTTTTATAGTTGTTTTTTTTTTACATAGACAGCTTTCTTAAATCTTATGAACCGTAACTGAAATTCCTCAAAGAAATTTGTGGTGCTGCATCACTCCACGAATGATCTATGCGGAAAGTTGTTAACTGGAAAACTAGTTTGCTTTAACTACCCTACTCAAAATGAGTTTATGCAACTCTCTGTTACTCCGTGATATGATCTATTTCTTCATTACTTCATAAATATTAATTTAAGATCTTCTAGTGTCTGGTATAGTGCAACGAGGGTATTATTTCTGTTAAGCTCCAATGTCTTAAAATCTATGGCCCGACTCAAAGTTTTTTGAGGACACGAGACGGTCAGTTAATTTCCTATTTCTAGAGTATAGGAAGACGCTAATTGTAAGCTCCAATAAATGTAACCTATCGTTGTTATCCGTTACATCTTTTGCCACGTGATCCATTTCTATTGTTTTCCAGAATGTGCCGCCCGTTCTCTGCTCTCATTCTGATCTCTATACTCATTCACCTGACCTTGTCATTTCTCCAACCTCAACCAACTTGCAATGGATGTCCGACATGTCAGAATGCAAACGGATGTCCTGCAGTAGGCGGTGCGACAAGTAAAACTACAACTGAGGTATCCATTTCCATTGTGATTTGATCTCAATGCTCTTTAACTTTTTACTCACTTTTTGAGCTTCTTTCAGGCACCTGAAGAGTCGACAACTCTAGGATATTATGAGCAGTATTGGCAAGGAAATGGCTGGAAAACTGACGATGCTGGAAATGTTTATGTTGGAGATGATAATGCTAAACTATTGTTAATTCAACAAGGAACGTACTGTCCAGTTTCTATTTGTAAAGGATGGTTTGGAATTTGGTAACAGGATATTCTTATAATAAACTTTTGGAAGTTATCTGTAATTAATCACATCCATCCGAACCATCATTTGATCAGAATATCTTAATGAATCTCTTTTTCTATTTCCCTTTTCTAATTGTATTCACCAAAGAATCCCACTGAACTTTGTTATTTTAATGTATTTCACCTCTGTTTTTATCTTTTTTTCTGGAAATGAAAACTGTGAATGTATGAATGTATCGAATTTCCCAAGTGTTCTACCCATGTTTTTATGACTTACTAACTTTCAAAACGGCTTGTTTTTAGAAAGGAAACCTTTTCATCTCCTCCTGTTCTAATTCTAGCCTCTATTTCCTCGATGGCTTCAGTATTTTTGGGTTTTCAAGGTTTTCAATCAAGATTTTTGATCCAGAATTGTAACGTCTCATCTTCATTTGGCTTCATGGGTTTTTCTATTTTTCCACTCACTGTTCAAGATACGAAGTGAAAAAAAAACAAGTGGCTACTATTATAGTATTAGTCATATGACAATCAGAATGTTACTATTCGCAGTAGATGGGCGGTTGAGGCGTCTACACTTTTTCGAATTGCTCCTCGAATTGTCCCACGGTTATGGAAACAATGTGTCGTGTGAGTTTTGGGATCAATATGAGATTCTTGTATTGAATGGTCAACAATTTTTATTTTACTCATGGAATCTTTGCGTTTTCAGGGTAGGCTTTCGTACTGGATCTTGTTAGAAAATTGAGAAAAATACTAGTTTGTAAGGTATATAGAACCCTAGAGCATTCATTCTGAGAGCAAATTAACAATATATATGGAATTTTCATGGAGCTCATTTAGAACAAAGTTCAATCAGAAGACCATTTTTCATTGTCAACCTGAAAATATTTATGATAAAGTGAACCCAAAAGGATTAGCAACTGTCAAATATTTATTCTGTGAACGCAAAGTCTCATATTTTTATATTTGTTTTTTCGTTTTGATATAACTTTGAACTTTTGTTCTAAACATTAGAAACCTTTGTCAAAAGTCAATTTTTTTTCTTCTGCAATACTGTCTGATAAATTTATTCAAGTTATCACATTCGAACTTTTAAATACAAATTCTCAAGTTGACCTCTGTACTTTCTTTTCTAACATCTTGCCTCATCTGAACCACTTTTCATCTAGTTTAATTAGTTCCTCTTACTTCTCATTTTACACTTTTCTCCCCCTAAAATCCATGTGCTCCTCCTACTCATGCTTTCAGTTTTCTTCTTCTTCTTTGAACTTTTTCTCCATCTCAATTTCTTTTTGTTCTTATGTAAATGCGCACGTTTGCAAATGCACACACTTACAACAATTACCTCGTTCGAAACATTTAATCGCTTCGTGGTGTGTGTGTGTGCTCTCAGTTCGTGTTTGATCCAACAAATTCGTCCGCTTCTGACAGCGAATATGTGACGTGGATTGTGCTGAACCACTTGCCACGTGCTTGCTCTTTTTCATTTTTCATTTTTCTTCGCTTCCCTCAAAAATTGGGAGTCCCTTGTATCCTATCAAATTACTCATGTCGCTTCTCTCTTCTGTCAAAAACTGCGTTCGATCTTTTTTCCCGTTGATCTCGAGAAATCTCTTTCTCTTTTTTTGTCTTTCTTCATTTATTATGTACTTTGTCGAAAGTTGCTGCTCTGACACCTTCTAATCTTCTATGTTGTTCATCTAGAGAAGAAAAAAAGAAGGAAGAGCATTGGTCTGCATACGGAAAATCTCTAAAAGAACCAGCAGAAAATGTGTAGAAAAATGGGTGGTTTTTGAACAGAAAGGTGACAAAGAAGACGTCAAGAATACTGAGATGAAGGTCCGATGGATAGCACCGATAGGATGAGAAAGTCTCCAGAGACTGAATTCTTTTCCCACTTGACCCTCCCTCTGTTGCAAACCGTTTCATGTTTTTTCCTCTCGCCACTCCACTTCACGGATACAGTAGTTATATTCACATCATTTGCAACTTTTCAAGTGTCCCTATTCTTGATCTTTCTCTTTTCTCGTTTCGGTCAAAAAATGTTGTGTTGTGTGGTTTGATTGATGGTCTTATGGTCTCATTCCTTTCTTTCCCATTCATATATTTCGTTTCAATTCGTCCTTATTTCACGGTCAAATTCTGTTCTCACCATGTCGGAGGACCATAAATCTCGAGTTTTTTGAAAGTGCTTCCGTTTCAAAACAAAGTAGTTCTATTTTCTTTTTGGGCTTTAGCCGCGTTTTCCGATTCTTGGAAAAACTGAAAACTCATTTCAAAACGGCACTTCGAGTCGTAGTTCTTTAGGCAAACCAAAATCCTTATTGATCATTTGAGAGTTTTAAGAATAAAAACAACGGAACATGGTGGAAAACTCATATTCTAGAGCTCTGATCATTCTGATGTAAGTTTTCATTAACAATGTTATGAAACAAGACCACTGAATCTCTCAAGACATCGGATTGCTTTTGTGATCATGATTAGTTTGATGCAGCCTGAGGATCGAAGTATTGTTCAGTACGGACTTGAATCTTTCAGAATGACTTCCGAATTTCGTGAACTTTGTCACAACCCATTCTTTACTCCTCAGACATAAAACGTATTAATCCTGATTCTTGAACTGAATGTCTCGCATTTTCTTCCATTTCCTGAAGATTAACTTCACATCATTTTTGATATCTTTGAGTGTACATATTCTGAGAATATCCGCAACCTGACACGAATAAGAATGACCCAAAACTGGTTCATCCTTGGTCGAGGGCGTCATCAAGCTTAAGCCATTCTTATTTATTTTCCGTTTGTTTTTCTGCTTTTTCGGATTGTAGAAGAGCCGTTCCACAAAACTTTTTGCTTTCGTATAGACTCTGAGCTTTCCAGTTTTAGAATATTTCAGTAGAAATAGAAGCGGGGGTGGTCAGTGCACTGCTCACTCTCCCACCGCAATATTTATTTTCGCACCACAACTTCTGGAGAGAGGACGAAATTAGAAACTCGAAAATAATTCATTGAACCTAGCCTACATGATTAGTGAGATGGTTACATTAGATTCGTTACAGACGACGTTGAATTCGAGTGTTCCGTCTATTGATGAAACTAACTAGAGGACCTCATTTTCAACGAATAAATATTATTTCCCTTGGTTCGAAAACAAGGAAATGTGTGCCCAGAAAGTGAATTATATTATTCTGCAGACTCGTCATCATCCACTTCCAGATGAGAACAATACCATCTTGCACTTTTATTTCTAGTTCTCCAGAAAATTGGTTTCCTTCATTCAAAATCTGAGTCACATAACTTCGTCACGATATTTCTTGAGATCAAGGTTCCATCTACGCGATAGACGAAAGTTCTCACGGTTTGCCATTTTCCGTCTTTCTCTAAGAGTTTCAATGAGAGATCACGTTCGTGAAATACTCGTTTCTTGAGACTTTGAACTTTGGAAATTTTATTAAGTTGTGGTAAAAGTTACCGTACTTTTTCACTTATAACGACTACTATGTTCTTGAGCACTTCTCCAGTCCGCTTGAGATATACAAAAAAACGTTTTGCGAAGTTGAATCGAATTATTTGCTGATAAAAATTAACATCAAATGAGCTGCGTCAGTTTCCAGCCGACATCCCTAAATTCATTTCCTATTTTTATCATTGACACCCATATTTGACCCCCGTAAATCTCCTCCTCCTCATCTATTTTCCTTATTCCAAAATGATTCATGTATCCGTCTTTACGTTGTCATCTGCTGAAAAACAGACCCTCTCTTCCGTTCAAAAAAGTATCCATCCCAAACTCATTTTCCCTTTTTCGTATCGCTTCAAGTGAGAATTTCGCCGCATCGGTGGCCTGCTATTCCAAGAGATGAGAGCTCAAAATTGAAATTAGTCGCCTTCGTCGTTTTTTCCGAAATTTGTTTTTCTCACCGGCTGAAAGAATATTCTTTTATTGCTCTCTCAGCCATCTTCCTATCTTTATATTCCTGTATTTGCTTATAATTAGTGTTTTCGGTTTGGTCCAAGAGCTCGTGCATTGAACAGATTCTGATTCCTTCGAGTTTATCTTCTTCTTCTTTTTCTTCCTCGGGACGTAAATATGTCGAGCACTCCGGTTACTTTTCGATGAGTTTGGTAGGTTTATGAGCAAAGATGGGGGAGGTTTAGAGTTTCATTTCTTATGCATCAAAGAGTACTTTTTCTCATCGTGACCCATGGAAGACATGCTCCGTAAGAGTATTTATTATCTCCTGTTGAGATTTTTGAAAATTTGAAATATTTTTTTCTGGAAATGAAGAAAGTAATAAAGATACTGTAGTTGCAAAAGGCGTATTCGTAAATTATGTTCCCCAAAAAACTCCAGTCAAATCTGAATCCATGTCATCGTCTAGAGTGGCTGCATAACAAAAATAGACGGCCCCAAAAATGCAAAAATGTATCTGGTTTCACGTTTCACTTCCCGCTTAGCTTGGTGGCAATGAATAATTAGTTGAATACAAAAGTAGCCATTTTCTGAAAATGGCGACGCACTTGCCCTTTTCCAGTTGAATTTTCATTTATTTTCCACTTGCAAATGAGTATTCGTTCTCTGGAATCCTCGTTTCTGTTGATTAGTCCGCCAGTCTGAGAGAACGATTTTTAATTCAGAATTCTGAAGTTTTGGATTCCACGTGTTTTTGTCGGTGTCCATGAACCTAGATTTGTCTACGTGCGATGTTGATGACTCGAATTCAAGAGAATATCAAGTTCCGTATTAATAAGAACATTCTAATTTGTGCTTTGAGCATACATTCCATCCTTATTTTGCTCTGAGTTCTAATTGCTCTAGACTAATTCTACGAATGCCTTTCTCAAACTTCCTTCTAGAGTTCAGAAGAATCAATTCTCTTCAATACCAGAATGAAAAAGTTCAGAATATCGATAGAGAATATTTTCAGAGAAAACAACTTCTATTAATAATTCCCCACTCAGAGAAATAATTAAACTCTTATTTATTTTTACTTCGAGTAAATCTCGATCATCTAAATATATTAATGACACATCCATCGCGTGGGAGCAAATAAACTTTTCTCATTTCTGCAATCGTACCCTTTCAGTTCCCATCGTTACCTCATAATTTCACACAATTTTCCTGGTTTTTTTCGGTCAGCATTCGGAGCAGCATACCCATTATTTGATTATTTTTATGGATTGTTATTTCCTCGTTCTGGGTCATATTCGATGTGTTCAATTCTTTTGCATAGTCTTTGTCTTCATCGCTCATTTAGATTTAGAGTCAAGGTTTTAGAGACCGGAAAGTTAAACGACAACCAGGTAAAGTACCCATAATAATTCACTCAAATTTCTGGATGTCAAGCAAAAGTAAAAGATTTTATCACTGTTTTTAAGACGGACCCGTGCAAAATGCTAAAAGCCGAATAATCAAGTTATAGTTTTGGTCAAAAGTAAGATCAGGCACTTCCCTCGTTCGATAATAATTCCGGGAGCTGCCCCGCCCCTTTTACATTTCTCAAATCTGAAACGAAGGTGTTGTTTTCAAAATGGATTTTTTCGTGTTGCGTAGTACTTGAAATGAGGTAATACATTTCAACAAAAGAATTTATAATCGCATGAATCAAGAGTATTTGAATGTAGTTTTGTTATTCAATTTGATATGTCTAGAAGTCCAAATGAATACAAACGAAACTCTCCATGAGTAATAGTTTTTATTATTCTGAAATCTCTATTCTCCGAGGACAAAGATTTCTAATTTCGACTGAAATTCTGTTAGATTTGTGACCAATTAGCTTCAATTTATGATTTTTGAATTCAAGATCTATTTCTATATTCCTTTCCTCGTCATCATCGTTTTCTTTCTTGACTTATACTGAATCTTTGACTTATTTCTCCAATCAACTAATGAGCTAAATGCCTTTAGAATAGCTCATTTTCCTCTGTCCACCCACATTTGCATTCTCTCAAATTTCGACACTTGCCTCTTCTCATCCCCCGTTTGCCCTAATGATGTCCTGTCCTTCCTAGATCCGAGAATACTTCCTCTTATTCGTTTTTCATAGTTTCCTTAAACTTGAAATCCAGTTATTCATTTCAGTCAAGAAGAAACAATTCTTTTGTGATTACCCCGAGTTCTTCTTGTTTTCATTTCCTTCTCAAAAGAACATCCGCTTTCAGATATTCACATTATAATGAATACTTTACGTCGTCTTCGTTCAGGGTGCCAATCAGTCTGTCTTTTCAAAAATATGTACTTTCTCTCTCGTTTCAGACATCCGGGATAAGTTCCATCCGGTTCTTCTTCTTTTTCTCTCTTCTTTTCTTTTTTTGGTGCAAAATCATGTTTCTGACGTAACCCAACTTCTTTCTCTTTCTGGATTCAGCGAGAGTTCAACTCAGTGAACTTCTGGCTCAAAGATAAATTCTTATATTTTAGGAAAAAAACAAACAGTTCTCTGTCGGAAAAATCAGTCAAGCTAACTTTTTTTTAGAAAACGTTCTAACTTTCAGTTTTTTTTCCAAAAACAGGCAGAAAATGATTTGAGAGATTACAAGTATTTATGTGCACTCGATAAACAAAAACTGGAAGACAATGTTTTGGAATTATGTAAATTTCTACTGATCATCCTAATCTCCATGTCATTGGTACGATTTTGGGGTTTGATCTTGTCAGATGTTCCAGTTCTTCTCGGCTCAGCTAAATTTTCTCGAAACTTTTTTTGTCTTACTTGCGAAATTTCTAACCATAGTTCCTTGACAGAAACTACGAAATTCATATGTGAGTAAGCAGTGACAACGTGTTTTCACGAGATTTCCAATAAATCCAATTTCCTAAATCCAATCACTCCAATCATCTTGTGCTTCCAGACGAATGATGTGAATGTTTCAGCCTGGAAGTTAGTTTACCAGGTGCAATGACACTTTTCAAGATATGATTCAGTGTCTTTTCTACTTCCAGATCTCCCTACAAAACTAGAAACTTTACAGAAAAAGAACATGTTTTTATGTTGGTAGCTTGTTTTTCTGGATTTTTGAATTTGGATCATTCCAACTAGAGATGACATGAACACAATAATAACTACAATAAAAAGAATGGATTCCCTTTAATATTGACCTCGTGACATAGTTCTAGAACTCAGTGAATCATGGATTCTGTTCTTTTATCATAAATTGTTCTTCTTTCATCTTTAACTTTTCTGAAGGTTGAATCATAAGTGACATTCGGTATAAAAACTCAAAACACAAAGATTCATTGTTCATACCTCCTATCATTTATTCTCGGCTCCCCGCATATAAATTCTATTCCATATTTTTTGGTTGAGTCAGTTAAAAACTTGATTGTGGGTCTCCCCCTCAGATAAGACGTAGTGGATTTGAAGATGTTAGCTGATACAATAATAAGAAATAATCTATTTTACACATAGATCACATCGCTTTCATGGAATATTACCCAGTTGAAATTGGACCTCTTTCATTTTTTCTTCCTCCTTCTTTCGTAGAATTCAAATGTATTATTCTTGCATCGGTGTGACATGGATGATAGTCTGAAAAATAGGTTCACAATGAAATTTCTCGAATTCACAAATGACGAAGTCTAGTAGGAGACTACAAAAAGACGACTTCTTCGTTAATTCTCACCTGTCTAACAAAGCTGTCAAGTTGAAAATAAAGTTGACGAATTTTCTATTGAAATAAACAAATCTGAAAATAGATCAAAATGTTTGAAACTAACTCTGAAAATCAAAAATCTAACAAAATTGAGTTTCTTGTTTCTCCCGGTAAACTTACTTCATTCCCAGTTGAGAAACTGAATCTAAAGAACAAACAATGGGCTCAAAAAATGATCTTCAGTTCAGACTTCAGATGATAATAACTCATAGCTTTCTCTAATCTTCAAGAACATTTTCAACATTTTCCCTATTTCTAAGAATTAAGTAATCTTTATGAATAATCTTTCTTCTAGATCATATTTAGACTTTAGACTCTTCCATCATATCCTATTACCTTTTCACCAAAGACTGACCTCTAAGGTTTTTCGTTCGTTCAGGTTGAAATTCGTGGTTTATGTCGACTAGACAAGCATCAATGTTTCTCTTTGTTTTTACCGATTTTTGATCGTCTTTTTACCCTTTTCCGGGCACAAATCTAATCTTTTTCTCAAGACTTTGACTCCAACACTCTCGCCTACCAAAACAATTCAAATAAACACAAAATAACAATATGATGATGGATGAGTTGAGAAGAAACCAAAAGAACATCGGTTCCATTGGTTTTGAATAAATTATTCTTTGGCTCATTTTAATTACCTGCCCAGTTTTCTCTCGAGCGTTTGGCTCCTCCCCTTTCTCTTTCTGCCCTCCATTTGCAAACCAAAATTTGACATAATGGTCCAATTCTCCTTTTTCTAGCAAAAAGGTTCTGAATCTTTTATTTTTATTTTTCCGATCACTCTCCTCTCAGATTCTGGTTTTTTCTTATTTCCTTATGTGACAGCTCTTCACGTCTACAATTCCCTCCGGCTCTGCATTCACTTCAGGAAACACGTCAATGTTCAAATGTTCCTTTCCTATTTTTTTCTGAAAGATTTATGCACTCCTCCCATTCAGTCATTTCGCGTCCTCCATTCCATTCCACATCTGCTATATTTTTACGAGCTAGAAATGAAAACCAGACAAAAGAAACGACATCATGAGTATTTAAAGTTGACGAACCTCCATGTCTTTCTCATTTTCAAAACATTTCAAACCGTCAAAACTAATACTAAGTTCCGTGAGAAAAACATATGTGGATGTGTTTTAGTGACTTTAAAGTTCACAGAAATTCTACGAATTCTGTTGAGATTGCCTTCTGATTTCTTCATATCTATGAATGAAAAAAAAGAAGAACCTGACTACTGGATCGTTCATTCTGGAATCAGAGGTTAAAATCTGACTCTATCTTTCCATAAGACGCGTTCTTCAGTCTGAGTATAGAAATCACCTTTTCTATAATTAAATTCGTTTTTATTTTCATTTTCAGCAAGAATATTTTTAGAATGAGTACACTTCGACCAATGCACAGATGCAATCATCCAAACTTTGCTAAAATTTTTATTTTTTCAGTAAAAATATGCAACGTGAAAGATCTTAAAGTTGTGAGACTTTCCCAAAGAGTTTGCATCTTGAAAACGTTCTGGAGAGTTTCCTCTTTTCACTTGAAGCAAAGTTTGTTCCATGCTGGTAAAGCATGTGAACAGTTCTCATTTCCCTGAACTCCTTTTGGGTCGAGTCAATTCCACTTCCTTATAAAATTCATATATCAAAAGCAACTGATGACTCTTCCAGACTTGTACAAAATGAATAATTGTAGTTCAAACCCCTCTGAACACGTCAACCTGTCTCCTGTCTCCATCTCCGAACTTCCCCCTCCATGTGCTTCTTTTTTTTTGAATATTCCATCTGCCCCGTCATTTTCTTCTCAAATTGAATCCATCCTCTTTTCTCTCCAATTTCTTATCCCCCTCTTTCAAGTACAAAAAGTTTCACCTTTTTTCTTCTTTTTTCTTCAACTCACACCTCCTGTGGATCCATGAATAAAATAAATTATCCCCCACTCTCTCTTTTTTCTAAAGCGCTATCCGTTTCTTCTTTTTTCTTCCATTTCCGTTTCCACCCACCCAAATTTCTTCCTTTTTCTTTTCAGAATCTTCACCTTTTGAACACATTCGATCATGAATCGGTACGAGTTCTACGAGCTCAAATCATGGATGTATCTTCCAGTCATTTTCATTGGGCTACTCGGAAACTTCGCTTCGTTTTTAGTCTATCGAACGGCTCCAATGAGAAAATCTACAGTAATCCAATAACTTAATTGAAATAGAAATATAATAAAAGTTTTCAGGTCGGCACCCTTCTTCTCATTCTCTCACTTATTGACATCCTTCTACTCATCCTGATAACTCCCATTTTTGTTCTTGTTTTTCTGCCACTCTGGTTAGTTTTCTTTAGATTTCTCTAGTTTTCCGGGAGTCCCTCGGGATGTTTTTAAGTAGATCAAACATCAGCTTTTCAGGGAGGACCAATGGCAAAAGTATTCGTTTCATATGAGCTTCTTCGCCTACAGTACTCGATATGTCTATCCGTTGTGTATGATGACAAAATCGTGTAGTTTGTATTTGATGGTTTTGATTACAATTGAAAGATGGATTGCTGTTTGCAGACCATTACAGGTATATTAAATTGGGTTAAGTGACCTGAATAATAGTTTGGAATTCCAGGCAAAGGTATTGTGCACGAACAGAAACACACTGAAAGCAGGAATCTTTATCATTATATTCTCGATTGTTTTCAACGCCCCTAGATTTTTTGACTACAAAATTGGGTAAGTTACATTGCACTGACTTTTGGAATAATTTCACAATGAGTATTTTCAGAGATGGATACTTATCTGAAATGTGGATGTTGGATACTGAGAAACATTGGTGGTACTTCATGTTCTATTTCATTATTCTATCTGTTATTTTCGACTACGCCCTCCCTTTTCTTATAATGACAATTGCCAATTATCACGTAATCCGAGCACTTCAAGAAAGCGATGAAGTCATAACTGGACTGGCGGTTCAGAAGAGAAAAGATCAAAAAACGACAGTTATGTTATTGGTTGTCACTATTTTCTTTGCGTTCTGTCACTTGTTTTCAATGTTTTTGAAACTCGCCGAGAGCATGTTTGGAGGATTTCTTACCCAAACAGTGAGTCATTCAGATGAATATTTTTAGATCAAAACACTTCCATTTTCCAGAGTTTCTATTGGGAAGTGTTTGCTGAATTCACTATATTCTTGATTATTTTCCACACCTCGAGTACTTTCTTCATTTATTATGGATTCTCGGAGAAATTCCGAACAATCTTCCATGATATCATCAGGTAAATAAATCAAAATCCTCCATGTCAATTTGCAATTTTGCACGTTGAAGATTAAATTCTAGTGACGCCTTCCATTAAAATTCAAATTTATTCCATTTCTTTCAGATGTCGTCCAAGATCGGACGATGTGAAATGTTCAACCTATCTGCCTGTCAACTCATCTGGAGCTACTTCTGAAGTTAAAACACGAAAATCTCCAGCCAGTGTTTAATTAGATTTTGTAATAATTTTTCCATTGTTTTAATACCTGTTCCCGGTTTTCGTCAAACAACACAGAAATTTAAGGACGGGTCAATAAAAATTTCAATAAAAAGTTTACTAGTTTCTTTAATTTTGGCAAAACAATTGCATCGACCGGGAATCGAACCCGGGCCGCCCGCGTGGCAGGCGAGCATTCTACCACTGAACCACCGATGCGACGAAATAGACAGTTGTTGAATCAAAGATTCGGAATCAGAAAGAGAACATGAATGATTCTCTTTATTGACAGAAGCGTTCTGTTTTCTGAACTGGTTTTTCGGTATATCATTTTGACCTCGATTATGTTGTTGTGTTGTCTTTCTCTTTTGAATATAAAATTCAAGAATTATATGTATTCTATTCAGGAAAAAGCTGGTTATCCGGAAGTCGTTTCTCAAAAATCATCCAACCTATTGTTTGTCATTTTTGACATTTCCTGAAACAAAGAAAACAAAAAAGTTCAAAAAAAGATCTTCACTCAAATTTCAGAATTCGAAGACCTCCACTTCTCAGTTTGACTCTGCAGAAAATGTTTCATTTACGATTCCACGAAATGACATTACTTCTATTGTGCCAATTTGTCAATTTGTCATATAAAAAGTACAAGATGAAAGACGTCATTGGTGGAATGATGTGATCAATCGAAAAGGTGCTTCTTCTTCTTCATTCCTCTTCTTCCTATTCTTCTTCATAATCTTTTCGTTCTTGTCTCTTTCTGCACTCACACGTGGTCATGGAGCCGCCTCCACCAACAAATTGAAAAAGAAGAAGAACGTATCAATTCATTGTTTCTCTTCTCAGAGAAGGCTCATCATCACCACCTGCTTCCGTCCAGGACACTTATCATTTGAATCTCGAAATAGCATTGTAGAGTAAGAGACGCAGACATGGATCAGTTGTAAATCTCATGATCCGTCCAATCGGTTTCTTGAGTCTCAGTTTTCTGCGTCTCTTCAACTCTTTAAGGTTCAAGATTCACAAAACTTTGTGTACTTGAGAGGAGAGTAGCGGGCGGAGACATCCGCTGGACAAACAAAAAATGAAGAAGAAGAGCTCTAACAGTTTATGTTCTAGTGTAAAAAATAAGGATTGTTTGCACGTTTTTGCTATGCTGCCAACAACCATATAATCTACGGTTAAATGTTGTTTCTTGAAACTACTTACCAACGAAACCGAACTTTGGTAACATTTCGGTTCTTTGAGATTTTGAACTTTTTTCTTTTGAAGATATTTTATGAAATTTTTTATTGTATTCCTTTTCAGACAATTCCTTTTTGTTCTTTTTCTATTCTACTTGGAGACGACACGTGTCTGAATTGTTTGCGATCTATGACAAATGTGATCAAATTCTTATGTACCTTGAGTGACAAACCGGGAATAGTTCGTACTGTAAGAAAAGGAAGTTTCCAAAAGATTTTTGAAAAAATCCCAAGAAAGCGTTCTTCTTAAACTTTTCATCCCGATTGCTATTCGAGATTCTAGAAGAGAAAGTCCTTCATAGCTTTCACGACAATCATTTAAACTTCAAAAGTTCTAATTTTCTTCAAAAATTGAAAAGATTCTGATAACAAAACTTTTGAAAACATACATCAAATACAAAATTCAAACTATTTTCCACCTATCGCTGGAAATTATTTATTGTAATAACCACCCATTCTCCCGTTTCCCTCATTGAACTTCACCGGAAGTCACATGATTTATACCTACTCCTTTTTTTATCAAACACACTCAAAACACCCTTTTTCTGCTGAAAGCGAGGGTGGAGAGCAAAAGAGAGACTCTCTTTCTCTCTCTTTTTCCATGTTGCTAAGATATCACAACACTAACTCCCTCAACTTTTTGTCCGGTTCCCCACATCTCATTATACATAGATTTAGTTTCTGATTGACTGCGTCTCATTTTTTCTTCTTTTGGATATATGATGATAAAAGAGAATAATCCGAAAAATCCCCAAAGCTCTCAAAAAAGAAGCCTCAGATTTTTCCTTTCCTCTCATTTTTCTCTCTAACAAAAACATCCTGCAATCTGTTGATTTCGTCTGGAAATGAAAAAAAAAAGAGAACCCGAAACAATAAATTAGGTTGAAAGAACGGAACTCGCGACGTCCAAATTCGATGAATTTTCTTCTGCGACGTCTTCTTTTTTCCCATTTATTAGTTTGTTTCATTCGGTTTTTTTTGTTTTTCATTCTCTCATTCCATTCTCTTTTTCTTCTTTTTCTTCATTTCCTAACATTACACTTTGAACTTTGAAACGATTCGAATCAAAACGAGAAGCGATTCGATTTATCAGTTATCAGAGTGACTGTGAGCTGGGTTGACTTCTAGAACTGAATGATAACAGTTGACGGAAAAAAGGAAATGCGAGAGAAAATAAGTACGATTGAAATGATATTAATGACCATTAGTTGGTTGAAAATAACAATAAAATTTTTGAATTGATATCATCCTTTCTGTTGACTATTTTCCGTTAGTTGATTATGTTTCAAACATCGAACCTTTCGCCTTCTTCAAAATTTTTCTTTTTCTTCCACCAGCCGAAAAGTCGTAAAGAATCTCATTACCCGGACCAATATATTTTTTGAACTTGGAAGATCTTCAGTTTGAATTGTGGAAAAGTGACAAACTACCTCCAAAATTCCATAAAAAAATCAGGAAGCTTTGAAACTTTTACTTTTTTTGGTTTCCCCCAATTTTTTGTAGGGCGTTTCTTGAATTCGAATCATTTTTCCCTCCCGGCGAACCAATAATGAACCCATGTTTTTTTTGCTGTCTACAATTATGACCATCCTCTATCTCTTTTCACTTTTCTCAACTGTTTCATCTCTTCTTCATTTTCCCGATTACCCCTTTCATGTCTGTTTAGATCGATGAGACTGTCGTCAATATGTTGTTTGTCGAATTGAAAATCACTGTATCAGTTTATCAAACCGTACAGTAGTAGTACCCCTGAGTACCAAATTACAGACATTTGTCTCTTTCAAAAGCTCACTCGTCTTCACTCCCGACCCAAAATTTTTAAAGATGTCACGTAAATATACAACAAATATTCTTGACCTGATCTATATCATACGTCTATCAAAATTCTACGAACCGCTTTCTGATCCTCTTATCAGTTCGTTTTCTTTCCTGATAACGACCCTCCATTTATGAAATTGTACTTATGGACTCATTTCAAACAGAAAATAAGTTAACTTATTTAGAAAATAAAACACTTGAAACTGGGCATCTTCTTTTCTTCAGAAATCAATTGGACATCAGCATGTTATTCGGTCTCTTTTTGTGTACATAAATACATCATACACACTTTTTCCGCCGTTTTTCCCACCAGTGTTATCATCAATTCTCTTTTCTCTCTCTCTCCGTTTTGTCTGATTTGCATCTATTTTCTGTTTTCCCTCTTCCTCGTTTCCAATTCATTTTTGATTTGAATACTCCGAACTCATTATTCTGATAATTCCACCCTCACTCTCCTCTAAACTTTTTCAATTTCAGAACACAAAATGGGATACTTAGCAAAATTACTCCCACCGTATTATAAATATCCTGTGTTGGTGTTTCTATTCTGTGAATTTGTCTACTCTGCATTCGTTCTTGCCATATCAGAAGCTTACTACAAATCAGCTGCACTTATTCTTCCAATTGCATATAGGTATGTCAGCGTTTTTGAATCAAAAATGAAGACTTTTTTCCAGGATTTTCGATGATACAGTCAAGAAAAACAAGCCGGGATTCGATTGGTCTCCAGAAGAAAAAGAGATTCTCGAAGTGGTAAGATCTGTATTCACTCCATGTCTTCAAAACTTATCAATATTTCAGTATAAAGTACAAATGCTATTCTTATGGGTTATCTCAGCAATTGGAGTGATTCTCTGTATTTTTATAATGATTCCGCAGTTCTTCGATTTCAATGACAAGAGAGGAAACCCAAGTCATTTGGTAAGTTTGCATCTTTTGAGACAAGATTTTTATGAAAATGAACATGAACGTTTACTTTCCTGTTCGAGGCCCTGCTCCACTTTTCTTGGCGAAGTCAAAACTCAAGATTTTCCAGAAAACCATTTCTTAATATCCGACAAACCTACTTTAGAATAGCAAACATGTTCTTTTTCTTTATAGTTACTGGAGCTTCCTATTAAAACTTTGTATTTCGTATTTTTCTTCAAACGACAGTATTTATTTACTCTTTTTTTTTCAGTGTCTGGTACGAAAGAACCTCGCTTGGGTAATGTTCATAATCGTAGCTGTCTACATTATCGTTTTGGGGATAGCAGTAACTTGGGCATGGACAGACGGTGGAGCAGCAGCAAAACACTTCCACACGCATTTCGAGGGAGCTGAAAAAGAAGAGATCTATATCACACAACTTGAAGAAGCGTTTGATTGTGAATCAGACGACGATCAAGAGGTTGCTGAAGTGACTGTGAGCATGTTTTGTTGTGGTTTTCTTTGAATTCAGATATAATTTGCTCGTGTTTCTTCTTCATCTTCTTCTTCATTCTACTTCCCTTTATTGTGGTTGACGCATGTTTCGAGTGATGGAATGATTGGTGTTTTTGATGTTTCCATATTAATTGATATTCCATTCATCAACTTTTGGCTGAATTCTCATTTTTCTTTTTTCAGATGTGCTGGGAGAAGGTCAACAAAACATTCATCTCGCACACATGGCTGGACATTCTATTTTTCGCTTATCTCTCTGGTCACATCTTGGTTTTTGCTTCCCTGCCATTCTTCAATAAACGTGAGTTATCAACTTTTCTGTGTTCAAAAAATGGATTATTCTGCTTTCAGAACTCTTCAAAGAGGATGACGATGACTACATTAATGCAACATCTAACAAACTACTAGACAACTGAATACTCTTGTTTTCTATAA
Source organism: Caenorhabditis latens (assembly GCA_002259235.3). Taxonomy (NCBI): domain Eukaryota; kingdom Metazoa; phylum Nematoda; class Chromadorea; order Rhabditida; family Rhabditidae; genus Caenorhabditis; species Caenorhabditis latens. Next base: position 11,131,196 of record CM056093.1, on the reverse strand, counting down.
CTTTAGTCTTTTTCTGACGGGTTTTTGAATTGAAAACCGAATCGCCGTGCTGCTCTTCTTTCCTCTTTTTAATCACTTATTGTATTGGCAATGGTCTTAATTGAATGGCTTTCATTATGATCCGGATATTTTTTCCGTATTTAATTTTTTACGAAAAGTAAGAAGTTTGTGATTAGAAAAAATAAATAAGTTTATTTGAACAACGAATGTACAACAAAAAGAATGAGCGTGGAGGGGTGGAAAGAAAAATGAGTGAGATGGGAGGAGAAAGAGATTCGGCGATGTTGAACAAAACATGATCACGCACGACCCCATCCAACAAAAGCGGCACGACGGACCTTCTTACGGGCGGCTTGAATGGCAAATTGTTGTCCTTCATAGTTGGTGGAGCCAGATGCATCGGAAGTAGCAGCTGGAGCAGATGAAGCAACTACGGTATCTGTGCTTTGAGCTGCGTCATATCCACTTGATGCGATTGGAGATGGAGCAGCAGCGCCTTCTGGGGCGGCAGCAGGAGCAGGTGTCTCTTCAGCTGCTGGAGCTGGGGTCTCTTCGGCGGCTGGAGCTGGAGCTGGGGTCTCTTCGGCTGCTGGAGCTGGAGCTGGAGTCTCTTCGGCTGCTGGAGTCTCTTCGGCTGCTGGAGCTGGTGCTGGAGTCTCTTCAACTGCTGGAGCTGGAGCTGGGGTCTCGTCGGCTGCTGGAGCTGGAGCTGGGGTCTCTTCTGCGGCTGGAGCTGGAGCTGGAGCTGGGGCTTCTTCGGCGGCTGGAGCACCTTCTGGAGCAGCGGTTTCGGCGGAAGCATATGCATCTGAAGAAGCGGGAGCTGCCGTGGCTGGTTCAGCAGCTGGTGCAGTGGTTTCGGCTACGACGTCGACAGGCGCAACGGTTGTAGCGGCGGCTTCTGGGGCTCCAGCGGCTTCTGGAGCTGGAGTCTCGGCAGCTGGTGCGTCAGTAGCTGACTGAGATGCAGCATCGTATGGACCAGATGCAGCTGGTGCTGCAGAGACTTCTGGGGCCGTTGTTGCAGTTTCGGTTGGAACTGGAGCTGGAGCTGGAATTTCTTCGGCTGCTGGAGCTGGAACTGGAGCTGGAATTTCTTCGGCTGCTGGAGCTGGAGCTGGTGCTGGGGTTTCTTCGGCTGCTGGAGCTGGAGCTGGTGCTGGGGTTTCTTCGGCTGCTGGAGCTGGAGCTGGGGTCTCTTCTGCGGCTGGAGCTGGTGCTGGGGTTTCTTCGGCTGCTGGAGCTGGAGCTGGGGTCTCTTCTGCGGCTGGAGCCGGAGCTGGGGTCTCTTCTACGGCTGGAGCTGGTGCTGGAGTCTCTTCGGCTGCTGGAGCTGATGCTGGATTCTCTTCTGGTCCACTTGATGGAGCATCATATCCGGCAGATGCTTCAGCGGCTGGTGCAGGCTCTGCAGCTGGAGCTGGAGCAGATTCAAGAGCGGCGGCATCAGACGCTGGAGCTTCTGTTGGTGCAACTACTTCTGGAGCTCCAGCAGCTTCAGGGGCGGCTGTTTCAGCTGGTGCCTCTGAGGCAGGTTCAGCTACTGGTGCAGCGGTCTCGGCTTCTGGGGCGGCTACGTCAGTAGATGGAGCTTCGGTTGCTGGTTCAGATGGTGCGTCGTATGGTCCGGCTGCCGGAGCTGGTGCTGGAGCCTCTTCGGCGGCTGGAGCTGGTGCTGGAGTCTCTTCGGCGGCTGGAGCTGGAGCTGGATTCTCTTCGACGGCTGGAGCTGGAGCTGGAGTCTCTTCGGCGGCTGGAGCTGGTGCTGGAGTCTCTTCGGCGGCTGGAGCTGGAGCTGGGGTCTCTTCCACAGCTGGAGCTGGTGCTGGGGTCTCTTCAACTGCTGGGGCTAGAGCTGGGGTCTCGTCGGCTGCTGGAGCTGGTGCTGGAGTCTCTTCGGCGGCTGGAGCTGGAGCTGGATTCTCTTCGACGGCTGGAGCTGGAGCTGGAGTCTCTTCGGCGGCTGGAGCTGGTGCTGGAGTCTCTTCAACTGCTGGGGCTGGAGCTGGGGTCTCTTCGGCGGCTGGAGCTGGTGCTGGGGTATCTTCGGCTGCTGGAGTGGCTTCTCCTCCGGTTGCACCATCATAAGGATTGACAGATTCCGGAGCTGCTGAAACCGTTTCGGGGACTGGAGTCTCTTCAGCCGTTGGAGCTGGAGCTGGAGTCTCTTCAGCGGCTGGAGCCGGTGCTGGGGTTTCTTCGGCGGTTGGAGCTGGAGCTGGAGTCTCTTCTGCGGCTGGAGCAGCGGCGTTTGCGGTTCCATCAACATATCCAGCTGGTGCACCTTCCGCGGCTGGAGCTGGAGCAGGGGTGTCTTCAGCGGCTGGAGCTGGAGTTTCTTCGGCGGCTGGAGCTGGAGTTTCTTCAGCGGCTGGGGCTGGTGTCTCTTCTGCTGCTGGAGCTGGAGCTGGGGTCTCTTCTGCGGCTGGAGCTGGAGCTGGGGTTTCTTCAGCTGCTGGAGCGGCAACTGGTGCTGCGGCATCAGTACCCTTCTCTTGGTCGGATGTGACGTATCCACTAGCCGGTGGAGACAACTTCTTTGGAGCTTGAGTTGGAGGAAGAATAATAGCTGGCTCAGTTTCAGCGGTCAGTGTTTCAGTGACAGTGTTGTCTGGTGTCAGAGAGTCTCCACTCGCCACTTCAGCAGCAGCGGTGGTGGCAACTTCAGCCGGAGCTCCAGATCCTTCGATAGATCCTGATCCTTCAACAGCTGTTGGCGCTGGTTCTGGTGCACTAGCTGGTACTGGTTCTGGGGCTGGAGCAGCGGCAGAATCTGATTAAAAAACTTGATTCTAATCAGAAAGAAATTAAAAAACTCACCAGCAATGGCACCGCCACCGTATCCAGTATCAACTGAAGCAGAGTTGACTGCAGCATCAGTGGATTTAGCAGCAGCTGCTGCATTTGCTTTCTCTTCTTGTCTCAGTTTCTCAATTTCCGGACGGAATTTGAAGATATCGAGGAAGTTATCATCATTAATATCTTTGATTGGATAGATTCCAGTTGGCTGAAATCATAGGAATAAGTATTGAGAAGTTGATGAAAATATAAGTTCTTGTGTGAAATGACCTACCGTATTAATAGCGTATTCTCCTATTGTTTTAGCTTTTTTGAGGAAATCTAGAGTGCGTTTAATCTTTTCTCTGAAGAAATATCAAAAATTGTTAAAAGGAATGATGAAATATGAACTCACACTAGCGGAAGAGGTGCTGCATAAATCGCAACTACTAGAATGGCCAAAACGAATGAGAATCTCATTCTGAAAACAACAAACAGTAAGAAATGAAAAGTATGTAAGTTTGATTATGTAATACGACGAAAACAATGAATGATGAAGCAGTAGAAAGATGAAAAATGAGATTAGAGAGGAGAGAAATGGAAGGAACGAATCACTGAAAGAAGTTTGAAAGAGGAGGATTTAGGCAGAAGCATTATGGTTTTCGCCTTACGCCTTCAGCGCCTTTTATAGAGGCACATTTGCAATGGGTGTCGTGTGTGTGTCGTCGGCAGAAATGTGGGCGGCGTCAAACGGCACGCCTACATGGAGTACATACGATTACAAAAATGGTAGCTGCGCAAAGGTTGGAAATAGGGGAAAGGGAGAAGCAGCAACAGAAAAACATAATGCTTCTCTAAATTTAGAGAGAAGGAGGAGAGAAAAAGAAACTGATGACATATATATGCTAAATGAAATCGAAATTCAAGAGGGTTTCAATTGACGACGGACACAGGAACATGCTGGAATGACAAAGGGTTTCCGTGGGTTTCATCAACGGAAACAGTTGAAAAAGTTGAAGAAAAAAAGGAGTGAATTAATAAAAGTACATCGAGACCGAAAAGTAACTGTTAATTGGAAATGTTTCTTCGGGAAGTTTTAGGCGTCTGTTAGTTGGTGTCATTGAAGATGCCTTGCTATTTTTCAGCTTGTTGACTAGAAATATGGTGACTATCCATCAGACGACTGTAACTGACTTGGTTGCTCTATTTGTTCTTCTTATTTCGTTTGCCCAATATTCGAAGCAAAGTCTTCCTTATAACTTTCAAAAACGAATCTTCTCACCGGATGGACCGGTCACTTTCCAATTTTCTTTTCTCTAAAAGGTATGTCCGATTATCTTGTCACTCATCCGTTTTCATGTTTTCAATCGTTTTTACTTCCAAAACTGTCGCTCTCTCCCATGATGAGCGAAGCTAAATGGATATACAAATTGTAATTGGACAACTCCCAAATCACCTTGCTGCAGGGTCAAATAGTGCCATTCATCTCATATCGATGTGCCATTTATTCACAGACGAAACCTTCGATTTCCCTTTCAAGAACTAATCAGTCATCTCTCTTTCTCCCCCCACTTCAATGCCGACGTTTTCCGAATTTTTTCGATATATATGGAAAGTTAGAAATAGAAAGTGGGTGTTCTGGTGGTTGGAGGGATAAGTGCTGTTCATAGCCTTCCACAATCATTAGTCATTGTGAGTTTGTTCTTTTTCTTCTCTCTTTTTCTCTTCTCTTTTTCTCAAGCGAATCCAGATCATAACGCCTTTTATGGTGAACATCGTTATGATAATAGGTGGATGTGCGGCTAGTAGATTCGCAAGAAAACGGTGTATTTCTGGATTAGTTAGAAGGGTTTTCTGTATGTCTCTGTGTGTGCTATTATCGCTTCTCCTCCCTCCTCTGCTATCATAATAAACCGTTTTCGAATTCCTTTGGTTTCATGACGTGGCAGAAGGTGTCGTCCTCAATGCTTCAGGTGATGCCGCATTCCAACCTAATCAAGAGTAAACCCGTTCTTTCGTGTGTTCCGTATGCAAATGAGGTGTAGAGACGTGCCATCGACACTCTGAAAAAACGTCTGCAAAAGAAGAAAGTGCGGATGACGGAGGAAAGGAGGAGATGCCGGGCACGGTTCGGGCATTAATATTTATTGCCAAGGAGGGAGAAAAAGATAGGATCGAAACGAAGAGATGTTGATCGGAAGGGGGGCGCCGTTCGGATTACGTAACGCTTCGGGCATTTTCCCGAGAATTCGTTCATTGTCTTCTGTTTGTTTTTGACCGATGAAGCAATGATTTTGGTTGGGGAGTGTTTAGAAAAGAACTGGATAAGAAATGAGTCAGGGCAGATTTTACAACACAGAAAAGACAAAAACGATATATTGAGTGAGATATTTCAGATGACTCATTAGTTCAGGTTAAGGTTTCAAGTAGGTTACATCAAAGGTCTGTTCATGGAATAGTAACACTTCGATTCGGATTTCAACATCTTGGTTTTCGAATCCCACAGAGGTTCGGAATGGTATGTGAAGGAAGGTTCAATTCTCAAAATCCTGCAAAAAGAGAACGAACGACTTCAAATCAACATTTAACTCCAGCGAAGTTTTTTGACCTCCTAGCTTCTGCAATTAGCTCACACTCTTTTCCTTGTGTGGTCAATTATTTCTGTAAAGAATACGTAGCACAATGAACATTTCCCACTTTCGAAGATTCAAAAATCAAGAAAGTATACATTCATTTACTCAGAATTCCATTGATGCCAACCTTTTTCTTGTTCGAAAACAAAGAGAATCGACTTTCAGATTCCTCGAGATACTTGAGATACCTGGTCGTTTTGAAGCGAGATGACACCACTCAACACAATGCAACATAATTTGACCAATTTCCTAAATATTCCGAGGTTGAATATTTTCTATAGCTTCAGTCCCCTCCGATTCCCACAAACTACAAATTCCGCAGACTTTTGCCGTCGTCATCGGAAAAAGGGTACTTGACCCCGGTTGGCAGCTTTTCACCTAACAAATCAAATTTGTTGTGTCTCATTTACATTCTTCCAAATTCTCACACCTTTTCAACACTATCTTCGTTCTGCCCGTATGTACATCGTGTGTATTCACACGTTTTCTACACTCACATTTCATCTCTAATTCATACGCCATATATACATACAAACCATTTTCACCCCCCCTTTTCCGGCCTCCTAATCTTGATTTGAATACGAGGCGCCCCTATTCAAATGATGTTGCATAATTTACGCCTCTTTGGGTACTCTGAGTTTTTTGGAGGAAATGGAATCCCCCATTATCTTCATTGTCAACTCCTTCTGATTGTTGTAAAGTTGCGCTGAAAAGTGAGAGGAGAAAAGGTTGTGCGTGGAAAAGAGGGCATTGAGTTATATGACCCGTGCAAAACTATTGTGATTTCAATGTCGGAATGGCATCTTTTGACTTTTTTAACATATTGAAGAGGACTATAGAACAAGGGAAGGGGAATGGATAGAATCTTTCGTTAATTGCTCTTTGAACCAGTTCAATTACTATCATCCATGCCCATCTTTTAAGAATTCTCTCTCTATTTCCAAAGTGTGAAAAAGGAACAACAAGTTCAGCTTCTTCATCATCTTCTTCTTAGTTTATGTGTTTGTTTGTGTACCGATTTCATTTCGGATTCTCTTTTCAGAATTCACAGTTTTCATTCAGATTTCAGATTTTCGATAAGAATCTTGCAATAATTTCTTACAGTTTTACCGCCTACACGGTTATCTTCGTCTGAAATCTATTTTAATTGAAACTGTTTTTGTGGCGGTCCGCAACTGGGAAACAGTCGAATGGCTGGCCCTCTCTCTGGAAAAAGTGGAAATTAAGGGATTTTCGAACTTTTTTTTCAAAGGGATTTTTAAAAGATCGTACATGAAATCTAGAGTGACGTAAGCTGAGGATATTTGGCGAATAAGGAAAGAACAGACATTTGAAAAGTCAAGGCAAAACACTTTTGGGTTTTGAGAGGCAATATTTGATAATCTCCTTCAGATGTTAAAACGTTAATAATACGTTTTGGCAGGACGTATGCTGCTTCCTGAAGTACATTACCACTTTCAAGAAATCAACAGAGAATACCTTCTTACTTAAGGAGTGGAAGCGCTGTACCAAGTAGTCTCCGGCTCAAGAGGAAATGATGAAGTCGAAAAGATCAATATTTGGCCAATTTGTCTAACTTTTCTCCAGAATGTTTACAGATCAACAACACCTCAATTTCTCTCTCTCGTCTTCTCAGCTTCTATTATGTTAGATTCTCAGAAAACCCCCAGTTTATACTCAGTAATTTTATTCATGATTCCACCTCGAATTCCAGTTTCCTAAAATCTTCTTGACAATTTACAGTTTCATAATTTTTTACACTAATGAAAATCGTCAAGATTCATTTCATAGATCTCTAATATTAAGTAGATTTCAATCTTCACAAGAATTTATTTCAGTGAAACGGCAAAAAAGAGAAAATTTATGAAGATCTTGATAGGAAAGTTCAATCAAGGGCAATCTTTTTCTGGTCTTCAAAATTGAGGTCTCCTCGACATTTGTTACTTGCTTCCCAATACTTTTCAGATATTTTCGGTGGCAATGCGAGTTTATTCCAAAGAGCAAAGAGAACAAGAGTCGGCATGACGATCCAAACACCTGAAATTGAATATTATGGGAATATTACCTGTTTGTGAATGGTTGAAATTCGCCAAGAGTCTATCCGAGGGCAGCTCGGTTCTAAGTACTCGGCCGATAGCTTTCCTGGATAAACTCTCGGCTTTCTTCAGTTTTTAGAGTGAAAGAGTGGAATAAGGGAGTGGTTGATGAATGGAAGTGACTGAAGTTCAGGTACTCTTTTATACGAATTTCTCTCTTTCTCTAAACTATCCACCTGCTCCATTCACTTTCAGTATTATAAACAATTCAATGGAAAGGTGAAACCCAGAGAATGATTAAATTTCAATAAACATATCAATATGACAAACCGTTTGGAATCCAGAAAATCATAAATTTCGACCAAACATATTTGTTTGGATTCATCGGTGGCAAGTGCCCTTCGGGCTGAGCCAAAAAGACAGAGAAGAATAGAATTGTCTTCCAGAGAACCATAATATTTGAAGTGAATGCAAGGAGGAGACCATGACGATTACGAGCAGCCGCCAATCCGATTGCGATGAAATTCAGAAGACATTCTAGGAGCATCACGCGCCCTGTCGAACAAGTGAAAACGTCGTTTGTAGTGAGATAATGACGATCCACAGACGAGTAGAGTGCCCCTGGAACATTTCTCATTACAATTTTTCTTCATTTCCTTCTTTTCCTTCTTTTTGATAAAACTGTTATCAACTTTATCTCGAAAGCATCTGTTCCCTTTCCACCAAACCCATCACAACACAAAGTCTTGCAAGTGTCTCTCAATTCGACCCCAATATCTTCTTTTAAAACAAAATATCCTTTCGTCGAGAAATAAGAAACAGATTTCACATCAAGTAAACTGAATGGTTGATAAGTGTTCTTTCGGTGAAGTCATAATTCAAATGTGTCACACGCATCTTATACGCCTATCAATGTCGCACCTATTGCATGTTTCATTTTTGAGAGAGAAAAATGGGAAATCTTTTCGAAAACAATCATGGTTTTGACCTTGGAACCCGATGAAACCTTACATCCGCCAAACAACAAATTCGCTCTCGAACTGGCCGGATCATTAGTGAACGGACGATTCATTGTGTATGCCACGTCATAGGTGCAAATCATTCCAGAAACGAAAAGCCAGAGGACGATCCATTTTGGAAGAACGGCTTCTTGTATTCCAGTCATTAACTGAAACGGAAGAAATGAAATGGGAAAGAGAGACGTAGATCATTACCACTTAGTGATATCTTCCCACGCTGACTTCTTATCGTTTTGATAGATTTTAAGAATCGGAAATAGAGAATTCAGTGTGAAACTTCCACGTAGTTGCCAAAGTTTTTCCCGTGAAATTAATAGTTTTTGTAGTGTATTCAGAGCACGTTGTATATAGATTTGCTATACATTTTTTACGTCCTCCAGAATCGTTACAGTTACGAAAATATTCAGTCAGGACCCCCTCTCAATAATTAGTTTCTACTGAAAAATTAATGCTGCAAAAGCTCTATCAAATTTCTCATCGACAGAAGATTTTCTGCCAAATTTGAACAAAAGTTCGCCTGGACTATATTTTCTCACCATGAGAATTGCATACTTTTTTGACACCGTCGGAACATTTGGTTCATCGAAACCAACTTCTCATTATTAAGGTGCAACGTAAGTTTGAAAACTATTTACCCTATCTGCAACACAACTTTGGTGACTAGGCGCGAACTGATTGGATCATAATCTTCTAAGGAGTTGTGAGGATAATATGAGGATTTGAGTCTATGCTGGATGATTTTCCGAATCTTGTTAAGATTTCTCAGTACAGAAAATTTTTCTCATCAGACATCAACGACGACTTTAAAAAAGGAGTTATTGAATACGGTAGAAATCATGTTACGAGTCTTCAACAATGAACATATTGAAAGAAGAACTGCATCATTCTGTCGTATTAATTGATGATGGTGGAAATCAGGTATTTCACGGGCTCATTTCAGTCAGAAGTATATCTTTTCAATTGCTCTCTGACCCTGAATCAGTTGCTTTACAACATGTTGCACTAAACTTACTGTTTCTGTTTGGTTTCGTAATCGTATTCTTCTGATCTCAGATTTCCTGCTCAATTATAGCGCTTTGAAACATCCGTGAGCAACACTTTAGTTTTGTAGTTTTTCACTTCCTCTAAAATATCTGTCTCCAGATTCTCAAGTCCCCTGTTCGAAGACCCAGCAATTTGTGAACATTCTCTTCCTCTTCGAGCGTCAGAAAAGTGGGAGGAGTTTGTTTGATTACGTACAGAAAGTTTCCAATCAAACGTCTGAACTTCACGAGAGAAGACATACTTGCATGTCTCGATAAGTCGAGATTATATTTCAGAATTAGCAGCATACATCTTAATATACTAATACGGGATTTATGACACATAGGGGTACGGTAGACGAGATAATCCCCAAGTGCTCAAAAAACATTAATTTATTTTAGTCTTCTGTTGAGCATATGCTGGGTCAGAAAAGAGAGCTGAGATAGCAGAAGTGACTTAGTGATTGTTCTAGATAGTTTCTACTTTCATCGTCAGGTTCGATCGTGTCTTTGACACGTAAGACCACTTGTACAAATCATGAGAATTGTAGACTACAATTCCAGGCATACTTGAAAACTGGAAAGTCCAAAAACAATTGAAACCAACGTCAGAGATCATACAATATGGATCACATGATTCCAAGTTGAAACTAGATGGACAGTCTAACCCAAGGCGCCATTCGGTTATGACTCACAATAACTCCTTTACACTAATACGGTCATTTTACATTTCGTATCGATGTTCCTTCTTGAAGTAAACACTTCACTATTTGACGAATAATTTCGAATCAGGTCACTACAAGAGCAACATTTTCTTTGAAGCTGACACAAGTTGTGACTTGGTTCTGATGTTTTCCTGGCTCATCTTCACTGTTTCTGACAGTTTCGGAAAAAACTTTTCCACTGATTTTGTAACTATTGTCTTCTTTTTAAAAGCAGCATAATGAGTTTATTTGAGATTAATGTGTATTTACATATGAGGTAGTAAATTAGAAAAGAGGTAGTAAATTAGAAAAGACCGAAAGAAGAGAAACACGATGCTCGTCCATTGGCTACATCCGTTTAAGGGCAGCACCGATCAACGATCTCTTTATCTTCCAGATGATTGGTACACAACTCGATCAACAATGTTTCTGAAAAAATATGATTGAAAATCAGTTGTATTTTACGTCTGAAACATACCATCAACAATGTTGCAGAAGCTGGGACACAATTTCCCAATTTTGCGCACCGCCTTTGCACCGCAAGCTCCGTCATGTCTGTGTCGTCTCTTGTACTCGTGGTTTCTTTTTTTGAGGAATTCGGAAACCATTTCTTGAAGTTCCTTCTTGGTGAGACTTTCCGTGGCATATTCGATCTCGTCGGAGCTTCTTGCTTCAAGAACTGAAGCCAATAGAAGAAGAAAGACAACAATAAAGATTTTGGCTGTCATTCTTCGAGGGATATGGAGGAGGAATGTCGTGATTCTTCTGTTATTCGATGTTTTATAGGAGTTACTGTGGAAGCTCCGCCCATCAATAAATGGTAGAAAGGAATGAAGAGAAGAACAGGTAGAGGAGATATAGGTTTCAAGGGTAAATACTGGTAATGTGCGTGATATGAAGAAAGTAATAAAATTTGTCAAAAGTTTAAAAAATCAATTTGGGGTCAACAGTCGCGAGGTATGGTCTTTAGTTGTTGAACAAATTGAGGAGTTGGTACGATGAAAATGAATTAATATGTTCCAAATTCTGATTTAACTGAACAAGTAATGTCTACCAACGGTATTTATCGCTTTTCAAGTTGACTTCTCTCGTCGCTGGCTTACACTGCTCAAAATATATGAATTAGCACATTCAGGATGAAATGAGTTCAAATTGGAGTACATCAAATATAGTTATCAACAAAAAAGATGCTGTGAATTCCCAATCGAAGCGAACTTTTCCAGCTAATCTAGGTACGAGTATTTGCTCAGTTTGGAAAGATCCGGGTGGCGTAATTGAAAGGAGTATGAAGACAGAGTAGAATGTTGTCATGAACAAGTGGACTGAATATTCTTGAGGTTCAGTTTGTTTCAATCGAAGTTTTTATATTTCTCTGATCTTCGACACAGTATTTGATAAATTCCCTATAACCGTGGAATGCCGACATTCTTCAAGCATACGGTCTAAGCTTGAATGTAAATGTTGTTATCAGAAACACTTAGTTTCCTGAAAATAAGTTCAAATAAATTCTTATTTGATTTCATGTATTGTGATATTGCGAAGCAATTTAAAAACCGACGTCTTAGAAGTTGGTTCCTCAAAAGCCGAACAATGTAATCCCTCATTAGAACTCGTCAATAACTGAGTTAAAAATAATTTCTAACATCAATGAGATCCTATTCAATCATCCCTGAACTGATGTTGTCTTTCGAAATTACCTTCTGATTTTTTTCTATATGACGATAGCAATATCAGCCCAAAGGTTCAAAAATGTATAATTATGAATGAAGTGATCACGAAGAAAACTTTACGAGGACAACAGATGTCTACGGAACAGAGTTAATTTTAGGTATAATTTTGATCTTTGTTGCCAAAGAGGCTCTCTTGGTTGTCATTAGAGATCGAAAATGAAAGTTGTAAATGCCAGTGACTAATGCAAACGATTGGAAACCATACCAATCTGGAAAAACTGGTACAAAAATTGCAACGATGGAAACTTATTCTAGTTGATTCATAAATACTATAAAACCATAAACATAACTGTTTTTTTCTAGACTTCATGATGAAAAGGAATTGGTTTGAGATATTCTTTTTTTCCTTTTCCAGTGGATCATGCTTTAATTTTTTCCCTTTCTAGATGTACACATGGGGATGAGAAACCTGTCTGCTGTTTATGTTGAGATGTGGTAAATATAAACAGTTAAAGCTCATCAAGATGACACAAAGTCTGAAAATATCGGCTTTGAAGATAAAATGACAGATGAAGTGGAACTTCAGGAACGGCGACTTTCTGTAAAAACTCAACACAAGTATAACTTTTGATTAAACACAATCTAGTTTACTCATTATCAATAACTTTTTTCAGTAGTTTCAAATGTGAATATTTTTGATTTCCCAGCAGTTTATGCATAGATTTATGTAAAATCGGAGAAAGTTAACAACGATCCCTTCAAGCCTGCAATAAACGGCCGTTAGATAAAGTTCTGATATTGAATCAAGAGAAAGAAACTGAATCTCGACTGTTCATGGTTTCATAATCTTTTTATAATCCAGATTGTCCTGGATTTACATATCATTTAGTCAAATATTATAGATTTCTCACTACTTCTAGATGGCGATACGAAAGTTTCCTTATCGAACGATATTTTTCTCAACTCGGATTTGTAAAATCGTTGTCAAACTTAGTTTAAAATAAATATTATTTCTGAAACTTAAGTTTTCGATTTATATTTAAGTTCTCACTGATTATTCGTTAATTGTGTATTGATCCTGATTTCCGTTTCGGTGGAACTGATGTTTCAGAAGTGAGGATTACAGATGTTCCTACACGTGCGAAACTTCTTCTTTTCCATGACTTCCGGGTGGATTGTGCATTGATCAGTTAAGATATGTAGTCTATAAATGACTTGTTTGTTAGGAAGTGCACACCCAAATGTTTTCTAGTTTCGAGAGATTATATCCTTTCGCCACAAAGATAATCATCTACTTCCTAATGTTATCCATTTATAGATATTTCAGTCAAAATCGCAAAACACATTCTTCAACTTAGTCATAATCTTCGATTAGTGCACAACACAACTTCGAATTGCAGACATTTGACATATTCTGTTTGTATACAAGTCCCTACATTTTTATCGCGAAAGATCGTAGACGGGCGATGATGATAATCTACTTTTCGTTTTCGTACTTTCGCGGTTTCCAGACATAATGACAGTGGTTCCTGTCACTAGTTCAAAACATCACGGAGAAAATTAAGAGAAGAAATCGAGAATGAACTTTTCCGAAATGATAGTTCTTCCTGTTGAAATGCACTATTCTGAACTGCAAACATCTCCGAAAAAGACAAAGAATTGAGAAGAGGAGAGATGATGAATTTGTAGAAGACTTCAATTAAGCGCAGAAAGAAAAGAAGAACGATGTCAAGGTTGGTAGACAGGCACCGCTTCTACTTTACTCGAAACTAGACAACAAGTTCATTCCGAATTGAGAAGAGTTGATGTTAACTAAGTCGGACATTTATTTGTGAACATTGATGATAAAGTTCTGATGAGACGAAAGAGAGAGACTAATTGCAACACTAATTTTGTTTTTCTTGGAAACACCCATTACAGTTTCCTGTTGCTATTAGAATTTTTTGCAAAATTTTAACGTTTAGCTTCGATAAAAAGAGATGCTGCCTTTTTCAACTTTTCTTAATGAGCTTCTCAATTTCAGAATGTTTCTTAAGTTCCTCAATTAAGTAGGTCCACTTTTATTTCGAGACATTTCGTTTCCCTCTCGAATCACATTTCTCCTGACTTCTGAGTCGTCAATGTGCACCGTTTGATCGCAGACTCAACCGCTGTCTACGTGGTTTTCCCAGGAGACATTATGCATTTCGCTATTCTTGACGTACTTTTTCGTAATTCGAAATGATTTTTCGATTCGGTTTTTTGATGTGTTATCTCCTGTTGAAGTCTATATTGAAGTTCAAACAGAGCTCCAAGAAAACAAGCAATTGAATGTAGTAAGCCAACTCATCAGACAATCAGAAACTTTTGGAGTTCAGCGTCACAGTTCCAGAAGTTTTTCTGACTAGAATTGTATCTAATTGGTGAATTCTAGTTATAGTCATATGCTAAATTATATGCAGGGGACATGGTAAACAATGTCTAATTTCTGAACTCGACATTCTAAGAAATATATGTGAATCATTGCGTCGTCCATCAGAAAGTTTCTACGTGCATACGAAACTTTGGATGATTCCTGGCAACGTTCTTGGCAACCATGAAACGTGGAAGTCCCTTTCAAAAATGTTCATGATTAATTTGTATGATATTTGACAAAATTAGTTGTCGTGCTCTGAGATTATTTTGCGTGGGTTAGTCAGTAGTATTTAGTAATGAGATGAGTGAAGATTAAAAGCAAAAAAATCCAATGAACAGAAAGAAAAAGTTGAAAGCTTCGTTTCAGAAGAAGAATGATCTGAATCGAAGACGTTTCCTTCTTTTATATTCCATGAGAAACTCTTTTAGTGCAATGCCCTTCGGGTTGAGAAACAAGTGCAAGCGTCTTGACACGAGATCTCTTTCAAACTTATTCTCTCTTCGGAAGTAGAAAATTTCAGATCGTAGAGAGCAATTTGAATTTCATAATTTGGAAAATGTGTTCAATAGTCTTATAATTTCAGGTGATTCCCAGTTCAGAAAGTCAGGAATTCTTGTCGATGTGGACTTCAAAGTTCAAATGACTTATAGGAACTTATGCGTTGTTGACGTCCGTTGCAAGTTCTCACGGTTGATCCGTAGACGTATGAAACATAACAAACTCAAACTTATCGGGAGAGAGTAGTTACGTAACAAGAGCTTGAGAACTGCTAGGAAACGGAACCTAAAAATATCTAACTAGGAAGTGATGTCCCATCTGAAAGTGATAAATCTTCGATGTCGAAGTATTCCTTTGTCCTGGCGTCGAGAAATCCCTGCCTGGTTTACTACCACGGTGGTTGACCATTTGGCAGGTGTCCGATGATCCACCAAGTCCATTCTCTGTAAACCCGATCCCTCGTCTAACCATCATCGTCCTTTCTTTCATAATTACAAGTGTTCATCGCAGTGTTCTGTTACTACTTCGAAGAATAAAAGTAAAGCAAACTGATAATTTGAGCCATGGCTGTGAACAACTAAAAAACAGAACAAAGCCTTCTGTTATCTGTATAGTTGTTGTGCGCATCTGTAAATATCGGAACCATTCACGACAACAATGGCAATATCGACTTCCGGAGCATCACACGGGTGTGGCGGCTTCAGCTTTAGACTCATCAATCAAATGTCCCGTCAACTGATTTTGATTTTTTTGCACTACACATTGCACTCGGCAACAATCGGAAGATGCAAATGATTAGATTTCTGGCCGCCTCATCTGACAGGTGTTGCTCAAAAGTCACGTGTGCTCTTCAAAGAGCAAGAGTCTGGCGGAAGGGAAGCGGAGAGGAAGGACGAGGAAAGAGAACGCGCTGCTACTCATTTTGGAAATAGAGCACAATTAGTTTGGATTTCTGTTGCTTTTCTGAAGAATCTGATACATTTCGACTTGTTTCACATCCGTAAACAACTTTTCAACAATTACTTTATTATGGTCTGTGTTAAACGAAGCAGCACTGGGGACAAAAAGGAGTCTCGGGAAAAGAAAAAGGAATCACATTAGAAGTGAGTTTCGAGAGATCTGGACAATTATAGCATGAACAGTTTTGGATTGAGAAAAACGTTTAGGCGGCGTTTGGGCAACATGCAGAGCGAATGAAGGCATCGGTACACTGGTTGCTGCAGCATTCGGTGGCGATGTCCTTGCCTTCTTCTGAAAAAAGAAATGTTAAAGTCAGTCGATGTTCAAATAATAAGAAACTAACGAGGATTGCAAGGTTCGGCGCAAATGTGGAATACCATGGCAACAAGCTTCCTTCCACAGGCACGAATATCTCCTGGTCCTGGAACACGACGAGGTCTTGAGAGAATTCTGGGAGCTCTCAAGTGCTCAAACTCCGCGAATTGCAGTTGATTAAAGAGAGCACTGTTGAGATCAACATCGAAGCTGCGTCCGAAAGATGCTGAGGTGATGTAGATAGATGCAAAAAGACAGAAAATAGTGAAGATTCGCAACATGGCTAGACTATGAAAGAGATATGGTGGATTCGGACCACTGCTTTGAGAATTAACCCTATTTCCGACTTTTTATACTCTTGCTCTGAGGTGGAGTCAACAAAATGATAGGCTCATCCTTTGAAATAAGCCACGCCCTTTTTAAAAATGATGTTCACGGAGCAAATAGGCGGAGCCTGGGTGAGTAAGTGGTAATCGACAATGAAATACAGCTCACGAGGAAAATTTTATGATGATTCATACCGAAAGGAGAAAAGGGCAAAGAAGAAGTGCGTCGAGAATCATACAGAGTGTAGAGAATGATTCTTTTAGAAGGACAATGATAAGTGATGGAAAAACCAGAAGTATCAAGATATCGAACCGAAAAAAATTTCAAAAAATTGTTTGTTGTCCGAACGATGGATATTCTATGAATGATTTTCACTTTTACGATAAGAGTGTTGTCCTAACTGATGTCGTTTTTTGCTGCGTCGTTTTCTAAATTTTTATCTCGAATGAAAATTGGTGGATTTCACTTCTTTGAAACTTCTTTTAAATCAAAAAACTTATAAGCTGAAAACTTAGAACCTTAGCCGAGTGTTCCTGATCAACTTCATTCTTCTGTTCAGCATTCGAACATGATTCAGTTACATTTCCTCCTTCCCTCTCAGAATCGTCGGCTTCGTTCTACCAGAGCCTTCTACTTTCGATCCAGAAGGTATCTTGCGTATTTTGTTTCTAACTGGGTTCTATTCTTCCTTTCTTTTGACATATCTAATCTACTAATTTTATTTCAGGTTCCTTTGCTTCGGCGTTTCCATTCGTTATCTGCAATAGGCCCTCCCTCTCCCCGTGTTTCCCTCTCTACAATTCTGAAACGCCGTCCGATAATGAACACAAGAAGACGTCTTAAATCACAAGAATTTATTGTTACTGGTTTGTGGAGCGAGACGAAAAAGTGCGAGATCTAGGGGACAGGGATAGGAGATTAAACATGTGAATATTTGTGAGAAAATTATGATTGCTGCTTTACGGAGATCGAGGGTATAGGCGGAGAATCGGATTTTATTGTGGGCAACAGGTTGAACGGATGTAGTCGTCGTCGCACTGTTGGCCACAGCAATGAGTTGCGATGTCGACTCCGGTCTCTATAAGAAGAAATATATGAATCATGTTGGAACTTCTTGAGTTTAAGAACTTACTTGAATTACAGACTTCTCCACAGACCGCGATGACATACATGACCAGCTTGCGTCCACATGAGCGTGTGTCGGATCCTGCAGGAACACGGCGAGCACGAGAGAGTTGCTTGACTTCGTCCTCGAGTTCCATCTCCATTTGCATCTCCTTGAGAAGACGTGCATTGGCATCCATGTTGCGATAGGAGGCAGTGGCGGAAGCAATAAGAACAGTGAGAACGAGAAGAGCAAGAAGCTTCATGGTCGATGGGAAGGTGAATTCAAAATGAAGTTATCTATGCACTGCTTGTGCGGCTTTTATACTAGTCAAAAAAGGGAAAAAATGGGAGGAGCTACTCGCCACTCCTAAAAAATGATGATGATTACGAGGCGCTGGGGATGGGGGGCGTGGCGCCGAATGAAGATGGAGGACGGCCGACGCATGTTGAAACTGAGATTAGTTTAGAACGAAGAGAGTTTCGGACGTATTTGGAAAAGGGAGGAGAGAAAGGGTGAAGAGAGCACGGAAATATACATTCAATTGGAACTAAGAGAACAAAAATGAAAGATGAGATATGGACAATGTTTTCAGATTGATTATCAGAAAGTGGATCACTCTCAGAACTGGTTCAGCTATTTGCGTACCTCTTCCTCATCGGAAATACTGGAAACTATACCCGAAATACCTGATATATGAATATAGATTAATCATTTCCTCACAATTTGTTCATTGAATGTTCAGAAGAACGGACAATCATCTGCACGTGCCTTCTTTTTCCAACAGATTGTCGGTGAAGTTATGCGATTGTTTCATTTTTGAGGTCAATGATTGAACTGGATTCGTTGCGCAACGTTCCGATAATCAGCTGATCGAGTACTTTTGTTAACATGATTTGTAGTCTCCCATCTCGAACTTATGATCCTTCGAATATTTTGTACGACTCGGAGGCGCCTATGGAACATTTTTGTTTTCGAACTGTTGTTCTGTTCCAAATCGAAGAAATTAGGGTTTTCTTTCGAGAAAAAACTCTCTGAATCAACTTGAATATCTTTAAAATCCGGACCGTCCATGCACTTCCAATTGCAAATTTTCGAACAATTGAAATGAATATGCACACATTGTATTCCTAATGATCTCTGTTGGACAGAACTCACACTTCTCTCGGTTTTGCATACTTCTTCTCCCACACCCGTGAATTGTACTAATTTTGGAGCAAATTGGTTTTGCCGTTTCTGTTCATGTTCCCACCACGTATGCACCTTGTCATGAGTTTTTTTTGTCGGTTTGTTTTCTTTCGTTCAAGTATTCTGGACTGGGTTAGACTCTTCTGAACCAAAAAACTCATCAGACTTCCTGGGAATCTAAGAAAGTGTCTAAAAATCAACATTCTGCAAAGAGCTGAAAACAAAGTTTCACTCTGACAACTGATCTTTCCTAATCGACATTTCTTTTGCAACTGACAATTGAAAGTTCGAACATTTGCATTTCAATCAGAACAACAGGTTACGTCAGTTAAATGTAGCCACGTCATGGTTTAAATAGACGTCTTCAGACGGATTCAGTCAAAATATTCCCATAAGTTGTGCTCCTCACATCACCCAGAAAAGAGACGTTGACGTATTCACAATAACTGTGATTCATGTTAATTATGTTGATGATGATATCGAATACTTCTGGAAGGGTCCAACTATACGAATTGATCTCGTCCAAAAGTTCAGTGAAGAATCTCGAAAAATATCCCATGTGAGGAAGGTGTTTGGTTGTGAAATCGTGAAACGAATTACACAATCGAAATGCAAAAATAAAATTAGTACTAATTAGAGTACCCTGGAAGCTCATTTTTGCGCGAAAACAACGAATTGCAATCTTTTGATCATTGGAGAAAGAAGAGAATTTTGTAACATCAGAAATGGCTGAAAATCACTGGAAACTTAATATGATAAAAATTCTCAAAGCGGATGAAGATGGGAGTTGTTGAAACCCGGAACCAAGGAATGCGTTGCCCTCAGATTAGAGGAAAACTGTTGAAAGGCAACAGAACATGAATGTTTAGGGGCAGTTGATCTAAGAATAATAAAATCATGTTACAGAAACATATTTAGGCGCCGAGTCTTAGGAACTTCGATGCATCGAGTTTCACAACAAGCTGATTCAGTATCAACTCAGAAGTTTCGTATTATTCTCGCTTTCACCCTTTTTCAACTTGATTCCTGTATCAACCGGAATTCGAACAAAACACACAATTTTCTTCAATTCCAGCCAACTTCCTTGTCACTTTAATTCTTATTGTCAGATTCACGTATACCTCATTTCAGACTTCTTGGAAAACAGAGCTCTTCTCAACCTGTCACTTCATATTTCGAATCTCCGGATGATAAAATTTTCTAAGATTAAGATCAAAATACGAAGTTCATTTCAATCGTTTTCAATTTTCAATTTTATTTTAAATTTTGGGTCCAAAATTCAAAATGAGAAATCGTTTCTCATGAATCTTCATTTATCTTCAAGACACTTTTTGAACCCTTTTTCAAGAATTTCAAATGAAAATTCAAGAAAGAAGCAAAGTTCAGTCTGAATCATATATAGAAGGGATCTTGAATATTTAGAAACATTTCAGAATAAATAATTAGAAAGCAGAAACATTTTTTCAAGATTCGTGCGTAGCCTCCTACGGGTACACGTCTACTTTTTAAGCGATCAAGACAGATTTCTAACTGGAGAGAGGAGAGCCGAGAACTAGGAAGAAACGTGTGTTTGAAAGGTTCTCTGCAGGATTCAGATGTATGTGAGACTTACTTTGGGCCCTAGAATTGATAATATTGTAGAGGAGTAGTCTCACTTATGAAACTCTTCGAATGTTCCGAATGTCCATCTTAGAATTTTTTTTCTTTTCCAGCGCCGAGTTATCCTCAAATCTTGTGACCTGATACCAAATCGATAACTTATTCTATGCACTTATGACTTCTTCAAAAGCCCTCGAGATATAAAAATGTTCAAATTTCGTTAGCTTTCTCACATTTGTATCACATCAGAATATTTGGCAGTTGGAATGTAGTTGCCCAGTGATAAACAATTATTTCCTTTCTACAACTCAAGGATTTTCCTCAGGTTATGTTACGTTTTCATTTATTTTCTCTTACTACTCATCAGCTCTAATTGTTTTTCATGTCTGGCATTTAGGTAACATATGTGCTCATGCATCGCCTAGGATCATCTGTTTTCAGAATATATTTTTGCAACTTTTGTGAATCTCTCTCAAATCATAAGTTGTCACATATTCAGTAATTCACAAAGCTCATTGATTGAGTTCAAAAAAGAGATGCTAGTCAGAATACTATAAAAACTGTTGTTCCTGTATACTTTTTCTGAAGAATGAACTCTCAGATGGGGGCGGAAATGAGCTGTTTGTTGATTCAGAGAATTCGGTTCCGAGCCGTCTCGTTGGATAGGTAATCTGGTTTTTAACATGCTTATTTTCATTTGAGAACTTTCATTAAGTCTCTGTCAATTAGATGTTCTTCTTCATCTTTTACGAACAGATTTTTCAGATTTTTGATTTTGAAACTACGAAAATTACATTCCAAACAAAACGATTATGTTGTTGAGCTATGATTCTGAAATATTTTGCACACAACATATCCTTATCCTTTAGAATTTCTTAAATCATAAACATTTATGTTATTGCACTTTGCCTTATTTCAAATTGCTACTTTTAAACAACTGCCCTAATCTAGTCAACAAGTGCATTAATGCATCAACACTTGCTACGGTAGTCACCTGATAAACACGAGATTTCTTCCTTGATATTCCCTCGAATGAGCCATTCTCAAACACGACTCCGCCCACATTCTGTATATTTATCACAATCAACTCTTCAGCGTCAGTCACTCCTCCCTCTTTTAGCTCGACAATATAAAGAAGGATTTGACTTCAGTTAACCAGCTCATTCGTCTCTCTCAACAATGAAACTTTTGTTCGGTCTCGCTCTCTTCTGCCTCGTTCAATTCGCTGCAACCAGCCTTATGAGAAACTGGATGCATGATTTCGAGAGTCGTCTTCCAGTCGAGGAGGATCCAGAAGAAGTCTTCGATATCAACAAGATGCATCCAAACATGATGGCCAGATCAAGACGCGGAGAGAAAATCAAGATGTGCGGAGGAAAAGTGTGGAAGATGGTCATGGTGACATGTGGAGGAGAGTGTACAAGTGAGTTTTCGATTATTCAGCATTCTAGAGACTTGAGTTCCAATCCTTTCTGATTTTTCAAATTCTAAATGTTTCATTTTTCAGCGGTCGATGTGAACATCGCAACTGCATGCTGCGAGACAATGTGCACAATGGAAGAGATCGGAGACTTGTGTTGCCCAGGACGTTGAGTTGACAACGGATGGAATAGGGAAACATTTCTCTAGATCAATTCCGCCCGCCAACAATTTCTTACTCTTCTACGAGTTCAACGTCTTCTTTTTCTTTCTCTTACCGTGCTCCCCCGTGTTGATTTCTCCCCGTCATTCCCCGTCTTCATCCCCGTCTTCTGTTTTCTCTAATTATTTGTGTCAATAATAAAAATAATGACGTTGCTTTCAAATGGGACATTTATTTTGTTGGCAGTATGATACTCTTCTGGGAAGGTATCTTGACAACTACCGAGTCGTTTAGCTTCCTCAAATGACTTTAGAGATGACGTCGACGCTCCCACGATTCAAATATAGAAGTAATTTGACAATTCGACGTTGTTTATCACTTGTCGTGAGAAGCTCATGACACCTTCAGATGACTAACTAGACATCTGCTCTGTGTGACAATTTGGAGCACAAAAAGACAGCATCACATGAACAATTGAATCATCAAGAATCTGCGGGCTCTGCTAATTTTAGGCTTCTTTCTCTGGTCAATTCAACCTCTTGAATCACGTCTTTCCTTGTTTTCAAAAATGGAATTAAAGATAATATTATGGGAAAACGATAATAAGTGGCAGATAAACATAATATGAACTGAATGAAACCGGGATAAGAAAACACAGAACAGACGTTCCGACACCCACTCCTTTCATATTAATTCGAAGAACGTAAAATTCTGAAATAATGAAAATAGTAGGAAAATCGTAGTAAAAAGAGCTCTACATTATAAAGAGGACTGTTGCTGAAACTTTAATTTTGTTTTTCTGTTCTGAAATATCTTAAGAAACTTTAAAAAAGAGACTGACTAATCTGGACTTCCGATTCAATTTTTATTTAGCAAGAGCTCAGAAACATTGGAATAATAAACAAAATAATAATAATAAACTGGTGTCGTCGTTGATTGAAAGAAAAAAACACATGAATAGATACCGAGAATAAAATAAAGCAAATTTGAAAACCGTAACTTAGAAGAATCTTGAGAACTTGAACTCATTGAATATTTGGACAGCATGCTTCGATGACATCTTGAATGTCGCATTGTCTGATGCAGCATAAGAGCGAAATGTCCTCGTTGAATCCTGGAAAATTTTAAACTTAATGACATGAAAACAAGAAGAAGCATTGAAGAAGAGAAAGATAAATTACCTGGTTCACATTCTCCACAAGTAGCAAAGATGAATCCGGCGAGACGTCTTCCACAAAAATGTTTCTTGCTTCCGCGAACTCTTACAGCACGAGTTGGAAGCATTACCAGTTCCGGATGCTCCACTTCATTGTCTTTCAGTTGATTGATCACCAAATGGTCATCTCGTTTGAACTCTTTCAATCCGTTCTCCAGAATATCGTAGTTGGTGGCAACAGTCGATGCGAAAAGAAGGAAAATAACGATGATGTTCATTTTGAAAAGAACAGAAAGAGAAAACATCCTGGGTATTTTGCTTTTTATACTGTTTTCAAACAGAAAAAGTGGGCGTGGCACATGGTGTCCTACTCGGATTAAAGGTGGAAGACATTGCACAATACCAGCCGTAACAGTGCGACAGACTGTACGATTAGTTGCGCAATAGCTGGTAGATGGGCAGGTGGAATGCAGGGGATAAACTGAACACAGGTGGCAAATGGAATGATTCTTTTTGGATTTGAATTCCTTGAGACGGTCCCATTGTCATTACTATATTGACCTGTGAATAGCAAATTTGAATATTCTTAAGACCGATGATGTAGGCTGGCCCGAAAGGACCCCGAGACGGTAACTGTTGTATTCTTGAAACCATCGAAGACCTTGTATCCCACCGGTTCTTTCTGAAAACCCAGAAATCCAGAAAGGATTCGAAGTGTCTTTCCTTTTTGTTTTTATGCGAGACTAATGAGTTTTGTTGAAAATGGATGTTTTCGTGTGCTTCTTCTTCTTCTCATTTTTCGATTGAATCCTTCTGATAACCAGTTATTATTGATACGTGTATGTCTAGTAGTCGTATGTATTAATCATGAATTTTCACGTCACAATTGTATCGCAACACACAACCGAAGAGAAAGAATCTATTGACATATACTGAGTGTGGGAAAGATTGTTGATCCTTGACGCTAAGATCCGTTTGAAATTGTCATTTTGATATATCTTGGAAAAGTACAATTGGTCAACAACAATCAACAGTCAGAAACAAGAAGGATTAAGAATGCTCTTTTCGGTTTGAAAAACAGCTAATCCTGTCAAACAAATCCTTTTCTGATTTGAATAAATTCACAATTTCCTTTACAAGAAACGTTTCTTTTCGCTGCAAATGCGGCCTCGACATTTCAGAATTTCCTCATTTAAAATGCGATTGCGGGACACACGGTCTAACGAGCATTCAATCACGTCATCTGAATACTGGAAATGGAGAATGAGGAAGAAAAAGGGGGAACTTGAAGTGTTTCAGGGATGTACGATTAATGCAAAACGACATTTTCTAAAGGTGAAAGATTCATATAGACAAGTTTCCAGACTAATCTGACGGATTATGACAGAAATGTTGCAGGAAATCAGAAGACGTCAAAAATTAATGTCACATAGTTATTTCTTATTCTGAGGACTACGTATAACATTATCAAATCGTGAGATCAGAAAGAAACTAATTTGTTAGAACATCTGAAACTCAGGGGTCAGGTTTTTGAAACAGGACCGAGAAGCTGAGTGTCTTCGGTATGTAATATGATGGGAATCAAACTAGTTGAGTTCTTCTTAAACTTCTCAAGAAATGTTGCATACTCTAGAACTGATTCTCTGGAAATCTGTCAACGTTCATACTGAATTACTGAAGTCAACGTATTCAATTTGTTATAGTGTTCATTTTAATTCTGTCAATAACCATAATTTTCCTGCAAAGCGTGATCAGATGTTGTTTCACCGAGTTCAACAATCTCAAGTACCCAGTGGAAGCTTCTATTCCAATGACGATAAAACCCTGGAACTTAACTTCAACTGATCAAATTCTATTCTATCAAAGCTCAGAGTTGTATTATCACCCGTTTAGGTTCTAACAGCACATTTGCACTGCAATTAGATCTTTCTCTATCAGACGTCACGTATTTCTATGAAGACAACAAAGTTCGAGTTCCTTCTGAATTCGTTCAATGACGTGTTCAACATCCGTTTACCATATTCTTTGATTCTAACTTTGAAAAAATGAAGGGATTTCGAGATTTCTTGGGATGGTCACGTGGAAAGTGCGATGACTACGGTTTCCAGGTTGAATTTCAGATAATTGGCATGTTCTAAAGGGACACTTGTTCTAAATTCCATCTGTTGAGTCATTGAAAACGATCAGATGATAGCCACGCCAAACGCCTCCGATCGTTTCGTAATAGTAATCAGACAGCAATTGAAACCTTTTGTGAAACATCCAGATGTTGATTTCTGTTTTAGAATTAAAAGTACATTTTAGTTATTTGTGACTAATTAAGAAATGAAACCCTTTCGTTATGTTTGATGTTTTGAAAACATAAAACATAAAAGCCGGAACTCTGAAATTCGAGACATCACACTGAAATTCAAGATGTTGGGAATTAAGAACCAGGGAGCGAATCGGATGTTTAAGATAAAGTGAACAAATTAAACATTTGCATTCAGGAACTAATTTCAAGTTTCGATCGGAAGTGCTTTGAAAGGTTGCGTCTAATATTAATACAATTTATAATCATAAAATTATCTGAAGTTACTCATTCAAAACTACTGTAGTTTGAAAGGTGTTGTCGGAAAGATCTGTGATGAATGAACGATTCCTAGAAAAGATACGAGGACAACAAAAGCAGTTACAGTAATATTAAATATCTCGTTCTGCAAATTATCTGTTTCAAGATCCTCTTTAAGACTCATTAATAAAGTTTTTTCGGCTTAAGCAAATTAGCTATCATTGCAGGAAACAAGTAACTTTAAAAACGTCACTATCTTTTGAAAACCAAATCCTCCCATGTTTTTCAAACTAAACTCCTTGTACCGTAAGCAGGCCAACGAACTCAAAATAGTTTCAATTCCGAATTCATCATTTTTAATCGCCCACGACTTATATCATTAGTTGACTATATTAGTAATGTGCTATTCGAAATGATACATTTATTTATTGTTTTCTGGTGATTTCATTTAAGAAAAAACTATTCCTGTTACTATAAATGATGTTGCCTCGTTTTCTGAACATTTCTTGAAAAATTAATTACTTGTTCTCATACTTTTTATAATTTTTTAAATACAATGATGTTATTTTTTGACTAACAATAACAGTTCTTCTAAGCAATTTGAAAATTGTAGACCACCATTACGAACCTCTTATCTTGCATCTCGTATGTTTCACATGATCAAAACACAAATTTCAATTCTCCGTATCTCTTCTCATTGTTCTCTCGACAATGTCTAATCGCTTCTTTATCTTTGAATAAATATATTTTTTGTCCACACATCAACGCCAGTTTCTGGTAATCACTATCAAACTAGAAACTTCTTTTCACATTTCTGAGAAGAAGAAATCAAAGATTCATTCGTGGTTTCGAATAGTTCGGCAGTTCAGTCGGTGAAATCACACGTACATGTCTACTAGTCATAGTAACGCAGACGTCGGTTCATAATTGCAGACATTTAGATGCGAATAAGATGTCACTTGGGATAAAATTCTGAGTAATTGATCAACTGTTCAAAAAACTATCGAACTTTTCGTTTTGAAGGAAAATGGTCGGGAGCAGATGGGACCACATCTTAAATGAAGACGATTGTTTATCGATGGCAGATCAAAATGATGCACACAATCAAAAAAGCGGAAAGCTCTAAACCCAAATTACAAAAGTTTCAAAATTTCAGCTATATTATTCAAAAATATAAACTTTTAAATACAGGGTGAAGATTTTCAATGAGGACATCACAGCTACCGTACTTTTTTCTTGAAATGCGCAACATCAAGTACAAAAATTCATGAGCTCAATCAGTTTTATAATCAGAACAATACTGTCTCTTCTCGTATAGTTTCCGTCTCAATCGCACCGTGGTATTATCTGGTAAAAATCAGTTACAATACGTTTGTAGACCATTGGGTTTTCACAATCAAATGCATTCGCCTGTCCGGTTATTTGTTGTTTGGATGTACCGTTCATCATCTCAATTCTTTGATTTGCTGATTCATTTTCAACGTCATAAGAATTTGCCAAACCTCTTCTGATCTCGTCATTTTTTTTAAATTATAATTGAAACTGATGTCTAACGTAACAACAAATTATCCATTTCCTTGTATCCACTCGTCATAGAAAACTACTTCCGTAAACGTATTGGAGCAAACTATAATCAAAGTGCAATGGATACTTTCAATTTGAAAACAATCTAACCTTTCTTATTGGCAAATCAAACAGACATGATATTCTCTCTTGAGACTGAAAACAGCCAAGTTCTCAGAAAATAGTGCGAAATGTCTCGATCACAAAACATACTTTTGTGACTTCCGGTTGAGATTTCGTAGTCTTTGAATCATTCATCAATTCAATTTTTTGAAATGAAAAGTGACAAGTGAGAAACGAGCAACAGTTGGGGGATAAACCACGTGTCTTCTCAGAATGAATGTTCCAATGGATTGAGCAACGAAGAACGCAATGCCAAGAGACAAGAGATCGAAATTCATCGCCTCGGGTGCAAGTTGTAATATGTCTGTATTTCGGGAGGGAAAGATGCTCTTGGAGAAAGATATAAAGTGTAAATTTATAAACTCAATCTTCAGACAAGCGGTGATAACGGACAAACAAACGATTGAGACTGAATTTTGATCACGTAAACATTCACGAATTATTATGTAAACCGAGCTGAGCAGGGACCATTGATTCTTTCACTAAAAAGCGCCAAAAAAAAGAGGATGAAGGAAACATTGACCAGATGAAAATATCGTTCAAACTCACATAATATATTTCCAACAGTCGGAGAATCATAAGGCACGTTGTCGTTATACAGTTTTCCGAAATAAACAACTAATCAAAACTAAATATAAACCAACAGAAGCAACATGTGATGAAGAAGAGCTGAATAACTACGGTATCCCCAAAGCACATTTGACCTCTTCAATTCTATTGCCCTCAGATATGTTTAATTTTTCTGCTTCATGCCCACTGCAAAATTTCAGGAACCAATGAAGCTGTCACTAGAAGAATCGTTTGATGAATAATTGAAAGATTCATAGTATTCGTAGAAATCTCGAATCGAATGCATTGCACTTTACTAATCCAGAATGAAAAGATGCTCATTCATCCGATATGTTCATTATTCTTTTATAACCAACTGTAGTCCTTTTGAATGGATCAACATCATTTGCTCACGGATTCCTCAGTCTATCTTGTTTTTAGTCCTTTTGGAAATATTCAGCTGGAAAAAGATTTTCAGCGGAGATCACTAAAAACATTGTGTCAAAAAACGTTTCTGAGTCAACTTTCAGCAAAAATTTAGTTTTTTTCCCAAAAAAAAACGATAAAACCAGCTGTCGAATGATGTGTACCAATCCATCGCCGAGGTTAAAGATTTCAGGTAATTCTACGATGTCACTAATCTTTTTAATCTTTTTCTTTGTAATTTTCAGAATTCGTGATATTGATAATACTACGATAACAATTCCTCAAATATTCATTCTTCTCATTTACACATTCACCTATTTTCTATTTTCCACTAAATTTCAGTTTGTTTTTCGTGATTGTCTCTTCATTTCCTGTCATTCCCACTAGAATCGGTTTCGTCTAGTTCAGAAACTTCTGGTATCTCGCTCTTCTTCGTTCCAAATCGAAAAAAAGAAAAAACATTCAAAAGAAAATATAAAGAAAAAAAGAAGAAGATGATGGAAGTGGTCTAGATTCTCCGCCGAACTTCCGACGAACTTCCGTTGAAGAGACACCGATTGTCACTAACTTACAGACGAGAACTCACTCTTTACTCTCCTTTTTTGGTTCCTGATTGTCTGGGTTCAGTTTCAGAATTTTTAGATTTCGAACTCTTTTGGCAGTTATGAATAGTGAGTACAGGATTAGAATATTTTGATCGATTTGCCCAAGTTTTGGTCAAACTGAAATGATGAAGCGTCTGTAGATCCTTGTGTGAGATCATGGATTTGCAGAAAAGAGAAGTTGAAGACATCAATGGTTTAGAGGGTCCCGAAGGCTCAGATATGAAATGTTCTGTAAACTATCTCTACTGAGTTCGTAATTCAGTGCGTTCTTTTATTTTTTTACATTCCGCAGGAAGCTTTTGCAATATGGAATTTTTCTGAAAATGCCTCCACCTAATGATCACGAAGAAAGTATTGCATAGTTTCTATTCTTTGAAGAATCAGTACAATTTGAAATAGCATCTTCATCATTTTCTTCTTGGTTTTCTTCTCAATTTATTCATACCTGTTATTTCCTAAATTTAATATACACAAACCCAAGAAAAAGTGAGATTCTCGGCAGAAACCCGCATCAGGCGCGCAGCATTCCAGCAGCAGGCAAGCGTAGAGTGCGTGCCTGATGCGGTGGTGTTGCGGTACTGTAGCGTACGTGTTGCGGAAGGTCGCTATTGTGCTGCTCTGGCGCTGCTAAAATTAGGCCGCTGCCGCATTTGCTATATTCTATTGCAACGAAAACAGTGTATTATTAAATTAAATTCATTTAAAAACCTTAAATATAACTACATATATATATATACATATAAATCTGATCATAGTACAATTCACGAAAATGTATACATATGTGAAAAAAAACAGTACAATTTATAAATAATTTTTCAATGATGTTGCGTTCACCTTTCTTTGAAATCCTCGTCGTTTCCTACCATTCAAATTTCTGAAAAAAAGACGTAAGAATTATTTAGAGTATTGAGAAAATCTCACCTTTTTTCCTGAAATCCTATTAGGCTCGACTGGTGGTGATGTTGTCTTTTTTGTAGTTGAGGGCTGAAATATGATTTTTTTTGTTTCTTAGACACACGTATTTTTCTTACAATAAACGGGTAAAATTATTTTCATAAAAGAAATCCAGATAAAACATTGATATGAAAAACAGGAAAATAGGAGAAAAGTGAATAAAAACATAAGTTTTCGGAACTGAAAAAAATGGAGCGTACTTGCTGAATGTCGCCTAGGTGCTGCTGAAGAGCAGCGGATCTGCTGCTGGAGTGTTGCGGATATGCTGCCGCATCCTAGTTGCGGCACACGTGCTGCCGACGCGTTTCAGAAAACAAAAGGCGTGTAAATGATGCAGTCCTGATGCTGCAGTGTTGCGCGCCTGATGCTCAACGTGTAAATGTTGCGTGCCTGATGCGGGTTTCTGCCGAGTTGTTTTTCAGCTCACAGAAGTTTTATCTCAACAAGTTTTTGTACTTTTCCTCATCCGGCTACAATATTTCATTCGAAAACAAGTTGAGATTCACTGATCCTCAGTTAGGAGATTACTTTGTTCTGACTGATGGATACAATCTGATAGTTCTAGAATTCAAGATTGTCACGTACTTCCTGATGATTTCATTCGTGAATATGAAAGTGATCAGATTCTTGCAACTCGGGTAAACAGTTTTGAAAAATGAGATTTCTGTCTCTTTATGATGAGTTCCCTCATTTTCCCAAATATAAATCAGGACCTTCATTTCTTTGAAAATTGATGAGAGGGAGTCATTCCGGGGGTTGACGTGCCATACGGGCGGTGCACTCCAATCTAATCGCTTCCTCGTTTCACACTGGACCCTATTCTCTTTACAGAACGCAAACTCCGTCAGAACACACACTTCTTTCATTGTCTTCTCTCTTCTTTTTTCATTCTCTCAAGAGACTCAGTTCTTTTTTTGGGGAGACCCACAGAGTTCGTGTCATGATTTAGCACCCTTCAGGGGGACAACATACTCGTTTTGTCACATCCATCAGTACTTGATCTCTCCTTTTTCTTCTTCTAAAGTTCGACTTTTGACCGGAAAAATAAAAGAGTCAATTGTAAATGATACCTTCCAAGAGATATCGGGTCACTGTAACGAGGAGAGTAAACTACGTGACACTTCCCAGAAACGACATCTTCGGATATTCAATTCCATTGTCTTTTTTCGTTTCTTTTCATTTTTCTTTTCTTTTGCAATTCCACTGTTTTATGATCTCCGTTTTCAATTCTTGCTCTATTCATTCAATTGTTTCCAAACAGAAACACTTTGAACTTTTATTAGAAATATGAAGTTTCCGAATGTTCAGATAGCGTATCAAGTATTGAATGCACTTCTCGAACTATACTATGATGTAATACACATATCTAACCAAACTCCAAATTTTCTGTAGTAAATCTAGCTTCCTTGACGAGTACTTGTTTTCTCAAAAGTTTCTCAAACTCTTCCGCCATGTCATGTTCTCCTTGCGTCACTCCCGACTGGACTTCTTCCTGTTAGATATCAGAGATATCATAGAGCAACTAGTTCATCTCTCAATGGACCTTCTCTTCAATAACATGACATTCATCATTTGTAGTGAAAGAAGCTATCTTTCTTAATCATTTGGATGTACTACACGCTTTTTTTGAGAAATAACATTCGGTCTGGGCGGTGCGTACAAGTGTACTGAAACGAACAAGAAACTTGGATTCACTCTTCAATCATCTCTCTTTTTCCACTATTCGATCATTGTAGTTGTGAAATTATTGTAGCTCCTTTCAGGATTCAAACAAATTCCTGGAGCATTATGTTACTCACATTTTGCTTTTTTTTTTAACTGAAATTTTCTAGAATCCGTGACAGTTTTCTCAATAAGATTTATGTGAGTTAAATTGTCTTGACATTTTCTTTCAGTGTCCGATTTAGAAAATACTTTGATCTACACCTTAAGAATTGGATATCCTTCAACTTATCCGAGAGGAAAAGGAAACAATTTCAATAGATTCCATAATTGAACATGTACGTGTCATTCAAAAAATCAGACAAATTGTTTCATGGAATATCCGTTTTCAATCACTCCGTAGACAAGTACATTCCTCAATCATTTCGTCTCTCCGATAATTTTATTTTTTCTATTTATTTATATGACTTTATCCCGAAATCCATTTACCCAAAAAAAGCACCCTCCCCCTCTGAATTAATCATTTTTTAACAAAGAGGGAAGTCATTTTTTCGAATGTTTTAAAATGTATTCTCAAGTAGATTCTTCTCTTTTTTCAATTGTTTTTTTTTGGTTCACTCTATGACATACTCTTCCTCTTCTTCATCCACTCAGACTGGTGAGCCGGTATTCAGAAGATTCAGAAGACGTTGGCGACACGAGATGTTCAGAAAATATTCGTTTTGTCATTTCATCGTGAATGATTCATATGAATCACCCGGAAACACTCTTTTTGAAATAAAAAGAAAAAGCACAACAATCAAAAGAATCTCTCATAACTTTTTTGAACGTACACTGCACAATCTTCTTTTTTTTTCTTTTTTTAGTATAAGTGCGCACAACTAAATAATAGTTGACGGGAGGGTCTCTTTCCCTTATTCTTCGGATATTTATGTGACTGGAATTCGAATTTTCTTCTCTCTCCTCTTCTAAAAGTTTTTGTTTCAATTTGCTAAATGAGCAGACTTTTTATGACTGACCAATCCAATCCTATACTTTTTCTGCTTCTGTTTTTGTTTATTTTTCCCCGAAGTAATCTTGAAAATCGTTTATTTTAGATGAAGCTTAGAAGAAAGAAAAACATCATCATGAAAAAAAGATTGCTCCGAAAGACACTAGTCGTTACCCACTTACCCAGGATTTTATGAGCTCATAGGTTATGTCAATTAGAAAATATCTGCTTCCTCACTGCGGCTCGATTTACGCTTTCTTTCGACATTCTTTTAGTTCTGTCAAACAGAAAAATGACAACAACTGACACCTTTTTAATATTTTCCTTTTCACTTTTCCACAATGAGTTGGCTTCTGTTAGCAGGTGCCTTTTTTTTTTGACACCACGTTAAATGATCTTGTTTGTTCCAATTTCTATTTTAGTTCATTATATGGATTGAGTGAATTCTGGTATGTCCTTACGAGACAAATGTCCTTATGAGACAAATCTTCTCAGAATAAGGGTTAGTTCTCAAGTAAATATGCTTTGTTTTGACAGTAATTGTATTCTGATAATCTCGAATGCAGTCATAAACTGAGAAAACATGATTTCTTGTCAGTAACTTGTGTTCATTATTGCTCAAACTTTTAGAAATCGTCGGAAATTTCAGCATAAAATGAATCCTTCTGATGTTATTATTCTGGATTATCCTTCAGCAAGCAAATGAAATTCATTCCGTAGTTCTTTACTATTTGCAGTTTTTCAATTTTTTCTTACAGACACTGTGTCTTATCGCATAAAATATCAACTCGTATCATAATTAGTTTTTTGTTTTTCATCTGAAAAATCCTGTAGTCCTTTGATCGTTGTCACATAACCTTCTGATCCTTTTTGTGTATATTTTTCAAAATGTATTCTGATCTTCAAAATCGCATCATACCAAATCCCACACCACCACAAAATCCTTCTCTAATATCCTTCCTCTTTCTCCTTCTTCAGTTCTCCTCGGCGCCGCCTTTTTTTGTAATGAGGAAAGAATAATTGAGAAAAAAACGGAATGTCGATTGTCTTCATCTCATTTTTATTTGTATAGAGTACATTCATAATTTGGAATTCGAGCATTTGAGTACGCCCACTTTCTTTCGTCATTATCTTCTTTCATCATTCATTTTTTGAATTCTCATCTTCCCTTTTTCAGAAGGTCAAATGTGCGAAGAAGATGGTCCGAAATCAGCGATTTCGTTTGCAATGGTTATAGCGGGTGAGTAAGTTTTGGATGATTTGATTAGCTGAAAGTGAGTATAGTCAACTGTTCAGGATCTGTGATTTCAATCGTCTCAATTTCAAACAATGTTCTTCTTTTCATTTCACTCATCAGGAACAATCGATGCTTCAAATGTTATTTTCATGTGAGTTCCAGTTGTGTTTCATCTTTTCTACGTTTTCTTTCAGTTCATTCTTGCCCTTTGCTTCTTTGACATTATCATCTCGGTCTGTTACATGCCTGTTATTCTCGTGGATTCTCTTAAAGACTGGACGAAATGGATTGAACTTGCCAGAGCTTGGTGGCCATTTTTTGTGTATGGACTGGCAATGACACATGTTTGTATGACTAGCGCTTGGTAATTTTTTCAATTTCAATCATCTTTTTGAATCGTTGAAAAATTTCAGTTATATTCTGATAGCGGTAGCTTACGAGAGATATTTGATAACAGTGAGAAGTTACATGTTGAAGCAGTTCCAAAAACGAAGAAGTTGGTGGTGCTTTGGTGAGTTAAACTTCTTCAAATTTGGCTACTTATAGCCCCTCTGAGTCCTCATGGTGCGCAAACCCGAGTCTTAGTGAATGACGAAAAAGAGATTCTTTTCTGTTTCCTCATTTAGTGAGCTTCGGTCTTCAGATCTACTTCAGAGGTTTATATCGGGAACAAGCAGAGTTTTCTAGAAACTCTTTGTATAATAATGGGGCAATGATGATGGTTAAAAAATTTTCTATTTTCAGCTTGTCTTGCTATCGGAATACTGACAAAAGGAGGAATGTTAATCGAATTAGATGTGTTTCCAAGTGAAGATGAATCCTGTAAAAATACCGTAATGGAATACTTTGTGGATGTAACTGAAGTCACCAAATCTGTATGGTACGGGACGATTTACAAGTTCTGGCTCCGTAATATCGCTACCGTATTCCTTCCATTTTTCCTTCTCTTATTAATTAATCTTGGAATAGTTCTGGAACTCCGATCGCAAATGCAACATGCGTTTGGAAACAGATCCAGAAGACGTTTCTCGTTGAGAATGCAAAGCCGGGTGAGCCATTTCTTTCAAAACTTACTATGATGTTATTCCATGGAGATATATTCAATTCATTTCAGACAAACGTACGTCAGGCGACCGCCACGATGCTATTCATATGTGTTATTTATCTGATATCAAATGTGGTGAATGTGTTCATCACAGCATGGGAGTTCGTGGATATTGAGTCATTACAAACGA
This sequence comes from Caenorhabditis latens, assembly GCA_002259235.3. Lineage (NCBI taxonomy): Eukaryota > Metazoa > Nematoda > Chromadorea > Rhabditida > Rhabditidae > Caenorhabditis > Caenorhabditis latens. The sequence goes on along the minus strand of CM056093.1, from coordinate 11,096,313 downwards.
GGTGATCACTTGGGAAAAATGAGCAGACCGATATAAAGACAGAGCATTTCAGATTTTTGGAAGAGTACATGTTATCTGCTGACTTATCATCAGTACTTGTTGTAACTGCTTGTGCACTTCGTCTTCCCATTTATATGGTGAGTATTCTATAAATGGGAGTACTAGAAAACACATAATCATTACAGCTTTGCAATCCAGAACTCCGAAAAGCCGTTAAGAAATCATTCACCCATAAAAGCGAACACCAACAGAAAATGCATCAAACATTCTCTCTAATCGCCAAAATTCTAGTTTAATTTTTCTTCCTCCGCCTAGTTTTCTACTTTTATGCAATTTTGATATATAACATGTGATATATTTGTACAACTAAACAACGGGTCCTTTTCTATTCTCATTTTGACCTATAAAACTACTCATGAATATTTATATTCTACCGTATTCCTATTTCCACATTCAATGTGTTTCACTTTCAATATCATTTCATAGTCCAGTGCGTTTTTTTCTTGGTTTCATTAAAATTTATTCATAAAGCTTCAGCAAAAATACATGATTGTTACATAAATTATGAGAAAATGACGATAGAAAAAGCTAAACGGGTCATTGAACATACATAAAACCCGTATTATAATAAAGATTAAAGTCATGAAAATGTATTTTGAGAAAGATTTGAGATTTGGAGTGATAACACTCATAAGATTAGTAGAATTATCTCATGAGTCTAATACTATTACAAAGGGATTTCAGATATTCAGGCAAATTCAATGAGACCTGGCAACTCTCTCGGTCTGCTTGTTTGAGCTGTGAAGAGATCTTCTGTAAACTCTTCGGATGGCTCCTTGTCAATACTGAATTCCACTGACTTCGATGGAAGAAAATCTCCATTATTTGGACTGATTATCTCTGCTTCTCCTGATGATGCGGGTGGTGCAACTTCTCCTTCTTTCGATCTCATTTCAGTTTCAGTCTCTTCTGGTCTTTCTTCTCCTTCTGGGAACCATGGACGAGCTGAAAACGTCTGATGAAACATCAGAAACTACACAGATTTCTCTACTCACGTCTATGTCTTCCTCCATTTTCACCTGCCGATCCTTCAGTTCCAATCAGTGTTGGTGGACGAGTACCACCCAATGTAAATGGTGGAGATGGTGGTGGTTGTTGAGGTGGCATCGGCATTCCACGGCCTGAATAGTACACAGTTTTTTATTCATGAATAAATGTTCAAAGTTCATCTCCTGTACGTGTTTTTTTGTCAAAGCAGCAAACAACAAAGGAGAAGAATGAGAGAATGATGATGCTTGATCAAGATAACACGAAACATATGATTTCATCTTTCTCAGGAAATACTTCCTTACCTAAGAAAGAGAAGAAGTTTTTCACATTGTCCATGAAACTTCCGAATTGTCCAGCGGGATGTCCGGGATTCGGTTCATTCCCGAATTGTACCTGACTTCCCATCTCAACTCCTTCGCGTCCCCCACCAATTCCCCCGTCAACACCAACACGTTGACCTCCAACAAGGGCACCATTGTTGGCTGAAATTGAAACATATTGAATGTTAGAATCGATGGATTGTGTTATTTCAATTCCACCCTGTTAATAATAACTACGATTCTACAAAAATAGTATTCACACATAAGTTAGAATGATTAATACTTGAGATAAATCAGTTTCCTGAATATGAAAATCAAGTTGTGGTTGGTTAGCGACACAGTATTTTTGACATCATATATGTTTTGATCCTACTCTTGGCACCATAAAATGTAATATCTTCACTGGCAGAACCTACTTCTATATTGTGACTTCTTCAAAGAAGTTTTTCTTAACTATAAGTTTTTGAAACTATAAGTTTATGAGAATACATTTTTGAAGAGTTAGTTTTCTCCAGATTAACTGAACAACATGATCGTCTCCCAAGTTTCACCTTCTTCTGGCAGGCAAAAGCCCATAATTTTCAAGAAGATTTCTAAAGAAAAATTGTTCTAAGAAAATGTACAAATGAACAATTATCTTATTGAAATGTTTTTCCTTATATTTTAACCGTGACGAACTTAAACTTTACCTGAAATACTAGTTGGGTCATTTAGTGTTAATACTTACATCCCAATGCAAATCCAGCTCTGTTACCAGCTAAACTAAAGCTACGGTCACCTCCAAATCCTAGAATGTTGGCTCCTTGTCCCATTCCCATATCGAATCCGCCGCCATTCTGAGGATGAAGGAAAAACGATCCAAGATTGATTTGGGTCAGACCTAAAAAATAATCGCATAACAGTTTGAATACAAGTTTTAAGCGGATTCAAGTGATAAATCTTCTCTCATTTCAAAAATTTCAGTGATAATCTCTAGAAACCGATGGCCTACATGTGAGACCTACTTGTCTGTGTCCCTCCCGCCAATCTGTCTGCTTCTGCTTCTCTTTTTTTGTCTGATCATGTGTTTTGCCCTCTCTTACGGTCATCGTTTTCCTGTTACACATCAATTTTCCTCCTCCATTTAATTCTTTATTCCATTGTTCGAGAGTGCCCTGACTCATTACAACCCCTGTATACTTTCAAACAAATGAAGAATGAATTCTCGAATTCTTACAAGGGTGGTTTCAGATGGAAAAGCATCAGTTAAGAAATAGTGTATAACGTGACTGTTGTTTTATATGAAATGATGTCATTTGAATGAAAGACAATGGTGATTCAAAGGATTCGGGAGGTGAGAAGTAAGAGAACACGTACCTTGTTTGATTGATGTTGATAACAATAACAGTAGAATCGTTGACTTCATTTCTATATTTGGCTGAAAATTAACAAAAGCAAAGTTGGAAGTGAAAAAGTGAAGTATTCGGGACAGTGGGAGTACTTATGTTGAGTGAAGAGAAGAATCAGAATAGTTTGATAAACGAAAGAAATAGTTGAAATGGGGGAAAGTGGTATACTAGTTGTTTGAATGGAGAGAAGTAGTACGAAATGATTTTTCAGTCGGACGAACTGTTTAAGAATCGGAAATGAAGAGAAAAAATGAAGAGAGTAAAAGCATTTGGTCACTATTGGCAAGAGGTGTTTTGTGAGAGTATGTTACGACAAAAGGCGGACCGCAGAATTGACCTTGGTCACCTCTCGAAACGGCGGACACGATAGAAGACTGAAACCGATTGAAGAGAAATGAAGAAGGCGATGACGAGAGGGAAAAGAAGACTGCCCCCTTCTGATGCCATTTTACACCTATTGTATTGTTAGCCCAATTTGCATTTACAAACAACGAGAAAGATTGGAAAGGAATTTGAAATTGGTGGGAGGAGGGTGGATGTTTGAGATGTTGAAAGCACGAGGTATTGCATAAATTTGGCTTGGAAACACTGGAAGTTGTTGAAGTTGTTGAATTGGTGATGATTCCTATAGTTCTTTCGAATCCAATCGAAAATCAGAAAAAAAAACATAAAAATGCTGAGAACTTGGACTGAATCAAGGAATCGTTCACATTCAGAGGTTGATGGCTTTCTAGTATTTTTACAGTCATTGTGTTTTATTTAACCTTTTCAACATCATTCGTAGCTCTGGAAATCCATTTTTGATGACAAGATGAGTCAGATTCGAGGCATTGTGATCTACACAAGATCTTTTTTCTATTGTTGAGCCGGAATTTTTTAGCACGAATTAGAGCCGAAAGAATAAATTACTCTGTTACAGACGTCAAAAATCGTATCCATATCATTGATCTCGTACGTATATGTGTGCATGCAAAAAGTCATGAAAACCCTATTATTGATGTTTTTTGATAATAAAGATGAGTTCAACTTTTCCAAAACTAGGTCCTGGCCGGGTTCGAACCGGCGACCTTCTGCGTGTGAAGCAGACGTGATAACCTCTACACTACAAGACCGCATACACGTGTCAAAGAATACTTATTTTGTCTGAATGGTTGCTATCTGTCGATTGTGCATCTGATGTCTCATGCTTCCCAACTTGTCTCCGATTAAGTTACCGTAAAAACTGTAATAGAAGCACCCCTTTATTTGAGGCACCCCTCTAATAGAGGCGCATCTTAAAAAGCGGTTTGAACAATAGTGGCGCACCCTCTAATAGAGGCGCCCCCTTACAACGTTTCGAATATTTTGTCTGGTTTTCAGTCATTCGTTATCAAAGTTCGTGAAAAAACACAACTAAAACCCAATTTTTTCGTTCAAAGTACTGCAAATTTGGGGATTTTCGTGTAATTTTGTCCAAAAAAATGTTAGTTTGGTTGAAAACTGATCACTTAAAAATTGAAAAAATAATCGAACGAACAGGTTGAAAATTAGAGGCGCACCCTCTATTAGAAGCGCCCCTGTATTAGAAGCGCATCTGCGAACGAGGGTTGAAAAATAGAGGCGCATGCGCTTCTATTACAGTTTTTACGGTAAAAGCATTTCATGTTATGACGCCTCTCACAATGTTATCCTAATGGCATGACCATCTGTCATCGTTTATTCCTGGAGACGATGTTCGCAAGTAAAGTGGCCAAAGATGGATGAGGTACCCCCATGACTTTCTCGAGAATTTGAATAATTCTTGTTTTCAACTGAAGCGATCCAAACCAAAGTGTACGAGAGTGATTATTGGGAGAAATATAATTTTCTCACGCCTACAGAATTATACGGGACCTTTAGAGGAAATTGAAATGTTTCAACATTTAGAAGTGAAGTGTACATTTTTCAGATTTCTGATCCCCAATTTATTCTGTACATCTCTGTACGACTCCTTCCCACATAAACTGTCAGTCATCCCGATTGCATAATTCTAGATACATATTGTCTGATCGTGTCAATAAAACTGAATCATTTGATATGCTTATGTCATAATATCATATTTTGATTAACGAGATCTCTCATTTTCTGTCAAAACAACCGACTCATTCCACCCTCACAATGCAATATAATGTAATTTGACCTCTTCTCAAGAAAAAAGATCAAGTGTCTCGAATTTCGAAGAACAACCCAATCAAACTGACTTCTTTTTATTGGTTGAGATTTCAACGTCCGACCTTCATCTGAATAGCCGAGATCCAAAAAAACCCACAGAAGATGTCCTCGAAAATCTCCCTTGGCAACTCGGCTCGTTCTGCGTCTCTCATTCCTTCACACTGATTTCATTCAAATTTCGTAACCAATCGTCTGTGTCTCGTGCTCTCTTCTGACATCCGGAGCCGTCGTCCATGCGTGCGCGAATTCGTATGTGTCTGGACACTCTTGTTTCTCTTCTTCTTCTTCTAAAGCCATGAAACCTTTTCCCATTTGTCCTTTCTTTCTATTTGTGCTCTCCCGCATTTGGTGGTCCCTTTTCTCTCTTCATATATCCTTCAGTTTGTATTAGTAGTTAAGATTGATCTGTTTTTGGTTGAAACACGACATTTTTCGTATTACGAAAATATGAATCTCGTTCGTTTGTTAGAATAGTTATTGCTCTTGAAATGTGAATCTTGACGTAACTTATCAAAAAGTAGTAATATTCCCTGAAAAACCTGCATTTAGGATTTGATAAGTTCTGCAAATCCTTTTCTTTAGATGTTCCAAATACTTGAATATCAAGTTCTCTGAAACTAATATTTCCAACTTGAGTCTCAACGAAAAACCCCTTTTTTATTTTCAGAGAACTCACATATCCACTTGTGTAAAGTAAACAGAAGGGAAGAATCTCGTTTCTTTCCATCTTCGAAATCTCGAAAAAAACAAAATGAGATTTTGAGTGAAAAGTTATGAATAAACGGCGGTGAAGCTTTAGGTCTTTGTTTAGTCACACAACATAAAAAACGAGAATTTTGATTTGATTTTTGAGCGAGACAAAACCGACGAGAAGCCTTTTTACGAATATCCATCCGAAAAATATTATTGAACACTCATAATTTGATAGAATAGAAGTGAACGGAAACAATTAGACGAGTAGAATATATTCAATTTTAAATTTGATTGCTTCCAAGTGCTGTAGTATTTCGAATATCCACTCGATCCCTTCACATCTCTTTTCAAACTTTTCCCTTAGTAAGCCAACTCAAATAGAACTGCTCCGAGAGCCCGAGAGGAAAGAGCCGATAGCCGTCTTCTCTTGTAATTGAGCTTATTTTAATACCAAACGACCTCTCTTCTTCCTCCCCTCATCTTCTTTTTCTTTCACTTTCGTTTAGCTCCCTCCTATCGCTCAAAAAGTGAATGAAGTAAAAATGGGAGAAAAAGAGAAAAGGTCCGGAGGTAGTATGCATGACTACACAATTATATAGGTGTGCTTGTATCTGAGAGAGCCTCTTGAGCCTTAATAACAACGGATGGTCCTCTCTTTTTTCTCCTCTCTCTCCGTTTTTTTCCGTGCCAGTTTTGTTCCAGCTCGACGATTCTTTAGGCGGTCTCCCTTTTCCACAAAACTTCCCCAAAGGACTATAGGCGCATAAAAAGCAACACACAGAATAAATGTAGTCGTTGAGGAAAAACGACAGAGAGAAAGAAAGAGCTTCAACGCGTTTTTGTCGTTGAGATTTGCGATGGCGATAAAAGTGAAAGAGAGGGCGAATGTGAGAGGTTTCTTCTTTTCTACCACCCACTTTTTTGCACATTTTTCTTTTTTTTTGTTGTCCAAACTTGGTACCAATTATTGAGAAATCTTTTGGAAGTGTTTGCCATTTAAAAAAATCTTCTTTTCACTGTTTTTTTCGGAAAATTAACATCCAAGTTGATGATTTTTTGGTTCAGACAGGAATGAATCATGTGACATTCATATCAAAAGTTTATACATCACATTATTTTTCTCCAAAAATTGTTATTTATTACCTTGTCAAGGTTTTCAGAGAACTCGTAAATTTAATGTGATTTTATTGGTTCTCGTGATTCGGGAAAATTATTTTTTTTTTCGTTTATTAGTATTGGAAACGAGTTAGAAAATTCAAGACCGAACGATGACATTTATTGAAGTCAAACTTTGGAGATTGTAGTTTTTTCGTTAGCAAGTAGAGGCGTAGTTTTCAGACAAAGCTTTTATTACAGTTAAGGTAGTTACGTCGTGAATACTATGAGCATAATTTCCAACTCTGTCGAATAACAGCATTAAAAAGCTCGTCCATCTGCAAAAGTTTCATCTGATATTGAGCTTATTAATTCCTACATTTGGCGACCAGTCTTGATGTAGATTACTTTTTAAAACTACAGCTGGAGTTTACTACTCAATCAGCTTTTCAGAAATCTTTCAAAATCCCCACTTTTGTTGACTGAAACATCACCTCTTGATCTCCATCTTTTCCCACAAATTCCTCCAAACTCCCTCTTATATTTTGTATTCAATCAGAGACTATAGTGGCGATTCCCACGGTCACAAAGTCTCTTTTCTCGTTGACGTCTTCTTCTTCTTCAGTACCCAGACAAAACTTCGGACGCAGGTGTGTTTTTATTTCCATTGGCTGAGTTCCGTTTACCGCCCATCTCATCCCCAAGGGGATTGTGTGACGAAGTCAACAAAATGAAAAAGAGAACTTGCACAAAGTTCAATGCATTTCATTTTCGAGATTACATTGTTCCATCTTTTAGAGTGCTTTTCCGTTTCTATCGTGTTCTTCTTCCTTTTTTTTCAGTTTAATCTCATTCGATTCCTTCAAGAACACTTCACAGAACTTATACCCATTATCCTCAACGTACCCATTATTTTTCGTTTCGGTTTGTTTTCTTTTTTTTGTGGTCTAGTCAATTGACTTGTTCAGTTTTTCTCGGTTTTGAGAAAAAAAACACACATGATATGCGCTATGATGGATGAAATACTTGACACCAAGAAAGCTCTCGTTCGTCGAACAAGAGTGAACAAAACTGAAAGAGAACTAACCGAGACTACTCATATTATTGATGTATGTGTTTGAAAAAAAAGAGAAAATTGTGGAAACACAACACATAACTCATATTTATTTGTAATCACTTTTTGTGGGAGTTTCCGAAATGATCCCTGTTGTTTTTCACATTTCCTCGGATTTCTGATACTTCTCATGAGAATTTTCCTAACTGATGAGAAATATAGCTCAGCAGCGTTGTAGTTGAAGAGAACAGAATGATGCTTTTGTGTCGCTGATATTGCTTCAGTTCACTTTCAAATAGGGAAGATTTCTAGAAACACAAAAGTTCTGAAAAGCGCATCTTTTTTTGTATTTATTTGTTTTCCAACCAAGTCAAAATACATCCACGTCATCTTGTCTAGTCTGATTGTTAAACTCCTCAAGATCACATCATAATTTGTTTTCTTCGAATATATAATCTTCGGTTTACCAATTCAAATATGGCATTCAATGTATAATCAGTGCTGACATTTTCAGTACGGAATCCATATAACTAATTCGAAGAATTCTAGAGGAGTGTGTTCATAAACCTTCTCCAAATCAAAAATAATGAAGTTGTGAATCTATTCAGCGAGGAACATCTTATAAATGCAGACTCCGCCCACTCGATTACTCATTTCGGTTTTTGATCCAATTCATCAAGCGACATACTGACATTTCTCTTTTTCAATTTTCCTCCCACTTCATTTTTCACTTCTGACACTCAAAAGTTCTCAATAATTCTCTAACTATCATTTCTCCATTTCTCTTTTTTCTTCTCTTTTTCTGGTAAAACCTCGTGTGCCATTCATGGATGGTTTGTGGCAATTATCCATCCACAAAAACGAGCATTACTTCCGAAGAGAGCACTCCTTATTTCCTCTCTTCTTCTTCTTCTTTTTCAACTTACCTCGGCTTTTGCTCTTCTATTTTCTTCATCTCTCCTTTTTAGACGTCTTCATCTTTTCTTTTTTCTCTGAAGAGCCGAGAGCGTTAATTAAACGCCTCGGCAATCGACGCGACGGAAACGGACGACGTCAAAATAACATCTCATTTTCCATTTTCTTCTCTTTCATCATGCTGACGTGGCACACTTACTGGCTCCCAGTGACATCGGCGTCAAGTTACAACTAGAATATGTATGTGTTCCGAGGAAAAAGGATCCAAAAAGAGCTCGTCTCTTCTGAAAAGGGCAATAACTATATATTGAGAGTCATCAGTAAAGAACGAAAACTGAATGATGAGAGAATGTAAATTCGGACTCTTTCGTGTTATCTCAATTCACACTTATTTGTCATTCCTATGTCTATGTCTTATATTTTGCTCTTTTCATTTCTATTCCCTCTTTTTTCCATGTCGCATTTTCCTCTGACAAAGACGAAAAAGAAGAAAAAGGAGTCAAGTCTTCTGACGCCCCCCGCCGGGGTCCCTACCCCCATTCTTCACACTTTTTATCGATCGTCGTTTGAGTGAGCATATCCGGTTCTATGAGTCAGTCATGCTATTCAACTCTCGATGAATAGAACACCATATTTCATCTCTCGTTTTTCCTCTTCTCAAAATGCCAGGTGTGCTCTCATCCGAATCAAAACGGAAATTGAGAATTGACTCGAATGAGAGAAAGATTAGCTCATGAATATTCCATGGTTCACTGTGAAATTTGTAGAAAAATGCCCTAGATGTTTCCTCTATCACTCTCGTCTCCCTTGAATCACATCGTTATTCACAAGTTCATTGAAATCAAACTTATTTCTTGTTGAGAAAAGTTTTTTAAAGTTTTGAATTCTTAGAAATATATTATTTATCGAAACGACATTCTCAGAAAACATTCCCTCAACGAAATAATATGTCTGCTCTATTGCTTTCTTACTCTGTTTTCTATTCAACTATTTTCCTACATTTTTCTAGAAATGGCCGTTTCAACTTGCTCTGTTCAACACTTTTTCCGAACAAATTACCTGAAAATGTTCTCGCTTTTTTATTTCCGTTCCTTCAGTACTTTCTTCTCGTATCAACATTTTTTCTTTCAAATTTCAACAGATATTTACTTCCGTTTAATAATACTTTATTTCGAAAAAATTGTCATGAGAACAAGGAAAAATCATCAATCAGAATTGTCACTTATCTTACTCTTTCTTCTGACCTTTCTTCTGACCTTTTGAGACTGTTGCCTTCTTGGCCTTTGGCTGCGCAGTCTTTGCAATCTTCTTCGATTTTGGAGCTGTGACATGGCCGAGTTTGTAGTCCTTTGGCTGCGAAGCGACGGCTCTCTTGGTCTTTCTGTCCAACAGATTGAACTTTGGGTTGACGATTGAGAGAAGACTGGCTTCGTCGCGCTGAAAATTATTCCAATGCGAATATTTTTCAAATTATTAAGAAAGAAACTTACTCTCTTGGAACCCTTCTTGGCTCCAGATGTCGATGGCTGAGCTTCGGCTGGTTGTTCAGCTGGAGCCGAAGTTGAAGCCGATTTCTTCTTGTTGTTGGTTTTTGGGGCCATTTTAGCAATGATAATTACCTGGAATTACAAATTTTAAGGGATAAGAAGCAGTCAGTTAAACGAGAAGTGAGAAAGAAAAAACGAGAGAAATGGGGGCTAGAATTCGAATTTCCGTTGTTTCGCGGGTCGTCGTACTCATTCGAAAAACTCGTGTTGACACACGCTGTAGGAGACACAGAGTGACGATCAGCGACCCTTTGGGGCAAAAAAATCGATAGATAGTTTTGGAGAGAGAGCAATGAGGAGAGTGTGTGTGTATATGTGAAAAATGGACAGTCAGTGTCTTGGAGACATGGGCAAGCGACAAAATCGAAAGGAAGCAGAAGGAAGAAGAAGGAGAAATGATAGTTGAAACAAAATAAGCGAATAGGGGGAATGCGGACTGGCATTCGTTGAGAAGAGAGTATGGAAAACTGATTATGAGACGGACAAAGGGATAGAAATAGGATAGATACAGTATCCAACTGGGTATCAATTCTTCATCTCTAGCATATTCGGATTTCTTTCTCTGATATCTTGCAACACCTGGTCACAAATCATCTGGTCATACCGATAATTTGTTTATCTTTTGTGAAGATACTGTTTTGTGTTTCGTATTTTCTATCAGATAAAAGATGGTTAGAAAACGTTTTTCTTTCTTTTAATCATATCGATCCAGTCAAAAAAGATTATTTCGTCAATAGAAAATCAGTACTTCCTAGATTTTCACATACTCTGACACATACTTTCAATTTTAGGATAGGTCTGTTGCTTTATGTAGTGGTAACCATCAAAAAGGCATCTTGAGATATACAATTCCGAGATCATAAGTTCTTATTCAACATAATGCAATTCTTCCAATCGGTCCATGACAATTCCCTTGTCACCTTTTTGTGCTCGTTTTTCTCAGTTCTTTTTCTTCAATTCATCCCTCATTCATATGTCCTTTTCTCTCTTTTTTGTTCTTCAGGTCGTGTCCCGTGCTAACAATTATTGTGGCATGCCTGAAGACAACCTTCTATTTCTTGTGATCGTTTGAAGGACGATGGAATAAGACGAAGAAGAAGCCAAGTAGCACACAGGCACATACACACATATACACGTTGTTGTATGTCAACATCAGGCAACGAGCGAAAGCCTCTAATTTTGTCGCCTCGAGGCGATAATTTGTGTTTCTCACACACGCGATTACGGGACGTTACTCTCCCTTTCTCTTGTCACATCTCTTCTGGCTCAATCAGTAAGACCATCATCACCTGGAGAGAATACACAATAACATCTTTGACGTAGTTCCACGTCTTAACTAGAATTACAGCATTACATCGAACTGAACATGAGATTTCGGTGAAGAAAAGATCGACTGAAAGATTTCAGCAAAGTTCAGTTGTGCTTTGTAAAACTATCAGCAAGGATTATTTTGAAGTGACCTCAAATTGTAGCAAACATCAGCTATATGAATGACGTTGGATCTCATTCTGTCTGAAAATAGGAGGAGTCAGAGGAGCACTGGGAGTATATAGCTGATAGATTCCGTTGGTTCTGTTTTTACTTGTTCTTAATCTGAAGTAGTTTACACCCACCCTTGCAATCGGCTACGTCAGAGTGCGGAACTCAGGGAAAACACGTTGGTTCTATCTATAAACTCAACTCAATTAGTGTAATACTTCCCTAAAGTAGATAATTTGTTCATTCATCGGAAATTTCCAAACAGGAGCTAAACACGTAAAATATAATTTAATTTCCCTCTCAAGTTCGGAAGTCATTTTTGTCTCGTGCTTTCTCTCCATATATCCGAGAACATATGTGAAAAATAACAACTCGCACGAAAACATACACTCTGAGAATTCTCATAATCTCTTCTCCTTCTCCTTGAATAATTAGACTGTTCGGTCAACTGAATGCGCTCAAATAAAGCGACATTTGGTGCTCCAGACTAACCTGATTATCACACGTCTTCTTCTTTCTTCCATCTTCTTTCTCTCATTTCTCTCTCTAATTTGAATGTGGAGACATGTGACTCAACGATTTTGTACTCTTACTTCTGATGTTAGAAGTCTTATTCTCTTTTCCAATCAACTCACAATTCATAATCAATTCGAATAGGAGAATGTACTTCTTCAATCTGCCCACTCCTTCTCTATTTTTCCTTTTTTTCCTTTTCTCATTTCGTTTTTATCACCATGACAATATGCTCGTAATCCGATCGCATGAGGAATTCTTTCTCGTTTTTTCTTTTCTTCATTTCCTGCCATTCTCCTTTTCATTTTCCTTCAACAACCAACTCAAATCTCAATTTTTCCAGAATGTTCACAACGTCATCTTGAATTTGAATTGAATTTCATCAATGTCTATCCGCTGCTTCTTTCAAAAAACCAGTTGGATCATTGTCATCTGTTACTGGCACTTCGCACTTTTCTCTCATGGCTATTAATGCTGCTGGCTGCCCACACACTCATAATCCGATAATCGAATTACCAAAAAACGGCTCGTAAAAACTAACGAGGGCACCGCTCCCGTGGTAATCGTTGTCCGCAAAATGGGCAATCTTATGACTTTCTTCTCGTTTTCAGTTCTTTTCTCCTTCTTCACAACAAGCTTACTCAGTTCTATTTTCTCAAAATCTGATTCATTCAAACCAATTCTCAAAAACATGGCACCTACTCTATTCGGTCACATGTTCAGGTTACCGATTGTGTTCTCTTTCTTCCCGTTTCGTCCGCTTCTGGCTCCGTGTGAAAGCTGATAAATTATGAATGAGGAATAATATTTATTGTGCATGTATTCCTTTTCCTTCCATCTGTTGTATTCCTTATATCGAATATCAGCTACCTGTTATTGTTATCTGCCAGACATTGAGGAACTGTTTTATACTCTCCCAATGGAATCAATGGATTGGAAATAACGTAGACAAGTTCCATCAGAGTATACAAAAACAATTCGATTCAAAACATGTTACGTAATAGGACAGCTGAAGTTTTCCACCTGTAGTTCATCTAGAATTGATCTACCTTTATTCTTTCCCTGACTCATCATTCCTATATCTTCAAGTGTTTGACTTTTTCGTGTTCTTCTTCATCTTCTTCGTGGTCGTAGTCGCCGTCGCCGTCGTTGTCGTCCCGTCCTTCTTCCTCCTTCCGTTTGCCTCGTCTTCCCGAATGCTCCACCTCTATTGACACATACATGCTTTGCTTCTCAACTCTCAACTTCTTTTTCTTCTTTCGCTCCCCTCAATTTTTGCATGTTCGGACCTTGTTGAAGGCCTCCCTACCTAATTTTCAATTCAAGCCAACATGTCATGCTTGAAAGAAGAAGAAGAACTTCTGTCTTCTCTTTTTTCTTCTCAGATTTTCTTCTTCGTTTTCCCCCTTCTTGCTCACCGAGCCTCCAGCCAGCAGCCATGACAACCAACTCGTTTCTCTCGACTCTCTCCAACTTTCCCAATATTTCTGTCTCGATTCCTGATAATCGGATGTGTGGAAGAGATTAGATGGTATGAGTAGGAGGAGCAGAATGCTGACTCTCGCACCACTCGCCTCGCCTCGGAGAGCCTCACTTCCAGCCACTTTCTTCTTCTTCTTCTTTTCCTTCTTCTTTGCTTTCATTTTTCCTTTTTTTCCATCATTTTTTTATGAACACATTCATTTATCAACGTCAGGTTTCTTTTTCATTTCCTGGGGGTTTCAACCCTCTTGACTAAAAGAAATCTTTATTCTTTTCTCTTTGATTTTTATCCTTTTTTCGGTCCCTAGATTACGGTGTTTTTGATGTTTCAGAAGAAGGCGACCGATGAATGATACCTCAATTTCTTTGAATTCTCATCCAATATTTTCATTTATTTATAGTTGAGCTAAGAAGAAAAAGCTCTAGAAAGCAACAGCGGGATGCGACAACGAAAACAAACCTTTTCTTGGCACCTAATTGAAAAATTCTCTGCTTTTTCTTCTGCTTCTTCGGTCGTCTCGTGCCATCCACCATTTCATTTCAAAATGTTTGTGCCTGACGGCTAACCGGAAAAGTATGGCGTGACCAGTGCCAGGAGCTATGGCTGAAACGATTCTTGAAAGAAAAACGATGAAGAAAAATGACGTGTGTGAGGAAAGGAAATGAGAAAATGAACGATTGAGTCATGGATTGCTACCGAGAGAATGTAGTTCCGCGTGCAGCATTTTGTATAGTCAAAGACTATATTCCTTATTTCAATCAAATCGAATCAAACCCAAGTCAGAAACCTACAATTATTTTTTCTCGAATATTCTGAAGACTACGATATTTTCATTTTTTTTAAATCTCTACCTTCTGTCCTACAAATCATTGATATTCATCTTTCTCTCACTCTTCGACATTGTTCTCAACTTGCACTTTTTGTTTTTGACACCTTTTCTTCTTCTTTCTTTTACCGCTTCTCATTCACGTTTTCTTTTTACTCGCCCTCATTGTCTCCAGAATTTTCTTCTATTCTTTCCAATATTCCAGACGCATATTCCAACGAGGCTCTCTTACTCAACTCGTCCTATGCGAACTGTTTACCTTCTATTCGTCGGCGCCCTTCTAGGCGTCTCGTACGCCAAACATCATCATGCTGCTCGAGGTAATCAACTTCATCTGCACATGTGATTTTCTATGATCTCTTGTTTACAGCTCCAATAATAAATCTGCAAGGAGCCGAAGAGTTGGTGGCTGTTGTACGTGAAGATGAGAACATTATCTCGACGGTGCCAGATTTTGCGATCCTCTCGGAAACCGGTGAGTGTTCGTATCGGATCATGACAGATTGTCTTCTTTTTGTGGATAGATTAAAGTCTGATTCATCATCCTAGTCTAGAATAATCATAACACAAATGGAAGTCATGGGGCTTATTCAAGTAACCATTCATCATCTTCTGTAGAATACAAAAGACAACTAGAATCTTCGAATATGCAGCTCCTTCGAATCTCCACTTGATGAGACTAATTGGAGAAGAAGAAATCTGGAAATTCATTCACTTCCTCTCAAATAATCATGCTCATTACTATTCATGACATTTACATTTTCTATCTTCTTCTTTTCCCTTTTTCCTTCTTCTTCCTCACCTCATTTGCACAAAAATCACATCGGAAAAGCAATGCAGCTTCTCATTAATTGTTTCGTTTTCTTCTTCTTCTTTTTCCTTTTCTTGCTTTTTTCCTTCTTTTTCATTGATGTCGGTGTCAGCTTGGCTCCAAATACGCACGGGATTAGGAGCCACCGACGACGTTGATGTAGAACATGAAAGGATTGAAAGAAAAGAAGAAGAAGAGGGATTAAATGTGACATGACATGACAGACATGATGATTCGAGAGAACATGAATTGAGGGGACATAAGAGGAAAAAGCAATTGAGAAATTTGAAAACAAAATAATAAACGGATTCGGGATTTCAGGACCAGTTTGCAACTACATTCTTACTTCTCAAAACAATGAACAAGTGCCATTTGACATCCAAGTCGTCGATAAGTACACCGGAGCTGCTGTCCTTAGAGTCAAGGTAAGTATTGTAGTCTTCAGTAGATCTTAGAGTTTCAACTCAATAACATTTCTTCAGGATTCTGCCATTCTCGATTGCAAGAAACCAGAATACAATCTTCAAGTTCAAGCAGTCAAGTGCGACAATGATGCAGTGAAAAGCGAGGGAGTCTCTCTCAAGATTCGTGTCAAGGATACCAACAATCATGCTCCAGAAATTGAGAATCCATGGTACACTTTCCACGTGGAAGAAGGAAAAGTCGTTGAGGAAGTCGGTGTTCTCAAGGCATCAGACAAGGACTGCGGACATCCAAATGGAGAAATCTGTGAATATGAAATTACCAATGGACTCAAAGAACTTCCATTTGCGATCAACAATCAAGGAGTGCTTCGTACTACCCAACCACTCAATTACACCCAATCCAAGTCATACATTTTGACTGTTGTTGCCATTGACTGCGCCATGAGAAAAAGCAAAAGCTCTCTTGTGACTGTCCATGTTGACGAGAAATGTGTTCAAGGAATCACTGCGATGAACGAGAGAGTCAACTATGCTGCTGGAACTGGTTCCAAACTTCTTCTTCCGGATGTTGCTCTTGAATTCTGTGAGAAGGAAACTGTCTGTGAACCAAAGAGTGTTCAATCAATCATTGAACTTCGTGCTGGACACGTTACTCAAGGATGTGCAAGAGATACAGTTTATGACAATCAGACAATTCAATCATGCGGACTCTCGACTGCCACTGTTAAATTGCTCAATGAGGAAGCACTCACCAGTTCCGCTGAGAATCAAATCTTGGCAGACCAAGGACTTGAGTTCGACGGAGCCCGAGGACTGACTGTTGCTGATGATGTTCATCAAGGACTTATTCCGGATCACTTCACATTGAGCTTCTCAATGAAACATGCTTCTGGAACAAAGGATGAACAAAGCAACAAGCAGAATATTCTCTGCGAGAGTGATGATTTCAGTAAATAAAAATTTCACATTGCTATATACTATAATCAAAATTTCAGACATGAACCGTCATCACTTCTCTGTCTACATTCGTCACTGCAAATTGGAGGTTGTTCTCCGTCGTGAATCGGGTGCGACTGCTGACTTCCGCGCTGCGGAATGGCGTTGGTCTATGCCAGAAGTGTGCGATAACGAGTGGCATTCGTATTCTCTTCTCTTCAATGGAATTGATGATGTCAATGTTATTGTGGACGGGAAGAGTTTCAAGGCCGATGAGCGCAATCCTGAGATCCTTGACGACTGGCCGCTTCACAAAACCAAGGCAACTAAGACTAAGATTGTGGTTGGAGCATGTTGGCACGGACGTCAACAGAAACTTGCTCAATTCTTCCGTGGACAACTTTCTGCCATCTATCTTCTTTCGGGAGCTGTCGAAAGTGAGAGAGCCATCAAGTGTGCTCACACCTGCCCAGAACAACTTCAGTTCACCGGAGTTGATGAGCTTGTTGATGGACAAAGTGCCACTTTCTCTCCAGACTTGACCACTCTCACTTTGAAGGCTGAAACCTCAAAACAAATTGGACAAATGCTCAAGAGAGTTGCATACGTCAACACTCAAGAAAAGCCGGCACCAGGACACCGAGTTTTCAATGTTGAGACTGAAGTGACCTGCAAGCAAGATGACAAGAAAGTCAAACTTCCATCAAGCAAGGGATACGTCTTTGTTCAACAAGCCGCTGAACCGACTCTCTCAATCTCTGCATCATCTCAATTGAAGAGCAACCAACACATGGTAAAAGTTGGACAAGCGATGGTTCCAGATCTCACAATCACAGTCAGTCAAAACAACATGGACGGGGAACTCGAAGATGTCACTCAATCACACAAGATCGACTACTGTAAGATGCATCTCCAACCAGCTCGTGATATGGATGTTGAGTATTTCTCCTCTCCAGCTTCTCTCATTGCTGCTCTCAACATTGAATTCGAACATGACAAAGATGTGAGTTTGATATGAATCTATTTCAATTAAACGATTTCCGTGGTTTCAGGGAATCCTTCTTCGTGGAGAGGAAAGCGCTCAAGGGTACAAGGAAGTGCTCTCGAAGGTTCATTATTTCAACACTCGACCAGAATCGTATGCCAAGAGAACATACACTGTTCAGTGTGCAATGCTCAAAGGAAGAGTTCTCAGCAACCAATTGTTTGTTACGGTTAGTCTTTCATCTTGTATTCCTCTCTCGATTATCAAATAGTTTCTGATCGGATGATTTGTAGTGTTTCCTTCTGATTCTTATAATTTGTAGTGTCTCCTTCTGATTCTGTTTCTTATTCAACTACAGAATAGCGAATCAGAAGCAGCGTAATAGTGCTTCTAGGAATCGGACAAACGTCTAAATAACTCAAGAAATCATCAATCTTGCGCATTCCACAGTCATTACTTATTCATTCATTCATTCTCCTCTTTAGCGCTCTCTTCTTCGTTTTGCGCTTTACGCACACACTAAATCCATTTATGTCGTTGCTCTTGTGAGCAGCCTATAATGACTTGGCCCGTCTGTTTTCATCGCCTCGAAATGGGTTTTCGGAGTGAGAGAAAACGAGAAGAAGACATACGTCTTCTATTCAGAATTGCCCTCATTTGAGCACTAAAAACGCTCTGAAACCCCGCACTCGACTCGTCCTTTTTCTTTCGATATAGCCAATTCTGTAGTCGATTCAAGCAGATTCTTCTAGCTGATGTCTTCAGATTCGCACGTCTCAAGAATCATCAACTTAGTGCCTGGCACTATGAGATAATCTCTGGAAAACTGAGAAAAATTAGCTGTAATCTCTTACGAGAGATCTATATAATCCTTTCCACTCTCCGTTTTTCGCCCACATTCATATTCTCAGTGGCAATTCCGGATAAGATCACAAGACTTACCGGAACTCGCGCATTTCTTAGAGACATTGCTCACATTTCTCAAACCATAATTGCTCTACTTTGCCTATTCCCAAGAGAGCGATGATACATTCAACATGTTGAGAGAAGGAAAGAGACTTGTTTCTCACAACTTTTTGACTAGTCAGAAGACTTTGAAAGTTCAATTTCTCTATATTTTCTCTATATTGCTGAAGTGTTAAATTTTCACATTAGTGTTATGAACAGTGTAATAAGACTGTCCCTGTTGTCAGTCTAAACCAGAATTCCAGGAAAAAGTGGAATTTTTATAAGACAAACAATTTGTCGGCACTTTATTATTTTCCCATGCAAAATCTCCTCTGAGAATGACCGAGTTTTGATTTTCTCACACATTGAAATTCTTCGAATCCAATTATTTTAGTCCCCACTGATTCATCGTGCACTTTTTCTTCCCTTTTCAATTCAACATCTCATTAATTTTTCATCTCCTTCTTCTTCTTTCTTTTTTCTTCTTCTCATCTTGATTCTAAATGAATCTCATCTTCATCTGAATCTCTAGATGAGAAGTGCGCGTGAATTTCCGATAGAAAATAGAATATCGCATCTTAATTGGCATAATTATGATCCCTCGACTCCTCACACCCACACATTTCCTTCTTTTTCTTTTATTTTTCTTCTTATGTTTACATCAAATATGAGCAGGAAGAAGAGAGAGACTACGGTACTTGTTTTGATCGAAATATTCGAATTTTCAGATGACCATCGAGGGAGTTACCACTACAACCACTACAACAACGGAGGCTCCAATTGCAGCTCCAGTTGATCCGATTCAGTTCAACTTCAATTCTGGAGAGACTGCACTTGACAGTTTGGAACTCATTGAGCGTCATTTCGAGCCAGCATTTGATCAACTTGGAAGCTCACGTCTTCAGGTTAGTTCTGTGGATTGAATTCAGAATCTTAGGGGAACAATGGAGGTGGGTGGAAAGTAATAAAAGAAAAGAGGAAAAAGGGAAGTTATGAGGAAAAGAAGAAGTGAGAGCCAATGAGCTCTCGTTTCCCCTTTTTCATTTTCTCATTTTTCATATTGCCTGCTTATTCGTTTCCCTCCTTTCTCCTCCCCTTCATTTTTTCTGTCTGTCACTAGTGCAGTTATTCCAATTGGACGTTTCCTCTCAACGCACTTCTTCTTTTTCTCTGTTTTAGAGCGGGTAGAGTCATCAAAGTTTCCGCTCTCACATGTTATTCTTTCACCAACTTTCAGCTTTTGTTTCTTTTGAATTTTAAAAATTGGCCGACTTCCTCGTTTCCCAAATATCGGTGCTCATTTTCTATCTATCTCTTTCAAAAACATGTGAAGTGAGCCAAGAGAGCACACACGCACACACACGTCGCCATCGTCGTCGTCAGATGCAGAAAGCAGTAGAAACACAGAAATTCAATTAAAACCGACGCGTCTCTTCTCAAACCATCTGTCATCGTCGTCGTGCTCCTTTTCATCAGCTTCTATGTGCCCTCAGGCAAAAACCAGGTCAAATTGAGGCACGCCTTCTGAAAGGAGTTCTAGGAGACGGACTTTCCCATTTTCTCTCACTTTTTCTTCTTGTTTTTTATTCTAATTCATTTCATTTGGTACCCGGATCGTTAATTATTTTCTCGCTAATACTTCATGCATTGTTGAGTATTTTTTAGAGGAGAAAACGAGAATAAGGATGCATTCTGAAAATAAAGAAGAAGCCATTGAGTCCCTAGCTCAAAACACATCAGAAAATCTAAATTCAGAATCATAAGGTTTTGATGAGAATTGAGAAGTCACTTCAACTATTTTTCATTAAAATCTTACAATTCTTTTTCCTTTTTTCAATTTCCGGAAAAAATGAGATTTTTTCAATCTGGAATCCATCGACTTGTCATCTGGAATCCATCTTTCTACTATACGAAACTCATCATTTTTCTTCTTCATTTCTCGAAGATTCTCTACCTTTTCAACCCACCGACGTCTTCTACTTTTCCTTCAACTCATCTTTTTTCCAAAATGAAATTCCATAGAATTTTTCCATCAACTCGATAAAAAATGATGACAGCTCAAGAGAGATGTCTCTTCTTCTACTATGAATTATAAATGCGACTTCGTCTTCTCTTTTCGTCGTTTTCAATTCCTTCGAATAGAGACCGCCACGATTTTTCGCTCTTGTTTTTTCTCTCTTTCAGTCGTTTTGCTGTATCTTAAAGTCGTCAGTTCAGTTAAACGATCTCATTTATTTTTCGATTAGAGGTGGCGAAAATTGCTTTTTTGTCCCTCTATCGTCTCTTAAAATCAGTTGCAGCCGAGCGCTTCTTCCCTTCTTTTTCTCACTTTTAGTCGCTTGACGTCATTCGGCATTCTGATTCTCATGGCAACGTGTTAATTTCCCTAAAAGCTCCACCTGGTGCTCTCACTTTCATTTTTTTATTTCTCCCTTGACGTCGCCTGTCCTCATCGTCATCCTGAAGCAGAATCATGTGATCAAAGTTTGTGAGTGTGAGCTGCTCATACGCTCACACTCTTTCTCTCTTTATCGCACATTGGAAATGAAAAAGAACGGATGAAATAGTTTGGCATGAAGTTCAAAACAAAAGATCAACACACATGCATACTATTTTCAAACTTTTGACAAGTTGCAATTCTCTTGGGATATATTCTCTTTGAGTATTCCACATGGTGGCGTGGGTGGTTTGGTTGATATAAAGAAAGAATTTGCAGAAAGAAAGATGAAAGTTTTCTGCAAATTTCAGTGATCCATATCATCGAAAATAATTTTGAAATGTTGCTCTTTTGAGAGAGAATTGAATCCTTTTGCAAAAGTTGATCAATTCAATTCGTTCTAGTTGAGAACACCTGAATTCTCTTGAGACTGTCATCTTGAAACCATGTCATCTGACGTCATCATGACTTATTTTTCCAACCGATGGACTCTAGTTGGAATCCATCAGAATTTCTGATCATCAGCTGGCCTCCTCATTAACCTTTCGTAGTCTCCGCAAGTACATCTATCCTCTTTTTTCTATTTTCTCATTCTCTGTGAATGTGTAAAACATTTGTGGTGTTTCTTTCCCTTTTCTTGAGCACCATCGCTATGAAAAACACGCTTTCTTTTCTCTCGTGGAATCTCTGTTCTCCTCAATGCATGAACATTCTGAATCACGAGACGCAGAGACACCTCCGTACGGACTCTTTCGACTTCAACGAGGGGCAAAGAAACGACGGGGCAAAGAGTCTTCCATATACATAGAAAGAGACAGACTCCTACCAAATCTATAAAACTGGAGGAAGAGGGCGCAAGCCAGAAGAAGAAAAAGGAAGGGCGCGAGAAAAAGAAAGCAGCGCCACTTTTCTTCTCTTCCTTCCTCCATCTGCCCCGGGGCGACGAGCTGCTTCCAGAAGAAGACTCTTCTCGTCACTCACCTTTTTCATCTCAAGAAAACCCACTTTCAGAGCAGAATTCTGAAGCTAAGACTTGTATT
The DNA here is from genome assembly GCA_002259235.3 of Caenorhabditis latens. Classification (NCBI taxonomy): domain Eukaryota; kingdom Metazoa; phylum Nematoda; class Chromadorea; order Rhabditida; family Rhabditidae; genus Caenorhabditis; species Caenorhabditis latens. The sequence continues at coordinate 11,074,178 of CM056093.1, read as the reverse complement.
CCAGAATGTTCGTGGTAAGTGTTTTCAAGGATCCTCTTGAGAACTTGTCCATCTGAAAGAGAGTAATCAGTATGAGTACTTAGCTCTCAGTGGTTCCGAGTTCTGGTCTGTAATTGTAGCTCGAAGTTTTCATCTCTAATCACAAATATTTTCTTTTCTGAATCATCTTTCAAAAGTTGATCTCTACAAGGAAACTATACATAACACTACAATCGTACTCAGCAATTCATTCGAAAGTAAAATTTGTCGTCACGTCGAGAAGAAGTCTGATCCCACCAAAAATAATTGTAAATGTATGTCATCTTTGCTGTTGTTGAGCTCCCCTACCAGCTGACCACACAAGTTTAGTTTTCATCTTCCTTCTTCTACTCGTTTTTCTTCTTCAACTTAGAGACGGCGACGTGCTGAAATATGATCTACCAGCACAAATTGGGCCAGCTCATTCTCATTCGCCATGGCGCCGCTCGCGCATCAGATTTCTTCGATTGGTCGAGACGGATCTCAGAGTTGTACCACTTCCTTTCCTTTCCTATTTCTTCTGTTTTTCCACGTAGTTTATTTGAAAATGTGATCGTTGAAAGAGGGGGTCAAACCACTATTCAAACACCTCTTTTTTATATCTTTTGCCAGGAAATTAGTTCGTGCGATTTCCTGTTTTTCAACTCGTTTTTTCCTGGCATCCGTCCCCTTCTTTTCTCTTTCTCAAAATGCCTCCGGGGGGGGCAGTCTGAAACTTTGTCACGAGGGATCTATCATTCTCAGTAACTAGGCCTCTCTCATCATTCATTTGGCCAGATGTTTATGAGGGAACACCAGTGAAGCGAGGCGAGAAAAAAAGAAAAGAAGAATAACGAAACAACTTTTTGATATTCTGATTTTCGTAACGACGGTCGTTGGTGTGAAGAAGCAAGAAGAAAGCTGAAGGAGAGTTGACAACAAAAACATCTTCTCTCTTTTTTTGTCGCCTTCTCACTCGTTTTCTTGCTGCTGAGCATTCTAAGTTGCCGTCCATCCGAATCTGATTTAATCAAACCATTCTCCTCCACCTCTTCTCCTATTTCGCTTCAATTCCTCTTTCGTCCACTTTTCTTCCTTCTACAACTTCTCGGAATGGCTTTTTGGCATTCTATGTATTCTCTTGATGAGTCTCGAATACAGGTGATAAGTTCATAAAATGATTGATTCCTAGAATATTCAATTTATTTTCTCTTGCAATAATCTAATAATTTTCAGAACATTCTGGAAATGGACCTGCCACGTCCAAAGGCATTGCTCTCTCACCACGGTTACGATGTCGGACAAGGAGCGATCGCTGGTATGATAATCACTCAATGAATTCAAATATGTCAATTCTATGAATTTTCAGGTGGCGCCGTCGCCGTCGTCGTCGTTGTTTGTGTCGGTTTCCTGCTGGTTCTTCTCGTTATCGGAGTGCTCAAAATGCGCGATACACCGATGCCGCGACGAAGGAGACAGAAGAGACAGGTGAGAAGATGTCAGAGATCAAAAAGGAATTTGCATTACAACATCAGAAATCATTTTTTCCTCTTTTCCCATGAAATATATATGATTAATCATTCCAAAAAGCTGAAAACGTATAAAAACAAAAACTACTTTTTGATCGTTTTGGTCAGCAGCAAAATCATCTAGTTATCTGTGTCGTTGTCTAATCGGATAAGTTTCTATCCGAAATAGCGAAGGGAATGTACTTTGACTTCTTGCGAAGACATCTGAAAGGAAATTGAATTTCACGGCGTCATGTATTTCAGAGTGACGGAGGAATGCATTGGGATGATAGCGGAATGAACATTACTGTGAATCCATTGGACGACGTCGAGAAGAACGGTGGAGTCATCGATGAGTTCAGTGATGAGGAAGAGGAGGAGGAATCTGATGGAGAGAGGTAAACAATTATTTATTTTCTACAAAAAATTATTAGATTTTCTTTTTTTCTTTTTGGAGAGAAATAACTTTCTCGTTCGAGTATTTTGTAGTTTTCTGTTCTAAAATCTGATTCTAATGAACCGGAAGTTCAGATGACTAAACTAAATCACTCTGAAAGCTAATGCATGTCTGGAAAACTCTTTTTCTATGAATCACGTTCTAAAAACAGAAAGCAAACGAGCGTGGCCAATTAGCAAGTATCAAATATCGTATTCTTTCAGCGAGTGCTCATACCGTGACGAAGAGGAAGATGTCTCGGAAGACGAGGAGGATCAAACTGAAGTTCTCCCACACATGGATGCAAATCAACGCGTCGTTGGAGGTCTCGAGTGGGACGATGAAGACGCCATTTCAACAAATGCTCGCTCTTATCGTGTCTAACTCGTGTTTCTTCCCTTCTTCCCTCTTTAAATTATGATCATATTCATCTCGTTTCCTTCCTGTTACTATATTTAGCCATTCCATTCTCTCCCTCCCCCCATCGATCTCTCTATTTCTCATTCATGACCCCCAACTCTCCTTCCAAACACACACTCTCTCACTTCTCCAGATATTTAAAATATTTTGTACATTTTGAGTCTTAAACTAATTTATCCCCCATTTTCATTCTCCCTCTCCACACACCCTGTTGATTACATCACATATATTGATACAAGCTGAAATTCTCTCCAAGAAGTTCAACTAAAAAAGTAATAACTTTTTATTTCTAAAAAACACAAAATTTTAAAAATCCGTCTCTCTCTCTCCAACTTCTCTCATTCTGTCCTTTTTTCCTTTGCTCCTTCCCCGTTCCTCTCTCTAGTCTGTTCCCTTTTAACTTTTCCTCTTTTGTCAACAATAAAGTACGACCGTCCAATTCACAAACTATCAGAAAAGCAAATTGGTTGAATGGGAAAATGACAAAAAACAATTAAAAAGTTATTAGATGGATCACTTATTGACGAAGACAGCAAAAATCATTTGAAACTTGAAATACGGTTGTAGAAGGGATGATCTGCCATTTGTTGTCGTTTTCAAGGATCATCCTACAAGAAAAGATTAAATGGGATCTTCCTTCGCTGCATCTTCTCTCAAGATAACAGTCGTGTCTTCCCCCAGAGTTTTTAGAATCATCTCGACTATGATGGAACTCGTTGACTCAAAAATACCATCGGATAGTAGAAGGAACAATCTGACAATTAACTGAAACTCCCATTTTCCATCAGTTCTCCCGGAAGAATACTTTTCCAATGAAAGGTGAATGAAATGAAAAGATTGACTGAGATATGCTGAAAGGAAATATCGGAAGATATAACTTTTTTGCAATTTCCGTTATCCTTTGGAGTATGTGTTTCATCTTCTTTTCATTTTACTTTTTTTCCGTCTTTCTACAAATATATAGACCCCACTGAATTACCCTACTGCAAATGTCACTTTGAAACGTTGTAAAGGAGAAATTTCATGAAAAAAACACAGGAAACGAAAAGAAGATCATTATTGCAAGTTTTGATACGTCATAATAAAAAGAGGGAATGTCATCGGAAAGAATGAGAAAACTGTCATGATAAGTTGAGAGTTCAATTGGGAAGATATGATAAACTAAAGCTAAAAGAATGAACTAATGGAATTCGAAATCATAATTACAGGCTTTAAAATGGAGATATGGATTATTTGGATTCAGTAAAAATGAGAATACATTCGATTCGACGGATCACCATCTGTTCTTCTTTCTGTTGGATTTCTTGGAATTCTGAAAATAGAACGCATTCGTTATCCAGAAAAATAATTTTGGGAAACATGTTCTTCTCAAAAACGAATAGAACTCTCACCTTATTTCCATGTTTTTGCTTATTGGTTTGGTTTTTCGGTTTCTCTTCGGTTTTCTTATTCCCAGCTTCTTCAACCATTGAAAACGTGAATTTGTCGATGTAATCAGCTAAACATTTTCTTCGTTTGTCTAGTTTTTCCATATATAATCCCTGTGCCGCAAGTTGCTCCATATAGAACGCAGCGAGCTCTTCAATCTGGACACATCGAAGCATTCGAATCGCGAAATCAGTATCTTCCATCCATTTTCTTGTTGGTTCATCTTTCGTTTTAACAAATTTTTCGATCGTCTCCATTTCACTTCTGAATTTTTGACACCATCCATGATAATCTTCCGCATAGTTAATCTTCTCAGTCTCAATCAGAGTCCACAATTTCTTCCCGAGAATCTGGAATCCGAAATTTTTGTTCGAATGTTGTATTTTTCAGTGTTACTGAAAATGACGCATATTCAATACTCGATCAATTTCAGAAAATTGAATGCAACTGTCTAACAAGTGCGCCCTAATGATGGCACTCAAAAGAAAGCAAAATTAATCAAAATAGCATTCAAATCAGAGGAGACACAGACATCTATGTTACTAATTCGTAGGCGGAAAGTTCAAAACTTTGATAGTTTTCTTTTTTCAAAAAATAGGATTCGAAAACTACCAGTGATGAATGATTACTTTATACTAATACGCCAAGATGTTGACAGTCGCGCTCCGTCGTACTTCACATGAAAAATTACTTGCAAGGCGTCTTTTTTTTATTTCTTCAATTCTCTCACGTTTTCATTCAAATCTTTTGACTTTTCAGGTAAAGCACTACATTTAAAATATTTTAAACATTCACTGAAATCTAACGGTCACCCGGCCTAATATTTAAAGAAAGAACTCACACTTGGGCAGCACTCGTCATCAAGTGGAGGAGGACCTTCACCAAATTCCATCTTCTTTTTCAAAAAAACCGATTCCTATCTGAAAAGAAAAATGAATATTTTTGAATTATTGTTATTCTTTGTATTTTCGAAACAAATAAGAAGTAAAGGAAAAGGAGGAGGGAAAAAACAGAAATAGAATAAGAAAAGAAGAGAAAAAGAAAACGAACGAGGACGAAAACGAGTGAAGAAGCGGAGGAGCGCACGCTCACCGGCCTGCAATGGAGATGTGACGAGGGAGAAGAGGGGGATGAGAAGAGCAAAGAAATGTATGTAGTGAAAGTAGAGATATGAAGAGGTGACTCGAAAGTGCATATGATTTCGATGATGAAGTGAAAGAGAGAAAGACTTTTTGAATAGATTAGCAAGTCTATTGGAGGGTGACACTGGTATAGAACTGCTTGTTGATATTTTGAATCATGTAAAATATGGGGAACGTCAGAATGTTCAGATTCAAACAACACGGAGGACCAGAAAAATTAGTACATTATTTACCGAGTTGAAAATTAGCAAAGTTTTGAAACAGAATTAGATGCTATCTATGTTTTGATCTACTCTTTGAACTTGTATCTTTGGTAAACTGGAGTAGATCAAACTTCAAGGCGAATTAATTTCATGATAATTAAACTTTTTACTTTTAAAAAATTGAATAAAACTAACATGTTGCGAGTTAGAGAAGTTAGTAAATCCGGACAACTCTTGCACTGTCATCAAGTAGTTTGATTGCACAAGACCGAACTAGAAAGTTCTGAAAAATTTTAATAAATAACAATCCTTCTTATCATGAATTTATTCAGATCTCGTGCTCTTAGAAAATTGATTTTTTTTTTGAAATCTTTTTGGATTATCAGACTTATCTTCTTTTTCTATTGGTTGGCTGTAAGACAGTCTGAAAAAAGACGAGGTAGATAATTTAATGGTACAGCAATTTCATATGATATAAACAAATCAAAAACAAAAAAGTTTGAGAAACAGGAAGGAGAGAAAAAATGAGATACAGAAGAAAAGAGGATATTGTATTCCTAAATGAATTGAGTCAGTTGTCATTTATTTATGAACTGTTATTGTCAATTGACTATGTTGAGTTATGGAAACTGGAGACTGATTAGATGAATCCAGGAAAAGGGGAATAGGGTTGGTAAAAATGGATAACACAGCTGAGTTGGAGGAAGGAACTCAAAATGAAATGGAAAGCAGTATGGAGTTTGATAATGAAGGATTAAAAATGTAGATGTTCAGCGTTGTGTGTCTGTGCAGTGAAGTGTTAGAAGTCACGCATCAGAGACGAATCAGAGACGTGCCGGATAGAAATATCTGAAAAGAATGTTTCGTTGATGTGAATCAAATAAGAATCATATTTTGGAAAAAAACCAAGACCTCATTTTATCTGTACATAAAATAATATGTTTTTGATTGTAGAGCAGAAGTCTATATAATCACAAGAAATCCATACCTTTGCTCTTTCATTTTTTCTTATTGAATTCAGCTCTTTTGGAGATGTTTGAAAGTGGGAAGACACCTTTCTGAAAATATATTCGATTTGAGATCAAACAAATATTTTAGTGTAAAACATTAGTACCTTTTCTTCAACCATAACGATTCTTCTTTTGAGAATTTCACGCTGACGATCGATTTGAAGTCTCACAATTCTGAGTTCCTCCTTGACACCTTTCTCCAATTCTCTCAAGGTTTTCAATGAGCGGACGAGTATGGCATATCTTTCCTGATCAACGTATTCAAGAACAGCACACAGTGCTTGTTGTTCCGTGATTTGCCATTCAAGAACTTCCGATTGAGTTTCCAAAATAATCTTTTTTGAGACCAACTTCTTAACTCGAGTTCTGTAGCTGTTGGCAATGCGATACGTCTCAGAAGGGGAATAAGGAAAGTATGATGGCATTATGGATGTCGATGGATATAAGTTATCCGGGAATGAATACACTTCGAAGGATAGTTAACCGATAAAAGGGGTGTAACAAATTAGTAGCCTCGATAAACCGGCCCATTGACACTTGATACAGTTATGTTTATAAGAAAGCCTATTTGGCGGAGCACTGTTTTTCTTTTGACACAACGTCGGCGTGAAGACATTTACAATGTCCTCCCCTCAGATGTCAGCGAGCGGTAACCAATGAGAAGAGGTCACCAGATGGGCATCTTGGAGCAACAACAGAAGTAAACTTTTGTAGAGATTGATATGAAAGAGAGAATCCGCGAAAACGCTCGCGACTCCTTACGAAGAGAGACTAGCTGGAGTGGATTTGATGTTAAAATCAGTAAAAACTCAAAGAAATGAATAAAATACCGCCAATAGCAATCGTCCCATTGCTCCCAAAATTGAAAAGTGTCGCCGTTGGTTTCTTCTTGCTGCGGAGCTGTTCTTTCTCTTTTTTCACTGAAGCCTAATTTAAGCTTTCTCATGTTTTTGCAGGCAAACAATTAGAATAAAAAAGATTCTCTCTTTATTTCAAATTTAACAATTTGAAAAACTTCAAAAAGAAAATTCGATGGGAATGAGAAGAGATTTGGATCTATGATTCTATCATAACTGAAACAGTGATGAAATGGGAGGAAAATGAAAATTGAGATTTTGTGGAAGGAGGAGGGGAGAAGAGGTTGATGAACTGAATCGGAACAAGAGACAAATGAAGAAAAAACAATTTGAGAAAAGAGAGAAAGAGAGACAACTCGTACTAAACACTGTAGACATTTGAATGAATTCTGAGAGAATTCCAAAGACAAGCTCGACGAGTTTTCTTCTGGTTGCACATGATGAGACAAAAGTCAATTATAAAAAAGATGAAAAAAATCACGGGAAATCGGGTTGGGATATTAGAGGAAAATGCTCTTATTAGTGAAAATTGTATTGAAAAAGGAATGACTGAAACAAATATTCCTAAGTTCAAATGAGTTTTGTGACCGAATTAAAAGGAGAGAATTGAGAAAGGGAATGAAATGGATGTATAAATTAAAGGGGGGAGAACAAATATGGCAGTTTGAATTCAATCATCAGAACAATCGTCTGAATCTATGAGTCGGTAGACAGAACACGATGGTTCTGGTTCCTGAGATACTTCAAATACAAAGCAGAGAACCATTAATAACTCTTCTGTTTCACTGTTTGTTACAATCTGAAATGAAAAAAATCAGAATTCGTTCAGAATCTCAGCGTTAATTACCTGTAGAACTGTGAAGTTCTCCAGTACATTATTCATCGTTTCGATAGCATTCAACTTCTTCAACTCGGCTATAAATTTGACCATGTAGTCACACATTGGGGAGTTGTTAAGCATGAATGAATATGATCCATCTTCTTCGATTGGGAAATATTGCTGAAAATGAAAAGAATGCTTTCTTTTTTTCCTCAAAATAATACAAACCTCAATCTTCTCTACAGCTTGAGATCCGAATGAACACGCCATTGTGGAAACTTTCAATTGAAACTTTTCTCTGCTGGAGTAGAAAGAATCAACGGCGTATTGGCAGTTCCTATGATGGTTTTTCAGTTAGTAGGATGTTTTTCTTTTCAAAATTCAAACTTACTGTACATCATCCGACACATTGATATTCGCCCAGCACTTTGCTAGGAAAAATACATCTTTCTTCTCAGAATTCTCGAATAATTCTCGAAGTAATGTTGGATATTTCTCATAGAATAATGAGATATCAATGTGATCCTTCTCCAATGTGTTATCAATCTTCACTAATTCTGTCCTCACATTCGTTTTATTACAATGTACATATGCTGAAAATCCGAGAAGAGTCAGTTTTGATGATGAGATTTCCTTGTTTTGATCAACAACTAATTCTGCTTTTTCAGGTGAAGCAGCTGGCTCAGATTTCGGTTGAGCGACAAGTTTATTCAGATCCATTCCGAATGGGAAGCCAGTATTTTGGAAGGATGGCCACAGATTTGGCAGGGCTAAAAAAAGATTATTTATAGTTGGATTTTTTTCTGAAACGCTTCACTCTCTTACATTGGATTATAAGTTGTTGCGTCAACTGTTCCGGCTCAACTTTAGGAATAATTGATGGATAATTACTTCGTGGAGCAATTGCAGCGGCAGCGGCTGCAGCCACAACAGTAGCAGAAGATGGAGGTAGAATAACAGCAGAAGGAGATTTGACTCCACCAGGAGGGGATGCTTGTTGAAGAAGACTCGGAATATCCCCTAAAATTAAGAATTATAAGAAATAAAGGAATACAATTAACAAACCCAACATACCTTCTTCTTTGCTTGTTCGTCTCTCAATTTCTTTCTAGCAAGTACTTGAATATGCGATGAAACCTGTTTTCGAGTCCTTGTTTTTCCACATCGCAATTTGATATACCTAGCGATTAGTTCGTTCCTTCCTGAAAGAGTTTAAATTTCTTTGTGTCAAAAATGAATAAATGTTGCTCATGGAGCAGCTGAGAAATCAACAGCTGATGAATTAGAGAAGGAGGAGCAGAATCAGGTGAAAACGGGCTGAGTTGACGTGATAATACCTTATTTTTGACGTCAATTCAGACGAATCAGATGCCAAAATGTATAGTTTTTTTGTGGGTGATTCAGTAGATTCTAACTCAACAGGTGATATTCTGTATTTCTGCAGAAAACAACTATTCGCAGGTCTGGGTAAAAAAAAGTGACGTGAAAGTAGAAAAGCATTGCTGTTCTACAGTATCCCAAAAAAGTTTCCGTGTAACTTTTAGTTGTCACCGCCACAGTAGAATAAGTTTTTTGGAAAGTCAAATAAATGTGCAAACTTTTTTCTTTGTTTGTCGCGCTACCATTTTCGCCAGACAACTCATTTGTTCTGTGCTTTGTGACGTGGCAGAATACGACACCTATCAGAAGAGACTACTGGTAAACTCGATCAGAAAGATCATTCATGAAAAGACTGTAGTTTTGAAACTGAAACAATTCTCAATTATTTTTTTTCTGGATCATCTTTTGAAGTAGCCGGTGTGTCTGGTGGCTTGGTTATGTGTAATTTAACTTTCCTGCCAACCCCTTCTCTTCTATTTCGAACAAAGTATGTTCCAACATCAAATCCAATAGAGTTTTGTGTTGATTCAAGTTGCGCAGGAGGGTCAAAAAGTCAAGACTCAGAGAAAGAAAGAGCCGCCCGTGTGGTTTCCCGCAGCGAAAATAAACAAATATAAAGGAAATAAGTAGAGATGGTGGCATAGAAAGGGATGGCCCTCTCTTCACTAATCCTTCACTACCTTTTGTCGGTTTCTGGGTCTGGTGTTCAATCCGTTTACATCATAACATCATAATAAATAAGGAGAAAGAATAGAAGAATAAAGAGAAGTTTCGGATCTATCCCGCTGGGAGAAACAACTCCAAAAGTGAGCAGATGTTATAGAATTGGCAGATGTACAGTAATGTCTCAATTCCTTTTCCCCTCTACCACTTGATGATTCTTTCACTAATTATGACACTTCATACAGACACATTCTCTCTACTCACCATACATCTTCCCTTCGTCACTTATGATGATTTTCCTTCGTCCACACGGTGGATAAATGGCTAAAGCTTCTTGAAAAGCTTGATCAATATCTACACTCCATACACCTTCAGCATCTCCAGAGATGTCTGATACAGAAGACGTTGATTCTGGAGCCATTGAGCCAGCAGATCCTGGTCCGTCACCGGCGGGAGGGGATAGCTGAAAAAGAGAGAATTTCAATAACTTGAGTGGGAAGTTTCCATTGGGGAGGGTTGGATCATAGAAATAATCTATGGAAAATAGGAATTATATCAAACTTTACCATATTTATGAATTTTTATTTATTTATTGTATTATTCAAATCAAATTCGATATGAAAAAAGGATCAGATCTTCCAAAACTAGGTAAAACCAACTTCGTAAGTAATACGTGTATTTAAATGTTTTAAATCGAAATCACAATGTTTTCTGTTCTTTTTTTATCTATACAAAGCTCTTAAGTAAATAAAATCTCGATGGGAAAAAAAGCAAAATTGTTTTATCACAAACCGTCATCATTTGTCCACCAGAGGTCGTCGTGGGCGTTGTCGTTCCTGCTGCTCCGGCGAGCCACTCTTTCCGAAAATGATTATGGGGCGGGGTTCTGGAAAGATTCGAATTCGATGTGATTCTTCTTTCTATTCTTATTCTAACGCCTTCTGCTTGGAGGATGTGTGAAGCTCCGCCCCTTTTTGGAGGAAGATTCAAAAAGAAGAGAACTCACCCATTGAGAATAGTTTGTGCAGTGACTGCAACGTCTTCCGACATCTGAAAAGTAAAAAAGTTGAGCGTGAAATCTACCGTAATCCATCAAAAAAGTGACTGGCAGGCAGTTGGAAGATATGGAAATAAGAAAAAGGGAAAAAAGAGTTTTTCCATTCGTTCGGTATC